>CM051238.1:394695367-396014117 GCA_027917425.1 Gastrophryne carolinensis | reverse complement strand
TCCCCAGACACAGGCACTCGCCATTCAGAGAGGCTAGGGTGGGAGCGTGCAACAGCCCAGAGATGCTGGTTATGAGGCCGTGGATGTTTATATCAGTGAGTTTTGCAACGACCTGGGGAGGGGGGGGTTCACATAGCAGGGTGGAATGTCCAGGGGAAGGCCAGTGGAGTTCATAGGCTGACTTGCCATGGAGGACTTTAAGTCCATGTCCAGGCAAACACTAACTAGCTGCCACTTTATCCACATTGGGAACGGTAAATAATAAACCATTTCAAAGCACTTATGTATGTCTAGGCAAAACCAACTTCTTTGCTTCAATCTGTGGGCTGTGGGACCACTGTGGCTTGCTGTGCTCGTTCTTACTGCGAAAACCAAGGGATGAGCTGGCTGTAGGACCAATTGTTTGCATGGTCCTGGAGGAGTAGAAATTAAAAAAGGGCAAACTTTTGAGCCCTGCTACAGCTTCTACCCTACACTGCAGGAAATGGAGAAGAGGCACATGGGACAGGCTTCAGGTGGGCTGCTGGCTAGCTAATTATTGCCATTGGGTTTAGAGTCCCTCTAAAGGGGAATTCCACTTTTGATGGCATTTTTTTAAAGTTTACATTACTGCGTGCCAAAATGATGTCTTCAATGTGCTAAGTTTATCTGTTGTTTTTTTAATTTGCTATTGATTTGCAAGCTATTTTCCATAGCAACAATGGAGTTGATTTAGAGCCAGGTGAGAATTTTCACTCCTTTTTTAGGAGAGAAACTGTCATTTACTTTCATTGTCTGCCTTGGGGCTGATTCAACACCATGTGAAAATTGAAATCTGGTTGTTGAATCTGCCCCAACATAGACAATGAAAGTGATAGACAGTTTTCTGTCCTAAAAAAGGAGTGCTTTTTCTCACCTGTACGAGTACATATCAGAGACTTCCTCACTTTAGCTTGCTAATCATCTGATTGGCTAAGTCATGGACAATACGTTTAACCCATTCTGCTAAAATTCAGCTTCTTCTGTTCGCAAAGATCAGTCTTGTGTTCCATTAGCGAAGGGGTTACAGGCAGCGTTCTCACCTGGATAGGTCATTATGCTGCTTAGACGTAGCCAAAGCTACTATAGAGTTCACCTGTTACATTGGAAGAATTGTGGAACTTGTACTACATTGTTTTTACTCAAGGCCATGAAAAACACTCCCACTGTAGCAAAACAGAGCCCCAGGAAAAAAATCTACTTTCTCTCTCTGCTCCTCCTAGCCACTGGGGACATCTCGCCTAATCCGGGCCCAAGACTCTGCCCGCATCCTCCCCTCAACCCTATCTCCAGAAGCACTTCTAACTCCCTTCACTGCACTAAACCTCGCACCACGCTCCCCTCTCTGTTACCTATGCTCTATGGAACGCTAGGTCAGTATGTAACAAACTTACATATGTCCATGATTTGTTCCTCACCAAATCCTTTACCATCCTGGGCTCAACAAAGACATGGCTAACCACCTCAGACACAGTATCCCCAGCTGCCCTTTCATATGGAGACTACAATTCAGCCACACCCCCAGACCCACAAACAAACAAGGTGGAGGTGTTGGGGTTCTGCTCTCTGAGCAATGCTTCACTTGCCCAGTCCCTGCCTTGCCAGCATTATCCTTTCCTACCTTTGAAGTTCACTCAGTCTGCCTATGTCCCCATCCAGCTTTGAATTGCAGTCATCTATGGCCCCCATGCACTTTTTCTTGACCACTTCTCAACCTGGCTTCCTTGCTTTCTCTCCACTGACATACCCGTTTTTAATGTGTTGTCTTGGACATGTGTCATCAACAATAAATTTTTTTATTATATTGGTGCTGTGCTCCATTTGTGGACTCAAAGTAGGAGTTAGTATTGTTTGTATAAATTAGGGTCTGGCAGTGCACACCCATTGTGCTGTATATTTGGCTGTGCTTCTATTGTTTGTGTCGACATACCTGCAATAATCATGGGAGATTTTAACAAATCTGTTGACACTGCTAGTCCTGCTGCTACAGACTACTCTCACTAACTTCCTCCTTTGGCCTCAAACAGTGGTCTACCTCTCCCAACCAAAAAGATGGCCATACCTCAGACCTCCTTTTTACTAACTTCTGGTCAGTATCAAACTTCCTTTCAACCTCTGCCACTCTCTGACCACAACCTGCTAACTCTGACCCTCTCTTCTACTCCCTCTACTTCTGCTAGCCACACACAGGCAACCTTGTGCCGAAACATATGTTTGCTTGACCTTCATTCACTCTCTGACTCTTTAAAACCCCTGAACTCTCTCTCATTCATGGACACAGACTCTGCAACCTTGCACTACCACAACACCTTAACTTCAGCCCTGGACTCTGTTGCTCCCCTCACCCACAACCACCCTCAACGTGCTAACAACCATGGCTAAACATCACTAAACTGGAACAGCATTCCATAGTTACTGAACAGCGCTGGTGGAAATTGAAATCCAATGAGGCTTTCCATCTATATAAACAAGCCCTTTAGGAACTCCAGACTGCTCTTTCATCCACTAAGCAAGCGTACTGTACCTCTACACAGGCTCGTAATCTCACACAACTGTTTAAAACTTTTAATTCTCTGCTTCGCCCACTACCTCCTCCTCCCAGCTGAGCAGCTTCCCACATTCTTCACTCACAAAATTGACAGCCTTCATGCTGGCTGAAATCCTCCAACTACTTCACCCCACAAGATTCACCCCTCTTAATGACTTCCCTAACCCATTTCACTCTGCTATTAGAACAAAGACTCCATTATATCTAAGGCCCACCTCACTACTTGCCCTCTAGACCCTATTCCATCCCACCTTATTTCACAACTGACCTCATCCCCCACACCGGCTCCTAAATAAGTATTTAACCTCTCTTTCATCTGTCACCTTCCCTCCACTATTCAAACACGCCATTTTAACCCCAATACTCAAAAAATCCTCTCTGGACCCGTCGGCCCTTACCGAATCTCGCCGATTCCTTTATTCATCTAAACTTCTGGAACAGCGTGTTCACTCTGAATTGGCGCGCTATATCTATGCTAACTCCTTACTAGATCCTTTTCAATCTGGATTCTGCTCCAACCACTCTACTGAAACCTTCCCCACCAAAGTAACTAACAATCTATTAACAGCAAAATCTAAAGGCCACTACTCTGTCCTTATCCTCCTTGACCTTTCCTCTGCTTTCGACACTGTTGATCATCCTCTTCTACTCCAAATTATGACATCTCTGGGAATTCAAGACTGTGCACTTTCATGGCTTTCCTCTTACCTTTTGGGTTGCACATTTAGTGTGTCCCACTGAAACGTAGTTTCCTCTCCCACCTTCTGTCAGTGCGGTGTACCACAAGGTTCTGTTTTTGGACCGCTTATCTTCTCACTCTCCTATCCCGTGTTCCTGACTGTCTGACAGCTATCTCTTCATTAATGTCATCTCGCTCCCTCAAACTAAACATGGACAATACTAAGTTTGTTGTTTTCCCACCACCAAACTCTCCTACTGCCTCCACATCAACTATATCTAAATCACAATTACTGCAACTTCCAAAGCACAATGCCTTGGGGTTATACTGGAATCCTCTCTCTCATTCACACCTCACATTCAATCACTTGCCACCTCCTGTCGTCTCCAACTCAAAAACATCTCCCGCATCTGCCCCTTCCTCTCACCTGATACCACCACAATCCTAGTGCTCTGCATCATCTCCTGACTAGATTACTACAACTATCTCCTTCTTTGTGGTCTACCAACAAGACTGGCACCACCCCAATCCATTCTCAACTCTACTGCTCGACTCATTCATTTCTCCTCTCGCTTCTATAGTGCTGCTCCTCTGTCAGTCCCTCCACTGGCTGCCAATATCGGAGATAATTAAATGTAAAATACTAACCAAAGCTCTCTACACTCAGGCTCCTGTCTACATTTCATCGCTTACCAACCCAGACACAATCTTCGCTCTGCCCAGGACCTCCCCCTATCCTCAACCCTAATCACTTCCTTCCACTCCTGCACCGCACCATTAACTCTGGAATGCCCACCCCTATACAATCCGCCACTCTACAAGCCTTAAAGGGTGCCATCAAAACCCACCTATTCAGATGAGCATATCACTTGGCTTAAATAAAAGATTCAGATCACTTACCATGATATGAAGTATATATACGACGTATATACTACTTGTGACCTACCTTTTGTCTTCACCCTTATCCTTTAGATTGTAAGCCCACAAGGGAAGGGCCATTTCTCCTAGTTGTATTCCAGTATGAGTATTTTCAGTATTTGTGCTTTTCTGTCATGTATTGTAACTTAGTTGTTTTACCCTGTTTGTAAATTCACATTGTGCCGCCCATGGAAGATGGCACTTTATAAATAAACTTTAATAATAAAAATATTAATCACAGGTATGATAGCACAATCCTAACACAAATGATTTTACATCCCAGAAGAGGAAAACAATAAGGCCGAACACCAAGAACATGCCAAAAATGGAGCTTTCCTTTGGTTAGGGTTCTCCTTTCTAGGTTACTTTGCATACCACAGGGCTTCTGGGTTTGCCTACGCTATTTCACCACCAAGCTTTAGTGGACAAGATTTGGAAGCAAACAGTAAATTCCAGCTATGGTTGTAAGGTAACACAAGCAGGTGAGATTTTACAGTATACTCAAATCTCCTTTTCTCAGGAACCGTGGCACAGACTGCAAGTGTACTGGTGGAGCTGGACTCCAGGGCTGGCCTACTAAGTAACCTCAGGAATTCAGGATGGCCCGCTGTGTGAAGCCCTCGCTGTCTCCCACACTTACTTGCCTTTCCACAGTTCCTGGGCTGCATCCCCGGCCTCCCTTTGTTCCTGAGGTACATTTCTGTGCCCAGTCATTCTTGGGATGGGATAACACCACAGACTGCAAGGTGACTGTGGATGTGGTCACCCCCCTTTACCTATGCCGGACTCACTCCAAAACAGCACATTATGACAGGTATTAATATGCACATGATAAAAGGCTGATTGGACAATAAATGCTGCATGCGTTGTGTGGATCATTATAAAGGTAAGCTTATCAAGCAACCCTGGGAGTGGGGCATCCTTAGTTAAAATCCTGGGGATAGATCAACTGGTGGTAAGTGGTACAAAACCCAGGATTTTGACTATCCAGGAATTTGTTCCCTGCCCCGGGGGCATACCGATTTGGGATGCCCTGCTGTGTGACCCTACCCCCCAGATCGGCAGTAGCAGCTTACCTTTCCCCCCTTTCTAGAGCAGATGAGTACTGTATTTTTCACTCCATAAGATGCCCTTAACATAAGGTGCACCTAGAGTTAAGGGAGAAAAATAAGAAAAAAAAATCCAAACCAAATAGTGTGTTAATCTCCCCCAACAATATAATAAGAAGCAGTGGCAGAATCACCCCCATCCCCCTATAACAAGCAGTGTAGCAGATTCCCCCAATCCCCTATAATAAGCAGTGTGGCAGTGCCCCCCAAACCCCCTTTAACAGGCAGGGTGCAGCCCCCCAATCCAGTCCCACCATCCTGCCACTCAAGCTGAGCAGGGGTTAATTAAAAAAATACACTTACCTGGCCTACAATCCAGCAGCGATCATTGGATTGGATCATTCCAGCTCTGGCTACCGCAATTGTTTCTTTGGCCACTTGAGCTGCCAGGATTGCGCACTCCTCACGCCTGCCCATTAAAGAGAACAGATGGTTGGGAGCGTACTTTCCTGGTGGCTGAAGAAAAATGGTGGGCGCTGGAATTGCCTGATGAACGCCACTGTATTATGGGCCAGGTAAAATCTTTATGTAATCCCCCCGTCTTTTTTCAGCACTAGAGGAGGCTGCCAGGGCATCTTAAAAGACTCCCCCAAATCCCCTGTAATAGGCAATATGCATATTCCCCCCCAACACCCCTTATTAAGCAGTGTGCAGAATCCTCCCACTATCCCCTGTAATAGGCAGTGTGACGATTGCACGGGTTGATCAGACCTCTAGATCGTTCATCCAATCAAACCGACCAATCGTACTCCACGTATGTCACCGCAATTGTTTAATTGGCAACATGCTTGGCTATAACTGCTGCCACCAGAACACAAACACTGTTCACCTCTATATAAGCCACACACAACACAATCAGATCAAATGAATCCATCGACCCACAACCACTTCCAGGTGGGGGCGATCGAACGCCCTAGGCAAGTAAGGTAGCCAGGCTCTTCAGAAATAGCGTGAGCTCTTTAGATCCTTAATTCAGAGCACAGTGAACCTCTGCTGTATTTTTAGAATTTATTTAAACAAACACAAAAACAACAAAACAATGCAAGGTGATAATAAAACACAGTAAATAAGATAAATAGCAATACAGAAAAGAAAAGGGAAAATACTTAAAGATACTGTCTGGGCTGCGGTTCGATCAAATCAATTCAATCCCTCAGTCCTCACACGTCTCCCAATGATTTCCTGGTGTCCTCCTTAGATGTTAAAAGGGAGTGTGTGTCACTCTTGATGGTAAGATTAGAGTCCCTCTCTGCCCATTCTGAAGCTCACATTATTCCCTCTAACCAGGGGTCAGTTTCTGACCCCTCCTATGGGCAGAGCGATTGGAGTCACCCATTTTCTCCATCTTTGGGTACCTGAAGGTTGGTCCATATGATATCCCTCATATGATGAGAACATTTCATGGAAGGCAGGCAGGATATGGAACATGTCCCTGCCTCTATGCTTGAGTGACTCTTGATAACCCTCACTCCATTACGTTGTTATGCTGCAGAGTTTTATGAGGGGATAAAGTCATGCCAGCTGACCCTGTGTGCATTCAGAGAGGAGGGGGGAGACATGAGGAGAGGGGTCAGTGAGTGTGAGGAACAGGGCAAACATTACATTTCATTTTATCACAGATGCTTGATGTTGGTTGATGCCCATGGGCGTGACGGTTAGCAGTATCTCCCTCACCTGCTGTTTGCCTACAGGGAGGTCCCACAGGCCTCAACGGGGTTCTCCTCCTTCAAGCTCCTGTATGGATGACGTGTGCGGGGACCCCTGGCCCTGGTGAGGGAGGCTTGGGAAGGGGATATGCCCCCCCCAAAGTGTTAGTCGTCGAGCATGTGATGCGCTTCCAGGACAAGATGCAGGCCTTGGCGCAGCTGGTGCACGACAATTAGATGCAGGCCCAGGCCGAGCAGAAGAGCTGGTACGACCAGAACACCTGTGATCAGACCTACCAGGTGGGCCAAAAGGTGTGGGTGCTGGTCCCGGTACCCCAGGATAAGCTTCAGGCTGCCTGGGAAGGCCCCTATCTCGTGCACCAGCAGCTCAATGCCATAACGTATCTAGTCACCCTAGACCCTGCCCGTGGACGGCGGAAGGCCTTCCACGTGAACATGATGAAGACCCATCATGAGTGGAAACCTGAGCCGGGGAAGGTGGAGGCAATCGCCTCCTGGCCAACCCCTAGGACCAAGACCCAGGTGCAGTCCTTTTTGGGCACCGCCAGATACTATAGGAGGTCCGTCCCCTGGCCAAGCCCTTGACGGACCTCACCAGGAAGAAGCTGCCCTCCGCAGGCAATTGGACCTGTGAATGCGAGACAGCCTTCCAAGCACTGAAAGATGCCCTCTGCAGCTCTCCAGTACTCCAAGTGGCCGAATTTACGCGGCAGTTTATAGTACAAACTGATGCCAGTGACTTTGGCCTTGGCGCCGTGCTAAGCCAGGTCGACCCGACTGGACAGGAACACGCCATCTTGTACTTGAGCCGCAAGCTCCTACCCAGGGAAGTGGCGTATTCAGTCATGGAGAAGGAGTGTCTCGCAATTGTCTGGTCACTGCAGCGGCTGCAGCCATATTTGTATGGGCGCCACTTAATTGTGGAGACTGATCATAACCCTCTCCGCTGGCTACACATGGTCTCTGGCACCAATGGGAGATTGCTGCTGTGGAGCCTGGCTCTCCAACAATATTAGTTTGACATCCGCCATAGAAAGGGCCGAGACCATGGAAATGCAGATGGCCTGTCCCGGCAGGGGGAGGTAGCCAGTGGGTGCATGGGTCAGCACCGACAGGTTCTGGCCCCTAGCACCCTCTAAAGGAGGGAGGTGTGAAGGAACAATCCAGCTTAAGTGCAGAAAACTCACATATACAAGTCTGAAGTTCCCCTTTATCTCCCCCTGTTATAAATGCACAAGTCCTTATCTCTTCAGGAAGGGAAATTAGCATTTACGTGTTGAACAGGGCAGATCACAGACCTCCCCCTGCTGATTGTCACACAATCAGCCTGAGAAGACTCCAGTTGGTCTGCAGCTAGCTGGACCCCTGGCTGTGAATTTGTCACATGAAAGATGGGAGCTGCAGACCAGCGGCACCAACACCAATTGGACCATAGCTGCGCCCCCATGTGTCCGAGCACCAAACCAGGTACAGAATCAGAACCGGCTCACAAAACCGCACATGGAGATAATTTTCCTTTGTCGCCAAGCCCCGTGAAACCTAGGAAAATGAAAATCTAAGGTTCTGACCCACTTAGGGACCCCATTTCTGGACTCATCGGATTGCCTGTGTCGCTCTGCATTCTGGGATTGCTGTCCTTTCCCTAGATTGTGAACATCCCAGATTACAGGATGGGTACAGTAACAGCCAACATGTTGGTTGTTGATAAGCTATTGAATGTTGCCATGAGCCACCATTCCCCCTGCAGTCAGGCATCAGCCACTGGCAAACAAATGCTACCTTTCTATCAGTATTGGCTTGTATAGGTAAGCTCTGTATACCTTTCCTCGAGCAAGCCATATCGGTTGCTAAGGGCAACCGCACCACCTGCCCACCCACACATACACCTGGTTACAGGCTGCCCGCTATGTATTCTGAGCTTCCTGCACGCTCCCACAGGAAGAAAATACCAGAAGGGGGCGTGACCTTCCCGTTCCCACAGCGGAGGAAGCAGCCAGGGGGCGGAGCTTACAACCCCTCCGCCGCGAACAGAAAGGACAAAGTAGAAAGGGCGGTGCTAGGACGACGTGGGAGTCTGCGCGTGACGTCATGGTACGTAGCGGCGGCGCTGTGTGAGGAAGGAGCCGAGGGAGTGCGCTCTCGGTGCGTCTCCATTACTCCGCGTCGGTGATTTGCGCCGTCGCCCGTTTCTGTGGTCGGCCGTGCGAGCGACCGGGGCCTTCGCGGTGTCGCCGAGCTCCCCCGCCGCCTCCCGACGAGGCCCTTAAGGTGAGAGCTTGGCCGCCGAGCTCGGCCTATTCACGGCTGCAGAGTACGCCGGGCCCGCATTGCGTAACCAAGGCAGTGTGAAGGGAGGAGTCAGGCGCTGCCTGTGAGCAGTGCCGCGCTATTGGCGCCCGTTACACCGGCCTGTGCTTCAGTCGGTTGTCGGCGCGATGTGTGCGGGGGGCTTCCTGCTCCCAGCGCCGGGAAAGCCCCGCACTTACGCTGTTTACGCAATGTTAGTCGCTTCCTGGGCAGGCTGCGGGATAGTACGTTGGGGACTGGCCTGTGTCCGCTCCGCGTTTCCCGCTGCGGCAGTTGGGTCACCGTCGGGGGTGGCTTCCGGGCGTCTTGCGAGTCTCGAATGTTGGCGGGAGCTGCGCTGTTTGCGTGAGAGAAGCCCTGATTGCCAATGTACGCAGTTTGCGTGGGGTAGGAGGGCGGGGCCAGCAAGCCTTTCTCCTAGAATAGGCGGAGCCGCTTACGCTCTTTGCTTAGGAGGCCAGAACAGATCTGCTACGTAAATGGCGTAAGATGGAGCAGCCGGAATTGTGTACATGTGAGCTACGGCTGCAGCCTCGCACTGGAAGGACAGGATGAGTCTGTCAGATAAGCTGGGGGGCATGGCTCTTCATATTTATCACCAGAGCCCTCTGTGGTATGTAAACAATAGAATATTTATATATTTCTGGAGGTTTAGAGATGATGCTTTGCTTGTACTAATGGGTTTCGGAAATTTATATATGGCATTCCCATCTGTAATAATCAGCTACTGTTGTGTTTAAAATAAAGATCAACTTGTTACATAAATATTTGGTGTTTTTAGCTGCTGTTTGTTGTCTTTTGTAGCTGGGCTGTGAAGGATCTAATGATTCAAATGATCTGTCTATTCCAATTACCCCACCCCTTGAAATGGGCAAAGTGGCTCCCCACTTAGCATTGTAAGTCAATCTTTGGTACTCGTCTACTTCTGTAGTCCCTAGTTCTGAAAGTGGACCCCACAATCTATTTTGCTCCCCCTGCCCTAGGTACATGTTTGGATGTTCTTTTAATGCTGCTTGGTATTCCTTGTTTAATTTAGTTTTTCCCAGGTATGCCATTGGTTTCTGACAGGATATTATTCTAAACTAGCTGTTTAAGCCCCCCTCCTGCAATCTTATGCTGGGAGCAACTACAGACTATTATAATAGTGGTATAAAGAGCCAAAAGGGGAGTTGATACATTTGTGTTTTTTTTTTTTTTTTTTTTTTTTTTGCTAAACGTCTAAAATTATAGGCTAATGTTTATAGTACGCTAGCCAGTGGTTGCATCCGCGCTGCCATTCCTTTTATTCTTACATCCCGCACTGAGGCCAATAAAGTGACGCTTGTTAAATAAGGCTCTATATGTAATGTAAGCGCTGCCGCTTTCTTAGTTTCAGTTTCTGGGTTGTGGCTGAGCTGTGCATGTGACTGTGCAGCTTTGAGTCTTGAGCAATGCTCTGTTGTGGTCAGAGCTAGCTGCGGGACCACTGGCCTGCTGAGAACCCAGGGACACACTTTTTAGCACAGTCCTGGAGGAATGAAATTGGACAGAGGCTACGTTTTCAGCCTTGCTGCATCTTCTGCTGACAGTGGCAAGGCACGTGGGAGATGCATTAGGTAGGATGCTTGCTGCCTGATTTTTGTCATTTTGTTTACATTCCCTTTAAACCAGAACACAAAATAGGTGTGCCGGGAGAAATCTTACCTTTCTCAGGCCTCTGTAGAAATCCAGCACTCTAATTGGCCAGTTTGGTCACAAAGACCAGGACTGAAAGTTTGTGGGGTGGCTGCCTATGTTAGGGACCCTCCTTGATCGCATCAAATGGCAGACAATTGCAGGACCCATGTGTACTGCCAGGGATACCTCAGAATGGCCCAGCAATTTTATTTATCACTGATTGCCAGGTATTGTGCTTTATCATCAAACTAACACTGTAAATCCATATAAACGTGTTAGATGGTGGGAGGATGAGTTATTTACACATCCCAACTGAACGATTTTGCCAGCTTGTGGCTTCCTTCTAATGGAAGGAATAAAATCTTGAGGTGACAGGTTTTTGCTTGTACCATTCCACTTTTGCAGGGGAGAGCCGCTCACATTAAAGTGGACCAACACCCAGGATTTTGACTATCCTGGGTTTTGGTCCACTTCGGTGGGGCACCCCGATCGGGGGTGCCCCGCTGTGTGAAACCCCCCAGAACGCCCGGAAACACTCACCTCACCACGCTCCTAGGCGGGCGCTCGTCCAATCAGAGCACTCAGAGCCACTGTGGTATGCACATACAAGCGGCGTCCAACCACAGCGGCTCTGAGCGCTGGAGGCCGCGTCTCGCGCTTCCCTCTAACATGGAGTGCGCCTGCCATTCACAAACGGCCAGCGCGGGTGCGCGCCCTGCTAGAGGGAAGTGCGAGACGCGGCCTGTGCATGCGCCGTTGGTATGGGGTTAAGGTAAGGTTTCTGGGCTTCCTGGGGGGTTTCACCCCGTGGGGCATTCGAAATCGGGATGTCCCGCGGGGGGATCTGATCGGCCCGGGAATCTTATAGCTTCCCGGGCCGATCCCCCCTGGGTGTTGGTCCACTTTAACCGGTTGTCTCTTGAGAGGAACAGCAGCATTAATCACTTTAATCTGCATAATGTTTAAAGTGATCCTATACCCTGAAAGGAAGTTGGTCACCTATCCACAGCCCAGTGCCCAAATAGTCACCTTTTTTTATTTTTTATTTTTTTTAATGAAGCCTTTAGCCAATATTCATAAAAACACTAACCTAAAGCAGTATATCTGAATGGCAGTGATATGCTAATTCATTCAGTTACAACTAAACATAATGGCAGATAGGTTGAAGTGCTCGCCAATGCTGAGCTGTGTACTGTACCTGAATGTATTATCGCTGGAAAGCTCCAGGGGGCGGAACTTCTTGGCCAAAGCAATATGGCTGACTGCCTCCAGTTCTTATGAATATTTGGCAAAGGTTTTACAAAAATTAAACGTGTTTTTATTGGCAACTTTCTGGGTGTTGGATCACTATAAATCATCATAGAGTTGAACAGGTCTTCTGTTAGTAGAATGGTACTTTTGAGACCCGTCGCTGCACCTTCTTGCAGTTAAAAAAAAAAAAAAAAAAAAAAAAAAAAATAACTTTGCTATATATATTTCAATTGGTTGTGTGGATCACCCCAGCAATCTAAAATTTAGTGTTTTTTTTTTTGGCCATAGTGGTCAGAGCCTATGAGCTTGGAAGGGCACCTGTCGGCCTCTAACGTTTTCATTGTAAAGCCTGAAGTTTGGGACCACTAACCATTATGGGTGTGAATTGGCCAGAATCTGGCGAGTATCACGGTACAATATATCTCAATTCTGTCTCGAAGATATACTTTTTTTTTTTTTTTTTAATATAGCTTTGGAAAACCTAATGTACACATCAATACAACATTCACACATACGTAACGTGTGACGACTCTCGCGGGATCTCATTTCTCTGCTGTGGGTGGGACAGAGCTGGCCAATAACAGGCTTTTGTGCAGTGCGCTGCCAACTAGTGGTTGGGAGTAAATGTTATAAATAGTTTATAAAAGATCGATTTGAACATATTTTGAATTGATACTAGTATTGTCTAATGAAATATTGTGATATTTGACAGAATCAATTTTTCTTTTTTCTACACCCCTGCTAACGAGATCTTGGCTCGCTTTTGAATTTTGTCACCATATTTAAACGTAGAGGGTGGGAACCTTCCTGATTGTCGATGCCACTATCGACTTTTAGCCATATTCTACAGAAATTGATTGGCGCTATCATTTTTAAATACTTTCCTTAAAGCCCCCCCCCCCCCCCCCATTTTGTCCATATATTTAAAGTGGACCAACACCCAGGGGGGGTCGGCCCGGGAATCTATAAGATTCCTGGGCCGATCAGATCCCTCCCCGCGGGGCATCCGAAATCGGGATGTCCTGCGGGGTGAAACCCCCCAGGACGCCCACAAACCTTACCTTAACCCCGTTCCAACGGCGCATGCGCGTGCCGCGTCTCGCGCTTACCTCTAGCAGGGCGAGCACCCACGCCGGCTGTTTGTGAATGGCCGGCGCGAGCGCGCTCCCTGTTAGAAGGAAGCGCGAGACGTACGTGCATACCACAGCGGCTCTGAGCTCTCTGATTGGACAAGCGCCCGCGTAGAAGCGTGGAGAGGTGAGTGTTTACAGGCGTTCTGGGGGGTTTCACACAGCGGGGCACCCCCAATCGGGGTGCCCCACCGAAATGGACCAAAACCCAGGATAGTCAAAATCCTGGGTGTTGGTCCACTTTAATCCTGAGGCTTGTGTCATGCACACATTGTGCTTGCATCACTCAGCCACTCCAACAGAGGACATGAGGTGAACCTTTGAGTATGTTGCCATGTATAGCCCTACACAATGGGAATACTGTGTGTGCCTGGGCAATGACTTTAAAGTGGACTAAAAAATGCCTCTGGAGTCTCCCCATGGCATCCCAATTTGTTATGCCATGCTGTGTGAACCCCCAAGTGCCCGATATGCTTATGTTGCCAACAATGCTGAGCACAGCTAAGCTGGATAGCTGGCGTGGCTGTGCACAGCCAGTGATCATGTGCCGCTAGGATTCCATTCAGCTTCTCTATTCGCACATTAATATGTGTGGCTGGAGAAGCTGTTTGGTGGAGAGCTGAACTGTGGGTTCATTGGAAAGGTAAGAAACTGGACTACTGTCTGGGTTTCGTGCATTGGGGCATTCCGGGTCAGGTTGCCCAAGGTAGATGGACAGCTCATCTAAAGCCCATCCTGTGTGCCGCCTCCATTTCCTGCAGTGCAGGTTAGAAACTGCAGCAGGGCTCTAACCAACAGGAAGAATCAGCAAATGATAAACACTGGTTTGGGATGCCCTTTTGTGTGAAACCACTGCACATACAGCATCTCTCGCATGCTCCTAGGTTTGTCTGGCATGGCCACGCATGTCTATAGAGGAATGCAGGGGGTGTCACTCCCTGTCTTGTGTGGCTAAGCTCGCATTCGGTTTTATTCTAAGTATACAGCTCGTCCTGTTCCAGTATATTCCTTACACATGGGTAATACATCCGCAAGATGGTGCTGGACTGCAGAAAACAGCTTGTGGCTCCTCCCGGCCCCATATAAGTCAGGGACCTCCCACAAATTCCCCAGTTTTCATCTGCAGTCTGGACTGTGAAGATAGCTCTCTATATACGCAGGTGAGCGGGGCTTACCAGCCTGCGGCCCTGCAGGACTATTCCCACCCGTTCAGGACCCACTGCCTCCCAGCCTCGGCTGACTGGTCCGGGTGAAGGTAGGACCGCACTGGGGTCAGGTGCTTGAGGAGCGCTGCTCCGACCGCAGTCCCTGCTTTGACTGGTAGGCGGTATAGGCCTGTGGTGAGCCTTGTGGGATGCCCCGTCCCGCTTCCAGGGTTTCCCCTTAATCCCTATCCCCCTTGGGTGTCTGCCCCCTCCTCTCCTTTTTTCCTTTTTATTTCACTTTGGGCGTTATGTGGCTGCTGCTCCCTTGCCTCGCTCTCCCTGGGGAGATCTCGGGGGGGGGGGGGGGGGGAGGGGGGGGTGCGGTATGTCAAGCAGCCTGAATTGCTTACTTTGCTTGTGCCTGCTTAATGTGTTTTACTGTTAGCCGCCGCCGTGCGCTTGTACAGCGCTCCGCAGACGGCGGCGACACTACCTCAGGCGCTGCCGCGCCGTCATTGAACGGCGGGATCACGTGGGCGCGATTCACGCTCTTGGGGAGGGCAGGCTCTGCGGATGACGTTTTCCGCATCACTTCTCTGCGGCCCGCCCCTCGAGGTATATGCGGACGCCATTTTTACCTTCCCCGTGCTGCGTGTCTGCTCTTCCTACCACGGTCTGTGAGTGCAGGGGTGGCTTTATTTATATATTGTTATATTCTTATGTCTTTCAGGCGGGTAGACTTCATTGTGGTTTCTTCTGGTCCTCTGCTTTTTTGTTAAGGCTATTACTATTATATCTCCCACTTCCCTAGTGGCTTTTGGGGCATCCCGGGTCGCTATCATTAGCGTTAACCCTATATTGGCCTGTTGTGCCACTCTAATCACCATATGAAGGCTTCTGGGGATAATGTGCTTGGGGTTCCTTCGGGACAAGCCCGGCTATGTGTTACGTGTGGGGTATCCCCTATAAGTGATGTCGGGGTGTGTGTACCCTGCGCCCAGCAGGTGCTTGCGCTGCAGTCTGGCTTGCCTGGTGCTGCGCCCCCTCTGGCTTCGCCTACCCCCCCCCCATGATTACATCTGACCCCCACCGAGGTGCATACTAGCGGGGAGTCTCAATCTGATTTAGCTGCACGGGTGGCCAGCATTGAAAAACATCTTGCTGGGTCTGCCCCGCGTAAGGCTTCTGCTAAGAAGCGGCATTTATCACCCGCGGTTTCCCTCTTCCCTGTAGAAGATGAGGGCCCTTTCATACGGTTAAGCCACACTGGGAGTTCCCTGAGCAGTCTCACTTTAATAATCTGCTCAAGGAATGGGAGTGCTCAAGGAATGGGAGCGGCCTAGCAAGCTGCCAGGGGTGCCCAAGAGTTGGGACAAGAGGTATCCCTTTCCTGCTGATGTTGTTAAGAGTTGGTCATGTCCTCCCGAGGTGGATGCGCCCATTCTCGGGTTGTCCAATACAATACAAATCTGTCATGCACTCTCCTGATACTACTACCCTGCGGGAAGGGGGAGGCCCTTGGACCAACTGGCCTGTCACGCCTTTGCCTGTGTGGGGACAGCGCTGCGCCCGGTTTGTGCCTCTGCTATTACGGCTATTGCCATTAAAGGGGTGATTAAGTGTCCTCTTGGACGGGGTATCTGAGGATGCGGGTAGAGAAGAGTATAGATCTCTCCTGCTTTGAAGAATTTATTGCATATAATCTTTCTGCTATGGATGATGCCATTAGAATGTGTGGTAGGACTTCTGCCCTGTTGGTGGCTATACGCCACTCTGGCTACGTCAGTGGGTAGCTGATAATGCTGCTAAGGCTCTCACTGGTTTCCCTTTCAAGGGCCTGTGCCTTTTTGGTGAACACTTGGATTTGTTTGCCGGGGGGGTTGGTTACCTCAATGTAGGAGGCCGTCACGGTCCTTTCGGGGATGGGTGCCTTTCTCCCATCCTTCCGTGGTTCCAGAACTGGCCGAGGAGTCTCCTTTACTGGGGCCCGCGGAGATCACTGGGGAAGGGGCAGAGGATGTGGCCGTCCTGGCCTCTCCTGGGGTCCCAAGCCAAAATCCTCACCCAAGCCCCCTCAGGCATGAAGGGGTGCCCTCACCCATCCTCTTTGTTCATGTCTGGAGGCTTCACGTCTCAGACCGGTGGATTCAGGAGGTAGTGTCCTCCGGTTACAAGATGAGTTTGCAGCCTGGCCGCCCCCCAAGATTCATCAAATCCCGGATGGCTCAAAACCCCCTGTCAGCTCAGGGTCTGTGCCTTCTTCTGGAGTTGGGGGTCATCTGCCAGATGCCTTTGAGGGAAAGGGGCAGAGGCTACTATTCCAATCTTTTCACTGTTCCCAAAAAAGACGGGTCCATCAGACCCATCCTGGATTTAAAGTGCCTCAACAAATTTGTCAGGTTCAAACACTTTCGCATGGAGACTCTGCGCTCAGCTGTCAATTCACTACGCCCGGGTGACTTCATGACCTCTGTAGACATCAAGGACCTTCATGTACCAATCTTTCCAGGTCATCAGATTCCTCAGGTTCACTCCTTGGTTCCCAGGGTATTCACCAAGGTGCTGGTGGGCATACTGGCTCTGCTGAGATCTCAGGGCATTCGCATCCTTCCTTACTTGGACGACATTCTCATCACGTCTCAGTCCCTCCAGCAGGCCGAGCTGGATACCCAGCTGGTGGTGTCCACACTGGAATCCTTCGGCTGGGTGATCAACCACCCAGTCTTTCCTGTCACCGTCAATGGTGAGGTCCTTTCTGGGCATGTCAGGTCAAGATTTTTCTCCCTCAGCAGAAGGTGGAGAGTCTTCAGGCCCAAGCCAGGTTCCTTATGTCTTGCCCTCATCCCTCCATCTGGCAGGGGATGCAGCTGGTGGGCCTGATGGTGTCTTGCTTCGAGGCGTTTCCATGCGCTCAGTTTCACATGAGACCTCTTTAAACCGGACCTTCAGCGTGATTTAATGAAAAGCCCAAACTCTTAAACGGTTCCCCAGCATCTAAAATTAATATATTTTACGTTTTAGTCACTTATTATTCTTTCCCCCACTGGGCTGCAATTCTTTTCAGGAATTTAGGATACGGGCGCCGCCATCTTGACTCAGAAGCATCCCACTTACTGAGGAGAGTGGGATAAGGTACAGGGGGCGGGTTATAGCTGTGCTTTGCTCAGACAGAGCAGAGCTGGGGTCAGGTAAAGGTCAGCAGTCCCAGAATGCAGAGCAGCACAGTCAGGAGGCACTTCCTGTTTGCAGGCTGCCTGATAAGATGGCGGCTTTTATAAGCCACCATCTCGGATGTTTAAAGGCTCATATACAGTAGATGCAGGTAGGATGATTTTTAATGTGGGCAATCTGTATGTACAGGGTGTGGGAAACATATAAGATAGACTCTTATTCAGAGTGAAGGTCCGCTTTAAACTTGTCCTTGTCAGTATGGGATCGGGACCCTCGGTCCCTGGATCAGGTGTTGGTGCTGTCCCCTCTGGCCAAACGGTCTCTCTCGTGGTGGCTGGACTCAAGAAACCTGTTGGTGGGCAGATCAGATGGCGATTGCCTACATCAATCATCAGGGAGGGACCCGAAGCAAGAGGGCCCTCAAGGAAGTGTCCCTGATACTGTCTTGGGCGGAGGAGAATGTTCCCTGCATCTCAGCTGTGTACATCCCGGGGGTGGAGAATCTGGAGGCAGACTCCCTCAGCAGGGGGACTTCTCATCTGGGAGAATAGTCCCTCAGCAGCAGGGTGTTTTGCTCCCTGTGCCACCGCTGGGGTCAGCCAGATGTGGATCTGTTTGCGTCCCGTCACAATCACAAGCTTCCGGTCTTTGTCTCGCTGTCCCAGGACCCTCTGGCCTTGGCCATGGATGCACTAGCAATGTCTTGGAAGAGCTTTCCTCCTTTTCCTCTGCTGGGCAGGGTGCTGCGCAAGATTGCCCAGGAAGGGGTGCCAACCATTCTGTTGGCCAAGAAGGGTGTGGTTCGCAGACGTGCAGTAGATCAGTATGCTCTGCCCAAGGATTCAAATCTGCTCACTCAGGGGCAGCTACGCCATCCCAATTTACAAACGCTGGCTTTAACGGCCTGGCTGCTGAAACCTCCATCTTGATGGAAAAGGGGCTGCCTGCATGATTCGGGCTAGGAAGAAGTCCTCGTCGTCCCATCTACTATAGGGTCAGGGACAGTCGCTTCCCTGTAGGGTGTTTTCTATCCCTAGGATTCTGGAATTCCTGCAACATGGTTTGGATTTGGGTCTTCAACTTAGTACCCTCAAAGGTCATGTTTCTGCTTTGGCCATTTTCTTCCAAAGATCCTTTGCTCACCATCGTCTGGTCAAGACCTTCTTCCAGGGGGTTACTCACCTGCGTCCTCCACGTAAGCCTATGTTACTAGTCTGGGATTTGAACTTGGTCTTATCTGCCTTGCAGGGGTCTCCCTTTGAGCCTTTGTGTGAGGCCCCTTTGTCCATTTTGACTCTTAAGGTAGACTTTTTGGTGGCCATCACTTCTGTTAGGCGTGTTTCTGAGTTGGCGGCGCTTTCCATCAAACCCCCTTATTTTGAGACACCAGGACAAGGTGGTGTTTTTGTTTTAAGCCTGATTTTCTACCTAAGGTTGTGTCTGCCTTTCATCTCAATCAGGACATTGTTTGGCCTTCTCTGTGCCCTAATCCTAGTAACCCTAAGGAGTGGGTTTTAAACTCTCTGGATGTGGTCAGGACACTATTTGGTGGCTACTGAATCCTTCAGGAAGACTGATGCTCTTTTTGTGCTCCTGTCTGGACCTAAGAAGGGTCTGGCACCAGCTAAGTCCACTATCGGCAAGTGGATCCGTCAGGCTGTGATACGGGCCTATTCTGCTAAGGGGAAGGAGCCTCCCTTCCGCCTTACTGCTAATTCTACTCGTGCTATTGGTGCCTCTAGGGCTTTTCAGCACCAAGCTTCTGTTGAACAAGTTTGCAAGGCCGCTACTTCGTCTTCTGTTCATACTTTTTCTATGTTTTACAAGGTTGACGTTCGGGCCTCAGCTGACGCTGCTTTTGGCCGCAAAGTTCTGCAGGCGGCAGTGGTTCTAACTGCCCGCTGTTACTTTTTGGGGATCCCACCCTACCTTACGGACACTATTGGATGTCCCATGTGTAAGGAATATTCTGGAACAGGACGTGCTGTATACTTAGAATAATACAATTCTGTGATTACTCACCTGTAGAATTGGTATTATATGTATACAGCACGTCCTGTTCCATCCCACCCTTGTTATCATTATTCTTAGTTACCTCTGTATGGTGATTGTTCATATGTTCATTTTTGAATTCCTGTTGTTATTGTTCTCCCGGCTTCTTGTTAACTGCTTGTCAATACTGGGGAATTTGTGGGAGGTCCCTGACTTATATGGGGCCAGGAGGAGCCACAAGTTGTTTTCTGCAGTCCAGCGCCATCTTGTGGATGTATTACCCATGTGTAAGGAATCTTCTGGAACAGGATGTGCTGTATACATATAATACCAATTCTACAGGTGAGTAATCACAGAATTGTATTTTTAGCCACATATTAATATGCGCATCCAAAGAAGCTGGTAAGAGCAGAGCTGCATCTGTGCTGTGGTAACGCTGGTGAGGTGTGTATATTCTACAAGTGTACCTATAAAAAAAAAAAAAAAATAGGATACTGAAATTCCTGGTTCTTGTTCCACTTTATAATCATGTGACTGCCGGTAACCAATTGGTGGTTGGTGGTCACATGACTGGCTGGCAAACATGTGAATGTCGAACTGATGACTTTACTGGCCCAGGTGAGACTGAATTTACAGCTACCTCCTTTAATGAAGTCTTGTGTTCCGTCAGCTCGCATTACTTGGACATTACTCAGCGAGTGACTCACACCTTGGTGAGTTCAGAGTTTCTGGAATATTGATAAGTTTAGTATTGGAGGGAATGGTGTGTCACTCTGCTTTCTGGAAAAGATTACTTGTGTAGCTAAGCCTTGTTTTTCTGTGTAAAGCCTCCTAAACATTAGTGTAGTTGGGGGTGTTTCACAAGTATCGAGCAATATAGTGTTGTAGTATATAGTCTAGTCTGGCATTAGTGGAGTTCATATAATTTCCCTTATGTTTTCGGAGAATATTTTCTCTAGTGTGTGTGATTTTTTTTTTTTTTCAGTTAGTGGACCAAAACCTACGGCCTTGTAATCACCAATATTACAAGGATGCTAGATGACCCCCCCCCCCTCCCCCCCGGGGCAGTGTTGCTGTGTGAAACCCATCACACACACACCGGAATCGGACGCATCCCCGCTATCCTTCTAGCAAGGCATGTGTTAGAGGGTAGCAGGGAACGCGGCTGCCAGTGCACTTGAATCCCTTGAATCCGCTTGGCTTAGACGAAGGGGCAGGAGCATATCCCAGCTTGCCTATTGAACTAGAGGTCACACATGCCCCAGGACCGGGGAAAGGTGAGTTGGTTCAGCAACTTGGCGGGGGGGTGTCACACAACCAGGGTCCCCGATTGGGGTGCCCCAGGGGCATGAAGAACAAAGACCCAGGATAGTAAAAATCCTGGGTTTTGGTCCACTTTAAGGTAAACTGTAACTCCAGGCACAAAGCCTTCTTTGTATAGCGTAGGTTTGATACATGTCTGTCCTATTGGGGTGTTTTGCCTATCCTTGTAAGCCTGAGGTTCTCTGTGCAGGGCACCTTGTCTACTGGGCTCCCTTAGTTTCATGTAGAAAGAGGAGACATGTTGGGTGTCGCCCCTACACACCTTTATGTTGAAAATTTAAGGTGGACCCAAACCCTTGGAATCTAAAAGACTTTAATGCCGACAAGGTGTTGTCCTCTCCCTCTGAGGGGAGATCTCCCAGTTTGATTATAGGTCCACTTTAAAAGGCTTCTGCTGTAATGGTACTATGTTTTTGCTGCTGCACATTTGTGTGTATATACGCTGGGGACTCCACACAAGAAATATGCATTTGCATGATACAAGTGTGTTGACAGTATGGGGTAATATTTAGCTGACATTTGAATAAATTGCATCACTGGATCCCAGGAGACTGCTGGCCATTGGATGGGTGGTAGTGTCTCTGTATGACATTCTAGCTCTCCTGCCTCCCTGACAGGGGTCGCAACCTTTCTTTCTTTGAGAGCCACACTAAGATGGTTGAGCCATAATTTTTGCCTGGACAGAACTGAAGGTTTAATGAAGTCGGGGAGGGAAGTGTGCCAGCTTACTGGCCTCTGCCGTTTCAATTGCTGCAGGGTTTCACAGCTTCCAATTTCCTCTTGGCTCAAGAATCTTAACAGGATCAAAACATAGCACAAAAGGAGATACCTGGGTAAGAATCTCAAGCCTGGTAAGCCAGCACACTTCTCTGCCTTCTCGACTTAGAGGAATAGCACACAGGAATTTCACTTTCCCGTGTGGTGTTCCTCTGTGCGGTGGCATCCCGAATTGGTGTGTACCTCTCCCCCCAGGTCGCCCTGTTTCACTCACCTTTCTTCCTGCTCGCTGTCACTCTGCTTCCTTCGGGTGTGCTGACGGATAAACTGTCTACTTTATTAGAGCTCATCTGAAGCCTATCCCATGTGCTTCTCCTGCAGTGCGGTGTAAATGCTGTAGCAGGGCTCCAATTGTTGCTCCTTTTTTTCTTTTCCTCTATTCCGCCCTATCCTTAAAGCAGACCAAAGCCCCTGCTGATGCTCCCTGAAGAACTAGAAATGGATATTTCTACTTTTTAAATTGGCCTGGAACACTTTTTCCCAAGTCATCCTTCAGCATGACCCACCCCCTGGGAGGAAACACAAACTGAAACAGGTTAAAAGCCCCACCTCTTCCTCCCCACCTTAGTTCTGTTTCCTCACTGGGAAACCACTGGACAGTGTGCTAAGATGTTAGACTTAAGACATTTTTTTTTTTTTTTTCAGTCTTCGGGAGCTCAGGCGAAGTCCAATGACCACTGGACACTTATTCAATGTAGTTCAACAGAGGTCTTGGTACACTCACATGCACAAGTTTGTGCGGTGTCCCTTTAATCCCAGACAACAGAGTTAGTTATGGGTATGCTGTACCTTAAGTGACTTCTTGGTGCTGGATCAGCAATTTCAACTTTATTTGATTTTAATTATATTCCTTTTAGTAACTTTCCCTCCAAAATTTCAATTTTTTTTCGGAGTCACAGATCGGTGACCTAGCGCTGACGTCAGTTCCAGGAAGCGGAAGGATGGCATTTTTTTATGTCTCTCTGTAAGACAGCAGGCGATCAGTCATTGCATTTACATCATTGCCACACACAGCCAGAAACATATTTTTGAGTTAAAGGTAAACATCAAAAATGTGTAAGAACATTCAGACCCCTCGCTGTAAGATTAGCAAGCAAAATATGTTGAAGGAAACAAATGCTATTTTAATGCCTTTTCTGGTCTTTAATGGTCTTTTCTGCTGGTTTTTTTGTTTTACTTTGATGTCCTAGTTGGCTTACAAGCTTTCCTCCTTGTCATGGTAAGGATCAGGTATAGTAATTGAGCTTTTTATTGATCTTACAACTACTCTCTACCTGATTATTTACAAGGAATAATGTGTTTTGGATTTTTACCTTGAGAATATTCTACCATCATCACCACCAATGTTATCAAATAGAGGGATTACTTAGCTGGGGCTGCCATGAATTGTTTTGGGGACCATGTCTGCTACCCAGCTACTGCCCCCCCCTCTTTAGAGCTGCTAGCTCAAACCTAATATGGGTCAGGGTCCTTTCAGGTATCATTTGCTCCAGCCTTGTTCTGGTTACGCTTTGAGAACAAACACGGCTTTTCTATGTAGTTCCCAGCAGGAATCATTCATCTAGGTCACTAGATCAAAAAAATGTAACTAGCTAGGATGCAGAGCAATGTCATAATTCACATGGCACCAGGTCTCAACGAAGGATTTGAAGTCTGTAGCCTGCGTGCGCGCCAACTGGGGGTTGTTCTGCCAGAGAAACATTCATCCCAGCTTGCTCCATGAAGTATGAATGTTATCAGGGTGGCTCTTTGAGGCTGAGGCACTTGTCAAGCCTAAGCTGTGCATTTAAGTCCTATAACTGACTGGTCTTGTGCAGGCCATTAATATGTAATTACCAATATTCTGCACACCAAATTCCGCACGCAAGTGCCTGTCTCACGAAGTGAACATTTTCGTAGATGGTGATTGTTGCTTGTGCGGCACTGTTGGTGTATCGTGGCAACTTATTTACTAATTTTACCCTTCCAATAAGAAATGTTGAAATTAGCATTCTTTTTGGAGCACAATACTACTGGGCAGCTGCTTGAGAACTTGTAAAGTTCTAGTCTAGAGCAAGATGTCTGTGAAAATAACTGGCTTGCAGCTCTTTGCAACTCTTCACTTTCCCACCTGTGAAATTTCAAGACTTTAGCCAGTTTGTATGCACTTCTGCACTATGTATACCACTTTTGAACTTTTGCTTTCTATTTCCAGTAACCAGTTTGCTTTATCATTGATCATGGGTGTTTTAGAAACTGAAAGAGTGAGCTCTGCTGTAAGTTTTGGCTGGGCATTTAAAAAAAATGTATACTTGACATACTCCACTGGCTTAGAGATTTTCCAGCTAAAAAATAAAACAAAAAAGCAGATACTTTTTGTACCCTTCAGCCTCTGTGTGGGTCATGTCTGCCTGCACAGCCCCAACACCGATCGTCCGTACAAACTTGCCTTTCCTCTGTGCTCTTGTCAAATCAGAGCAGTTTGCTGTGCATATTTGATGTTTGCCAAACAGCTTGTTTATGGCAAAAGGTATTGAAAGTGGCCGCATCGCCAGGAGCAAGCCTGCTCCTGCCCAGTCTATCTGAATGGTTGGGCGTGGGGGCGCTCAAAGATATTTGCCTTGTCGGAAGAGTATTGCAGAGCCCCAGGGAGGGGCATCCGGATTTAGGATGCCCCAGGAGAATTCCAGGGCTGGTCTTGTTGGGTTTTGTTCTTTAATATAATATAAGAAAGCAACTCGGCTGATGGCTATTATCCTCCCCTGATGCTGGCTGTGCTCTGTGTGGCAACCATAGACTTTAGTGACAGCCAGTTTAGTTGCACTGCTGCATGGTAACTGATCAGACTCTTAAAATGGAATGCAGATTGCCTGTTCCTCTTCGGATGCATTTTCTGGTAGAAAAAAGCTAATTGCGTTGGTGCTTTGATTATTAAAGTGGAACAAAATCCGTGAAGTGGACTTTCCTGGGTTTTGTTCCATTCCCCCTGTGAACCTCTACCAAATGCTGCTCTTCCTTCACCTCTTCCTCATCCAACGGCGCGGGGGTCTCGCTTGCTGAAGGACGTAGCTCTCACTGACAAAATAAGTCGAATGACATAGTGCGGCTCTGATTGGATGAGAACACGGCGCTTGCGTCATTTGGATGGGGAAAGGGGTTTACGGGTGCCCCAGCGGGATTTCACACAGCAGGGCATCTGGTTTTGGCAGCCTGGCCCTGGAATCTTGTGTTTTTGTTCTGCTTTAAAACCTGTGGAGTGGATGGATTTGAATTGAATCTAGGTACGCTGGGAGTCTAACCACGTGTTTGGTACATCCTGATTTGTGTGAAGCACCTAGAATCGTATCTGAAACTTGTGTTGTCCACAGCACATGCACAGGCCACATCCTGCTATACCTCTGAGGTGTGATTCCACAGGTTATTAAACATTGACTGGAGCTTGCACCCCCTAGGTCTACTCTTAGTTGAAAATTGGCCCTATATTTTGAAGCCTGGTTGGGGTGATGTTGCAGATACCTGGATATGATTTATCTATTGCAATGGTTACGTGTTCTCAAAAAGTAACCTCACCCCGCTTCCATCGCACTTTTCGCATGGCAATTTTAGCCCGGGCACCTAGGAGATGTGGCCCACAAACTGAAAAAGTTTGAGCCCCGCAGGGCTGTCCGTGTGTGATTGGAGAGCTCCTCTTTGGCGTATAGATGACATTGGTGGCTGCGCTGTTGGCGTAGCTGCTCCCTTAGCGTATGTTCAGCGGCCGTAGTTACAGGCGATTGCATCACTACGCTCCTGCTGCGCGTGACGCCACTTCCGTGATGAAGCGGGCGCCTTTGTGAATCTGGCACTTTACGCCGCCATCCTGACGTAGCTCTGCGTTTCGGCAATGTCCCTAAATTGCATTTTCTCGTTACGCTGCGGAAACTACGTGGCGGAAGTCCTAGGTACGTGATCGGCGCAAAGACTCCAGATGAAAACTTGCGCCGTTTGCGTAGCGTGTGCGTCGTGAATATTCCAGTTGCGCCAGCTGCCCAGGCTGACGCCGCTGGCCTTGCGTATTTTCCGTAAGACCGGATCTCCTTGGCGGGCCCAGTGTCGGACGGAGAGGCGGCTGCTGGTGACGCGCTTCGGGTGTGTGTGTGTTATGGGGCGGTGGCGTGCTCCTTGCAGTGTGAGCTGCTGTCCCGGCTGGCTGCATGCAGGGCGGAATACCGGGGCGGAGGGGCCCAGGGCCTGCAGAGAAACCCCGAGCCGGCGCCATTTTCTGGGATAGGAGGCACGGGGTGGGTCCGCTGCGATAGCTCCGTAGAAAAAGGCCTCATGCGGGTCTGCTTGGGGGACAATCGTGCTGTTACCGTGCGAGCGGGAGACCCCTCAGCACCGCCTGTATAAGTTGCATTTATAATGCACGCTGTATGCCCGCCATAGTATGGTGTGAGGGAAGGAGAGCTGCAATACAACAGCCTCCTGCTCCAGCTCTTATACCATGTCCCATATCGCTCAATGTTTATCACCTGAGCTGTCATGCTGTGTGTACTGGAATACCGTGTGTGTTGTTTATCTCCTTCACAAGGCAAAGCAGCCGCTAATGCCCACTCGTGTCTCGCCCACCTATACCCCGAGTTTAAAGTGGACCAACACCCAGGATTTTTACTATTTAATTTTTATTTTTACTAACACCCTATTGGGGGTGCCCCGCTGTGTGAAACCCCCCAGAGCCCCGAAAACTCACCTCTCCCACGTGACCGCTGCAGCCAATCCCCGCCGGCGGACAAGCGGAGCGCGTCTGTCGCCGCCTCTCGTGCGTCCCTCTTACAGGGAGCGCACCCGCCATTCACAAACGGCCGGTGCGGGATCGTGCCCTGCTAGAGGGACGCACGGGAGGCGGCGGCGGACGCGCATGCCCCTCTGGAACATGGCAAAGGTAGGATTGTGGGCTTCCTGGGGGGGTTTTCACCCCGCGGGACATCCCTATTTCGGATCCCCCCTGGGTGTTGGTCCACTTTAAAGTGGACCAAAACCCAGGTTTTTGACTATTCTCGGTTTTGGTCATTTCCCCTGGGAATGCCTTGCTGTGTGAACCCCCCAGATCACCCAAAGAAACTCACCTCTTCCCGGTCTTATGGCACATGCACGCTCGGAGCCGCTGATATATCGCCATCTAAGACGCCAAGTCCAGCGGTTTGGAGCGTGCTGGGTTTCATACAGCAGGGCATCCAGATTGTGGATGCCCCGGGGAAGGGAGTCGATGGCAATAGAGGGTTTATGCTGAGTACACCTCTGTTGCAGAGGGGGTGTAAACCAGGCTCTGGAAGTTGGAATCACTGGTTCCCTGCCATAGGTGTAAAGCTGGCGCTGCATGTGACACATGGTGAATATAGACTTATGTTTCTGCCTGGACAGGCCCCTTAAAATAAAACCCACCAGTGGCCTGGGATTTAAAGTGGACCAACACCCAGGATTTTGACTATCCTGGGTCTTGGTCCACTTCGGTGGGGCACCCCCGATCGGGGTGCCCCGCTGTGTGAAACCCCCCCTAACCCCCCGAAAAACTCACCTCTTTCCGCTCCCAGCGCCGACGTACAAGCCTGGTCCAGGAACGTCTAAGCGGCTGCCGCCGCCTCCCGCGCGTCCCTTTTGACGCGCGCGCGCCCGCGTCGGCCATTCGCAGACGGCCGGCGCGGGCGCGCGCACGGCTACAGGGGCGCGAGGGAGGCGGCGGCGGCCGGCCGCCGCCGAAGATCAGGTAAGGTTTTTCGGGGGTTTTGGGGGGGTTACACCCCGCGGGACATCCCGATCTCGGATGTCCCGCGGGGTGGGGGGTGATCGCCCGTGGGTGTTGGTCCACTTTAAGAGATTCCAGGACAGGTCATTGGCTTTTTCCCAGGCCACTGGTAAAAATTGACCTTTCCCTTGCCCGGTCATGCATTGGGGTCTTGTCCAATCTGGGCAGCTTCCAGCACAACACTTTCTTGCCCAGCCTCTGGGCAATGGTCTGAGTTTGTTCTGCTACTGTATTTAACGTCTTTGAGAATAGCCAGTGTAGGTAAATTTTTGGTGCAGAGGTGGACTATCATATTTGATGCTTTCAGTTAATGACTCACTACACGTTTATTTAACACCTTGGTGCTTTTCCTATCGACTGCCCGGGCAATGTGTGTGTGTATATTTTAGTCTTGATTTTATTGTGGTTTGCACGGTGGTTGCACTATATTACATCACTTCTTGGTTCAGTGGTTTGTTTTGATATTCACAAACTCAACAATGTCACTAACTCCCAACAACACTCTTCTAGTGCATAGTTAATATTTTAGATTTTTTATAATGGTTTGCGCGCAAGCCCCCAGCTGTCACCCTGAGCCTTCCGATGACAGATTCACTTTAGATACAGTAGTGACATCACCTCCGCATATACCTGCACTCTGCATCTGTACCAAGACATGCATATGAAACCTACGAGCTAGGGATTGACCAGTGAAACGTAAATTGGTTGCCTAGCAGCTTACCTGATGCAATGTCGGTCCCATTCACTCTATTCTCTTGTCAGAGAAGGGAAAAGGAATTTCTTCTTTTCCTTTGCCCCCACCCCAGCCTTTCCTAGTGGTGTGTTTTTATTTAGAAGCTATACTATAGAACCCCCCCCCCTTTCCTTTCCCCAATGAGTGCCGATTAACACTAAATTATCAGGAATTAATATAAAAAAAGATATGTATCCCTTACTGTCAACCCTGAGTGCCTGGGCTGTGATATATTTAATAAAACTGACAGCAAAGGTCTGAAATGTATTGGTGTACTCAGATGGATAATGGCACATTTTTAACAACCACCTAAAATATGCCAAAAATAAACTGTTGTATTCATTCAAACAATTGCATATTAATAAATCCATCACAGCCTGTTCATCCAGGGTTGCTTGTCAGAACATATGAACCCCGCTGTATATAACCCTTACTAAGATTGGAAAGTAAGACCCCCCCCCCCCCCCATAACCCCCATAACAGATTTTAGGCATGAAACACAATACATACAGTGTATGAAAAGGCATCCCTCTGTTTTGCTTTGGTCTGTCTGGGTGCATGCTCTTGTAGCTTGCACCATTTTATGGTATTTTTTGGACTTGCTGTCAATGACAGCGAAAATCTTACTACAGATAGTTTGTCATTGAACACTTCAGAGACTGTCTTGTCACTTTTCTTATGTAGGAAGTTTGCTTTTTGTTTCATTGGCCTGTAAAGAACGAGTTATCTTTTTGCTGCCTGTCACCCTATTGTGCAGATCCAGCCTCATCTTTGTTCCCACAACAGAAGTTAATTTAGCAGAAAATAGAGTAATCGCAGACCTTGGTCAGAACAAACTCCAGGTGTCTTTCAGTTGGTGAACCTCATTTTTGCTCACTGCAGAAATGAAGGAAGCTCCACAATAGTACAAGATTGGAGTAAGTTCTATATATTTATATTTAGTGTCTCTGGCCTCCAAATGTTTCTAGACCAAAAAAACTAGTGTTTGCAGCACCTTAATTCTGTTAAAGGCCTTGAGGCGAGTCGTAGCCTGCCAGAGGTGACAACCAAAATGCTAGTTGCTTGAGTTTTATTGCTGGGATTCACCTTATGTTGAATTCCTGGCTTATTGCAGCGCTATCCAGCGTTTCATGTTTAGTTTGTGCAACCTTTCATGAATGCATCCTGCTGCATATCGCAGGAGAAAACTGCTATGTTAAAAGTACGGTGTATGCATGCCAAACCCTTATAAAACTGACACAAGTTACTTGTAAGGCATCAGCCACCTACAAAACTGTGCCAATATGTTTACTGTTAACAAGGGGTGTTCAGGTGAGGGTGTTTAGGGAGGGGGGGGGGGTCAGTCCAGTTTTGTTAGAAAATGCAATAGCATAACATTCTGAGACTTTAAACATCCAAGATGGCTGCCCATGGAGGTGCAGGCTGCCTGCAAACAGGAAGGGTCTTCTGACTGTGCCGCTCTGCATTGTGGGATGCTGACCTTTTCCTGACCCCAGCTCTGCTCTGTGCAAAGCTCTAACCCCACTCACCTGTACTTTTGCCCCCCTCTCCTCTCCTCAGTATGTGATGCTACTGAGCCAAGGTCCTAGAGTGCTGAACAGAGTTGCAGCCCAGTTAAGGAAAGAATAAAAAGTGACTAAAAACATTAACTAGATTAATTTTAGATGCTGGGGAATAGTTTAAGGGCTTGGGCTTTTCATTAAATGATGCTGAAGGTCTGCTTTAAAGTAACAATATACTTTCTGAACCTTGCCTAAGCTGGTTTTATACTTTTATTCATAGGTCACCTGGCCCTACATGCGATGGGAGCTCTAGCATGTCAACCGAGAAAGGGCTTGGCACATGTCTAAGGGCCACATCTGGAATGGGCGACGGAGTGGAAGGGGCTCCAATGTCTGGGGCTCCACAGCCTGCCCCTTCTCAACAGCCTCCCTCATTGGCTAACCCGCCTCCTCCTCAAACATCTAAGCCAAACCAACCCAAGCGTCAGACCAACCAGTTACAGTACTTGCATAAAACCTTGCTCAAGACATTATGGAAGCACCAGTTCGCCTGGCCGTTTCAGCAGCCCGTGGACGTAATCAAACTGAATTTGCCGGTAAGTTGAATGACTTACAGTACCTCGTGGATATTAGTCAATGAGGAGGTTAATGCACTCTGAAAAACAATAGTCGCAGCATGCCCAACCCAGGGCAGTCTCAAGCCTTAAGGCAAATCAACATAAAGGGTAGAGGGTCTGCACTCATTAGAAGTCCATGCTTTGTTAAATAAACATTAAAATAATCTCCATATCAACAGCCAATAAAAGCAAGTAGTTACCAGACACGAGCAGAAAATGGATAACCGGATCCTCTGACGTGTTTCGGACAATATGGGTCCTTATTCATAGATTAATAATGACTCCTTAGTATACAGTACGTCCTGCTCCAGATAGACTACTTACACTTGGGTTATCCTCCGCCAGATGGCGCTGCACTGCAGAGACATGTAAAACAGGCTCCTCCCAGCCCCTCAAATACCCGGGGACCTCCCACAAATCCCCAGATTTCTCTGCAGTGCTGACTGCGAAGACATGAAATTATCACTCTCTCGCAGGTGAGCGGGGCTATTAATGCCTGCGGCCCTGTTGGACTATTCCCACCCGTCCTTCGTGTGATGTGCCTCCCAGCCTGGGCTGCGCTGGTCAGGTGAAGGTAGGCAGCATCATATGTGCTTAAGGAGCGCTGCTCCACCGCAGTCCCCCAAAGGGTAGGCAGTATAGGCTAATGGTGAGCCTTTATGGGATGCCCTTCCCGCATTATTCCCATGCCCCGGTAGCGGTGGTCCCTGTACAAAGGGCCGCCATCCTCCCTCATTCTCCCTGTAGCCTTCGGGGGGAAAGAAATGGAGGGGTGTGTGGATGTCAGTGTATCATGATTATGTGCATATGGCTTTTTGTAAATGTCTGTTTGGACTAGTATATGTGGTGTCAACCGCCGCACTGACTTGTCTTTTTACATTTGCAAATGCCGCCGCACGCACCTTTCCCTTCAATTGGATGTTCCGCGCTGGGCGGCGGCGTTACCTCAGACGCTTCTGCGTCCTCCATTGGCTGCTTGTTGGTTGGACTTTGCGCTCTTCAGGGGGGTGGGGCCTGGCGCGCCCCGCGTCACGGCACGCTCTGGCCCGCCCTTCGAGGTACTCGGCGCCATGTTGTCTGGTCGCGCACTTGTGTGACGTTCTTACTTACCGTGGTCCGTAAGTGCCCTCGCGGGCAGCTTTATATTCAATTGTAGTGTGTTGCGGTTCTGACATCCTTTTCTTCTCATTGTGTCTTTCAGACGGGTGAATCCATTGGCTTCTCCCAGCCCAGTGTAATTGATAGTCGGGCCTTGTAAAATTACTCCCACTTCCCTAGCGGGTCATTGGGGCATCCAGGGTTGCTTTATAGCGTCAATCCCTACTGGCATATTGTGCCTAATAATCACCATATGGAGGCATCCCAGGATAATGGGACCGGGGTCCCTTTGGGACAAGACCGGCGGTGTATGGCGTGTGGACAACCTCATGCTGATGCTGACAAGGCATGGGTCTGCGTACCCTGTGCTGAGCAAGCGCTGGCTTTGCAATCTGGCCTGCCAGTGGCTGCACCTCGTTTCACTTCACCTTCTCCCCCAAGCTTAAATCTCACTCCTGAGTTGCATACAAGTGGGGATTCTCAGCCTGATGTGTCTTCTAGACTACCTACTGCTGAACAGATTATTGCGAGGTCCTTAGCGCGTAAAGGCCCTGGTAAGAAGCTGCACCTGACACCTTATGATACTGTTTTCCCTATGGGATCTCAGGAGTTTATGAATCTGTGTGGCTATACCCCTTCTGATGGAGAGCTCTTTTCTGACTCGGGCTCATCTGATGAGAGACCAAGGGGTCATGACGATTCTGGCTCTGACCCCTGGGCCCCGGATGACACTGACAGATTGACCCAGATCTTTGAGGTTCTGTCTCTCTCCCTGGTGAGGCTCCCAGGCAAAGAGGGGAGCGCTTCCATACAGCAACATCACGTTTGGAATTCCTAGAGCAGGCACATTTCCATTCCCTTGTGCTCAAGGAATGGGAGTGCCCCAGTAAACTTCCCGGGGTCCCAAGGGTTTGGGATAGGAAGTATCCTTTTCCACCTGAGGTGGTTAAATGTTGGTCATTCCCCCCCCCCCCCCCCCCCCACCCCCCGAGGTGGATGTTCCGATAATTGGGCTATATAACACCCCTGTCATACATCCCCCTGATTCTACTACCCTGCGGGATGCTGAGGACCAGCGCATTGACCTGCTGGCCTCCCACGCCTTTGCATGTGCGGGGACAGCGCTGCGCCCGGTCTGAGTTTCTGCCATTACTGCTGTGGCCACTAGAACCCTCATCAGAAATATGCTTGATAGTGCCTCTGATGATCTCCCTTGTGAGGTGTTTTATGCACTCTCCAGTTGTGATGTGTTTCTAAATTTTGTTCTAGTAGCATTGGATGACACCATCAGAATGTGTGCAAGAACTTTTGCCCTGTGCCTCGCTATACGTCGCTTGGTCTGGCTGCGACAGTGGGGTGCTGACAATGCTGCGAAGAAGGCCCTTACTGGGCTCCCCTTTAAGGGGCTATGTCTGTTTGGGGCCCGTCTAGACCTGTTTGGTAAGAGAGGTAAGTTACCCCAGCGCAGACGGCTGTCTTGGGCCCCCCTTCCACCCCTCACCACTGTGTTAAACAGTAACCCGGGGTGTCCTTTGCGGGGGCTCAAGCAGCTCCCTGTCCCAGGAGCATAAGACAACACCCTGGCTCCTCTGAGGGGACTAAGCCCAAATTCTCTCCCAAGTCCCCTCAAGCATGATGGGGCGCCCTCACTCGTCTGGGTGAGGGGATGGCTGCGGCACCTTGCTTAAGTCTGGAGGCATCACTCCTCAGACCTGTAGATTTAGGAGGTAGTGTCCTCTAGCTACGAGATGGTGTTTGCTGTGCGGCCTCCCCTAAGATTATCTGGTCCCTGCTTCTGCTCATGTGCTGGCGCAGGCCGTGCAAGGTCTGCTGGGTCTGGGGGTCATTTGCAGATTTCCCTTAACAGACAGAGGAAGGGACCCTACACCAACCCTTTCACAGTTCCCAAAAAAGATGGGTCAGTCAGGCCCATTCTGGATTTACAGATCTTCAGCAAATTGTCAAGTACAGGCGCTTTCCTCATGGAAACTCTGCGCTCAGCCATCTGCTCCTTGCGCCCCGGGGGCTTCATGCCATCTGTGGATATCAAAGATGCTTACTTTCACATCCTTGTGTTTTCAGGACACCAAGATTCCTCAGATTCACGTTGGAAGATCAACACTGCCAATTGAGTGCTCACCAAGGTGCTGGCGGGGGTGATGTCTCTGATGAGGCCCAGGGGCGTCCGCGTGCTGCCACTACCTGGACATCCTCATCACTTTCCAGTCTCTACATCTGGCAAAGTTGGATACTCAGCTGGTGGTGTCCATTCTGGAGTCATCTGGATGGGTGATCAGCCACCCCAAGTCCTCACTGTCCCCTTCCTTGGTAACTTCATTCCTAGGAATGAATCTGGACACAGTTCAGGCAAGGATATTCCTTCCTCAGCAGAAGGTGGACAATCTGCTTGCACAAGTTCAGTTCCTCCCAGCTGTCCCCGTCCCTTCACCAGGCAGGGGATGCAGCTGGTGGGCCTGATGGTGGCGTGCTTCAAAGCGGCCCCTTGTGTTCATTCCCTCTTGGGGCTTCTGCAACTTCTCCTATTGTCTGTCTGTATGGGACAAGGACCCAGCATCCCTGGACAGGGTCTGGGTGTCTCCCCCGGTGAGGAGGTCCCTCTTGTACTGGATGGACTCAAGGAACCTATTGGGGGGGTGGAACCTTCTTGCTCCTTCCTGGGAGACGGTCACCACGGATGGCAGTCTATCATGTTGGGGGCTTCTGGAGGTCCCTGCGGTTCCAGGGGAGGTGGGGCCCTTGGGCGGCCCATTCACCTTTTTAATGTCTTGAAGCTGTGAGCGATCAGTTTAGTTCTGGTTCGTTTGACTACTCCTCTTCAGGGCCTGCCTGTTCAGGGGCGCACGGTCACTCTGATGGCAGTTGCCTACATCAATCATCAGGGAGGGACCCGGAGCAAGAGGGCCCTCCAGGAAGTGTCTCTGATCCTGATCTGGGTGGAGGCCAATGTTCCCTGCATATTCAGCGGTTTATATTCCAGGGGGTCCCTCTGCAACAGGGTGTTCCAATCTCTGTATCACCGTTGGGGCCAACGTGATGTGGATCTGTTTGCGTTCCGTCACAATCGCAAGCTCCCGGTCTTTGTCTCCCTGTCCCAGGATCCTCTGGCCGTGACCATGGATGCCTTAGTAATGTCATGGCAGGACATTCAGTTTCTGTATGTCTTTCTTCCATTCCCCCTGCTAGGCAGGGTTCTGCGCAAGCTTGCTCTGGAAGGGGTGCCAGTGATTCTGGTGGCCCCCAGGTGGCCAAGAAGAGTGTGGTTCGCAGACGTGGTGCAAATGGCTGTAGATCAGTGCTTTCTGCCTGGAGTGCCAGATCTGCTCACTTAGGGCCCCTTACGCCATCCCATTTACAAACTTTGGCTTTGATGGCCTGACTGCTGAAACCTCCATCTTGATGGAGAAAGGTTTGTCTGCCTCGATGGTTGAGTCCATGGTGAAGGCTGGGAAGATGACCTCTTCTTCCATCTGTTATATGGTATGGCGTACCTACATTGACTGGTGTGAGTCTTGGTCTGTTCCCTGTTGGGTGTTCTTAGTTCCCAGGGTTCTGGAGTTTTTACTGCATGGGTTGGAGCCGGGTCTCTAACTCAGTGCTGTCTGTCTTTAAGAAGTCTTTTGTTCAGCATTAAGACTGCTTTTAGGGGGTTACTCATGTGTGTTCCCCACGACAACCTGGTCTTGCCTGCCTTGCAGGGTGCTCCCTTTGATCCTGTGCAGGATGCTGCCTTGGCCATTCTTACGCTCAAGGTTGTCTCTCTGGTAGCCATCACTTCTGTCAGGCGTGTGTCTAAATTGGCAGCGCTGTCCATTCAGTCCCCCTACTATGAGAGGCACCAGGACAAGGTGCTGTTTCGTTTCAAACCTGATTTTCTGCCTAAGGTAGGGTCTGCCTTTCATTTGAATCAGGATATTGTTCTTCCTTCTTTGTGCCCTAACCCTAGCAATGCTAAGGAGAGCGTTTTTGCACTCTTTGGATGGGGTTAGGTGTCTGAAGTACTATCTGGTGGCTACTGCACCTTTCAGGAAAACTGATGCTCTTTTTGTGATCCCTTCTGGTCCAAGGAAGGGTTTGGCTCCTGCCAAGTCTACTATCAGCAAGTGGATTTGTCAGGCTGTGATTCAGGCCTACTCTGCTAAGGGGAAGAATCCCCCCTTCGCCTTACTGCTCATTCTACTCGTGCTATTGGTGCCTTTTGGGCTTTTCAGCACCAGGCTTCTGTTGAACAAGTTTGCAAGGCCGCTAATTGGTCCTCTGTTCATACCTTTTCAAAGTTTTACAAGGTTGATGTTAAGGCCTCCGCTGATGCTGTTTTTGGCCGCAAGGTTTTGCAGGCGGCAGTGGTTTAAACTGTCTGCTGTTACCTTTTTTGTTGGGGATCCCACCCTACTTTATGGACCCACCCTAATCTATCTGGAGCAGGACGTACTGTATACTAAGAATAATACAATTCTGTGAAATACTCACCTGTAGAATTGGTATTCAGTACGTCCTGCTCCACCCCACCCTGGTTTTTGCATTATTCTGGATCCCCTGTATGGTGATTATCATTGTCATGGTTACCAGTTTTTGGGTGGTTAAATTCTCCAGGCTTTTTGTTCACTGCTTTTCAATGCTGGGGATTTGTGGGAGGTCCCTGGGTATTTGAGGGGCCGGGAGGAGCCTGTTTTACATGTCTCTGCAGTGCAGCGCCATCTAGCGGAGGATAACCCAAGTTTAATCTATCTGGAGCAGGGCATACTGTATACTTATAATACCAATTCTACAGGTGAGTATTTCACAGAATTGTATTTTTAAGGAGTGTGGGCCCTCTACCCTTCCTCATGTTTATGAAACATAAATGTCAACTTACAGCTTATACACAGCAGTGTCCTCTGAATGGAAGACTTGAAATCCTTGTTCTGTAGAACGTAAGACTAAACCATGCCCATCTTCTCTACCCATAGCAGCTTTCTCAGGCATTCAGTTCTATCAGCCTTACTTCTGCAAACTGGTTCTGGTACTCGCGCACACACCATGTTCAAAGGGAGGTTGCCTTAGCAGTTTCCCCCATATCCCCACAGTGGGCTCCAGTCACTGTGTCAGACGTAAGGGGCAAAGTCCCATGTACCAGTTTGCTTGAAAAAAGTCAAAGGGCTCCCAAAATGCCCTAGGAACATTCATGTCATCTTCAGAAAGCTAAGCATCATATCTCTGGCACAGCACATGCACCATCTCTCATCTGAAAGCAATGCATCCTCTGGGCATCCATTTGCATGGGCATCCATTTGCATCAATCATCTAACGTTGCAGCATGATGTTGCACAGCCCTTTTGTGGAGCTTCCGGGTCGCGGCTTCTGTTCCAGACTGACTAATTTCAGGCAGCGGGATTACTGCTGTGGTTTAATGGCTTGGGGCCTTGTATTTTGGGCTTCCACCTGCACCTCTTTGGGCCTCTGCCCATTCTTCCTCGAGTGCACCTGCCTGCTTCTTGGGGCGCTGGCTAAATCCCTGGTGGGGAGAAGGAACGCCAGCCAGGCTGAAGTCCCCCTTTGTGCGCTCACCGCTGCTGTCTGTGCCTGCAGTAACTCCAGCTGTCTCGGTAAGGCCAAAACCTAATATACTTTCGCTTATTTCTTGTATTCTAAGCATACAGCACGTCCTGCTCCCGAATAGTAATAACATGTGGGTAATCCTCCGCCTCAGGCGCCGTGCACTGCAGACATGTAGGGCCTCCTGGCCCTACACATACTGAGGGACTTCCCACAAATCCCCAGATTTCTCTGCAGTGCTGGAACTGTGAAGACATGAAGTATCACGCTCTCGCGGGCGAGCGGGACTTACGGTCCTCTTCAGAAGAAATATGCCTCCCAGCCTAGGCTGTGCGGGTTGGGTGAAGGTAGGTAGCACCTGGTGTGCTGAACGGAGCCATGCTCCACCGCAATCCCCCTCCATAGGGTAGGCGGTCAGGCCGATGGTGAGCCTCTAGAGGATGCCCCTCCCGCAATTTTGCCCGTGCCCCTCACAGACTTAGTCCATGGACACCGTCAGCGTCCCCCTCGCTTCCTCCCGTAACTCGGGGGGGGGGGGCGTGTGTGTGCCAGCCCTAGTGCTAATTCGCCTTAGACCTTGGTCCTTTAATTATGGGGTCAGTGTCGCCCCTCACTATACAGCGCGAGCTGTCTTTTTTAACTAACAATCGGCTTGTTCGGCAGATTCATTCCAGCGTGTCAGCATTAGAGGTTGCTTATTCTCCACTGTCCTACTATGCCGTTGGTTAGAGCTTCGCGCTCTTTGGGGGAGGTGGAGACTCGGCATGACGCACCTCGCGTCACAGCCCGGCCTGGCCCACCCCTCCTGGGCGGCATGGTTCTATGTTTTTCAGACAGCGCATGGCACTGACTCCACCCTCCTTGTCCCATTATGTCTTTCAGACGCCAAGACTTCGTTGCCTTCCCCGGCCTAACCTATATTACAACGGGTCCTCTTCACAAATTCTCCCACATTACTAGCAGGTTTTGGGGCATCCAGGGTTGCCTATTGCATTAATCCCTGCATCATACTGCTTAATAATCACCATATGGAGGCATTTCAGAATTATGGAACCGGGGTCCCCCCGGGACGTGACCGGCTGTGTGCAGTGTGTGGCCAGCCCCTGGCTGAGGCTGACAGGGCACAGGTCTGCGGACAGTGTGCAGAACAGGCAGGTTTGCTAACAGAGGAACCTCCCTTCCTTACTCCCGTCTCTCTGCTCCCAAATATCACTCATGACGAGTCGCACTCCAGCGGGGATGACCTGCAATCGGTGCCGCGAGCGTTGCCCACGGCGGAGCAGGTGCTTTCTGGATTGGCGGAGCGTATGGGCCCTGGTAAAAAGCGGTCCCTGACGCCTCCAGGTTCCCCGGTTCCTGACGATACCGATGACTCTGCTGATATGCAGGACCCTGACCCTTCTGAGGAAGGTGAGCTATTTTCAGACTCGGGCTCCTCCCATGGGATGCCCGGGGGCCGTGATGATTCTAAGCCTGGTTCCTGGGGTCTGTGTGACACAGATGAAATCCTTATCAAAATTTTTGAGGTTTTGTCAATCTCCCCTCCTGGGGAGATCCCTAAGCCGAAAAGGGAGAGTTTCCATACCGCGCCGCCGAGCTTGGAGTTCCTAGAACAGGAACATTTCCAGAATCTTATATCCCAAGAATGGGAATCGCCTTGTAAGCTTAAAGGGATTCCAGGGGCCTGGGAATGGAAGTACCCTTTTCCTCCTGATGTGGCTAATTTATGGTCAGCTCCCCTGGTGGTGGACGCACCGGTTATAGGGGTCACAAACCCCCCTTTTTATGACTGCTCCCTTTTACCGTAGCCTTTGGGATGCTGAGGACCAGCGCATTGACAGACTGGCCTCACACGCCTTCTCGTGTGCTGGGACGGCCCTGCTCCCGGTTTGTGCCACGGCCATCACTGCGGTGGCCGCCAGGACTAGATCACCGCCCTGAGGACCTCCCTTGGGGGGTGTTTAGTGCCCTATCAGACAGCGTGTTTGAAGTTTATTCTATCGGCACTGGATGACACCATTAAGATGTGTGCTAGGAACTCAGCACTTGCGGTAGCCATTCGCCACCTGGTCTGGCTGCGACAGTGGGGTGCCGATGGAGCTACGAAAAAGGCGCTCACTTGCCTTCCATTCAGAGGACTGCGGTTATTTGGGGCCCGCTTGGACCCTTTTGGAAAAAAGGCTATAGCACCCTTGCGCAGAAGGCTGCTCCGGCCTCCACGAGGCAGGGTCACCCCTCCACCTCCCTACGTTAGTGTCAAACGCGAATCTGAGGTGTGTTTCCAGCTGTTCGGTGTGGATTTCCAACATGGGGCGGGCAGGCAGCGCCCTGGGCCTTCTGGCAGGACCAAGTCCAAATCTGCCAAAACCTCTCAAGCATGAAGGGGCGCCCTCGCCCGTCTGGGCTAGGGGATGACTGCCACAGCTGTCTCACATCCAGGAATATGCCTTCTCCTTCTGGTGGGTCCGGGATGTAATCCCCCTGGGCTCAGGATGGGTTTTTGCTGGGCGGTCCCCCCTCAGTGATTGTCAGGGTGCTTCCAGTCCCTGCCTTTCCTTCTGAAATTGGCGCAGGCCGGACTGGGCCTACAGTATTGGGCGCACTTGTTGCTTGTCTTAACGGTATGGGGCTATGGCCTCTATATTATCCTTCCTCCCCCCTCAACAGTATGAGACTGCGTTGGCCTATGGCAGGCTTAGCAATTCTACCTTCACAGGTAGTCCATATATGACAATTCTGTCTTAGGTCATGGGCCCCCTGCGCGGGGGGGGGGGGGGGGGGGCGGCTTTCGGCCTCTTGTGAAGCAGTAGATCTTCTTAGTCTCCCTGGGGTCTGCTGGACGCCAAGACTATTTCTAGACGGTGTCGCAGGATCAACCCTGCGGATTGAGGCATTACTTGGGGCCTCTTTCATGCCCCTAGCCTGGCGCTACTGGGGACACGCCTGAGGGGGGGGGGGGGGCGTCTGCGTTGCGACCTACCGGGTCGTCTTCCTTACTCCCCAGTCTCTGCATCAGCCCAAAGTGGGTCGGTTGGCCGGCAGTGTCCCCTGGGAGCCACTGGATGGTTACTCAGTCACCGCATTCCCTCAGGGTCACTTATCCGCTATCCCCCATTCCTGGGAATCGGTTCGGGCTTGCAGCCTTCTTCTCTGGTAATAGGGGACCCCTGGTTTCGGGGGCTCTGCCCCCCTTTGCTGACGCCTTGCCTTCACCAGGCGGGATGGCAACTGGCCTCTGCCCTTGTTCCTACTGTCCCAGAATATTTTGACTCCGGTCAGGGGGGCTGAGTATTTAGGCATAGCCTTATTTCATATGCCTTCTCTTCATCACCCTACTGGTGGGTTCTTGGCACTGTTGGCCTGATAGAGTCCCATGGGATCTATGGCCTAGGCGGCCTAGGGAGTAGTGGTTCGCAGATGCCTCGGCTGAAGGCTGCTGAATTGTGATATCTCTTTCAGGAGTGCGGTTCTGCCCTTATCAGGTCTCTTCCTGTTTCCAATATAAGGTCTCCTGTCTGGGGATTGACAGCTGATTCATTCACCCCTTGGGGACGGGCCTTATCTTCTGGGTGTCTTAGTATGAGAGGGGGTTGGGAGCTAGCTCCCCAGCTTCCCCTTACTCCGTCTATAACGGCCTTGTGGTATCCCATATTGTTTGGCACGGGCCTTAGTCTCTTCCCTGTTAGACATTCTCGGTTCCCAGGGTCATTACAGCGTAAGTTGGGGTTGGCTCCCCATCTGGGGACTCTGAAGGTGTAGGTTTCGTCCTGCCCTTCCTGCAGGAGTCTGGTTCTGTCACCCTTGTAGGGAATTCTTTTGGGGATTGCTTAGCTGCATCTCCCCAGTAGTTCCATGGTCCCTGTGGGGATTAATTTTCATTTTTTACCCTGCGGACTTCCTGGGGACCCTGCCTGGATGCTGTCTCGGCTGCCCTGTAGTCCAGCCCGCTTCTCTGGGGCCTCCTGACTCCGTCAGACATGTGCCTGAGACGATGGATCTGGTTGCTTAACCCTGACTTGAGGTGTGTGTGTGTGTGTATATATATATATGTGTGTGTGTGTGTATATATGTGTGTGTGTATATATGTGTGTGTGTGTGTATATGTGTGTGTGTGTGTATATGTGTGTGTGTGTGTATATGTGTGTGTATATGTGTGTGTATATGTGTGTGTATATGTGTGTGTATATGTGTGTGTATATGTGTGTGTATATGTGTGTGTGTGTGTGTGTGTGTGTGTGTGTGTGTGTATGTGTGTGTGTGTGTGTGTGCGTATAGATATATACGGCTACAGGCACCCCGTGCCTGGGGGTGTTCCTTTTATGATGGGCCTCCGATCCAGGTGGTCTGTAGGATCTTTGCTTCAATCCCTTAGTCTAGCCATGGGCTTATTCTTAATACTGAGGGCCTACATCCCTCTACAGGTTTTGCACTTCTCCCCATGCGGGCCTTCTTGGCCTTTAGGGGGCCTGCTGTTCTTGGAGTCTGCAGGCACCTTGGGTATGTGCCGGATATCTTTTCCAGCGCCATTGCGCCTTTGGATCAATCCTTCTGGATGCCCCCTGATCCTGAGGAAGCCTTGGCTTCCCAATAATTAAAGAGTCTGTATTCCCGCCTTGGGCGGGTGACCTGTTTCTGTTTCTGTTTCCCTTTGGGGGTGTTACAAGTGTTGCCACAAGGCTTCCTTGCCTGTGAGCTGGTTGGGTCACTACACTGACCTATGTTCCTTCAGGGGAGTGATTCTTCCCTTTTTGCTGTTTACTCCGTTATCTGGGTGCTTGGGTACCACTGGCCCTTCGGCACCAGGGCTTTTTCTCACTAACTTTGTTAGTTCAATTACTAGGCTTATGGCCTGTCTCTGTTCATACCTTCATTATCCTGTTATGAGACTGACGTTAGAGCCTTTGCTCATGTCATGCCTGTTGCAAGTTTTGCAGGTGACGGCGCCTTTACTGTCTGCTGTGCCTTGCTTTTTTCTGGGGATCCCACCCTGCTTATGGACACTGCTATTGGATGTCCCACATGTTATTACTATTCGGGAGCAGGACGTGCTGTATGCTTAGAATAATACAACTCTGAAGTACTCACCTGTAGAGTTGGTATTATACGCATACAGCATGTCCCGCTCCACCCCACCCTGGTTCACTTATTCTGGATCCCCTGTATGGTGATTGTTATCATTAGATATTGTTACCAGTTGTTCTGGGTGGTTTTGTTCCTCCTGGCTTCTCTTCTCACTGCTTCTCAATGCTGGGGATTTGTGGGAGGTCCCTCGGTATGTGTAGGGCCGGGAGGAGCTTGTTTTCTACATGTCTGCAGTGCACGGCGCCTGAGGCGGAGGATTACCCACATGTTATTACTATTCGGGAGCAGGACGTGCTGTATGCGTATAATACCAACTCTACAGGTGAGTACTTCAGAGTTGTATTTTTTGTGATTTTATACACTATATCTACAAACTAGAAATAAGAGAAAATATATTAGCTTTTAGTCCATCCATAGGGTCTGAGTAATCACTAGTGATTATCGAGATTCCTTATATACTTCGGATTATAGACTGGCTTCACCATGTATGAGGCATCTGGGGCACCGGGTCTGGTATACTAACAGTGTTACCCCATGTCCTCTGTGCCTGCAGAGGTCTCCAGAATGGGACAGCCCCATCTGTTCTGAATGTACCGCCACTTTCAAGATTGAAGAGGCAGTTGCCACCCTCTGAGGTATTTCCCTCTGAGAGCATCAGGGTTCACTTCCTCAGGGCTCACTGCTCCTACGACAACTCCACCCTGCTCTGATATTTCAGGGTTTCATTTCTAGCTGGAAAGATTGCCCAGCCTGGAAGGCCACTGCTTCCAACCTAGGGATCCTAATCATCCGTTCTCAAGATCCTTAAGGATGTCTAAAAAAACTGAAGCATTTACTTCCTGAGGAATATTCCAAATCTAAGGTAGAGGATATTTATGCTCCCATAGTATCTCAGGAAGATTCTTTGGAAGGTGAGCTCTCATCCAGTAGGGAAGAGAGTAATTAGTTTGGGTTCTTGTTCTGAACAAGGGTCTTCTGTGTTTTATAAATAAATGGAGAATCTGACTCTATTCTAGAGGTTTTGGACAGCCCAACTCCTAGAGCCCCTAAGAGGAAGAGGGATCCATACAGATCCAAAAAACAAAGGCAGCTCTTCTGGAGCAGTGTCATATTACTAAGCTTATCCAGAAGGAATGGGAAAAGTATCTATTCCTATAGACCTATTTTTAAAATTTGGTCTCTTCTTCCTGAAGTGGTTGATCCTATTTCAGGACTCTCTAGGAACACTTTTGTTCCTACTCCTGACGGTGCTTCTTTAAAGCGGAACTTCATCCTGAATAAGAGCATATCTTATGTTTCCCACACCCTGTACATAAAGATTGCTCAATTAAAAATCATCCTACCTGCATCTATTGCATATTATGAGCCTTTAAACATCCATGTGATGCTTCTGAGTCAAGATGGCGGCGCCCATATCCCAGAGTCCTGAAAAGAGTTGCAGCCCAGCCGGGGAAAGAATACGTGTCTAAAAACGTAAAATAGATTTTAGATGCTGTGGAATAGTTTTTAAGGGTTTGTGCTTTTCATTAAATCAGAAGGTCCGCTTTAAGAGACCCATTGGATAAGCACCTGGATTGTTTATCCAGGCATGCTTTTAAATATGGAGGATCGGCGTTAGGGCCAACCTGTGCTGGGTCCATGGCAAGCAGGAAGTGGTTATAACGGATGAGTTGTCATTTTTGGTCTGGTCACTCCTGTAATTCATGCTCTCAGTTGACTGAGTCAACTCGGTCAAGTCCAGCATAGAAGTCTAGAAATGTCTTTTCTGCTGTGGTGGCCCGATACAACTTCCACGAAGACTAACAGGACTTCCTTTTATGGGAGATGGTCTTTTTGGGGTACATTTTTAGATATTATGGAGAGAGCCACAGGGCAGGTCTACCAGACTTCTGCAGAGAAAAAAATCTAAACCTTATCATAGATCTTCCAGTACTCTGCCATTTCGTGGTGGCAGAGGAGTTCTGAAATAAACCTAAAACCCAGGTAAAATGAGGCTAGATCCTTCTGGTGAAACACGGCTTGAGCCCACTTCTAAGCCCTCCCATACTTGAAGGAACATCCTCGCCCTTCCTGGTGGGGGGGGGGCGCCTTCTGCTTTTTGCTCGTATTTGGAGGATATTTGTAGCGGATACATGGATCCAAGAAGTAATTTCTTCAGGCTACAAGAGCGAGCTGGGGTAACCAGACCTCCCCCCACCCTCCCAAGGGTGTCCCAGAACCCAGAAAAAGATGAAGCATTGAGATCCGCAGTAGCTCACTTATTACAGCTAGGAGTAATCCGTCCCGTTCCTCTTTCAGGGAGAGGTTACGGATTATACTCCAATTCGTAACCCCAAGGGGGACGGTTCAGTGCCCATTTCTGGATATCAAGGGCCTCAACAGTTTCGTCCTACTTCAGATTTCGTATAGTAATTAAGATCCACAACAACTGCCCTTCAGTCTGTGATTATATGACCACAGTGGATATAAAGGATGCCTATCTGCATATCCCTGTCTTCCTGGGCCATCCAGGTTTTTACATTTTGCAGTAGATGGCCTACATTTTCAGCTCGTGGCTCTGCCTTTTGTCCTGTCTTACCAGCTCCAGGGGATACAAATTACCCCATACTTGGGACAATCCACATACCAGGAGTGGATAAAGTACAAGCCGGGTTGTCTAAACAGGCTGACCTTGGATTGGGTAGAATGGTCCCTCAGTCAGGGGATCTTTTGAGTCCTATGCATTCACTGGGGGCTCCCAGAAGTAGACCTCTTTGCATGCATCCCCCCCCCCCAGAATCGGAAGGTTCTGAGGTTTGTCTCCCAGTCCAAGGACCATATGGTTATAGCAGGAGATGCTCTGACCCTTCCTTGGTATGCATTCTATCAATTACCACTCCTAGGTCCAGTACTAAAGAAAATAGCTCGCAAGGGGATTCCAACCATTCTGGTAGCTTTCCATTGGCAGAGGAGAAATTGGTTTTCTCAAAACATCCTTCGGGCAGCATACGCCTGAGACCTCCGGGCTCCTCCCATCGAGGGGAACACATGACCACCAGCAAAGATAAACTCTTGACTCCTCCCTCTCTTCCCCAGTTGTTTCCGTGTTCCTCCATGAGGAAGGAGCCTGACCACTGGCTCCTGGACCGTTTGGTTCAGGTGAGTATTTCCGGTACTGTGGACCTATTTTTTTAGCAGGGGGTCCATTTTCCGTTCCCGAAGAGTCTGGGGCCCGGGATACCCTATGGAGTATTGGCCAGATCCCATTCTTTGTAAATGGTTTTTCAAAGGGGGGTAAGTAGATATACCCTCTTGCTGAGGATGTTTATGGAAGAAGCAGTTACTGGAGTTACTGGACTCCTAAAAAAATATGCCTTTAAGGGGCGGGGGAGAGAGGAGAATGTGTCTCTCTCTCTCTCCTCCCTCTCCCTCTCCCTCCCCCCGACGGGAGGCCTCCTCTCTCCGGGGGCAGCGGGGAAATCTCCTCGGGCAGTCCAGTGACCGGCGGTGGAGCATCGGAGGCTCTAGCGCGCCAGACTCCAGCGGCAGCGGCGCGTTGTCAGTGTGGTTGACCGGCGGCCACACCAGGTACACGCGCGTGCTTTGGCTGCATTTTTAAAGTACCGGACCAGAAATAAGGTCCCAGGCTGCTTCCCCCCCCCCCCCCCCCCCGGACGGCTGATGTCGCATTCCAGTGCCGGAGGTAAATCCTGCTTCCCAAACACGTGGTTTATTAAAGTGATATCACGTTGTTTTGAGGCTGATAGTTACTCTGGCCTCCCCTTCTATTATTACAAGGTGTTAATAACTTTAATTGGAAAACTTGAACCTGCCCTATATTCTTAGTATACAGTACGTCCTGCTCCAGATATAATACTTACACTTGGATTATCCTCCGCCAGAGGGTGCTGTACTGCAGAGACATGGACAAACAGGCTCCTCCCGGCCCCTTCAAATACCCAGGGACCTCCCACGAATCCCCAGATTTCTCTGCAGTGCTAACTCCGAAGACATGATGTATCACTCTCTCGCAGGTGAGCGGGGCTACCAAAGCCTGCGGCCCTGTTGGACTATTCCCACCCGTCCTCCCTGTGATGTGCCTCCCAGCCTGGGCTGCGCTGGTCGGGTGAAGGTAGGCAGCACCTTGCGTGCTTAACGGAGCTATGCTCCACCGCAGTCCCTCACCAAAGGGTAGGCGGTTTAGGGCTTATGGTGAGCCTCTAGGGGATGCCCCTCCCGCACTATTGGCCCATGCCTCGTGTAGCGGTGGGCCCTGTACAAAGGGTCGCCATCCTCCCTCATTCCCCCCCCCCCGTAGCCCGGGGGGAAAGAAAGGGGGGAGGTGTAGCAAGGTCTTGTGTATGTTTTACACGTTATGGCCTTAGTCTGCCCGGACTAGTATCCCTGGGGTCAGAACCGCGCTGTTTAGTTCTTACTGTGTAATTGTCGCCGCCGCGCGCACTTCTTCCTTTGCTGGATGTGCGGCGCCGGGCGGCAACGTCGCCTCAGACGCTGCGGCGTCTTCATTGGCAAATCATCTCCTCTAAGTGTCCCATTCACTTCGCTCCTCATAACAGTTGTATCCACCTTCGGGGGGGGGGGGTGGCGGGGATATAGGTTGGCGCGCTCCGCGTCACTGGCCGCTCTGGCCTGCCCTTCGAGGTTCGATTTGGTGCCATTTTGATGCTTGTCGCACGCACGCGTGGTGGCGGTCCTCCTCCCTGGGTCTGTAAGTGCCCTAGCGGCCGATTTTCATGATCCTTGTTTACTGCGCATGGTTCTGACACTCTTTATTCCCATTATGTCTTTCAGACTGGTGAACACCTTTGGCTTCTCGCGGGCCTTGTTAAATTCTCCCACTTCCATAGCGGGTCTTTGGGGCATCCAGGGTTACTTATTGTGTAAATCCCTACTGGCATATTGTGCCTTGATTAATCACCATATGGAGGCATCTCAGAATTATGTGACCGGGGTCCCTCCGGGACAAGACCGGCGGTGTATAGCGTGTGGACAACCCCATGCTGATGCTGGCAGGGCACGGGTCTGCGTACCCTGTGCCGAGCAAGCACTGGCCCTGCAATCAGGTCGGCCAGTTGCTACACCTAGCTTCAATTCACAATTCACCTATCTCCCCAGGCTTAAATCTCTCTCCTGCTGAGTCGCCTACAAGTAGGGAATAGCAGCCTGCCGGCCCTTCCAGGCTGCCTACGGCTGAACAGATTATTGCTAGGTTGTCAGAGCGTATGGGCCTTGGTAGAAAGCGGCACCTGTCACCCCATGTCTCTGTATGCTCTATGAGAACTGAGGGGTTTGCTACTCCGTGTGACTATACCCCTCTGAAGAAGGGGAATTGTTCTGACTCAAGCTCTTCTGATGAGATGACGAGTCGCAATGATTCTGGCCCGGAATACTGGGGCCAGTGTGACACTGACGACCTGTTGCTTAAGGTCTTTAAGGCACTGTCTATCTCTCCCCCCGGTCAGGTCCCCAAGCCTAGAGGGGAGCGTTTCCATACTGCGACTGCACGTTTGGAATTAGAGCAGGCTCATTTCCATGCCCTTGTGCTCAAGGAATGGGAATGCCCCAGTAAACTTCCAGGGGACTGGGATAGGAAATACCCTTTTCCCCCTGAGGTGGTTAATTGCTGGTCATCACCCCCCGTGGTGGATGCACCGATCATAGGGGTCCTAACCCCTCCTTTATTACAACCCCTGCCTATAGCGCCCTTCGGGATGCTGAGGACCGACGCATTGAGCTGCTGGCCTCCCATGTCTTTTCTTGTGCCGGGATGGCGCTGCATCCGGCCTGTGCCGCAGCCATTACTGCGGTGGCCGCTAGAACCCTCATCAAAAAATTGCTCGATCATCAACCCGAGGATCTCCCCTGGGAGGTGTTCAATGCACTCTCCAATTGTGATGTATTTGTGAAGTTTATTCTATTGGCGCTAGATGACGCGATTAGAATGTGTGCAAGAACTTCCGCCCTTGTGCTGGCTATCCGTCGCTTGCTCTGGCTGCGACAGTGGGGTGCTGATGATACTACTAAAAGGACGCTTACTGGGCTCCCCTTCAGATGGCAACGCCTATTTGGGGCCTGCCCTGACCTGTTCGGCCCCCTCGAGGCAGGAGCACCCCTCCCTCCCCCCTACCTTTAGTGTTAAACAGGAACCAGGGGTGTCTTTCCGGATTTTTGGGGCAGACTCCTTCCCCACGAGCAGCAGGCAACGTTCTGGCCCCTCCGGCGGGGCTAAGCACAAATCTTCCACCAAACCCCCTCAAGCATAATGGGGAGCCCTCAACCGGCTGGGTGAGGGGATGGCTGCAGCACCTTGCTCTTATCAGGAGGCATTTCGCCTCACTGACGGATCAGGAGGTTGTGCCCTCCAGATACAGGATAGAGTATGCTGCTCTGCCTTCCCCAGTTTTTTATCAGACCCCAGGTACGCCTGGTCCCTGCCCCTGTTCAGTTGCTGGCACAGGCCATGTTAGGCCTGCAAGGTCTGAGGGTCTCTTGCAGATTACCCGTAATAGGCAGAGGCAAGGGCCGCTATACCACCTCCCACAGCCCCCCAAAGGATGGGTCAGGTGGCCCATTCTGGATTCACAGCAATTCTCTAATTACAGGCAGTTTCCTGCATGTATACTCTTGAGTTTGGCTATCAGCACCTTGCGCCCAGTGGGCGTCTTGCCGCCCGGGGCACGCTTCAATGCTTAAGTTTACATCCCTGTGCCCTCAGATCTCTGAGGCTCTCCAGGTTCGTGTTGGAAGCCCAACACCGTTAATTGTGGCCCTGCTATCTGGCCTCCAATTCCTAGAGTGTCACTCAGGTGCTGTCGATGGTGATAACCGGCAACTAGGTATCAGAGCCGCGTTGCTTGCTCCTTCTATTCTGGCCGCCGCCATTTGTTTTTGGCCTTTCTCAATTTACTATGCAATCGTGTACAGCACGTCCTGCTTTATTATCCTGCAACTTGGGCAGGAAACTAATTTTTGTACACTCCTACGGGCGTCAGAATGGTGGTGGCATCTTTAGACTTTACGAGTATCCACTAGCAGATGCCTTTACTGGCATATTCAATGCTTGGCTTGTCAAGCCTTAACGGCTGCTTCAGAGCTTCGTGGCGGGGACCTGGCGTGGCGTGCTCCGCGTCACGCCCAGATTAGGCCCGCCGTCCGAGGTTCGGTTGGCGACATTTTGTTCTTCGCGCGTGTTGCCGGTCTTTCTCCTCCCCTGGTCAGTAAATGCCCTCGTGGGTGATTTTCATCATTAGTAATTTTTTCTGCTGCGCATGGCCCTGACACCTCTTATTCCCCTTCTGTCTTTCAGACGTCAAAGACTCCGGTGGCTTCTCCCGCCTAACATAACTCGTAGCGGGTTTACAAAACATTCTCCCACATTCCTAGCGGGCCTTTGGAACATCCAGGGTTGCCTATTGCATAAATCCCTACTGACTTATATTGCATTGATAATCGCCATGTGGAGGCATCTCAGAATTTTGTGTCCGGGGTCCCTCTGGGACAAGACCGGCGGTGTATAACGTTTTGATGCTGACAGGGCACAGATCTGTGCACCGTGTGCCGAGCGAGTAATGGTCCTGCAACCAGGATCGCCAGGGGCTGCTCCTCGCCCTAACACTCCTATTCCCCCAGGCTTAAATCTCGCTTCTGCTGAGTCGCATACAAGTGGGGAGTTGCAGCCGGCTGCATCTTCCAGACTGCCTACGGCTGACCAGATTATTACGGGGTCGACAAAGCGCTCGGGCCCTGGTAAGAAGCGGTCCTCGACGCCCCCTGTTTCTGCCTTTGCTAAGGGAGCGGAGGAGTTCACTACTCCGCGTGCCTGCACCCCTCCTGATGGAGGGCTGTTCTCTGACTCGGGCTCATCTGATGTGGAGCCGAGGAGTCATGACGATTCTGACCATAAAGACTGGAACCAGTTTGACACCATTGGGTTCTTGATTAGGATCTTTAAGTCTCCTCTCTCTCTCTCTCTCTCCCTCTCCCTCTCCCTCTCCCCCTAACGCTGCTCCCAAGCCGAGAGGGGAGCGTTTCCATACAGCGACACCGCGCTTGGAATTCCTAGAGCAGGCTCACTTCCATGCTCTTGTACTCGAGGAATGGGAACACCCCGGTAAACTTCCAGGGCCCCAGGGGACTGGGATTGGAAATACCCTTTTCCCCCTGAGATGGTGGTTTGTCGGTCATCGCCCCCTGTGGTAGACGCACCGATCATTGGGGTTCCTAACCCCCCCTTTATTGCAGCTCCTGCTTACAGTACCCTTCCGTATGCCGAGGACCGGTGCATGGATAAGCTGGCTTCACACGCCTTTTCTGTTGCAGAAACTGCGCTGCGCCCAGTCTGTGCCGAGGCCATCACTGCAGTGGCCGCCAGAACTCTCATCAGACAGGTGCTTGAACATCCCGGTGATGATCTTCCCTGGGAGGTGTTTAATGCACTCTCCAGTTGTGATGTATTTATCCTTTTAGCTATGCATGACACCATTAGAATGTGTGCGAGGACTTCCGCCCTTGTGGTGGCTATGCGTCGCCTGGTCTGGCTGCGAGAGTGGGGTGCTGACTATGCTGCTAAAAGGACTCTTACCAGGTTCCCCTTTAGAGGACAACGCCTGTTTGGGTCCGTCTGGATCTTTGGAGAAAAGGGCAAATCACCCCAACGCAGGCGCCCGTCTCGGCCCCCTCGGGACAGGGACACCCCTCCCCCTCCATACCATAGCGTTAAACAAGAACCAGGGGTGTCCTTCCGGAGTCTTAGTGCAGACTCCTACCCCACGAGCAACAGGCAACGCTCTGGGCCCTCCGGCGGGGCTAAACCTAAATCTTCCACCTAATCCCCTCAAGCATGATGGGGCGCCCTTGCTCCCATCAGGAGGCATTTTGCCTCATTCTGGTGGATGCAGGAGGTAGTTTCCTCCGGATATAGGATAAAGTTTGCTGCACGGTCCCCCCCCCCCCAAGATTGTCAGGGTACTCCTGGTCCCTGCCTCTATTCGGGTGCTGGTGCAGGCCATGCACAACCTGCGGGGTCTGGAGGTCACTTGCAGTTTGCCCTTGAGGCAGGTGCCGCTACACCAACCCCTTCACTTTTCCCCAAAGGGATGAGTCAGTTTGCCCCTCTGAATTTGCAGGTTTTCGGCAATTCTACTATTACAGGCAGTTTCTGCATGAAAATTCTGAGATGGGCCATCAGCACCTTACGCCTAGTGGGCCCTTGCCGTCTGGAGAGATCGAGGATGCTTATGCCCACATCCCTGTGTCTTCTAGACACCACCGAGGCTCCTCAGGTTTGTGTTGGAAGTTCAACACTGCTAATCTGTGGCCTTTGTTATCTGGCATCTCTTCTGCCTCCAGAGTGCTCACCAAGGTACTGATGGAGGCTATGTCTCTGAGGAGACCAAGGGGCGTCCGCGTGTGACCTACCCGGTCGTCCTTTTTCGCTTCCCAATCTCTACGTCAGGTCGAGTTAGCTACTCGGCTGGTGGTGTTCATTGGGAGTCATTTGGATGGGTGTTCATTCACCTCAAGTCCTCCTTGTCTCCTTGATTGGTATCTCCATTCCTGGGAAGAATCTAGATTCTGTTCAGGTGAGAATCTTCCTTCCTCAGCAATAAGGTGGACAATCTGGTTGCGTGGGCTCAGCCCCTCCTTGCTATTCCCGTCCCTTTACCAGGCAGGAATGCAGCTGGTGGGCCCATTTGGTGACCCTTATACTCTTCTACCTGGGGCCCTTCTGCAACTTCTATTATTAATACTGGACAGGGACCCAGCATCCCTGGAGCAGGGTCATGTGTGCCTTTCCCCCTTGGTTAGGAGTCCCTCCTTGGAGTGGATGTACTCTAGGAACCTGTCTGGGGGCAGTTCCCTTCTTGCCCTTCCTAGAGACGGTCACCATGGGTGCCAACCTATCAGGTTGATGGGGAGGTTTTATTCTGTATTTCGGTGCGGGGGAGGTGGGGCCTTTAGGAGGTCTGTGCACCTATTAATATTGAACAGTGAGTTTTCAGGTTGACACTATCTCGCTTGACTTCTCCTCTTCACGGCCTGCCTGTTTGGCGGCGCTCGGTCTGACTGTGGCCTACCTTAATCATCTGTGTGGGACCTGGAGCAGGATGGTCCCCCAGGAAGGTATTTGTTCCTGGTCTGGGTGGAGGACAATGTTTCCTGCATATCAGTGGTATTCGCTCCGGTGGAGGTCCCTCTGCGACAGGATGTGCTTATTCTTGTGTCACTATGAGGTTCAACCAGTGTGGATCTGTTTGGTGCCCCGTCACTATTTTAAAGTGGACCGTCACCCATGGGTGATCGGCCCGGGAATCTATAAGATTCCCGGGCCGATTACCCCCCTCACCGCGGGACATCCGAGATCGGGATGTCCCGCGGTGAGGGACCCCCCCCCCGCCCAAAGAACTCACCTGAACTGAGTTTGTGAATGGCCGGCGCGGGCGCGCGCACTGTCAGAGGGGCGCGCGGGAGGCGGCGGCGGACACGCTGCCTTGTCCGCCGCTTGTCCGTGGAAGCGTGGTGAGGTGAGTTTGGGGGTTTCTGGGGGTTTACACAGTGGGGCACCCCTAATCGGGGTGCCCCCCTGAAGTGGACCAAAACCCAGGATGGCTCTTGCCACTTGTTTCCCTGCCCCTGGATCCTCTGGCCGTGGTCATGACGCCTTAGTAATGTTATGACTGACATTCTGGTCTGTATGTCTTATCTCCGTTCCCCCTGCTAGGCGGGGTTCTGCGCAGAATTGCTCTGGTAGGGGGACCATGGACACTGGTGGCACCTGGGTGGCCTAGTGGAGCATGGATTTGCAGACGTGATATCGAAGGTGGTAGATCTGTACGTTCTGCTAGGGGGGGCCGCCCTGTTCGCTCAGGGCCTCCTTTACGTCATCCCAATCTACAGTCTCTGGCTTAGCCGGCCTGACTGCTGATTCTTCCGTCTTTATGGAGACCGGTTTCTCTTCTGTGTTCGTGACTATTGGAAATCTAAGAGCAAGCCTCTTCTTCTTCTTCCATCTCTTATGAGGTATGGCGTACTCGTATGGATTGGTGCTAGTCTAGGTCTCTTCCCTGTTGGGCGTTCTCTGTTCCCAGGGCTCTAGAGTTATTACAGCATAGCTTGAAGTTGGCTCTCCAACTCAGTACTCTGAAGGGTCAGGTTCTGCCCTGTCCGTCTTCCTGTAGAAGTCTTTTGCTTATTTTCCTTGGCTAAGCATTTTTTTCGGGGGTTGCTCATTGCGTTCCCCATGTAATTCTATGGTCCCGGTTGGGATTTGAATTTTGTATTCTGTTTGCCTTTTGGCGTGTTCCTTTTGGACCGATTCAGGATGCTGTCTGGCTGTCTTTTACCTTCAAAGTTGTCCTTCTGGGACTGTTACTTCAGTCAGATGTGTGTCTGAGCGGGCGGCTCTGTTTAGCTAGCCCTCGTTCCTTGATATGCAACAGGATAAGGTGGTGCTCTGCCTTATGCCGGACCTTCTGTCTATGGTGGTGTCTTAGGCTCATGCATTTAAGACATTGTCTGTCTTCTGTGCTTTATTCCTAGTAGCACTGAGGCAAGGGGATCTACTTTCCCTCAACAGGTGCTGGAATTTTTTTCCTGGATTGTCTCTTGTCCCTTAGGGGGATTGATGCCCCTTGGGGTTTGTGGGCACCTATCTCGGTATGTGCCTGATCTCGTCTGCTTCCAGGGGTTAAGCGGCCCTTGGCCTAGCCTTTACTTGGATGGTTGTCCCTTCTGGTCCTAGGGAAGGTTTGGCTTCTTCCTGGACTATTGTTGGTGTTTGGTCTTGTCAGGCTGTTACTCAGGCCTATTCCTTTAAGGGGATGAGTTCTTCTCACATTATCTCTGATTCTACTGGTGCCTTGGTATCCTTGGGCCTTTCGGCACCAGGTTTTGTTGAACAAGTTTGCTTGATCGCTACTTGTTTTTTGGTTCATACCTTTTTAAAGGTTTTTATGATATTGACGTTGGAGCTTTTGCTCATGTCGCTTTCGGTGGCAAGGTTTGCAGGTGACAATGTCTTTATGGACACTGCTATTGGATGTCCCAAGTGTAAGTATATCTGGAGCAGGACGTACTGTATACTTAGAATAATACAATTCTGTGAAATACTCACTTGTAGAATTGGTATTATACGTATACAGTACGTCCTGCTCCACCCCACCCTGGTTTTTGCATTTTTCTGGATCCCCTGTATGGTGATTGTTATTACCAGTTTGTTTTGGTGGTTAACTTCTCCCGGCTTCTGGTTCACTGCTTTTCAATGCTGGGGATTTGTGGGAGGTCCCCGGGTATATAAAGGGCCGGGAGGAGCCTGTTTTTGCATGTCTGCAGTGCACAGTGCCATCTGGCGGAGGGTAACCCAAGTGTAAGTATTATATCTGGCGCAGGACGTACTGTATACGTATAATACCAATTTTTTTTTTTTTTGTTGCTTTTTGTCTTAGTCTAAAACTCCGGACAAAGCGTCAAAACAATATTCCCAAGTCCTCTTCTTCTGGTTCTAAATCCAGTAAAAAGAGTAGAAGATGCCCCCTCTGTGATTTGAAGCTAGTGGATTCCTACGTTAAGCCTCTTTGCCAAGTCTGTACAAATAAAGTTGTTAATAAAGAGCAAAATGAGGATTTGATGAGGATGATGGAGTTTAAGGATCAGATCTTCTTCTCCCATGTCACAAAGGGCCTCTGATTGTGCGGGCAACCAGGTGGGGTTTTCCCATCCTTCTACTGGTCCCTTTGATACTTCCCTTTTTTCGGGTCAATTGGGGAAACCCTCCTTCCTCGATTGTCAGGAATCCTTCACTCCGGATGAGGATTCTGACGATGGAGAAATTTCCTCTGCGGATGAGGACGATCTGTCTGTAGGATCTTCCTCATAAAAAAACAGATATTTGTTCCCCCCCCAGGGGGCTTGCCTTACCTATTGCACATGATATATTTATGGGCATAGAGGAAAAGGTTACAAGGGTTTGGGGGGAACTGGTGCCGTGTCCTAGTGTCCTTGTTTTTTGGACCTTTGGACCAGTACCTGTTGAGTTTGAGGTAGTTTATGCCCCTTCTAGATTTGGAGGATGTCCCTTAGATTCCTCTCATAGCATACACTTAAAGATTATGTTCTGTTTTATATTTTTTCAGTACCATCGAAAATAGGTTAAAAATTCCATTTATTTGTATTCAAAAACACACAACACATTTAGTACTGATAGTGCCACATTTGCACTTATTGTTAATCCTTAATTGAAAAATACATGCTTGATGATAAGCTTCATCCTGTATTCATGAGGTTGTTGTAAAGTGAAGAAAAGTTATTTGTCTGGTGGCCTTATACAGTTTGTCTGGTGGCCTTTTACATACGCGTTTCGCAATTAGCTTCCTCAGTGTAATCGGCCATGTATCATCTTATAGTGATTGGTATTTAAGGAGAAAGCCACTGTTACCACTGGTATCCTTGCATCTATGTTTCAGTCTTGAACAATTTATTGTGAGTACATTTTTGGAGACTCTGTCTTCAAAGTAATCAGGTGGCGACAGGGTTCCCATATATCCACGTAACTGTTCTTTAAAACAGAGCGGAGAGAGGCACCCGTCCTTCCGGCGGGCGGTTACAAGCCCAATATCCAAGCAGGACAGATTTTATCCGGATTTGGCCCCGGATTCCTCCTTTGCTTTTCCCTTTCATGACTACCTGAGAGACATGATTTTGGAACAGTGGAAGGATCCATCTAGAAAGGTGTATACTACTCGAGCCTTAAACGTAGATATCCCTTTGCAGAGGAGGATTCTCACATTTGGGAAAAATGCCCCAAGTTGGATGCCCCTTTTGCTAAGTTTCTAAGGGAGCTGGTTTAGCGTTTGAAGATATTCTAAGTATGTCACACACCCCGCTTCAGAATATCCATAACATGTGGGTAATACCGACCTGAAGGGGCGTTCCTGCAGAGATGATAGCAAAAAAGCCCCTCCCTGATCCATAAATACCTGGGACCTCCCACTCATCACCCAGTTTTCCATCTCTGCAGACGGCGAGCAAGTCAGAAGATGATGGCTCCTCCTTGCACAGGGGGATTTCAGGTAGCCGGGGTAACTCCCGGCCCGTTATTTATTTATTTCCGTTTGGACGTTTTTCCCCAGAAATCCATATGCCTCCCAGCCTCGGCTGAGGGTCCAGGCGAGGGTATTTCAGCACATTAGGTGCTCAGGAGCTATGCTCTACCGTGAGACCCTATATGAGAGGGTAGGCGGTATTACCGGGTTGGTGACCCCGGTTTGGGATGCCCTGTCCCTTACTTTCATACTTGTCCCTCCCAGGATCCCCTTCCATAGGTGGGGTGGGGGAGTGTATACATTCATTAGTTTATTAGTTCATTTATATGGACAGCTTACATAGTGTGTGTGTGTGTGTGTGTGTGTTTTCACTTTAATTGCAAAACGCTGCAGCCTTTGCGGTGCTGGCTGCCTTCTTCCCTCCTTTCTCCCTTCCTCTCTGTTAATGGCGGAGGTTTTCACCTCACGCCATGTTGCTGTGGGGGGGGGGGGGGCGGGTGCCGGACCGTTGGTGGGGCCGGGACTTGTCCCTCCCGTTTTTTCCCATGGTGTGTGTGTTGTGTGGTGTTTTTACTTGGCCGGGCCGGCGACCGCTTCTTACTATTGCGGCGCCGGCCGGCTCTGAGCACATTTCTTCATGAGGTGATTTAGTTCACCTCACGCAGGCTGGGGAGGGGCGGGGCCGGAGTGACGACGCGTCACTGCTCCCCGCCTCCTGCCCTCGCTGGTGCCACTGCGGAGCGCTTGGAGGGGGGGCGTGGCCCGGCCTCGCGCGCGTCCCGCGCTGGCCACGCCCCCTTCTCCCTCTCTGACTGCGGCCCTGCCTGTTGCTGTGGAGCGTCTGGATCTTCCCTCACGGTCGCCATTTTAGTCGCTGGCTCTGTAAGTGGCCTCTGGCCATTCTTCCTTCTTGTTTGATTGTTGTCTTTTTTTCATTAGACTTATCTAAAAACAGTCTTTCTGTTCTGTGTTTCAGATGGTGGTTCAGGAGGTTCGCCAGTAGCATTTAGGGGGTCCCTCCTGATCCTTATTTCTGGGTTAATTGTTTTGCCATAAATCCTCCCACTCGGGACATTAAAGGGGCATCCCGGGTTGTCTAACGGCGTAATTCCCTGGGTCATAGCGACTTTTCCACAATGTTCACCTTATGGAGGCCTTCCCAGGATACTGGGCTCGGGGCCCCTTCGGGGCATCCCCGAAAGTGTATGTTATGTGGGGTATCCATTTCTGGGGACGATGTACTTCTGTGTATACCATGTGCACAGCAGACCATCACGCGGCAGTCCGAACCACATTCGTCTGGGTCAGCACCGCCGGTCGCTTCATCTCCACCTCCCGCTTTGACACGCGCCCCGTGCGATGTCGTCATGGGCAGGGAGCTGCAATCTGAGATGTGCGCCAGATTGGCTAACCTTGAAAAATTATCTCCCGCTCGGTCGCCCGTAAGGCTCCGACTAAGAGAAAGCATTTGTCGCCGGCTCCGCTGGCGGAGGACCTGGAGGATGTTAATAATCTGGATTGGTCTGATTATTCCCAGCTAGAGGAAGGGGAAGTTTATGAGGATTCTGATTTTTCGGACGATGAGCAGTCATTTGGCACGGATGCCGAGCTGGGGGATTTGGGGAGATCCTCTGATACTCCCCACGCTCTGGCTCTGATGTTGGAGGTGTTGAATATATCCCCTCCTGAGGAGGTGTCACAGCAGAAGGGTGAATTGTTTGAGGAATCCAAGCCGCGCTTGGAATTCCCTACACAAAGGCATTTTGACAAAATTATTGCCAAAGAATGGGACAGGCCGGCTCGGCTCCCTGGCATCCCTCAGGGATGGGATAGGAAATATCCCTTTCCTTCGGAGGCAGTTAAGCGCTGGGCATCTCCCCCCGAGGTGGATGCGCCGGTTTTGGGGTTGTCCAATTCCTCGGTTTTAAATAGACCTGATTGTTCTATTCTCAAGGATGGAGAGGATAAACGTATTGACCAGATGGCTTGTCATAGTTTTGCTAGCGTTGGGTCAGCCATGCGGCCTGTTTGCGCATCGGCGCTGATGGTGTTGGCCGCTAGGTCCGTGGTTAGGGACCTGTTGACCTCTTCCGGGCTGCGTCCCGGTAGTGCTGAGTTCCTTAGCCTCAAACGGTGTGAGCTGTTTTTATCTTTTGCGTTGACAGCCTTGGATGACACTTTGATGATGTGTGGTAGAACGTCGGCGCTGCTGGTCACTATTCGGCGTTCGGTGTGGCTGCGCCAGTGGGCGGCAGATTTTATGTCCAAAAAGTCACTAACGGCTCTACCCTTTGTTGGGTTACGGCTTTTTGGAGAGACATTGGACTCGGTCACCAAGGGTGGTAGGTTACCCCAACGCAAGAAACAACGTCGCCCCTTTCGAGGGGCGCCCTCCTTTACCCCCTCCTTTCGTGGGGCCAGATCTGGCAGGGGATTTGCATTCCCTTCTTCCAGAGGAGATTCCGGGAGCAAGGGCAGAGGTCGTGCCCGTCCAGGATTCAGTTGGGGCTCTAAGCCCAAGCCGGCTGCCAAGCCGGCTCAGCAATGAGGGGGCGCCCTCACCCTTGCGGGTGGGGGGACGGCTGCGACTCTTTTCTCAAGTTTGGGATCAAGAGGTCTCGGACCGATGGATCCGGGAAGTGGTGTCTTCCGGTTACAAGCTGGAGGGGTTTTTATTCCAATCTGTTCACAGTACCCAAGAAGGACGGATCGGTCCGACCCATCTTGGATCTGAAGTTTCTCAACAGGTTCATCCGGCCTCGGAAATTCCGCATGGAAACACTACGTTCGGCCATTCACTCTCTTCGTCAGGGAGACTTTCTGACGTCCATAGACATCAAGGATCCTTATCTACACGTTCCAATTTTTCCAGCATACCAGAGGTTTCTCAGGTTTGTGGTGGAGGATCGGCATTTTCAGTTTGTAGCACTCCCTTTCGGCCTCACCTCGGCCCCTCGGGTGTTCACCAAGGTGCTAGCAGGGGTGATGGCTCTGCTAAGGGTTCAGGGCATCCGCATTGTGCCCTATTTGGACGATCTTCTGATCATGGCCTCCTCATTCAACCAAGCGGAGTTAGATACCAGAATGGTGGTGTCCACCCTGGAGAGGTTTGGTTGGGTAGTCAACCACCCCAAGTCTTCTCTCACTCCGTCCAGAGTAGTGACCTTTCTGGGAATGTCTCTGGACACTTCGCAGGCCAGGGTGTTTCTGCCTCAGGCCAAGATTCTTTTGATTCAGGAATTAGCTCGGCTTCTCTTGTCGGCCCCTCGTCCGTCCATCCGGCTAGGGATGAGGCTGGTGGGGTTAATGGTGGCTTCATTCGAGGCAGTTCCCTTTGCGCAGTTTCATACGAGGACGCTTCAGCTTCATCTGTTGAAGGTTTGGGACAAGTCCCCTCTATCGTTGGATCAGTCCTTCCTGATGACTCCCCGAGTTCGTCGATCCCTGCAATGGTGGCTGGGGTCGGCCAACCTGTCGCAGGGCAGATCCTTTCTGGCCCCGTGTTGGGAAACTGTCACCACGGACGCCAGTCTGTCAGGTTGGGGGGGTGTCTGGAAGGACCTCCAGTTTCAGGGTCTGTGGAGTCTGCAGGAGGCTCACGAGCCCATCAATGTTCTGGAGTTGAGGGCCATCAGGTTGGTTCTGTTTCGCTTGACTCATCAGTTGAGAGGCTTGCCAGTTCAGGTCCGGTCGGACAACAGGACGGCGGTTGCTTACATCAATCACCAAGGGGGGACTTGCAGCAGGAGTGCCCTCAGGGAAGTGTCCTTGATTCTGGACTGGGCGGAGAGTCACGTCCCGTGTATCTCAGCAGTCTACATTCCGGGAGTGGAGAACACGGAGGCGGACTTGCTGAGCAGAGCCTCCTCTCGTCAGGGGGAGTGGTCTCTCAGTCCCACGGTGTTTCGTTCGATATGTCTCAGGTGGGGGCTCCCAGCGGTGAACCTCTTTGCCTCTCGTCACAATCACAAGCTTCCAGTCTTTGTGTCTCTCGCAGGATCCTCTGGCTCTGGCAGTGGATGCCATGTCTCTGAACTGGAGGGATCTGGGGTTCCTTTACCTGTTCCCTCCGTTTCCAATGGTAGCTAGAGTGGTGCGCAAGCTGACTCTGGAGGGCGTGTCGGCGATTCTAGTGGCACCAAGGTGGGCAAGGCAAGTTTGGTTCGCAGACCTGGTAAGACTGGCAGAGGATCAGTTCGTTCTGCCTCTTCTACCGGACCTGCTCACCCAGGGTCGGCTGCGCTATCCCAATTTACCTTCGCTGGCTTTGACGGCGTGGCTGCTGAAACCGCCATCTTAAAGGAAGAAGGTCTTTCTGACGCGGTGGTTCAGACTCTCATTAGCGCCAGGAAGCGCTCTTCCTCTACTATTTACTATAGGACTTGGAGGTCCTATATTGATTGGTGTGAAAGTAGGTCCTTCTCTTGTCGGGAGTTTTCAATTTCCAGAATCCTGGAGTTTCTTCAACATGGTCTGGATTTGGGGCTTCAACTTAGTACCTTGAAGGGGCAGGTTTCTGCCCTGGCGGTGTTCTTTCAAAGGTCATTTGCTCTTCATCCCTTAGTCAAGACCTTTTTCCAAGGAGTTACGCATGTACGGCCTCCTAGGAAGCCTTTTGTTCCAGTTTGGGATTTGAACCTGGTTCTTTCTGCTCTTCAGGGTCCCCCTTTTGAGCCTTTGAATGAGATTGCTTTGTCTTCACTTACCCAAAAGGTGGCCTTTTTGGTGGCCATCACTTCGGTTAGGCGTGTTTCTGAGTTGGCAGCTTTATCCATTAAAGCTCCGTACTTCGAAAGGCATCAGGACAAGGTTGTCTTTCGTTTCAAGCCGGATTTTCTTCCGAAGGTGGTCTCTGCCTTTCATCTGAATCAGGACATTGTTCTGCCTTCTCTGTCCTCATCCCAGCAACAAGGAAAGGGCGCTGCATTCTTTATATGTAGTCCGTGTTGTGAAATATTATTTGGTGGTTACGTCTTCCTTTCGTAAGACTGATGCTTTTTTTGTGGTGCCCTTTGGGCCTAGGAAGGGTTTGGCTCCTGCCAAATCTTCCATTAGTAAATGGATTCGTCAGGCCATCATTGGGGCCTATTCTGCCAAGGGGAGGAGTCCCCCTTTTCGTGTTACTGCTCATTCTACTCGTGCGGTTGGAGCGTCCTGGGCCTTCCAGCACCAGGCCTCTGTTGAGTGAGTTTGTAAGGCCGCTACTTGGTCCTCTGTTCACACTTTTTCCAAGTTTTACAAGGTTGACGTTCGGGCCTCAGCGGATGCTGTTTTTGGCCGCAAAGTTCTGCAAGCTGTTGTGGTTTAAGTTGTGCATTGTTGCCTTGTTTTGGATCCCCGCCCTTGTTATGGACACTGCTATTGGATATCCCACATGTTATGGATATTCTGAAGCGGGGTGTGTGACATACTTAGAATACCATTTTGTGAAATACTCACCTGTAAAATGGGTATTATAAGTATGTCACACACCCCGCTTCACCCGCCCTTTTTTGTATTCAGGATCCTTTATATTGTGAACTTTGCGTTATCTTGATTTATATTTGCCTCTTCTGGTCCCTTACCTTACTGCTTCTATATACTGGGTGATGAGTGGGAGGTCCCAGGTATTTATGGATCAGGGAGGGGCTTTCTTTTTTGCTATCATCTCTGCAGGAACGCCCCTTCAGGTCGGTATTACCCACATGTTATGGATATTCTGAAGCGGGGTGTGTGACATACTTATAATACCCATTTTACAGGTGAGTATTTCACAAAATGGTATTTTTGTGGTTCTTAATGTTCCTTTTGGATAGGAAAATGGATTCTCTCCTTAAGAAAGCTTGGCAAGTAGAATCCAACATCTTAGGAACAAATTTAGCATCTAACTGTGATCAGAAACTTGGGATTTTGGCTACAACAGCTTAAGGACTGTCTTTTGGAAAGAACAAGTCTAGTAAAGATCCTTAAGGCTTTACCCATTCTCTTTTCAGCCACAGCCTTTGTTACAGACGCTATGGCTGAATCTATCAGATTTTTGGCACAAAACTTAGCTGTGACCAATTCGGTGCGCAGGTCTCTTTGGGTGAAGACCTGGCCGGGCGATATTGGATCAAAGATGAGACTTTGTGCTATGCCTTTTTAGGGGTGAGTGGATCAGATTTGGGTAAAGTCTTAGATATGACGGCGGACAGAAATAATGTTTTCCGCCTCGTCCTAAGGCTTCTACTAGTAAGACATTTTTTCCTAGGAGTTCATTTAGACGTCCCTTTCTTAACAAGGGTGCTTCAAAAAGGGCCAGAGGGGCCCCAGCCAGTTCAGCTGGAAAGGTCAATTTTAAAGGTTCCACCGTGTTTGGAACCTACAGGCTAGATCCAAAAAGCAATGACTCCAATATCACTATTGGCGCCAGGCTAATGGGATTTTGCACAGCCTGGCAAGGCCTGTTGGATTGTCCTTTCATAGTAAGAGGTATTACAGAAGGCTTCCACATAGTTTTTTTTTTTCTCAAGCCCCTCCAAGATTTTTGATTTCTTCTCTTCACAGAAGCAAGGAAGAAAGAGAAGCAATTTTTTCAAGTGTATTGGACATGAGGTCAAGGGGAGTAATTGTTCCAGTGCCATTGCCTTTGCAGGGGACAGGGTTTTACTCCAGCATTTTTCTGGTAAGGAAAAGCACAGGGGGGATTCAGGTTCATTTTGAACCTGAAGAATCTCAACCGATTTGTCCAGTACAGACATTTCAGAATGGAAATGATTTTTTCCGTAAAGAATATGCTTCGCAGAGGTGTCTTTATGGCATCGATAGATTTAAAAGACACCTATTGGCAAGTACCAATGAGTCCCCTGGATCAGTCTTTTATGAGATTTGCAATAAAAGAAAGAGACCGGATCCTGCATTTTCAGTTTTTGTCTTCCCTTCGGCCTGGCCGCTGCTCGAAGGATTTTTACCAAGGTGTTGGCAGAACCTTTGGCTTTTCTGAGGCGCATGGGGGATAGCAGTAGTCGCCTATTTGGGTGATCTCCTTTTTGCTCACTCAAAGGACAAATTGGAGGAAAATCTGCTTTTCACCAGGAATTTGTTAGGCCATTTGGGCTGGATTATAAATTTCAACAAATCATCCCTGGTGCCCTCGCAAATTATGACTTATTTGGGATTCGAGATCAAGACTGTTCTCCAAGTCCTGATTCTTCCTCTTCAAAAGATTGTGGTCCTGCAGGAAGCAGTTCAGAATATCTGCTCGGGCCTGACTCCCTCCATAAGACAAGCTATGAGACTCCTCGGGCTCTTGACCTCATCCTTCCCGGCAGTAAGGTGGGGTCAGCTTCATTCCAGATGCCTTCAGGGTCATATTCTAAAGAATTGGGATGGAACCCAGATCGGGCTGGATCAACAGTTACCAATCTCGGAAGAAGTAAAGGAATCACTGAATTGGTGGCTGGAAGAAAACAGTCTTTCAAGAGGGTTACCGTGGGTAGATCCCAGGGAGATAATTGTGACTACGGACGCCTCAGCCTGGGGCTGGGGGGCACATTGCAAGACATGGACTCCTCAAGGTAAATGGTCAAAGGCCATGAGTGTTTCTTCGTCCAACCTCAGGGAATTGGTTGCAGTAAAAAAGGCATTATGGGCCCTAGAGTTGCACCTGCGGGGGAAACATGTTTAAGAACTCACAATGCTACGACAGTAGCTTACATCAATCACCAAGGAGGAACAAGATCCTCAAAATTGATGACGATAGCCTCAGAAATTTGACTGTGGGCAGAAGCCCATCTTTTGTCCCTAACAGCAGTGCACCTAAAGGGGACCCTGAATCAAGTTGCAGATTTCTTGAGCTGATCTCAGGTAAAGGAGTCGGAATGGTCCCTGGATCCAGAAGTTTTCAGGACGATTTGCAGTTGAAGCGGATTTCCGGAGGTGGATCTATTTGCTTCAGCAAAAAATCACTTCAGCAAAAAAATCAAATAATTACTTTCCTCTGAATCCAAAGGATCAATCTCTGGGGGTGGACGCGTTAGCCCATCCTTGGCATTTCAATCTGGCTTACGCCTTCCCACCGGTCCATTTGACCCCTTTATTTTTGAAGAAGCTGTTCCGGGAACCAGTTACACTTCTCCTGTTGGCCTCGTGGTGGCCGAAGAGATTTTGGTTTTCAACTCTAGTGGAGCTTTCAGTACGGGGCCCTTGGGAGATTCCGGTGATCCCTCATCTGTTATCACAAGGTCCAATGGTTTGTCAGAATCCTCATTGGTGGCGATTGACACTGTGGACCCTGAGGTCTCCTTGCTGCGAGAGAAAGGGTTCTTAGGCCCAGTAATTGATACTCTTCTTTCAAGCAGGAAGGTGGTGACGAGGAAGATTTACCTAAAAGTATGGAAAACCTTTAACTCTTGGAAGAAAGAAAATAAGAGAACCTCATTTAAAGTTCCGGTCATTTTGGATTTTCTGCAGCAGGGTGTTGACAAAGGACTTAGCGTTTAATACAACTCAAGTTCAACTTGCAGCCCTTTCAGTTTTCTTGGACAAGAAGCTTTCTTCTATTTCCATCATCAAGAGATTCTTGCTGGCTGTCAAACACGCCAAGCCAGTCCCAGTCAAGGTGATTCCTCAGTGGGATCTGGCAAAAGTATTATTGATGTGAGTTCTCCACCTTTTTATCCGAATAAGAATCTGGATATTAAGCTTCTTACATGGAAGTGGATCCTTGCTACCTTCCAAAAGTTGTCTGACTTTCACAGATCTCAGGAGATCGTTATTCCTTCCATCACAGAAGAAAAGCCAGAATTAGCGGCCTTGGATGTCGGATCTCTACTTTTGATTTGTCTAAATCAAACCAGCGATTTCAGGAAATCAGTCTGTGGCTTTCTCTGGCCCGAGGAAAGGACTGAGTATTTCAAAGACGACATTGGGAAGATGGATGAGGAGTACCATTAAGATGGCTTATGGAGATTCCAATATACCAGGTGGAGTGACGGCTCGCACAACGCGGAGTGTTTCCACATCTTGGGCAGAGCAAGCTGGGGTCTCCATTGAACAGATTTGTAAAGCGGCAACGTGGACTTCATCTAAGACCTTTGCTAAACATTACCGTTTTGACGTTTTGTCTCAGAAGGACCAATCCTTTGGAAGGAGTGTTCTTCGAGCAGTTCTTCCCACTCTATGAGGTAGTCCTCGCCTATCTCTCAGGCGTATGCTGGCCGAAGGATGTTTTGAGAAAACCTAAGTTGGTTACCTGGTAACTTTTTTTTTTTTTTTTTTTTTTTTTTTTCTAAGCATCTGTAAGGGCAGCATACGCCTACTTCCCCCCTCTTATTACTTTAGACCTAGGGTTGCATTTATAGTATTATGTGGTGGGAGTTGTGGGTCTTTGTGTCTTTTTCTTTCCTTCAGATCTCTACAACTACTGGGGAAGAGAGGGAGGAGTCAAGACTTTATCTTTGCTGGTGGTCATGTGTTCCACTCGATGGGAGGAGCCCGGAGGTCTCAGGCGTATGCTGCCCTTACGGATGTTTAGAATAAAAGTTACCAGGTAACTAACTTAGGTTTTCAGACATAGTAAGAATCTCTTCCTTCTCCATCCATCTTTTTTCAGAGCCCATTGCTGAAAATAAACTTATAGGGATGTTTTACAGAAGATCACCCATGTGCAACCTCCCAGAAAGCCTCCTCTGCCTGTCTGGGACCTGAATTTAGGGTTATCAGCCCTTAGGGGTCCTCCCTTTGAACCACTGGCAGAAGTTTCACTTGGGTTGGTGACGCCTAAGGTAATTTTCTTAGTGGCAATTACTTCTGTGCAGCGGGTTTCTGAATTAGCAGCCTTTTTGGTTAGGCCTCCTTATTTACTCCTACACAAGGACAAGGGGGTCTTGCGTTTTAAACAGGACTTTCTTCCTAAGGTGGTTTTCCCTTTCCATATTAAAGCGGCGGATTTGCCCTCCTTTGTCCTGCTCCAGTTAGCCATAGTGGAGTACTAAAATATCTCTCCACTTTTAAGACCTTCCACAAGACTGACTGCTTGTTTTATTTGATGGCCACAGAAAGGTCTAGTGCCAGCTAAGTCTACCATCAGCCAATGGATTAGACCATGATTAATGCTTATTTCTTCAAAGGAAGAAATCCTCCCATTCGAGTTACAGCCCATTCTGCCCGGGCTATCGAAGCTTCCTGGGCATTTCAGCACCAGGCTTCAGTGGAGCAGGTCTGCAAGGCTGCTACCTTCAGTTCTACGTGTCTCCTTGTCTTCCAACTATACGTGGGATCTCTTTGGATGCCTTCCTCCTCACAGGCGGCTGTTTCTACTGCTTGTCAATTACTGGATTGCAGCCAGAAGTTTATATAGGCTGGGAGGGACAACACCTTTTTATATTGCAGTTCTGCACTTCGGACAATAGTTCTCTTGTAAGAAGAGAAATCAATTCTACAGGTGAGAATCACAGAATTTTATGTTTTTGCGTAGACCCTAGATCTTTTAGTTCAGCCCATGAAAATGGGACCAAAAACAAAATTGTTGCTATTTTATATTTAAGGGTGTATTGTTCACTTTTATTTATTGAACGCTTTTTTTCTTTTTTTTGAAGGACTATTATAAAATAATCAAATCCCCAATGGATATGGGCACCATAAAGAAGCGACTAGAGAACTATTACTACATCAATGCCCAGGAATGTATACAGGACTTTAATGCAATGTTTACAAACTGCTACATCTATAACAAGGTCAGTACTGAGGTTTCCTTAACACGTGTGTTTAAAAGAAAAGTCTTTGGTTTTGTTGACCTTTCCGAAGGACTGCAAGGCAGACTGTGCCAGAGGTAACCTAGAAGAGCATCTTGCCTGACCGCTGATCGTTCTCCCACAGCCCAGGTCAGACTTTTGCTTCCTGCTGGCAAGCACAGCCTCTGTCCAGCTCTCATTAAAAACAATTAGGCACCTCCATACTCCTTCTTGGGGTACACAGGTACCCATTGTCTTCAAAGGGATCCATCCGTGCTCCCTCACCAGCCAGATCCCGGGTAGTGTGGCTTCTGCCTTCACAAACTGGCTGCAGAGCGACACACATCTGTTAGAGAAGAGGGATTTTTAAGTTGGCTCAGGGCCGGCAGTGTCATGAGTGTTTTGGAACAGCCCCTTAAAGTATAACTTAAACATGTTTGTTTTTCCTTCTTGTTGATTGTAGAATGCTGTTATAGCAGCTGTGCCCAGCTAGGGTTGCTGTAATTAACGGGACAGTCTTGACAGTGGCAATAATGCAGTAAGAAGCTCATCTGAAACCTGTCCGATGTTCATCTCCTATTATCTACAGAGTGGCTCTGTGGCTTGGCTTGTTAGCCTTGCTTACACTGGAGTGATGAGGGACCTGGGAAGCCATGCAGCCTCCTTTAAGTAGTTAGTCCTGGAGGAATGGAGAGGTGATTCAAACTTTGGAGTCCTGTTACAGCATCTACAGTGTGCTGCAGGAATTTGAGGATATGCACATAGTACAGGCTTCAAGTGACTGCTTACATTGCCTGCACAATTTAGAGACGACAAAATGCTATACTTGCCTTGTGTCCCATGCAGATCATTGCTCTTCATCCGGGGCTCCTAACACCCCCCCCCCACACACACAGTCACTGTGGTTTGGTACACCCCCCTCCATTCATTGCAATTGAAAGGGGCATGTTTACTTGCCCCTTTCCATTGCAGTGCATTGAGAGGATGTTGACTCGGTGACGAGGGGGGCTCCCCTATCAGAACACTGAAGAGCCAAGTGAATGTGTGGAGTGGTATGACTCCAATGATCAGGTAAGAGCTGGAACCCTGGATTAGGAGCAATGTTGTGCCAGGCCAGTCACCAAATGTTTGAGGAAATGTGCTCCTCAGGGGAGAAGGTGGTTTATATCAATTTAGAATCCCAATTGCATCCCACGATTAAACCAGACCTTCAGCATGATTTAATGAAAAGTCCAAATCCTTAAACTAATCCCTAGCATCTAAAATGAATATATATTTTTAGTCACTTATTATTTCCCCCACCGGGCTGAAACTCTGTTCAAGACTCTAGGATACGGGTGCCGCCAGCTAGAATCAGAAGCATCACACATACTGAGAAGTGGAGAGCAGGATAAAGTGCAGGGGGTTGGGTTATAGCTGTGCTTTACACAGACAGAGAAGAGCTGGGGTCAGGGAAAGGACAGCAATCCCAGAATGCGGAGCGAAAGTCAGAAGACACTTCCGGTTTGCAGGCTGCCTGATGCTCCATGAAGTGCCATGTTGGATGTTTAAAGGCTCATAATGTGCAGTAGATGTATTTAGGATGATTTTTAATGTGAGCAATCTGTATGTACAGGGTGTGGGAAACATTTTAAGATATGCTCTTATTCAGGGTAAAGGTCCGCTTGTAGGCACTCTCCACCTTCTGTATATTAAAGTTGGTCTATGGTGGGTTCAAAACTCATATTTAGGTTTGTTGTAAAAAGATGGGGGTGGACCCCCCTTGAGCCCATTGACCTCGCTGTACAAGATAACTACAAATGTTTGATTTTGACAATGTCATTTCATACATTAAAGCTACAGTGAATTTTACAGTATACAAAAAACACTTATCTATGTCACCAATCAATAAAAACATTTGATTAAAAACTAGATGTTATGCTGCTTGTTTGGGGGATAGCCAATTGCCCCTTGCTGTGGTAGACTCGTACAAGTTTCTAGTGGTCTTTCTCAGTACAAAAGCTTGGGAGCTTAATATTCAGTAACAAATTTGATGCCGATAATTCCCATATGGGAGGTCTGGTATTTTGGGTCCACATTAAGTTTGCATGCTATGTTGCTGTGCTGGTGTCAGCTGTCTTTTGGAGGGGGAAAGAGATCGGTGTGCGCAAATATGCACATTGTCTGAGATGCCTGGTGTCTGCATCCACCTTACGTGCAGTATCTTCCTGATCTTCCTAGGAAGATGCTGCATATAGTTTTTAATCAAATGTTTTTTTATTGATTGGTGACTTAAATAAGGGTTTATAGAAAAAGGGACGGGGGTGCAGAGTGGGATCACCAGCAAGGTGTGTGGTGTTGATGTATTCTTAGTATACAGTACGTCCTGCTCCAGATATAATACTTACACTTGGGTTATCCTCCGCCAGATGGCGCTGCACTGCAGAGACATGTAAAAACAGGCTCCTCCCGGCCCCTCAAATACCCAGGGACCTCCCACAAATCCCCAGATTTCTCTGCAGTGCCGACTGCGAAGACATGAAGTATCACTCTCTCGCAGGTGAGCGGGGCTATTAAAGCCTGCGGCCCTGTTGGACTATTCCCACCGTCCTCTTCGTGATGTGCCTCCCAGCCTGGGCTGGTAGACGGCACCATGCGTGCTTATGGAGCCATGCTCCACCGCAGTCCCCCACCAAAGGGTAGGCGGTTTAGGCTGATGGTGAGCCTCTAGAGGATGCCCCTCCCGCATTATTGCGCCATACCCCGTGTAGCGGTGGACCCTTTGCAAAGGGTCGCCATCCTCCCTCGTCCCCCCCCCCCCCGAAAGAAAGAAAGGTATTAGTGTATATACCTGGTGTCAGAGCCGCGCTGTTTGCTTTTTATTGTATATCCGGCGCCGCACAAGTCTTTTGCCTTTATTGGATGTGCATGCGCCGGGCGGCGGCGGCCCCTCAGACGCTGCGGCGTCTTCATTGGCAAATCTTTTCTAAGTCTGTCATACTCTCGCGTCTCTTGACTGTGTTGACTACTGTCTCAGAGCTTCGCGCTCTTTGGGGGGGCGGGGACCTGGCTTGGCGCGCTCCGCGTCACAGCCCGCTCTGGGCTGCCCTTCGAGGTTCGCTTGGCGCCATTTAGATGCTCGTCGCGCGCGTGCTAACGGTCCTCCTCGCGGGCGATTTTCATCATTCTTGCTTACTGCGCATGGCTGACATCCCTATTCCCATTATGTCTTTCAGACGGTCGAATCCAGTGGCTTCTCCCGGCCCGGTGTAATTGCCAGTTGGACCTAGTATAATTACTCCCACTTCCCTGCGGGTCTTTGGGGCATCAGGGTAGCTTACAGCGTCAATCCCTACTGGCCTATTGGGCCTATATTCTAAGTATGTCACACACCCCACTTCAGTTATTAATTATTACACTTGGGTTATCCCACCGCTAGGTGGCGCACTTGCAGAGATCTCCAAAAAAGCAGCAAGCCCCTCCCGGTCTATAGACACCTGGTACCTCCCAACAATTCCCCAGTGTTGGTCTCTGCAAGATGGCGACAAGACAGAAGAAAGAAGTCTCCTGCTTGCAGGTAGCCGGGGTATCACCCCGGCCCCCCCCCCATGGTCTATTGCTGCCCGACTCTGTTTTTTTGTATTCCCCCTGTTAACTGGCAGCCTCCCAGCTTAGGCTGTAGGTCGGGCAAGGGTAGCTGGCACCTTAGGTGCCTAGGAGATTAGCTCCTCCGCTCGACCCCATATTGTGGGGCATAGCGGGATTCCGGAGTGGTGATCCGGACGTGGGATGCCCTTACACTTACTCTAGGCAAGGTACATTAGGCACAGAGGCTTTATTTCCCCCCCAATTCAGTATGGCTTGTGTGGTGTGTGAGGGTGTGCTTGGACGGGGGCTGGGCCGCACTGGCCTGCCCGTCTTTGTCTGGCTGATGCTTGCTGTGCGGTGTGCTCGGCTTTGGGTCACTTATGGCGGAGTTGGGCGTGTTCGCCGGCCCGCCGTTTTTGGGTTGCTTAGGGGCTATCTCAGTGGGCGCCCTGTTTTTAGCGCCCGTACTCAGGGGTCCCTGTGAGGCATTGCAGTGGGCGGGGCCGGGCGGCGCGCTGCGCCGGCGGCCCGCCTGGCCGGGAAGCGCCGAGGTTCTCGCGGCGCTCGCGGCGTGTGTTTTACTGGGGGCCTTCCCCCTGCCTTGCCGTATTGTGTGTGTGTGTAGTGCGGTGACCGTTTTGTTCAGGATGGCCGAGCGGTGGGGTACGCGGGCGCCATCATCGCTGGCGCCCGCTGCTCGGCGGCGTAGGAGTGGGCGGGGCCGCGTCCTGCGCGGCCCGCGTCGTGGTTGGCCGGTTGGAGGGAGCGGGGCTGCTGTGGCTCCCGCGTTTCTGTGGGCACGCCCCTCGTCCTTCACCTCTCCTTGGCGGTGCGGTTGTCTGCGTTGCTGGCAGGGGCCGCCATTTTCTCCTCGTCGCGCAAGTCATAAAAGGTAGGCTCCGCAGATTGTTTAGGTCGGGGCCTATTGCTAGTCTGGGGTCACTGTTTGAGCTTCCTTCTCCCGCCCCCAACCCCCACCACCCCCCCCCCCCCCCCCCCCCATCCTGGCCCGTTCGCCTCCATGTGTTGGGGGCATGGGGTTAAAAGGGGGGGGGTCGGCTATAGGCGCTGTTTGTAGGTGTGCCTGTATTGGTTGTGTGTTGTTGTGTCCTTGTCAGACCCTGGGACCCCATCCCACAGGGTTCTCCCGGTCTTATATACCGGGCTAGTCGGGGGCTGGTGGCATTTCATTCTTTAATTAGGATATTTTTTCCGGCTAAGATTCCCAGGGTCAGGGTTACATGAATACACATGTGTATATGTATACATATGTATATATATATATCTATATTTACATATATAGTAGATTAAAGGGCATCCCGGGTTGCTTAATGCGTAAATCCCTGGGTTCTGCGAATACCATAAATTTCACCATATGGAGGCTGTCAAGGATTCCGGATCTGATCCTTCGGGACAATCTAGGCTGTGTGGGGGTTGTGGGACTCCGCTCCCGGGGGATGATGTCATTGTATGCATTCCATGTGCGCAGCGGAGCATTGAGCGCCAGTCCAGCACCCTGGTGCCTGGTACGTCATCGTCCGCGCCATCTCCCTCTCCTCCTCGCCTGTTCCGGACCCCGTGTGACGTGGTCACGGGTGGGGATTCGCAATCGGAGGTGTGCGCCCGGTTGGCCACCCCCGAGAAAATGTTTTCCAACATGCCCGCACAGAAGGGTGCGGCCAAGCGAAAATACTTATCTCTGCCTCCGCTGGACTCGGAGGAGGAAGTGATTGAGGACCTGGATTGGTCGGATGGTCGCCTCGCAGAGGGTGAGCTCGTGGAAGAATTGGATGATTCAGAGGGCCAGCGGGTGCTAGGCGCTGAGGGGGACCAGGTGGATGGTCCCGCCCCTGATACGCCTTCTATGACCCAAATGTTTGAGGTCTTGGATTTGGACCCTCTCGAGGTTGCTCTTCGGCCTAAGGGCCGGCTCTTTGGGGGCTCCAAGCAGAGTCTGGAGTTCCTCAGTCAACAGCTTTTCGAGGACGTTGTCCTTTAGCAGTGGGAGCTTCCTACACGGCTCGTTGGGGTACCGCCTGGCTGGGATAAGAAATATCCCTTTCCGGCGGACTTGCTGAAACGTTGGTCTGTCCCTCCCGAGATGGATGCTACGGTTTTGGGACTGTCTAATACTGCGGCTGTTCATCTTCCTGACACTACTTATCTCTAAGATGGCGAGGATCGCCGGATTGTCCTGTTGGCCCGCCATGGGTTTGTCTGTGCGGTTTCGGTTTTGAGGCCTGTTTGTGCTTCGGCTCTGTTGACCTTGGCGGTTAGGTCTGTGGTCAGGGATTTATGTGTGGATCTTGATCCCTCTGGTGATGAGTTTCTTGCATAAGCGTTGTGACTTTTTCTTGTCATTTGTTCTGGCCGCTCAGGATGATGCCATGTTGATGTGTGGCAGAGCTTCTGCTCTGTTGGTGTCTATTTGTCGCTCTGTGTGGTCGAGACAGTGGACGGCTGACCTCAATTCTAATGATCACTCACGGCTCTTCCCTTTCTGGGTTTGAGGTTTTTTGGTGAATAGCTGGATTCTGTTGCCAAGGGAGGCAGGTTGCCTCAGTGCAAAAGGTTTCGCCGTTCCTTTCGGGGAACGGTCTCCTACAATCCGTCCTTTCGGGGAGCCAGAGCCAGCAGAGGTGCGGGCTTTTCGGCTTCCAGGGGCGCCAGCTGGAGTAGGGGTAGAGGCCGTGGCCGTCCTGTGCACGTCTGGGGCGCCAAGCCCAAGCCAGTTTCCAAGCCCGCTCAGCAATGAGGGGGCGCCCTCACCCGTACGGGTGGGGGGACGGTTGCGACTATTCTCCCGGATGTGGGACCTGGAGGTTTCCGACAGGTGGATCCGGGAGGTGGTGTCGGCCGGTTACAAGCTGGAGTTCGAGTCCTGTCTTTCTCCAAGGTTTGTCAGGCCTCGAGTGCCGTCGGATCCTTTAGCCGCACAGGGGCTTCTGGCGGCGGTTAAGAATCTTCTGGAGCTGGCAGTCATTTGCCCGATCCCTCCGTCGGAGGTGGGGCGCGGGTTTTATTCCCATCCCTTCACTGTTCTCTAAAAGGACGAGTCTTCCGCCCGATCCTGGATTTGAAGTTTCTCAACAGGTTCATTCGTCCCCGGAAGTTCCGCATGGAAACCCTGCGGTCTGCGATCGGTTTTCTTCGGCAGGGGGACTTTATGACGTCCATAGACATCAAGGACGCGTATTTTCACATTCCAATCTTTCCGGCACATCAGTGGTTTCTTCGCTTCGTGGTGAAGGATCGGCGTTTTCAGTTTGTAGCTCTCCCATTCGGTCTCACCTCGGCTCCGAGAGTGTTCACCAAGGTGTTGGCAGGGGTGATGGCCCTGCTCAGAGCTCAGGGGATTCGCATTGTTCCTTATCTGGACGATCTTCTCATCATGGCACCTTCCCTCAGTCAGGTGGAGGGGGACACCAGTTTGGTGGTGTCTACGCTGGAGAAGTTCGGCTGGGTGATCTACTATCCCAAGTCTTCTCTGGTTCCGGCCAGGGTGGTGACTTTTCTGGGGATGTCCTTGGACTTTTGTCAGCACAGAGTGTTTCTCCCTTAGGCCAGGGTTCTTTTGATTCAGGAATTGGTTCAGCTTCTTCTCTCCAATCCTCGCCCGTCCTTCCGGCCGGGGATGAGACTGGTGGGGTTGATGGTGGCCTCGTTCGAGGCTGTTCCCTTCGCAATGTTCCGCACGAGGACGCTTCAGCTTCATCTTTTGGCGTCTTGGGATCGGCGACCGCTGTCGTTGGATCGGTCCTTCCGGATGTCCCCCCAGGTTCGGCAGTCTCTACTGTGGTGGTTGGTCCCGGACACTCTCTTGAAGGGCAGGTCTTTCTAACCCTGCTTTGGGAAACTGTCACCACGGACGCCAGTTTGTCAGGATGGTGAGGTTTCTGGAAGGATTTTCAGTTTCAGGGGCAGTGGGACCCTCTGGAAGCCCACTTGCCCATCAATGTTCTGGAGTTGCGAGCCATCAGGTTGGTTTTGTCTCCCTTGACGCATCATTTACAGGGTCTGCTGGTTCGGGTTCGTTCGGACAATCAGACGGCGATTGCTTATATCGATCACCAAGGAGGGACTCGCAGTCTGGGTGCCCTCTGAGATGTGTCTCTGACTCTAGTTTGGGCGGAGACTTATGTCCCTTGCATTTCGGCAGTGTTTCATTCCAGGAGTGGTGAACACGGAGGCGGACTTCCTGAGCCGGTGCTCGTTCCGCCGGGGGGAATGGTCTCTCCATCCCCTGGTGTTTTCGGTCGATGTGTCCTCGGTGGGGGACGCCGTTGGTGGATCTGTTTTGCCTCTCGTCACAACTACGAGCTTCTGACATTAGTGTCGCTTTCTCGGGTCCCTCTGGCTCTGGCAGCGGATGCCATGGGCTGCCCTTGGGTAGGAGGGACCGGGGTTTTTCTTTATCTGTTCCCTCCTATTCCCGTGTTAGGCTGGGTGCTGCGAAAGCTAGTTCAGGTAGGAGTTCCGGCCATTCTCGTGGCTCCAAGGTGGCCAAGGCGGGTGTGATTCGCAGTCATCGTTCGTCTGGCAGTGGTTCGGTTCGATCTGCCTCTTCGGCCAGATCTTATCACTCAGGGTCAACTGTGTTACCCCTGTTTACCGACGCTGGCTTTGACGGCTTGGCGGCTGAATCCTCCATCTTGAGGGAGGAGGGTCTTTTGGATTCGATCTTTCGGACTCTCGTTAGTGTTAGGAAGAGGTCTTCCTCTTCCATCTATTATAGGGTCTGGAGATCTTATATTGATTGGTGTGAGGCTAGATCTTTGCCCTGCCGGGTTTTTGCTATTTCTCGGATTTTGGAGTGTCTTCAATCAGGGCTGGATTCTGGTCTTCAGCTGAGTACATTGAACGGGCAGGTTTCTGCCTTGTCAATTTTTTTCCAGAGGTCTTTTGCAAGCCATTCTTTGGTCAAGACCTTTTTCCTGGGGGTTTCGCTTTTGCGGCCTCCTAGGAAGCCTTTGTTCCCAGTTGGGATTTGAATTTGGTGTTTTCGGCGTTACAGGTTCCTCCTTTGGAGCCGGTGCAGGATATTGCTCTGTCCACTCTGACTCAGAAGGTTGCCTTTTTGGTGGCCATCACTTCGGTTCAGCGTTTTTCAGAGTTGGCGGCTTTATCGATTCAGGCTCCTTGTTTTGAGAAGCATCAGGACAAAGTGATCTTTCGTTTCAAGTCGGATTTTCTCTGCTTTTCATATTTATCAGGACGTTGTTCTTCCTTCTTTGTGTCCTAAGTCTAGGAATGTCAAGGGGAGTGCGTTGCACTGCTTGGACGTTGTGTTAGGTACTATTTGCGTGCTACATCTTCCTTCGTCAGACTGATGCCTTTTTCGTGGTGCCCTGTGGGCCTAGGAGGGGCTTTGCTCCGGCTCAGTCTTCCTTTAGCAAATGGATTCGTCAGGCGATTGTTGGAGCCTATTCTGCCAAGGGGTAGGATCCCCCTTTTCGCTTTACTGCTCATTCTATTCGTGCGGTTGGTGCGTCCTGGGCTTTTCAGCACCAGGCTTCGGTTGACAAATTTGTAAGGCCGCTACCTGGTCTTCTGTTCACACCTTTTCTAAGTTTTACAAGGTGGATGTTCGGGCCTCAGCTGATGCTGTGTTTGGCCGTAAGGTTCTGCAGGCTGCAGTGGTTTGAGTTTTATCTGCGTTATTGCCTGGTTTTGGATACCCGCCCTTTTTATGGACACTGCTGTTGGATGTCCCAAGTGTAATAATTAATAACTGAAGTGGGGTGTGTGACATACTTAGAATAATACCATTTTGTGAATACTCACCTGTAAAATGGGTATTATAAGTATGTCACACACCCCACTTCACCCGCCCTTTTTTGGTATCCGGGTTCCTTTTATGGTGAGGTTTTGTTATTTACAGTTGAGGGTTACAATTGTTTGATCCTGGTACCTTGTCTTACTGCTGTTTTAACACTGGGGAATTGTTGGGAGGTACCAGGTGTCTATAGACCGGGAGGGGCTTGCTGCTTTTTTGGAGATCTCTGCAAGTGCGCCACCTAGCGGTGGGATAACCCAAGTGTAATAATTAATAACTGAAGTGGGGTGTGTGACATACTTATAATACCCATTTTACAGGTGAGTATTCACAAAATGGTATTTTATCACCATATGGAGGCATCCCAGGATATTGTGAACGGGGTTCCCTCGGGACAAGCCCAGGTGTGTGTAGCTTGTGGGGTCTCGCCTATCAGCGGTGACAATGCATGGGTCTGAGTCCCTTGTGCACAGCAGGCGCTAATGGTACTTCCCGCCCCTCCTGTGGCTGGGCCTGCACCTCGCCTCACTTCACCTGCCCCCCCCCCCCCCAAGCCTGAGTCTAACCCCCAATACAAGCGGGGATTCCCATCCTGATGTGGCTACTAGACTGGCCAGTGTTGAAAAATTGCTTGCTAATACTCTAGCGCGCAAGTCCACCGCGTTTTCGCATCTATATGGCCATACCCCTTCGGACGAAGGGGAGCTGTTCTCTGACTCAGGGTCATCTGACGAGATGTCTAGGGGTCACGACTATTCTGGTTCTGATCACTGGACCCCGGATGATACTGATAAACTGCTGGTTCAGATTTTTGAGGTTTTGTCCATCTCTCCCCCTGCTGCGGCTCCCAGGCAAAGGGGTGAGCTATTTCATACTGCTATGAAACCCATTTCAATAACCTCGTGTTTAAGGAGTGGGAACATCCCAGTAGACTTCCCGGGATTCCTAAGAGTTTGGACAGGAAGTATCCTTTTCCTGCTGATATGGTCAAGTGCTGGTCATCGCCTCCCGAGGTCGATGCTCCTATTCTAGGGCTGTCTAACACCTCTATTATGCACTCCCCTGACACTACTACGCTGCGGGATTCTGAGGACGGGCGCATTGACCAATTGGCATGCTATGCCTTTGCATTTGGAGGGGCGGCGCTGCGCCCGGTCTGCGCTTTGGCCATTACTGCTGTGGCGCTCAGGGCCATGGTCAGGAATGCACTTGACGGCCCAGACGAGTTGCCTACTGATACTATTAATGCACTGTCTAACTGTGATGTGTTTGTGAACTTTATCCTGTCTGCATCGGATGATGCTATTAGGATGTGTGCCAGATCTTCCGCCTTGGCGGTGGCTATACGCCGTGCGGTATGGCTGCGCCAGTGGGCTGCCGACAATGCTGGTAAGAGGGCCCTTACTGGGCTTCCATTTAAGGGGCTGCGCCTGTTTGGGGACTGCTTAGACCTTTTTGCTACGGGAGGTAAGTTACCCCAGCACAGGCGGCAGCCTCGGCCCTTTCGTAGCCAGGGCCCCCCTTCAGTCCCCTACAGAGGCGCTAAGCAGGGGAAAGGGGTGTCCTTCGCGGTAGCTCGCGTAGACTCCTGGCATAGAAGCAGGGGGCGACGTCCTGGCTCCTACTGGGGGACCAAACCCAAAGCCCCTCCCAAGACCCCTCAGGCATGATGGGGCACCCTCGCCCGCCAGGGAGGGGGACGGCTACAGCACTTCGCGCACGTCTGGAGGCGCCAAGTCTCAGACCGGTGGATTCAGGAGGTAGTTACCTCTGGTTACAAGATAGAATTTGCTGTGCTGCCCCCCTCAAGATTCATCAGGTCCCGGATCCCCCAGGACCCTGTATCAGCTCAGGTCCTGATGCAGGCCGTGCAAGGACTTCTGGATCTGGGAGTTATTTGCAGGGTTCCCTTGAGAGAATTGGGGGAGGGGTTCTACTCCAACCTTTTCACAGTGCCCAAAAGAGATGGGTCAGTCAGGCCCATTCTGGATTTAAAGATCCTCAACAAATTTGTCAAGAACAAGCGCTTTCGCATGGAAACTCTGCGCTCGGCCGTTGGCTCTCTGCGCCCAGGGGATTTTATGACTCTGGACATCAGATGCTTACCTTCACATCCCTGTGTTCCTGGGACATCAAAGGTTTCTCAGATTCGCGTTGAAAGATCATTACCAATTTGTGTCCCTACTGTTTGGCCTCACTTCAGCTCCCAGAGTGTTCACCAAGGTGCTGGCGGGGGTGATGTCTTTGATAAGGTCAGGGGGCATTCGAGTACTGCCCTACCTGGACGACATCCTCATCGCCTCACGGTCTCTACAGCAGGCGGAGCTGGACACTCAGCTGGTGGTGTCCACCTTGGAGTCATTCGGCTGGGTGATCAATCATCCCAAGTCCTCTCTGTCCCCTTCGTCGGTGACCCCATTCCTGGGGATGATTCTGGATACGGTTCAATCACGAATATTCCTTCCCCAACAGAAGGTGGAAGCTCTGACTGCGCAGGTGCGGTCCCTGCTCTCGTGCCCCCAGCCCTCCCTCAGGCAGGAAATGAAGCTGATGGTGGCGAACTTCGAGGCAGTGCCCTTTGCTCAGTTCCATTTGAGGCCTCTGCAGCTTCACCATCTGTCAGTATGGGACAAGACCCCGCGTCTTTGGACGGGGCTTGTGTGCTTCCTCCATTGGTCAGAAGGTCCCTCTCGTGGTGGCTGGACCACAAGAACTTGCTAAAGGGCAGGTCCTTTCTGGCCCCCTCCTGGGAGACGGTCACCACGGATGCCAGTCTGTCAGGTTGGGGGGGATTCTGGAAGTCCCTGAGGTTCCAGGGGAGGTGGGGCCCTCAGGAGGCCCATTTACCCGTCAACATTCTGGAACTATGGGCGGTCAGGTTGGTTCTGGAGCAGTTGACCGATCACCTGCAGGGACTGTCTGTACAGGTGCGCTCAGACAACAGGACGGCGGTTGCCTACATCAACCATCAGGGAGGGACCCGGAGCAAGCTCCCGGCCTTTGTCTCCCTGTCTCAGGATCCTCTGGCCTTGGCCACGGACGCTCTGTCGATGTCATGGAAGGAATTTCGGCTTCTGTATGTCTTTCCCCCGTTCCCCCTGCTGGGCAGGGTTCTGCGCAAGATTGCCCTGGAAAGGGTGCCAGTGATTCTGGTGGCCCAAAGGTGGCCAAGAAGAGTGTGGTTCGCAGACGTGGTACAAATGGCAGTAGACCAGTACGTCCTGCCAGAGGCGCCAGATCTGCTCACTCATCCCAGTTTACAAGCTCTGGCTTTGACGACCTGGCTGCTGAAACCTCCATCTTGATGGAGAAAGGCTTGTCTGCCTCGGTGGTGGATACCATGGTACAGGCTAGGAAGAAAACTTCTTCTGCCATCTATTATAGGGTATGGCATTCCTACATTGATTGGTGTGAGTCTAGGTCTCTTCCTGTAGGGAGTTCTTAGTCCCTAGGGTTCTGGAGTTTTTACAGCATGGATTGGAGTTGGGTCTCCAACTCAGTACTCTAAAGGGTCAGGTTTCTGCCCTGTCTGTCATCTTTCAGAAGTCTTTTGCTCAGCATCCCTTGGTTAAGACGTTCTTTCAGGGGATCACTCATGTGCGTCCCCCACGTAAGACTACGGTCCCTGTTTGGGGGCTTGAACTTGGTTTTGTATGCCTTGCAAGGTGCTCCCTTTGAGCCTATTCAGGATGCTACTCGGGCTGTACTTACCCTCAAGGTTGTCTTTCTGGTGGCTATAACTTCGGTCAGGCGTGTGTCTGAGCTGGCGGCTCTTTCTATTCAGCCCCCATACTATGAGACACCAGGACAAGGTGGTGTTCCGCTTTAAGCCAGACTTTCTGCCAAAGGTGGTGTCTGCTTTTCATTTGAATCAAGATATTGTTCTTCCTTCGTTGTGTCCTAATCCTAGCAACACTAAGGAAAGGGTTCTGCATTCTTTGGATGTGGTCAGGTGTCTGAAGTATTACCTGGTAGTCACTGCGGCTTTCAGGAAGACTGATGCTCTTTTTGTGGTCCCTTCTGGTCCTAGGAAGGGTTTGGCTCCGGCCAAGTCTACTATTAGCAAACAAGTTTGCAAGGCCGCTACTTGGTCTTCAGTTCATACCTTTTCAAAGTTTTACAAGGTTGATGTTAGGGCCTCAGCTGATGTTGTTTTTGGCTGCAAGGTTTTGCAGGTGGCAGTGGTTTAAACTGTCTGACACCTTTTTGTTGGGGGATCGCACTCCTACATTATGGACACTGCTATTGGATGTCCCAAGTGTACGTATTTTATCTGGAGCAGGACGTACTGTATACTAAGAATAATACAATTCTGTGAAATACTCACCTGTAGAATTGATATTATTTGTGTACAGTATGTCCTGCTCCACCCCACCCTGTTTTTGCATTATTCTGGATCCCCTGTATGGTGATTGTTATTATCATTCCAGTTGTTTTGGGTGGTTAAATTCTCCCGGCTTCTTGTTCACTGCTTTTCAATGCTGGGGATTTGTGGGAGATCCCTGGGTATTTGAAGGGCCGGGAGGAGCCTGTTTTTACATGTCTCTGCAGTGCAGCGCCATCTGGCGGATAACCCAAGTGTAAGTATTATCTGGAGCAGGACGTACTGTATACAAATATCAATTCTACTGGTGAGTATTTCACAGAATTGTATTTTTTTAGGGGCTATGTTTTCCCTGGAAAATGGAACTAACCCATGTGATGTGTACCAAATACAAGGAAAAATGTTATGGCACTTGTACACTTTTAAATCCTCTTATGGTAGGATTGCTCAGGGTTTTCTTTTCCTTTTCTCTTCTCTAGCCTGGAGACGATATTGTTCTGATGGCTGAGGCCTTGGAAAAGCTTTTCCTGCAGAAGATTTCTGAGATGCCTCAGGAGGAGACAGAGTTGCCTATTGTTCAAAGCAAAGGACGTGGTCGCGGAAGGCGGGAACCAGGTGATTTGGGTAGAGGTTCATCCTTGTATGATAAACTGGGGATGGGTGGGGGGGTCTCTAGTTGATGGGCTTCGTAAATGCAGAAGTAGCAATAGAAACCAGGCTTAATTGGCGTACCAATGAAACGATTATTTAATAGAGACACTGATATAAAAGTAAATTGCCTTTTATAGATGCCGCAATCACCCCCATGAGGACCCGTGTCCCAGCAGCAATTTCTGCTGAGAAGCCAGTCCCAAAGCCTCCAGTGACACGTAAGTTGGCTTTAAATTTATTATCAGTAATTAGGCATTGTACTTGGAAAGCTCCTTATTAAAACATTGCAGCTTCTAATTATGTGATGATTGGTTGTCTTACTGCCCCACATGTATCAATACTTTATAACGGCAGTTCCTAAATGGCCGCAATAGTTACCCTTCAGATTCTGCTGAGCAGTTTGTTAAAAGCGGCCCAGCAGAGTGGGGGGCGACCGCTGCAAGTGTCTGGGATAGATCCCGGTTGGTGGCCCACACCACCCCCCCCTTACCTTTGGAGCACTGGGGGAAAAAAATCTGATTCCATGTCTACTGGTTGCCAATTACTTTGTCCCTGCTAGGGACAGCAATTGGCAGCCACTGGTAGATGTAGGTCCAGATCTTGGAAAGGATTAGTTCCAGTGTTTCCATTTTCTTGTGCTTGTGGAGCAGTGGGAGGCACACATGCTTCCCCAATGGAGCTGCGCCCCCCTCCAGGCGATGGCCTGTTTTACAGCGATCTGGTGTGTGGAATCAATTAACAAGGGACTATGCTCAGTAATGACCTTTATTCCAAGTATGTCACACACCCCGCTTCCACTATTCATGACATATGGGTTATGGTCCAGTAGAGGGAAAACTTCTGCAGAGATGAAAGCAAAAAAGAAGCCTCTCCCGGTCCATAAATACCTGGGACCTCCCACACATTCCCCAGTTCCTTCTCTGCAGGACAGTGAGCAAGTCAGAAGATGTCTGCTTCTCTTCCTTGCAGGTAAGCCAGGCTTACGCCCGGCCATTTTTTTGCCCTATTTCTGCACGGACCTTTATTCTTTAAGCCCATTATTAGCCTCCCAGCCTTGGCTGCAGGTCTGGGTGAGGGTAGGAATCACCTTAATATGTGTTTAGGGAGCCATGCTCCCCCGTGAGAGAGATAGATGGAGATATATATACTCTAATTTATATTCTCTAATTTATATTCTCTAATTTATATTCTTAGTATACAGTATGTCCTGCTCCAAATCTAATACTTACAGTTGGGAAATACTCCACCAGATGGCGCTGGACTGCAGAGACATCGAAAATAGGCTCCTCCCGGCCCCCTCAAATACCCAGGGACCTCCCACAAATCCCCAGAATTTCTCTGCAGTCTGGCTGCGAAGGACGAGAAATTGGCTCTCTACTCGCAGGTGAGCGGAGTTATTAACCTGCGGCCCTGTAGGACTATTCCCACCCGTTCCATCAGTAATATGCCTAAGCCTTGTCTGTGCTGGTCGGGTGAAGGTAGGCACCACCGCCGTTGGTGCTTAGGAGCGCTGCTCGACCGCAATCCCCCACCAAAGGGTAGGCGATTCAGGCTTATGGTGGGCCTCTATGGGATGCCCCTCCCGCACTATTGCCCCTGCCTATCGGTGGGCCCTATTTAAGTGGCCGCCGTCCTCCCTCCTCCTCCTTATAGTCTTCGGGGGGAAAAGGGGGGGGGGGGTGTATGTGTATAGATATGTATGTTATGCAGTCTGTGCTTTCACTTTTCACATGTCTTGTGTCAGCCGCCACGCTGACTTGTCTTTATTGCTTTTAAATTTACCGCCGCCGCGCGCTGACTTTGTTACGCGCTTGGCGATGGCATTACCTCAGGCGCTGGTGCGCCATCATTGGCGGTTGGCCTTTCTGACTTCGTGCTCTTCGGGGGGGGGTCGTCTTTGGCGCGTTCCGCGTCATCGCTATTACTGGCCTGCCCCTCGAGGTATACCCCCCCCCCCCACCCACCCTGCAGCCTACGAGCCCACATAGTCTATGTGGGCCTGGGCTTTTATGCCGTGCTCCCCCCCCCCCCCCCGGGTTTTGGGGAGGCAGGTAATTGGGGGGGGGGCAGGGGGTTAATGGCAAGTCACCTGCAGGTTACTTGCCAGCCTCTAGCCTTGTGAACTGGTATAAGGGGTCTCATGGACCCCTTACTAGTTCACAAGGGGTTAACAGTAAAAAAAAAAAACACACTGACACATAAGAAAAAATGAGTTTTATTAAAAAATAAAAACTTTATTCTAAGTATGTCACACACCCCACTTCAGATACTTATTATTATTACACTTGGGTAACTCACCGCTAGGTGGCGCACTTGCAGAGATCTCCAAAAGCTTCAGCAAGCCCCTCCCGGTCTATATATACCTGGTACCTCTCACCAATTCCCCAGTGTTGGTCTCTGCAAGATGGCGACAAGACAGAAGAGAGAAGTCTCCTGCTTGCAGGTAGCCGGGGTCTCACCCCGGCCCCCCCCCAATGGTCTATTTCTGCCCGGCTCTGTTTTGTGTTTATCCCCTTATTCTATGGCAGCCTCCCAGCTCAGGCTGGAGGCCGGGCACAGGTAGATGGCACTCTAGGTGCCTAGGAGATTAGCTCCTCCGCTCGACCCCATATTATGGGGCATAGCGGTGTTCCGGTTGGTGATCCGGACATGGGATGCCCCAGCCCTTATATCCCCAGTAGTTTGCCCTTAGTGCCCTTGTCTTTATTCATGTCTGTGTGTGTGAGTGGCAGGGATGAGTGGTTTGGTGCTTTCTGTTTTTTGGTGTTTGGTGCTTGGGGGGCTCTCTGAGCCCCGTGTTTTTCACTTAGGGGGTTGTGCGGGCGGCGGGCTCGCCGGCCCGTTTTTTGTCGGTAGGGGCGCGCGCGCCATGTCAGGGCGCCTGTCTTTGCCCAGGGTCCCCTGCTCGCTCTGTGGGCGGGGCCGGCAGGCGCGCTGCGCCGCCGGCCCGTAGGCCGCGGTCGCGCTCGCCGGTTTCTTTATTGCGGGCGGATCGGGGCGGCATGCGGCTGCTGGCCCGCCTCGGCGTTTTCCGTGGGCGCCATTCATGTGGCGCCCGCTGCTCGCTCTGCTCGGAGGTGGGCGGGACCGCGGCTCGCGCGGCTCGCGCCGTGACAAGCGGAGCGAGAGGGGGCGGGGCTTTTCGCGGCTCCCGCGTTTCTGTTGGGCCCGCCCCGAGTCTCGCTCCTTCTCTCCCTGGCTGGCCGCCATTTCGTGGCGTCTGTTAGTGCGGCAGGATCCAGGTAGGTTTTTTGTGGTTTCCTTTACGGTTTTGTCTATAGGGGATAGTGGGGCAGGGATTGCTGGCTATTGGGCCTTATTGCGGGCTCTGTTCGCCCCCCTCCCCCTTCCCTTCCCCCTCCCCCCCCCCCCCCCCCCTCCGTCCGGGGGTGTTGGGTGGTTTATGTGGCCAGGTTTTGTGTATGCCTGTGTTGGTGATAGAAGCAGGTGGGGTATTTTGCAGCCATTATTTTATGCTTATATGCTCTTGGCCCCTGGCCTCCCTGTTTTTCTGCTAAGTCTGGCCCTCCCTGGCTTCCCAGTATTTTGGATATGTTTTGTGTTTGCTGCCATGTTGTGCTGGTTTTTGACTGTTGTCTTTGTCTTTGTCTTTCAGATTCCGGGATTCCATCCTGTGGGGCTCTCCCGGTCTCATATACCTGGCTAGTTTGGGTTCGGCCTTATAGTCCCTTTGGGTGGCTGGCAAAAAAAAAAAAAAAAAAAAAAAAAAAAAAAAAAAAAAAAAAAAAAAAAAATTTTTTCCCTGGTCTGGGCAGTATAGATTGTATATATCTATATATACTTAGATTTTATCATTGGGGGCATCCCGGGTTGCTTACTGCATAAATCCCTGGGTTCCGCGAATACCATAAATTCACCATATGGAGGCTGCCAAGGATACCGGAACTGATCCTTCGGGACAATCCAGGCTGTGCGGGGGTTGTGGGACTCCGCTCCCGGGGGATGATGTCATTATATGTATACCATGTGCAAAGCGGAACATTGAGCGTCAATCCAGCACTCCGGTGCCTGGGACTTCTTCGTCCGCGCCATCTCCCTCTCCGCCTCGCCTGTTCCGGACCCCGGGTGACGTTGTCACGGGTGGGGATTCGCAATCTGAGGTGTGCGCCCGTCTGGCCAGCCTCGAGAAGCGGTTTTCAGATATGTCCGCTCTGAAGGTTACCGCGAAGCGTAAACACCTATCTCCGCTTCAGCCGGACTCTGATGAGGAGGTTGTTGAGGATTTGGATTGGGTGGATCGCCCCCTTGAGGAGGGGGAGCTTGAGGAAGAATCGGATGTCTCCATGGGTCAGCAGGTGTTGGGTACTGAGGGGGACCATATTGATGGTCCCGTTCCTGACACGCCTTCTATTTTAGCCCAGATGTTTGAGGTTCTGGATTTGGACCCTCCCGAGGCGGCTCCTCGGCCTAGGGGTCAGCTCTTTGGGGGGGTCAAGCAGCGTTTGGAGTTTCCCAGTCAACAGCATTTTGAGGATGTTGTCCTTAAGCAATGGGAGCAGCCTACACGGCTTGTTGGTGTTCCGCCCAGCTGGGATAGGAAATATCCCTTTCCGGCGGACTTGCTAAAGCGGTGGTCGGTCCCTCCCGAGGTGGATGCCCCGGTTTTGGGACTGTCTAATACGGCGACTGTTCATCTTCCTGACACTACTTATCTTAAGGATGGCGAAGATCGCCGGATTGATCAGTTGGCCCGCCATGGGTTTGTTTGTGCGGGCTCGGTCTTGAGGCCTGTTTGTGCTTCGGCTCTTTTGACTTTGGCAGTGAGGTCTTTGGTCAGGGATTTGTGTGTGGACCTTGATCCCTCTGGTGATGAGTTTCTTGCGCTCAAGCGTTGTGACTCTTTTTTGTCATTTGTTCTGGCCGCCCAGGATGATGCCATGTTGATGTGTGGCAGAGCTTCTGCTCTATTGGTGGCTATTCGTCGCTCTGTGTGGTTGCGACAGTGGACAGCTGACCTTAATTCTAAAAGATCTCTCACGGCCCTTCCTTTCTTGGGGTCGAGGCTTTTTGGTGAAAAGCTGGATTCTGTTGCCAAGGGAGGCAGGTTGCCTCAGCGCAAGAGGTTTCGCCGTTCCTTTCGGGGGGCGGTCTCTCTCAATCCGTCCTTTAGGGGAGCCAAAGCCGGCAGAGGTGCGGGCGTCTCGGTTTCCAGGGGCACGGGTTGGAACAGGGGTAGAGGCCGTGGCCGCCCCGTTCACGCTTGGGGTGCCAAGCCTAAGTCAGTTGCCAAGCCCGCTCAGCAATGAGGGGGCGCCCTCACCCGCACGGGTGGGGGGACGGTTACGATGCTTCTCCCGGGTGTGGGACCTGGAGGTATCGGACAGGTGGATCCGGGAGGTAGTGTCGACCGGTTACAAGCTGGAGTTCGAGTCCCGCCCTCCTCCAAGGTTTCTCAGGTCTCGGGTGCCTCTAGATCCTGTGGCCGCGCAGGGGCTCCTGGCGGCAGTAAGGAATCTTCTGATGTTGGCAGTCATCTGCCCGGTTCCTCCTTCGGAGGTGGGAAGAGGTTATTACTCCAATCTCTTCACTGTCCCCAAGAAGGACGGGTCCTTCCGTCCGATCTTGGATTTGAAGTGTCTCAACAGGTTTATTCGTCCCCGGAAGTTTCGCATGGAGACCTTGCGGTCGGCGATCGGCTCGCTTCGGCAGGGGGACTTCATGACGTCCATAGACATCAAGGACGCGTATCTTCACATTCCTATCTTTCCGCCACATCAGCGGTTTCTTCGCTTTGTGGTGGAGGATCGTCATTTTCAGTTTGTGGCTCTCCCATTCGGCCTCACCTCGGCCCCGAGAGTGTTCACGAAGGTGTTGGCAGGGGTGATGGCCCTGCTCAGAGCTCAGGGGATTCGTATTGTTCCTTACCTGGACGACCTTCTCATCATGGCTCCTTCCTTCAGCCAAGCAGAAGGGGATACCAGCACGGTGGTGTCCATGCTGGAGAGGTTCGGCTGGGTGATCAATTACCCCAAGTCCTCTCTGGTTCCGGCCAGGGTGGTGACTTTTCTGGGGATGTCCTTGGACTCTTGTCAGCACAAAGTGTTTCTTCCTCAGGACAAGGTTCTTTTGATTCAGGAATTGGCTCAGCGTCTTCTTTCCATTCCTCGCTCGTCCATTCGGCTAGGGATGAGACTGGTGGGGTTGATGGTGGCCTCGTTCGAGGCGGTTCCCTTCGCACAGTTTCACACGAGGACGCTGCAGCTTCATCTTTTGGCGTCTTGGGACAGGCGCCCGCGGTCGTTGGATCGGTCCTTCCAGATTTCCCCTCGGGTTCGGCGGTCTCTTCGGTGGTGGTTGTTTCCGGACAATCTTCTGAAGGGCAGGTCGTTTCTGACTCCGCGGTGGGAGACTGTCACCACGGATGCCAGCTTGTCAGGATGGGGAGGTTTCTGGAAGGATCTTCAGTTTCAGGGGCTGTGGGACCCTCAGGAGGCTCACTTGCCCATCAATGTTCTGGAATTGCGAGCCATCAGGTTGGTTCTGTCTCGCTTGACGCATCGGTTACAGGGCCTGCCTGTTCAGGTTCGATCGGACAATCAGACGGCTGTTGCTTACATCAATCACCAAGGAGGGACTCGCAGTCTGGGTGCCCTCAGGGAAGTGTCTCTGATTCTGGTCTGGGCAGAGACGTATGTTCCTTGCATTTCGGCGGTGTACATTCCAGGAGTGGAGAACACGGAGGCGGACTTCTTGAGCCGGTGCTCGTCCCGCCGGGGGGAATGGTCTCTCCATCCCCATGTGTTTCGGTCCTTGTGTCTTCGGTGGGGAACGCCGGAGGTGGATCTGTTTGCCTCTCGTCACAATCACAAGCTTCCGACATTCGTGTCACTGTCTCGGGACCCTCTGGCACTGGCGACGGATGCCATGTCATTGAGCTGGAAGGATCTGGGGTTCCTGTTTCTGTTCCCTCCGATTCCCATGCTAGGCAGGGTGCTGCGAAAGCTAGTTCAGGAAGGAGTTCCCGCCATTCTCGTGGCTCCAAGGTGGCCAAGGCGGGTGTGGTTCGCAGACATCGTTCGTCTGGCAGTGGATCAGTTCGATCTGCCTCTTCGGCCAGATCTGCTCACTCAGGGACAACTGTGTTACCCCAGTTTACCAACGCTGGCTTTAACGGCTTGGCTGCTGAAACCTCCATCTTGAAGGAGGAGGGTCTTTCCGACTCGGTCATTCGGACTCTTGTTAGTGCTAGGAAGAGGTCTTCCTCTTCCATCTATTACAGGGTCTGGAGATCTTATATTGATTGGTGTGAGACTAGATCTTTGCCATGCCGGGTTTTTTCTATTTCTCGGATTTTGGATTTTCTTCAATCTGGGTTGGATTCTGGTCTTCAGCTGAGTACCTTGAAGGGGCAGGTGTCTGCCTTGTCAATTTTTTTCCAGAAGTCTTTTGCTAGCCATTCCTTGGTCAAGACTTTTTTCCAGGGGGTTTCGCATCTGAGGCCTCCTAGGAAGCCATTGCTCCCTGTTTGGGATTTGAATTTGGTGCTTTCTGCGTTACAGGCTCCTCCTTTTGAGCCTTTGCAGGGTATTGCCTTATCCACTCTGACTCAGAAGGTTGTCTTTTTGGTGGCCATCACTTCGGTTCGGCGTGTTTCGGAGTTGGCAGCCTTGTCGATTCAGGCTCCTTATTTTGAGAAACATCAGGACAAAGTGGTCTTTCGTTTCAAGTCAGATTTTCTTCCTAAGGTGGTGTCTGCTTTTCATCTTAATCAGGACATTGTTCTTCCTTCCTTGTGCCCTAGGCCTAGGAATGATAAGGAGAGTGCGTTGCACTGCTTGGATGTGGTGCGATGTGTTAGGTACTATTTGCGTGTCACGTCTTCTTTTCGTAGGACTGATGCTTTGTTTGTAGTGCCTTGTGGTCCTAGGAAGGGTTTGGCTCCGGCCAAGTCTTCCATTAGTAAGTGGATTCGCCAGGCGATTATTGCTGCCTATTTTGCCAAGGGGAAGGACCCCCCTTTTCGTGTTACTGCACATTCTACTCGTGCGATCGGTGCGTCCTGGGCTTTTCAGCACCAGGCTTCAGTTGAACAAGTTTGTAAGGCTGCTACCTGGTCTTCAGTTCACACCTTTTCCAAGTTTTACAAGGTTGATGTTCGGGCCTCGGCGGATGCTGTTTTTGGCCGTAAGGTTCTGCAGGCTGCAGTGGTTTGAGTTTTATCTGCGTTATTGCCTGGTTTGGATACCCACCCTCTTTTGGACACTGCTGTTGGATGTCCCAAGTGTAATAATAATAAGTATCTGAAGTGGGGTGTGTGACATACTTAGAATAATACCATTTTGTGATTACTCACCTGTAAAATGGGTATTGTAAGTATGTCACACACCCCACTTCACCCGCCCTTTTTTGGTATCCTGGTTCTTTATATGGTGAAGTTTTGTTATTTACGGTTGAGGGTTAAATTTGTTTAGTTCTGGTACCTTGTCTTACTGCTTTTTGAACACTGGGGAATTGGTGAGAGGTACCAGGTATATATAGACCGGGAGGGGCTTGCTGAAGCTTTTGGAGATCTCTGCAAGTGCGCCACCTAGCGGTGAGTTACCCAAGTGTAATAATAATAAGTATCTGAAGTGGGGTGTGTGACATACTTACAATACCCATTTTACAGGTGAGTAATCACAAAATGGTATTTTTTAACTTTACTTCCGATCGTCAGCTCCTTTCTCCCTCGATGTGATGACAGATGCAATCATGCTGTCTGTAGTAGCAGAGGGGCAGGTGATGATCTGATCACCTGCCCCTCTGTTCCTGTGGCCACCATGATCGCATCTGAATGAAGAGCAGCAGGGAGCCTGGACGACACCCTGTGAGTGATGTCATAAACCCCGCCCTTAAAGGGGCAGGGCTTAACAGCAAGATCGCGGCGCCCGTCGGGAGAGCCCTTTCAGGCTCTCCCCTGAAGCTGAAGAGCCGGGGGGGGGGGGGCGATCGGAGCCCCCCCCCCCCCAGTGAAGAGAAGACCCGGCGGGAGGCAGCGTGGCCACAGGTAAGTGAATGTCATTTTTATTTATTTTTTTTACAGTTAGCAACTGCTGCTGCCGAAGCAGGGGGTGGGGGGGCTATTCCGGGGGCTCTCCTGGAGCCATCTGAGCCCCCACGGGGGATCAGATGGCAGCAAATTAAAGAGGAGACCCGGCCGGATCCAACGAGGGGTCAGGTGAGTATTTATCTAGCAGCGGGGAAAGTCAAGCACGTAACACCTACGGGCTTGGCACTTAAGGCCCAGCCAAGCCAGCACGTAGGTGTTATGTGCTTGGCACTTAAAGGGTTAAGGGACTTTTCAAAGAAGTCACAAGCTGGTCAAGTACTTTGAATCCAGAGGGTCCAGCAGTGGGAGCAGACACCTTATCCCTTACACGACATTTCAGTCTAGCCTATGCTTTTTTTCTGGTTCAATGGTGTTATCCATTCGTATCCCTGGGCCGTGTCTCTGGCCCTGGGCCGTAGGGCCGTGTCTCTGGCCCTAGGCTAGTCCTTACTCTTACCCGAGCAACTTTTAGGGTTAAGATTTTTATTCAGGATCAAGTGTTCAACCTTTTGAGCTTTTTTCCCCAGATCCAGTATTCTGAGAGTGGATCCTTGCTATTGACCTAAGGTCTCATCAGTTTTCTTGGACTCAAGGAATGGTCCTTCTTTCTATAACTGATGAGGAAGCTTCGTATGATATACTTTAGATGTTTTACACATTGTTGATGTCCCTTTACCAGACTAAGGGAGATCCGACAGTGGGTTCATGTACGTTGTAGGTCCGAGTAAAGGACAAAGAGGTTCTAGTTTTCTTTGCAGGATTTGGCTTATCGAAATTATGTCAGGCCAAATGGTATCGCGTTTCATTTACAAGAAGTGATGCTTCATCTGGGGCACAGCAGGCTGGGGTTAAGCAGCCACTTGGTCCTCCAGCGAAGGTTTTTTTGCTGGACTCTTTCAGTTGGATCTTCTCTCCCAGATGGATCTTCTCTCCCAGATGGATCTTCTCTCCCAGATGGATCTTCTCTCCCAGATGGATCTTCTCTCCCAGATGGATCTTCTCTCCCAGATGGATCTTCTCTCCCAGATGGATCTTCTCTCCCAGATGGATCTTCTCTCCCAGATGGATCTGTCTTTTGGCAGAAGTGTCCTCCATGCTATTCTTCCCACCCAACGAGGTAGTACTCGCCTATCTCTCAGGCGTATGCTGCCCGAAGGATGTTTTGAGAAAATTTAAGTTAGGTACCTGGTAACTTTTTTTCTAAACATCCGAAAGGGCAGCATACGCTGGCTTCCCTCCCTTTTTTCTTATGTGGAGTTGGATTATGTATTGATTATATGTTGGAGTTGTGGGTCTGTTTCTTTTCTCTTTCAGATCTCTACAACAACTGGGGAATGGGAGGAGGAGTCAAGATTTTATTCTGTTTGATGGTCAGGTGTTCTGAATTGGTAGGAGGAGCCTGGAGGTCTCAGGCGTATGCTGCCCTTTTGGATGTTTAGAAAAAAAGTTACCAGGTACCTAACTTAAGTTTTCGATTCCTAGGATTTTGGAGTTTCTAAAACACGGTCTGGATCTGGGGTTCCAGATCAGTACTTTGAAGGGTCAGGTATTCTAAGCATACAGCACGTCCTGCTCCAGTAGTAGTAATAACATGTGGGTAATCCTTCGCCGCCGTGCACTGCAGACATGTAGAAAACAAGCTCCTCCCGGCCCTACATATACCGAGGGACCGCCCACAAATCCCCAGATTTCTCTGCAGTGCTTGAACTGCGAAGATATGAAGTATCACGCTCTCGCTGGCGAGCGGGGCTTGACAGCCCGAGGCCCTGCGGGACTATTTCCACCTGTCCTCATCGTGAATTAATGCCTCCCAGCCTGGGCTGCGTTGGTCGGGTGAAGGTAGGCAGCACCCAGTGTGCTTACGGAGCTAGTCTCCACCGCAATCACCCTCCATAGGGTAGGCGTTAAGGCGAATGGTGAGCCTTCAGTGGATGCCCCTCCCGCACCAGTGCCCCCATGTCCCATTTAACGGTGAACCCTCTATTCGGGTCACCTTCCTCCCCAGATTCCCCCCGTTAGAGGGGCGAAAGAGGGAGGAGGGGGTTATGTGTTTGATGGCCTATCCTTGCCTTTATTACACTATAGATGGCTTTACCGCTACCGGGTGTCAGAGCGCGTTTCACTTTTTAGTTTTTCAACTAACCACAGCGTTTTACTGTTCTCTATGGCGCATACGGCAGCACTGTTTGGGGAAGCTACGGCGTTTTTCAATCTCCTTACTCACTCTGTCAGACTTCTTCTCTGAAGTGATGCTGACGTATCTACTATTCTCTCCTGATTAGCTGCGCACCTTCTAGCTTTGCACTCTCCGGGGGGGGCGTGGTTTGGTCTGGTGCGTTCCGCGTCATCGCCCGCTCTGTGCCGCCCTTCTAGGTTCGCTGGCCGCCATTTCCTTCTCACATGCGCGTGGTGAAGACGGTCCTCCCCTCGCAGACCTGTAATTGCCCTCATGGGCGATCTTTTCCCTAGCTTGCTTCTTCGCGCTCGGCTCTGACATCCCCTGTTCTGGCCCTGTTCCCCTTGTGTCTTTCAGACAGCGGTCCTCGGTGGCTTCTCCCGGCCCGATGTAGCGCCCGGTCCATGAATTTAATAATCACCATATGGAGGCATCCCAGGATATTGTGAACGGGGTCCCCCCGGGACAAGCCCGTCTGTGTACAGCTTGTGGGGTTGTACCTAGCAGCGGTGACAATGCACGGGTCTGCGTACCTTGTGCCCACCAGGCGCTAGCCGGTCTCCTCACCTCTTCCGAGGCTGGGCCTGCACCTCGCCTTACTTCCCCTACCCCCCCAAGCTTGAGCCTAACCCCCAATACTAGTGGGGATTCTCACGCTGATTTGGCCTCTAGATTGACTAGTGTGGAAAGCTTCATCGCTGGCTACTTGGCGCGCAAGGCTACTGCCAAGAGGTGTCATTTGAATCCTGAAGCTACTATTCTCCCTATAGAACCTGATGATTTACTGCTTTCCTATGCTCAGTCCCCATCAGAGGAAGGGGAACTGCTCTCTGACTCAGGATCCTACGAGTCCAGGAGTCAGGAGGAGTCTGGTTCTGATCATTGGTCCCAGGACGACATTGATAGACTGCTGTCTCAGATCTTTGATGTGTTATCCCTCTCTCCCCCTCCCGCGGCAAAGGGGTGATCTGTTTCATACCGCTAGGGTGCGGTTGGAGTTTCCCGAACAAACTCATTTTAATAGCCTAGTGCTGAAAGAATGGGAACATCCCAGCAAACTCCAGGGGATTCCTAAAGCTGTGGATAAGAAGTATCCATTTCCTGCCGATCTGGTTAAGTGTTGGACATCGCCACCCGAGGTCGATGCCCCGATTCTGAGTCTGTCCAACACCTCTATTATGCACTCCCCCGACACTACTACGCTGTGGGATTTAGAGGATCGGCGAGTTGATCAATTGGCATGTCATGCCTTTGCATTTGGGGGAGCGTCGCTCCGCCCGGTTTGCGCCTTAGCCATCACGGCGGTGGCGCTCAGGACGGTGGTTAAGACTGCCCTGGAAGGGGCGGATGACTTGCCCTCTGAGACCGCCAACGCTCTGGCCACCTGTGAGACCTTTGTGAATTATATCCTATCTGCATCGGACGATGCTATTAAGCTGAGCACTAGATCTTCTGCTTTGGTGGTGGCCATATGCCGCGCGATCTGGTTACGCCGGTGAGCTGCTGACAACGTCGCCAAGAAGGCCCTTATGGGGCTTCCATTTAAAGGGCTGCGCCTGTTTGGAGAAAGATTAGATATCTTTGCCAAAGGTGGCAAATTGCCCCAGCGCAAGCGTCAGATTCGGCCCTTTCGTGGTCCAAGCTCCCATTCGACCCCCTACCGTGGGGCCAAGCAGGGTAGAGGGGTGTCCTTCTCTGGGTCTCGCTGGAACAAGAACAGAGGACGCCGTCCTGGCTCCTCCTGGGGGCCCGAGCCCAAAGCCACCCCCCCCAAGTATGAAGGGGCGCTCTCGCCCGTTAGGGTGGGGGGACGTCTACAGCACTTCGAGCATGTCTGGAGACTCCTTGTCCCAGACCGGTGGATTCAGGAGGTAGTCTCCTCCGGTTACAAGATAGAATTTGCTGTACTGCCCCCTACCAGGTTCGTTGGGTCTCGGATCCCACAGGATCCTGCCTCAGCTCGAGTCTTGATGCTGGCTGTGCAGGACCTTCTGGAGCTCGGGGTCATCTGCGAGGTCTCCTTAAGAGACAGGGGCATGGGGTTTTATTCAACCTATTCACAGTGCCCAAAAAGGACGGGTCAGTCAGACCCATTCTGGATTTGAAAATCCTAAACAGATTTGTCAGAAGCAGGCATTTTCGTATGGAAACTCTGCGCTCGGCCATTGCCTTGCTGCGTCCAGGGGACTTCATGACATCTGTGGACATCAAGGACGCTTACCTGCACGTTCCGGTGTTCCCAGGGCACCAAAGGTTCCTCAGATTTGCGCTGTTGGGATCAGCATTATCCGTTTGTGGCCCTGCCATTCGGCCTTACGTCGGCTCCCAGGGTCTTCACCAAGGTGCTGGCAGGGGTGATGTCTCCCTTAAGACTGAAGGGCATACGCGTGTTGCCCTACCTGGATATTCTCATCACCTCTTGGTCTCTGCGGCAGGCAGAGCTGGACACTCGGTTGGTGGTGTCCACCCTGGAGTCCTTCGGCTGGGTGATCAATTACCCAAAGTCCTCTCTGTCCCCCTCCTCAGTGACCCCGTTTCTGGGGATGATTCTGGACTCGGTTCAGTCAAGGATATTCCTTCCTCCGCAGAAGGTGGAAGCTCTTACATCCCAGGCGAGCTCCCTGCTCGCGAACCCTCATCCCTCCATCCGGCAGGGAATGCAGTTGGTGGGCTCGATGGTGGCAAGCTTCGAGGCGGTGCCCTTTGCCCAGTTTCATCTGAGAACTCTGCAGCTTCACCTTCTGTCAGTATGGAACAAGGACCCAGCATCTTTGGACGACAGCTGGGTGATTCCCCCCTCGGTCAGACAATACCTTGCATGGTGGTAGGACCACAGGAACTTGACAAGGCGCAGATCCTTCCTGGCTCCCTCTTGGGAGACGGTCACAACGGATGCCAGTCTTTCGGGCTGGGGGGGATTCTTGAAGTCCCTGCGCTTCCAGGGGAGGTGGGACCCTCAGGAGGCCCATCTTCCTATCAATGTCCTGGAACTCAGGGTGGTCCGATTGGTGCTGGAACGATTGACCCAGCACCTGCAGGGTCTGGCGGTTCAGGTACGCTCAGGCAACAGGACGGCGGTTGCCTACATCAATCATCAGGGAGGAACCCGGAGCAAGGGTGCTCTCCAGGAGGTGTCTCTGATTTTAACATGGGCAGAAACCAATGTACAATGCATCTCGGCTGTCTACATTCCGGGGGCGGCGAATCTGCTAATCTGCTAGCAGATGCTCTGAGCAGCGGGTCGTCCCGTCAGGGGGAATGGTCCCTCTGCGACAGGGTATTTCAGTCCCTGTGTCACCGTTGGGGTGTGCCAGACGTGGATCTCTTTGCGTCACAATCACAAGCTACCGAGCTTTGTATCCCTGTCTCAGGATCCTCTGGCTCTGGCTTCGGATGCCCTTCAATGTCTTGGAGGGAGTTTCGGCTCCTGTATGTGTTTCCACCAATTCCCCTTCTGGGCAGAGTGCTGCGCAAGATCGCTCTGGAAGGGGTACCCGCAATTCTGGTGGCCCCAAGGTGGCCAAGAAGAGTGTGGTTCGCAGATGTGGTTCAAATGGCAGTAGATCAGTACGATCTGCCAAGGTTGCCAGACCTTCTGACTCAAGGGTCTCTACGCCATCCCAATTTACTAACTCTGGCTTTGACGGCTTGGCTATTGAAACCTCCATCTTGATGGAAAAGGGTTTGTCTGCATATGTTGTGGCTACTATGGTGCAAGCCAGGAAGAAGACTTCTGCCGCCATGTATTATAGAGTATGACATGCTTACATTGACTGGTGTGAATCCAGGTCTCTTCCCTCCCGGGAATTCTTAGTATCCAGGGTGCTGGAGTTTTTACAACATGGTCTAGACTTAGGTCTTAAGCTTAGTACCTTGAAGGGCCAGGTTTCGGCCCTGTCCATCTTCTTTCAGAAGACCTTTGCCCAGCACCCTCTTATCAAGACCTTCTTTCAGGGGGTCACTCATGTGCGTCCTCCTCGGAAACCTATGGTTCCTGTTTGGGATCTGAACTTGGTTTTGTTGGCCCTGCAGGGGGCTCCTTTTGAGCCTATTCATGAGGCCGCTCTCGCTGTGCTCACGCTCAAGGTTGTCTTCCTGGTAGCTATCACTTCGGTTAGACGTGTGTCTGAGTTGGCTGCTTCTATTCAGCCTCCCTACTTTGAGAGACACCGGGATAAGGTGGTGTTTCGCTTCAAGCCAGACTTCCTGCCTAAGTTTGTGTCTGCATTTCATTTGAATCAAGATATTGTACTTCCTTCCTTGTGCCCTAATCCTAGTAACCCCTTTAGAAAGACGGATGCTCTCTTCGTTGTGCCTCATGGGCCTAGGAAGGGTTTGGTTCCCGCCAAGTCTACCATCAGTAAATGGATTCGTCAGGCTGTTGTTCAAGCCTATACTACTAAGGGGAAGACTTCCCCCCCCCCCCCCCCCCCCCCCTTTGTCTTACTGCTCATTCTACTCGAGCTGTTGGGGCTTCTTTGGCTTTTCAGCACCAGGCCTCTGTGGAGCAAGTTTGCAAGGCCGCTACTTGGTCTTCTGTACATACCTTTACTAAGTTTTACAAGGTTGATGTTAGGGCCTCAGCTGACGCTGTGTTTGGCCGCAAGGTTCTGCAGGCGGCAGTAGTTTAGACTGCTTGCTGTTGCCTTCTGTTGGGGATCCCACCCTTCTTTATGGACACTGCTTTTGGATGTCCCACATGTTATTACTACTACTGGAGCAGGCAGGACGTGCTGTATGCTTAGAATAATACAACTCTGAAGTACTCACCTGTAGAGTTGGTATTATACGCATACAGCACGTCCTGCTCCACCCCACCCTGTTTTCACCTTGTTCTGGATCCCCTGTTGGTGATTGTTATCTTATCTTTTTGCCAGTTTTGGGTGGTTGTTTCTCCTGGCCTCTCATTCTCACTGCTTTTCAATGCTGGGGATTTGTGGGAGGTCCCTCGGTATATGTAGGGCCGGGAGGAGCTTGTTTTCTACATGTCTGCCGTGCACGGCGGCGGAGGATTACCCACATGTTACTACTACTGGAGCAGGACTTGCTGTATGCATATAATATCAACTCTACAGGTGAGTACTTCATAGTTGTATTTTCTGCCCTGGCTGTCTTTTTTTTCAAAGGTCTTTTGCTTTGCATCAACTGGTCAAGACTTTTTTCCAAGGGGTCACTCATGTTCGGCCCCCTAGAAAGCCTTTGGTTCCTGTTTGGGACCTAAATTTGGTTCTTTCGGCCCTCCAGGGACCTCCCTTTGAACCGATGCAGGATGTGGCTCTTTCTGTGCTCACTCAAAAGGTTGCCTTTTTGGTGGCTATTACCTCTGTCCGGCGTGTCTGAGTTGGCGGCTCTGTCTATTCAGGCCCCTTATCCTGGTGTCTCTCAAAGTAAGGTGGTTTTTCGCTTTAAACCAGATTTCCTTCCTAAGGTGGTTTCTGCCTTCCATCTCAATTTTGGATGTAGTTCTCCCTTCCTCTACTCTACTCTTTGGATGTGGTTCGTTGTGTGTGAAGTACTATTTGGTTGCTACTTCTCCTTTTCATAAGAAGGACGCCTTGTTCGTGGTGCCTTCTGGGCCCAGAAAAGGTTTGGCGCCCGCCAAGTCTACCATTAGTAAATGGATACGCCAGGCCATTGTTGGGGCCTATTCCGCTAAGGGGAGGGTTCCTCCTTTTAAGATCACTGCTCATTCTACTCGTGCTGTTGGGGCTTCCTGGGCCTTTCAGCACCAGGCTTCTGTTGAACAAGTTTGTAAGGCTGCTACTTGGTCTTCCGTTCATACTTTTTCCAAGTTTTATAAGGTTGATGTGCGGGCCTCAGCGGATGCTATTTTTGGCTGCAAGGTTCTGCAAGCTGCAGTGGTTTAAATTGGTGCATTTTTTGCTGTATTTGGACCCCACCCATGACGGACACTGCTATTGGATGTCCCATATGTCATGAATAGTGGAAGCGGGGTGTGTGACATACTTGGAATAATACCATTTTGTGATTACTCACCTTTAAAATGGATATTATAAGTGTGTCACACACCCCGCTTCATCCCGCCCTTTAGTATTCTGGATCCTTTATATGGTGAACCTTTTGTTAAGAATGTTTTATTAGTTCTTCCTGGTCCCCTTACTACTGTCATATACTGGGGAATGTGTGGGAGGTCCCAGGTATTTATGGACCGGGAGGGGCTTCTTTTTTGCTTTCATCTCTGCAGTAGTTCGCCCTCTACTGGACCATAACCCATATGTCATGAATAGTGGAAGCGGGCTGTGTGACATACTTATAATACCCATTTTAAAGGTGAGTAATCACAAAATGGTATTTTTTAGTCCCTCTTTAATATGCATTGCACTCCTAAAAGAGAATTGGCTGTCTGGACACTCCCCTATTCTGGGTTGTGCTTTCCTGCAAGCAGCTCATCAGTGTGGCCAGCGCTGGCAGTACAAGCTGATGGGCAGCTCCATGACAGCTGTCGAAAGGTCCTGGGTGGCCCAGTTCTTTTAACAGCACAGGGCAGCATGGGACTTCATGCAGATGGATATTATAGCAGGACCTACAGTTCCTTCTGATCATAGTTCCTTTTTAACTTGTACTCGCAAGTCCATTGCTGCTTTAGAATGACACGGCTGTGTATTTTTTTTTTTTTTTGTGCAAGGGCAAGCGTCTAAATGTGTCCTAAAATAAGCAAATCTATACCTAGAGGAAGAGCTAACATTGCTTAGCACAAATACATATGTTTTCCTTGCACTACTTATTTTAAAGGGAACCTGACGTGAGGGAAAACAAATTCAGCTACCACACCTACTTGTGGCCCAGTCATTGACAAGAGTAAGTGTGGGACTGCATTTATTTCCCCCACCACAGGTTCAATTTTAATGCTGTTCTTAGAAAAAAAAAATCAGGGATGTTGGAGATGGTTGCTGACTTGAATTATTTTTAAATTTTAACTTGGCTGTGTTCTCTCTCAGCTGTCTCCAAGCCTGCAACCCCTACCATTCCTGTTGTGACCCAGGCACCTACTCCTCCTCAGACCCGCGCCCCTGCTATCACGCAAGCTCCCATTACGTACTCGCCTGTTGTCACTCAGGACATAGTGCCCACGACAATACCCCCGGCTCAGCCAGTACAGACTCATGCACCGGTCATCCCGACTACTACCCAACCCGTAAAGGTGAGAAAAACGGTGAGTTCAATTAGGCCAATTATTAAGGTACAGTTGTTTAACTTGTAGTACTTAGTAGCTTGGCCTTCTTGATGTCCTCATTGTGCTTGGGGAATTTGCTATGTCATATGAGCTAGGCAAAACTTTAAGGGTAGAGTGGATTAAATGTTTTTTCTTTATCTACTGGGTAATACAGCCAATATTTCTGTCAATAAAAGTGGTTGGACATTAGAAGACATGTTTTGGAGGTACACCTTACCAAGGGAGGCCATTTTATTTTCTTTCATTTTTTGGGGGGGTATGGGGACATAATTATCCACCTGTTTTGTGGCTCTGTTACTTTGGCTTTGAATGAGACCTCGGTAGTACATGGTACAGCAATCGTCCCTTTGTGTTTGACCCAATTTTTTTATTCTGTCTAGTAGGCTCTAGTCCTGCGCATGTACGTTTATGAAATATTAGGTTTTGGTTGTATATTTTGGTCTTTCTGAAATGCCCTGTAACTCTAAGGCTTTGCCATTTGCTCAGTCAGGCCGTTCCCCCAACTTGTTCACGCAGATGGTGCAGGGTTAACTGTGCTTAATATGTTAGACCTACATATTCCTGAATTATCTAGCACAGCAGCAGGTTTGAACCCCCTTGTGGTGTAAAAAAAATATATATATTTTCTTTTTAATTCTGTTACTGTTTTACAGACTGTTGGGTCTTCATCTGGTTAAAGCTTGGGAGGAATGTTTTAAAGATGTCCCTGCTGTAGGAAATCTAAACCTTCCATTGTCTATGGAGTGTCTAGGTCTATGGAGGGTCAGGAAGTTTGGTGTACCGCACAGTCCCCTGCCTCGGTACTTGCGCTTTGTTGGCAGAGGGCATGGTCTTTTAAAGTGGACCAAGACCCACTCTAGTGTCTGAGACTCTATTCAATTGCTTTATTGTGGGCAATAGATTAGGAGAGTGAGGCTGTGTGCCCAAATGAATAGCAAGAAGGTGCAGCGAGTAAAATTTTCTTGTGTAGTCTCTATCTTTATTTCCTGTTTGTTGCCTTGGTGTTTCTGTCCCATTCCCATCGTGGTCTCTATTCATTTGTTTTTTTTTTTTTACCACAGAAAGGGGTGAAGAGGAAAGCTGATACCACAACACCCACTGCCCATGATCCTGTAAATGAATCCTCTCCCTTACCAAGTGATGCAAAGCCTGCAAGATCTTTACCAAGAAGGGAGCGCCAGGCTAAACCAACAAAGAAGACGGAGGTCCCAGACTCCCAGCTTCCAGCACCGACGCCGCCACCTCCTCCTGTTCTGCATACCCCACCGAGTACCCCATCTATTCAAGCAAACAGCAACACAAAGATCTTGGAGCAGCTGCGCTATTGTTCTGGCATTGTCCGTGAAATGTTCTCCAAGAAACACACATCGTATGCTTGGCCGTTTTATAAACCCGTTGATGTGGAGGCCCTAGGACTGCATGACTACTGCGAAATCATAAAGCATCCTATGGACCTGAGCACCATCAAGGTGTGGGAAGAACCTTTAATACATTGTGCACATTATATTACAACATTTAGGCCAAAGTTTAGCTTTGATGCAAAGCCACGGCTAACCTATCAATTTGATTTTGATAATGAAGATGTGGAGATCATTAGTTCTCATTACATGCAGCCAGTTACAGGGAATGGTCTACGGTTTGCAGGTGTATAATAGCTTTAGTTTATTTACTTTTTTTATTCAAGGAATAGTCATATTTTAAATTCTAGTTGTGATGGGCTTTGTGTGAACATAAACAAAGCCCACTACCTCTATACCTTGCAGTCTCAGATTCACTCACCTTGTCTCGGTTACGATGCAAGTCGCATGCTTCCATTTGTTTGTCCATGGCAAGTAACAGATGGTGGACGATTTCATGCTGTGCACCCTAAGCAGGCTGGGGGCTCCATTGCAAACTGAGTGAAGCTTTGTGGCTGCAAGGGATAAATGCAGCAGGTGTTCAGGTGAAATTTAGACTTTGTATTCTAAGTATACAGCACGTCCTGTTCCAGAAGATATTCCTTACTCTTGGGTTATACATCCAGTAGATGGTGCTGGACTGCAGAGACAGAGAAAAGTGGCTCCTCCCGGCCCCATATATACCAGGGACCTCCCACAAATTCCCCAGTTCTTCTCTGCAATCTGGGCTACGATGACTAGAAGATGGATTTCTACTCGCAGGTGAGGGGGGCTTATTAGCTTGCGGCTCTGTAGGATTATTCCCACCCATTCCTGTCCTCTGCCTCCCAGCTTAGGCTGCGCTGGTCGGGTGATGGTAGGCAGCACCGTTGCCAGGTGCTAAGGAGCGCTACTCCTACCGCAGTCCCCCACCAAAGGGTAGGTGGTATAGGCCAGTGGTGAGCCTTATGGGATGCCCCTCCCGCGGCCGTTTGCCCTTCGCACCCTGTCCCCTCAGTTGGGCTCCTTTTTAGGTCCGCTGCTTCCCCTTCGCTCCCCCTGGGACGATCTCGGAGGGGGGGGGGGTGTATATTAATGTGTGTTTTTCATGTTTTGCTTTGCACGGATTTATATTATATGCCGCTGTGCGCTTATACTCCGCTCTGCGGACGGCGGCGACATCGCCTCAGGCACTGCTGCGCCGTCATTGGCTGGCCTTGTCACGGGGGCGCGTTTTCACGCTCTTCGGGGGGTCCTTGCAGATGACATTTTCTGCATCACTTCTCCGCAGCCCGCCCCTCGAGGTATATGCGGGCGCCATTTTGGAGCTCCTGTGCTGCATGTCTGGCGTCCCCCCTATCGCGGTCCGTAAGTGCCCCTGCTGGCTGGCTTTTCTTTATATTTCCTTGTATTATGCTTACAGGTTCTTTGCTTTATGTCTTACAGGCAGGTCAAACTTTTTTGTGGTTTCTCCTGGTCCTATGCCCTTTTAGCGTTAACTCCTTATTGGAGGGCTATTGTATGTCTCCCACTTCCCTAGCGGGCTATTGGGGCATCCCGGGTAGCCTTATCCGCGTCAATGTCAATTGGCCTATTGTGCCGCAATAATCACCATATGGAGGCTTCTCAGGATAATGTGCTTGGGGTTCCTTCGGGACAAGCCCGGCTGTGTATGGTGTGTGGGGTATCCCCTATAAGGGATGTCAGGGTGTGTACCCTGCGCCCAGCAGACGCTTGCGCTGCAGTCTGGGTTACCGGCGGCTGGGCCTGCGCTCCCTTTGGCTTCGCCTACCCCCCCTCTTACATCTGACTCCTAGTGAGGTGCATACCACTGGGGAGTCTCAACATGATTTGGCTGCACGGGTGGCCAACATTGAGAGACATATTGCTGGCTCTGGCCCGTGTAAGGCTTCTGCTAAGTGGCATTTATCACCTGGTGTTTCCCTCTTTCCTATGGAGGCTAAGGAATTTTTTGACGTTACCGATTATACCCCCCTGGAAGAGGGGGAAGTATTTCCTCAGAATCATCTGAGGAACAATCTAGGGTGTACGGTGTCGATTCTGGGTCTGACCCATGGGCTTCAGATGATACTGACAGGCTTTTATCTCACATTTTTTAAGTACTCTGTATCTCTCCTCCTGCCGGCAGCAGGGGGAGCTGTTTCATACTATTAAACCACGCTTGGAGTTTCCTGAATAAACTCATTTTAATCTGGTGCTCAAGGAGTGGGAACGGCCTAGCCGGCTCCCCAGGGTGCCAAAGATGGGATAAGCGGTATCCCTTTCCTGCTGAGATGGTTAAACGGTGGTCATGTCCCCCCGAGGTGGATGCACCAGTTCTGGGGTTGTCCAACACATCCGTCATGCATTCCCCTGACTCTACTACACTGAGGGATGGGGAGGACAGGCGCATAGATCAGCTGGCTTGCCATGCCTTTGCCTGTGTGGGAACTGCGCTGCGTCTGGTCTGTGCCTCTGCCATTACAGCTGTTCCTATTAAGAGCCTGCTCAGGGGTCTCTTAGATGGGGCCCCTGATGATGCAGGTAGTGAAGAGTATAGAGCTCTTCTGCATTGTGAGGAATTTGTTGCATATGTTCTCTCTGCCTTGGATGATACCATTAGAATGGTTGGCTGCGCCAGTGGGCAGCTGACAACGCTGCTAATACTCTCGCTGGTTTTCCCTTCAAGGGGCTGCTCCTCTTTGGTGAACGTCTGGACTTGTTTGCCAAGGGAGGCAAGTTACCTCAGCGTAGAAGGCAGCCCCGGTCCTTTCGGGGTTCAGGTGCCTTTCTTCCTTCCTTCCGGGGTTCCAGAATTGGACGGGGAGCTTCCTTTGCTGGAGCCCGCGGAGATTTTTGGGGCAGAGGACGTGGCCGCCCTGGCCCCTCCTGGGGTCCCAAGCCTAGGTCCTCCCCCAAGCCCCCTCAGGCATGAAGGTGCGCCCTCACCCATCGGGCTCATGTCTGGAGGAGTCATGTCTCAGACCGGTGGTTTCAGGAGGTATCGTCCTCCGGTTACAAGATAGTTTGCAGCCTGGCCGCCCCCAAGATTCATCAAATCCCGGTTAGCTCAAAACCCCCTGTCAGCTCAGGGTCTGTCCCTGGCTGTTCAAGGCCTTCTGGAACTGGGTTTCATCTGCCGGGTGCCCTTGAGGGAAAGGGGCAAAGGCTATTATTCCAATCTTTTCATTCCCAAAAAAAGGATGGGTCCACCAGACCCATCCTGGATTTGAAGCACCTCAGCAAATTTGTCAGATTCAGACACTTTTCGCATGGAGACTCTGCGCTCTGCTGTGAATTTCCTACGCCCAGGGGACTTCATGACCTCTGTAGACATCATGGATGCTTACCTTCACATACCTGTTTTTCCAGGTCATCAGATTCCTCAGGTTCGCTCTGGAGGATCAGCACTACCAATCTGTGGCCTTGCCCTTCGGTCTCACCTCGGCTCCCAGGGTATTCACCAAGGTGCTGGCAGGACTGATGGCTCTGCTGAGATCTCAGGGTATTCGCATTCTTCCCTACTTGGACAACATGCTTATCGCTTCTCAGTCCTTCCATCAGGCAGAGCTGGACAATCAAGAGGGTGGTGGTCACGCTGGAATCATTCGGCTGGGTGATCAACCACCCCAAATCTTCCCTGTCTCCTTCCATGGTGAAGTCCTTTCTGGGCATGATTCTGGATTCATCTTGGGTCAAGATCTTTCTTCCTCAGCAGAAGGTGGAGGTCCTTCAGGAGAAAGCTCAGCTCCTTCTGTCTTGTCCTCATCCATCCATCAGGTAGGGAATGCAGCTGGTGGGCCTGATGGTGTCCTGCTCAGTTCCACATGAGGCCTCTTCAGCTTCACCTCTTGTCAGTATGGGATCGGGACCCTGTGTCCTTGGATCAGGTGTTTGTCCTGTCCCCTCTGGCCAGGTAGTCTCTATCGTGGTGGCTGGACTCAAGGAACCTGCTGGGGGGCAGATGCTTTCTGGCCCCTTGTTGGGAGACTGTCACCACGGATGCCAGTCTGACAGGTTGGGGGGTCTTTTGGAAGTCCCTGAAATTCCAGTGTCAGTGGGGGTCCTCAGGAGGCCCATACCCCTATCAACATTCTGGAGTTGAGGGCGATCAGGTTGCTTCTCGCCCACTAAACCACACACCTGCGGGGTCGGGCTGTTCAGGTCCGCTCGGACAACCAGACGGCGATTGCCTACATCAATCATCAGGGAGGGACCCGGAGCAAGAGGGCCCTCAAGGAAATGTCCCTGATACTGTCCTGGGTGGAGGTGAAAGTTCCCTGCATCTCAGCTGTGTACATTCCGGGGGTGGAGAATCTGGAGGCAGACTCCCTGAGCAGGGGGGCCTCTTGTCTGGGAGAGTGGTCCCTCAGCAGCAGGGTGTTTCGCTCCCTGTGCCACCGCTGGGGTCATCCGGATGTGGATCTGTTTGCGTCCCGTCACAAGCTTCCAGTCTTTGTCTGTCCCAGGATCCTCTGACCTTGGCCATGGATGCCTTGGCAATGTCTTGCGCAGACATCGTGCAGCTGGCAGTAGATCAGTACGCCCTGCCCCGTGTTCCAGATCTGCTCACTCAGGGGCACCTACGCCACCCCAATTTACAAACGCTGGCTTTGACGGCCCGGCTGCTGAAACCTCCATCTTGATGGAAAAGGGGCTCCCTGCCTTGGTTGTTAATACCATGATCAGGGCTAGGAGAAGGTCCTCTTCCATCTACTATAGGGTTTGGCGTACTTAAATTGACTGGTGCGAGTCTAAGACGCTTCCCTGTCGTGTGTTTTCTATTCCTAGGATTCTGGAGTTTCTGCAACATGGTTTGGATCTGGGTCTTCAGCTCAGTACTCTGAAAGGTCATGTTTCTGTCTTGGCCATTTTTTTCCAAAGATGCTTTGCTCAGCATCCCCTGGTCAAGACCTTCTTCCAGGGGGTTACTCATGTGCATCCCCCACGTAAGCCTAGGTTACCAGTCTGGGACTTGAATTTGGTCTTATCTGCCCTGCAGGGGTCTCCCTTCGAGCCCTTGCAGGGGGCCCCCTTGTCCATTCTTGCGCTTAAGGTACTCATATTTTTTTTTTTTTTTTTGGGTGGCTATCACTTCTTTTAGGGGTTTCTGAGTTGGCGGCGCTTTCCATCAAACCTTATTTTGAGAGACACCAGGACAAGGTGGTGTTTTTGTTTTAAGCCAGATTTTCTGCCTAAGGTTGTTTCTGCCTTTCATCTCAATCAGGACATTGTTTTGCCTTCTCTGTGTCCTAATCCGGGTACTTCTAAGGAGAGGGTTTTACACTCTCTGGATGGGGCTAGGACTCTGAAGTTCTATCTGGTGGCTACTTAACCCTTCAGGAAGACTGATGCTCTTTGTGCTCCCGTCTGGACCTAAGAAGGGTCTGGCTCCAGCTAAGTCCACTATCAGCAAGTGGATCCATCAGGCTGTGATACAGGCCTACTCTAAGGGGGAGGAGCCTCCCTTCCACCTTACTGCTTATTCTACTCATGCTATTGGTGCCTCTTGGGCTTTTCAGCACCAAGCTTCTGTTGAACAAGTTACAAGGCCGCCACTTGGTCTTCTGTTCATACCTTTTCAAAGTTTTACAAGGTTGATGTTAGGGCCTCAGCTGTTGCTGCTTTTGGCCGCAGAGTTCTGCAGGCGGCAGTGGTTTAAACTGTCTGCTGTTACTTTTGGGGATCCCACCCTACCTTATGGACACTGCTATTGGATGTCCCAAGAGTAAGGAATATCTTCTGGAACAGGACGTGCTGTATACTTAGAATAATACAATTCTGTGGTTATTCACCTGTAGAATTGGTATTATACGTATACAGCACATCCTGTTCCACCCCACCCTTGTTATCATTATCTTTAGTTACCTCCTTTATGGTGATCTTATGTTCAATTTTTTTATATAATGGTTATAGTTCTCCCGGTCTCATTTAACTGCTTTTCAGTACTGGGGATTTAGTGGGAGGTCCCTGGTATATATGGGGCCGGGAGGAGCACTATTCTAAGTATGTCTCACACCCTGCTTCGGAAATATTCATTACACTTGTGTTATGTCCAGTAGAGGGCGAACTTCTGCAGAGATGAATAGAAAAAAGAAGCCCCTCCCGGCCCATAAATACCTGTGACCTCCCACACATTTCCCAGTCTTTCGTCTCTGCAGACGGCGAGCAAGTCAGAAGATGTCTCCTCCTTGCACAGGGGGATTTCAGGTAGCCGGGATGACCCCCGGCCCGTTATTTTATCTATTTCTGCCCGGATCCCTGTTTTGTCTTCCCCTGCCTCCCAGCCTAGGCTGCTGGGCCGGGCGAGGGTAGATGGCACCCTAGGTGCTTAGGAGCTAATGCTCCACCGTGAGACCCTATACTAAAGGGTAGGTTTACCGGGTTGGTGACCCTGGTTTGGGATGCCCTGTCCGTTTCCCCATTTTCTATTGCTGTAGTTGGGGATCCCTCCCTCCCTTTACTTTGTCCCTTTATTCCCTGTGGGGGGGGGGGGGGGGGGGGCTGTGACTTTCCCTTGTCCAGTTGTCATGGAGTAATCCTATTAGGTGTATGAATGTGTGTGTGTGTGTGTTTTTAACTTTACTTTACTTTGCCCTGCCATGCGGCGGCCGTAGTGAGAGCCGGCCGCACTGTCATGGCGTGGCTGGTGAGGAGGCTTAAGGGAGCTTCTCCCTCTCCTTGCTGTGAGGAGAGGGGGTGGGGCCGGGCGCGCTGGCGGCGGCCCGCCCCACTCTCTCTGGCGCCCTCGGCGGCGCTCGGTTTCTTTGACTGTGGATGGAGAAGGGGCGGGGCCGGGCGCTCTACGCGCTGGCAGCGGCCCGCCCCACTCTCTGGCGCCCTCAGCGGCGCCCGGTTTCTTTGACTGTGGATGGAGAGGGGGCAGGGCCGGGTGCTCTACGCGCTGGCAGCGGCCCGCCCCACTCTTTAGCGCCCTCGGCGGTGCCCGGTTCCTTCGTCTGAATGAGGAGGGGGCGGGGCCGGGCGCTCGACGCGCTGGCGGCGGCCCGTCCCACTCTCTGGAGCCCTTGGCGGTGCCCGGTATTTTTACAATAAGGATGGGGAGGGGGTGGGGCTAGGCGCGCTGGCCCGCCCCTCTTCGTCTGCTTCCTCTTGCCGTCAGATTGAGGATGGCCCCGGCTAAGAGAAGTCGCATGTTGCTGGCGGTGAGTGCCCTGCGGGGCTTTGCTTGTCTTTTTGCTTAGGGAGCTTTATCCAGCGCCGGCCTAGAACACTGTGGGATCGTTTTGTCCCATCTTGCGGTTTTTGGGTCTGGTATCATTGCATATGTCATTGGCATGCCATGTAGTCTTATATGCATTCTTTAATATTATATACAATTTTTCCGTCAACGATATAGAGAGAGAGATATAGAGAGAGAGAGATATAGAGAGAGAGAGATATAGAGAGAGAGAGATATAGAGAGAGAGAGATATAGAGAGAGAGAGATATAGAGAGAGAGAGATATAGAGAGAGAGAGATATAGAGAGAGAGAGATATAGAGAGAGAGAGAGATATAGAGAGAGAGAGAGAGAGAGAGAGATATAGAGAGAGAGAGAGAGATATAGAGAGAGAGAGAGAGATATAGAGAGAGAGAGATATAGAGAGAGAGAGAGAGAGAGATATAGAGAGAGAGAGAGAGAGAGATATAGAGAGAGAGAGAGAGAGAGATATAGAGAGAGAGAGATATAGAGATATAGAGAGAGAGAGAGAGAGAGATATAGAGATATAGAGAGAGAGAGATATAGAGAGAGAGAGATATAGAGAGAGAGAGATATAGAGAGAGAGAGATATAGAGAGAGAGAGATATAGAGAGAGAGAGATATAGAGAGAGAGAGATATAGAGAGAGAGAGATATAGAGAGAGAGAGATATAGAGAGAGAGAGAGAGAGAGAGAGAGAGAGAGATATAGAGAGAGAGAGAGAGATATAGAGAGAGAGAGAGAGATATAGAGAGAGAGAGATATAGAGAGAGAGAGAGAGAGAGATATAGAGAGAGAGAGAGAGAGAGATATAGAGAGAGAGAGAGAGAGAGATATAGAGAGAGAGAGATATAGAGATATAGAGAGAGAGAGAGAGAGAGATATAGAGATATAGAGAGAGAGAGAGAGAGAGAGAGAGAGAGAGATATAGAGAGAGAGAGAGATATAGAGAGAGAGAGAGAGAGAGAGATATAGAGAGAGAGAGAGATATATATAGAGAGAGAGAGAGAGATATAGAGAGAGAGATATTATATATATTATTTCTATGTTTAGCCACACTGTTTACTTCTGCTTGTATGAGTGCTTGTCTTGATACCTTATTTACGGGGGCCCCCCTTGTCAATGTCCTGGGGTCCCTTGGGCTTGCAAATCCTCCCACTAACGGACTTAACGGGTTGCTTCTTGCGTAATTCCCGCTAGTCATTGCGACTACCGTACAAATCACCATTTGGAGGCTCCCCTGGATCCGGGCTCTGGCTCCCTTCAGGGCAGTCCCGGCGGTGTGTGGGTTGGGGGGTATCCCTTGTTGGGGATACTGTGCTGGTGCATACTATGTGTTCAGCAGGCCATAACACGGCAGTCGTGGGCACGGACGTCTGAGTCAGTGCCGCCGGTCTCATCGCCTACTCCACCTTAAATTATCTGTACCCCATGTGACATGGTCATTAGTGGGGAGTTGCAATCTGATGTATGTGCTGGATTGGCCAACATCGATGGGGTGGCCCCGGCTAAGAGAAGACATCTGTCACCAGCAGTGCCGGTTCTTGATGTTTGATTCCCTTGACTGGTCTATTTATTTTCCGCTTGCGTTTCCGGAATCTGATGGCTCTGAGGATCAGCAGTTTGGGATGCTGATGCCGGGCAGGGGCTTGGGGATGCTGTGGTTACCCCCAAGATCCTGGGCCATTTATTTGAGGTGCTGGCTATTCCTCCTCCGGCGGAGTCCCCTCCGCAGAGGGCAAACATTTACTTGAGACTTCTAAGCCTCGTAAGGAGTGCCCAACTCGGTTTCATTTCTAATATGTGATTATTAAGGATCGGGAGGGATCTAGCCGGCTTCCCGGTTTTCCTCAGGAACGGGTTAGGAGGTATCCCTGTCCGGTGATCGCGGTGAAGCGCTGGTCGTCTCCTCCCGAGGTCGATGCGTTCTGTACTGGGATTGTCCAAAACATCTGTGGAGCACTCTCTAGACGCCACCACGATTAAGGATCGTGAGGATCGTCGTTTTTATCAGATGGCTTGACATGCCTTTGCTGGCGTGGGTTCAGCCTTGCGGCCTGTTTGTATTTCTGTACTCAAGATTGTGGTTATCAGGTCTGTAGTTAGGGGCCTGTTGAGGGGTCCCAGCTGGACCCAGCCAGTGCTGATTTGGCAGCGTTTATGCGGTATGTATCGTTCCTGACCATTGTCTTGTCTGCCTGGATGATACTATGTCTGTATGGCGGAACCTCAGCGTTGCTTGTGGCTATACGACGCTCTGGTTGCGCCGGTGGCGGCTAACATTGCGGCTAAGAAGTCTCTTGCTGGGCTACCCTTCGGGGTTTGCGGCTGTTTGGAGTCAAATTGGATTCAGTTGCGTAAGGAGGCAGGCTTACGCCACGCTAGAAGCGGTGTTGCTCCTTTTGGGGGGCAGGCTCCTCTAATCCATCCTTTCGCGGTGCCAGAGCAGGCAGAGGTGCTGCCTTCTCTATCTTCAGTGGTGATTCCTGGAGCAGAGGTGGAGGTTGGGCCCGTCCAGGACCTGTCTGAGGTTCTAAGCCCTCTGCCGAGACAGCTCAGCAATGAGGGGGCGCCCTCACCTTGGCGGGTGGGGGGGTCGGCTGCGGCATTTTTTTTTTTCCAGGTCTGGGCCTGGGAGGTCACAGACAAGTGGATAGTGGACGTGGTCTCTTCCGGGTACGAGTTGGTGTTCGAGTGCCGGCCTTCTCCAGATTCCTCTGTTCTCGGGTTTCCAGGGGCCGGGGCTATTGTTACCTTTATGTACCATCTACCCCGCACGCCAGAGATTTCTCAGGTTTGGGGTGGGAGATCGGCATTTTCAGTTTGTGGCCCTGCCTTTCGGGTTGACTTCGGTGCCAAGGGTGTTCACCAAGGGGCTGGCGGGCATAATGGCCCTTCTCAGAGCCCAGGGCTTTTACTTGTGCCGTATCTGGATGACCTACTCATTACAGCATCTTTTCTATGCCGGGTGGAAATGGACTCCGGGGTGGTGAAATGCTGGAACGGTTCGGATGGGTGATCACCCACCCCAAGTTCTCTCTCTCTCCCCTTCAAGGGAGATCTCATTTCTGGGCATGAATCTGGATTCCAGTCAGGCCAGAGTGTTCCTTCCTCACCCTAAGGTGCAGAGGGTTCAGGATCTGATATTTGTTCTCCTGGACAATCCTCGCCTCTTTCCGGCTAGGGATGAAACTGGTGGGATTGATGGTGGTTTTCCTTCTAGGCAGTCCCCTTTGCTCAGTTCCTCATGAGGTCGCTCTAACTCCGTCTAGTGCGGACTTGGGACGGCTGTTCCCGGTGCTTGGCTCGGTCCTTTCTGCTGTCTCCCAGGGTTCAGCAATCCTTTCAGTGGTGGCTGGAGTTTAGCAGTCTTGAGGGGCAGATCCTTTTTGGACCCTTGTAGAGGAGACAGTTACCACGAATGCCAGCCTGTCGGGCTGCGGAGGTTTCTGGACGGACTTTCAGTTCCAGGGGCTGGGGAGTCCTCAGGAGGCTCACGCTCCCATCTCTGTTTTTGGAGTTCAGAGCTATTTGTTTGATTCGGTCATGCTGGATGCATCATTTACAGTTCTTGCCGGTTCAGGTTCAGTTGGACGATTGAACTGCGGTCGCTTACGTCGACCACCAAGGAGGGACTCGCAACAGTAGTGCCCTCAGGGAAGTTTCGCTGATTCTTGCATGGGCCGAGAGCGATGTTCCATGCATCTCGGCGGCATTCATTCCGGGAGTGGATAGCACGGAGGCGGACTCCTTGAGCAGGGGATCCTCTCACTGAGGGGGATGATCTTTCTACCACAAGGTGTTCCGGTCCTTCTGTCGCAAGTGGGGGATTCCGGAGGTGGTTCTCTTTGCCTCACGTTGCAATCACTAGCTCCCAACGTTTGGTGGGAGTGGGCAATGTGGGGCGCTAGCTGGCTCCTGAGGGTGCGTCAGCAATGCTGGTGGCTCCAGGATGGCCAAGATAGGTTTGGTTCGTTCTGCAGTTTGCAAACGCTGGCTTTGGCGGCGTGGCTGCTGCAACCTCCTTCTTCATAGAAGAAGTTTGTCTGATGTTGTGCTTCAGACCCTTGTTTGGGCTAGGAAGTGGTCTTTAACATCTTCTTCTACAGGACTTGGCGGTCCTATATTGATGGGTGTGAGGCTAGGGCCTTGCCTAGCAAGGTGTTTTCGTTCCCTAGGTTTTTGGACTTTCGTCAGCACGGTCTGGGGCTCCAGCTTAAGTGCTTTGATAGGGCAGGCCTCTGTCCTGGTGGTCGTCTTCTAGGGCCTTTTGTCCTCAAAAAGCCTTGCGTCTGTTTGGGATTTGAATTTTGCATTTTCTATGCTTACACAACAGATTGCCTTTTTAGTGGCTATTACTTCTGTTCGCTATGTTTCTGGGATGGCGGCCCTGTCTATTCAGGCCTCTTACTTTGAGAGACACCGGGACGAGGTGGTGTTCCGCTTTTTGCCGAATTTCCTTCCTAAAATGGTTTCTGTTTTCCATCTCATTCAGGATGTGGTTCTTTCTTCCTTGTGTCCTTCGTCTAGCAATGACGAGGAGAGGGCCCTGCACTTTTTGGATGTTGACATTCTATTTCTTGGCTACTTCCCTTTTCTGTAGGACGGACGCCTTGTTTGTGGTGCCCTCTGGCCCACGACAGGTTTGGCGCCGTCAAGTCTACCATTTTTAATGGATATGTCTGGTTATTGTTTGGGCCTATATTGCCAAGGGAAGGGTTCCCCTTTTCAGTTTACTGGAACAAGTTGTGCAACTGCTACTTGGTCTTCTGTTCATACCTTTTACAAGTTTTTGTAAGGTTGATGTGCGGTCCTTAGCGGATGCTGTTTTTGGCCGCAAAGTTCTACAAGCGCCAGGGGTTTTTTTGCCTATTGGGATCCCCACCCTTTTTGGACACTGCTATTGGATGTCCCAAGTGTAATGAATATTTCCGAAGCAGGGTGTGAGACATACTTAGAATAATACCATTTTGTGATTACTCACCTGTAAAATGGGTATTATAAGTGTCTCACACCCTGCTTCGCCCCACCCTGAGTTGTATCTTGGATCCTCTTTGGTGTTACTGTTTTTTCTCATAAGATTTTATTTGCTCTTCCTGGTCCCCTTACTGCTTTCTTATACTGGGAAAGGTGTGGGAGGTCACAGGTATTTATGGGCCGGGAGGGGCTTCTTTTTTCTATTCATCTCTGCAGAAGTTCGCCCTCTACTGGACATACCCCAAGTGTAATGAATATTTCCGAAGCAGAGTGTGAGACATACTTATAATACCCATTTTACAGGTGAGTAATCACAAAATGGTATTTTTCTGTCTCTGCAGTCCAGCGCCATCTACTGGATGTATAACCCAAGAGTAAGGAATATCTTCTGGAACAGGACGTGCTGTAAACTCTCTAAAGTCATCAGCCATCGATTACCACTGTATGGGCAAAAATAAGTTACTTGCCAGTAGTCCCGCACAGCTAAAGGGCCCTATACCGCCAGTTTAAAACTATCATATCGCTCACAGCAGCTGGCCACACTCGCTTTATCAAAGCAGGAGTTATGCCAAGGCCTGGCACTCCCTCTCAATTGTAGTAGATGGAAGGGGTGTGGCCAGTCACCGTGACTTACAGGAGAGGGCTCTGGGTACAAATGGCAGATGCTGGTAAGTTTTTAAACTACTGGTATAGGTTAAATTGGCTCTATGTGGTTGTGTTTTTTTTTTTTTTTTTTTGCACAGGCACTTGCTTTATATAAAGGTGAGCTCTGACATACAGACTCTCACCTCAGTATCTGTTGCATCTCTTATTCATTAGACTTTTACTTATTTGCTGTACCTTAATTTACATCCCCAGTCTTATCAAAAGAGGCTAGTGTTTAACCTTCCTTTGAGTGGTCATAGGATTTACACATCTAAGCTATTCTGTCAAGCCCCCCCCCCCCCCCCCCCCCCTTATTGGACACGGACACTACTTTTTTTTTTTTGCTAAGTTTGCCATCTACCTGGCCTTTGCTTGTTTAAAGTGGACCATCCACTTGAATGACCATGGTGGATGGTCTATTTAATCTGAAGCGCTGATTGGGTGAGAGCCTTGGCATGCGCCATTGCAAGGTGAGTTTTGTACTGTGGGGTATTCCAAATCAGGAAGCCCCAGGGACAAAGCCTGAACATAGTGAAAATCCTGGGGGTTGTCCACTTTAAAGGAGCTGTATTGTGAACATGGGAGTTACTTATACACTGCGACTGGACTAAATACTTACAGCCTTTTGGTTTATTTTTATTGGGAGACCTAAAATCCTGGAGAGACTATTCCACTTGTGTAGGGAAGTTTAAAATCTGTAACCCCATTCTTTTAATGTAGTGTATATATGTAACCGCTTCTCTTGCTAGCATATTTCTATGGATTTGTATTAGTGGGCCATTTCTCCAACATGGCACACCTTTACGTCCCATTGAAATTCCCACTGGCCTGGCCCCCTTGTACTTTGTGGCTTCACATCTATAACTGGCTATGCCTTCTGTTTATCATTAGAGTAGTTGATTGGCACTTTTTTTTTTTTCTTCAAGCATCTGACTCAGGGTGACTTCTGTGCTTTGGCTGAAGCTGACCTTTTAGTTTAATATATATATATATATATATATATATATATATATATATATATATATTTATTTATTTATATATATATATATATATATATATATATATATATATATATATATATATATATATATATATATATATATATATATATATATTTATATTTATATTTTTATATTTATATTTATATATATATATATTTATATATATTTATATTTATATATATATTTATATATATTTATATATATTTATATTTATATATATATATTTATATATATTTATATATATATATTAATCTCCTTATACAACAGCTACCCAATTCATTCAAAGGGTAGGGTATTTAAACCCAAATAAACCAGGCATTCAGCTTCTCTCCCCTTGCAGCAGGTCTCGGCCAGTCCACCACTCAGAAATCTCCCGGTGTCGTGCACTGATCTGCCCCTCATGTCATTGCTGTGGAGGGGGCACTTCCTAGCGCACCCCCTGCATTGCAATGCATGGAGGGGGCTGTGCACTGGCACAGTGACTCTCGAAGCGTTAGTTGGGCCCCAAGGTATTTTGGGGCACATGCTCACGGCACCCGGCGATCTTTGAAACCAAGATGTTTGAGCCGCAGACCAGCCAGTAGCCTGGGGGGGGGTGATTTCAATTTTTTGGGGGTGGTTTACAGTCCCTTTTTAACATGGGGGTCTTAAAGTACAATTCACCTCTAATGTAGTTGAAGTCTTACACAAGAGTCAGCTGCATGACTCGCACGCAAGTGTATTGATTGGCCACTGAACGTGTTTGAAATGGCTTCCATGTTCTTTTGTCTGCAGACAAAGCTAGAGAAGATGGAATACCGCGATGCCCAGGAATTTGCCTCCGACGTGCGGCTTATGTTTTCTAACTGTTATAAGTACAATCCTCCAGACCATGAAGTGGTGGCCATGGCCCGCAAGCTACAGGTAATGCGCTCAGAGGCTCGGGTTCCTTCATTCATTTTACATTGTACTTTTTTTGTTCATTGTGTTTTTAAAGTTAAAGCCTATATCCCCTATGTAGGCTGAAAAGTCAGTTTAGGTAAACCTTCGTGCTGCAGGTTTTATTATATTGGCAGTGGAATGTGTCTTACCAGACTAGTAATATGTGGGCAGAGAAGGCAGAATATTCTAAGTATACAGCACGTCCTGTTCCAGAATATTCCTTACACTTGGGTAATACATCCACAAGATGGCGCTGGACTGCAGAAAACAGCTTGTGGCCCCTCCCAGCCCTATATATGTCAGGGACCTCCCACAAATTTCCCAGTTCATTTCTGCAGTCTGCGCTGAGAAGATAGATGGCTCTCTTGTGGCGCAGGTGAGCGGGGCTTATATGCCTGCGGCCCTGCAGGACTATTTCCAGCCGCTACGCTCCTACCGCACCCTCTGGGTGATCTCGGGGGGGGGCTTCTAGTTGTAAGCTTGTATTTTACTTTTATGTGTTTATTTTACTGTATATCGCATCAATTGCCTCAGAGCTGCCGGCCCGCTAATGGCCTGCAGGATCACGTAGGCGCGCTTCGGGGGGTATGGGGGCTCTGGGGATTTTGATGTCGCATTTCCACGGAGCCCGCCCCTCGGTCAGCGGACGCCATTTTGTTGCCATTTTGGTGTGGGCTGCCTAGCTCCTGGATTTTCTGGCTGTATGCTCATGGGAATGCTTGTTATGTCTTTCAGGCGGGTTACAACTTCAGCACTGTGGTTTCTTCCGCCCATCTCCCCTCATCTCCCTCTTCCCTAGCGGGTCATTGGGGCATCCCGTGTAGCTCTTTAGCGTTAACCCTTATTGGCCTACTGTGCCATTCAAATCACCATATGTAGGCTTCTGGGGATAATGGGGCCTGGGGTTCGTTCGGGACAAGCCCGGCTATGTGTTGCGTGTGGGGTATCCCCAATCGGTGATGTCGGGGTATGTGTACCTTGCTCTCAGCAGGTACTTGCGCTGCATTCTGGGTTACCTGTTGCTGGGCCTGCGCCCCCTCTGGCTTCGCCTACCCCCCACGCTTACATTTGACCCCCCAGTGAGGTGCATACCAGTGGGGGGTCACAACCTGATTTGTCTGCACGGTTGGCCAGCATTGAAAAACATCTTGCTGGGTCTGCCCCACGTAAGGCTTCTGCTAAGAAGCGGCATTTATCACCTGCTGTTTCTCTTTTTCCATAGAGGATGAGGACATTATTCTAAGCATACAGCACGTCCTGCTCCAGTAATAGTAATAACATGTGGGGTAATCCTCCGGCGCCGTGCACTACAGACATGTAGAAAACAAGCTCCTCCTGCCCTACATATACCGAGGGACCTCCCACAAATCCCCAGATTTCTCTGCAGTGCTGGAACTGCGAAGACTTGAAGTATCACGCTGTCGCAGGCGAGCGGGGCTTGACAGCCCGAGGCCCTGCGGGACTATTTCCACCCGTCCTCATTGTGAAATGAATGCCTCCCAGCCTGGGCTGCGTTGGTCGGGTGAAGGTAGACAGCACCCAGTGTGCTTACGGAGCTAGTCTCCACCGCAATCCCCCACCAAAGGGTAGGCGGTTAAGGCGAATAGAAACATAGAAGGTTGACGGCAGAAGGAGACCATACGGTCCATGTAGTCTGCCCTTATGTGTATACTGTATGTACTCTTTATCTTAGGATAGATGTGTGCTTATCCCAGGCATGTTTAAATTCAGTGACTTTTTTTCAACTACCTCTGCTGGAAGTTTGTTCCAAGCATCTACTACTTTCTGTAAAATAATATATTCTAAGTATGTCACACACCCCACTTCAATCATTAATTATTACACTTGGGTAACTCCACCAGCAGGTGGCGACGTGCAGAGAAGTCATGAAAAAACAAGCCCCTCCTGGTCTATACATTCCTGGCGCACCATGGTCTATTTCTGCCCGGCTCCGTTTGTTTCAATTCTCACATGTAACTGGCAGCCTCCCAGCTTAGGCTGTAGGCCGGGCGAGGGTAGATGGCACCCTTGGTGCCTAGGAGATTAGCTCCTCCGCTCGACCCCATATTATGGTGCATAGCGGTATCCCGGAGTGGTGATCCGGATGTGGGATGCCCCTATTTACATAGCTGCTAGATAGTCGGCTCATAGAGCGAGCCTGTTTGCCTTATTAAAAACATGAGGTGATACGTGTTATGGGACCAGTTTTTTCCCTTCCCAGCTAGCTATACTCCCCTTGCGTGAGTGACAATGTGACGATCTGTCTATTGACAGAGTGGTTCAATTCCACCTTCTGGGCGGTGAACTTTCTGTGGCGGGGCGGGGGATGATGTCATTATATGTATTCCAAGTGCACAGCGGAACATTGAGCGCCAGTCCGGCACCCTGGTGCCTGGTACTTCATCGGCCGTGCCATCTCCCTCTCCTCCTCGCCTGTTCCGGACCCCGTGTGACGTTGTCATGGGTGGGGATTCGCAATCTGAGGTGTGCGTCCGCTTGGCCAACCTCGAGAAAATGGTTTCCGCTATGTCCGCTCAGAAGGCTCCGGCTAAGCGTAAACACCTATCTCCGCCTCCGCTGGACTCTGATGAGGAGGTTGTTGAGGATCTGGATTGGTCAGATCGTCCCTTTTGAAGAGGGTGAGCTTGTGGAGGAATTGGGTGATTCAGAGGGCCAGCAGGTGCTGGGCGCTGAGGGGGACCAGGTTGAAGGTCCCGCTCCTGATACGTCTTCCATTTTGGCCCAAATGTTTGAGGTTTTGGACCCTCCTGAGGCTGCTCCTCGGCCTAAGGGCCAGCTTTTTGGGGGATCCAAGCAGCGCTTGGAGTTTCCCAGTCAACAGCATTTCGAGGACGTTGTCCTTAAGCAATGGGAGCAACCTACACGGCTCGTCGGGCTACTGCCTAGCTGGGATAAAAAATATATCCTTTTCCGGCGGACTTGATGAAGCGTTGGTCTGTCCCTCCCGAGGTGGATGCTCCGGTCTTGGGACTGTCTAATACGGCGGTTGTTCATTCTCCTGACTACTTCTCTCAAGGACGGCGAGGATCGCCGGATTGATCAGCTGGCCCGCCATGGTTTTGTCTGTGCGGGTTCGGTTTTTGAGGCCTGTTTGTGCTTCGGCTCTTTTGACTTTGGCGGTTAGGTCTATTGTCAGGGATTTATGTGTGGATCTTGATCCCTCTGAGTTTCTTGCGCTTAAGCGTTGTGACTCCTTCTTGTCGTTTATTCTGGCCGCTCAGGATGATGCCATGTTGATGTGTGGCAGGGCTTCTGCTTTGTTGGTGGCTATTTGCCGCTGTGTGTGGTTGAGACAGTGGACGGCTGACTTTAATTCTAAAAGTTCGCTCACGGCTCTTCCCTTTTTGGGTTTGAGGCTTTTTGGTGAAAAGCTGGATTCTGTTGCCAAGGCAGGTAAGTTACCTCAACGCAAGAAATTTCGCCATTCCTTTCGGGGGGCGGCCCCCTTCAATCCGTCCTTTCGGGAAGCCAGAGCCGGCAGGGGTGCAGGTTGGAATAGGGGTAGTGGCCGTCCCGTTCACACCTGGGGCGCCAAGCCCAAGTCAGCTGCCAAGTCTGCTTAGCAATGAGGGGGCGCCCTCACCCGTACGGGTGGGGGGACGGTTGCGACTCTTCTCCCGGGTTTGGGACCAGGAGGTCTTGGACAGGTGGATCCGGGAGGTGGTGTCGGCCGGTTAAAAGCTGGAGTTCGAGTCCCGCCCTCCTTCAAGGTTTTTCAGGTCTTGGGTACCTTCAGATCCGTTGGCCGCGCAGGGGCTCCTGGCGGCGGTAAGGTATCTTCTGGAATTGGCAGTCATCTGCCCGGTCCCTCTTTCGGAGGTGGGGCGTGGGTATTATTCCAATCTCTTCACTGTACCCAAAAAGGATGGGTCGTTCCGTCCCGTCCCATCCTGGATTTGAAGTTTCTCAACCGGTTTATTCGTCCCCGGAAGTTCCGCATGGAAACCCTGTGGTCTGCGATCGGTTCGCTTCGGCAGGGGGACTTTATGACGTCCATAGACATCAAGGATGCTTACCTTCACATTCCGATTTTTCCGGCTCATCAGAGGTTTCTTCGCTTTGTGGTGGAGGATCGGCATTTCCAGTTTGTAGCTCTTCCATTTGGCCTCACCTCGGCTCCGAGAGTGTTCACCAAGGTGTTGGCGGGAGTGATGGCCCTGCCCAGAGCTCAGGGGATTCGCATTGTGTCTTACCTGGACGATTTTCTCCTCATGGCACCTTCCTTCAGTCAAGCGGAAGGGGACACCAGCATGGTGGTGTCTATGCTGGAGAGGTTCGGCTGGGTGATCAATTACCCCAAGTCCTCTCTGGTTCCGAGGAGGGGAAATTCTTCCAGGACTCACTTCTCTGGGGACCAGCAGGAGGGTTATGACGGTGACCCTGGGTCTGCGTCTGGAGAGGACTCGTGGTTCCCTGAGGACACTAATAACCTGTTGGCTCACATTTTTGAAATCTTGCACATTGTTCCCCCTGAGGTGGCTTAGAGGAAGCAGGGTGAGCTCTTTCATCCTGATAAACAGCGTCTGGAGTTCTCTGAGCAGAGCCATTTCACTAATATGGTGCTCAGGGAGTGGGAATGTCCTAGTAGATTGCCCGCGGTGCCCAAAGGGTTGGATAAGAGGTACCCTTTTCCTGCCGACCTGGTCAAGCGATGGTCGTGCCCCCCTGTGGTGGACGCTCCCGTTCTAGGGCTGTCCAACACCTCGGTCATGCCTTCCCCTGACACTACTACACTGCGAGACAGCGAGGACCGGCGCATGGATCAGCTGGCCTGCCATGCTTTTACATTTGTGGGGGCTGGGCTGCGTCTGGTCTGCGCCGCTGCCATTAAAGCTATTGCCCTTAAACAGCTCAAGCCTCTCTTTGATGGCCCTACGGCTGGTAGCAGGGGGGGACGATTATAGGGCCCTTTTGCTTTTCTCTGATTTTGGTGCCTTTGTCCTTACTGCCATGGATGATGTGGTACGGCTGAGTGGTAGGGCCTCTGCTCTTTTGGTGGCTATGCACCGCTCTGTTTGGCTGCGTCAGTGGGCGGCTGCTGCTGCTGCTGCTAAGAAGGCTCTCATTGGGCTCCCCTTTTACGGGGCTGCGGCTCTTTGGTGAGCGTCTGGATGTTCTAGCCAAGGGTGGTAGGCTGGGCCCTCCTCTTCCCTCCCCTCCTTTCGTACTCCCAGAGGGGTCATGGCTCCCTCTTTTCGGAGGCTCTGCGTCTCAGACCGGTGGATTCAGGAGGTGGTGTCCTCCAGTTACAAGATAGTTTGCAGCCTGGCCGCCCCCAAGATTCATCAGATCCCGGATGTCTCAAAACCCTCTGTCAGCTTAGGGTTTGCACCTTGCGGTTCAACGTCTGTTGGAGTCAGGAGTTATTTGCCTGGTGCCTTCCCAGGAACAGGGTCAGGGGTTCTACTCCAATCTGTTCACGGTCCCCAAAAAAGACAGGTCCTTGTGGCCCATTCTGGACTTGAAGGGTCTCAACAAGTTTGTCAGGTTCAAGCACTTTTGCATGGAGACGCTACGCTCTGCTGTCAGTACCCTTTGTCCGGGCGACTTCATGACCTCCGTGGACATAAAGGATGCCCATCTTCACGTGCCAATCTTTCCAGGTCATCAGAGATTTCTCGGGTTCGCTCTATAGGATCAGTATTACCAGTTTGTGGCTTTACCTTTTGGTATCACCTCGGGTGTTCACCAAGGTGCTGGCGGGCGTGATGGCTCTGCTGCAGAATCGGGGCATTTGCATCCTCCCTTACCTGGACGACATTCTGATTGCGGCTCAGTCTCTTCATCAGGCCGAGAAAGATACTCTGTTGGTGACCTCCACTCTCGAGTCCTTCGGCTGGGTGATCAACTATCCCAAGTCTTCACGGTCTCCGTCTTTGGTGAGGTCCTTTCTGGGCATGACTCTGTATACCTCTCAGGTCAAGGTATTCCTGCCTCAGCAGAAGGTGGAGGGCCTTCAGAAGCGGGCACGGACTCTGCTCTTGTGTCCCCATCCCTCCATCCGGGATGCAGTTAGTGAGTCTGATGGTGTCCTGCTTCGAGGCGGTCCCCTTTGCTCAGTTTCACATGAGACCTCTTCAGTTGCACCTCTTGTCAGTTTGGGATCGGGACCCTGTGTCCCTGGATCAGGAGTTTGTGCTGTCCTCCCTGGCCAGACAGTCCCTCTTGTGGTGGCTAGACTCAGGGAACCTTCTAGTGGGCAGGACCTTTCTGCCCCCGTGCTGGGAAACTGTCACCACAGATTCCAGTCTGACTGGTTGGGGGGGCATTTGGAAGTCTCTGAAGTTCCAGGGTCGGTGGAGCCCCCAGGAGGCCCATTCTCCCATCAATGTCCTGGAACTGAGGGCGATCAGGTTGGTTCTTTCTCAGCTGACCACGCACCTTTGTGGTGCGGCTGTTCAGATCCGATCGGACAACCAGACGGCGGTTGCCTACATCAATCATCAGAGAGGGACTCGGAGCAAGTGAGCAAGAGAATGTCCCTTGCATCTCGGTGGTTTACATTCCGGGGGTGGAGAACCCGGAGGCAGACTCCCTGAGCAGGGGGGGATGTCTCGGCTGGGGGAATGGTCCCTCAGCAACAAGGTATTTCGCTCCCTTTGTCACTGCTGGAGTCACCCGGATGTGGACCTGTTTGCATCCCGCCACAATCACAAGCTTCCCAGGTTTGTCTACCTGTCCCAGGATCCTTTGGCCTTCGCCACGGATGTGCTAGCAATGCCTTGGACGGAGTTTCGGCTTCTCTGTGTTCCCTCCCTTTTCTCTGCTGGGCAGGGTGCTGCGCAAGATAGCCCAGGAAGGGGTACCAGCCATTCTGGCGGCCCCCGTTGGCCAAGGAGGGTGTGGTTCGCAGACGTCGTGCAGTTGGCAGTAGATCAGTATGCCCTGCCCAAGGATCCAGATCTGCTCACTCAGGGACAACTGTGCCATCCCTACAAACGCTGGCTTTAACTGCTTGGCTGCTGAAACTCCATCTAGATGGATAAGGGGTTGCCGGCTTATGATGGTATCAACATGATTAGGGCTAGGAAGAAGTCCTCGTCTTTTTATCTACTACAGGATCTGGCATGCTTACATTGCCTGGTGTGAGTCCAAGTCTCTTCCTTGTCGGGTGTTTTTCTATCCCCAGGGTTCTGGAATTTTTGCTACATGGTTTGGATTCAGGCCTTCAACTTGGTACCCTTAAGGGACCGGTGTCGGCTCTGGCAATTTTTTTCCAAAGATCCTTTGCCAATCACCGGTTGGTTAAGACTTTTTTTCCAGGGAGTTACTCATGTGCGTCCGCCACGTAAGCCTATGCTACCGGTTTGGGACCTGAATCTGGTGTTGTCCTGCAGGGTCCTCCCTTTGGGCCTATCCGTGGGGCTGCTTTGCCCATTCTGACTCTTAAGGTGGCCTTTTTGATGGCCATTACTTCGGTTAGGCGATTTTCTGAGCTGGCGGTGCTCTCCATCAAACCTCCTTATTTTGAGCGGCATCAGGATAAGGTGGTGTTTCAGCTTAAACCGGACCTTCACCATGATTTATTGAAAAGCCCAAACCCTTAAAATATTCCCCAGCATCTAAAATTAAGTTTTTAGTCACTTATTATTCTTTCCCCACTGGGCTGCAACTCTGTTCAGGACTTTAGGATATGGGCGCCGCCATCTTGACTCAGAAGCATCACACTTACTGAGGAGAGGAGCGTGGGATAAAGTACAGGGGGTGGGTTATATCTGTGCTTTGCTCATACAGAGCAGAGCTGGGGTCAGGAAAAAGTCAGCAATCCCAGAATGCAGAGCAACAGTCAGAAGGCACTGCCTGTTTGCAGGCTGCCTGATGTTCCATGAGCTGCCATCTTGGATGATTAACCCTTTCGCTGCCAGCCTACCTGCAGCTTTTGTCACTCTCTGTTGCCAGACCATGTTTCACTATTTTGCGCTCCCCATGTTCAACTGTGATTTTTGAAAGGATTTCCCAGGAAAATTATATATTGTTTTTTTTAGCAGAGTCTGGGCTTTAACATAAAATGTCTTGTTTGTCATTTGTCAAGTGTATTCTTAATATTTTGGGGTGAAATATGTGAAAAAAAAATAAAAAAAAATCTATTTTTTACAATTAGTGTTTTTTTGTAATAAAAGTAAGTTTGTCAATAAAATCTTATTGCGTGTGAAATCCCAATTTCTCCCGGTTACAACGGTACCACATATGTATTGGTAGACACCCTTTCCTACCCAGGAGATTCCCCCAAACTGAAACAGCACTTTAAGAGATTTTTAGAATAAATACAGCTATGCTAAGCGCTATGTGCACCTTGCAGTTTTTTTAATAAAAACAACCCTTTACACTTGAAATACCCCCCACAAAATATATATTCTCTGGAAATACACACTTCAAGCTTTCTAGGCGTACCAGGCTTGTTGATGTTGCCACAGTTTTCTGGAAGTTCTCCCTCAATGTATTCTTTGGTTACACAGAGCTTCCCTAAAAAAGGATAAAAAAAGCAGGATCAAAGCCACATTTTCCTAAAAAAAAAAACTATATGCAAACAAGAAAAAACAAGTTAATCTGAAAAAGCAACATCCCCCGAACCGAACGATACCCAACATGCATAGCTGCTGTCAAAAGAAGAGTTGCCAAACACCAAAAAGTAAAGCATGTGCACAATGGTAATTTTGCTTGAAAATTTCAGCTCTGCAGACAAAGTGCGCACCTTGCGCTTTTTCTACCAAAACAACCCTTTACATTTGGAATACCCCCCACAAACCATACATTCCTTGAAAGTACACGATAAGCTTTCTAAGCGTACCCAGCATGTTGTAGTGGGCCCATTTTTCTGGAAGTAATCCCTCAAGGAATTCTTTGGTCGCACAGGGTCCCTTAAAAAATGTATAATAAAGCAAAATAAAAGAGTTTTCCTAAAATATCAATATGCAAACAAGAAAAAACAAGCTAAATCTAAAAGCGCAAGGTCCCCCGAGCAGAACGATACCCAACATGCATAGGTACTTTTAACCCTTTTAACAGCCAGCCTACTTGAGGTTTTGGCACCCTCTCTTGACAGGTAATTTTTAACCATTTTGCGCTATGCTTAACTGTGATTTTTGCAGGTATTTCCAGGAAAATAAGTAAAATATATATGTATGATTCCGCACTACAAGATTATATATTCAATAGTAGTAGTAGAATCTGTGGCCGTGCGGTGGTGGGGAGCTATTCCTACAAGGGTAGAGCTATAAGTATTATAGGGATGAACCCAGCCATTCATCCAATATAGTCCCACACCAGCGCACCTCCTCCACAGAAAAATCAATAAGAACTAATTAATCATAATGAATTCATAAATTTATTAGGAGCTATCCACAAAAAATACACATAATGACACAATTAAAAAACATACAAGACAAAACCGCACATTTTTCTCAAGGGCATCCCAATCTATCCCAAATACCCATAAAACTCATTTATAAAGTGCATAAGTGCTAAAACTGTGCAAATATAACATTAGTAATAAAAGTCAATAATATGAAATGTGGCAAGATGTAGAAATATAACAGTTCAAAAATAGCAAAAGTAGCAAATACAACAACATCAATTGAAAAGCACACATCACCTGAGTGATAAATCCAAGTGTTCCATAGGAATGCCCCAGTCCAAATGCCGGTCCCCCAACGCGTTTCGTGGCCCCCCGCTCACAGGCCACTTTATCAAGGTCAGGAAAATGATATATTTTATTTTTGCGGCAGAGTTTAGGCTTTAACATGAAATGTCTTGTTTGTAATTTTTTTTTTACTGTTTTTTTAAAATATTTTTGAGTAAATTAAAACAAAATGAAAAAAATATTTTTTTAGAAAATTGTCTCCTTTATTTCAAATAAAACCTTTTTTTTAAAAGAAAAACATATTGCATGTGAGAGCCCCATTTCTCCCGATTACAACGGTACCACATATGTATCGGTAGCCCCCCGTTACTGTTCAGTAGACCCCCCCCAAACCGGAAAACACTTTATAACATGTAAAAATAAAATACAACTACAATCCACACTATAAAGGGTTAAATCAAGAAAAAAATTGGCATGGGGTTCCCCTTCCGGGGGGGGGGGGGGGGGGGGGGTAATCCCCATTTTTTTTTTAATTTCCCATAAAAATGACATGAGGTCCCCCCTACGCAGCATAACCAGCCCGGGGATCAGCTATGCAGGGCTTGTAGAACAGGGCGCAGGGGCCAGCTTTGGTGGCCCCCTGCCAAGTACAAGCCCGCGCCGCCTAAATCAGCCCGGGCCCTTCTGCCCCCCCTGGGCTTCGGGGAGGCAGGTAATGGGGGGGGGGGTTAATGGCAAGTCACCCGGGTCTCATGGACCCCTTACCAGTTCACAACGGGTTAACTGTAAAAAAAACACACCACACAAGTATTGTATTTAAAAAAAAAAAAAATTTTTTTTTTTACTGTACTTGCCTCCGATTGCAAGCTTTTGTACCGCGCCGCTGTGCTGACAGATGCTTATGACGCCATCCCGGCCCCGATCTCAGGCTTCAGCCTTCTCAGCTCTCAGATGCCGGTGATCAGAGGATCTCCTGCCACCTCCTTCCCCGATCACCGGCATCTGACAGCTGAGAAGGCTGAAGTCTGAGATCGGGGCCGGGATGTCGTGGGTTTGGGGGCGGGGCTTAGCAGCAAGATGGCGGCCGCCATCGAGGAGTAAAGGGGAGAGAGCCTCTCTGGCTCTCTCCTGAAGATCGGTAAGTCCTGGGGGGGGGGATCGGAGGCCCCCCAGGTGAAGAGGGACAGCAGGAGCCAGCGCACACGCAGGTAAGTGAATGGCATTTTTTTTTTTTTACAGTTAGCAGCTGCTGCTGCCGAAGCGGGGGGGGGGGCGCTATTCCGGGGGCTCTCCTGGAGCCATCCGAGCCCCCACGGGGAAAGTCAAGCACTTAACACCTACGGCTTGGCACTTAAGGCCCAGCCAAGCCAGTAGGTGTTACGTCTTGGGTTAAAAGCTCATAACATGTAGTAGATGCAGGTAGGATAATTTTTAATGTGAGCAATCTGTATGTACAGGATGTGGGAAAAATATATAAGCTACACTCTTATTCAGAGTGAAGGACCGCTTTAAGCCAGATTTCTTGCCTAAGGTTGTGTCTGCTTTTTATCTCAATCAGGACATTGTCTTACCTTCCTTGTGTCCTAACCCTGGTAATTCCAAGGAGCGGACCCTTCATTCTTTGGATGTTGTCAGGGCTCTAAAGTTTTATTTGGTTGCTACTGAGCCTTTCAGGAAATCTGATGCACTTTTTGTTCTTCCTGCTGGACCTAGGAAGGGTTTGCCCCCAGCTAAATCCACCATCAGCAAGTGGATCCGTCAGGCGGTGGAGCAGGCCTACACTGCCAGGGGGGAAGGTTCCTCCTTTAGGGTTACTGCTCATTCCACACTTGCTATTGGTGCGTCTTGGGCCTTTCAGCACCAAGCTTCTGTTGAACAAGTTTGTAAGGCTGCAACTTGGTCTTCTGTTCATACTTTTTCCAAGTTTTTCAAGGTTGATGTTAAGGCCTCAGCTGATGCTGCTTTTGGCGGCAAGGTACTTCAGGCGGTAGTGGTTTGAACTGCCTGTTACTCTTTGGGGATCCCACCCTACCTTACGACACTGCTGTTGGACGTCCCATACGTAAGGACTTCTGGAAGCAGGCCATGCCATGCAATAGGAAAAAGACAATTCTGTGAGTACTCACCTGTAGAATTGCTTTTACTATGCAATGGCACGGCCTGCTTCACCCCACCCTTATCACTATCTTGGTTGCCTCTTTATGGTTGTTCCAAGTTAGTTGGGGTTGTTGCCTTTTTTACCTTTGTCTCCCGGTTTCTTGAATAACTGCTTGTCAACGCTGGATTGGTCTACTGGTGATCCTGTTTTTATATGGTACCGGGAGGAGCCACAACTCTTCTGCAGTACACTGCGCCACCTTGTGGTGGAATATCCCCATACGCAAGGACTTCTTGAAGCAGGCCGTGCCATGCATAGTAAAAGCAATTCTACAGGTGAGTACTCACAGAATTGTCTTTTTGCCGTCATGAAGGGAGAAAAAATAAAAAATCTAAATACCTCTAGGACACAGGTGCCAGCATCACATGCTAAGGAGAGGGGTCAAAAGTGCAGGAGGCGGGGTTATAGCTGTGCTCTGCACAAACGGAGCAGAGCTGTGGTCAGGAAAAGGTCAGCAATCCCAGAATTCAGAGTGGCAGTCAGAGGACACTTCCTGTTTCCAGGCAGCCTGCACCTCCATGGGCCGCCATCTTGAATGTTTAAAATCTCAGAAAATGAAATAGATACAGGTAGGATGATTTTTAATGCAAACAATCTGTATGTGCAGTGTTAGGGAATCATATAAGACTCTTAGGGTGAAGGTCCAGTTTAATAGGATATAATGTATTTTATAGATTATGCACCAATCTTACCAGTTTTAAAACTTTTTGTGGTATGTCTTTGTCTCATATGATTGGCTAGCAACTTTTTTTTTTTTTTAACCTCCCCACCAGGATGTTTTTGAGATGAGGTTTGCCAAGATGCCAGATGAACCAGAAGAGGCACCGGCTCCTGCCCCCTCGCCAACTCCTTGTCCACCTGCACCTTCTGTTAAAGGGCCGCCTCATAGTTCCAGTGATAGCAGCAGTGACAGCTCTTCTGACAGTGAGAGTAGCTCTGACAGCGAGGAAGAGAGAGCCCAGAGATTAGCGGAACTTCAAGAGCAGGTGAGCAAAAATCTTTTCTTGTAGCTCAATTGATGAATGTGGAGCACTTTGCCTTTAGTAATGACTTGCCTGAGCATGACTTTTAATCGTTTATTACAGTTGAAAGCTGTTCATGAACAATTAGCAGCCCTGTCTCAGCCTCAGCCAAACAAACCAAAGAAGAAAGAACGGGAAAAGAGGAAAGAAAAGCACAAAAGAAAAGAGGAGGTGGATGATTCTCGTAAGAGCAGGCCACGAGAACCTCCAGCTAAGAAACCCAAGAAGAGTGTTCAAGCACCAGTGGGAACTCCTAGGTAGGTTTTAACACTGTTATGTACTGCTTTTGAGGGATATCAGGACTCTTGAAAATAAGCAGCTGAAGTAGGGAATCTCTGGCCCGACTCCATGTTACATGATTTGATATGTGTGAGACCCATCCGTTATCTAGTTTGGGGAGGGTTTCGTTGATTAATTTTGCTAGCCTTTGCATATCTATGCTGGCTCAAATACTGGCGCAGTAGTTTGACTTGAGATACCCTTGTTTTTATTGGTTCATAAGGACTTCAGAAATGGGAACTTGGAGTGGCTGAAGTTTTTTTTCGGTCCTCCATGCCTTCTCTGGGTGTTTTAAAAGTGCAAATAAAATACTGTGCGGCTACTTCAAGGTTTCGGCTAGGAAATTCAGCTGGAAACTGGGTGAGCTTGGTGTCTGTTGCAATGTTTGCTAAAATTCTTAGATTTGCTTAAATATATTCATTCACTCTGTATACCTCCCCAGCCTTAAAACATGGGCTCAAAATTAGTTATGTAATTGGAGTGTTCTGCCCATGTGACTACAGCTGTTGTCCGGGTAACACTTTATTCTAAGCATACAGCACGTCCTGCTCCAGAACATATTCATAACGTATGGGTATACCTCCGCCTTCAGCGCCGTGCACTGCAGATCATGAAGAAAACGAGCTCCTCCCGGCCCTACATATACCGGAGGACCTCCCACAATCCCAGATTTCTCTGCAGTGCTGAAACTGCGAAGACATGAAGTATCGCGGACGAGCGGGGCTTGACAGCCCGAGGCCCTGCGGGACTATTTCCACCCGTCCTCATTGTGAATTTATGCCTCCCAGCCTGGGCTGTGTGGGTCGGGTGAAGGTAGGCAGCACCTGGTGTGCTTATGGAGCTAGACCCCACCGCAATTCCCCAACCATAGGGTAGGCGGTTTAGGCTGATGGTGAGCCTCCAAGGGATGCCCCTCCCGCATTATTGTCCCGTACCCCGCGTAGTGCTGGACCCTATTATCGGGTCGCCATTCTCCCTCTTTTCCCCGTCCACTTAGGGGGAAAAGAAAGGGGGGGGGAGGGTATGCGTGTGGCGGTCCCAGTGTACCGGTGTGTCACGCTCGTGGCTTCTATTCTGCACTTTATTAGCTCAGAGATGTCAGGGCCGTGCTGCTTGCTCCTTATTTCGGCTGCCACTGTGTTTTTTACTTGATGTACACTTAATTGTTGTCGCGGTGCCCGCGCTTAATGTTGGTCTGCTCTATGGAACATTAGGCCTGCTGGTTGCATCCTTGCCTTATATTCTCAGTGTGCCACACACCCCGCTTCCCCTTTAATTCTTCACGATTGGGTTACTCACCGCCAGGTGACGCTGTTGCAGAGAGGAAGTCTTGTAACGAGCCCCCTTCCGGCCTATATATACCTGGTACCTCCCATTTAACACCAGTGTTTTTCTCTCTGCATGACGACAAGACAGAAGAATGAAGTCTCCTGCTTGCAGGTAGCCGGGGTCTTACCCCGGAACCCCCTTTGGGTCTATTTCTGCCCAGTTTGATCGTTTGTTACCTATATGGTTAAATGGAAGCCTCCCAGCCCAGGCTGCTCACTGGGCAATTGGTAGATGGCACTATAGGTGCCTATGAGCTTATCTCCTCCGCTCGACCTCTTGTGGGGGGCAATGCGGCTATCTGGCCTGGTGATCCGGATTTGGGATGCCCCTGTCCCTAGGTTCCCCTTGGCTCTTTGCTCTCCCGTTACGGTCCCTTCTCCCTTCACTATGGGGGGGGGGGGGGGGGGGGTTGAGGGATGTGTATATGCATGTGGTGTTTTACTTGTGTGTTTACTTGTATGGATCACCTTGTCAGTGTTCAGGTCAGCACCGCAGGATGGGTGCACACGGCCTGACTGGTTATCTCTCTCTTTTTTACGGATTGCCCACACTGATTAGTCCTCTCTCCTCTCGCTGGCAGCTCCGCCATTGTGCGGGCTGCTGGTGGGCCTGAATGGAGTTTAGTTCCGCTTTAGGGCGGCCGGGGCGGGCCGCGCTGTGGCAGGCATGGCTGATGCTGCCTGTGACACTCTTCCCTCCCTTTGACCGGGCGTCCTCTCGTTTTTTTTGCCACCGCCGTTCGGCGGGCCGCACTGTCGGCACTTTAGGCGCAGGGCCTCATACTCCCTAGCAAGGGCTTCCCTCCCCCTCCCCCTCCGTTTACTGGGGGCGTCGGGCGCCCTCTTGTTTTGCGGCACCGCCGTTTGGCGGGCCGCACTGTTTGAATCTAGAGGGGGGCGGGATAACGTCAGAGGGGGCGTGGCTGGATCGGTGTCGACGTGCAGCTCGGCCCCAGCCGCACTTCCTCCCTCTTATCAGAAGTCAGCTGCGGGGCTCTCAGCCGCAGAAAGTGAATCATCTCTGCTGCTGCTGTCCTGGTTTTTCAGCCTTGGGCAGGTAAGTGGCCTCACCTCATGTGGGGCCGTTTTTTTTCTTATATTCATGATTGATTTAAAAAAAAAAAAAAAAAGTTAACTGGTTCAAATTCTTTTTGACCTCTTATGGGGGGCAAGTACTCTTAGGCCTTCCTTTCGGGGATTCAGAGCAGGTAGGGGGGCTTCCTTTCCCGCTGCCAGAGGTGCAGGTTGGACCCGGGGGAGGGGTCGTGGCCGTCCCGCTCAGTCCTGGGGCACTAAGCCCAAGCCTGCTGTTAAGCCCGCTCAGCAATGAGGAGCTGCCCTCACCCGTGCGGGTGGGGGGACAATTGCGACACTTCTCCCAGGTTTGGGACCAGGAGGTTCCGGACAGGTGGATCCGGGAGGTGGTGTCGTCCGGTTACAAACTGGAATTAGAGTCTCGCCCTCCTTCACGAGTCTTTCGGTCTCGGGTGCCCATCGATCCTTTGGCCGCACAGGGGCTCCTGGCGTCGGTAAGGAATCTTTTAGAAATGGCGGTCATCCGGCCGGTACCACGCTTAGAGATGGGCCTCGGTTTCTACTCCAATCTTTTCGCAGTCCCCAAAAAGGACGGGTCGGTTTGTCCCGTCCTGGACCTGAAGTTCCTCAACAGGTTCATCCGTACTCGGAAGTTTCGCGTGGAAACTCTGCGTTCGGCCATCGGTTCTCTTCGGCAGGGGGACTTCATGACGTCCATAGACATCAAGGATGCTTATCTTCATGTTCCCATCTGCCAGGCTCATCGTTTTCTTCGATTCGTGATGAAAGATCAGCATTTTCAATTCGTGGCACTTCCGTTTGGCCTTAGCTCGGCTCCAAGAGTGTTCACCAAGGTGCTGGCAGGGGTGATGGTCATTTTCAGATCTCGGGGCATTCGTGTCGTACATTTGGGCGACCTTCTCATCATGGCTCCGTCACTCGATCAATCGGAGACAGACACCAGGATGGTGGTCTCCACGCTGGAAAGCTTTGGCTGGGTGATCAACCTCCCCAAGTCCTCCCTCGCTCCGGCCAGGGTGGTGTCCTTTCTGGGGATGCAGTTGGACTCCCCTCAACACAGGGTTTTTCTCCCCCAGTCCAAAATTCATCTGATTCAGGAGTTGGCTCGGGTCCTACTTTCCAATCCTCGGCTGTCCATCCGTCTGGGGATGAGGCTGGTAGGGTTGATGGTTGCCTCCTTCGAGGCAGTTCCTTTTACTCAATTTCACACGAGGACGCTTCAGCTCTCTGTTGGCGTCCTGGGACCGGCAGCCTCGGTCGCTGGATCAGCCCTTCCAGTTGTCCTCCCGGGTCCGGCAGTCCCTCCAGTGGTGGTTGGTCTCGGGCCAATCTCGTGAAGGGCAGGTCTTTCCTGACCCCTCTTTGGGAAATTGTCAGCACGGACGCAAGTCTTTCGAGATGGGGGGGATTCTGGAAGGAGCTTCAGTTCCAGGGGCAGTGGGGACCTCAAGAGGCCCACTTACCCATCAATGTTCTGGAACTGAGAGCCATCCGTCGGGTTCTTGATCTCCTGACTCGTTCTGGGCCTTCCGGTCCAGGTTCGTTCAGACAATTGAACAGCGGTTGCTTAAATCAATCATCAGGGAGGCACCCACAGTCTGGGTGCTCTCAGAGAGGTGTCCGTGATCCTGACCTGGACGGAGGCCCATGTTCCTTGTCTCTTGGCGGTGTACATTCCAGGGGTGGAGAACCAGGAAGCGAATCGGTTGAGCAGGGGCTCTTCCCATCTGGGAGAATGGGCTCTCCATCCTCAGGTTTTTAGCTCACTGTGTCTCCAGTGGGGGACGCCGGAGGTGGACCTGTTTGCCTCTCGTCACAATTACAGGCTCCCGAACTTCGTGTCGCTCTCCCAGAATCCTCTGGCTCTGGCAGTAGACGCCATGTCCCTGAGCTGGGGGGATCTGGGGTTCCTGTACCTGTTTCCTCCGATACCCATGCTGGGCAGGGTGGTTCGGAAGTTGGCTCTGGAAAGGGTGTCCGCCATTCTCGTGGCCCCAAAGTGGCCACGGCGAGTGTGGTTCGCAGACATCGTTCGGCTGGCAGTGGACCAGTTCATTCTGCCTCTTCGGCCCGATCTGCTCACTTAGGGCCGGTTGTGTTACCCCAATTTACCAGCGCTTGGTTTGACGGCCTGGCTGCTGAAACCTCCATCTTGGAGGGTCTTTCTGACTCAGTCGTCAAGACTCTGATCAGTGCCCGGAAGAGGTCGTCTTCTATCATCTACTATAGGACTTGGAAAGCCTATATCGCTTGGTGTGAGATTAGATCTTTTCCTTGTAGGGTCTTTTCGGTCTCCAGGATTCTGGAGTTTTTACAATCTGGCCTAGACTCTGGTCTTCAGCGAAGTACGTTGAAAGGGCAAGTTTCTGCCTTATCTTTTTTTCAGAAGCGTTTTGCGCTTCATCCTTTAGTTATAACTTTTTTCCAGGGGGTTACGCATGTGCGGCCCCCCAGGAAACCATTGCTCCCTGTTTAGGATTTGAATTTGGTTCTTTCTGCTCTTCAGGCTCCTCCTTTTGAGCCTTTGCAAGATATTGCTTTGTCTACCCTGACTCAGAAGATTGTCTTCTTGGTAGCTATCACTTCGGTCCGGCGTGTCTCGGAGTTGGCGGCCTTGTCTATCCAGGCGCCTTACTTTGAGAGGCATCAGGATAAAGTGGTCTTTCGGTTTAAACCAGACTTTCTTCCTAAGGTTGTTTCTGCTTTTCATTTGAATCAGGATATTGTTCTTCCCTCCTTGTGTCCTAATCCTAAGAATGACAAAGAGAGGGTTTTGCATTGTTTGGATGTAGTACGCTGTGTTAAGTACTACTTGATTATCACGTCTCCTTTTCGTAGGACGGATTCCTTTTTTGTTGTGCCCTGTGGGCCTAAGAAGGGTTTGGCACCGGCCAAATCTTCCATTAGCAAATGGATACGTCAGGCCGTTATTGCGGCCTATTCTGCTAAGGGGAAAGTTCCCCCTTTTCGTATCACTGCTCATTCTACTCGCGCCGTTGGAGCGCCTTGGCTTTTCAGCACCAAGCTTCTGTTGAACAAGTTTGTAAGGTCGCTACTTGGTCTTCTGTTCACACTTTTTCTAAGTTTTACAAAGTTGATGTGAGAGCCTCAGCGGATGCTGTTTTTGGCCGCAAAGTTCTGCAGACTGCAGTCATTTAAGTTATGCTTCATTTTTGCCTTCGGATACCCATACCTTGTGGACACTGCTTTTGGATGTCCCAATCGTGAAGAATTAAAGGGGAAGCGGGGTGTGTGGCACACTGAGAATAATACCATTTTGTGAGTACTCACCTGAAAAATGGATATTGTCAGTGTGCCACACACCCCGCTTCACCCCCGCCCTTTTCGGTATCCCGAATCCTTTATATGGTGAAGCTTTTATTTATTTTGAGGTTACTGTTAGATTACTGGTACCTTGTCTTTCTGCTTTTTAAATCACTGGTGTTAAATGGGAGGTACCAGGTATATATAGGCCGGAAGGGGGTTCGTTACAAGACTTCCTCTCTGCAACAGCGTCACCTGGCGGTGAGTAACCCAATCGTGAAGAATTAAAGGGGAAGCGGGGTGTGTGACACACTGACAATATCCATTTTTCAGGTGAGTACTCACAAAATGGTATTTTTTTACTTCAGAGCTTCGCGCTCTTTAGAATGGGCGGGGCCGTAGTTCAGCGCGCTTCGCATCACGGCGGAGTATTTAGGCTGCCCTTCGGGCTTCGCCGGGCGCCATTTTGGTTAGCTTCACACGCACGCGTCGTGGCGGTCTCCTCCTCCGAGCTGTAAGTGCCCTTGCGGGCGAATCCCTCTCATTATTGTCTGCCCATCTGCGCATGTTCCTGACATCTCTTTCCCATTGTGTCTTTCAGACGCTGAGTTTCCGGTGGCCTCTCCCGGCCTCATATACATATATACCTATCCATATATTTACTATATACGTATACATTGCTATACTCATACGTATAAGGAGCGGGCCTTCCCAAAATCTCCCACATTGATCAGCGGGTAGTTGGGGCATCCAGGGTTGCTTACGGCATAAATCCCTATCGACATCCTATATTTAAACAATCACCATATGGAGGCATCTCAGGATTGTGTTACCGGGGTCCCTTTGGGACAGGACCGGCTGTGTATATCATGCGGTCTCCCCCATGCTGAGGCGGACGGGGCACGGGTCTGCGCGTCATGTTCTGAACAGACGCTGGAATTGCGAGCGCCGCTTGCGGTTGTACCTCGCTCTTTCTCCCCCCTTTCCCCTTCCCTAAACCTCACTGCTGTTGAGTCTTGTACAAGTGGCGAGTTACAAATAGATCCCTCTCCTAGACGGCCCACGCTTGCCCAGATTGTGGAAGGTTTGTCTGGCCGGATCGGCCCAGATAGATAACTGCCTTGTACTCCCGCGGCTTCGGCCTGTGCTATGGGCTCTGAGGAGTCCTTTTCTACACGTGCTAGCGCCACCTCGGAAGAAGGGGACCTGTTCTCTGACCTAGGCTCCTCTGACGAGAGACCGAGGGGTCAGGATGATGCTGGTCAGGATGACTGGGACCAGCTCGATATTGGCGGGATGTTACTCAGGATTTTTAATGTATTTTCCGTTTCGCCTCCCGGTGCGGTCCCCAGGCCGAGAGGGGGCGCTTTCATACTGCGCCTGCGCGCTTGGAATTTCTCGAGCAGGCTCACTTCCATGCTCTTGTACTTAAAGGGTGGGAATGTCCCGCTGCTCTTCAAAAGACCCCGGAGGACTGGGTTTGGAAATACCCTTTTCCCCCCCGAGATGGTAGATATTTGGTCCTCGTCCCCATTAGTGGACGCTCCGATTATTGGGGTCCCTAACCCCCCCTTCCTTACATCTCCGGCTTACAGCTCCCTGCGGGACGCCGAGGATCGGCGTATCGATAGGCTTGCTTCCCACGCCTTTACCTGTGCTGGCACGACGCTGCGCCCTGTCTGTGCCGCGGTTATCACGGCAGTGGCCGCTAAGACTCTTATAAGAAAGATACTGGAGCATCAGCCTGAAGATTTACCCTGGGAGGTGTTTTACGCACTCTAGCTGCGATATTTTTGTTAAATTTATCCTTTTGGCCTTGGATGACACCATCAAAATGTGTGCGAGGACTTCTGCCCAAGTGGTAGCTATACGTCGCCTGCTCTGGCTTCGTCAGTGGGGGGCAGACGATGACGCTAAAAGGATCTTGACGGGGCTTCCCTTTAGAGGGCATCACCTGTTTGGGGCACGTCTGGACTTATTTGAGAAACAGGACAGTCCACCCAGTCAGAGGCGGCCGTTGCGCCCCCCGCGGAGCAGGGATACCCCTCCTCCTCCATATCATTCTGTTAAGCAGGAACCGGGGTTGCCCCTGCTGGGTCTGGTTCGGTATCCTGTCCCAGGAGTGACGTTCAATGCCCAGGGCCCTCCGGTCGGGCTAAGCCCTTTTCCTTCCCTGAATACCCTCATGCATGATGGGACGCCCTCACCCACCTGGGTGAGGGGATGGCCACAGCACCTTACTCCTATCAGGAGGCATCCTGCCTCGCTCTGGCCCCTGAGCGGGTCTGCCCCTCTCTCCCTTCAAGGATGAGGGAGTCTTATCTGCCTAACCCCTAGGGGGGTGTGGCATCTGTACCATAAGCTTTCGGCCTGGCGCCCTTGACAGGGCTGTCTGTGCCCCATGCTCCAGGGGTCCTCTGGCCGCTGGTGGCGTGTTCGGATTTCTTTCTAGACTCCAAGGAGCCTTCTGGATATTGAGCCCTCTACTGCTGGGTATTGGTGATCACTGACACCGTTGAAGCTTAAGCTAAGCCCCCTGTTGCGCCCTTGTACGCACTGGGCTCTGGAAGGGTGTGATGTCTCACACGGCACCAAGGGGCATCTACCAGGGGACCTATCAGGCCCTCCTGTTCCTTCACGAAAGCGGTTGTGGGATGGAACTTGGCAAAATCGGGGCTCTACTCTGCTCCATCCTCTAGTTCCTGGTTGCGCCTGGATTAGGCTTCACCCAGTGCCCTTTTTTCCTTGGCTATAAGGAGTTTACCGGTATGAGGCCTCTGGTCCTCCGTCCTGTATAGTTATTTCTCCAGACAGAATTGCTTCTGGTGCGCTGGTTGGTGGCTCGTTTTTTGACACCACTTGTCTCGGTGATCTTTGGGCTCTGAGGTGCTTTAGCCTTTAGCCCTGGATGAAGGGTTTGCACCCTGGGTCTGGGTCTGCTTACCCTACTCCTAGTGGAGGCGGTTATTCTTCTACTGGTTACTCGAGAGTACCGTGGGGGAGCATTCCATACCCTTTTCTTCTTCCCGGTTTGGTTACCATGGTACCTAATCTGGCAGGATGACGAAGGGGGCTTATTCTTCTGAATCCCCAGGCGGTTCCTAGGAAGGGACCTTGAAGGTTCTGGTTTCCTAGGTGAATTTTTGGTCATAAGGAGCACGTAGTGGGTCCTAGTGGGGACTAATCCTTCTTGTACCTGTCCATTGGGGGGCATTTTGCCATGGTAGGACAGTGGTTGCTCCTTGTTCCTGCGGAATTCTTGGGCCTGGATCTATTCCAGGGGAGCCCTAATTCCCTAGGGGACTTGATATTCTTTGTCCTTCCTGTAGTATCCCTCCCGTGGGAGGTTCTCTGTTGTACCTTTGGGCTCACACCGGCAGGGTTCTGGGGACCCCGTCTCTATTACAGGGGTCTACCCCTGTTATTGGCCAGATTGGTCTGCCCTGGTTGGGGTTAGTGGTTCTGGCTGGGTAGTTTACTTGAAAGACGTTATACCCTTGCCCTACCGGGCGTGGGGAGAGCTTGCGCTAGTCCCTGATGGCAAGCAGCACCTTATGCTAGGGGCCTGGGTGGCCCAGTGGGGAGTTGGTTCTCAGGGAGTTCTACTAAGAACAGTAGGACGGTAAGCTCCCTCATGAGGACTATTTTTAACATGGTGCCTTTACTTTAGACCTACTTTAGCGTTGGCAGGATCTGGGGCTTACCCTGTTGGAGATCACCGATATCGGGGTGTCTTGTTCCTTGGAGGCCCTGGACTTTGTCTTCCTCTTTATTTTCTTCCTTCTGCCACGCTGGGTTAGTTTATGTTGTCCCTATGCTATTTCGCTGGGTCTAAGCTCCTTCCCTGGCGGGACGATATCTGCTCCTGGGATTAGGGTCCTACAAGCAGTGTTTGGTATGGGCTCACTACTTGACTCGGTCTATGGTTGGGACCTGATCTGTTCTTCTATTACGAGACCTGATCCAATCTTTTGTTTGCATTCTTCAGGGTCTGCTCAGGTGCATTCCTGGGGGATTCCTAGTTCCCCTTTTGGGGGAGGACTTCTTCTGAAGCCCTACCAAGGGTTCCCACGGGTCTTAGTCAGGTCCTTGTCTGACCTGCTCCTTCCATCATGTTGCTCTTCTGGGGAGGTTACTCCAGTCAGTGGTGTGCCATAAGGAACGGCAATATTGGCTGTCTTAGTCATTATATATATTTATTATATATACATACCTTGGTATAGCTCTATACCATGAGGTGAGGGTACCCGCCTCACACTAAGTTGGATTCAGGCGATATTTCGTTCCCTTCTGCCTTGGCCGGATCCTCTGGTCTCTGGGCTATGGTCTAAATTACTATGAGATGAAAGGGATCTGTGCCCCTCTACTGGGGTTTAGAGATCTGCCGGAACTGTCTTGTCCCTGATAGGGATCTTATCTTGGGGTCTACTGGTGCCCCCTTCTTGAAGAATCGGATTGATTGCTTCCATGGGCTAAGGGCCCTCTGGCTTGGTCCTATCCGGTTGGTCGTCCTTCCGGACCTGTAGTACTCTTTCGGCTTCTGCTGAGTATTGTTAGCACTTCTGCTGGTTCCGTCTGCGACCTGGACATGTATTCCCCGTTGGGAAAAGTTTTGAGTTCCCATGGCTACCCTCTCTTGTAGTAGCATGGTTAGGCAGTTACTTTGGCCTATTCTTTCAGGGGAAGATTCTTCCTCCCTATTTTTCGTTCTCTTACTATTAGTGCTTGGCTTGCCCTGTAGCACTATGTTCTGGTGATCAAGCTGGCTAGTCCGCTGCTTGCGCTCAGTTCTCCCTTTACAAGGTTCAAAGGTTGAGGTTAGAGCATTGCTCTCGTTGATAGCATGGTCAAGGGTGACGGCAATTTACTGTTGGCTGTGCCTTTTCACGGGGATCCCACCCTATTGTGGACACTGCTATTGGATGTCCCATACGTTATGAATATGTTCTGGAGCAGGGCGTGCTGTATGCTTAGTATAATACAATTCTGTGAGAATCTCACCTGTAGAATTGGTATTATATGCATACAGCACGTCCTGCTCCACCCCACCCTGGTTTCACTTGTTCTGGATCCCCTGTATGGTGATTGTACTCACTTGGTGTTATTGCCAGACATTCTGGGTGGTTTGTTTCTCCTGGCTTCTCTTCTCACTGCTTTTCAATGCTGGGGATTGTGGGAGGTCCTCCGGTATATGTAGGGCCGGGAAGAGCTTGTTTTCTTCATGATCTGCAGTGCACGGCGCTGAAGGCGGAGGTATACCCATACGTTATGAATATGTTCTGGAGCAGGACGTGCTGTATGCATATAATACCAATTCTACAGGTGAGATTCTCACAGAATTGTATTTTTTGCCTTACTCTTTGGCAGCATTAAGAAAGAAACCGTACCCCCGGTCACTCGTCCAGTGCGACCTGCACCTCCACCTGCTCCCTGCGAATCCTCAGAAGAAGAATCGCAGAGATGTCGCCCTATGTCCTATGAAGAAAAGAGACAGTTAAGTTTGGACATTAATAAACTGCCAGGAGAAAAGCTGGGCAGAGTAGTACACATTATTCAGTCCCGGGAGCCATCTCTCAAAAACTCCAACCCAGATGAAATTGAAATTGACTTTGAGACCCTCAAACCGTCCACCCTGCGAGAGCTGGAAAGATACGTCACGTCTTGCCTAAGGAAAAAACGAAAACCGCAAGGTGAGGCTTCATACTTGCCCATTGTATCTGTTAAACTGACTTTGTAGATCCCTTTTTTTTTCCAAGTATACAGCACGTCCTGTTCCAATAATTCCTTACACTTGGGTTATTCCGCACCAGGTGGCGCAATTTCCAGTGTTTATCTGCAGTCTGGACTGCGAAGATAGAAGATGGCTCTCTATTGCGCAGGGAGCTGGGCTTTTCAAGCCTAGGGCCCTGCAGGCTTATTTCCACCCGTTCTGGACCAACTGCCTCCCAGCCTCGGCTGACGGTTCGGGTGAAGGTAGGACAGCACTAGGTGCTAAAGGAGTGCTGCTCCGGGCCGCAAGACCCTGTACCAAAGGGTAGCCGGCGACAGGCCTTCTATGGTGAGCCTCATTGGGATGCCCCAGCCTCGAATCTTGGGTCCATGTTCCCTCTCCCTGTCTCCCCTCCCCTCTAGAAGGTTGTGCGCGACCCCTTTGTTATGGCCGCTCGGCTGGCAGGGGAGGGTCCGTGATTTGTGTGTTTTTTTTTGTTTTTTTTTATTATTGGTGTGTGTGCGGGCCATTGTACGGCGCTCCGCGGTGGTTGGCGCTATGTATATTCTTAGTATACAGTACGTCCTGCTCCAGATACTTACATTCGGGTACTATGCCAGATGGCGCTGGACTGCAGAGAAATCGAAAAATAGGCTCCTCCCAGCCCCTCAAATACCCAGGGACCTCCCACAATCCCCAGATTTTCTCTGCAGTCTGGACTGCGAAGGACTAGAACATGGCTATCTACTCTCAGGTGAGCGGGGCTATTAGCCTGCGGCCCTGTAGGACTATTCCCACCCGTTGCATTAGTAATTGCCTCCCAGCCTTGGCTGCGCTGGTCGGGTGATGGTAGGCAGCAACGCTGTTAGATGCTTAGGAGCGCTGCTCCACCGCAATCCCCCACCAAAGGGTAGGCGGTACAGGCATATGGTGAGCCTCTATGGGTACAGGCATATGGTGAGCCTCTATGGGATGCCCCTCCCGCACTATTGCCCCTGTCTATCGGTGGGCCCTATGTTAAACCGGACCTTCAGCGTGATTTAATGAAAAGCCCAAACTCTTAAACGGTTCCCCAGCATCTAAAATTAATATATTTTACGTTTTTAGTCACTAACTTATTATTCTTTCCCCCACTGGGCTGCAACTCTGTTCAGGAATTTAGGATACGGGCGCCGCCATCTTGACTCAGAAGCATCACACTTACTGAGGAGAGGAGAGTGGGATACGGTACAGGGGGGCGGGTTATAGCTGTGCTTTGCTCAGACAGAGCAGAGCTGGGGTCAGGTAAAGGTCAGCAGTCCCAGAATGCAGAGCAGCACAGTCAGGAGGCACTTCCTGTTTGCAGGCTGCCTGATAAGATGGCGGCTTCCATAAGCCGCCATCTTGGATGTTTAAAGGCTCATACCATGCAGTAGATGCAGGTAGGATGATTTTTAATGTGGCCAATCTGTATGTACAGGGTGTGGGAAACATATAAGATAGACTTATTCAGAGTGAAGGTCCGCTTTAAGTGGCCGCTGTCCTCCCTCACTCTCCTTGTATCCTTTGGGGGAAAGGGGGGGGGGGGCGTGTGTATGTATATACGTGTATTGGCTTTTATGCTTCACTACATTATGCTTGGTGTCAGCCGCCGCGCTGGCTTGTTTTACATTGATTGTGCTTAAAATTGCCACCGCGCACGTTTTTTTCCTGTGTTCCTCGCTTGGCGGCGGCGTTACCTCAGGCGCCGGTGCGCCATCATTGGCTGCTTGTCACGTTTTGGCTTTGCGCTCTTCGGAGGGGCGGGGTCTGTCTTTGACGCGTTCCGCGTCATTGCTCATGCGGGCCCGCCCATCGAGGTATACCGATGCCATTTTTTTGCATGGTTCCGGCTGCTGCGTGACGGGCTTCTACCTACCGCTGTCCGTGAGTGCCCTCGCAGGCAGCTTTATTACAGCTGTTAATTATTGTATACTTACGGCTCCCCTTTGATTATGTCTTTCAGACAGGCGAACCCCTTTGGCTTCTCCCTGCCCTACTCTCTTTATTTAGTTTATTAACTTGTGAGGCCTAGTGTTAATTGGGGCATCCCGGGTTGCTGTATAGCGCTACTCCCTATCGGCCCATTGTGCCGCTATAATAGCCATATGGAGGCGTCTCAGGATAATTTGACCGGGGTTCCTTCGGGACAAGCCCGGCTGTGTGTAGCTTGTGGGGAGTCCCATGTTGACGCTGACAAGGCGCGGGTTTGTGTACCCTGTGCCAAACAGGTGATTGAACTGCAACCCGGCCTTCCAGTGGCTGAGTCTGCGATTCGTTTCGCCTCACCTACTCCCCCAAGCTTAAACCTCACTCCCATTGAGTTGCATACAAGTGGGGATTCTCAGCCTGATGTGTCTTCTAGACTGGCTAGTGTTGAGAAGTTAATTGCTAATACCTTGGCGCGTAAGGCCTCTGCAAAAAAGCGGCACTTAACGCCTGATGTCACTCTTTTACCTATGGAAGCTGATGAGTCTATCTGGCTATACCCCTTTGGAGGAAGGGGAGCTATTCTCCGACTCAGGGTCATCTGATGAGGCCCAGGGGTCATGACGATTCTGGCTCTGGCCCCTGGGCCCCAGATGATACGGATGGTGTGTTGGCTCAAATTTTTGAGGTTCTGTCTATCCCCCTGTTGCGGCTCCCAGGCAAAGGGGGGAACTTTTTCATACTGCTAAGTCACGCTTGGAATTTCCTGAGCAAGCACATTTAAATAACCTTGTGCTCAAAGAATGGGAACGTCCCAGTAGACTTCCCGGTATACCTAAGAGTTGGGATAGGAAGTATCCCTTTCCTGCTGATGTGGTGAAGTGTTGGTCATCCCCTCCCGAAGTGGATGCCCCGGTTCTAGGGTTATCTAACACCTCTGTTATGCACTCCCCTGACTCTACTACCCTGCGGGATGCTGAGGACCGGCGTATTGACCAGCTGGCGTCCCATGCCTTTGCATGTGTGGGGACGGCGCTGCGCCAGGTCTGTGCCTCTGCCGTTATGGCTGTGGCTATTAGGACCCTGCTCAGAAGTATCCTTGATGGTACCCCTGATTTGCCTTGTGAGGGAATTTTGTCCTTTCTGCCTTGAATGACACCATTAGAAGGTGTGGCAGAACCTCTGCCCTTGTGGTGGATATACGCCGCTCTGTTTGGCTGCGCCAGTGGGCTGCTGACAACGCTGCCAAGAAGGCCCTCACTGGTTTTCCCTTCAAAGGACTATGCCTATTTGGGGACCGCCTGGACCTATTTGCTAAGGGAGGCAGGTTACCCCAGCGCAGGCGGCAGTCTCGGCTCTTTCGGTGTCAGGGCTCCTTTTCCTCCCCCTAACGGGTGCTAGACAAGGGAGGGGGGTTTCCTTTACTGGGGCCCGAGGAGACTTCTGGGGTAGGGGCAGAGGAAGTGGACGTCCTGGCTCCTCCTGGGGCTCCAAGCTTAAGTCCTCTCCCAAGCCCCCTCAGGCATGATGGGGCGCCCTCACCCATCTGGGTGGAGGGACAGCTTCAGCACTTTGCTCACGTCTGGAGGCTTCATGTCTCAGACCAGTGGATTCAGGAGGTAGTGTTCTCCGGCTACAAGATAGTTTGCTGTCTGCAAATACATCAGTCATGCACTCGCCTGACACTACTACACTGCGGGATGGTGAGGACCGGCTCATGGATCGGCTGTCCTGTCATACCTTTTGCCTGTGTGGGGACTGCACTGCGCCCGGTTTGTGCTTCTGCCATAACGGCTATTGCTATTAAAGGGCTGCTTAAGTCTCTTTTAGATGGGGACTCTGATCCGGGAGGGGAGGAGTATAGATCTCTCCTACTTTGCTATGACTTGTTGCATATGTTCTTTCTGCCATGGACGCTTGGACCTGTTTGCCAGGGGCGGTAGGCTGCCTCAACGTAGAAGGTGCCTCTCTCCCTTCCTTCTGCGCTTCCAGGGCTGGTCGAGGGGTGTCCTTTGTTGGGGCACGTGGAGACTATTGGGGCAGGGGTAGAGGACGTGGACGTCTCGGTCTCTCATGGGGTCCCAAATCCTCCCTCAAGGCCCTTCAGGCATGAGGAGGCGTCCTCACCCATCCGGGTGGGGGGACAGCTTCGGCTCTTTGCTCACGTCTGGAGGCTACGCGTAACAGACAGGTGGATACAAGAGGTGGTTTCCTCCGTTTACAAGATAGTTTGCAGCCTGGCCGCCCCCAAGATTCGTCGGATCCCGGATGGCTCAAAACCCCCTGTCAGCTCAGGGCTTGCGCCTTGCGGTCCGAAACCTTCTGGAGTTGGGGGTCATCTGCCCGGTGCCTCTCAGGGAAAGGGGCAGAGGCTTCTATTCCAATCTCTTCACAGTTCCCAAAAAGGATGGGTCCCTCAGGCCCATCCTGGATTTATAGAGCCTCAACAAGTTTGTCAGATTCAAGCATTTTCGTATGGAGACTCTACGCCCAGTAGTCAATACACTGCGCCCGGGGGAGTCTTCATGACCTCTGTAGACATCAAGGACGCTTACCTTCATGTACCAATTTTTCCAGGTCATCAGATTCCTCAGGTTCGCTCTGGAGGATCAGCACTACCAATTTGTGGCCTTGCCTTTTTGGTATAACCTCAGCTCCCAGGGTATTCACAAAGGTGCTGGCGGGCGTGTGATGGCTCTGAGATCTTGGGGCATTCTTGGACGACATTCTGATCGCATCTCCTTCCATCAGGCAGAACTGGATACCCAGATGGTGGTGTCCACACTAGAGTCCTTCGGCTGGGTGATCAACCATCCCAAGTCTTTTCTGTCCCTGTCCTTGGTGAGGTCCTTTCAGGGCATGACTCTGGATACATCTCAGGTCAAGGTTTTTCTCCCTCAAAGTGGAGAGTCTTCAAGCTCAGGCCCAGTTTCTTCTTTCTTATCCTCATCCCTCCATCCGGCAGGGGATGCAACTGGTGGGCCTGATGGTGTCTTGCTTTGAGGTGGTACCCTATGCTCAGTTTCACATAAGACCTCTTCAGCTACACCTCTTGTCAGTGTGGGATCGGGACCCTGTGTCCCTGGATCAGGTATTTGTTCGGCCCCCCTGGCCAGACGGTCCCTCTCGTGGGGGCTGGACTCAAGCAACCTCTTGGTAGGCAGGACCTTTATGTCCCCTTGCTGGGAGACTGTCACCACAGATGCCAGTCTGACAGGTTGGGGGGCTTCTGGAAGTGCTTGAAATTCCAGGGTCAGTGGGGCCCCCAGGAGGCCCATACTCCTATCAACCTTCTGGAACTGAGGGCGGTAAGGTTGTTTCTCGCCCAATTGACCCCACACCTTTGGGGGTCGGGCTGTTCAGATCCGCTCGGACAACCAGACAGCGGTTGCATACATCAATCATCAGGGAGGGACTCTAAGCAAGCGAGCCCTCAAGGAAGTGTCCCTGATACTGTCCTGGGCGGAAGAGAATGTCCCCTGTATATTGGCAGTTTACATCCCGGCAGTGGAAAACCTGGAGGCAGACTCCTTGAGCAGGGGAATGTCTCGGCTTGGGGAGTGGTCCCTCAGCAACAGGGTGTTTTGCTCCCTGTGCCGTCGCTGGGGTCTGCTGGATGTGGACCTCTTTGTGTCCTGTCACAATCACAAGCTTCCATTCTTTGTCTGTCACAGGACCCTCTGGCCTTCGCCACGGATGCGCTAGCAATGCCTTGGAAGGGGTTTTGGCTCCTCTGTGTTCCCTCCGTTTCCTCTGTTGGGCAGGGTGCTGCGCAAGATAGCTCAGGAAGGGGTGGCAACCATTCTGGTGGCCCCCTGTTGGCCAAGAAGGGTGTGGTTCGCAGACATCGTGCAATTGGCAGTAGATCAGTACGTCCTGCCCAAGGTTCCAGACCTGCTCACTCAGGGACAGCTGCGCCATCCCAATTACAAACGCTGGCTTTGACTGCTTGGCTGTAGAAACCTCCATCTTGAGGGAAAAGGGTTTGCCTGCCTCTGTTACCATGATTAGGGCTAGGAAGAAATCCTCGTCCTTTATCTACTACAGGGTCTGGCATGCTTGCATTGCCTGGTGTGAGTCCAAATCTCTTCCCTGTCGGGTGTTTTCAATTCCCAGGATTCTGGAATTTTTGCAACATGGTTTGGATTTGGGCCTTCAACTTGGTACCCTCAAAGGTAATGTTTCAGCTCTGGCAATTTTTTTTCCAAAGATCTTTTGCCAATCACCGTTTGGTTAAGACTTTTTTCCAGGGGGTTTCTCATGTGCGTCCGCCACGTAAGCCTATGTTACCAGTTTGGGATCTGAATCTGGTATTATCTGCTCTGCAGGGTCTTCCCTTTGAGCCTCTCCGTGAGGCCGTTTTGCCCATTTTGACTCTTAAGGTAGCCTTTTTGGTGGCTATCACTTCTGTCAGGGGTGTTTGAGTTGGCGGTGCTTTCCATCAAACCTCCTTATTTTGAGCGACACCTGGACAAGGTGGTGGTTCGGTTCAAGCCAGATTTCTTGCCTAAAGGTTGTGTCTGCTTTTCATCTCAATCAGGACATTGTCTTGCCTTCATTGTGTCCTAATCCTGCAAATTCCAAGGAGAGGACTCTACATTCTTTAGATGTGGTCAGGGTTCTGAAGTTTTACTTGGTAGCTACTGAATCTTTCAGGAAGACTGATGCTCTTTTTGTTCTTCCTTCTGTTCCTAGGAAGGGTTTGCCTCCGGCTAAGTCCACTATCAGCGAGTGGATTCGTCAGGCGGTGGTGCAAGTCTATTCTGCTAAGGGGAAGGAACCTCCCTTCCGCCTTACTGCTCATTCCACTCGTGCTATTGGTGCCTCTTGGGCCTTTCAGCACCAGGCTTCTGTTGAAGTTTGTAAGGCCACAACTTGGTCTTCTGTTCATACTTTTTCTAAGTTTTACAAAGTTGATGTTAGGGCCTCAGCTGACGCTGCTTTCGGCTGCAAAGTTCTGCAGGCGGCAGTGGTTTAAACTGCACGCTTTCGCTCTTTGGGGATCCCACCCTACCTTACAGACACTGCTTTTGGATGTCCCAAGTGTAAGGAATAATTGGAACAAGACGTGCTGTATACTTGGAAAAATACAATTCTGTGAGTACTCGCCTGTAGAATTGATTTTGTAGTATACAGCACGTCCTGTTCCATCCCTTCCTTGTCATTTTTCTTGGTTACCTCTGTATGGTGATTGTTCTAAGTTCTTTTTGGGTTCTTATCCATTTTTTGATTCTCCCGGCTTCTTGTATAACTGCTTGTCAACACTGGAAATTGCTGGGAGGTTCCTGGCTATTGGGCCGGGAGTGGCCACAAGTCTTTCTGCAGTCCACTGCGCCACCTTGTGGCGGAATAACCCAAGTGTAAGGAATTATTGGAACAGGACGTGCTGTATACTACAAAATCAATTCTACAGGGGAGTACTCACAGAATTGGATTTTCTCAAAACATCCTTCAGGCAGCATACGCCTGAGACCTCCGGGCTCCTCCTACCAATTTGGAACACCTGACCACCAGACAGAATAAAATCTTGACTCCTCCTCCCATTCCTCAGTTGTTTTCGTGTTCCTCCATGAGGTAGGAAGCCAGACCACTGGCTCCTGAACCAGGAAGGTTTAGGTAAGTATTTCCGGCGCTGTGGGCCTTTGCAAGGGGGCTCATTTCTCGGTCCTGGAGGCTTGTATTGTTGCCTGGGGCCCGGGATACCCTCTGGATTTTTAGGCCAAGAATCCCATTCTTTGAATTTTTACAAAGGGGGGTAAGCTTTATTTTCCCTCTTACTGAGGATGACTGTTTGGAAGAAGCTGGGGTGGCTGGTCCTAAAATAGTATTTATTTTGTGATGGCTCAGAGAAAGCTTTTTCCTGAGAATTGGTTGCACTGGATATGTTTTATTCTTCATTTGTGTTTGTTTATTTTCACATTGTACCTTTAAGAGGCGGGTAAGAGAGGTGAATTACGCTTCTCTCTCTCTCTCTTCCCCGCCTGACCTTACTACAACGCCGATGCCGCTTACCTCAGTGTCAGCGGCCGGGTAGCGTTTGGCCCGGGGGATCGATCGGCGGCAGTGCAGCCAACCATCACGCGTTCCTCCACAGGCGGGACGCCCTCCCCTTCCTCTTCTCCATGGCAGCGACAGATTCCCGGGCGCGCACGCGGAAATTTGAACTTACTTGCTTTTGGAAGGAAGGGGAGTCTGCTTCTTCCACCGGAATCCTTGAGGTTTTTCCACAGATTTCCGGGAATCCTGCCCGGGAAGAAACACGTGTTTTGTCTTAAAGGGACAGCACCAGTGTCTTTCCATCATTATTGGCCTCCCTCTTGATTTCCAGCAAATAGAGGGTTAAAAGAAATTAAGGGGATTTCGCTCCTGCCCTATTTAGGAGGATTCAGGAAGCTAATTCCCCTGGTACCTCATACCAGAAGATGGCGGATCAGGCAGAGAACATTTGCATTGTGGAAATACCGGACCCAAGGGGAAAAAGCATCCACAGATTTAATAAATGCAGACCAAGATCCAGCACCAGCTAATCTGTCTGCTGCCGGTTCTGGGATGAGGAGGCACAGCTCTGCCCGGTGAGTTAATATATATTTATATATGTATATATAATGTTTTATTGTCTTTTAGTCAAGACTTCGGATAAAACTCATTAAAGTGTACCTAAAATCTATGTGAGAATAATTCATATAATGTCCATACTGCATGGAAAAGATGGTTGTACGGAACAAGAATCCACTTTGTTTCAAGATGGGAAATGTTTCTTAAATCTTTAACCATTTCTAACATGGGCCAGATATTACCTAAGGTTTAGGTAGCCAGGTTAGTTTTTTTTCAAACAAACACAGGGCCCTTTAATTCCTCTCCGCTGGAACATATGAGGGGTTTCTCCTATTTTATCCAGTCTAGTGTCATATATATCAGATGAGGACTCTGAGGAAGGGGGGGATTTCTTCCAGGGGGAAAAAATCAGGCCTCCGACTTTTTGTATCCCCCTGAGGGCTTACATTCCTCTTACGGTTGATATATTTATCAATGGGTATAGAGGAAAAAGAGCTGGGCCCCAGATCCATATAGACCTACGGCCACACCACCCTGAATGCGCCCAATCTCGGAAGCTAAGCAGGATCAGGCCCGGTCAGTGCTTGGATGGGAGTCCGCCTGAGATTACCGGGGGCCCTAGGCTTGATGGGTTCTACTGATTGGCCCTTGGTTCGACATCTCCATTCCCTTTCCATAAATTTTCTAAAACATATGATTTTAGAAGAATGAGAACAAGGTGCTCCCCTTTTGCTAAAGTTCCCGAAGGGGCAAGGTTAGCCTTTGAAGATTTGGGGTTCTGTGTGATCTCCTAGATAAGAATATGGATTCCCTACTCTTGGCAAGCAGAATCCAATTCTTTTATGCCAATTTTTGGCTTCCACATGTGTCTCTTAAAAAATTGGGAGATACTAAAAGCCTTACCTATCCTTTTTTTGTCAGCAACAAGACGCCATGGCTGAATCAGTAAGATTTTGGGCACAAAGTATGGCTGTGACCAATTCCGGGCACAGGACTCTCTGGTTGAGGACCTGGTCCAGAACATCGGGTTAAAGATGGGTCTCTGTGCAATGCCCTTTTAAGGACTTCCTTAGATTTAGGCAGATTTGGAAAAACTGGGGATAGGGCGGCCGATAGGAACATGGGTTGCCTGCCTGACCTAGGCCTCCTGTAGTAATGGAATTCCTTCCTAGGTCCTCTTTTAGACAATCCTGTCATACAGGGACACTACTAGATGTCCCGGGGGTGCCTTCCTCCTCTACCTTTTCTGCAGGAAAGGAGGATTTAAAGGTTCCACTCTGTATGGCACTGGGCGGTACAACCCAAGAAACGACGCCATGTCTCGGGTTGGGGCCTGACTAAGAGTTTTTTGTTCAGTGTTGGACAATACCTTAAATTGCCCTTTTGTTTCCAGCGACATAAAAGATGGGTTCACTTAGAATTGTACCCCTCAAAATTCTGGTTTCTCCTATACCCATGAGGTTGGAGGAACGATCAGACATTCAGGAAAGTCTGCTAGACATGGGGGCCAGGGGAGTCATTATCCCAGTTCCCCAGTCACCAGCGAGGAATGGGTATTCTTACTATACAGTACGTCCTGTTCCAGATATAGTACTTACACTTGGGTTATCCTCCGCTGCACTGCAGAGACATGCAAAACAGGCTCCTCCCGGCCCCTCATATACCCGGGGACCTCCCACAAATCCCCAGATTTCTCTGCAGTGCTGACTGCGAAGACATGAAGTATCTCTCTCTCGCAGGTGAGCGGGGCTAATAAAGCCTGCGGCCCTGTTGGACTATTCCCACCCGTCGTCCTTGTGATGTGCCTCCCAGCCTGGGCTGCGCTGGTTGGGTGAAGGTAGGCAGCACCATGCGTGCTTATGGAGCCATGCTCCTCCGCAGTCCCCCACCAAAGGGTAGGCGGTTGGTGAGCCTCTAAGGGATGCCCATGCCCCGTGTAGCGGTGGGCCCTGTACAAAGGGTCGCCATCCTCCCTCATTCTCCCCGTGGCCCGGGGGGAAAGAAGGGGGGGGTTGTGTAGGTGGTCTCAGTGTATTGGATTACACGCTAGTGGCCTTTAGTAATGTCATTGACTTGTATACTCTGTGTCAGATGCGCTGGTTCGCAGCCTTATTTGTGTATCGGCCGCGCGCGCCTCTTTGCTTCATCGATTCCCAACCGGGACATGATTGAAGGGCTCTTGACACAAAAGTGTCGTAGGGTGTCTCACTGGTCATGTGTACACTCATAGCACGGATGGGTAAATTATCTGGCTGTGCCGCGGCGGCGTCATCATTGGCAAAAATCATCCATTCTGAGTGTGTCATACACCTCGCTCCTCAGACAACCCTGTCTACTGGCTTAGAGCTTCGCGCTCTTCGGGGGGGCGGGGACCTGGCTTGGCGCGCTCCGCGTCACGGGCCGCTCTGGCCCGCCCTTCGAGGTTCGCTTGGCGCCATGTTGCTGGTAGTCGCGCGCAAGCGTGGTATCGGTCCCTCCTTCCGCGGTCTGTAAGTGCCCTCACGGGCGATTTTCCATGCTCCTTGCTTACTGTGCATGGTTCTGACACCCTTTATTCCCCTTATGTTTTTCAGACGGTTGAATCCAGTGGCTTCTCCCGGCCCAGCATAATTGCCAGTTGGGCCTAGTATAATTACTCCCACTTCCCTGCGGGTCATTGGGGCATCCAGGGTAGCTTCAGCGTCAATCCCTACTGGCCTATTGGGCCTATTAATCACCATATGGAGGCATCCCAGGATATTGTGACCGGGGTTCCTTTGGGACAAGCCTGGCTGTGTAGCTTGTGGGGTCTCACCTATCAGCGGTGACAATGCACGGGTCTGCGTCCCTTGTGCACAGCAGGTGCTAATGGTACTTCCCGCCCCTCCGGTGGCTGGGCCTGCACCTTGCCTCACTTCACCTACTCCCCCAAGCCTGAGTCTAACCCCCAATACAAGCGGGGATTCTCATCCTGATGTGGCTGCTAGACTGGCCAGTGTTGAAAAATTGCTTGCTAATACCTTAGCGCGTAAGGCCACCGCAAAAAAGCGGCACTTAGCCCCTGATACCGCTCTTTTCCCTACGGAGTTCTTGCACCTATATGGCCATGCCCCCTCGGACGAAGGGGAGTTCTTTTTCGACTCGGGGGTCATCTGACGAGAAATCAAGGGGTCATGATGATTCTGGCTCTGATCACTGGACCCCGGATGATACTGACAAATTGCTGGTGCAGATTTTTGAGGTTTTGTCCATCTCTCCCCCTGTTGCGGCTCCCAGGCAAAGGGGTGAGCTATTCCATACTGCTAAGGCTCGATTGGAATTTCCTGAGCAAACCCATTTCAATAACCTTGTGCTTAAGGAGTGGGAACATCCCAGTAGACTTCCCGGGATTCCTAAGAGTTTGGACAGGAAGTATCCTTTTCCTGCTGATAGGGTCAAGTGTTGGTCATCGCCCCCCGAGGTCGAGGCCCCTATTCTAGGGCTGTCTAATACATCCATTATGCACTCCCCTGACACTACTACGTTGCGGGATTCTGAGGACTGGCGCATTGACCAATTGGCATGCCATGCCTTTGCATTTGGGGGGGCGGCCCTGCGCCCGGTTTGCGCTTTGGCTATTACTGCGGTGGCACTCGGGTCCATGGTCAGGAATGCACTTGACGGCCCAGACGATTTGCCACCTGATACTATTAATGCCCTGGCTACCTATGTTTAACTTTATCCTGTCTGCATCGGACGATGCTATTAGGATGTGTGCCAGATCTTCCGCCTTGGCGGTAGCTATATGCCGCGCGGTATGGCTGCGTCAGTGGGCTGCTGACAATGCTGCTAAGAAAGCCCTTACTGGTCTTCCATTTAAGGGGCTACGCCTGTTTGGGGACCGCCTAGACCTCTTTGCTAAGGGAGGTAAGTTACCCCAGCGCAGGTGGCAGCCTCGGCCCTTTCGGAGCCAGGGCCCCCCTTCAGTCCCCTACCGAGGCGCTAAGCAGGGGAAGGGGGTGTCCTTCGCAGGGGCTCGCGCAGATTCCTGGCATAGGAGCAGAGGACGACGTCCGGGCTCCTCCTGGGGGTCCAAACCCAAAGCCCCTCCCAAGCCCCCTCAGGCATGATGGGGCACCCTCGCCTGCCAGGGTGGGGGGACGGCTACAGCACTTCGCGCCCGTCTGGAGGCGCCAAGTCTCAGACCGGTAGATTCAGGAGGTAGTGTCTTCCGGTTACAAGATAGAATTTGCTGTGCGGCCCCCCACAAGATTCATCAGGTCCCGGATCCCCCAGGACCCTGTATCAGCTCAGGTCTTGCTACAGGCCGTGCAAGGTCTTCTGGATCTAGGGGTCATTTGCAGGGTCCCCTTAAGAGAATTGGGCAAAGGGTTCTATTCCAACCTTTTCACAGTGCCCAAAACAGATGGGTCAGTCAGGCCCATTCTGGATTTAAAGATCCTCAACAGATTTGTCAAGAACAGACGCTTTTGCATGGAAACTCTGCACTCGACCATTGGCTCCCTGCGCCCGGGGGATTGTATGACATCTGTGGACATCAAAGATGCTTACCTTCACATCCCTGTGTTCCCGGGACATCAAAGGTTTCTCAGATTCGCGTTGAAAGATCAACATTACCAGTTTGTGGCCCTACCATTTGGCCTCACTTCAGCTCCCAGAGTGTTCACCAAGGTGCTGGCGGGGGTGATGTCTCCGATAATGTCAGGGGGCATACGAGTGCTGCCCTACCTGGAAGACATTCTCATCTCTTCACGGTCTCTACAGCAGGTGGAACTGGACACTCAGCTGGTGGGGTCCACCTTGGAGTCATTCGGCTGGGTGATCAATCATCCCAAGTCCTCTCTGTCCCCCTTCGTCGGTGACCCCATTCCTGGGGATGATTCTGGATACGGTTCAGTCACGGATATTCCTTCCTCAACAAAAGGTGGAAGCTCTAACTGCGCAGTGAGGTTCCTGCTCTCGTGCCCCCAGCTCTCCCTCAGGCAGGGAATGCAGCTGGTGGGCCTGATGGTGGCGCGCTTCGAGGCAGTGCCCTTTGCTCAGTTCCATTTGAGGCCTCTGCAGCTTCACCTTCTGTCAGTATGGGACAAGGACCCCACGTCTTTGGACTGGGCTTTCTGTGCTTCCCCCATTGGTCCGAGCCGCTCGTGGTGGCTGGACCACAAGAACCTGCTACAGGGCAGGTCCTTCCTGGCACCCTCCTGGGAGATGTCACCATGGATGCCAGTCTGTCCGGTTGGGGGGGGGTTTCTGGAAGTCCCTGCGGTTCCAGAGGAGGTGGGGCCCTCAGGAGGCCCACCTGCCCATCAACATTCTGGAGCTAAGGGCGATCAGGTTGGTACTGGAGCAGTTGACCAACCACCTGAAGGGTCTGGCTGTGCAGGTGCGCTCAGACAACAGGACGGCAGTTGCCTACATCAACCATCAGGAAGGGACCCAGAGCAGAGGTGCCCTCCAGGAGGTGTCGCGGATTAGGACATGGGCGGAGGCCAACGTTCAATGTATTTCGGCTGTGTATATCCCGGGGGTAGAGAATCTGCTGGCAGACTCTCTGAGCAGGGGGACTTCCCGTCAGGGGCAGTGGTCCCTCTGCAACAGGGTATTCCAGTCCCTGTGTCACCGTTGGGGTCTACCGGATGTGGATCTGTTTGCATCCCGTCACAATCACAAGCTCCCGGTCTTTGTCTCCCTGTATCAGGATCCTCTGGCCTTGGCCACGGATGCTCTGTCCATGTCATGGCAGGAATTTCGGCTCCAGTATGTCTTTCCTCCATTCCCCCTGCTGGGCAGGGTTCTGCGCAAGATTGCTCTGGAAAGGGTGCCAGTGATTCTGGTGGCCCCCAGGTGGCCAAGAAGAGTGTGGTTCGCAGACGTGGTGCAGATGGCAGTAGATCAGTACGTCCTGCCAGCAGTACCAGATCTGCTCACTCAGGGCTCCCTACGCCATCCCAATTTTTCAAACTCTGGCTTTGACGGCCTGGCTAATGAAACCTCCATCTTGGAGAAAGGCTTGTCTGCCTCCGTGGTTGAGAGGCTAGGAAGAAGTCTTCATCTTCCATATATTATAGGGTTTGGTGTGCTTACATTGACTGGTGTGAGTCTAGGTCTCTTCCCTGTCGGGTGTTCTCAGTTCCCAGGGTTCTGGAGTTCTTACAGCAAGGCCTGGAGTCTGGTCTCCAACTCAGTACTTTGAAGGGTCAAGTTTCTGCCCTGTCTCTTCTTTCAGAAGTCCTTTGCTCAACATTCCTTGGTCAAGACTTTCTTTCAGGGGGTTACTCATGTGCGTCCCCCACGAAAACCTATGTTCCCTGTTTGGGATTTGAATTTGGTCTTGTCTGCCTTCAGAGTGCTCCCTTTGAGCCTATTCAGGATGTTGCTCTGGCTGTACTTATCCTCAAGGTTGTCTTTCTGGTGGCTATTACTTCGGTCAGGCGTGTGTCTGAGCTGGCGGCTCTGTCTATCCAGCCTCCATACTTTGAGAGACACCAGGATAAGGTGGTGGTCCGCTTTAAGCCGGATTTCCTGCCTAAGGTGGTGTCTGCTTTTCATGCAGGATATTGTTCTTCCTTCCTTGTGCCCTAATCCTAGCACTGCTAAGGAAAGGTTTTTGCACTCCTTGGATGTGGTCAGGTGTCTGAAGTATTACCTAGTAGTCACTGCGTCCTTCAGGAAGACTGATGCTCTTTTTGTGGTCCCTTCTTGTCCTAGGAAGGGTTTGGCTCCTGCCAAATCAGCAAATGGATCCGTCGGGCTGTGATTCAGGCCTATTCGGCTAAGGGGAAAGAGTCCTCCCTTCCGCCTTACTGCTCATTCTTCTCGTGCTATTGGTGCCTCTTGGGCCTTCCAGCACCAGGCTTCTGTTGTACAAGTTTGCAAGGCCGCTACTTGGTCTTCTGTTCATACCTTTTCAAAGTTTTACAAGGTTGACGTTAAGGCCTCAGCTGATGCTGTTTTTGGCCGCAAGGTTTTACAGGCGGCAGTGGTTTAAACTGCCTGCTGTTACCTTTCTTATTGGGGATCCCACCCTACTTTATGGACACTGCTATTGGATGTCCCAAGTGTAAGTAATCTATCTGGAGCAGGACGTACTGTATATTAAGAATAATACAATTCTGTGAAGTACTCACCTGTAGAATTGGTATTATAAGTATACAGTACGTCCTGCTCCACCCCACCCTGTTGCTTTATTCTGGATCCCCTGTATGGCGATTATCATCATTGTTATAGTTACCAGTTTTGTTTTGGGTGGTTAAATTCTCCTGGTTTCTTGTTCACTGCTTTTCAATGCTGGGGATTTGTGGGAGGTCCCCGGGTATTTGAGGGGCCGGGAGGAGCCTGTTTTACATGTCTCTGCAGTCTAGCGCCATCTGGCGGAGGATAACCCAAGTGTAAGTTATCTATCTGGAGCAGGACGTACTGTATACTTATAATACCAATTCTACAGGTGAGTACTTCACAGAATTGTATTGTTTCTAGCCCTGGGCCGTCTCTCTAGCCCTGGGCCGTCTCTCTAGCCCTGGGCCGTCTCTCTAGCCCTGGGCCGGCCGTCTCTCTAGCCCTGGGCCCGGCCGTCTCTCTAGCCCTGGGCCCGGCCGTCTCTCTAGCCCTGGGCCCGGCCGTCTCTCTAGCCCTGGGCCCGGCCGTCTCTCTAGCCCTGGGCCCGGCCGTCTCTCTAGCCCTGGGCCCGGCCGTCTCTCTAGCCCTGGGCCCGGCCGTCTCTCTAGCCCTGGGCCCGGCCGTCTCTCTAGCCCTGGGCCCGGCCGTCTCTCTAGCCCTGGGCCCGGCCGTCTCTCTAGCCCTGGGCCCGGCCGTCTCTCTAGCCCTGGGCCCGGCCGTCTCTCTAGCCCTGGGCCCGGCCGTCTCTCTAGCCCTGGGCCCGGCCGTCTCTCTAGCCCTGGGCCCGGCCGTCTCTCTAGCCCTGGGCCCGGCCGTCTCTCTAGCCCTGGGCCCGGCCGTCTCTCTAGCCCTGGGCCCGGCCGTCTCTCTAGCCCTGGGCCCGGCCGTCTCTCTAGCCCTGGGCCCGGCCGTCTCTCTAGCCCTGGGCCCGGCCGTCTCTCTAGCCCTGGGCCCGGCCGTCTCTCTAGCCCTGGGCCCGGCCGTCTCTCTAGCCCTGGGCCCGGCCGTCTCTCTAGCCCTGGGCCCGGCCGTCTCTCTAGCCCTGGGCCCGGCCGTCTCTCTAGCCCTGGGCCCGGCCGTCTCTCTAGCCCTGGGCCCGGCCGTCTCTCTAGCCCTGGGCCCGGCCGTCTCTCTAGCCCTGGGCCCGGCCGTCTCTCTAGCCCTGGGCCCGGCCGTCTCTCTAGCCCTGGGCCCGGCCGTCTCTCTAGCCCTGGGCCCGGCCGTCTCTCTAGCCCTGGGCCCGGCCGTCTCTCTAGCCCTGGGCCCGGCCGTCTCTCTAGCCCTGGGCCCGGCCGTCTCTCTAGCCCTGGGCCCGGCCGTCTCTCTAGCCCTGGGCCCGGCCGTCTCTCTAGCCCTGGGCCCGGCCGTCTCTCTAGCCCTGGGGCCGGCCGTCTCTCTAGCCCTGGGCCGGCCGTCTCTCTAGCCCTGGGCCGGCCGTCTCTCTAGCCCTGGGCCGGCCGTCTCTCTAGCCCTGGGCCGGCCGTCTCTCTAGCCCTGGGCCGGCCGTCTCTCTAGCCCTGGGCCGGCCGTCTCTCTAGCCCTGGGCCGGCCGTCTCTCTAGCCCTGGGCCGGCCGTCTCTCTAGCCCTGGGCCGGCCGTCTCTCTAGCCCTGGGCCGGCCGTCTCTCTAGCCCTGGGCCGGCCGTCTCTCTAGCCCTGGGCCGGCCGTCTCTCTAGCCCTGGGCCGGCCGTCTCTCTAGCCCTGGGCCGGCCGTCTCTCTAGCCCTGGGCCGGCCGTCTCTCTAGCCCTGGGCCGGCCGTCTCTCTAGCCCTGGGCCGGCCGTCTCTCTAGCCCTGGGCCGGCCGTCTCTCTAGCCCTGGGCCGGCCGTCTCTCTAGCCCTGGGCCGGCCGTCTCTCTAGCCCTGGGCCGGCCGTCTCTCTAGCCCTGGGCCGGCCGTCTCTCTAGCCCTGGGCCGGCCGTCTCTCTAGCCCTGGGCCGGCCGTCTCTCTAGCCCTGGGCCGTCTCTCTAGCCCTGGGCCGTCTCTCTAGGCCGTCTCTCTAGCGGTCTCTCTGGGCCGTCTCTCTAGCGGTCTCTCTGGGCCGTCTCTCTAGCGGTCTCTCTGGGCCGTCTCTCTAGCGGTCTCTCTGGGCCGTCTCTCTAGCGGTCTCTCTGGGCCGTCTCTCTAGCGGTCTCTCTGGGCCGTCTCTCTAGCGGTCTCTCTGGGCCGTCTCTCTAGCGGTCTCTCTGGGCCGTCTCTCTAGCGGTCTCTCTGGGCCGTCTCTCTAGCGGTCTCTCTGGGCCGTCTCTCTAGCGGTCTCTCTGGGCCGTCTCTCTAGCGGTCTCTCTGGGCCGTCTCTCTAGCGGTCTCTCTGGGCCGTCTCTCTAGCGGTCTCTCTGGGCCGTCTCTCTAGCGGTCTCTCTGGGCCGTCTCTCTAGCGGTCTCTCTGGGCCGTCTCTCTAGCGGTCTCTCTGGGCCGTCTCTCTAGCGGTCTCTCTGGGCCGTCTCTCTAGCGGTCTCTCTGGGCCGTCTCTCTAGCGGTCTCTCTGGGCCGTCTCTCTAGCGGTCTCTCTGGGCCGTCTCTCTAGCGGTCTCTCTGGGCCGTCTCTCTAGCGGTCTCTCTGGGCCGTCTCTCTAGCGGTCTCTCTGGGCCGTCTCTCTAGCGGTCTCTCTGGGCCGTCTCTCTAGCGGTCTCTCTGGGCCGTCTCTCTAGCGGTCTCTCTGGGCCGTCTCTCTAGCGGTCTCTCTGGGCCGTCTCTCTAGCGGTCTCTCTGGGCCGTCTCTCTAGCGGTCTCTCTGGGCCGTCTCTCTAGCGGTCTCTCTGGGCCGTCTCTCTAGCGGTCTCTCTGGGCCGTCTCTCTAGCGGTCTCTCTGGGCCGTCTCTCTAGCGGTCTCTCTGGGCCGTCTCTCTAGCGGTCTCTCTGGGCCGTCTCTCTAGCGGTCTCTCTGGGCCGTCTCTCTAGCGGTCTCTCTGGGCCGTCTCTCTAGCGGTCTCTCTGGGCCGTCTCTCTAGCGGTCTCTCTGGGCCGTCTCTCTAGCGGTCTCTCTGGGCCGTCTCTCTAGCGGTCTCTCTGGGCCGTCTCTGGTGCCGAGGCTAGTCCTTAATCTTACCCGAGCAACTTTTAGGGTTAAGATTTTTATTCAGGATCAAGTGTTCAACCTTTTGAGCTTTTTTCCCCAGATCCAGTATTCTGAGAGTGGATCTTTGCTATTGACCTAAGGTCTCATCAGTTTTCTTGGACTCAAGGAATGGTCCTTCTTTCTATAACTGATGAGGAAGCTTCGTATGATATACTTTTAGATGTTTTACACATTGTTGATGTCCCTTTACCAGACTAAGGGAGATCCGACAGTAGGTTCATGTACGTTGTAGGTCCGAGTAAAGGACAAAGAGGTTCTAGTTTTCTTTGTAGGATTTGGCTTATCGAAATTGTCAGGCCAAATGGTATCTCGTTTCATTTACAAGAAGTGATGCTTCATCTGGGGCAGAGCAGGCTGGGGTTAAGCAGCCACTTAGTCCTCCAGCGAAGGTTTTTTTGCTGGACTCTTTCAGTTGGATCTTCTCTCCCAGATGGTTCTGTCTTTTGGCAGAAGTGTCCTCCATGCTATTCTTCCCACCCAACGAGGTAGTACTCGCCTATCTCTCAGGCGTATGCTGCCCGAAGGATGTTTTGAGAACCTAAGTTAGGTACCTGGTAACTTTTTTTTTTTCCTAAACATCCGAAAGGGCAGCATACGCCGGCTTCCCTCCCTTTTTTTCTTATGTGGAGTTGGATTATGTATTGATTATATGTTGGAGTTGTGGGTCTGTTTTTTTTTTTCTCTTTCAGATCTCTACAACAACTGAGGAATGGGAGGAGGAGTCAAGATTTTATTCTGTCTGGTGGTCAGGTGTTCCAAATTGGTAGGAGGAGCCCGGAGGTCTCAGGCGTATGCTGCCCTTTCGGATGTTTAGAAAAAAAAGTTACCAGGTACCTAACTTAAGTTTTTTTTTTTTTTTCTTCTTCATGTTTTCCTGGTTCTTATAAGGGTAAGGCAATCGCATGATATTGGGAATATACAATACACTTGATAATGAGCATCTAATGATATTTTTAGTTTCTCATTGTCCTTTACTTACTAATTTTGTCATGTTAACAGATAAAATTGAGGCTCCTATATCTGGCTCTGGGAAAGGAAAAGGTTACTCCTCTTCAGAGTCTGAAAGTTCAAGTGAATCCAGCACTTCAGAAAGTGAAGAGTCTGACCCAGGTTAGAACCATATCCTACATACCCTGTTAGACTTAAGTGTAAGAAAGTGATCGTCAGTGAATGCTTTTTGCATGGTGCTTAGGGTGGTACTTGTGATATTTTGCTGAAATGTTTTTTTTCCCGGGATATTATGGAAAATGGGGTGGATAAAATATTTCTATGCTTTTAGCAGATTTACTGAATATGCTTTTGTTATATGCGAAAGCAACTTTTATAACTTTTCTATAAAATAAAGCTTGACTCTTGGTTGGGTTTTAGAACACACAAAGCAGATGTTAAAAAGAAGACAAGTAAAGCTCTGTACATGGTTTTCCTAAATGAAACGGATAATGGGCATATGTAGGAGTATCTGAAAATCTGAATCGCAGCTCAACAAAAATGTGTTTGTGTGTCTTCTCTTTAGAAACAACTCACAAACAAAAGAAGAGGAGTCACTCAGGGAGGGAGTCGAGAAAGGTAATTTTGCTGCACGGAAGCAGAGCTCTGCAGTTGGGTTGTCTATAAAAGTACAAAACAATGCACTAGGCATTTTAGTAATGTCGCAATTTTCCTCTGTGTGCTCGCTCTCCTTCGGCACAGACTTCCTATCTGGGAGAATTCCTGCTTTTTCTTAAAATTTGTGTAAACCCCCCCCCCCCTTTAGGGTTCCTAAATCTGGTGCACACATTACCATTGATTCAGAGCCCCTTTCTCGCTGTTTTTTTGGAGGTCTTGCTACCAAACGAAAAATCACGCAAAAACTAAATAATTTAAAACAAAAATTCTTATCGAAATAAAGGCTCTGCTGTTTCAAACGAGGGGAAAAATGGACAAGTACAGAAATTTTCACGCAAAAAAATGGTGAGAAAGGGGCTCCGAATCAACCCCATTGTCTGGTTCTGGGTTAGTTGATGGGTTGGTGACAGGGAGTTTAATAGTAGCATTTTGCAGAGACCGGTCTCCAGTTATAGATGGAAGTCGGCTTTTTTGTATTTCCCCCTTATCCTTCTAATAAACAAGCTTTAAGCGGGCCAAAACCTTTATACAAATTGGCCTCCATGGATCCTTTTGCGGGAGCATCCTTATTTGTGATGCGGCTATGTGAAATCATCCAATGGATGCTCTATACCAGGGGTACTCAACTACTTCTTGTAAAGGTCCATTTAAAGGCATCTGGGCAGAGAAGGTCTGGGCAGAGGGCTATCGTGGGGGGGGGGGTGGATAGTTAGAAATCAGCACACTGGGGGTAAGGGCTATAGATTCCCCAGGCAATAGTAAAAAATGGGGCAGAGTTGAGGGGACGGGGATTGGATGGAGCAGAGACTGGGTTGGATGGGTCAAAGCTGAGGGAACAGGGATAGATGAGGCAGAGCTGGGGGGGTGGGGGACAGGAACAGGTGCGGCAAAGCTGTGGGGACAGGAATGGATGGGGATAGGATGTCTGGTGCCAAGGTCCGCATTCGGACCCTGGTCCGCCAGTTGAGGATCGCTGCTCTGTGCCATACATATTAATGCAAGGTATAAAGCACTCTTTGGAAACTGAACCCAGCATAGGTCCAAACCATGCATTATCTCGCCATGCATCCTGAGGTTTAAAAGGCCAGTCAAGGCAGATATCCCCATTTAAAGATCGCGCCACACTTAGAGCATGAAGAAAGATGGCAGCATCACATCCAAGGCGAGGGTGGTGGAGCGGGGGTACTTTTCAAAGGGGGACATCTGCCTGGGCTGGTTCCTTTAAAGTATAGTTTAAACTGTATTTTTTTTGTGGGAAAATCTCGTTTTGTTTGGTTTTCCATACTAACAGTTTGGTTTTCTTGTTTCCCCCACAGCATCATCAACCCCATCCTGCACATCCACCTCTCGCGCCACCACCAAATGTTCATAAACCGCCTTCTCCTACTCCGCCACCCTCTTATGCCCCTCCTCCCAGCTTGGACACTTCTCACCCAGCTCTTCATCATCCTCTTCATCCTGCTAACGTTTTTGATGCAGTGAATGCTCATTATGGGCAGCCTGGTCTGCATCTGCCACCTCCAGATCTTCCATCTCACCTCACAAGCAGTCAGCCTGATCGGTGTTCTCCTCCTCATCTCAACCAACATGGCCTTTCTAGTCCTCCAGGTAAGGCACATTGTTCCGATGCTGTAAGCGATTAAAATATAGAAAATGCCATTTTGAATCAATTAAATTTTTTCTCCTCTATTTTTGTACAGCTCTACACAATGCTTTGCCTCAGCAGCCTTCCCGCCCTTCAAATCGTGCAGCTGCTCTTCCACCCAAACCTGTTCGACCACCATCTTCCTCACCGCCTCCAACGCAAACTCATCACCAACCGCCACCTCATTCCCACCACCATCTTCCACAGCCTCCTCATGCCTTGTTAGAAGATGATAGTTCTCCTTCCCCAAGTAGCGGCCTCCCCCCTTCTCCTGTTCAGCTTGGTCATGCACAGATGGCTCTTTACCTGCAACAGTTACAGAAATCTCAGCAGCCCCCTGTGCAATCTCCACTTCACCCACTCCTTCCTTCTGTCAAAGTGCAGAGCCAAGCACCAGTGACTGCTCCTTCTCAGTCTCTGCGGCACCTCCAGAACTTGCCTTACCCTTCTCCTTCCTCTGTAAGCGCCGCTGCACCCCCTGCTCCTCCTTCATCCCATGTGCATCAGCTGCAGACACCCCCTACAGCTTCCCAACAGCAGCCAGCAGTGCAGGCGCCACCACCTCCCCAGCCACAACATCCAACTCTGCAGAATACTTTGACCGCATCTCACCAACTTGTGCAGCACTCGCAGTCTAAGTCACAGCATGTTATCCAGCAGCACCATCCTTCACCGCGACAACACAAGCCAGAGCCGTATCCTGGAGGTGAGAAGAAAACTGGTATGCAAGGTATATGTCCTTTAGGCAGAAGATGAACTTAGAGAAATGTATTTTGTAACTGGAATATTTACCAGTTTAATTTTCATTTTGGTTTGTCTAGGTCATTTGCGGGAGGCTCCATCTCCTCTCCTCCTCCATTCTCCTCAGGTTCCCCCATATGCAGGCCTTTCACACCCTTCGTCACCGCAGGCCGGACAGACTAAGAAGCAGGTAAATGCTTCTGCTGTGTTGTGGATTGGTATGTTCTAAGTGTGCCATACACTCCACTTCGATCTTCATGACATGTGGGTAATCTCCAGTAGAGGGCGAACTTCTGCAGAGATGAATATGCAAAAAAAGAAAGCCCCTCCCGGCCCATATATACCTGGGACCTCCCACCAATTTTCCAGTTCCTTCTCTGCAGGGAAGGCGACAAGACAGAAGATGAAGACTTCTTTTACTTGCAGGTAAGCCAGCCGTTTATTATCCCTATTACTGCCAGGACCCTTTTTAAATTGCCCTTATTTGAGCCTCCCAGCTTAGGCTGCTGGTCCTGGTGAGGGTAGGAGCACCCTATGGGTGCGGAAGGAGCCTTGCTCCACCGTGAGGCCTCATTATAGGGTAGGCGGTTATCCGGGTTTTTGGTGATCCTGTGGCCTTATTATGGCCGGGTTCCCACCCCCCATTCCGGGTCCCTTCCCTCTGGGGGATTTATTTATGAGTGTATGTGTGTTGGTGTTTCACTTTACTTTGTGTTGTGTGTGAGTGTGGATCTCCTGGAAGTATCCCTGGATGAATTGGTGCATGGTGCTTTACTAGCCCGTGGTGGCTTTCCTGTTAGCCTGGGGAGTTTCTCTCCCTCAGGCTGTGTTAAGAAAAGGGGGCCGGGCGCACGGCCGCGGTAGCCTCGCACCCTCGTTCGGCGCGTTTTGCGGGGGCTTCACTGGCCAGATCCGCACTGCTGGGAGGGGGTGGGGCCGGAAAAGCGCGCCTTCGGCCCTGGCCCGCCCCCCTTCTCTTCCTGCTTCTCCTCAGATTGGGGGCCATTTTAGCTGCCTTGCTGCTGCGCCGTTCTTGGGGACAGGTAGGGGCCTGTTGGCCACCTCTTTGTCACTTGGGGGTCCCTCTCTGGTGGGGGGGGCCCCCTGTGGTGCTGGTACTCTGTGTGTCACACACCCCGCTTCCCCTTTAATTCTTACGATCGGGTTACTCCACCAGCAGGTGGCGACGTTGCAGAGAGAAGTCTTGAAACGAGCCCCTCCTGGCCTACATATACCTGGGACCTCCCACTTTACACCCAGTGTTTTCTCTCTGCAAGATGCGACAAGACAGAAGAAAGAAGTCTCCTGCTTGCAGGTAGCCGGGGTCAGACCCCGGCATCCCCTTTTTGGTCTATTTCTGCCCAGTCAAATTGTTTTTTATGCCTAGATAGTTAACGGAAGCCTCCCAGCCTAGGCTGCTGGCTGGGCAAAGGTAGATGGCACTATAGGTGCCTAGTAGCTCATCTCCTCCGCTCGTCCCCACATGTGGGGCAATGCGGTTATCCGGCATGGTGATCCGGATTTGGGATGCCCCTGTCCCGATGTTCCCCTTGGCCACCTTCTCCCGCTCGGTCCCTTCTCCCTTCACGTTGGGGGGGGGGGGGGGGGGGGGGTTGGCTTGTATGGGGTGCTTTTACTGTGCTGATTGTGTTGTATGGCAATCTCTGTGGGGAGCGCTGGCAGCCGGTGGGATCAGCGCTGCGGGCGTGTGCTTCCCAGGCTGCTGGGGCTCCTTGTTTTTTCCCACATGACTTGTATGTTTACACGCGGCGCCGCCGTTCGGCGGGCCGCACTGCTTGTGTCTAGGGGGCGGGGCCGCACACGCTCTCGGCCCACGCTGTTTGACCGGAAGGGGCGGGGCCGAAGCGCTGCGTGGCTGAGCCCGGCCTGCCTTCCTCTCTATACCCCAGCCGGAGCCTCGCTGCATGGAGGCTCTCATCGACAGACCAGTGGTCCCTTAGTCGGCTAGGAGGGCGCCACCTTTTTAACAGGTTTTTTGTTGTTTTTTTGTCTGGCTTGCTTGTGCGGTGCTTGTGTTTGGGCAATTAGCTGTCACTTTTATATAGCTCCCCTCCTGGGGGCACATGTTAGTTATTTATGTATAGGTATATATGTTTTCACATGGGCTGTATTTACTTCAGGCCTTTTGTATATATTTTTTTACTGTTACATTCTGTTTGTGTGTGTGTGGCAATCTGTCTTTGGAGCTCTGATTGTGGTCTTTTTCCCTTACAGATCCGGGGATCCCCTCACTGCTGTGGGTCTCCCGGTCTGATATACCTGGCTAGTCTTATTTTCCAAATTGGGATTTTCCTAGGCTTAAAAATCCTCCCACTCGCGGGACTTTAATTATAAAAGGGGGCATCCTGGGTTGCTTAATGCGTAAATCCCTGGGTTGTTGCGAATACCATATTTACACCATATGGAGGCTTCCGACATTACCGGAAATGGCTCTTCGGGGTTATCCAGGCTGTGTGGGGGTTGTGGGGCTCCGCTCCCAGGCGATGTCATATTATGTATTCCATGTGCAAAGCAGAATATTGCGCGCCAGTCCGGCACGCCGGCTTCTGGCTCCTCTCAACTTCTGTCATCTCCTACCCCCCAACCTATTCCGGACCCCGCGTGACATTGTCAAAGGTGGGGATTCGCAATCCGAGGTGTGTGCACCAACCTCGAGAAAATAGTTTCCGCCACGGTAGCTCAGAAGGCTACGGCGAAACGGAAGCACCTTTCCCCGGCATCGCCTGTTCCGGAGGAGGAGGTGTTTGATATATTGGATTGGTCAGATTGTCCCCCTGCTGAGGAGGGGGAACTCCTTGAGGAGTCGGATGAGCCTGCAGACCAGCAATTGGCTGGCGATCAGGCTGCGGGGGTGTCCCTTGACTCTCCTTCCGTTTTGGCTCAAATGTTTGAAATTTTGGCTCTGGATCCGCCCGTGGTGGTCCCCCCGCCAAGGGGTGAGTTGTTTGATATGCCCCAGCCGCTTTGGTGTTTCCCAGGCAACAACACTTTGTGAGGGTTGTCCTTAAGGAATGGGAACAACCCACGCGCCTGGCTGGAGTTCCTCCTAGTTGGGATAAGCGTTATCCCTTTCCGGAGGATTTGGTGAAGCTTTGGTCTGTACCCCCTGACGTCGATGCCCTTGTGTTAGGGCTGTCTAACACGGCTGTGTTGCACTCCTCTGACACTACTACCATTAAAGATGGTGAGGATCGTCGGATTGATCAATTGGCTCGCCATGGTTTTATCAGTGCTGGATCGGCACTGCGGCCGGTGTGTGCTTCGCGCTTCTTCTGATGGCAGTTAGGTCCATTATTAGAGATCTGTACGCAGGTCTTGATCCCACTTGTGATGAGTTCAGTTCTCTCAAGCAGTGTGTCGTTTATTTCCTTTGTCATGACCGCCCAGGACGATGCACTTGCGATGAGTAGCAGAACAGCGGCACTGCTGGTTGCTATTCGTCGGTCCGTGTGGCTGCGCCAGTGGACGGTGGACTTTAAAGTGGACCAACACCCAGGGGTGATCGGCCCGGAAATCTATAAGATTCCCGGGCCGCCACCTCCCACCCCGCGGGACATCCGAGATCGGGATGTCCCGCGGGGTGAAACCCCCCAAAAAGACCTTACCTGATCCGCCGCCTCCCGCGCGCCCCCCTCTAGACGTGCGCGCGCCGGCCGTCTGTGAATGGCCGGCGCGGGTGCGCCGAGAGTGACGCGTGGGAGGTGGCGGCGGAAGCGGCTTGGACGTTCCTGTCCCCCGCCTGGACGTTGGCGGGGATTGGCTGCGGCGGTCACGGAGCGGGGAGAGGAGAGTTTTTTGGGGTTTCTGGGGGGTTTCACACAGTCAAAATCCTGGGTGTTGGTCCACTTTAACTCTAAGAAGGCGCTTACAGCGCTTCCTTTTGTAGTGTTGCGGCTGTTTGGCGATAAATTGGATTCAGTTACCAAGGGTGGTAAATTGCCTCAACGCAAGAGGCCTCGTCGCTCCTTTCAGGGTGCGACTTCCTTTAGTCCCTCCTTTCGGGGAGTCAGAGCGGGTAGAGGGGCTTCCTTTCCCGCTACCAGGGGTGCAGGTTGGACCCAGGGGAGGGGCCGTCTCTGCCCCGGTCAGTCCAGGGGCGTCAAGCCCAAGCCTGCTGGTAAGCCCGCTCAGCAATGAGGGGGTGCCCTCACCCGTGCGGGTGGGGGGACGATTGCGACACTTCTCCCTGGTTTGGGACCAGGAGGTTCCGGACAGATGGATCCGGGAGGTGGTGTCGTCCGGTTACAAGCTGGAGTTCGAGTCTCGCCCTCCTTCACGGTTTTTCCGGTCTCGGGTGCCCACCGATCCTTTGGCTGCACAGGGGCTCCTGGCGTCGGTAAGGAATCTTCTGGAAATGGCGGTCATCCAGCCGGTGCCGCGCTTAGAGGTGGGCCTCGGTTTTTACTCCAATCTTTTCACAGTCCCCGAGAAGGACGGGTCGGTTCGCCCCATCCTGGATCTGAAGTTCCTCAACAGGTTCATCCGTACTCGGAAGTTTCGCGTGGAAACTCTGCGTTCGGCCATCGGTTCTCTTCGGCAGGGGGACTTCATGACGTCCATAGACATCAAGGATGCTTACCTTCATGTTCCCATCTGCCAGGCTCATCGTTTTCTTCGGTTCGTGATGAAGGATCGGCATTTTCAATTCGTGGCACTTCCGTTTGGCCTTACCTCGGCTCCAAGAGTGTTCACCAAGGTGCTGGCAGGGGTGATGGCCATTCTCAGATCTCGGGGCATTCATGTCGTACCTTATCTGGACGAACTTCTCATCATGACTCCTTCTCTCAATCAATCGGAGACGGACACCAGGGCGGTGGTCTCCACGCTGGAAAGCTTCGGTTGGGTGATCAAGTTTCCCAAGTCCTCCCTCGCTCCGGCCAGGGTGGTGTCCTTTCTGGGAATGCGGTTGGATTCTTGTCAACACAGGGTTTTTCTGCCTCAATCCAAGATTTGTCGGATTCAGGAGTTGGCTTGGGTCCTTCTTTCCAATCCTCGACCGTCCATCCGTTTGGGGATAAGACTGGTAGGGTTGATGGTTGCTTCCTTTTGCTCAATTTCACACAAGGATGCTTCAGCTTCATCTGTTCTGTTCTGTTCATCTTCTGTTCATACTTTTTCTAAGTTTTACAAGGTTGATGTGCGGGCCTCAGCGGATGCTGTGTTTGGCCGCAAGGTTCTGCAGACTGCAGTCATTTAAGTTATGCATCATTTTGCCTTTGGATACCCATCCCTTGTGGACACTGCTTTTGGATGTCCCGATCATAAGAATTAAAGGGGAAGCGGGGTGTGTGACACACTGAGAATACCATTTTGTGAGTACTCACCTGTAAAATGGATATTGTCAGTGTGTCACACACCCCGCTTCACCCGCCCTTTCTGGTATCCTGGATCCTCTATATGGTGCTTTTCTTTATTTTATTTTGAGGTTACCATTGGATTTCCTGGTACCTTGTCTTACTGCTGTTTGAATTCACTGGGTGTAAAGTGGGAGGTCCCAGGTATATGTAGGCCGGAAGGGGCTCGTTTCAAGACTTCTCTCTGCAACATCGCCACCTGCTGGTGGAGAACCCGATTGTAAGAATTAAAGGGGAAGCGGGGTGTGTGACACACTGACAATATCCATTTTACAGGTGAGTACTCACAAAATGGCAAATATATATATATGTATGTGTGTATGTGTGTATGTGTGTATGTGTGTATGTGTGTATATATATATATGTATATATGTATAGTAATTGATATGCCTTATTGTGTGTTGCAGATTGCTTCATTATTGTGCATCTTAAGGTGTTCCTCCTGGTCCTGGGGTCCCTAGTGTAAATTTGTTCACCTCAAATCCTCCCACCGGGACTTTTACGGGGCATCCCGGGCTGCTTAGGCGTAAATTCCCTGCGGTCTTGCGACTGACCACAAAAATCGCCATATGGAGGCTACACAGGATACTGGGCTCAGGCTCCCTCTGGGACAATCCGGGCCATGTGTGGGGTATCCCTTACGGGGGAGAATGTGCTGATCTGTATACCATGTGCACAAAAGGCCATAACGCGGCAGTCGGCCCCTCCCGCTTCACCGCCTTCCCCTCCCGCTTCACAAAATTAATTGGTAGCATGGTGGGCAAGAAGGCCCAGGCTAAAAAGAGACATTTGTCGTCGGCCCAGCCCTTGTGGGATGCTCACGACGATTCCATTGACTTGTCGGATTCCACGTTAGTGGAGGGGGAATTGTATGAGGAAACGGAGACTATGTACAGTCTGGTGATGCTGATTTCGGGCGGGCGCTGGGGGATGCTGTCCATGCGGCCACTATTCTTAGTATACAGTACGTCCTGCTCCAGATATAGTACTTACACTTGGGTTATCCTCCGCCAGATGGCACTGCAGAGACATGCAAAACAGGCTCCTCCCGGCGCTTCAAATACCCAGGGACTTCCCACAAATCCCCAGATTTCTCTGCAGTGCTGACTGCGAAGACATGAAGTATCACTCTCTCGCAGGTGAGCAGGGCTAATAAAGCCTGCGGCCCTGTTGGACTATTCCCACCCGTCTTTGTGATGTGCCTCCCAGCCTGGGCTGCGCTGGTCGGGTGAAGGTAGACAGCACCATGCGTGCTTATGGAGCCATGCTCCACCGCATTCCCCCACCAAAGGGTAGGCGGTTTAGGCTGATGGTGAGCCTCTAGAGCAGGGGTACTCAAATGGCGGACCGCGGTCCGAATCCGGACCGCAGACGCCATTTGTCCGGACCGCTGCCCAGGGCCGGACTGTGGCGATGGCCCCCGCCTGTGGTCCCCTTTTCGGGCGCCGCTTGATGACGCGCTGTCTCCTCCTCCGCGGCTGCCCTGGACTCAATAGTCGGGCTGGCTGGATATTGCGCACGGTGAGAGCAGGGGCGTAGCTATAGGGGGGGCCCGTCATGTAACTGGGAGTTCCCGGCCTGTGATTGGTTGGAAGGTGACGCTGCGATCCTGGTAGCGGACGTAGGGGCCGGTGCTGTGGAAGTGTTGCCGTCATTGTCCTGTGTGAGGAGCCGTTGCGGGCGCTGTGTTTTCCGGTGGAGGGGAGCGAGCAGCTGTGCCGGGTAAGCGGGAGGCGTGACTGGGGGGAAGCCGGCCGGAGCGGGTGTGGCGCCATTCATAAGAGGCGCTGTGTGACAGGCGCGGCACCTGTGGCTCTGTGCGGCAGGTGCTGGCTGCAGGCCTCGCGGCTTCCCTCACAAGCTCTGAGCTCCGCCGTTGGGCCCCCTTACACTGTGCCCCTGGGCCTGGCTCTAATTGGCTCCCTTATCCACTTTGCCCCTAGATCTGGCTTTACTGCCCTCTCCACTTTTCCTGTGGGCCACCTTTGGTGTTTAACCTTTTGCTGCCTAGGTGCCCCATCTTTGCCCTGAGCCTATAGTTGTATTGGGTTCCCCCTATTGGCAAGTGTAGTTCTGGGTCCCCTTCCCCCATTGCCACCTATAGGAAGTGTAGCTATGGTTTCCACCATTACTTTGCCTTTTTGTGCAAGTATCGGTACAGGTCCCTACTTTATGGTACTTTTAGAGCAGGTTCACCTCTTGCCTCTGAGGGTATCTTTTCACCCCCTCAGCCCTGGAGATGTATGTTAGCCCCCTGCCCCTGGGTGAAATGCTTTGGTTTCTGATGGCAGGTGTTGGACCTCCCCCCCCCCCATCTTTGGCTCTGGGAAGTAACAGCCAGGCAGCTTCCATTTAGGTTTTGTGATCCTCCTGTTTCCCTCATGACAGGTCTTGATGCGCCTGGGCACGCTCGTCCTGTCCGGGCTGCCATTCTTACTTACACCACCCCCCCCCCCCATTTTTGACCACAAAAATCGCCATATGGAGGCTACACAGGATACTGGGCTCAGGCTCCCTCTGGGACAATCCGGGCCATGTGTGGGGTATCCCTTACGGGGGAGAATGTGCTGATCTGTATACCATGTGCACAAAAGGCCATAACGCGGCAGTCGGCCCCTCCCGCTTCACCGCCTTCCCCTCCCGCTTCACAAAATTAATTGGTAGCATGGTGGGCAAGAAGGCCCAGGCTAAAAAGAGACATTTGTCGTCGGCCCAGCCCTTGTGGGATGCTCACGACGATTCCATTGACTTGTCGGATTCCACGTTAGTGGAGGGGGAATTGTATGAGGAAACGGAGACTATGTACAGTCTGGTGATGCTGATTTCGGGCGGGCGCTGGGGGATGCTGTCCATGCGGCCACTATTCTTAGTATACAGTACGTCCTGCTCCAGATATAGTACTTACACTTGGGTTATCCTCCGCCAGATGGCACTGCAGAGACATGCAAAACAGGCTCCTCCCGGCGCTTCAAATACCCAGGGACTTCCCACAAATCCCCAGATTTCTCTGCAGTGCTGACTGCGAAGACATGAAGTATCACTCTCTCGCAGGTGAGCAGGGCTAATAAAGCCTGCGGCCCTGTTGGACTATTCCCACCCGTCTTTGTGATGTGCCTCCCAGCCTGGGCTGCGCTGGTCGGGTGAAGGTAGACAGCACCATGCGTGCTTATGGAGCCATGCTCCACCGCATTCCCCCACCAAAGGGTAGGCGGTTTAGGCTGATGGTGAGCCTCTAGAGCAGGGGTACTCAAATGGCGGACCGCGGTCCGAATCCGGACCGCAGACGCCATTTGTCCGGACCGCTGCCCAGGGCCGGACTGTGGCGATGGCCCCCGCCTGTGGTCCCCTTTTCGGGCGCCGCTTGATGACGCGCTGTCTCCTCCTCCGCGGCTGCCCTGGACTCAATAGTCGGGCTGGCTGGATATTGCGCACGGTGAGAGCAGGGGCGTAGCTATAGGGGGGGCCCGTCATGTAACTGGGAGTTCCCGGCCTGTGATTGGTTGGAAGGTGACGCTGCGATCCTGGTAGCGGACGTAGGGGCCGGTGCTGTGGAAGTGTTGCCGTCATTGTCCTGTGTGAGGAGCCGTTGCGGGCGCTGTGTTTTCCGGTGGAGGGGAGCGAGCAGCTGTGCCGGGTAAGCGGGAGGCGTGACTGGGGGGAAGCCGGCCGGAGCGGGTGTGGCGCCATTCATAAGAGGCGCTGTGTGACAGGCGCGGCACCTGTGGCTCTGTGCGGCAGGTGCTGGCTGCAGGCCTCGCGGCTTCCCTCACAAGCTCTGAGCTCCGCCGTTGGGCCCCCTTACACTGTGCCCCTGGGCCTGGCTCTAATTGGCTCCCTTATCCACTTTGCCCCTAGATCTGGCTTTACTGCCCTCTCCACTTTTCCTGTGGGCCACCTTTGGTGTTTAACCTTTTGCTGCCTAGGTGCCCCATCTTTGCCCTGAGCCTATAGTTGTATTGGGTTCCCCCTATTGGCAAGTGTAGTTCTGGGTCCCCTTCCCCCATTGCCACCTATAGGAAGTGTAGCTATGGTTTCCACCATTACTTTGCCTTTTTGTGCAAGTATCGGTACAGGTCCCTACTTTATGGTACTTTTAGAGCAGGTTCACCTCTTGCCTCTGAGGGTATCTTTTCACCCCCTCAGCCCTGGAGATGTATGTTAGCCCCCTGCCCCTGGGTGAAATGCTTTGGTTTCTGATGGCAGGTGTTGGACCTCCCCCCCCCCCCATCTTTGGCTCTGGGAAGTAACAGCCAGGCAGCTTCCATTTAGGTTTTGTGATCCTCCTGTTTCCCTCATGACAGGTCTTGATGCGCCTGGGCACGCTCGTCCTGTCCGGGCTGCCATTCTTACTTACACCACCCCCCCCCCCCCCCCCCCCCCCCCGGACCTTCATCCCACGGCAGACCCTGGTAAGTGGACCTCCACTGAAAGTAGTTGAGTACCCCTGCTCTAGAGGATGCCCCTCCCGCATTATTGCCCATGCCCGTGTAGAGGTGGGCCCTGTACAAAGGGTCGCCATCCTCCCTCGTTCCCCCCCATAGCCCGGGGGGAAAGAGAGGGGGGGGTGTATGTGGTCTCAGTGTATTGGATTACACGCTTGTGGCCTTCAGTAATGTCATTTGACTTGTGTACTCGGTGTCAGACGCCGCGCTGATTCGCAGCCTTATTTGTGTATCTGCCGTCATCATTGGCAAAATCATCTATTCTAAGTGTGTCATACACTTCGCTCCTCATGACAACTTGTCTACTGTCTTAGAGCTTCGCGCTCTTCGGGGGGGGGGGGGGGCGGCGACCTGGCTTGGCGCGCCACGGGCCGCTCTGGCCCGCCCTTCGAGGTTCGCTTGGCGCCATTTTGATGGTAGTCGCGCGCGTGGTATCGGTCCCCCTCCTTCCGCGGTCTGTAAGTGCCCTCACGGGCGATTTTTCATGCTCCTTGCTTACTGTGCATGGTTCTGACACCCTTTATTCCCTTTGTCTTTCAGACGGTGGAATCCAGTGGCTTCGCCCGGCGTAATTGCCAGTTGGGCCTAGTATAATTACTCCCACTTCCCTGCGGGTCATTGGGGCATCCAGGGTAGCTTCAGCGTCAATCCCTACTGGCCTATTGGGCCTATTAATCACCATATGGAGGCATCCCAGGATATTGTGACCGGGGTTCCTTTGGGACAAGCCCGGCTGTGTAGCTTGTGGGGTCTCACCTATCAGCGGTGACAATGCACGGGTCTGCGTTCCTTGTGCACAGCAGGCGCTAATGGTACTTCCCGCCCCTCCGGTGGCTGGGCCTGCACCTCGCCTCACTTCACCTACTCCCCCAAGCCTGAGTCTAACACCCAATACAAGCGGGGATTCTCATCCTGATGTGGCTGCTAGACTGGCCAGTGTTGAAAAATTGCTTACTAATACCTTAGCGCGTAAGGCCACCGCAAAAAAGCAGCACTTATCTCCTGATACCGCTCTTTTCCCTACGGAGTCTGAGTTCTTGCATCTATATGGCCATACCCCCTCGGACGAAGGGGAGCTCTTCTCCGACTCGGGGTCATCTGACGAGAAGTCAAGGGGTCATGATGATTCTGGCTCTGACCACTGGACCCCGGATGATACAGACAAACTGCTGGTTCAGATTTTTGAGTTTTTGTCAATCTCTCCCCCTGTTGCGGCTCCCAGGCAAAGAGGTGAGCTATTTCATACTGCTATGGCTCGATTAGATTTTCCTGAGCAAACCCATTTCAATAACCTCGTGCTTAAGGAGTGGGAACATCCCAGTAGACTTCCCGGGATTCCTAAGAGTTTGGACAGGAAGTATCCTTTTCCTGCTGATATGGTCAAGTGCACTCCCCTGACACTACTACGCTGCGGGATTCTGAGGACCAGCGCATTGACCAATTGGCATGCCATGCCTTTGCATTGGGGGGGGCGGCGCTGTGCCCGGTTTGCGCTTTGGCCATTACTGCGGTGGCACTCAGGGCCATGGTCAGTAATGCACTAGATGGTGCGCTCAGACAACAGGACGGCGGTTGCCTACATCAACCATCAGGGAGGGACCCGGAGCAGAGATGTCGCGGATTATGACATGGGCGGAGGCCAATGTTCAATGCATTTCGGCCGTGTATATCCCGGGGGTAGAGAATCTACTGGCAGACTCCCTGAGCAGGGGGACTTCCCGTCAGGGGGAGTGGTCCCTCTGCAGCAAGGTATTCCAGTCCCTGTGTCACCATTGGGGTCTACCGGATGTGGATCTGTTTGCATCCCGTCACAATCACAAGCTCCCAATCTTTGTCTCCCTGTCTCAGGATCCTCTGGCCTTGGCCACGGATGCTCTGTCAATGTCATGGAAGGCTCCTGTATGTCTTTCCTCCGTTTCCCCTGCTGGGCAGGCTTCTGCGCAAGATTGCTCTGGAAAGGGTGCCAGTGATTCTGGTGGCCCCAAGGTGGCCAAGGCGAGTGTGGTTCGCAGACGTGGTACAAATGGCAGTAGACCAGTACGTCCTGCCAGGGGCGCCAGATCTGCTCACTCAGGGCTCCTTACGCCATCCCAATTTACAAACTCTGGCTTTGACGACCTGGCTGCTGAAACCTCCATCTTGATGGAGAAAGGCTTGTCTGCTTCGGCGGTGGATACCATGGTGCAGGCTAGGAAGAAAACTTCTTCTGCCATCTATTATAGGGTATGGCGTACCTACATTGATTGGTGTGAGTCTAGGTCTCTTCCCTGTAGGGAGTTCTTAGTCCCCAGGGTTCTGGAGTTTTTACAGCATGGATTGGAGTTGGGTCTAAAACTCAGTACTCTGAAGGGTCAGGTTTCTGCCCTGTCTTCTTTCAGAAGTCTTTTGCTCAGCATCCCTTGGTTAAGACCTTCTTTCAGGGGGTCACTCATGTGCGTCTCCCACGTAAGCCTATGGTCCCTGTTTGGGATTTGAACTTGGTTTTGTCTGCCTTGGAGGGTGCTCCCTTTGAGCCTATTCAGGATGCTACTCTGGCTGTGCTTACCCTCTTGTCTTTCTGGTGGCTATTACTTCGGTCAGGTATGTGTCTGAGCTGGCGGCTCTGTCTATTCAGCCCCCATATTATTTAGAGACACCAGGACAAGGTGGTGGTCCGCTTTAAGCCAGACTTTCTGCCTAAGGTGGTGTCTGCCTTTCATTTGAATCAAGATATTGTTCTTCCTTCTTTGTGTCCTAATCCTAGCAATGCTAAGGAAAGGGTTCTGCATTCCTTGGATGTGGTCAGGTGTCTGAAGTTTTACCTGGTAGTCACTGCGGCTTTCAGGAAGACTGATGCTCTTTTTGTGGTCCCTTCTGGTCCTAGGAAGGGTTTGGCTCCTGCTAAGTCTACTATTAGCAAATGGAATCGTCAGGCTGTGATTCAGGCCTATTCTGCTAAGGGGAAGAATCCTCCCTTCCGCCTTACTGCTCATTCTACTCGTGCTATTGGTGCCTCTTGGGCCTTCCAGCACCAGGCTTCTGTGGAACAAGTTTGCAAGGCTGCTACTTGATCTTCTGTTCAACCTTGTAAAACTTTGAAAAGGTATGATGTTAGGGCCTCAGCTGATGCTGTTTTTGGCCGCAAGTTTTTGCAGGCGGCAGTGGTCTAAACTGTCTGCTGTCACCTTTTGTTGGGGGATCCCACCCTACTTATGGACACTATTAGATGTCCCAAGTGTAAGTACTATATCTGGAGCAGGACGTACTGTATACTAAGAATAATACAATTCTGTGAAGTATTCACCTGTAGAATTGATATTATTTGTATACAGTACGTCCTGCTCCACCCCACCCTGTTTTTTGCATTATTCTGGATCCCCTGTATGGTGATTGTTATCTTTGTTATAGTTACCAGTTGTTTTGGGTGGTTAAATTCTCCCGGCTTCTGGTTCACTGCTTTTCAATGCTGGGGATTTGTGGGAGGTCCCTGGGTATTTGAATGGCCGGGAGGAGCCTGTTTTGCATGTCTTTGCAGTGCAGCGCCATCTGGCGGAGGATAACCCAAGTGTAAGTACTATATCTGGAGCAGGACGTACTGTATACAAATAATATCAATTCTACAGGTGAGTACTTCACAGAATTGTATTTTTGTCACATCTATTGGAGGTGTTGGATATTGACCCGCCTGAGGCGACTCCTCTCAAGAAGGGGGAATTTTTTGGGGCCCGCAAGCCCCGTCTGGAATTCCCTACCCAGGGTCACTTTGATGCGCTGATCCTGAAAGAATAGGAAAGGCCCAGTCGGCTTCCTGGTGCTCCTCGGGGATGGGATAAGAAGTATCCTTTCCCGGTGGGGGCAGTTAAGCGATGGTCTTCTCCTCCCGAGGTCGATGCGCCAGTTTTGGTTTTGACCAACTCTTCTGTGCTGAACACCCCTGACGCCACTTCCCTTAAGGATGGCGAGGACAAGCGCCTTGATCAGATGGCGTGTCACGCATTTGCCAGCATGGGCTCGGCCCTGTGGCCGGTTTGTGCATCTGCCCTAGTGTCGCTTGCTACCAGGTCTCTTATCAGGGACTGGCTGAATGACGCTCAGTTTGATCCAGCTAGCACTGAGTTCGCTACCCTTAACCCTTTAAACGCCAGCCACGTAAAATTTACGTGGCTGCCTCCCCTGCAGTTAACCGCCAGCCACGTCAATTTTACGTGCCGGACTTTCCCCACTAATAGTAAAAAAAAGTTTTAAAAAGTCACTTACCTCACCCCTCGTTTGATTCAGCCGGGTCTCCTCTTCAAGATGATCTCCGGTTTCAGCTGCCTCCGGCTTTTCCTGTAAAAAAAAAAAAGACATTTGCTTACCTCCGTGTGCGCTGGCTCCCGCCGACCCTCCTCTTCACCTGGGGGGCCTCCGATCCCCCCCAGGTCTTTCCGATCTTCAGCCTGGAAGGCTCTCTCCCCTCTGCTGTTCCGACGGCTGCCGCCATCTTGCCGCTAAGTGCCATGACGTCATCCTGATAACCGGCTTCAGCGCTCTCAGCTGTCAGATGCCGGTGATCGGTGCCCGGGTAAGGAGCTGGCAGGAGATCCTCTGATCTCCTGCCTCCCCCTTCTCTGGATGCCGATCACCGGCATCTGTCATCAGAACGGCGAGGGACAAGAGCTTACAATCGGAGGTAAGTACAGTAAAAAAATGTTTTTTCTTTAATACATTGTCTTTTTTTTTCAGTTAACCCTTTGTGAGCTGGTGAGGGGTCTCTAAGACCCCTATACCTGCTCACAAGGCTCTGGGTATGGCAAGTCACCTGCGGCGAGCGGGTGACTTGCCAAAACCCTCAGCCCCCATTACCTGCCTCCCCAAAGGCCAGGGGGGGGGGGGGGGGGCAGAAGGGCCCAGGCCACTATGGCTTTGTGGGTTAGTAGCCTGCAGTGCCAGGGGCCACCAGCGCTGGCCCCTGCGCCCTGTTCTACAAGCCCCCATAGCTGGTCCGGGTCAGTAACGCTGGGTAGGGGGGACCCTACGTAATTTTTTGGGGGATTTTTAAGGGTTTTTAACCGTTAAAATTCCAAAAAAAATGGGGGTCCCCCCTTCCTGGGAGGGGGGACCTTATGTCAATTTTTTTTTTAATTAACCCCTTATGTCCTGTCGCCCAGCTGGTAATAAATGCTTCCAGCATTTTGTGATGTGTGTTTTAAGTGGACCAACACCCAGGATTTTGACTATCCTGGGTATTGGTCCTTTTCCCTGGGGCATCCCGATCGGGGATGCCCCGCTGTGTGAACCCCCCCCCCCCCCCCCCCGATCGCCCACAATAACTCACCTCACCCGGGTCCTACGGCACATGCGCGGCTGCTCGTCCAATCGGCACGCTCAGAGCGGCTGAGTTATGGACGTCTAAGAGATGTCTAAACTCAGCCGCTCTGAGCGTGCTAGTGGGTGCATCCCCCACTTCCCTCTAACAGGGAGCGTAAATAGCCGGTGCGGGCACGTGCCCTACTAGAGGGATAGCGGGGATGCGGCCGCTCATGCGCCGTAGGACCGGGATTCAAGTAAGTAGTAGCGGGTGTTCCGTGGGGTGTCACACAGAGGGGCATCCCGATTTTGGATGCCTCGGTGGGAGGAAATAGAACGGTCTGGGAATCTTATAGATTCCCGGGCCGATCAGCCCTGGGTGTTGGTCCACTTTAACCCATTGTGAACTTGTAAGGAGTCCATGAAACCCCTGGTCTGGTTATGCTGGGTAGGGGGGGACCCCATGTCATTTTTTATGGGGTTTTTAACCCTTAAAATAAGAAAAAATAGGGAATAGCCCCCGCCCCCCCCCCCCCCCCCTGGAAGGGAAACCCCATGCCAATTTTTTTCTTGATTTAACTCTTTATAGTGTGGATTGTAGTTGTATTTTATTTTTACATGTTATAACGTGTTTTTTCTGTTTGGGGGTCTTCTGAACAGTAACGGGGGGCTACCGATACATATGTGGTACCGTTGTAATCGGGAGAAATGGGGCTTTCACATGCAATATGGTTTTCTTTAAAAAAAAAAAAAGGTTTTATTTGAAATAAAGGAGACAATTTTCTAAAAATTTTTTTTGTTTAATTTACTCATATATTTAAAAAAACAGTAAAAAAAATTACAAACAAGACATTTCATGTTAAAGCCTAAACTCTGCCGCAAAAATAAAATATATCATTTTCCTGGAAATACCTGCAAAAATCAGTTAAGCAGAGCGCTAAATGGTTAAAAATGGCCTGTCAAGAGAGGGTGACAAAATCTCAAGTAGGCTGGCAGTTAAAAGGGTTAATAGAACCTATGCTTGTTGGGTATCGTTCTGCTCGGGGGACCTTGCGCTTTCAGATTTAGATTGGTTTTGTTTGTTTGCATATCGATATTTTAGGAAAACTTTTTTATTCTGCTTTATTATACATTTTTTAAGGAAACCCTGTGCGACCAAAGAATTCTTTGAGGGATTACTTTCAGAAAGATGGACCCACTACAACATGCTGGGTACGCTTAGAAAGCTTATCATGTGTACTTTCAGGAATGTATGGTTTTGTGGGGGGTATTCCAAATGTAAAGGGTTTTTTTGGCAGAAAAGGCGCAAGGTGCACACTTTGTCTGCAGAGTGAAATTTTCAAGCATAATTATTGTGCACATGCTTTACTTTTTGGTGTTTGGCAACTCTTCTTTTGACAGTACCTATGCATGTTGGGTATCGTTCTGTTCGGGGGATGTTGCTTTTTCAGACTAACTTGTTTTTTCTTGTTTGCATATAGTTTTTTTTTAGGAAAATGTGGCTTTGATCCTGCTTTTTTTATCCTTTTTTAGGGAAGCTCTGTGTAACCAAAGAATACATTGAGGGAGAACTTCCAGAAAACTGTGGCAACATCAACAAGACTGGTACGCCTAGAAAGCTTGAAGTGTGTATTTCCAGAGAATATATCGTTTGTGGGGGGTATTTCAAATGTAAAGGGCGGTTTTTATTAAAAAACTGCAAGGTGCACATAGCGCTTAGCATAGCTGTATGTGATCTAAAAATCTCTTAAAGTGCTGTTTCAGTTTGAGGAAGTCTCCTGGGCAGGAAAGGGTGTCTACCAATACATATGTGGTACCGTTGTAACTGGGATAAATTGGGATTTCACACGCAATAAGATTTTATTGACAAACTTACATTTTAATTTTTTTGCACATATTTCACCCCAAAATATTAAGAATACACTTGAAAAATGACAAACAAGACATTTCATGTTAAAGCCCAGACTCTGCTGAAAAAAACAATATATAATTTTCCTGGGAAATCCCTTCAAAAATCACAGTTGAACAAGGGGAGCGCAAGATAGTGCAAAATGGTCTGGCAACAAAGGGTGACAAAAACTCCAGGTAGGCTGGCGGTTAAAGGGTTAAGAGATGTGAATTGTTCATGGGTTTTGTCTTGGCTGCTATGGAAGATTCTATTGTCATGTGTAGCAGGACTTCAGCCCTATTGGTGGCTATGCGCAGATTGGTCTGGCTCCGACAGTGGACGGCGGATTTTGGGGCCAAGAAGTCGTTTACATCTCTGCCCTTCCTGGGTGCGCGGCTGTTTGGAGATAAATTGGATGCTGTTGCTAAGGGAGGCAAGTTACCTCAGTGGAAGAAACAGCGCCGTCCCTTTCGGGGGGGCTGGCTCGTTCACTTCTTCCTTTCGAGGGGCCAGAGCGGCCAGAGGTTTGGCCTTCTCGGGTGTCAGGAGCTCGCCTGGAACAGGGGCAGAGGTCGGGCACGTCCCGCGGCTGCCTGGGGTTCCAAGCCCACCGTTAAACCGGATCAGCAATGTAGGGGCGCCCTCACCCACACGGGTGGAGGGGTGGCTGCGGCTCTTCTTCCAGGTCTGGGCCCGGGAGGTCACAGACAATTGGATCTTGGAAGTGGTCTCCTCCGGGTACAAACTGGAGTTCGAGTACTGGCCGCCTCCAAGATTCTTAAGGTCTCGGGTGCCCTCGGACCCTCAGGCTGCACAGGGGCTCCTGTTAGCAGAGAAAAAACCTTCTGGACATGGGAGTTATTTGCCCGGTGCCTCAGTTGGAGAGAGGCAGGGGTTACTACTCCAACCTTTTCACGGTTCCCAAAAAGGAGGGTTCGGTGAGACCCATTCTAGATCTCAAGGTTCTCAACAGGTTTATCAGAGCCAAAAAGTTCCGCATGGAGACTCTACGCTCGGCTATCAATTCCCTTTGCCAAGGGGATTTTATGACATCCATAGACATCAAGGATGCATATCTGCATGTTCCGATTTTGCCGGCACATCAGTGATTCCTCCGGTATGCGGTGGAGGATCAACTTTTTCAGTTTGTAGCCCTTCCCTTCGGACTGACCTTGGCGCCGAGGGTCTTCACCAAGGTCTTGGCGGGGATTAATGGCTCTGCTCAGAGCTCAGGGCATTCACATTGTGTTTTATCTGGACGACCTGTTGATCTCACCTTCTTCCCTCCGTCAGGCGGAGCTGGACACCCACCAGGTGGTGTCGACTCTGGAGAGGTTCGGGTGGGTGATCAACCGCCCCAAGTCTTCTCTCTCTCCGTCACGAGTGATTTCATTTCTGGGCATGAATCTGGATACCATTCAGGCCAGTGTGTTTCTGCCCCAGACCAAGGTGCAAGGGATTCAGGATCTGATCATCCTTCTTTGGGCCAGTCCTTGTCCCTCTATCCGACAGGGGATGAAACTGGTGGGCTTGATGGTGTCCTCCTTCGAGGCGGTACCATTTGCATTTCGCATGAGATCTCTTCAACTTCACCTATTGACTCATTTGGACAGGTGTTCGCAGTCATTGGGTCAACCTTTCAGGATGTCTCTCAGGGTTCGACAGTCCCTTCGGTGGTGGCTGGACGCGAGCAACCTGTTGAAGGGCAGATCCTTTCTGTCCCTTGTTGGGAGACTGTTACCACGGATGCCAGCCTGTCGGGCTGGGGAGGTTATTGGAAAAGTCATCAGTTCAGCGGGGTCCTCAGGAGGCTCACACCCCCATCAATGTCTTGGAGCTCAGAGCCATCCGACTGGTTCTGGCTTGGCTGACCTCACATTTACGGGGTCTACCGGTTCAGGTTCGTTCAGACAACCGGCGGTAGCTTACATCAATCACCAAGGAGGGACTAGCAGCAGGAGTGCCCTCAGGGAAGTGTCTCTGATGTTGCACTGGGCAGAGAGCAATGTTCCTTGCCTTTCGGCAGTCGACATTCCGGGAGTGGAGAACACGGAGACGGATTCCCTCGCCACGGAGAGTGGTCTCTCAACCCCGAGGTTTTTCTGGATCTTTGCCGCAAGTGGGGGACTCCGGAGGTGGATCTCTTTGCCTCGAGGCACAATCACAAACTTCCGGCCTTTGTGTCTCTTTCTCAGGATCCTCTGGCTTTGGCAGTGGATGCCTTGTCACTGGCTTGGAAGGACCTGGGTTTTCTGTACCTGTTTCCACCTGTCTCCATGCTGCGCAAAGTAGGTCGCAAACTGGTTCTAGAAGGGGCACCAGCGATTCTGGTGGCTCCAAGGTGGCCAAGAAGGGTTTGGTACGCAGACGTTGTAAGGATGGCCGTAGACCAGTACCGGCTTCCCTTGCTGCCGGACCTGCTATCTCAGGGTCATCTACTTTACCCCAATTTACAAACGCTGGCTTTGACGGCTTGGCTGCTGAAACCTTCATCTTGAAAGAGGAATGTTTGTCTGAGGCTGTTGTTCAGACCCTGATTAGGGCTAGGAAGCGGTCCTCTTCTGGCATTTACTATAGGACTTGGAGGTCCTATATTGATTGGTGTGCGGCTAGGGCCTTGCTTTGTAGGGTGTTTTCGATTCCTAGTTTTTTTTTTTTTAGTTTCTTCAGCAACATCTGGATCTTGGGTTCCAGCTTAGTACTTTGAAAGGACAGGTTTCTGCTCTGTCGGTGTGCTTCCAGAGGTCTTTTGCCTTACCCCTGCTGGTTAAGACCTTTTTTCCAAGGGGTCGTGCATGTGCGGCCCCCTCGGAAGGCTGTGGTTCTGGTTTGGGATTGGAATTTGGTTATTTCGGCTCTCCAGGCTCCTCCTTTTGAGCCGCTACAGGATATTGCTCTTTCGGTTCTCACTCAGATGGTTGCCTTCTTGGTGGCTATTACCTCTGTTCGGTGTGTCTGAGTTGGCGGATCTGTCGATTCAGGCCCCTTACTTTGAGAGACGCCAGGATAAGGTGGTTTTTCGCTTTAAGCCAGATTTCCTTCTTAAGGTGGTGTCTGCTTTCCACCTCAATCAGGATATTGTTCTCCCTTCCTTGTGTCCTAAGCCTAACAATGACAAGGAGTGGGTTCTGCACAATTTGGATGTTCGCTGTGTGAAGTACTATTTGGTGACTACTTTTTTCCGCAAGATTGGCGTCCGCCAAGTCTACCATTAGTAAATGGATTCGTCGGGCCGTTGGGGCCTATTCTGCTAAGGGACTCCCCCTTTTAGGGTCACGGCGCACTCTACTCGTACTGTTGGTGCATCCTGGGCTTTTCAGCACCAGGCTTCTGTTGAATAAGTTTGTATGGCTGCTGTTTGGTCTTCCGTTCATACTTTTTCCAAGTTTTATAAGGTTGATGTGCGGGCCTCAGCGGATGCGGTTTTTGGCCGCAAGGTTCTTCAAGCTGCAGTGGTTTGAGTTGGTACATTCTTTACTGTTTCTGGTTCCCACCCATGACGGACACTGCTATTGGATGTCCCACATGTCATGAAGATCGAAGTGGAGTGTATGGCACACTTAGAATAATACCGTTTTGTGAGTACTCACCTTTAAAACGGGTATTATGAGTGTGCCATACACTCCACTTTGCCCCACCCCTTTTTTTCAGGTATTCTGGAGTTTTTATTTGATGAATCATTGGTTTTGATTAAGGTTATAATTGGTTCTTCCTGGTCCCCTTACTGCTTTTTTACACTGGGAAATTGGTGGGAGGTCCCAGGTATATATGGGCCGGGTGGGAAATTGGTGGGAGGTCCCAGGTATATATGGGCCGGGAGTGGCTTTCTTTTTTTGCATATTCATCTCTGCAGAAGTTCGCCCTCTACTGGAGATTACCCACATGTCATGAAGATCGAAGTGGTGTGTATGGCATACTCATAATACCCGTTTTAAAGGTGAGTACTCACAAAACGGTATTTTTCTCTTGTATTGAAGTTTTTTGTTTTCTTAGCTAACCTTGCTACTTTTCAGCATCATGACATTTAAGGAATTGTCCAGGCAACCACATAAAGTCCATTAGATAACCACACCTAGTAACGTGGAGTCTCCTAGGTAGATGCATTGGCACAGCATAATCGTACATCCAGGGAGCCAGCACTCAAAATACTTGCAAAAGTGTATTAGGCACTATAGGCATAAGTACAATCCGACATCACACTTTGGTCGTGCAGGACCCCTTTGTCAAGGAAACTAAGCCATGCATTAATGCAGACTCCCATATATAGAGAAAGTGGCCAATCAAGAATGGCCACATGTTCCACTGGGGGTGCCCCCACCTCCATTTAGACACAGCCTTAACATTCTTAATGTTCCCTGATTGGGTCTGATTAGGTTGACCCATTTCCTGGCTCCGGAGGGAGCCTGCCAGGGACCCAGGAGCTAGGGAAATGGGAATCTGTCCTAACTCGTATGCCTGGGGGAGGTCAGGGTTAGCCTCGGGGTCTGAGGCATTGTGGAAATCGTTGGTGGAATTACAGGGTCCCCTCCCTCCTCCATTACCTAATGTTGTGGCCCAAGCTTACTGCGAAGACATGAAACTACCACACTGTCGCAGGTGAGCGGGGCTATTAATGCCTGCGGCCCTGTTGGACTATTCCCACCCGTCCTTCGTGTGATGTGCCTCCCAGCCTGGGCTGCGCTGGTCGGGTGAAGGTAGGCAGCACCATGTGTGCTTAAGGAGCGCTGCTCCACTGCAGTCCCCCACCAAAGGGTAGGCGGTATAGGCTGATGGTGAGCCTTTTTGGGATGCCCCTCCCGCATTATTGTCCCATACCCCAATATCGGTGGGCCCTGTACAAAGGGCCGCCATCCTCCCTCATTCTCCCTGTAGCCTTCGGGGGGGAAAAGAAAGGGGGGGGGGGTGCGGATGTCAGCGTATTGTGATTACGTGCATATGGCCCTTTGTAATGTCTGATTGGACTAGTATATGTGGTGTCAACTGCCGCGCTGACTTGTCTTTTTACACTGCAAATGCCGCCGCGCGTGCCTTTTTCCTTCATTATGGATGTTCCGCGGCGGCGTTGCCTCAGACGCTTCTGCGTCCTTATTGGCTGCTTGTCGGTTGGACTTCACACTCTTTGGGGGGGCGGGGCCTGGCGCACCCCACGTCACGGCTCGCTCTGCCCCACCCTTCCAGGTACTCGGCGCCATGTTGTCAGGTCGCGCGCGCGTGTGACGTTCTTACTTACCGTGGTACGTAAGTGCCCTCACGGGCGGCATTATACTCATTGTAGGGTGTTCGGCTCTGACACCCCTCCTTCTCCTTGTGTCTTTCAGATGGGTGAATCCATTGGCTTCTCCCGGCCCGGTGTAATTGATAGTCGGGCCTTGTAAAATGACTCCCACTTCCCTAGCGGGTCATTGGGGCATCCAGGGTTGCTTTATAGCATCAATCCCTACTGGCATATTGGGACAAGACCGGCTGTGTATAGCGTGTGGACAGCCGCATGCTGACGCCGACAAGGCATGGGTCTGCGTACCCTGTGCTGAGCAAGCGCTGGCTTTGCAATCTGGCCTGCCAGTGGCTGCACTTCGTTTCATTACTCCCCCCAGCTTAAATCTCTCTCCTGTTGAGTTGCATACTTGTGGGGTTTCTCAGCCTGATGTGTCTTCTAGACTGCCTACTGCTGAACAGATTATTGCGAGGTCTTTAGCGCGTAAGGGCCCTTGTAAGAAGTGGCACCTGACGCCTTATGATACTGTTTTCCCTATGGGATCTCAGGAGTTTATGAATTGTGTGGATATACCCCTTCTAATGAAGGAGAGCTCTTTTCTGACTCGGGCTCATCTGATGAGAGACCAAGGGGTCATGACGATTCTGGCTCTGACCCCCTGGGCCCCAGATGACACTGACAGATTTTTCTCCCAGATATTTGAGGTTCTGTCTATCTCTCTCCCTGGTGAGGCTCCCAGGCAAAGAAGGGAGCGTTTCCATACAGCAACACACGTTTGGAATTTCTAGAGCAGGCACATTTCCATACCCTTGTGCTCAAGGAATGGGAGTGCCCCAATGAACTTCCCGGCGTTCCAGGGGATTGGGATAGGAAGTATCCTTTTCCACCTGAGGTGGTTAAATGTTGGTCATCCCCCCCCCCCCCCCCCCGGCGCATTGACCTGCTGGCCTCCCACGCCTTTGCATGTGCGGGGACGGCACTGCGCCTGGTCTGTGCCTCTGCCATTACTGCTGTGGCCACTAGAACACTCATCAGAAATATGCTTGATAGCGCCCCTGATGATCTCCCTTGTGATGTTTAATGCACTCTCCAGTTGTGTTTATAAAATTCTAGTAGCATTGGATGACACCATCAGAATGTGTGCAAGAACTTCTGCCCTCGTGGTGGCTATACGTCGCTTGGTCTGGCTGCGACAGTGGGGTGCTGACAATGCTGCGAAGGCCCTTACTGGGCTCCCCTTTAAGGGGCTACGTCTGTTTGGTAGGAGAGGTAAGTCTAGACCTGTCTAGACCTGTTTGGTAGAAGAGGTAAGTTACCCCAGTGCAGACGGCTGTCTCGGGCCCCCCTTCCACCCCTCACCATGGTGTTAAACAGGAACCAGGGGTGTCCGTCACGGGGGCTCGCGCAGCTCCCTGTTCCAGGAGCAGAAGACAACACCCTGGCTCCTCTGGGGGGGCTATGCCCAAATCCTCTCCCAAGTCCCCTAAAGCATGATGGGGTGCCCTCACCCACCTGGGTGAGGGGACGGCTGCGGCACCTTGCTTAAGTCTGGAGGCATCACGCCTCGGACCGGTGGATTTAGGAGGTAGTGTCCTCCGGCTACAAGATGGTGTTTGCTGTGCTCCCTCCCCTAAGATTATCTGGTCCCAGGTACTCCTGGTCCCTGCTTCTGCTCAGGTGCTGGCGCAGGCCGTGCAAGGTCCGCTGGGTTTGGGGGCCATTTGCAGATTTCCCTTGAGAGAGGCAAGGGACCCTACACCAACCTTTTCACAGTTCTCAAAAAAGATGGGTCAGTCTGGCCCATTCTGGATGTGCAGATCTTCAACAAATTGTCAAGTACAGGCGCTTTCCTCATCGTAACTCTGCGCTCGGCCATCTGCTACTTGCGACCTGGGGGCTTCATGCCGTTTGTGGATATCAATGATGCTTACTTTCACATCCTTGTGTTTTCAGGACACCAAGATTCCTTAGATCCACGTTGGAAGATCAACACTGCCAATTTGTGGCCTTGCCATCTAGCCTCTCTTCAGCTCCCAGAGTGCTCACCAAGGTGCTGGCGGGGGTGATGTCTCTGATGAGGCCAAGGGGCGTCCGCGGGGTGCACTACCTGGACGTCCTCATCACTTCCCAGCCTCTACATCTGGCAAAGTTGGATACTCAGCTGGTGGTGTCCATCCTGGAGTCATCTGGATGGGTGGTCAGCCACCCCAAGTCCTCACTGTCCCCTTCCTTGGTAACTTAATTCCTAGGAATAAATCTGAACTCAGTTCAGGCAAGGATATTTTTTCCTCAACAGAAGGTGGATAATCTGCACAAGTTCAGTTCCTCCTAGCTGTCCCCGTCCCTTCACCAGGCAGGGGATGCAGCTGGTGGGCCTGATGGTGGCGTGATTCGAAGCGGCCCCTTGTGCTCATTCCCTCTTGGGGCTTCTGCAACTTCTCCTATTGTCTGTATGGGACAAGGACCCAGCATCCCTGGAGTGGGTCTGGGTGTCTTCCCCCCCTGGTGAGGAGGTCCCTCTTGTAGTGGATGGACTCAAGGAACCTATTGGGGGCGGAACCTTCTTGCTCCTTCCTGGGAGGCGGTCACCACGGATGCCAGTCTATCAGGTTGGGGGGGTTCTTCTGAAGGTCCCTGCGGTTCCAGGGGAGGTGGGGCCCTTAGGAGGCCTATTCACCTATCAATGTCTTGAAGTTGTGAGTGATCAGGTTAGTTCTGATTCATTTGACTACTCATTTCAGGGCCTGCCTGCTCAGGGGCACATGGTCACTCTGATGGCAGTTTCCTACATCAGTCATCAGGGAGGGACCCGGAGCAAGAGGGTCCTCCAGGAAGTGTCTCTGATTCTGATCTGGGTGGAGGCCTATGTTCCTTGCATTTCAGCGGTATACATTCCTGGGGGGGGGGGGTCCCTCTGCAACAGGGTGTTCCAATCTCTGTATTACTGTTGGACTACCGGATGTGGATCTATTTGCATCCCGTCACAATCACAAGCTCCCGGCCTTTGTCTCCCTGTCTCCGGATCCTCTGGCCTTGGCCATGGATGCTCTGTCGATGTCATGGAAGGAATTTCGGCTCCTGTAAGTTTTTCCCCTGTTCCCCCTGCTGGGCAGGGTTCTACGCAAGATTGCCCTGGAAAGGGTGCCAGTGATTCTGGTGGCCCCAAGGTGGCCAAGAAGAGTGTGGTTCGCAGATGTGGTACAAATAGCAGTAGACCAGTACGTCCTGCCAGAGGCACCAGATCTGCTCACTCAGGGCTCCTTTCGCTATCCCAGTTTACAAACTTTGGCTTTGACGGCCTGGCTGCTGAAACCTCCATCTTGATGGAGAAAGGCTTGTCTGCCTCGCTGGTGGATACCATGGTACAGGCTAGGAAGAAAACTTCTTCTGCCATCTATTATAGGGTATGGCGTTCCTACATTGATTGGTGTGAGTCTAGGTCTCTTCCCTGTAGGGAGTTCTTAGTCCCTAGGGTTCTGGAGTTTTTACAGCATGGATTGGAGTTGGGTCTAAAACTCAGTACTCTGAAGGGTCATGTTTCTGCCCTGTCTGTCTTCTTTCAGAAGTCTCTTGCTCAGCATCCCTTGGTTAAGACCTTCTTTCAGGGGGTCACTCATGTGCATCCCCCACGTAAGCCTACGGTCCCTGTTTGGGACTTGAACCTGGTTTTGTCTGCCTTACAGGGTGCTCCCTTTGAGCCTATTCAGGATGCTGCTCTGGCTGTACTTACCCTCAAAGTTGTTTTTCTGGTGGCTATTACTTCGGTCAGGCGCGTGTCTGAGCTGGCGGCTCTGTCTATTCAGCCCCCGAACTATGAGACACCAGGACAAGGTGGTGTTCCGCTTTAAGCCAGACTTTCTGCCAAAGGTGGTGTCTGCTTTTCATTTGAATCAAGATATTGTTCTTCCTTCATTGTGTCCTAATTCTAAGGATTAGCAACGCTAAGGAAAGGGTTCTGCATTCTTTGGATGTGGTCAGGTGTCTGAAGTATTACCTGGTAGTCACTGCGGCTTTCAGGAAGACTGATGCTCTTTTTGTGGTCCCTTCTTGTCCTAGGAAGGGTTTGGCTCCTGCCAAGTCTACTATCAGCAAATGGATTCGTCAGGCTGTGATTCAGGCCTATTCTGCTAAGGGGAAGAGTCCTCCCTTCCACCTTACTGCTCGTTCTACTCGTGCTATTAGTGCCTCTTGGGCCTTCCAGCACCAGGCTTCTGTTGAACAAGTTTGCAAGGTCGCCACTTGGTCTTCTGTTCATACCGTTTCGAAGTTTTACAAGGTTGATGTTAGGGCCTCAGCTGATGCTGTTTTTGGCTGCAAGGTTTTGCAGGCGGCAGTGGTTTAAACTGTCTGCTGTCACCTTTTTGTTGGGGGATCCCACCCTACTTTATGGACACTATTGGATGTCCCAAGTGTAAGTATTATATCTGGAGCAGGACGTACTGTATACTGTATATTCTGGTCCTAGGAAGGGTTTGGCTCCGGCCAAGTCTACTATTAGCAAACAAGTTTGCAAGGCCGCTACTTGGTCTTCAGTTCATACCTTTTCAAAGTTTTACAAGGTTGATGTTAGGGCCTCAGCTGATGTTGTTTTTGGCTGCAAGGTTTCGCAGGTGGCAGTGGTTTAAACTGTCTGTCACCTTTTTGTTGGGGGATCGCACTCCTACATTATGGACACTGCTATTGGATGTCCCAAGTGTACGTATTTTATCTGGAGCAGGACGTACTGTATACTAAGAATAATACAATTCTGTGAAATACACACCTGTAGAATTGATATTTGTATACAGTCCGTCCTGCTCCACCCCACCCTGGTTTTTGCATTATTCTGGATCCCCTGTATGGTGATTGTTATTATCATTCCAGTTGTTTTGGGTGGTTTAATTCTCCCGGCTTCTTGTTCACTGCTTTTCAATGCTGGGGATTTGTGGGAGGTCCCTGGGTATTTGAAGGGCCGGGAGGAGCCTGTTTTTACATGTCTCTGCAGTGCAGCGCCATCTGGCGGAGGATAACTCAAGTGTAAGTATTATATCTGTAGCAGGACGTACTGTATACAAATAAATAATATCAATTCTACAGGTGAGTATTTCACAGAATTGTATTTTTAGGGGGTTGCTCATGTGCGTTCCCCACGACAACCTATGGTCCCTGTTTTTGGGCTTTGGAATTGGTCTTGCCTGCTTTGCAGGGTGCTCCCTTTGAACCTGTGCAGGATGCTGCCTTGGCCATTCTTACGCTCAAGGTTGTGTTTCTGGTAGCTATCACTTCTGTCAGGCGTGTGTCTGAGTTGGCGGTGCTGTCCATTCAGCCCCCCTACTTTGAGATGCACCTGGACAAGGTGGTGTTTCGTTCAAACCTGAATTTCTGCCTAAAGGTAGCGTCTGCCTTTCATTTGAATCAGGATATTGTTCTTCCTTCTTTGTGCCCTAACCCTAGCAATGCTAAGGAGAGAGTTTTGCACTCTTTGGATGTGGTTAGGTGTCTGAAGTACTATCTGGTGGCTACTGCACCTTTCAGAAAAACTGATGCTCTTTTTGTGGTCCCTTCCTTCTGGTCCTAGGAAGGGTTTTGGCTGCCAAGTCTACTATCAGTAAGTGGATTAGTCAGGCTGTGATTCAGGCCTACTCTGCTAAGGGGAAGGGTCCTCCCTTCCGCCTTGCTGCTCATTTTACTTGTGCTATTGGTGCCTCTTGGGCCTTCCAGCACCAGGCTTCTGTTGAACAAGTTTGCATGGCCGCTACTTGGTCTTCTGTTCATACCTTTTGCAGGGTTGATGTTGGGGCCTCAGCTGTTGCTGTTTTTGGCCGCAAGGTTTTTGCAGGTGGCAGTGGTTTAAACTGTCTGCTGTTTCCTCTTTATTGGGGATCACACCCTACTTTATGGACACTGCTATTGGATGTCCCAAGTGTAAGTAATCTATCTGGAGCAGGACGTACTGTATACTAAGAATAATACAATTCTGTGAAATACTCACCTGTAGAATTGGTATTATAAGTATACAGTACGTCCTGCTCCACCCCACCCTGTTTTTTTGCATTATTCTGGATCCCCTGTATGGTGATTATCATTGTCATGGTTACCAGTTTTTTGGGTGGTTAAATTATCCCGGCTTCTTTTTCACTGCTTTTCAATGCTGGGGATTTGTGGGAGGTCCCCGGGTATTTGAGGGCCCGGGAGGAGCCTGTTTTTACATGTCTCTGCAGTGCAGCGCCATGTGGCGGAGGATAACCCAAGTGTAAGTAATCTATCTGGAGCAGGACGTACTGTATACTTATAATACCAATTCTACAGGTGAGTATTTCACAGAATTGTTTTTCTTTCCTGCCTGTTAGTGTGGTTTCTGGTTGTCCTGGGGAGCTCGCTGGGTGGAAACACCATTTCACCTGCAGCACCTGATGACAGTGCTAGGTGCCACTGTGGGACCCATCTGATGCACGTGCTCCCGGCTTAAATGTAAAGCTCTAAATAGCTCCTAGACTTGTGTGTTTTCCTATTGCATGGCACAACCTGCTTCAATAAGTCCTTACGTATGGGTTATTCCGCCACAAGGTGGCGCAGTGTACTGCAGAAGAGTTGTGGCTCCTCCCGGTACCATATAAAAACAGGATCACCAATAGACCAATCCAGTGTTCTCTGCAGTGATTCTGCGAAGATAGAAGATGGCTCTTATATTGTGCAGGTGAGCGAGGCAACCAAGCCTGCGGCCCTGCATGTCTATTTCCACCTGTTTCCGGACCCTCTGTGCCTCCCAGCCTCGGCTGTCGGATCGGGTGAGGGTAGAGGAGCACTAGGGTCAAGTGCTCAAGGAGCGCTGCTCCTGGCCGCAGAACCTGTACCACAAAGGGTAGCCGGCCATAGGCTTTATGGTGAGCCTACTAGGGATGCTGAGTTCCTGTCCTAGCTTCTGAGGGGGTGAGTGTTTTGGGGAATGTGACTTGTTTCTGGTGTTTGGGGTCCCCCCATCTCTGGCCTGGGCTCTCGCCGCCCTGCCTGCTCGCTCTCAACCCCCGCCCCCCCGACATGTGTTCGGGGGGCGGGTGGTATCGGCGAGTGTTTTTAGCTGTTTTTTAAACTGTTTTCGCTGCCGTCACCGCTTTGTACCACGCTCCGGCGGGCGGCGCTATCACTGTGAGGCTTTTTTTTCCTCAGTGATGACGCTGGTGCGGTCATGTGAGCACCGCTTTCGCGCTCTTCGCGGAGGGGCTTATTGCGGCCCTCCCCTCAAGGTTCCTCTGCAGGTGCCATTTTGATTCTACTCCGCGTCTGGGGCCCCTCTTCCTCCCTGGGCTGCGGCGGTGACCTCTGCCTGTGTCGCTTCCTCCTGTGGTCTGGCGGCTTGGTGATTTCCGCCTGCTTGTTCCATGAGTCCCCTTTGGGGGTTTTGGTTTCTTTGGAGCATGGGCTGCGGGGTGCTTGTGTTTTTACTTTTGTCTTCCAGGCGGGACAACTGGGGTTGAGGTTTCTCCCGGTGCTGCTCCTTACCCTCCCTCATCTCCCCTTACTAGCTTCTGGGGGCATCCCTTGGGGGTGGCTTTTTATTAGCCCTTACCCTGTGCTGGCCTTTTGCGCCTGTCTTAATCACCATATGGAGGCTTCTGGGGATAGCGTGTTTGGGGGGTCCTTCGGGGCAATCCCGGCTGTGTGCCATCTGCGGGGCATCCCCTCTGAGTAACAGTGCCGCGGTGTGCGTGCCGTGTGCCCAGGGTATCGTTGCGGCCCATGCTGGGCTACCCGCTTCACTTCCCAGCTCTGCGCCCCCTTTGGCGTCGCCTACCCCTCTGCGCCTGCATCTACTTTATCCATACAGGCTTCCCTCCCACAGGCTCTGTTATTTTATGTTATGGATTTATCAGTTGATGCTGATTACAAGATTTGAAAAACTGAACTACTGGGGTCTGGAGGAGGAGCTAAAGCTTTTGTGTATTCTGGTGATCCTGTGTTCCTACTTTGGGGCAGAGCCCCAGGTAAATCCTGCAATACCCATGGGTATTATAGACCACCAGCCCAGCCCTATGATTGGTGGTTTGCTGCTGGGAGTGGGTGCCAGAAGTCGGTGTCAGTGGCTTCTACTCAAAGGTGCTGCTATGAAGTTACAGGAAGTTGGCAAACAGATATGACGCTGTAAGCTTTAACCATTAAAAAAAAGCAATGTGGAGCCATTATCTTTGGATAGGTTTCTGGGAGGGGGTCCTAGAAATACATGGTCACAGCCACAGGGTCCTCTTGCTTGTATAATGTGGTCCAGTATTGTATAATGTAGTCCCAGTATTGTAAACTCACTCCTCCTCCTGGTCTATTTACAAAAATTGTGTGTAGATTTCATTTGAGCTCCACAATACAGTACTATACTTGTTTCTCCAAAAGGAAATGAGAGGACCATCAGTGTTGCAGCCTCAGCCACATGTTGTGAAAGAAGAAAAACGCCATTCACCATCCATGCGTCCTGAAGGCTTTTCTCCTGGCATGAGGAGTGAACCTCACAAACTTCCTGAGTCTCTCAAAGGTTCCAGCCACGTTCAGCCACGTAAGTTGTCTGCTCCATGTAGGCATAGAAAAGTTTTGCTTACTTCAGCTGTTTGTGTGATATGTGGCAATATAGCAAAGGTTTTCTAAAGTCTTACACCCGGCTGCTAATTATTCCCTTGTCACTTAGTTCACAATTCAAACTTTGGTTCTAAGCTGGCTGGGAGCTATAGTCTATAGTTGTCAGTAGCCTGCTCATTACTCACATGGAACTACTTCTGCTTGGTGTTTAGTCTGGCATGCCATGTGGCCACAAACTTTAAGGCTTTTACTCAAATTATTATTGCTTATTACATGTAATGGTCTGCTGGTGAAGCCCAATTAGCAGATCATGCTGACTGATATTTCAACCTCATAGTAGCTTAGCGCTATACTGCTTATTGCATAGCCTTAGCACTTGGATAAAAAAAAGCCCATGAAGATTCATTTTATTTTAATTTTTATATTAGGGCCGGAAATGAAACCAATTGATGTCAGTCGCCCAATCAGACCACCTGATCCAGGCCTTGCTTCTCAAAATGTACCAGAGAAAGAGAAACAAAAGCCAGAACCTAAGACGCCTGTGGCTCCGAAAAAGGTAAGAAGTCTCAGAACCGGTCTTGATTCTATATACAATCACATTAGTTTTTTCCAAGTATACAGCACGTCCTGTTACACTAAATTCCTTACGCTTGGGATATCCCGCCACAAGGGGCGCAGTGGACTGCAGAAAGATTTGTGGCATCTCCCGACACTACAAAAGGACAGAAACCTACCACAAATTCCCAGTTTCCTTCTGCAGTCAGGACTGCGAAGATAGAAGATGGCTCTCTATTTTACGCAGGCGAGCGGGGCTTACCAGCCTGCGCCCTGCAGAACTATTTCCACTCGTTCTGGACCCACTGCCTCCCAGCCTCGGCTGCCTGGTTCAGGTGAAGGTAGGATAGCATCAGGGTCAGGTGCTTGAGGAGCGCTGCTCCAACTGCAATCCCCGCACCTACACGGGCGGTTCAGGCTTATGGTGAGCCTTGTGGGATGCCCCTTCCTGCCTTATTATTGTGGGCCTTCCCCCTCCCTCCACTGCCCCCCCCCCCCCCCTTGCTAAGACATGCCAGAGTGTGTCTGCCGCTGTTCTTCCCCGCCTCGCTCTCTCCCTGGGGAGCTCTCCGTGGAGGGGAGGGCAGGGGTTAGGCGGTGGTGTCCGCATTAGTGTTTTTGTCTGTTCTGTACTTGTTTTTGTGCACTCGCCGCCGCGCCGTCTATGGATGATACGGTCAGGATGTATGGTAGTACTTCTGCCCTTTTGGTGGCTATACGCCGCTCTGTTTGGCTGTGTCAGTGGGTGGCTGATAATGCTGATAAGAAGGCTCTCACTGGCTTCCCCTTTACTGGGCTACGGCTCTTTGGGGAGCGTCTGGATCTGTTTTCCAAGGATGGTAGGCTGCCTCAATGCGGGAGGCAGCCGCGGCCCTTTCGGGGGGCTGGTTCTTCCCTCCCCTCCTTCCGTGCTTCCAGGTCCGGTTGGGGTGCACCATTTGCGGGGGCACGTAGAGACCCCTGGGGCCGGGGTATAGGCCGTGGTCGCTCCGGTCTCTCATGGGGTCCCAAGTCCAAATTTTCCCCCAAGCCCCCTCAGGCACGAGAAGGCGCCCTCACCCATTCGGGTGGGGGGACGGTTGTGGCTCTTTGCTCACGTTTGGAGACTGTGCGTCTCAGACCGATGGATTCAAGAGGTGGTGTCCCCCGGGTACAAGATAGTTTGCAGCCTGGCCGGCCCCAAGATTCATCAGATCCCGGATGGTTCAAAGCCCCCTGTCGGCTCAGGGCTTGCGGTCCAAAGCCTTTTGGATTTGGGTGTCATCTGTCCTGTGCCTTCTCAGGAAAGGGGCAGAGGCTTCTACTCCAATCTTTTCATGGTTCCCAAAAAGGATGGGTCCCTGAGGCCCAACCTGGATTTGAAGCCCCTCAACTAATTTGTCAGGTTCAAGCATTTTCGCATGGAGACTCTGCGCTTGGCGGTCAGTACCTTTCGCCTGGGTGATTTCATGACTTCTGTGAACATCAAAAATGCTTACCTTCATGTTCCAATCTTTCCAGGTCATCGGAGATTTCTCCGGTTCGCTCTGGAGGATCAGCACAATTTGTGGCGCTACCGTTCCTCTTACCTCTGCTCCTTGGGTCTTCACAAAGGTGCTGGCGGGGGTGATGGCTCTGTTGAGATCTCAGGGCATTCGCATCCATCCTTATCTGGACGACATTCTGATTGCGTCTCGGTCCTTCCATCAAGCCAAGCTGGATGCCCAGATGGTGGTCTCCACACTCGAGTCCTTCGGTTGATCAACTATCCCAAGTCTTCTCTGTCTCCGTCCTTGGTGAGGTCCTTTCTGGGCATGACTCAGGATACATCTCAGGTCAAGGTTTTTCTACCTCAGTAGAAGGTGGAGAGCCTGCAGACGCTGGCACGGTCTCTACTTTCTTGCCCTCACCCCTCCATTCGGCAGGGGATGCAGCTGGTGGGCCTGATGGTGTCATGCTTCGAGGCGGTTTCCTATGCTCAGTTTCACATGAGAACTCTTCAGTTGCACCTCTTGTCAGTTTGAGATTGGGACCCTGTGTCCTTGGATCAGATTTGTTCTGTCTCCTCTGGTCAGTCAGTCTCTCTCGTGGTGGCTGGACTCAAGGAATCTCCTACTGGGCAGGACCTTTCTGCCCCCTGTGCTGGGAGACTGTCACCACAGATGCCAGTCTGACAGGTTGGTGGGGGGGGGGGGGGGTTGGAAGTCTCTGAAGTTCCAGGGTCGGTGGGGCCCTCAGGAGGCCCATGTTCCCATCAGTATTCTGGAACTGCGGGCGATAAGGTTGGTTCTTTTCCAGTTGACTCCGCACCTTCGGGGTCGGGCTGTTCAGATCCGCTCAGACAACCGGATGGCGGTTGCCTACATCAATCATCAGGGAGGGACTCGGAGCAAGCGAGCCCTCAAGGAAGTGTCTCTGATACTGTCCTGGGCGGAGGAGAATGTTCCCTGCAAATCGGCATTTTACATCCCGGGAGTGGAGAACCTGGAGGCAGACTCTGAGCAGGGGGATGTCTCGGCTGGGGGAGTGGTGTTTCACTCTCTGCCACCGCTGGGGTCTCCCGGATGTGGACCTGTTTGCTTCACGTCACAATCACAAACTTCCATTCTTTGTCTCAGGATCCTCTTGCCTTTGCCACGGATGCACTGGCAATGCCTTGGAAGGGGTTTCGGCTCCTCTGTGTTTCCTCTGCTGGGCAGGGTGCTGCGTAAGTTAGCCCAGGAAGGGGTGCCAGGCCAGCCATTCTGGTGGCCCCCTTTTGGCCAAGAAGAGCGTGGTTCGCAGACATCGTGCAGCTGGCAGTAGATCAGTACATCCTGCCCAAGGATCCAGACCTGCTTACTCAGGGGCAGCTGTGCCATCCCAATTTACAAACGCTGGCTTTGATGGCTTGGCTGCTGAAACCTCCATCTTGATGGAAAAGGGGTTGCCTGCCTCTGTTGATACCATGATTAGGGCTAGGAAGAAGTCCTCATCCTTTATCTACTACAGGGTCTGGCATGCTTACATTGCCTGGTGTGAGTCCAAATCTCTTCCCTGTCAGGTGTTTTCTATTCCCAGGATTCTGGAATTTTTTCAGCATGGTTTGGATTTGGGCCTTCAACTTAGTACCCTCAAGGGTCATGTTTCAGCTCTGGCAATTTTTTTCCAAAAATCTTTTGCCAGTCACCGTTTGGTTAAGACTTTTTCCAGGGGGTTTCTCACGTGCGTCTGCCATGAAAGCCTATGTTACCAGTTTGGGATTTGAATCTGGTGGTCGCCCCTTTGAGCTTCTCCGTGAGGCCGCTTTGCCCATTTTGACTCTTAAGGTAGCCTTTTTGGTGGCTATCACTTCTGTCAGGGGTGTTTGAGTTGGCGGTGCTTTCCATCAAACCTCCTTATTTTGAGCGACACCAGGACATGGTATTTCGGTTTAAGCCTGATTTCTTGCCTAAGGTTGTGTCTGATTTTCATCTCAATCAGGACATTGTCTTGCCTTCATTGTGTCCTAATCCTGCTAATTCCAAGGAGCGGACATTGCATTCTTTGGATGTGGTCAGGGTTCTGAAGTTTTATTTGGTAGCTACTGAATCCTTTAGGAAGACTGATGCTCTTTTTGTTCTCCCTTCTGGACTTAGGAAGGGTTTGCCTCCGGCTAAATCCGTCAGGCGGTGGGGCAAGCCTATTCTGCTAAGAGGAAGGAACCCTCTTGGGCTTTTCAGCACCAGGCTTCTGTTGAACAAGTTTGTAGGGCCGCAACTTGGTCTTCTGTTTATACAAGTTTTACAAGGTTGATGTTAGGGCCTCAGCTTATGCTGCTTTTGGCCGCAAGGTTCTTCAGGCGGCAGTGGTTTAAAGTGGACCAACACCGAGAGGTGATCGGCCCGGAAATCTATAAGATTCCCGGGCCGATCACCTCCCACCCCGCGGGACATCCGAGATCGGGATGTCCCGCGGGGTGAAACCCCCCAAAAAAACCCCAAACACCTTACCTGATCTTCAGCGGCGGCCGGCCGCCGCCGCCTCCCTCGCGCCCCTGTAGGCGTGCCCGCGCCGGCCGTCTGCGAATGGCCGGCGGGGGCGCGCGCGCGCCGAAAGTGACGCGAGGGAGGCGGCGGCGGCAGCCGCTTGGACGTTCCTGATCCCCGCCTGGACGTTGGCGGGGATTGGACCGTCCAGTCACGTGGGAGCGGGGACAGGTAAGATTTTGGGGCTTTCTGGGGGGTTTCACACAGCGGTGTGCCCCGCCGAAGTGGACCAAAACCCAGGATAGTCAAAATCCTGGGTGTTGGTCCACTTTAAACTGCCTGCCGTTGCTCTTTGGGGATCCCACTCTACTTTACAGACACAGGGGGATTTCAGGTAGTCTGCATGACTCCCGGCCCGCCCCCGTGCGGCAGGCGCCGCTGCCGAGCCTGCTTCCCGGCTCTGCGGGGAGATGCGCCAGCCTCTACTGCCGCGGCGTCTCTCAGGTGGTATGGCGGAGGGGAGCTTCTCCCCTCATGTGCTGTTGTAGGGGGCGGGGCCGAGCGTTTGGCGCGTCGCTGCGGCCCGCCCCCGTGCGGCAGGCGCCGCTGCGGAGCCTGGTCTCCGGCTCCGGATGAGCAGCTTGGCGGTGGAAGGGGGGGCGGAGCAAGGCATGACGCGCGATCTGTGCTGGCCACGCCCCCTTCTCATCTCTCTCGGTTCCTCCGCATCGTGACGTGTGGACACCATTACAGCACCGTGAGTGGCCCTGCGGGCCTCCTTTATTTTTGTCCTATGCATTATATGTATATTTAATTTTGCTATGTGCATGCCATGTTTATTGGGTTTTTCATTTATCTCTTTCAGGCGGACCTACATTGGTGTTAGGGGGTTTTCTCCCGGTCCTAGGGTCCCTGGGTTCAAATTGGGGCTTACTGTAACTCCTCCCACTGGGGACATTAAAGGGGCATCCCGGGTTGCTTATATGCGTAATTCCCTTGCTCATTGCGACTACCTATAAGTTCACCGCATGGAGGCATCCCCAGATACTGGGCTTGGGCTCCCTTCGGGGCAATCCCGGAAGTGTATGGGGTGTGGGGTATCCCTTACGGGGGATGATTTGTTCCTTTGCGTACCATGTGCGCAGCAGACTATTAAGCGCCAATTCGGACTCCAGGCGTCTGGTTCTGCACCGCCGGTCCCTTCTCCTTCCCCTCCCCGATTGATCCGTGCCCCGCGTGACGTCATGAGTGGGGAGTTGCAATCTGAGGTGTGTGCCAGATTGGCCAATCTTGAAAAATTGTTTTCTAGTGCGGTTGCCAGAAAGGCCCTGGCTAAGAGGAAGCACTTGTCGCCGGCCACGCCTGCATTTGACTTTGATGAATTTGATGCTCTGGATTGGTCCGATTACTCCCCGCTTGAGGAAGGGGAGTTATGAGGATTCAGATTATTCGGACGATCAACAGTTTGTTGGTGCTGATTCTGAGCGGGGCTTGGGGAATTCCTTGGATATCCCTAAGGTTCTGGCTCGAATGTTTGAGGTTCTGGCTATTTCTCTTCCTGAGGCAGCTCCTCAGCAACAGGGGGAGTTTTTCAAGGAATCTAGGCCGCGTTTGGAATTTCCTAATCAAAAGCATTTTGATGGAATTATTACTCAGGGTTGGGATAAAAAAAAATCCCAACGGTAAAGCGTTGTTCGTCTCCTCCTGAGGTGGATGCCCCGATTTTGGGGTTGTCCAACACCGCTTATTTGAATTCTCCTGATTGTTCCACTCTTAAGGATGGTGAGGATAAACGCATTGACCAGATGGCTTGTCATGGTTTTGCCAGTGTTGGGTCGGCCCTGCGGCCTGTTTGTGCTTCGGCGCTGTTGGTGGTGGCTACCAGGTCGGTGGTCAGGGACCTGTTGACTTCTTCCGGGCTAGATCCGGCTAGTGACGAGTTCCTTGGTCTTAAACGGTGTGAATTGTTTTTGTCATTTCTACTAGCCGCCTTGGATGACACTTTGATGATGTGTGGCAGAACGTCGGCCCTGCTTGTGGCTATTCGACGTTCGGTTTGGTTGCGCCAGTGGGCGGCTGATTTTGTGTCCAAGAAGTCGCTTACGGCTCTTCCCTTTGTGGGATTGCGGCTCTTTGGAGAGAAATTGGATTCAGTCACCAAAGGCGGTAAGTTACCTCAATGCAGGAAGCAACGTCGTCCCTTTCGGGGGGCGGTTTCCTTTGCTCCCTCCTTTCATGGGGCCAGAGCTGGCAGAGGATTGGCTTTCTCCTCACCCAGAGGAGATTCCTGGAATAGGGGTAGGGGACATGCCCGTCCAGGATATAGTTGGGGCTCTAAGCCCAAACCCGCGGCCAAGCCAGCTCAGCAATGACGGCTGCAGCACTTCTCCCAGGTCTGGGACCAGGAGGTCTCGAACAGATGGATTCGGGAAGTGGTGTCTTCCGGCTACAAGCTGGAGTTCGAGTTCCGGCCCCCTCCCAGATTCTTCAGGTCTCGGGTGCCTCAGGATCCTCTGGCCGCGCAGGGGCTCCGGGCGGCGGTAAAGAATCTTCTGGATATGGCTGTCATTTGTCCAGTGCCTCCCGCGGGCCGGGGCTTTTATTCCAATCTGTTCACGGTTCCCAATAAGGACGGCTCTGTTCGGCCCATCCTGGATCTGAAGATCCTCAACAGGTTCCGGAAATTCCACATGGAAACGCTGCGTTCAGCCATCTACTCTCTTCGTCAGGGGGACTTTATGACGTCCATAGACATCAAGGACGCTTACCTGCATGTTTCAATTTTTCCGGCGCACCAGAGGTTTCTCAGGTTCGTGGTGGAGGATCGGCATTTTCAGTTTGTGGCCCTTCCTTTCCGTCTTACCTCGGCTCCAAGGGTTTTCACCAAGGTGCTGGCTGGGGTGATGGCTCTCCTCAGAGCCCAGGGTATCCGCATTGTGCCATATCTGGATGATCTTCTCATTATGGCGTCTTCCTTCAGCCAAGCGGAGTTGGACACCAGGACTGTGGTATCCACTCTGGAGAGATTCGGTTGGGTGATCAACTACCCCAAGTCCTCCCTTTCTCCGTCCAGGGTAGTGTCTTTTCTGGGAATGTCTCTGGATACTTCCCAGGCCAGGGTGTTTCTTCCTCAGTCCAAGGTTCTCTTGATTCAGGAGTTGACCCGGCTTCTCCTGTCCACCCCTCGTCCGGCCATCAGGCTGAGGATGAGGCTGGTGGGATTGATGGTGGCTTCCTTCGAGGCGGTTACTTTTGCTCAGTTTCACACAAGGACGCTCCAGCTCCATCTGTTGGCGGCCTGGGACAGGTCTCCACTGTCGTTGGATCAGTCGTTCCTGATGACCCCCCGGGTTCGGCGTTCCCTTCAGTGGTGGCTGGATCCAATCAATCTGTTGAGGGGCAGGTCTTTTCTGACTCATCAGTTGCAGGGCTTGCCGGTTCAGGTTCGGTTGGACAATCGGACGGCGATCGCCTACATCAATCACCAGGGAGGGACTCGCAGCAGGAGTGCCCTCAGGGAAGTGTCTCTGATTCTGGCCTGGGCGGAGAGCCATGTCCCGTGCATTTCGGCGGTTTACATTCCCGGAGTGGAGAACGCGGACTCTGAGCAGGTTCTCATCTCGCCTGGGGGAATTGTCCCTCAGCCCCAAGGTGTTTCGCTTGATTTGTCTCAGGTGGGGGTCTCCGGTGGTGGACCTCTTTGCCTCTCGTCACAATCACAAACTTCCGGCATTTGTGTCTCTCTCTCGGGATCCACTGGCTCTGGCAGTGGATGCCATGTCTCTGAACTGGAGGGATCTGGGGTTTCTGTATCTGTTCCCTCCGTTTCCCATGGTGGCCAGAGTGGTGCGCAAGCTGGCCCTGAAGGGAACGTCAGCAATTCTGGTGGCTCCAAGGTGGCCAAGACAGGTTTGGTTCGCCAACGTGGTAAGGTTGGCAGAGGATCAGTTCGTTCTGTCTCTGCTGCCGGATCTGCTCACTCAGGGTCAACTACTTTACCCCAATTTACCAACGCTGGCTTTGACGGCGTGGCTGCTGAGACCTCCATCTTGAAGGAGGAAGGTCTTTCCGATGCTGTGATTCGTACTCTTGTTAGTGCTAGGAAGTGGTCTTCCTCCACCGTCTACTATAGGACTTGGAGGTCTTATATTGATTGGTGTGAGGTCAGGGCGTTGCCTTGTAGGGAGTTTTCTATTTCCAGAATTCTGGAGTTTCTTCAGCATGGTCTGGACCTGGGGCTCCAGCTTAGTACTCTGAAGGGGCAGGTTTCTGCCCTGGCGGTTTTCTTTCAAAGGTCTTTTGGTTAAGACCTTTTTCCAGGGGGTTACGCATGTGCGGCCTCCTAGGAATCCTTTGCTCCCAGTTTGGGATTTGAATTTGGTTCTTTCTGCTTTTCAGGGTCCTCCTTTTGAGCCTTTGCATGATATTGCCTTGTCTTAGCTACCAAAAAAAGCCACCTTCTGCGTAAGCAATCACTTCTGTTCGGCGTGTCTGAGTTGGCAGATTTGTCCATTCGGGCTCCGTATTTTGAGAGGCATCAGGACAAGGTGGTTTTCCGTTTCAAGCCGGATTTCCTTCCTAAGGTGGTTTCTGCCTTTCATCTAAATCAGGACATTGTTCTGCCCTCCTTGTGTCCTAATCCCAGCAATGACAAGGAGAGGGCTTTGCATTCTTTGGATGTGGTTCGCGTTGCGAAGTACTACTTGGTGGTAACGTCTTCTTTTCGTAAGACGGATGCCTTTTTTTGTGGTGCCCTCTGGGCCTAGGAAGGGTTTGGCTCCTGCCAAGTCTTCCATTAGTAAATGGATTCGCCAGGCCATTGTTGGGGCCTATTCTGCCAAGGGGAAGGTTCCCCCTTTTCGTTTTACTGCTCATTCTACTCGTGCTGTTGGGGCGTCCTGGGCCTTCCAGCACCAGGCCTCTGTTGAGCAAGTTTGTAAGGCTGCTACTTGGTCTTCTGTTCACTTTTTCCAAGTTTTACAAGGTTGATGTTCGGGCCTCAGCGGATGCTGTTTTTGGCCGCAAAGTTCTGCAAGCTGCAGTGGTTTAAGTTGTGCTTTATTGCCTTGTTTTTGGATCCCCGCCCTTTATGGACACTGCTGTTGGATGTCCCACATGTTATGATTGTCTTGAAGCGGGGTGTGTGACATACTTAGAATAATACCATTTTGTGAATACTCACCTGTAAAATGGGTATTAGAAGTATGTCACACACCCCGCTTCACCCTGCCCTTTTTGTATTCTGGATCCTTTATATGGTGAACTTTGCGTTGTTAGGACTTATTTTTGGCTCTTCCTGGTCCCTTACCTTACTGCTATCTTTATACTGGGTGATGAGTGGGAGGTCCCATGTATTTATGGACCGGGAGGGGCTCTCTTTTTTTTCCTTACATCTCTGCATATCGCCATCTACAGGTCAGTATTACCCACATGTTATGATTCTTGAAGCGGGGTGTGTGACATACACAAGGAAAAATACAATTCTGTGATTACTCACCTGTAGAATTGTCTTTAATGTGTACAGCACGGCTTGTTTCATCCCTCCCTTGTTATATTTGTACTTGGTTGCCTTCTTATGGTGATTAGCTTAGGTTGGTTTGTTGTGGGCTGTGTATTGTTATAATCTTTGGTCTCCGGCTTCTGGCATCACTGCTCTTCAATACCGAGGGTCTATGGGTAATTCCTGGCCTTTTATAAGGCCGGGAGGAGCCACAAGTCTTCTGCAGTCAACTGCGCCACCTTGTGGCGGAATACCCAGATGTAATGATTGAAATGAAACACGCTGTGCTGTACACAGTAAAAACAATTCTACAGGTGAGTAATCACAGAATTTGTATTTTTTTTTTTAACACATGTGGCTTCGGAGTTGAAAGAAACCTTAAATTAAATATCAGGTGTCCCAAAACTGCTGTCCATTTAGCGTATGTAGACTATAAAACAAGCTTCTTTCTTCCTGGCTGTAGGTCCAGTAGCTATCTTCTAGTAACAATGCTTATGTGGTTTATTGTCTCACTTTCTCTAGGACTTAAAAATTAAAAACATGGGCTCTTGGGCAAGTTTGGTGCAGAAGCCACCGGTCACCCCGACTGCTCCTGGCAAATCATCCAGCGATAGCTTTGAGCTTTTCAGACGTGCTGCTCGGGAAAAGGAGGAGCGGGAGAGGGCGCTCAAACTACAAGCGGAGCAAGCTGAAAGGATGCGGCGGGAGCAGGAGAGGATGCGGTAAGTGGCAATGAACTCTAAACTGGGTAAATGTGTATGACAAGTAAAAACGTTCTAATGTAATGTTAATTTTGTAGACCTGATCAGGTGTTTCAGTTGTATACAGGATGACCAGTTGATCGAAATGGTTTGTGTATGGCCCCTATTTGTTAGAATTCCCCCCCCCCCTCCAGATCTCACACACACCTATTTAAATGAATAGCAGGCTGAATTATTGGTTCTGGTGATACCGATTGTGTTGAGACAAGCAATGCAAATTTGACCTCATTTCATTGTATGTAGTTCTTTTTAGCCTAATCCACCCAAAGGTTAAGGATAGAGGCAAGGAACCCCCAAAAGCCAGCTCAAGGATCTTTAACCCATTGAACGCTGTGGATCCTGCAGCATTAGATTTCCGTATACCTGTTGGATGTTTTTATGCCAGGCATCCCTAAAGCTAGTAATGGGTGAGGAGACTTGACTGTTGCCAGCTCCTGGAGTTAGGGAGCCCACCAGGACAGTCAATGGGTCCAGGGAAAGGGGCCACCATGCATAGCAGGCAGAGCCTCTAACTTCAGGGAACTTTTGGCATTCAAGCTAGCTCTGAATCCCTTACTACCAGATCTCAGGCTGAGATGTCCAGATCTGGTCCTACAGTGATTCCATAGCAGCGTACCTAAATCGGGGTGAGACCAGATCCTTAACAATATTCTATCCAACTCGACTCTGTTCCCTTAGCGGCAGTTCCTTTTTAAAGAGTACCCAAGAAACGATTGTATTCTAAGTATACAGCACGTCCTGTTCCAGAAGATATTCCTTACACTTGGGATATACATCCAGTAGATGGCGCTGGACTACAGAGACAGAAAAGTGGCTCCTCCTGGCCCCATATATACCAGGGACCTCCCACAAATTCCCCAGTTTTTCTCTGCAGTCCTGGCTGCGATGACTAGAAAATGGCGCTCTATTCGCAGGTGAGCGGGGCTATTAGCCTGCGGCCCTGTAGGACTATTCCCACCCGTTTCCTTTTACTGCCTCCCAGCTTAGGCTGCACGGGTTCGGGTGAAGGTAGGCAGCACCACTGTCAGGTGCTAGGGAGCGCTGCTCCAACCGCAGTCCCCCGCCAAAGGGTAGGCGGTATAGGCCCATGGTGAGCCTTATGGGATGCCCCTCCCGCATTTTGTACCCCTCGCCCCCTGTCCCTGCAGTTGGCTCCCTTTTAGGCTGGGTGTCGCTTCCCCTTCGCTCTCCCTTGTAGATCTTGGGGGGGGGGGGGGGGGGGATGGGGGTGCATGTCTTTACTATATGTTGTGTGTTGTTTTGATCCCTTATGAATTGATAGCACTGGTTTCTATTCTAAGTATGTCACACACCCCGCTTCAAACATTAATAATTACACTTGGGTTAAACCACCTCTAGGTGGCCACGTTGCAGAGAAGTCTTGAAAAACGAGCCCCTCCCGGTCTATACATGGGACCTCCCACTTATCCCCCAGTGTTCTTCTCTGCAAGATGGCGACAAGACAGAAGAATGAATTCTCCTGCTTGCAGGTAGCCGGGGTGACACCCCGGCCCCCCTTCTGGTCTATTTCTTCCCAGCTTGTTTTATCTATTTGCCCTTGATTTATTGTGTAGCCTCCCAGCTTAGGCTGCCGGCCGGGCAAGGGTAGACGGCACCCTAAGGTGCCTAGGAGCTTGCTCCTCCGCTAGACCCCATACCATGGGGCAGCGCGGTTATCCGGCCTGGTGATCCGGATTCGGGATGCCCCGTCCCGTTGCCCCCATGGGTATTTTCCCTGTGTCCCGCTTGGTCCCTTCTCCCTGCGCTAGATGGGGGGGGCTGTGTCTGTGTGCTTGGTACATGTTGTGGCTGGTACTCCGGAGGAGGGGGGGCGGGGCCGCATCTCGCACGGCCCGCATTGTGCTGCTGATTGCAGGGGGGGCAGGGCCGGAGTGCCTGGCGCGCTTGGGTGGGCCCGCTCTCCTTCTCCCTGCCTCCTCGTTTCAGGATGGTCGTTTGAATGCTGCGGCTGTCCTCTGCGCCGCCATTTTATAAGATCGTTATTTTTTAAGGTAGGCTGTGTTCTATTTTTAAGGTGGTATTGCGGTAATTCTGCTTTTTACTGGGGACATTAGAGCTGGCTTCTTATGTCAGGGCGCGGCTGCCAGTAACCCCTCAAGGTTTGGGGTTTGTCTGGGTGCTGTCAGCGTGATCTTTAGTTATCAGCTGTATTGCAGCTGGGTCCCTTGCTCTTGTGTGCATCCATAGATAGATAGATATTCTAGATATGTATATGTATATATGTATAATATATATGTATGTATGTTCTAGATATTTTTCTGTGTACTGGTTTATGTTTGTTTTTGCATTTTATTCACGTACTGACGCATGCTTGTTTATTTGCTTGAAGTGACTGTTGTCTTTTCTGTTGCAGATCCTGGGATCCCGTGCTGAAGGGGTCTCCCGGTCTTAGATACCTGGCTAGTGGGGTTGTCCATTACAATTATATATATATATAATATATTATATTATATATTATATATTTTATTTTAAATTGCAAATCCTCCCACTACTGGGACATTAAAGGGGCATCCCGGTTCGCATACAGCATAAATCCCTGGGTAATTGCGAATACCACAGTTTCACCATATGGAGGCTTCCAAGGATACCGGAAACTGCCCTTCAGGGCAATCTAGGCTGTGTGGGGGTTGTGGGGCTATGCTCCCGGGGGATGATGTCATTATATGCATTCCATGTGCGCAGCGGGACATTGAGCGCCAGTCCGGCACCCCGGTTTCTGGCCCCTCTCCACCTGTGTCATCTCCTACTCCTCCCCGCCTGTTCCGGACCCCGTGTGACGTTGTCATGGGTGGGGATTCGCAATCCGAGGTATGCGCCCGGTTGGCCAGCCCTGAGAAAATGTTTTCTGCTGTGGTTGCTCAGAAGGCTCCGGCTAAGCGGAAACACTTGTCCCCGACTCCGCCGGACCCAGACGTGGATGTTATTGAGGCATTGGATTGGTCAGATTGCCCCCCCCCCCCCCCCCCCCCCCCCCCCCCGGCTGAAGAGGGGGAGATTCTAGAGGAATTGGACGACCCTGAGGTCCAGCAGTTGTTTGGTGCTGAGGGTGACCAGGCGGCAGGGATGGTAGTTGACACCCCTTCCATATTGCCTCAAATGTTTGAAGTTTTGGATTTAGACCCTCCCGAGGCGGTTCCTCCGCCTAAGGGTGAGTTGTTTGATGTGGCCAAGCCGCGTTTGGAGTTTCCCAGTCAACGACATTTTGAGAATGTCGTCCTTAAAGAATGGGAGCAGCCTACGCGTCTCGTTAGTGTTCCGCCTAGTTGGGATAAGAAGTATCCTTTTCCGGCGGACTTGGTGAAGCGTTGGTCTTTTCCTCCCGAGGTTGATGCCCCGGTTTTGGGTCTATCTAACATGGCTGTGTTGCATTCTCCTGACACTACTACCCTTAAGGATGGTGAAGATCGCCGGATTGACCAGCTGGCTCGCCACGGTTTTACCTGTGCGGGTTCGGCTTTGAGGCCTGTTTGTGCTTCGGCACTTTTGTTGTTGGCGGTTAGGTCCATTGTCAGGGATTTATTTGCGGACCTGGATCCTACTTGTGATGAGTTTGTTGCTCTCAAACGTTGAGTCCTTTGTTTCGTTTGTCCCTGCCACTCAGGATGACACCATGGTGATGTGTGGCAGGACCACGGCTTAGTTGGTGGCTATCCGACGGTCGGTGTGGTTGCGGCAATGGACTGCTGACTTTAATTCTAAGAAGTCGCTTACGGCTCTTCCCTTTTTGGGTTTGCGCCTGTTTGGTGAGAAATTGGATTCGGTTGCCAAGGGAGGTAAGTTACCTCAGCGCAAGAAACTTCGTCGTTCCTTTCGGAGGGCGGCCTCTTTTAATCCCTCCTTTCGGGGAGCCAGAGCTGGCAGAGGTACGGGCTTTTCGGCCTCCAGGGTTGCAAGCAGGAACAGGGGTAGAGGCCGTGGCCGTCCCGGTCACTCCTGGGGTGCCAAACCCAAGCCCGCTGCCAAGGCCGCTCAGCAATGAGGGAGTGCCCTCACCCTTGTGGGTGGGGGGACGGTTGCGACACTTCTCCCGGGTGTGGGACCAGGCGGTCTCGGACAGGTGGATCCGGGAGGTGGTGTCGGCCGGTTACAAGCTGGAGTTCGAGTCCTGACCTCCTCTAAGATTTTTCAGGTCTCGCGTTCCCTCAGATCCTTTGGCCGCGCAGGGGCTCCTGGCGGCGGTGAGGAATGTTCTGGAAATGGCGGTCATCTGCCCGGTCCCTCCTTTGGAGGTGGGCTGCGGGTATTATTCCAATCTCTTCACAGGGCCCAAGAAAGACGGGTCGGTTCGTCCCATCCTGGATCTGAAGTTCCTCAACGTGTTTACTCGTCACCGGAAGTTTCGCATGGAAACTCTGCGCTCTGCCATCAATTCTCTTTGGCAGGGGGACTTCATGACGTCCATAGACATCAAGGATGCCTACCTTCATATTCCTATATTTCCGGCTCACCAAAGGTTTCTTTGCTTCGTGGTGGAAGATCGGCATTTTCAATTTGTGGCTCTTCCGTTCGGCCTTACCTCGGCTCCGAGAGTGTTCACCAAGGTGTTGGCGGGCGTGATGGTCCTTCTCAGAGCTCAGGGGATTCGCATTGTGCCTTATCTGGACAATCTTCTCATCATGGCTCCTTCCTTCAGTCAAGCGGAGATGGACACCAGGACGGTGGTATCCACTCTGGAGAGGTTCGGCTGGGTGATCAACTATCCCAAGTCCTCTCTCGTTCTGGCCAGGGTGGTGTCCTTCCTGGGGATGTCCTTGGATTCTTGCCAACACAGAGTGTTTCTGCCTCAGGCCATTGTTCTCTTGATTCAGGAATTGGCTCAGCTTCTTCTTTCCAATCCTTGCCCGTCCATCCGGCTAGGGATGAGACTGGTGGGGTTGATGGTAGCTTCCTTCGAGGCAGTTCCCTTTGCTCAGTTTCACACGAGTACGCTTCAGCTTCATCTGTTGGCGTCTTGGGACCGGCGACCGCGGTCGTTGGATCGGTCCTTCCGGATGTCCTCCCGGGTTCGGCAGTCTCTCCAGTGGTGGATGGTCTCGGACAATCTCTTGAGGGGCAGGTCCTTTCCGATGCCTCTTTGGGAAACTGTCACCACGGATGCCAGTTTGTCAGGATGGGGAGGTTTCTGGAAGGACCTTCAGTTCCCGGGGTGGTGGGGTCCTCTGGAGGCCCACTTGCCCATCAACGTTCTGGAGTTGAGAGCCATCAGGTTGGTTCTCTCACTTGACACAGCATTTACAGGGCTTGCCGGTTCAGGTTCGGTCGGACAATCGGACGGCGGTTGCTTACATCAATCACCAGGGAGGGACTCGCAGTCTGAGTGCCCTCAGAGAGGTGTCTCTGATTCTAGCCTGGGCGGAGACTCATGTCCCTTGCATCTCGGCAGTGTACATTCCAGAAGTGGAAAACACGGAGGCGGACTTCCTGAGCAGGTGCTCTTCCCGCCGGGGGGGAATGGTGTCTCCACCCCCAGGTGTTTCGGTCGTTTTGTCTCCGGTGGGGGATGCCGGAGGTGGATCTGTTTGCCTCTCGTCACAATTACAAGCTTCTGACATTCGTGTCGCTCTCTCAGGATGCTCTGGCGGTGGATGCCATGTCCCTGAGCTGGGGGGACCTGGGGTTCCTTTATCTGTTTCATCCGATCCCCATGCTAAGCAAGGTGTTGCGAAAGCTGGCCCTGGAAGGGGTTCCCGCCATTCTCATGGCTCCAAGGAGGGTGTGGTTCGCAGACATTGTTCGTCTGGCGGTGGATCAGTTCGATCTGCCTCTTCGGCCGGATCTTCTCACACAGGGTCAACTGCGTTGCCCCAATTTACCCCAATTTATTGGTGTGCGTCTGTGTGTTTCACTGTGTGTCTTTTACATTTGACGGCGGCGCCGGCCTCCGGCGTGCTGCTAATGGCGGCGGTGAGCCCATGAGGTCGTCTTCTTCTTCTCCTCTGGGCGGGGAAGGGGGGCGGGGCCGGGCGCTCGCGCGCGCCCATGGCCCGCCCCCGTGCTGCGGGCACGTTTGTCATGTCCCGGCTGCTGGCCGGGAGAGATGGGGGAGGGGCGGGGCCGGGCGCGAACCGCGCCCTCCCTCCTCCTACTGCACATTGCGTGTCTTCATTGTGCTGGCGTGCGGTACTGTAGGTCTGGTGAGTGGCCTGATGGCCATCAGTTTCATCTGTCTTTTAACCCTTTATACTGGCTTGGTCTGAGTATGTGCTTGTCTTGTGTTCCAGGTGGACCATTGAGCATATTAAAGGGGGGTTCTCCCGGTCCAGGGTCCCTGGTTTAAATTTTAGCTGGCTTAAAATCCTCCCACTCGGGACTTAAAGGGGCATCCCGGGTTGCATTATTGCGTAATTCCCCCCCAAATAAGAGCATTGTACATATATGTTTGTACATATTTTATTATAAAAAATCACCATATGGAGGCTTCCCCGGATACTGGGCTTGTGCCCCCCCTCGGGGCAAGCCAGGCTGTTTGGGGTGTGAGGTATCCCTTTTGGGGGATGATGTATTTCTATGTGTACCCTGTGCGCAGCGGTCTATTACGCGGCAGACCGGATCTCAGGCGTCCGGTTCTGCTCCGCTAGTCTCCGCTCTGTCTCCCCCTCGCTTGACACGTACGTGTGATGTGGTAATTGGCGGGGAGTCGCAATCTGAGGTGTGTGCCAGAATTTTTTTCCAGTGCCGTTGCAAAACCCTGGATTGGTCTGATTGTTCCCCGCGTGAGGAAGGGAGAACTGTATGAGGAGTCTGATGACTCCGATGATCAGCAGTTTGTGGCGCTGATACAGCGCAGGGCCAGGGGGATTCCTCGGATACCTCTAGGGTCCTGGCTCATATGTTTGAGGTCCTGGCTATTTCTCCCCCCGAGGCGGCTCCTCCTCTGAAGGGGGAGTTCTTTGAAGTGACCAGGCCGCGCTTGGAATTTCCTTATCAAAAGCATTTTGATGGCATCATTCTCAAGGAATGGGAGAAGCCGACGCGGCTTCCGGGTGTACCACCGGGTTGGGACAAGAAATATCCCTTTCCGGCGGACGCGGTGAAGCACTGGTCGTCTCCCCCCGAGGTGGATGCTGCTGTTTTGGGGTTGTCCAGTTCCTCAGTCGTCCATTCTCCGGAGTGCACTACTCTCAAGGATGGTGAGGATAAACGCATTGACCAGATGGCTTGTCATGGTTTTGCCAGTGTTTGATCGGCCTTGCGGCCGGTTTGTGCTTCTGCGCTTGTATTGGTAGCTGTCAGGTCGGTTATTAGAGGATTGTTGACCTCTTCCGGGCTTGACCCGGCTAGTGAGGAGTTTGCCGACCTTAAGCGCTGTGAGTTATTTTTGTCCTTTGTGCTGTCCGCCCTGGATGACACATTGGTGATGTGTAGCAGAGCTGCGGCCCTGCTTGTGGCTATCCGGCGGTCGGTTTGGTTACGCCAGTGGGCGGCTGATTGTGTCCAAAAAGTCGCTCACGGCCCTTCCCTTTGTGGGGTTGCGGCTCTTTGGGGAAAAATTGGATTTGGTGGCAAAGGGAGGTAAGTTACCTCAGCGTAAAGAAGCAGCGTCGTCCCTTTTGGGGGGCGGCTTCCTTCTCTGTCCTTTTCGTGGGGCTAGAGTTGGCAGAGGTTCGGCCTTCCCTTCGTCCAGAGGTGATTCCTGGACCAGGGGCAGGGGTCGGGCCCGTCCAGGACACAGTTGGGGCTCCAAGCCTAGAGCCGCTGCCAAGCCGGCTCAGCAATGAGGGGGCGCCCTCACCCTTGTGGGTGGGGGGATGGCTGCAACTCTTCTCCCGGGTCTGGGTCCAAGAGGTCTCAGACAGGTGGATTCAGGAAGTGGTGTCTTCCGGTTACAAGCTGGAGTTAGAGTTCCGGCCCCCTCCCAGATTCTTCAGTTCTCGGGTGCCGTCAGATCCTCTGGCTGCCCAGGGGCTTCCTGCGGCAGTAGCAAGTCTCTTGGACATGGCTGTCATCTGTCCGGTGCCTCACTCAGACCGGGGCCTGGGCTTCTATTCCAATTTGTTCACGGTGCCCAAGGAGGACAGATCCGTTTGTCCCATTCTGGATCTGAAGTTGCTCAACAGGTTTGTCCGTCCCCGGAAGTTCCGTATGGAAACTCTGCGTTCAGCCATCCATTCACTTCGTCAGGGGGACTTCATGACGTCCATAGACATCAATGATGCTTACCTCCATATTCCAAAATTTCTACCACACCAGAGATTCCTCAGGTTTGTCGTGGACAATCGGCATTTTCAGTTTGTGGCTCTTCCGTTTGGCCTTACCTCGGCTCCAAGGGTGTTTACCAAGGTGTTGGCAGGAGTGATGGCCATCCTCAGAGCCAGGGGTATCCGCATCGTGCCCTATCTGGATGATCTTCTCATCATGGCGTCTTCCCTCAGTCAGGCGCAGCTGAATACCAGGACCGTGGTGTCCACTCTGGAGAGTTTCGGTTGGGTGATCAACTATCCCAAGTCCTGCCTCACTCCCTCCAGGGTGGTGGAGTTCCTGGGAATGTCTCTGGATACTTCTCAGGCCAGGGTGTTCCTCCCCCGAGCCAAGGTTCTTATGATTCAGGAATTGACTCAGTCTTCTATCCATTCCCCGCCCGTCCATCCGACTAGGGATGCGACTCGTGGGATCGATGGTGGCGTCGTTCGAGGCGGTTCCCTTTGCCCAGTTTCACACAAGGATGCTCCAGCTACGTCTCTTGGCGGCCTAGGACGGGTCCCCGCTGTCATTGGATCAGTCCTTTCTGATGTCCCCCCGGGTGCTGCATTCCCTTCGGTGTTGGCTAAAACCAAGCAATCTGACAGATGGCAGATCCTTTCTGACCCCTCGTTGGGAGACGGTCACCACGGATGCCAACCTGTCAGGTTGGGGAGGATTTTGGAAGGATCTTCAGTTTCAGGGACTGTGGGGACCTCTGGAGGCTCACGATCCCATCAATTTTCTGGAGTTGAGAGCCATCAGGCTGGTTCTGGCTCACTTGACTCAGTTGCGGGGACTACCGGTTCAAGTTCGGTCGGACAATCGGACGGCGGTCGCCTGCATCAATCACCAGGGAGGGACTCGCAGCAGGCGTGCCTTCAGGGAAGTGTCCTTGATCCTTGCTTGGGCAGAGAGCAATGTCCCATGCATCTCGGCGGTGTACATTCCGGGAGGGGAGAACACGGAGGCGGACTCCCTGAGCAGGGGGTCATCTTGGCGGGGGGAATGGTCGCTCAGCCCCAAGGTGTTTCGGTCGCTTTGCCACCGGTGGGGGGCTCCGGAGGTGGACCTCTTTGCCTCTCGTCACAATCACAAGCTTCCGGCATTTGTGTCTCTCTCGCGGGATCCACTGGCTCTGGCAGCAGATGCCATGCCTCTGACCTGGAGGGATCTGGGGTTTCTGTACTTCCCTCCGTTTCCCATGGTGGGCAGAGTGGTGCGCAAGCTGGCCCTAGAGGGCGCGTCAGCAATCCTGGTGGCTCCAAGGTGGCCAAGACAGGTTTGGTTCGCAGACGTGGTAAGGTTGGCGGAGGTTCAGTTAGACCAGCCCCTTTTGCCGGATCTGCTCACTCAGGGGCCACTCAGGGCCCCCCTATTCCGGGCCCTCCCCTGCAACCGGAGGACGTCCGATGAACGATCGGAGACCACCATCTTGAAGAGGAGACCCGGCTGAATCAAACGAGGGGTCAGGTAAGTGACTTTTTTAAAAACTTTTTTTACTATTAGTGGGGAAAGGTAGGCACGTAAAATTTACGTGGCTGGCGGTTAACTGCAGGAGAGGCAGCCACGTAAATTTTACATGGCTGGCGTTTACATGGCTGGCGTTTAAAGGGTTGTTAATCTGATTCTCAAGGAGGGGGAACGGCCTAGCCGGCTTCCCAGGGTACCCAGGGATAAGGGGTATCTTTCCTGCTGAGATGGTTAAACCTTGGTCATGTCCTCCAGAGGTGGATGCACCAGTTCTGGGGTTGTCCAACACATCCGTCATGCATTCCCCTGACTCTACTACACTGAGGGATGGGGAGGACAGGCGCATGGATCAGCTGGCTTGCCATGCATTTGCCTGTGTTGGGACCGTGCTCTGTCCGGTCTGCCTCTATCATGGCTGTTGCTATTAAAAGCCTGCTCAGGGGTCTCCCCCGATTGATGCTGGTAGTGAAGAGTATAGAGCTCTTCTGCCTTGTGAGGAATTTGTTGCATATATTCTCTCTGCCCTGGATGATACCATTAGAATGTGTGGCAGGGCATCTGCCTTGTTGGTGGCGATACGCCACTTGGTCTGGCTGCGCCAGTGTGCAGCTGACAATGCTGCCAAAAAGGCTCTCACTGGGTTTCCCTTCAAGGGGCTGCGCCTCTTTGGGGAACGTTTGTACTTGTTCGCTAGAGGTGGCAAATTACCTTAGCGTAGAAGGCAGCCCCGGTCCTTTCGGGGTTCAGGTGCCTTTTCTCCTTCCTTCAGGGGCTCCAGAATTGGACGGGGAGCTTCCTCTGCTGGAGCCCGTGGAGATTTTTGGGGCAGGGGCAAAGGATGTGGCCCCCCTGGCCCCACCTGGGGTCCCAAGACTAAGTCCTCCCCCAAGCCCCCTCAGGCATAAAGGGGCACCCTCACCCATCCGGGTGGGGGTACTACTTCGACTCTTCGCTCATGTCTGGAGGCGTCATGTCTCAGTCCGGTGGATTCAGGAGGTAGTATCCTCCGGTTACAAGATAGTTTGCAGCCTGGCCGCCCCCAAGATTCATCAAATCTCGGTTAGCTCAAAACCCCTTGTCAGCTCAGTGTCTCTCCCTGGCTGTCCAAGGCCTTCTAGACCTAGGTGTCATCTGCCGGATGCCCTTGAAGAAAAGGGGCAAAGGCTATTATTCCAATCTTTTCATTGTGCCCAAAAAGGATGGGTCCATTAGACCCATCCTGGATTTAAAGCTTCTCAACAAGTTTGTCAGATTCAGACACTTTCGCATGGAGACTCTGCGTTCAGCTGTGACTTTCCTATGCCCAGGGGACTTCATGACCTCTGTAGATATCAAGGATGCTTACCTTCACGTACTTTATCTTTCCAGGTCATCAGAGATTCCTCAGGTTCGCTCTGGAGGATCAGCACTACCAATTTGTGGCCTTGGCCTTCGACCTCACCTCAGCCCCCCAGGGTATTCACCAAGGTGCTGGCAGGGGTGATGGCCCTGCTGAGATCTCAGGGCATTCGCATTCTTCCCTACCTAAACGACATGCTTATTGCTTCTCAGTCCTTCCATCAGGCAGAGCTGGACAATCAGAGGGTGGTGTCCACACTGGAATCATTCGGCTGGGTGATCAATCACCCCAAATCTTCCCTTCCATGGTGAAGTCTTTTCTGGGTATGATTCTGGATTCAGCTCAGGTCAAGATCTTTCTTCCTCAGCAGAAGGTGGAGGTCCTTCAAGAGAAAGTTCAGCTCTTGCTGTCTTGTCGTCATCCATCAGGCAGGGAATGCAGCTGGTGGGCCTGATGGTGTCCTGCTTCGAGGCGGTTCCACATGAGGCCTTTTCAGCTTCACCTCTTGTCATTATAGGATCGGGACAGTGTTTCCCTGGATCAAGTGTTTGTTTTGTCCCCTCAGGTCAGGTTGTCTCTACTGTGGTGGCTGGACTCGGGGAACCTGCTGGGGGGGTAGGTCCTTTCTGGCCCCCTGCTGGGAGACTGTCACTACGGATGCCAGTCTGACAGGTTGGGGGGGATTCTGGAAGTCCCTGAAATTCCAGGGTCATTGTGGCCCTCAGGAGGCCCATGCCCCTATCAACATTCTGGAATTGAGGGCAATCAGGTTGGTTCTCGCCCACTTAACCCCACACCTGAGGGGTCGGGCGGTTCAGGTCTGCTCGGACAACCAGACGGCGGTTGCCTACATCAATCGGGGAGGGACCTGGAGCAAGAGGGCCCTCAAGGAAGTGTCCCTGATACTGTCCTGGGCGGAGGAAAATGTTCCCTGCATCTCGGCTGTGTACATCCCAGGGGTGGAGAATCTGGAGGCAGACTCCCTCAGCAGGGGGACCTCTCGTCTGGGAGAATGGTCACTCAGCAGCAGGGTGTTTCGCTCCCTGTGCCACCGCTGAGGTCAGCCGGATGTGGATCTGTTTGCGTCCCGTCACAATCACAAGCTTCCAGTCTTTGTCTCTCTGTCCCAGGATCCTCTGGCCTTGGCCACAGATGCCTTGGCGATGTCTTGGACGAGGTTCCAGCTCCTGTATGTCTTTCCCCCGTTTCCACTGCTGCTCAGGGTGCTGCGCAAGATAGTTCAGAAAGGGGTGCCAACCATCCTGGTGGCCCCCTGTTGGCCAAGAAGAGTGGTTCGCAGACATCGTGCAGTTGGCGGTAGATCAGTACGCCCTGCCACTGGTTCCAGTTCTGCTCACTCAGGGACACCTACGCCACCCCAATTTGACGGCCTGGCTGTTGAAACCCCCATGTGTCTGCTTTGGCTATTTTTTTTTCACAAAGATCCTTTGCTCAGCATCCCCTGGTCAAGACCTTTTTCCAGGGGGTTACTCGCGTGTGTCCCCCACGTAAGCCTATGTTACCAGTCTGGGACTTGAACTTGGTCTTGTCTGCCCTGCAGGGGTCTCCCTTTGAGCCCTTGCAAGGGGCTCCTTTGTCCATTCTTACGCTTAAGGTAGTCTTTTTGGTGGCTATCACTTCTGTTAGGCGTGTTTCTGAGTTGGCGGCGCTTTCCATCAAGCCTCCTTATTTTGAGAGACACCAGGACAAGGTGGTGTTTCGTTTTAAGCCAGATTTTCTGCCAAAGGTTTTTTCTGCCTTTCATCTCAATCGGGACATTGTTTTGCCTTTTCTGTGTCCTAATCCCAGTAACCCTAAAGAAAGGGTTTTGCATTCTTTGGACGTAGTCAGAACTTTGAAGTTCTATTTGGTGGCTACTGAATCCTTCAGGAAGACTGATGCTTTTTGTGCTTCTGTCTCGACCTAAGAAAGATCTGTCTCCGGCTAAGTCCACTATCAGCAAGTAGATACGTCAGGCTTTGATACAGGCCTACTCTAAGGGGAAGGAGCCTCCCTTCCGCCTTACTGCTCATTCTACTCGTGCTATTGGTGCCTCTTGGGCTTTTCAGCACCGAGCTTCTGTTGAACAAGTTTGCAAGGCCGCTACTTGTCTTCTGTTCATACTTTTTCTAAGTTTTACAAGGTTGATGTTGGGGCCTCAGCTGATGCTGCTTTTGGCCGCAAGGTTCTGCAGGCGGCAGTGGTTTAAACTGTCTGCTGTTACTTTTGGGGATCCCACCCTACCTTACGGATACTGCTTTTGGATGTCCCAAGTGTAAGGAATATCTTCTGGAACTGGATGTGCTGTATACTTAGAATAATACAATTCTGTGATTACTCACCTGTAAAATTGGTATTATATGTATACAGCACGTCCTGTTCAACCCCACCCTTGTTATCATTATCTTTAGTTACCTCTTTATGGTGATTGTTCTTATGTTCAAATTTTCATATAATGGTTATAGTTCTCCCGGTCTCATTTTAACTGATTTTCAATACTGAGGATTTTGTGGGAGGTCCCTGGTATATATGGGGCCGGGAGGAGACACTTTTCTGTCTCTGCAGTCCAGCGCCATCTACTGGAACAGGACGTGCTGTATACATATACCAATTCTACAGGTGAGTAATCACAGAATTGTATTTTCTAACTGGTCAGGTTTCAACAGACCGAGTGATGTGTGAAGGAAAACCTCCTGGTTTGTAGATAACTCGGGGGATCCTGCCTCAGATAAAGATGCTTGCCATTACCCGCAAATCAAAATGAGAAATGTGTTGCTCACTGACAAGGTGGGGCGGTGCATTAGCAGTGGATGCCCTGGCTCATTCCTGGAATTTTCACCTAGCTTATGCCTTTCCTCCTTTTTTGAAATGATTCCACAATAAATCCGGAACAAAACGCAGGAAAGGGGTCCACTTTCTCTTCCTAGCTCCATCTTTTTGCCAGGAATATCCTGGTTCTCCAAGCTGAGAAGTATGGTGAAGGGGCCATGGCATCTACAAGATATTCCGAAATTGCTCATCAGGGTCCCACTCTGCATTCAGAGCCAGCAAAGCTTCAACTGACGTGGATCTGAGTGGGCCATTTTAGAAAGGAAGGTCTGCTTGGGCCAGAGTGGTAAAATTCTCAAGTCAAGAATTGGCCACCAGACGCATCTATGAAAGAGTTTGGTAATGTTTTTCTTCGTTTTTGTGAAGCCAACAGACTATATACCAGCCATCCTCATATTCCTGCAGGAAAAAATCAAAAAGATTAGTAGTAGAACTCCAGCCTTATCAGTCCTTCTAGACTGCCAGTGAGGACAGCACCAAGAAATGGACTACCTGTAAAAAGCCAGCACCCTTACAGCTTTTCCAACAAGGGACATATCATTTGTGTTAAAAGGGGTACTAGAACCTCTATTGAGCATTGGAGGAAGTACCAGAAAAGTGGTTAAGTTTGGGTGATATGATGGCCGCCGAGAAACAAAATTCCAGATGTGTATGTGACCTCCACGACTTAAAGGTACCCTAAAGGAACCCTAGTGTTCTGTTCTCCCAAATAGGGCCATACTGAGACCTGATCCTTTAATTTATTGCCAGAGATGCTACATCTATTAGCAGGCCCCAAGATATAGTACTCCCAATATGCCAGCTAAGGCAGGATTCAAAGAGGAGCTCACTTTTAGATAGGAAGGGCATTTATTTAAAAAAGAGGCCCAGATGTCAAATGAATAAAACTGAATGTTCAGGCTTGTTCACCCAGAGGAGTGAACGCCTCAGGTTTCTGTGCATTCAACCAGAACCAGGTCGGCTTCATGGGCAGAGAGGACTGGTGCCTGTATAGGAGAGATCAGTAAGGCATCAAGGTGGCCTTTGCCCTACACCTTCCTTACACACTATAAACTAGATCTACCTTCTGTGCAAAACCAGGCTATTGTACAAGCTTTTTGACCCAGAGGAGTTCTCCTCCTCCACAGGTTTCTGCCCATTCAAACCAGAGCTAGGTCTGCTCATTGGCAGAGAAGACAGTTGTCTCTATAGAAGTGACCTGTAAAACAATGTGGTCTTCACCCCACACCATCCTCAGAGCTAGGTCTGCTCATTGGCAGAGAAGACAGTTGTCTCTATAGAAGTGACCTGTAAAACAATGTGGTCTTCACCCCACACCATCCTCAAACACTATACAGGTCCTTCTCAAAAAATTAGCATATAGTGCTAAAGTTAATTATTTTCCATAATGAAATGATAAAAATTAAACTTTCATATATTTGAGATTCATTGCACACCAACTGAAATTTTTCAGTACTTTTTTTGTTTTAATACTGATGATTTTGCCATACAGCTCATGAAAACCCCCAAATCCTATCTCAAAAAATTAGCATATCATGAAAAGGTTCTCTAAACGAGCTATTAACCTAATCATCTGAATCAACTTATTAACTCTAAACACCTGCAAAAGATTCCTGAGGCTTTTAAAAAAGCCCAGCCTGGTTCATTACTCCAAACCGCCATCATGGGTAAGACCGACGACCTGACTGCTGTCCAGAAGGCCATCATTGACACCCTCAAGCAAGAGGGTAAGACCCAGAAAGAAATTTCTGAACAAATAGGCTGTTCCCAGAGTGCTGTATCAAGGCACCTCAATGGGAAGTCTGTGGGAAGGAAAAAATGTGGCAGAAAACGCTGCATAACGAGAAGAGGTGACCAGACCCTGAGGAAGATTGTGGAGAAGGACCGATTCCAGACCTTGGGGGACCTGCGGAAGCAGTGGACTGAGTCTGGAGTAGAAACATCCAGAGCCACCGTGCACAGGCGTGTGCAGGAAAGGGGCTACAGGTGCCGCATTCCCCAGGTCAAGCCACTTTTGAACCAGAAACAGCGGCAGAAGCGCCTGCTCAGTGGTCCCAAGTACTTTTTTCCTGATGAAAGCAAATTTTGCATGTCATTCGGAAATCAAGGTGCCAGAGTCTGGAGAAAGACTGGTGGGGAGAAGGAAATGCCAAAATGCCTGAAGTCCAGTGTCAAGTACCCACAGTCAGTGATGGTCTGGGGTGCCATGTCAGCTGCTGGTGTTGGTTGACTGTGTTTTATAAAGGGCAGGGTCAATGCAGCTAGCTAGCTATCAGGAGATTTTGGAGCACTTCATGCTTCCATCGGCTGAAAAGCTTTATGGAGTTGAAGTTTGCATTTTTCAGCACGACCTGGCACCTGCTCACAGTGCCAAAACCACTGGTAAATGGTTCACTGACCATGGTATTACTGTGCTCAATTGGCCTGCCAACTCTCCTGACCTGAACCCCATAGAGAATCTGTGGAATATTGTGAAGAGAAAGTTGAGAGACGCAAGACCCAACACTCTAGTTGAGCTTAAGGCCGCTATTAAAGCATCATGGGCTTCCATAACACCTCAGCAGTGCCACAGGCTGATTGCCTCCATGCCACGCCGCATTGAAGCAGTCATTTCTGCAAAAGGATTCCCGACCAAGTATTGAGTGCATAACTGAACATAATTATTTGAAGGTTGACTTTTTTTTATTAACACTTTTTTCTTTTATTGGTCGGATGAAATATGCTAATTTTTTTAGATAGGATTTTGGGGTTTTCATGAGCTGTATGGCTAAATCATCAGTATTAAAACAAAAAAAGACCTGAAAATTTTCAGTTGGTGTGCAATGAATCTCAAATATATGAAAGTTTAATTTTTATCATTTCATTATGGAAAATAATGAACTTTAGCACTATATGCTAATTTTTTGAGAAGGACCTGTAGATTAGATCTACTGAAGTTTCTACTAGCAGCTTCCCACCCCTAAGGTTTAACTACTTTGCTAATCCTCTCCATGAGTTGTCATGAAGGTAGAAAATCCCTGTTAGACTTACCGGTAACAGTTTTTCCATGAAGCCTTCATGACGCCACCTTAGTTTCCTCCCGTAGTCCTACAGTTTACCTTGTTACTTTACTAGGACTGAGGTGGAGAGGGAGGGATTTTTTCAGTACTTAATATTTTTGGGTGAAATGTGGAGTATAAAGTTTTTTTTTTTTTTTTTTTGGTTTTTTTTTTGCGTCAGGAGTAGGGCACTCGCCACATCTTTTGCCTCAATCCTGCTGCAGTGGGGGGGCCTTTTTATACCGGAAGACATGAGTAAAAGGTCCCTCCCTGTAGCAAGCTGCCAGAAGCTGGTTAAAATGTAAACTCTAATCTACTAGGTAATCTGATGCATATTAAACTGGCCTGTAACCGATCTAGGATTATACTACATGCGTTTTTGTGACTTATTTATGTTCTGTACATTAGATCTCGGGAAGAGGATGACACTCAAGAGCAGGCAAGGAAGGCTCATGAAGAGGCTCGTAGGAGACAGGAACAGCAGCAGCCACCGCCTCAACCACATGTGCAAAATCCTCTTCCTACTCCCACACCCCCTGCACAGAGCTCACAGCCAATCATGGATCAGAGGGAGATGGACAGGAAACGAGAACAGGAGAGGAGACGACGACAGGCAGTATGTATCTCAGCCAGTGTGCCATGTGGTCAGTGTTTGCTTCTGTGTTCTAAAATCTGTATATTCTACTTACAGATGACGCCATCCATAGACATGAATTTTCAGAGCGACCTGATGGAGATATTTGAGCAGAACTTGTTCTCTTGAAAATTCCGTCTTCTCACTTTTTCCCTGCAAACCCACCCCCATGAATTATTTTCATTTTTGTCATGAGGGGCAGAGGGACACCTCTCCACAAGAGACGTTAAAAGATCATCCTTCGTGTATTTTATCCCCACCCTCATAGGTGGATTCACAATGTCGGGAAGCGATGAATTCAAGAAGATATGGCCCTAGTTCGGATATTTGTGCAGTAAATCCCAATTTTTCTCAGTGCCCCTTTAATTCAGAGCAATTTGTAAAAGCATGGACTCTGGGGTGGGGGAGGGGATGTGGTATTTAGATCTCAAGCCTCTTGGTGTAAAAGGTGGGGGGGAGTAGTGTTTGAGTTTGATGCGCAAGTCAAGTGTTTGGGTGCAATGCAAAGTGTGCATAATGTCAGGGCTATGAGGGCTGCAGACTATTGCTCATTGTGTGTGCGCAAACGATTCACTACAGCAAGGTGTATGTAATCTGATTGCAGACTACCCTGGGTGTCACTGCATTTATATGCCTGTTGGGTCTTGAGTAGACCTGTCCAGCACTGTATTCCTGTCTATTCCTGTCCAATAAAGCATGCATTTGTCATATCATATTAATTGTATATATAAATGCAGAGCATAGCTTTTATGTGCTATGGGCATAATGATATCCAACACACAATATGTATTTAATTTTGGCTGGCTTTCAGTCGCCTTGTATATGCTGGTTAGTAATGAGTGTGTCATTTTAAACCACCTTTGGGAAAAAATGCTCTGCACTTATATATGAGCGTTTGTGTGTTCCGTGCCTGATGTGACTAGTATTCCCTTCGGCTGCATTTTAGATACAAAGCAGTTGCTGTCCCAGGCTTCTTTTTTTAAGTATATTTACACATTTCTATGTGCCTACAATGATTGTACTTTTTTTAAAATGTGTACAGCGTGTCTGATTGTTGCATGTATGTGTCCGCTCCCATCCTTCATAAATGTTCCCCTTATATTGAGAGAGATCTATACACTATAAGGATAAGAACTTATTGGCCTTTACGTATGCTACATAATATGCTCTTCATGTTTTGTTTCACATGTTCACATGTGTGCACTGCTTTAGGCTGTATGCCTGCACATGTAGATGCATAGAAGACATGTGTAACTTGTGATTCTACACTGTCCTTCATACTTCTGTTGTCTTTATGTGCAAGTCTGGTCTTGCCATATCAAGAAAGCAAAGGGAGAATTGAGCGTCACATTTGGTAACTCTAGCCTTCGTAATTTGTTTTATAAACAAGAATAGAAAGAAAACCGTGTTGGTGGCCCCTTCAAATCTAGATACTCCCTCAGACTTGCAGCAAGACCACATGGCTGAAGGTGCTGTGGATAAGCTTGGTGCAATGATCCTTTTGGCATACAATACAGTACTCTGCAAGATCTATGTGCCCTCACTCTGTACACTGTGCAACCGCACTGAGCAGCTGTACCAGCCCTATCTACAATGTGGGAACTAAGTGTGTGTGCGTGTGTGTGTGTGTGTGTAATGTGAAGGGACAGACCTTAATTGTTCTGGTTTTGGGGAGACATCCTCTTTGATAAAAAACACCTCCATCTTTCCCTACTCCTGTCTATGTAATTTTACTCTTGTTTTTTTTTGTTTCTTCCTTTTTTTATTTTATATATAAATATATATAATTTGAACTGTTTAAAAGCAAAAAAAACTAAAATCCTTTATGTGCCATAAGCTCTGTTTCCTTCACCTATTCCTTCCCTATTTCTTTTTTTTTCCTTTTTTTTTTTTTTTTCTTGATAGTGGCCTGTCCTTGCCTCCCCTCCCACATCTTCCCGAGCAACAGGCACAGAAGTCTGTGTTGTAACTGATTTCATGCAATAAAGTCTTTTTTATTATATTTTCATTTCATTTTACTTGTGCTGCATATACAGAATATATTTATGTTGGTTTTGGCCTCTCTGCCTCTGTTGCTTACCCCTTACTCCCACCCTCCTGGTTTTCTTTTAAATACAGAAGGAGGGAGTGCTCTCCATCTGCAGAATAGGTGGAAAGCTTGATAAGGGGGAGACTTGGCGATATTGGCTGGGGGCCTTGTAAGATTGTGCGGTTGATACTTGTTCAGTATTTGCATAGTGAAGGGGCAACTGTGATGCTCTGCAGGGGATGCATAACTGGAACTGCCATGTACATGTTAATTGCCTCAGGAGTAAAGGGCACTTCTCCAGAAGAAAACAAATGACAATTTAAAATGAAACTTTTGATCAGGCAGAACGTCGCGTTGTAGTTTTGCAAGATTGTTGTTTCCAAGGGAGATTGCTTTTGCACTGGATGATCAAGCAAATCCATCACCTCCCTGGTACCCACTGTACAACGAACAAATCCTCTGCTGTGCGAGCGGATAGGTCTTTCCACGTGTGATGCTCTGCAGTATTTACCCTTGCCTAATTTAATCACAAAACTCTGCTCTAATTCCATGGTAACATCAGACAGTGTTTTTTTCGCACAAATTCATTTAGATAACAAATATTGGATTGCCTTACTGGCCTTTTGCGGCTGCTTCCTGACATTACCGCTGTAACAGATTTCATTTTGTTCTTGTAATCTGCTCTGTAATTAAGTGATTCTGCTTTCTAATCCAATTGAAGGACATATTCTGTGGACAGTATACTGTAAATACCTGTATTAAATGTAAAACCAAAATTTCCTATATCTAAAAGAGGCAGAATGATCTGAGCTCTAAGTATTCAATTTTTTTTCCCTCACCCCCCCCACCATGTTCTGTTGCTATCTGTTGGAGCCGTATAAATAGTGGTACCTACTACAAATACATGTTAAACTTTTTTTTTTAACCATTCACTTTTTTACCTTTTTTTAATTCTAGGGATAATAAAACTTATCAACAGGGTACGTTTTCTAATTGCCTTTGGTCATATATACATCACATCACAAAATTCTCTGCACCTTTTTCAGTAAAATAACATTTAACATTTTGAACTTGAGGTATTGATGGCAAAATGGCAAGGATAGGCAAATGTGTGTGTATAGAAGTATAAAAAAATCTAAACAATTGCAAGCTTTTGGCCTGGTACCTAATCCATAGACCCACCTTATTTTCATCTTGTCCAATTGTTTACCTCCAAATTGAACTTTTTTTTTTTTTCTTAAGCAGCTGCAGTATAATTCTATTTGTAGGTAATGCTGAGCATTCATTTTTATAAAATGGACATAACTATTTACAAGTTTGTTCTCTTTGCATGAGTAGGATTTGTGTAAATAAAAAATAAAACTTGTAAGAATATAAAGGTATTTAAAAAAAACTTTTTTGAAATGTCGTTTGGTTTTTTTTGCAGGGGCGAACAGCTATTTGCCTATAAGTGATATGTGGCTCCTAATTTGCAAACACAATATTACAATTTAAATGGTTTTTGTTGTGAAAAGGAAAAAACGGGTAACCCATTCTAAAAACAGATCATAGCTAATGGAGCAATTCATGAACATTGATAAAGACGTAGAATCATTTCAGAGCTCTTAATACACAGAGTCCAGTGGTTTTCATCAGGGGTCGACGTTAACCTTTGTAATGAAAAACTTTAAAAGTGAAAACAAAACATGAAAAAAGACAACCTTTTTTTTTTTTTTTTTTTTTTTTTTTTGCTTTGTGGAGTAACCGATCACTGAAATGCAAGGGTTTCCGTACAATGTACATTAAACCTGCTAAAGCAGAACGTCTTAACTTTTTTTTTTCCTTCGCTCAGGGTGTGTTGCAATAAAAATATTTCTAGCTGTACCTGGGGTTAAGTTTTACATTGTCCAGGCTTAAACACTGTATACTCTCCTCTTGGCCCCTGCAGATGATTGCATATAGTCGTCTGCGACATCTGGTCTGATCGTTGCAAACTTCTTGCTTCTGTGTTGCGTGGCCCCTGCTATTGGTCATAGTACTGCTTATACATCTCCATTGACTACAATGAAGTTGGCGTCTCAAGGTTGGCATGCCTTTATCACTGACTGCAATGAGAGTGCCAACTTTACTATGACTGATGGTGGGGGCGGCTTCTTTTCAAGAAGCACCCAATACTCGGGCCATGTAAGGCAGCCAGTGCCGGACTAGGGGCAATGTCTGCGGGGTACAATAGGTGAGGATATACTCTATTTTAGCCTGACCTTAAATGTCCAACCTTTACTTCTACCCTCAGGCCACAAGTAATATTTCTTACTTAATGTTCCTCTGGAGCACTGCAGTGTGCTTTTCATTTAAGTGGTCATATTGGTATAAAAAATACAAATGGCCCACCTTACTATTAACCCTATAGTTGTGGCTTCTTGTTTCTCCATTGCTGTAAATATTTTTGTGCTAGCGCTTTGTATTTGTAGGCTAAGTCTTGCAGGATGTCCTTTAACAGTTTTCATTTCATTGAATTATTTATACAGTGTGAAAGTATAGTTGTCTACTGTCTTGCTAGACTTCTACAGGTCCAGGTACACAAACGGATGGTGTTTTTATGTAGAGCGTATTCCCAATAAGCCAAAGCCTACCCCTTCTATGGTAGGAGCCAACGTCCCGCCAACATCCTTGATGTGTCAAGTGTTGACCAGTAATACTCTTCATTCGCCAAGTGAGTACATTTTGTATCACTAGGAAGTGTTTTTGGCAGGAAATGGACACGTAATGACTGACACAGGTAACTCTAAGAACATATGTCAAAATTCCTAATAACTGTAAATATTTGGGGTGGTGACACCTCTTCTTAACAGTTTCATTACCTGTACCACGTGTCCATACTTCCTGCCCAAAAATAATCCTTATGTAGTGTACTCTACGAGTAAAAAGAATTTCTGATTATTGAAGCGTCACAGCTGTTTGTATTACAACAGGCCCAGCTGTGCAAAATGTGGACTAAACAAGCATCTCCAGCCCAGTAATGTTTCAAAATGGCCACTTTCCCTGATGCACCTTTTTGAGCATTCAAGCGAGAGGTTCTTAAGACCATTTGAGCTGTCTGTGTTTTAGATACAGTCCATGGGGGTGTTTTATTTTTAGTCTGTGGTGAACAGAATGTGTGTAGCTTGCATACTAATGCTTATTGCAGCTGTTTACTTGTGCCCTGTTGTAATATTACATTTAGTTAATGTTGTTTTTTTTTTCTATGTCTTTAAAATTGACAGTCTTATTTCGTACTACTGTGTGCGTTAAGGCCCACTTCACAAATTTGTACTTTTGTGTACAGAATATGTAATATGTTAAGTATTTAAACACAACATTTTCTCTAGTAGTTACATTGAATTAAACAGTCTCATCTTCTGTTACAATTCATATCTTTCACTTTTTTTCCCTTTAACTTTTCTATCATGGCTGCCAGAGACACCCTGCAGAGCATCACTAACCAGATTTTAGATCATTTAAATGAAAAATACCAAATTTATATCAAACCACACATGTATCACGGCTTGTATTACCATGTTCTTATAATTAAAGACGGTCTGTGAAATTAAGAAATAAATAGAAATTTTTACTCTACAACTGTGTAGATTTGCTTGCAATAAACGGTTTTCTTCTGTTGCATGTCATGTGAAAATCTACAGATTTTTTTTTTTTTTTTTTAAACGTGTGCAGTAAATGCCTTTCTGTAATTATGTAGCACAAACATATTCTGCATTGCTTTTACAGAGGATTCTTGTAAGAAATGATATAGCTGGAGGGAGGGTTCCAGCAAATAATATTCGCTAATAGCTCTATTTGCATCTATTAAGAATAAAACAATACACCGGCCACCTTTTAGAACAGGATCGCCTCCAGTTTTTAATGTTTCTAAGCAGCTTGCCTCTATTAGGTCTTCCTTTTCATACTTGTATGCCTGCTTCTAATGGATCGCTAGCATTTGTGGCCCCCTTAACCCCACCCCCACAGAAAAAATGTTCATCTGTGTATCACTCAATCTTTTCATTGGGTTCATCCTTTCCATGTTGACCCATGCTTCTTGAATAGTGTTTTTTTCACTTGGTAACTCTGGAAAGCAATTACAATATGGTGGTAATTGCCAGGAGAGGTCAGGCTTGAGCTGTGGTTTATGCAAAGCTGAATCCTTCCAGGATATAATATTTGAGAGAGAAATTGTATGAGCTCAGATGCCTATCAATCTGTTAGATCCTTTTAAAAAATAAAAAACTAACGCTGGAAAAAGGGACCAGTACAGATTCTATGCACTCTACCACCAGGAACATGCAGTTGCCAGCCCTGTATGCCTGCATGGTGGGGCATGATTTGCTGTCTCCATTTGTCTTACAGGCCAAGAGTCCCTAATCAAGTGGACACAGACTAGAGCCCTTGGTTTCCCCTTCCTCCCGTACAACTTTTGGTGGGTTGAGTCTTAGTCTGTGAGTGAAATCATAGAATTCTGTGGCTTGCTATTCTGTCTTATGGCAATTGCATCACTTGTCCAGAATGATTTGAGTGATCAGACCTTATGTATTTGCACTAGATATGGGCATGGGTCCATATGCCTCAGACACAGTAGCAACCTGCTCTGGGTGGCTAGTTAGTTTGCAGATGGATAGGGCCTGTTGTGCAGGGCTTGCTCCATGGCTATGTTGCGTATCCTATCCAACTCTGCCTTGCCTGCAGGACCTCCAAAATTGCCTCTATGAGCGCATCAACCTGATTTGTCACATGATCAGAAGAGGTGACGGGTGCATGCGCACAAGTCCAACTGCTGTCCAGGAAAGTGCAGAGGGTGAGGGGCTGGGAGGTGGACACAGTCAGCCCCTGCTCCTGAACTGCACTGTCAAATCAACAAAACTGGAAATAAAGAAAACAAATCCTCAATCTCTTCACAGTCCCATCGCCTGCAAGAAAAGGACTGACTGTGTCCGGCCACAGCCTGCCCTATATAGGCCGGGAGGAGCTGAGATTGTATTCTTAGTATACAGTACGTCCTGCTCCAGATATAATACACTTGGGTTATCCTCCGCCAGATGGCGCGGCACTGCAGAGACATGGAAAACAGGCTCCTCCCGGCCCTTCAAATACCCAGGGACCTCCCACAAATCCCCAGATTTCTCTGCAGTGCTGACTGCGAAGACATGAAGTATCACTCTCGCAGGTGAGCGGGGCTATCAAAGCCTGCGGCCCTGTTGGGCTATTCCCACCCGTCCTCCCTGTTATGTGCCTCCCAGCCTGGGCTGCTCTGGTCGGGTGAAGGTAGGCAGCACCATGCAAGCTTGACGGAGCCATGCTCCACCGCAGTCCTCCACCAAAGGGTAGGCGGTTTAGGCTGATGGTGAGCCTCTAGGGCAGGGGTACTCAACCACTTCTTGAAAAGGTCCATTTAAAAGGCATCCTGTGAGAGGCGAAGGTCCGGGCAGATGTCTATTGCGGGGGGTGGATAGTTAAAAATCAGCACACTGGGGGAGGGGGCTACAGATTCCCCAGCAAAACTATAAAAAGTCTGCTTGCCCCCCCACCCCAAAAATCCAATTGGACACTGGGGAAAAAACAGAAGCAACTGAGCGCAGGGCTGTCAGGGCAGGGGTCCAGAAATCTGGCACAGAGGTCCGCCAGTTGAGTATCACTGCTCTAGGGGATGCCCCTCCCACACTATTTGCCCCGTGTAGCGGTGGGCCCTGTACAAAGGGTCGCCATCCTCCCTCGTTCCCCCCCGTAACCCGGGGGGAAAGAAAGAGGGTGTGTGTGTGGTGGTCTTAGTGTATGTTTACACGTTATGGCCTTAGTCTTGCCCTGGACTGGTATTCCTGGTGTCAGAGCCGCGCTGTTTACATTTTTCTGTGTATTTGCCTCAGACGCTGCGGCGCCTTCATTGGCAAATCCTTTTCTAAGTGTGTCATACACTTCGCTCCTCATGACAACGTTGAAACTATCTCAGAGCTTCGTGCTCTTCGGGGGGGGGGGACCCGTTTTGGCGCGCTCCACGTCACAGCCCACCCTTCGAGGTTCGCTTGCCGCCATTTTGATGCTGGTCGCACGCACGCGTGGTAGCGTCCTCCTCCTCCCTTGGTCTGTAAGTGCCCTCGCGGGCAATTTTCATGACCCTTGATTACTGCGCTTGGTTCTGACACCCCTTTATTCCCTTTGTCTTTCAGACTGGTGAACACCATTGGCTTCTCCTGGCCCGGTGTAAAATTATAGCGGGCCTTGTAATATTCTCCCACTTCCCTAGCGGGTCTTTGGGGCATCCAGGGTTACTTATTGTGTAAATCCCTACTGGCATATTGTGCCTTGAATAATCACCATATGGAGGCATCTCAGAATTATGTGACCGGGGTCCCTCTGGGACAAGACCGGCGGTGTATAGCGTGTGGACAACCCCATGCTGATGCTGACAGGGCATGGGTTTGCGTACCCTGTGCCGAGCAAGCCCTGGCCCTGCAATCAGGTCAGCCAGTGGCTACACCTAGCTTCAATTCACCTATCTCCCCAGGCTTAAATCTCTCTCCTGCTGAGTCACCTACAAGTGGGGAATTGCAGCCTGCTGGGCCTGCCAGACTGCCTACAGCTGAACAGATTATTGCTAGGTTTTCAGAGCGAATGGGCCCTGGTAGGAAGCGGCACCTGACGCCTCATGTTTCTGTATGTTCTATGAGAACCGAGGAGTTTACTACTCCGTGTGACTATACCCCTTCTGATGAAGGGGAGTTGTTCTCTGACTCAGGCTCATCTGATGAGAGGCCGAGGAGTCATGACGATTCTGGCCCTGAATACTGGGGCCAGTGTGACACTGACGACTTGTTTAAGGTCTTTAAGGCACTGTCTATCTCTCTCCCCGGTCAGGTCCCCAAGCCTAGAGGGGAGCGTTTCCATACTGCGACTGCACGTTTGGAATTTCTAGAACAGGCTCATTTCCATGCCCTTGTGCTCAAGGAATGGGAATGCCCCAGTAAACTTCCAGGGGACTGGGATAGGAAATACCCTTTTCCCCCTGAGGTGGTTAATTGTTGGTTATCACCCCCCGTGGTGGATGCGCCGATCATAGGGGTCCCTAATCCCCCCCCTTTATTGCAAACCCTGCGTATAGTACCCTTCGGGATGCTGAGGACCGGCGCATTGAGCTGCTGGCCTCCCATGCCTTTTCTTGTGCCGGGACGGCGCTGCGCCCGGTCTGTGCTGCAGCTATTACTGCAGTGGCCGCTAGAACCCTCATCAGAAAGATCACCCCGCTTGATCACCCCGAGGATCTCCCCTGGGAGGTGTTTAATGCACTCTCCAATTGTGATGTATTTGTAAAATGTATTCTTTTAGCGCTGGATGACGCTATTAGAATGTGTGCAAAACCTCTGCCCTTGCGGTGGCTATACGTCGCTTGGTCTGGCTGCGACAGTGGGGTGCCGACGATGCTACTAAAGACTTTTACTGGGCTTCCCTTTAGAAGGCAACGCCTATTTGGGGCCCGTCTAGACCTGTTCGGTAAAAAGGGCAAATCACCCCTTCGCAGACGGCCGTCTCGGCCCCCTCGGGGCAGGGGCACCCCTCCTCCCCCCTACCTTAGTGTTAAACAGGAACCAGGGGTGTCCTTCCGGATTTTTCATCCGGATTTTTTGCAGACTCCTGCCCCACGAGCAGCAGACAACGCCCTGGCCCCTCTGGCGGGGCTAAGCCCAAATCTTCCACCAAACCCCCTCAAGCATGATGGGGTGCCCACGCCCATCTGGGTGAGGGGGTGGCTGCATCACCTTGCTCTTATCAGGAGGCATCTCGCCTCATTCTGGTGGATTCAGGAGGTTGTGTCCTCCAGATACAGGATAGAGTTTGCTGCACGGCCTTCCCCAGTTTTTATCAGGTCCCAGGTACTCCTGGTCCCTGCCGCTGTTCAGTTGCTGGCGCAGGCCATGCTAGGCCTGCAAGGTCTGAGGGTCTCTTGCAGATTGCCCATAATAGGCAGAGGCAGGGGCTTCTATACCAACCTTTCCACAGTCCCCCAAAGGATGGGTCGGGTTGGCCCATTCTCGATTCACAGCAATTCTCTAATTACAGGCAGTTTTCCTGCATGGAAACGGAGTTGGGTCATCAGCACCTTGCGCCCATTGGGCTTCTTGCCGTCTGGGGAACTCTAAAATCTTTGTTTACATCCCTGTGCCCTCAGGTCTCTGAGGCTCTTCAGGTTCGTGTTGGAAGTCCAACACTGTTAATTGTGGCCTTGTTATCTGGCCTCTCTTCTTCAACTCACAGAGTGTTCACTCAGGTGCTGACGATGGTGATGTCTCTGAGACCAAGGGGCGTCCGCGCGATGACTACCTGGACGCCCTTTCTCACTTCCCTGTCTCTGCGTCAGGCTAAGTTGGATACCCGGCTGGTGGGTCCATAAAAAAAAAAAAAAATGGGAGTCATTTGGATGGGTGATCAATCACCCCGAGTCCTCACTGTCCCCTTAAGTGGTAACTCCATTAATAGGAATGATTCTGGATTAGGTTCAAACCAGATTCTCCCCTTCTCGGCAATTAGGTGGGCAATCTGGTCACATGGGCTCAGTCCCTCATTGCTGTCCCGGTTTCTTTACACCAGGCAGGGATGCAACTGGTGGGCCCGTTGGTAACTTGCTCGGAAGAGTTCCCTTATGCTCAGTTCTCCTTGAGCCCTTCTGCGACTTCTATTGGTAACACAGGACAGGGATCCAGTACCCCTGGAGCAGTGTCTGTGGGCCTTTCCACCTGTAAGAAGGTTTTCTCTTGGAAGTGGATGAACTCAAGGGACCTGTCTGGGGGCAGTTCCTTCTTGCCCCTTCCTGGAAACTGTCACCATGGATGCCAACCTATCAGGTTGACGGGAGAGGTTTTCTTCTGAAACTCCCTGCGATTCTGGGGGTGGTGGGGCCCTTAGAAGGTCCTTACTCCTATTGATTTTCTAAACAGTGAGCGTTTTTCAGTTGGCTCTATCTCGCTTGACCACTTCCCTTCTGGGCTTGCCAGTTTGGGGGTGCTCGGTCTGTCTGACAGATGTCCTACATTAATCATTGGAAGGGGCCTGGAGCTGGCGGACCCTCCAGGAAGTGTCTATGTTCCTTTTCTGGGTGGAGACAATGCTCCCTGCATGTTAGTGATATTGGCTCCGGCAGAGCCCCTCTGCGACAGGATGTGCTAATCCCCGTGTCGCTATGGAGTCCCAACCAGTCGTGGATCTGTTTGGTTCCGTCACCTTCACAGGCTATCGGCCTTGTTTCCCTGTCCCAGGATCCTATGTCAGCGGTCCGGATGCCTTTAGTACCGTCTTGACAGGACGTTCGGTTCTGTATGTCCTTCTCCATTCCCTCTGCTAGGCAGGGTTCTGCGTAAGATTGCTCTGGTAAGGGGACCAGTGATTCTGGTGGCCCCCAGGTGCCCTAGTAAAGTGTGGTTTGCAGACATAGTACTGAGGTCAGTAGTTATTCTTTGTGTGTCACACACCCCGACTCACCTTAAATAATAACAGTAGGGTAATACTCACCACAAGGTGGCGTCGTGCAGAGAGAAGTCGAAAACAAGCCCCACCCGGTCAGCCTATACCTGGGACCTCCCACTCAATTTCCCAGTGTTCGCTCTCTGCAGTGGAGTCAAGACAGAAGATGGAGTCTCCTGCTTGCAGGTAGCCGGGGTTCACCCCCCGGCATCCCCCTGGTCTATTTCTGCCCAGTCCTTGTTTGGATGTCATTATTGGAAGCCTCCCAGCCCTAGGCTGCGGGCTGGGTGATGGTAGCCGGCACCTGTAGGTGCCAGGAGTTTGTCTCCTCCGCTAGTTCCCCTGTGGGGGTAGAGTGGATGTCTGGTTTCGGTGACCCGGACCTTGGGATGCCCCATCCCGTTGTCTCCCCCTCCCTCCCTTCCCTGAATTTTTCCCCTGTCCTATGATCTGGGTTAAAAAAGGGGGGGAGGGGGTTGTGTTTGTGTGTGTTTGACTGTGCGCATCGTTTTGACTTGTGTCCGGTTTTGAGTATCTTGTACTGGGCGCGCCTTCGCGCTGTGCTGCTGCGCCATTCTTTTGTTACTGTGCGGGCCCTCCTGGGTCCGCCATTATGCCCTTAGAGATGGAGTGGGCGGGGCCCGGCTCCGTGGTGGCCAGCGCGCGCTGTTCGGAGGGCGGGGCCGGCGCGCTTCCCGCGTTTCTTCGGCCCGCCCTCCGTCTTCTCGGTCTGCTGCTGCTGATCTGCGGTCTCCTGTGGCTCTGCCATCTTCTTGACTTGGTGCGGTTAGTTCCCTTTTTTTCTTCATGCCTGCGCGGGGAAGCCTCGTGGGGGGAGGTTCGCTGGGGTTGATCCGCATCACTGGTGCTGGAACCACCATAGCAATAGCACGGTGGTTGGAGCAGCGGCCTCTGAGCAATGACGGACATTGGATTGCTAGGTTCAAGTCCACATTTATGTCAGTGCTCACAAGATCGTTGTTCTGCGGTTCTGCCTATGGCCTCCCTGTGGGCTTGCCTTCTCTCCTGGGGGCTTCCTGCGCGCGGGCATCCTCCTGTTCACGTGCTGCTGTGTGGCCCTGTTGCAGCTCCATTATTACTGTGCATGGTTCATTTTCTGTATATGTGAAGGGCTGGTGTGCATGCGGTGCTGCTTCAGTTACATAAGGGGACTTATTGTTTTCCCTTTTGTCTTACAGATATCGGGACGTCCCTCCTGGGGCCGCCCGGTCTGCTTTACCTGGTTAATTCTTAAGGGGAAATAATTTAGAGGCCTAAAATTTTTCCTCCCACTCCCGGGACATTAATTAAAAGGGGCATCCCGGGTAGCTTACTGCGTAAATCCCCTGGTGATTGCGAACACCATACAAGTTCACCGTTATGGAGGCTTCCAGTGATACCGGAAACAGCTCTTCGGGGCAATCCAGGCTGTGTGGGGGTTGCGGCACTCCGCTCCCTGGTGATGATGTTTTTCTGTGCGCGCCTTGCGCTCAACAGAATCTTGCGCGTCTGACCAGTAACAATGCTTCTGGCTCGTCGCAACCTCAGTCTTCTCCCACACCGCCTCATCTGTTCCGGACCCCGGGTGACCTGGTCACGAGTGGGGATTCGCATTCCGAGTTGTGCGGCCGCCTGGCTGCTCTCGAGAAATTATTGACCGCTTCGGTAGCCCAGAAAGCTACGGCTAAGCGCAAACACCTTGCTGTCCCTCCAATCTTGACCGCCGACACCTTGGCGGAGGCATTGGAGTGGTCTGCTGGTCCGCCTTCTGAGGAAGGGGAGCTCTATGAGGATTCAGAAGAGCACAATTTGGGCTCTTCGGAGGCTTCTGGAGATCCGGCCACTGTTGTGCCTATTGATACTCCTGCTGTTTTACCTAGGGTGTATGAGGTTTTATCCCTGGACCCGCCGGCGGCAGCCCCTCCGCCTAAGGGTGAGCTTTACGACTTACCTAAGCCGCGTTTGGTTTTTCCCAAGCAACAACATTTTGAACGTGTTGTGCTTAAGGAATGGGAACAACCCACGCGCCTTGTTGGGGTTCCTCCCAGCTGGGATAAACGGTATCCCTTTGCGGAGGACCTTGTCAAACTTTGGTGTGTGCCCCCTGTTGTGGATTCTCCGGTGCTGGGGCTCTCCAATACTTTGGCTTTGCATTCTCCGGATACCACTACCATCAAGGATGGCGAGGATCGCCGTGTGGATCAGCTGGCCCGCCCGATCTTCTCAGCAGAAGTTCCTCCCGGCTGGGGGGGTGGTCCCTCCATCCTCAGGTGTTTCGGTCTCTGTGCCTCCAGTGGGGGACACCGGAGGTGGACTTGTTTGCCTCTCGTCACAATTACAAGCTTCCGGCCTTTGTGTCGCTGTCCCAGGATCCTCTGGCTCTGGCAGTGGATGCCATGTCTCTGAACTGGGGGGAACTGGGGTTCCTGTACCTGTTTCCTCCGATTCCCTTGCTCGGAAGAGTTCTAAGAAAGCTGACTCTGGAAGGGGTGTCCGCCATTCTCGTGGCCCCAAGGTGGCCAAGAAGGATGTGGTTCGCGGACATCGTTTGGCTGGCGGAGGATCAGTTCGTCCTTCCTCTGCGGCCGGATCTTCTCACTCAAGGCCGGCTGCGGTACCCCAATTTACGATCGCTGGCTTTGACGGCCTGGCTGCTGAAACCTCCATCTTGAAGGAGGAGGGTCTTTCGGAATCTGAGATTCGGACTCTTATCTGTGCCCGGAAGAGGTCTTCTTCGACCATCTATTACAGGACGTGGAGGGCTTACATCGCTTGGTGTGAGGCTCGTTCCTTGCCTTGTAGAGTCTTTTCTGTGTCCAGAGTGTTGGATTTTCTTCAGTCGGGTTTGGACTCTGGTCTCCAGCTGAGTACCTTGAAGGGGCAGGTGTCTGCCTTGTCTATCTTCTTCCAAAAGGCCTTTGCTCTTCATCCTTTGGTCAAGACCTTCTTCCAGGGGGTTGCGCATGTGCGGCCTCCCAGGAAGCCCTTGCTCCCTGTTTGGGACTTGAATTTGGTTCTTTCTGCTCTACAGGCTCTGCCTTTTGAGCCCCCTGTCGGATGTCGCGCTCTCCTCCTTGACTCAGAAGGTTGCCTTCCTTGTGGCTATTACTTCTGTTAGGCGTGTCTCGGAATTGGCGGCATTGTCTATTCAGGCGCCCTACATGGAGCGCCATCAGGACAAAGTGGTTTTTCGTGTCAAACCTGACTTTCTCCCTAAGGTTGTTTCTGCCTTTCATTTGAATCAGGACACTGTTCTTCCCTCCTTGTGCCCTAATCCTAAGAATGACAAGGAGAGGGCCTTGCACTGTTTGGACGTTGTTCGTTGTGTTAGGTGCTATCTGCGTACTACTTCTTCTTTTCGTAGGACTGATGCTTTTTTCGTTGTGCCCTCCGGGCCTCGGAAGGGTTTGGCTCCGGCTAAGTCTTCTATTAGTAAATGGATTCGTCAGGCTATTGTTGGAGCCTATTCTGCCAAGGGGAAGGATCCCCCGTTTCGTATCACTGCTCATTCTACTCGTGCTGTTGGGGCGTCATGGGCCTTTCAGCACCAGGCTTCTGTTGAGCAAGTTTGTAAGGCTGCTTCTTGGTCTTCGGTTCATACCTTTTCTAAGTTTAACAAGGTTGATGTGCGTGCTTCAGCTGATGCTGCGTTTGGCAAGATTCTGCCTACTGCAGTGGTTTGAATTGCATTTTTGCCTTTTTGGGTACCCGCCCTTTTGTGGACACTGCTTTTGGATGTCCCTACTGTTATTATTTAAGGTGAGTCGGGGTGTGTGACACACAAAGAATAATACCATTTTGTGATTACTCACCTGTAAAATGGGTATTATTGGTGTGTCACACACCCCGACTCACACCCGCCCTTTTTGGTATCCTGGATCCTCTATATGGTGAACCATTGGTTTTATTGAGGGTTCCTTTTAACTTCTGGTACCTTTTTTCTTACTGCTTTTCGATTACACTGGGGAATTGAGTGGGAGGTCCCAGGGATAGGCTGACCAGGTGGGGTTTGTTTTCGACTTCTCTCTGCACGACGCCACCTTGTGGTGAGTATTACCCTACTGTTATTATTTAAGGTGAGTTGGGGTGTGTGACACACCAATAATACCCATTTTACAGGTGATTAATCACAAAATGGTATTTTCTGTACCTTGCCAGGAGTGCCAGCTTGATCACTCAGGGCCCCCTTTACGTCACTCCAATCTACAGTCCCTGGCCTGGTCGGCCTGATTGCTGAAACCTACATCTTGATGGAGACAGGTTTATCTGTTTCGTTGTTTGAGACTATGGAAGGCTAGGAGTAAGCTTCTTCCTCGTCTTCTTCTATCTCTTGTAGGGTATGGCATACCCACATTGATTGGGGTGAGTCTAGCTCTCTTACCTGTTGGGCGTTCTCGGTTCCCATGGTTCTAGTGTGGTTTTCAGCATGAATTGGAGTTGGTTCCCCAACTCAGTACTCTGATGGGTCAGGTTCTGCCCTGTCCACCTTGCCTTAGTAGTCTTTGGTTCAGTCTTCCTTGGTTAAGAATTCCTTCAGGGGGTGCTCATGTGCGTCCTCCATGTAATCCTATGGTCCCTGTTGGGATTGAAATTGAATTTCATTCTGTCTGCTTGCAGGATTTTGTCCCTTGGTCCTATTCAGGATGCTGTCTGGCTGTCCTTACCCTCAAGGTTGTCCTTCTGGTGACTGTTACCTTGGTCAGGTGTGTGTTAGCGGGCGGCTCTGTCTACCTAGCCCCCTTTCCTTGAGATACACCAGGATAAGGTGGAGTTCCGCCTGAAGCCGGACTCTTTGCATCTGGAGGTGTCTTATGTTCATTGATTCGAGATATTGTTATCCACGGCTGTGTCTATTTCCTAGCAATGCTGAGGAAAGGGTTCTGCATTCCTTGTACAGGTGTTGGAAGTTTTTTTCTTGGGAGTCATTGTGTCCTTTAGGGGAACTGAGGTTCCTTGGGGCTTGTGGTCATTACATCCTGAATGTGCCCAATCTCGTCTGCTCTCGGGGAGTTGGGCGGCTTTGGTCCTGGTTATTACCTTAATGGATGTTACTCCTGGTACCTTGTTCGGCCTTTGGCTTCTGCCAAGTCTATTGTAGCGATTGGATTCGTCAGGCTGTTACTCAGGCCTATTCCAGCAAGGGGAAGAATCTCCCTTGTTGCCTTGATTCCTTTTCTACTCGTGTTTGATGCCTCTTGGGCCTTTCAGCACCGGGCTTCTGTTGAACTGTTGGCTAGGCCGCTACCATTGGCCTTCTGCTCATACCTTTTGCAAAGTCTTTACAAGATCGATGTTAGGGTCTCAGCTCATGCTGTCTTGGCCGTATGGTTCTGCAGGTGACAGTGGTTTTAAACTGTCTGCTGTTGTCATTTTTTGTTGGGGGATCCCACCCTACTTTATGGACACTGCTTTTGGATGTCCCAAGTGTAAGTATTATATCTGGAGCAGGACGTACTGTATACTAAGAATAATACAATGCTGTGAAATACTCACCTGTAGAATTGATATTTGTATACAGTACGTCCTGCTCCACCCCACCCTGGTTTTGCATTATTCTGGATCCCCTGTATGGTGATTGTTATTACCAGTTGTTCTGGGTGGTTTATTCTCCCGACTTCTTGTTCACTGCTTTTCAATGGTGGGGGTTTGTGGGAGGTCCCTTGGTATTTGAAGGGCTGGGAGGAGCCTGTTTTTACATGTCTCTGCAGTGCAGCGCCATCTGGGGGAGGATAACCCAAGTGTAAGTATATCTGGAGAAGGACGTACTGTATACAAATATCAATTCTACAGGTGAGTATTTCACAGAATTTTATATTCTTAGTATACAGTACGTCCTGCTCCAGATATAATACTTACACTTGGGTTATCCTCCGCCAGATGGCGCTGCACAGCAGAGACATGGAAAAACAGGCTCCTCCCGGCCCTTCAACTACCCAGGGACCTCCCACAAATCCCCAGATTTCTCTGCAGTGCTGACTGCGAAGACATGATGTGTCACTCTCTCGCAGGTGAGCGGGGCTATTAAAGCCTGTGGCCCTGTTGGACTACTCCCACCCGTCCTCTTTGTGATGTGCCTCCCAGCCTGGGCAGCGCTGGTCGGGTGAAGGTAGGCAGCACTACGTGTGCGTATGGAGCCGTGCTCCTCCGCAGTCCCCCACCAAAGGGTAGGCGGTTTAGGCTAATGGTGAGCCTCTTGTGGATGCCCCTCCCGCGGTATTGCCCCATACCCCGTGTAGCGGCGGACCCTGCTCAAAGGGTTGCCACTCTCCCTCGTTCCCCCCATAGCTTCGGGGGGGGGGGGGAGGGGGAGGGGGAAAGAAAGGGGCAGTGTGTGTGGTGGTTTTGTGTATTCAGTACACGTTATGGCCTTAGTATTGTCCTTGACTCATACACCTGGTGTCAGAGCCGCGCTGTTTGTTTTTCATTGTTTATCGGCCGCCGCCGGGTGATTATCTTGCCCTTATTGGATGGGCGCGTGAACAGGCGGCGGCGGTGGTGCCGCATCAGACGCTGCGGCGTCTTTATTGGTATTTGTTGTTGGGCGCATCTGCAAGTAATCCCCGTTATTCTAAGCATACAGCACGTCCTGTTCCAGATGTAGTAATTACATGTGGGTAATCCTCCACCTGAGGCGCTGTTCACTGCAGACATGTAGAAAACAGGCTCCTCCCGGCCCTACATATACCGAGGGACCTCCCACAAATCCCCAGATTTCTCTGCAGTGCTCACTGCGAAGACATGAAGTATCACGATCTCGCAGGCTTTACAGCCCGAGGTCCTGTGGGACTATTTCCACCCGTCCTCTTTATGAAAGAATATGCCTGGGCTGCGTCAGTCGGGTGAAGGTAGGCAACACCTTAGGTGCTTACGGAGTTAGACTCCACCGCAATCCCCCACCATAGGGTAGGCGGGTAAGGCTAATGGTGAGCCTTCAGAGGATGCCCCTCCTGCATCAGCGCCCCATACCCCGTGTAGCGGTGAATCCCGAGTATTTGGTCACCTTCCTTCCTAGTTTCCTATTGGGGGGGAAAAGGGGGGGGAGGTAGTGTGTACAGACGGCTTACATTGCCCCATTACACTGTGAGTTGAAGCCCTTGATGGTTACTGGGTGTCAGAGCCGCTTTTCAACACTTAACTTAGCTGCTGCGCCCTTAATGTAGTTTACTTGGCGCATACGGCGGCTCCGTTCGCGGACGCTATGGGTTAATTCTTTCTTTTCTTTCCTGTCATGTCAGTCCCTGAGGTGATTCACTCGGTAGGGGCTCAGTTCTAACTACTCGTTTTTCTATTGGTTACGCGCTTCGTGCTCTCCGGGGCGGGGTGTGGTCTGATGTGGCGCGTTCCGCGTCATGTTCAGCTCTGGCCCGCCCTTCGAGGTTCGCTGGCGCCATTCCTTTCACGTGCGTGTGGTGAAGACTGTCCTCCCTTTGCTGTTCTGTAAGTGCCCTTACGGGCGACCTTTAGCTTTCGCTTCTCCTCGCTTGGCTCTGACATCCCTCTTCCCCTTGTGTCTTTCAGGCCGTGAGCTTCGGTGGCTTCTCCCGGCCCGGTGTAACGCCCGGCCCGGTCTTCTAAAAAATCACTCCCACTTCCCAGCGGGTCATTGGGGCATCCAGGGTTGCTTTATAGCGTCAATCCCTACTGGCATATTGCACATAATAATCACCATATGGAGGCATCTCAGGATATCGTGAATGGGGTTCCCTCGGGACAAGCCCGTCTGTGTGTAGCTTGTGGGGTCTTACCTAGCAGCGGTGACAATGCATGGGTTTGCGTCCCATGTGCACAGCAGGTGCTAGCCGGTCTTCCCACCTCTTCTGAGGCTGGGCCCGCACCTCGCCTCGCTTCACCTACTCCCCCAAGTCTGAGCCTAACCCCCAATACCAGTGGGGATTCTCATTCCGATTTGGCCACTAGGCTGGCTAGTGTGGAAAACTTAATTGCTGGCTCCTTGGCGCGCAAGGCCACCGCCAAGAGGCGACATTTGAATCCTGAATCTACTATATTTCCTATAGAATCTGATGATTTACTTCTTTCCTACGCTCATTCCCCCTCAGATGAAGGGGAATTGCTCTCTGACTCAGGGTCATACGATGACGAGTCTAGGGGACAGGAAGATTCTGGCTCTGATCATTGGTCCTCGGACGACATGGATAGACTGTTGACCCAGATCTTTGACGTATTGTCCCTCTCTCCCCCTGCCGCGGCTCCCCAGCAAAGGGGGGATCTGTTCCACACCACTAGGGCGCGGTTGGAGTTTCCCGAACAAACCCATTTTAATAGCCTCGTGCTAAAAGAATGGGAACACCCCAGCAAACTTCATGGGGTTCCTAAAAGTGTGGATAAGAAATATCCCTTTCCTGCTGACCTGGTCAAGTGTTGGACATCACCACCAGAGGTTGATGCCCCACTCCTAAGCTTGTCCAACACCTCTATTATGCACTCTCCCGACATTACTACGCTGCGGGATTCAGGGGATCGGCGTGTTGACCAACTGGCATGTCATGCCTTTGCATTTGGGGGAGCGTCGCTCCGCCCAGTGTGTACCTTAGCCATCATGGCGGTGGCGCTCAGGACCGTGGTTAAGACTGCTCTTGAAGGGGCGGATGACTTGCCCTCTGATGCTGCCAATGCTCTGGCCACCTGTGAAACTTTTGTGAACTATATCCTATCTGCATCGGACGATGCTATTAAGTTGAGTGCTAGGGCTTCTGCTCTGGGGGTAGCTATACGCCGAGCGGTCTGGTTGCGCCAGTGGGCCGCTGATAACGCCGCCAAGAAGGCCCTTACGGGGCTTCCATTTAAGGGATTGCGCCTGTTTGGAGAAAGGTTAGATATCTTTGCCAAGGGTGGCAAGTTACCCCAGCGCAAGCATCAGATTCGGCCCTTTCGTGGCCCAAGCTCCCTATCGACCCCCTACCGGGGGACTAAGCAAGGCAGAGGAGTGTCTTTCGCTGGGTCTCGGGCAGAGCCCTGGAACAAGAATAAGGGACGCCGTCCCGGTGCCTCCTGGGGGCCCAAGCCCAATGCCCCTCCCAAGACCCCTCAAGCGTGAAGGGGCGCCCTCGCCCGTCAGGGTGGGGGGGGACGTCTACAGCACTTCAAACATGTCTGGAGTCGCCACGTCTCAGACCTGTGGATTCAGGAGGTAGTGTTCTCCGGTTACAAGATAGAATTTGCCGTACGGCCCCTACCAGGTTCGTTGGGTCTGGGATCCCTCAAGAACCTGTATCAGCACGGGTCTTGATGCTGGCTGTGCAGGACCTTATGGATCTAGGGGTCATTTGCAAGGTCCCCTTAAGAGACAGGGGGTTCTCTTCCAACCTTTTCACGGTACCCAAAAAGGACGGGTCAGTCAGACCCATTCTGGATTTAAAAATCCTCAACAGATTTGTCAGAAACAAGTACTTTCGTATGGAAACTTTGCGCTCGGCCATCGCCTCGCTGCGCCCAGGGGACTTCATGACATCTGTGGACATCAAGGATGCTTACCTGCACGTGCCGGTGTTTCCAGGACACCAAAGGTTTCTCAGATTTGCGCTGCTGGATCAGCATTACCAGTTCGTGGCCCTGCCATTCGGCCTCACGTCGGCTCCCAGGGTGTTCACCAAGGTGCTGGCAGGGGTGATGTCCCTGTTAGGGCAACACGCGTATGCCCTTTAGTCTTATCTGGACGACATACTCATCACCTCTCTGTCTCTGCGAAAGGCAGAGCTGGACACTCAGTAGTGTCCACCCTGGAGTCATTCGGCTGGGTGATCAATTACCCCAAGTCCTCTCTGTCCCCCTCCTCAGTGACCCCATTCCTGGGGATGATTCTGGATACGGTTCAGTCAAGGATATTCCTTCCTCAGCAGAAGGTCGAAGCTCTGACAACGCAGGCGATGTCCCTGCTTTCGAGCCCTCATCCCTCCATCCGGCAGGGAATGCAGTTGGTGGGCTCAATGGTGGCAAGCCCTTTGCCCAGTTTCATTTGAGAACCCTACAGCTTCACCTTCTGTCAGTTTGGAACAAGAACCCAGCGTCCTTGGATGGGATATGGGTGGTTCCCCCCTCGGTCAGACAATCCCTTGCGTGTTGGTTGGACCACAAGAACTTGACAAGGGGCAGATCCTTCCTGGCTCCCTCCTGGGAGACGGTCACAACGGATGCCAGTCTGTCGGGTTGGGGGGGATTCTGAAGTCCCTGCGCTTCCAGGGGAGGTGGGGCCCTCAGGAGGCCCATCTGCCTATAAATGTCTGGGAACTCAGGGTAGTCAGATTGGTGCTGGAACAATTGACCCATCATCACCTGAGGGGTCTGGCGGTTCAGGTACGCTCAGACAACAGAACGGCGGTTGCCTACATCAACCATCAGGGAGGGACCCGGAGCAAGGGGGCTCTTCAGGAAGTTTCTCTGATCCTAACATGGGCAGAGGCCAATGTCCAATGTATCTCGGCTATCTACATTCCGGGGGCGGAGAACCTGCTGGCGGATGCTCTGAGCAGGGGGTCGTCCCGTCAGGGGGAATGGTCCCTCGGCAACAGGGTATTTCAGTCCCTGTGTCAGCGTTGGGGTGTGCCAGATGTGGATCTGTTTGCGTTCCGTCACAATCACAAGCTCCCGAGCTTTGTATGCCTGTCTCAGGATCCTCTGGCTCTGGCCACGGATGCCCTGTCCATGTCTTGGAGGGAGTTTCGGCTCCTGTATGTGTTTCCACCAATTCCCCTTTTGGGCAGAGTTCTGTGCAAGATTGCTCTGGAAGGGGTACCAGCGATTCTGGTGGCCAAGAAGAGTGTGGTTCGCAGACGTGGTTCAAATGGCAGTAGATCAGTGCGATCTGCCAAGGTTGCCAGATCTTCTAACTCAGGGGTCTCTGCGCCATCCCAATTTACTAACTCTGGCTTTGACGGCTTGGCTGTTGAAACCACCATCCTGATGGAAAATGGTTTGTCTGCATCTGTAGTGGCTACTATGGTGCAAGCCAGGAAGAAGACTTCTCTGCTATCTATTATAGAGTCTGGCGTTCTTACATTGACTGGTGTGAGTCCAGGTCTCTTCCCTGCTGGAAATTTTTGATCTCTAGGGTGCTGGAGTTTTTACAACATGGTCTAGACTTAGGCCTTAAGCTTAGTACTCTGAAGGGCCAGGTTTCGGCCCTATCTATCTTCTTTCAGAAGACCTTTGCCCAGCATCCTCTCATCAAGACTTTCTTTCAGGGGGTCACTCACGTGCGTCCCCCCCCCCCCCCCCCCCCCGCAAGCCTATGGTACCTGTTTGGGATTTAACCCTTTCGCTGCCAGCCTACCTGGAGTTATTCTAAGCATACAGCACGTCCTGCTCCAGAACATATTCATAACGTATGGGTATACCTTCCGCCTTCAGCGCTGTGCACTGCAGATCATGAAGAAAACAAGCTCCTCCCGGCCCTACATATACCGGAGGACCTCCCACAATCCCCAGATTTCTCTGCAGTGCTGGAACTGCGAAGACCTGAAGTATCACGCTCTTGCAGGCGAGCGGGGCTTGACAGCCCGAGGCCCTGCGGGACTATTTGCACCCGTCCTCATTGTGAATTTATGCCTCCCAGCCTGGGCTGCGCGGGGCGGGTGAAGGTAGGCAGCACCTGGTGTGCTTATGGAGCTAGTCTCCACCGCAATTCCCCAACCATAGGGTAGGTGGTTTAGGCTGATGGTGAGCCTCCAAGGAATTCCCCTCCCGCATTATTGTCCCGTACCCTGCGTCGTGCTGGACCCTATTATCGGGTCGCCATTCTCCCTCTTTTCCCCGTCCACTTAGGGGGGAAAAGAAAGGGGGGGGGAGGGTACGCGTGTGGCGGTCCCAGTGTACCGGTGTGTCACGCTTGTGGCTTCTATTCTGCCCTTTATTAGCTCAGAGATGTCAGGGTCGCGCTGCTTGCTCCTTATTTCGGCTGCCACTGTGTGTTTTTTACTTTGATTGCCACTTAATATTGTTGCCGCGGTGCCCGCGCTTATTGTCGGTCCGCTCTATGGTACGTTAGGCCTGCTGGTTGCATCCTTGCCTTATTTTTTACTTCAGAGCTTTGCGCTCTTTAGAATGGGCGGGGCCTTAGTTCAGCGCGCTTCGCGTCACAGCGGAGTATTTAGCCCGCCCTTCGAGCTTCGCCGGGCGCCATTTTGGTTAGCTGCACGCGTCGTGGCGGTTTCCTCCTCCACCTGAGCTGTAAGTGCCCTTGCGGGTGAATCCCTCTCATTATTGTCCGCCCATCTGCGCATGTTCCTGACATCTCTTTCCCATTGTGTCTTTCAGACGCTGAGTTCCCGGTGGCCTCTACCGGCCTCATATGCATATATACCTATTTACCTATCCATATATTTACTATATACATATACATTGCTATACTCATACGTATAAGGAGCGGGCCTGCCCAAATTCTCCCACATTGATCAACGGGTAGTTGGGGCATCCAGGGTTGCTTACGGCATAAATCCCTATCGACATCCTATATTTAAACAATCACCATATGGAGGCATCTCAGGATTGTGTTACCAGGGTCCCTCTGGGACAGGACCGGCTGTGTATATTGTGCGGTCTCCCCCATGCTGAGGCGGACGGGGCACGGGTCTGCGCGTCATGTTCTGAACAGACACTGGAATTGCGAGCGACGCTTGCGGTTGTACCTCGCTCCTTCTCCCCTCTTTCCCCTTCCCTAAACCTCACTCCTGTTGAGTCTTGTAGCGAGTTACAAATAGATCCCTCTCCTAGACGGCCCACGCTGGCCCAGATTGTGGAAGGTTTGTCTGGCCGGATCGGCCCAAATAGACAACGGCCTTGTACTCCCGCGGCTTCGGCCTGTGCTATGGGCTCTGCGGAGTCCTTGTCTACACGTGCTAGCGCCACGTCGGAAGAAGGGGACCTGTTCTCTGACCTAGGCTCCTCTGACGAGAGAGTTTTCACTATCCTGGGTGTTGGTCTACTTCCGCGGGGCACCCCGATCGGGGGTGCCCCGCTGTGTGAAACCCCCCAGAAAGCCCCAAAAACTCACCTGACCCCGCTCCCATGTGACTCGCTCCACCAATCACCACCGACGGACAAGCGAGGTCCGTCGATGGACAAGGTGAGAGCGCCTGCCACCGCCTCTCGCGCGTCCCTCTTACAGGGAGCGCGCCCGCGCCGGCCATTCACAAACAGCCGGCGCAGGTGCGTGCCCTGCTAGAGGGATGCGCGAGAGGCGGTAGCGGCCCGCCCATGCGCCTCTGGAACAGGGAACAGGTAGGATTTGCGGACGTCCTGGGGGGTTTCACACAGCCGGGCACCCCGATCGCAGGGAGGGAGCTGATCAGCGGTGGGTGTTGGTCCACTTTAAGCTGTCCAATTGGGGTTGGCAGTCGGTACCCGCCAGAGGTCTCCATCGCTGGTACCCGAGTGGGGTGGTAGGGAGGAGGCCGAGGGTGGGCTGTAGAGACTCAGCAGAAAGGAGGCACCTGGAACTGTGGGGTTGGTGTCCCCCTTTGCTTACCTCCTTGCTGTTTCTGCCCCCTTTATTGGACCTGCCTTCCCACCCCTCCTGTCCCTTATCTGTTACCCTTGACCTGCTTCCCCAACATGTTGGGGAAAATTATGTCGCTCTATAGTGGGCTGACAGCCAGAGTCAGGGTAAATGGGCTTTTATCATCTCCATTCAGTATTGGCAATGGTACACGACAAGGGTGCCCACTCTCACCATTGTTGTATGTGATAGTCATGGAACACCTCGCGCAAGCCCTGAGAGTGAACCCCACAATTAAGGGAATCTCCTGTGGGGGGAGGGAGCACAAACTCTCATTGTTCGCGGATGATCTTTTGTTGTACATCACATCCCCTCATCTTTCCTTGCCTTCTATACTCAAGGAATTTGAAAGATTTGGTTGCCTTAGTAACTTCAAAGTCAACCTTACCAAAACAGAAGCCCCTAACATTTCCCTGCCCAGTGACACCTTACGACTCTTACAAGCGAACTTCTCATTTAAATGGCAGAAGGAGTCCATTACCTACCTAGGAGTACAACTGCCTACTAACCTAGATAGTGTGTATAGGCTAAACTACGCCCCTCTCCTCTCCAAGACTGGAGAACCTCAAGTCATATAATAAAGTGCAATACTCGTGAATGGGATGCATAAATATATTAAAGATGGACATTTTACCTCGCTTTCTCTATATGTTCCAGGCCATTCCGATTGTGCCAGAACGGGGATTCTTCAGGGACTTGAATCAGGCCTGGACCAAATTTGTCTGGAATGATAAGAAGCCCAGGATCTGCTACTCAGTCCTAATATCACCCAAGGGAGAGGGGGGATTGGGATTACCAGACCTTAACCCTTTAAATGCCAGCCATGTAAAATTTACGTGGTTGCCTCTCCGTCACTTAAGTGCCAGCCACGTAAAATTCACGTGCCTGGCATTTACTCCTGCTAGCAGGCAAAAAAAAAATAAAAATACTCACCTGACCCCTCGTTGGATCCGGCCGGGTCTCCTCTTTAATTTGGTGCCATCCGATCCTCCGTGGGGGCTCGGATGGCTCCAGAAGAGCCCCCGGAATAGGCCGCCCCCCCCTCTTCGGCAGCAGCAGCTGCTAACTGTAAAAAAAAAAAATGACATTCACTTACCTCCGTGTGCGCTGGCTCCCGCTGTCCCTCCTCTTCACCTGGGGGGCTCCGATCCCCCCCAGGACTTGCCGATCTTCAGGAGAGAGCACGGGAGGCTCTCTCCCCTCTGCTCCTCCGACAGCGGCCGCCAGTCTTGCCGATAAGCCCCTTTGGGGGCGGGTCTAATGACGTCATCCCGGCCCCGATCACCGGCTTCAGCTCTCTCAGCTGTCAGATGCCGGTGATCGGTGCCCGGGGAAGGAGGTGGCAGGAGATCCTCCTCCCCCTTTGGATGCCGATCACCGGCATCTGTCATCAGAGCGGCGAGGGACAAGAGCTTACAATTGGAGGTAAGTACAGTAAATTTTTTTTTTTTTTTTTAATAAAGTACTTTTGTGTCTGTGTTTTGTTTTTTTTTGAACAGTTAACCCTTTGTGAGCTGGTAAGGGGTCCATGAGACCCCTTATACCAGTTCACAAGGCTCTGGGTCTGGCAAGTCACCTGCGGCTAGCGGGTGACTTGCCATTAACCCCCAGCCCCCCTATTACCTGCCTCCCCAACGGCCGGGGGGGGGGGCAGAAGGGCCCGGGCCACTTAGTGACTATGTGGGCTAGTAGCCTGCAGAGCCAGGGGCCACCGACGCTGGCCCCTGCGCCCTGTTCTACAAGCCCCCATAGCTGGCCTGGGTCGGTAATGCTGGGTAGGGGAGACCCTACGTCATTTTTGGGGGGGATTTTTAAGGGTTTTTAACCCTTAAAATTCCAAAAAAGAATGGGGCCCCCCTGTTACACAGCAGGTATAAAATGCTTACAGCATTGTGTGGTGTGTTTGTGTTTTTTTTTACATTTAAAGTGGACCAACACCCAGGATTTTGACTATCCTGGGTATTGGTCCTTTCCCCCGAGGCATCCCGATCGGGAATGCCCCGCTCTGTGAAACCCCCCGATCACCCACAATAACTCATCTCACCCCGATCCTATGGTGCATGCGCGGCCACTCGTCCAATCGGCGCGCTCAGAGCGGCTGAGTTATGGACGTCTAAGAGACGTCTAAGCTCAGCCACTCTAAGCGTGCTGGAGACCGCATCCCCCACTTCCCTCTAACAGGGAGCGTGCCCGCGCCGGCCATTCATAAATAGCCAGCACGGGCACGCGCCCTGCTAGAGGGATAGTGGGGATGCGGGCCACGCATGCGCCGTAGGACCGGGTTTCACACAGAGGGGCATCCCGATTTTGGATGCCCCGGGGGGAGGGAATAGAACGGTCTGGGAATCTTATAGATTCCTGGGCCAATCAGCCCTGGGTGTTGGTCCACTTTAACCCATTGTGAACTTGTAAGGAGTCCATGAAACCCCTATACCAGTTCACAAGGCTGGGGGCTGTCAAGTCGGTGGCTAGCGGGTGACTTGCCATTAACCCCGGCCCACCTATTACATGCCTCCCCGAAGCCCAGGGAGGGCAGAATAGCCCGGGCTGATTTAGGCGGTGCGGGCTTGTACTTGGCAGGGCGGGGGGCCACCAAAGCTGGTTATGCTGGGTAGGTGGGACCCCCATGTCATTTTTATGGGAATTTTTAAGGGTTTTTAACCCTTAAAATTAAAAAAAAAAGGGGGATTACCCCCCCCCCTTGGAAGGGGAACCCCATGCCAATTTTTCTTGATTTAACCCTTTATAGTGTGGATTGTAGTTGTATTTTATTTTTACATGTTATAAAGTGTTCTTTTCAGTTTTGGGGGGGGTCTTCTGAACAGTAACGGGGGGCTACCGATACATATGTGGTACCGTTGTAATCAGGAGAAATGGGGCTTTCACATGCAATATGGTTTTCTTTAAAAAAAGGTTTTATTTGAAATAAAGGAGAAATTTTCTAAAAAAATATTTTTTTGGTTTTGTTTAATTTACTCAAACATATTTTAAAAAAACAGTAAAAAAAATTACAAACAAGACATTTCATGTTAAAGCCTAAACTCTGCCGCAAAAATAAAATATATCATTTTCCTGGAAATACCTGCAAAAATCACAGTTAAGCATAGCGCTAAATGGTTAAAAATGGCCTGTCAAGAGAGGGTGACAAAATCTCAAGTAGGCTAGCAGTTAAAAGGGTTAATAGTACCTATGCATGTTGGGTATCGTTCTGCTCGGGGGACCTTGCGCTTTTAGGTTTAGCTTGTTTTTTCTTGTTTGCATATTGATATTTTAGGAAAACTCATTTTTTATTCTGCTTTATTATACATTTTTTAAGGGAACCCTGTGCGACCAAAGAATTCTTTGAGGGATTACTTTCAGAAAAATGGGACCACTACAACATGCTGGGTACGCTTAGAAAGCTTATCATGTGTACTTTCAAGGAATGTATGGTTTGTGGGGGGTATTCTAAATGTAAAGGGTTGTTTTGGTAGAAAAAGCGCAAGGTGCGCACTTTGTCTGCAGAGCTAAAATTTTCACGCAAAATTACCATTGTGCACATGCTTTACTTTTTGGTGTTTGGCAACTCTTCTTTTGACAGTAGCTCTGCATGTTGGGTATCGTTCGGTTTGGGGGATGTTGCTTTTTCAGATTAACTTTTTTTCTTGTTTGCATATAGTTTTTTTTATGAAAATGTGGCTTTGATCCTGCTTTTTTTTATCCTTTTTTAGGGAAGCTCTGTGTAACCAAAGAATACATTGAGGGAGAACTTCCAGAAAACTGTGGCCTGGTACGCCTAGAAAGCTTGAAGTGTGTATTTCCAGAGAATATATAGTTTGTGGGGGGTATTTCAAATGTAAAGGGTTGTTTTTATTAAAAAACTGCAAGGTGCACATAGCGCTTAGCATAGCTGTATTAGATCTAACTGGGAAAAAATGGGATTTCACAAGCAATAAGATTTTATTGACAAACTTACATTTTTTATTACAAAAAAATACTACAAATTGTAAAAAATAGATTTTTTTTTTTTTTTCACATATTTCACCCCAAAATATTAAGAGTACACTTGACAAATGACAAACAAGACATTTTATGTTAAAGCCCAGACTCTGCTGAAAAAAACAATATATAATTTTCCTGGGAAATCCCTTCAAAAATCACAGTTGAACATGCATAGTGCAAAATAGTGAAAAATGGGCTGGCAACAAAGCGTAACAAAAACTCCAGGTAGCCTGGCACTTAAAGGGTTAAAGGCTACCACACAGCTGCAATATTAGTCAGACTAACCGACTGGTTCCACCATCAGGCAGATAAGCTTTGGATGAGTGTGAAGAATGGAGCCTCCCCCCTTAGTCTCACCGCGCTCCCATGGATAGAACCTTCTCAGAGGCCTAAGCCACATAGTCTTCCATTGTTAACACGCTCTCTAGTTACAATATTGGACTCAACTCTAAAGAAGAGGGAACTATCACATAGGCCAGGGCCACTTACTCCTCTGTTTGATAATCCCGCCTTTCCCCCGGGAGTAGGGACAAGTAAGTTTCTAATTTGGGAAAAATCACAAGGGGTTAGACTGGGTGACACTTTACAAAACGTTCGACCTCCAAGATCTCCGGATTCAGGGGCGGGAGAGAGGGTGTCCTGGTTTCTCCATAGGCAGCTGGTCGCTTTTCTCTCCTCCCATGCCCTGGGATCTTCGCTATCCAGACCTCTGACTTCTTTTGAGAGTATTCTGAGAGCTGATGGCGGACCTCCGCATGCCCTCTCGCTCCTGTACAAGGTTTTACAGGTGGACAAGGATCCATCGGAGTATCTCGGGTATGTTAGAAGATGGGAGCAGGAGCTGGGTAGTGAACTAGATGCAGAGGACTGGGAAAAATCTTTTACCCTGACCCACAAGCTCTCCCTGGCATGTAAGGCCCAGGTAAAGAACTACAAAATCCTGCCCCCAGGGGTACAGATGCCCGGTTGACCTGGCCAGATTTGGGGGAGTCGACACAGGCACGTGCTGGCGGTGTGGACTGGCGGAAGGCACAATGACTCGCATATCGTGGAGCTGCCCCCTGATAAACAGATTGTGGGATCAGGTATTCTCGGCCTACAAATTTTTGACCCTGGAGGATATTCCTAAGGAACCGAAAATAGCCTTGCTGTCAATGGTGCCTGGATCGATCTCCGCTGCAAAGAAGGGAATCCTCAGGCATCTGACTGCAACCAGGTCAGTGATACCCCGACATTGGCGATCCCAACACACTCCAGATATCCTGGAGTGGGTGCGGGAAGTGGAAGGAATCAGGAGAATGGAGGAGATGGTGCTCGAGGGTGAGGAGAACGGGAGGGAGAAGTTTAATACCACTGGGATGATCTGGATTATGGCAGGAGATACGCTGGAATTTGGGCCCCTGCTCTCCTCATGGTAGCTAGTTAGGGGACCAGATCCACAGGAGCACTGGGGAGACAGGAGGGAGAATGAAATCCCAAGGAGATAGCCCAGGACCGCCAGACCCTCCCCCCAATCTGTACCCTCATCCTTGTATTCCAGCCCCTCCTGGGGTCATACCCTCCCCTTCCGCCGCCTCCTGAGTTGGTCGGTGCATCATCATCCTTCCACTCCCCCCCTTCTTCCCCTCTTCCTTTTCTTCCCTTTTGTCTCGTTTCCTTTTCTTTCTCCTCTTCTCCTGTAACTCTCTGTTACAAAAAAAAAAAGAAAAGAGGAAGAAAGCAGGGCTTCTGTAAGGTTGTGAAACTGTGCCCGCATGACTAGGATGCACCTCCCCTTATAAGGCTCGGACACAGGTTGACTTGGAACGTCCCTTCAGGGACTCCATTCAGGGGTCACTAGATGGGCCGGAGATTATGGACATCGCCTTCCATATTCGTCATGTGGGTTGGACTGGGGGAGCGTTTTTTGGCATGTCGTTGGCTATTTACATTGTTCTTATTCTAACTGATATATGATGTAAGCTAAGAGTGTTACTTAACATTTCAGTGAGCTCTGTGTTCTGATTTCTTTCTAATAAAAACATATTGAACAAAAAAATACATGTAAAATACCACTCCATGGTAGGGTATGGAGTTCTCCCTGCATGTGAGGTCAAAATTAAGGCTAAGTATTCTTCTCATGCCTGGGGAGACATTTAATGTAATGCTGTGTGCTTCAGTCTTACAAATATTAACTTGGAGTCCAGAAAGGTCTCCGAAGCGAGATAGTAGGGAGAATAAATTAGGTATGGAGATCAATGGTCTTGTTATCTATAGAAGAAGACCATCAGCACAGGTTAAATTTGAACTCCAATCTGTCTCTCATATAGCCTATTATGTTAGGGTCCACTCTAGTTGCAAATTTAAGGGAGGAGAGAGCACTCCTGGCACATTCCTCTCTGAATATGTACAAGTGGGGAGTTTGTCCTAAATATTTGATGGTAGCTGGAGAGGAATAAATCCCTGCAAGTCTGTTCAAGAATTCACTTGCAAAGCCAAACTGCACTCTTTATAGTCCCACCCAATTGAGTCGAATGTCTTTTCTGTATCAAGGCTTAGTAGAATTACCTCCTTGCTAGGGATGAGCGAATCGATCCGGACGAACCCGGATTCGATCCGAATTTCATGAAAAATTTGATTCAGATCGAATCCGAATTTCCCCGTGCTTCGATCGCTCTAAGTTTTTCTTTAACATCCATTCATTTACATTACAGGCATTCTCAGATGGCGGACGGGACATGTCCAGACATCTACCCCGCTCCAGTGCATGCTGGGGCAGTCACATGCAGCCTATCAGCAGCCAGCAAGCCCGGTGACGTCACAGCGCTACTTAAGGCGGCGGACATCTTGCTTTTCCTCATTTCTCTATTGCATTTGTGAGAGACAGGACACTGCTGTAGTCAGGGAGAGACAGCTAGAGAGACAGGGACAGGCAGGAGACAGGCAGGAAGTCAGCGAGAAGCAGGGAAAGTTAGGAAAAATCGGAGGCAGTCACAGGGAGATTTTTTTTTTTCATCCAGCCTGAGTGTTACTGGCTGGCTGACTGGCTTTGTTAGCGTTTTCAGGCTGCTTATACACTTACTGCATATATACTGAACTGATCTCAAGTCTGCTGTGGGAACATTACCATTTTGTAAAATCTCATTAGCCTCTGTATTTACTCTAAGCTGCAAACTTATTTAAAGTAATTTGGCCTGTATGAGCCTGATTATCCACTTTTACTGTGCATATATGCACTTCTAAAGCCTGCTTGGGGGCATCCCATTCTGTAACATCACATTAGCCTCTGTATTTACTCTAAGCTGCAAACTTATTTAAAGTAATTTGGCCTGTATGAGCCTGATTATCCACTTTTACTGTGCATATATACTGTTCTAAAGCCTGCTTGGGGGCATCCCATTCTGTAACATCACATTAGCCTCTGTATTTACTCTAAGTTGCAAACTTATTTAAAGTAATTTGGCCTGTATGAGCCTGATTATCCACTTTTACTGTGCATATATGCACTTCTAAATCCTGCTTGGGGGCATCCCATTCTGTAACATCACATTAGCCTCTGTATTTCCTCTAAGCTGCAAACTTATTTAAAGTAATTTGGCCTGTATGAGCCTGATTATCCACTTTTACTGTGCATATATACACTTCTAAAGCCTGCTTGGGGGCATCCCATTCTGTAACATCACATTAGCCTCTGTATTTACTTTAAGCTGCAAACTTATTTAAAGTAATTTGGCCTGTATGAGCCTGATTATCCACTCTTACTGTGCATATATGCACTTCTAAAGCCTGCTTGGGGGCATCCCATTCTGTAACATCACATTAGCCTCTGTATTTACTCTAAGCTGCAAACTTATTTAAAGTAATTTGGCCTGTATGAGCCTGATTATCCACTTTTACTGTGCATATATGCACTTCTAAAGCCTGCTTGGGGGCATCCCATTCTGTAACATCACATTAGCCTCTGTATTTACTCTAAGCTGCAAACTTATTTAAAGTAATTTGGCCTGTATGAGCCTGATTATCCACTTTTACTGTGCATATATACTGTTCTAAAGCCTGCTTGGGGGCATCCCATTCTGTAACCTCACATTAGCCTCTGTATTTACTCTAAGCTGCCAACTTATTTAAAGTAATTTGGCCTGTATGAGCCTGATTATCCACTTTTACTGTGCATATATACACTTCTAAAGCCTGCTTGGGGGCATCCCATTCTGTAACATCACATTAGCCTCTGTATTTACTCTAAGCTGCAAACTTATTTAAAGTCATTTGGCCTGTATGAGCCTGATTATCCACTTTTACTGTGCATATATACTGTTCTAAAGCCTGCTTGGGGGCATCCCATTCTGTAACATCACATTAGCCTCTGTATTTACTCTAAGCTGCAAACTTATTTAAAGTAATTTGGCCTGTATGAGCCTGATTATCCACTTTTACTGTGCATATATACACTTCTAAAGCCTGCTTGGGGGCATCCCATTCTGTAACATCACATTAGCCTCTGTATTTACTTTAAGCTGCAAACTTATTTAAAGTAATTTGGCCTGTATGAGCCTGATTATCCACTCTTACTGTGCATATATGCACTTCTAAAGCCTGCTTGGGGGCATCCCATTCTGTAACATCACATTAGCCTCTGTATTTACTCTAAGCTGCAAACTTATTTAAAGTAATTTGGCCTGTATGAGCCTGATTATCCACTTTTACTGTGCATATATGCACTTCTAAAGCCTGCTTGGGGGCATCCCATTCTGTAACATCACATTAGCCTCTGTATTTACTCTAAGCTGCAAACTTATTTAAAGTAATTTGGCCTGTATGAGCCTGATTATCCACTTTTACTGTGCATATATACTGTTCTAAAGCCTGCTTGGGGGCATCCCATTCTGTAACCTCACATTAGCCTCTGTATTTACTCTAAGCTGCAAACTTATTTAAAGTAATTTGGCCTGTATGAGCCTGATTATCCACTTTTACTGTGCATATATACACTTCTAAAGCCTGCTTGGGGGCATCCCATTCTGTAACATCACATTAGCCTCTGTATTTACTCTAAGCTGCAAACTTATTTAAAGTCATTTGGCCTGTATGAGCCTGATTATCCCCTTTTACTGTGCATATATACTGTTCTAAAGCCTGCTTGGGGGCATCCTATTCTGTAACATCACATTAGCCTCTGTATTTACTCTAAGCTGCAAACTTATTTAAAGTAATTTGGCCTGTATGAGCCTGATTATCCACTTTTACTGTGCATATATACTGTTCTAAAGCCTGCTTGGGGGCATCCCATTCTGTAACATCACATTAGCCTCTGTATTTACTCTAAGTTGCAAACTTATTTAAAGTAATTTGGCCTGTATGAGCCTGATTATCCACTTTTACTGTGCATATATGCACTTCTAAATCCTGCTTGGGGGCATCCCATTCTGTAACATCACATTAGCCTCTGTATTTCCTCTAAGCTGCAAACTTATTTAAAGTAATTTGGCCTGTATGAGCCTGATTATCCACTTTTACTGTGCATATATACACTTCTAAAGCCTGCTTGGGGGCATCCCATTCTGTAACATCACATTAGCCTCTGTATTTACTTTAAGCTGCAAACTTATTTAAAGTAATTTGGCCTGTATGAGCCTGATTATCCACTCTTACTGTGCATATATGCACTTCTAAAGCCTGCTTGGGGGCATCCCATTCTGTAACATCACATTAGCCTCTGTATTTACTCTAAGCTGCAAACTTATTTAAAGTAATTTGGCCTGTATGAGCCTGATTATCCACTTTTACTGTGCATATATGCACTTCTAAAGCCTGCTTGGGGGCATCCCATTCTGTAACATCACATTAGCCTCTGTATTTACTCTAAGCTGCAAACTTATTTAAAGTAATTTGGCCTGTATGAGCCTGATTATCCACTTTTACTGTGCATATATACTGTTCTAAAGCCTGCTTGGGGGCATCCCATTCTGTAACCTCACATTAGCCTCTGTATTTACTCTAAGCTGCAAACTTATTTAAAGTAATTTGGCCTGTATGAGCCTGATTATCCACTTTTACTGTGCATATATACACTTCTAAAGCCTGCTTGGGGGCATCCCATTCTGTAACATCACATTAGCCTCTGTATTTACTCTAAGCTGCAAACTTATTTAAAGTCATTTGGCCTGTATGAGCCTGATTATCCACTTTTACTGTGCATATATACTGTTCTAAAGCCTGCTTGGGGGCATCCCATTCTGTAACATCACATTAGCCTCTGTATTTACTCTAAGCTGCAAACTTATTTAAAGTAATTTGGCCTGTATGAGCCTGATTATCCACTTTTACTGTGCATATATACACTTCTAAAGCCTGCTTGGGGGCATCCCATTCTGTAACATCACATTAGCCTCTGTATTTACTTTAAGCTGCAAACTTATTTAAAGTAATTTGGCCTGTATGAGCCTGATTATCCACTCTTACTGTGCATATATGCACTTCTAAAGCCTGCTTGGGGGCATCCCATTCTGTAACATCACATTAGCCTCTGTATTTACTCTAAGCTGCAAACTTATTTAAAGTAATTTGGCCTGTATGAGCCTGATTATCCACTTTTACTGTGCATATATGCACTTCTAAAGCCTGCTTGGGGGCATCCCATTCTGTAACATCACATTAGCCTCTGTATTTACTCTAAGCTGCAAACTTATTTAAAGTAATTTGGCCTGTATGAGCCTGATTATCCACTTTTACTGTGCATATATACTGATCTAAAGCCTGCTTGGGGGCATCCCATTCTGTAACCTCACATTAGCCTCTGTATTTACTCTAAGCTGCAAACTTATTTAAAGTAATTTGGCCTGTATGAGCCTGATTATCCACTTTTACTGTGCATATATACACTTCTAAAGCCTGCTTGGGGGCATCCCATTCTGTAACATCACATTAGCCTCTGTATTTACTCTAAGCTGCAAACTTATTTAAAGTCATTTGGCCTGTATGAGCCTGATTATCCACTTTTACTGTGCATATATACTGTTCTAAAGCCTGCTTGGGGGCATCCCATTCTGTAACATCACATTAGCCTCTGTATTTACTCTAAGCTGCAAACTTATTTAAAGTAATTTGGCCTGTATGAGCCTGATTATCCACTTTTACTGTGCATATATACACTTCTAAAGCCTGCTTGGGGGCATCCCATTCTGTAACATCACATTAGCCTCTGTATTTACTTTAAGCTGCAAACTTATTTAAAGTAATTTGGCCTGTATGAGCCTGATTATCCACTCTTACTGTGCATATATGCACTTCTAAAGCCTGCTTGGGGGCATCCCATTCTGTAACATCACATTAGCCTCTGTATTTACTCTAAGCTGCAAACTTATTTAAAGTAATTTGGCCTGTATGAGCCTGATTATCCACTTTTACTGTGCATATATGCACTTCTAAAGCCTGCTTGGGGGCATCCCATTCTGTAACATCACATTAGCCTCTGTATTTACTCTAAGCTGCAAACTTATTTAAAGTAATTTGGCCTGTATGAGCCTGATTATCCACTTTTACTGTGCATATATACTGTTCTAAAGCCTGCTTGGGGGCATCCCATTCTGTAACCTCACATTAGCCTCTGTATTTACTCTAAGCTGCAAACTTATTTAAAGTAATTTGGCCTGTATGAGCCTGATTATCCACTTTTACTGTGCATATATACACTTCTAAAGCCTGCTTGGGGGCATCCCATTCTGTAACATCACATTAGACTCTGTATTTACTCTAAGCTGCAAACTTATTTAAAGTCATTTGGCCTGTATGAGCCTGATTATCCCCTTTTACTGTGCATATATACTGTTCTAAAGCCTGCTTGGGGGCATCCTATTCTGTAACATCACATTAGCCTCTGTATTTACTCTAAGCTGCAAACTTATTTAAAGTAATTTGGCCTGTATGAGCCTGATTATCCACTTTTACTGTGCATATATACTGTTCTAAAGCCTGCTTGGGGGCATCCCATTCTGTAACATCACATTAGCCTCTGTATTTACTCTAAGTTGCAAACTTATTTAAAGTAATTTGGCCTGTATGAGCCTGATTATCCACTTTTACTGTGCATATATGCACTTCTAAATCCTGCTTGGGGGCATCCCATTCTGTAACATCACATTAGCCTCTGTATTTCCTCTAAGCTGCAAACTTATTTAAAGTAATTTGGCCTGTATGAGCCTGATTATCCACTTTTACTGTGCATATATACACTTCTAAAGCCTGCTTGGGGGCATCCCATTCTGTAACATCACATTAGCCTCTGTATTTACTTTAAGCTGCAAACTTATTTAAAGTAATTTGGCCTGTATGAGCCTGATTATCCACTCTTACTGTGCATATATGCACTTCTAAAGCCTGCTTGGGGGCATCCCATTCTGTAACATCACATTAGCCTCTGTATTTACTCTAAGCTGCAAACTTATTTAAAGTAATTTGGCCTGTATGAGCCTGATTATCCACTTTTACTGTGCATATATGCACTTCTAAAGCCTGCTTGGGGGCATCCCATTCTGTAACATCACATTAGCCTCTGTATTTACTCTAAGCTGCAAACTTATTTAAAGTAATTTGGCCTGTATGAGCCTGATTATCCACTTTTACTGTGCATATATACTGTTCTAAAGCCTGCTTGGGGGCATCCCATTCTGTAACCTCACATTAGCCTCTGTATTTACTCTAAGCTGCAAACTTATTTAAAGTAATTTGGCCTGTATGAGCCTGATTATCCACTTTTACTGTGCATATATACACTTCTAAAGCCTGCTTGGGGGCATCCCATTCTGTAACATCACATTAGCCTCTGTATTTACTCTAAGCTGCAAACTTATTTAAAGTCATTTGGCCTGTATGAGCCTGATTATCCACTTTTACTGTGCATATATACTGTTCTAAAGCCTGCTTGGGGGCATCCCATTCTGTAACATCACATTAGCCTCTGTATTTACTCTAAGCTGCAAACTTATTTAAAGTAATTTGGCCTGTATGAGCCTGATTATCCACTTTTACTGTGCATATATACACTTCTAAAGCCTGCTTGGGGGCATCCCATTCTGTAACATCACATTAGCCTCTGTATTTACTTTAAGCTGCAAACTTATTTAAAGTAATTTGGCCTGTATGAGCCTGATTATCCACTCTTACTGTGCATATATGCACTTCTAAAGCCTGCTTGGGGGCATCCCATTCTGTAACATCACATTAGCCTCTGTATTTACTCTAAGCTGCAAACTTATTTAAAGTAATTTGGCCTGTATGAGCCTGATTATCCACTTTTACTGTGCATATATGCACTTCTAAAGCCTGCTTGGGGGCATCCCATTCTGTAACATCACATTAGCCTCTGTATTTACTCTAAGCTGCAAACGTATTTAAAGTAATTTGGCCTGTATGAGCCTGATTATCCACTTTTACTGTGCATATATACTGTTCTAAAGCCTGCTTGGGGGCATCCCATTCTGTAACCTCACATTAGCCTCTGTATTTACTCTAAGCTGCAAACTTATTTAAAGTAATTTGGCCTGTATGAGCCTGATTATCCACTTTTACTGTGCATATATACACTTCTAAAGCCTGCTTGGGGGCATCCCATTCTGTAACATCACATTAGCCTCTGTATTTACTCTAAGCTGCAAACTTATTTAAAGTCATTTGGCCTGTATGAGCCTGATTATCCCCTTTTACTGTGCATATATACTGTTCTAAAGCCTGCTTGGGGGCATCCTATTCTGTAACATCACATTAGCCTCTGTATTTACTCTAAGCTGCAAACTTATTTAAAGTAATTTGGCCTGTATGAGCCTGATTATCCACTTTTACTGTGCATATATACTGTTCTAAAGCCTGCTTGGGGGCATCCCATTCTGTAACATCACATTAGCCTCTGTATTTCCTCTAAGCTGCAAACTTATTTAAAGTAATTTGGCCTGTATGAGCCTGATTATCCAATTTTACTGTGCATATATACTGTTCTAAAGCCTGCTTGGGGGCATCCCATTCTGTAACATCACATTAGCCTCTGTATTTACTCTAAGCTGCAAACTTATTTAAAGTAATTTGGCCTGTATGAGCCTGATTATCCACTTTTACTGTGCATATATACACTTCTAAAGCCTGCTTGGGGGCATCCCATTCTGTAAATCACATTAGCCTCTGTATTTACTCTAAGCTGCAAACTTATTTAAAGTAATTTGGCCTGTATGAGCCTGATTATCCACTTTTACTGTCCATATATACACTTCTAAAGCCTGCTTGGGGGCATCCCATTCTGTAACATCACATTAGCCTCTGTATTTACTCTAAGCTGCAAACTTATTTAAAGTAATTTGGCCTGTATGAGCCTGATTATCCACTTTTACTGTGCATATATACTGTTCTAAAGCCTGCTTGGGGGCATCCCATTCTGTAACATCACATTAGCCTCTGTATTTACTCTAAGCTGCAAACTTATTTAAAGTAATTTGGCCTGTATGAGCCTGATTATCCACTTTTACTGTGCATATATACACTTCTAAAGCCTGCTTGGGGGCATCCCATCCTGTAACATCACATTAGCCTCTGTATTTACTCTAAGCTGCAAACTTATTTAAAGTAATTTGGCCTGTATGAGCCTGATTATCCACTTTTACTGTGCATATATACACTTCTAAAGCCTGCTTGGGGGCATCCCATTCTGTAACATCACATTAGCCTCTGTATTTACTCTAAGCTGCAAACTTATTTAAAGTAATTTGGCCTGTATGAACCTGATTATCCACTTTTACTGTCCATATATACTGTTCTAAAGCCTGCTTGGGGGCATCCCATTCTGTAACATCACATTAGCCTCTGTATTTACTCTAAGCTGCAAACTTATTTAAAGTAATTTGGCCTGTATGAGCCTGATTATCCACTTTTACTGTGCATATATACTGTTCTAAAGCCTGCTTGGGGGCATCCCATTCTGTAACATCACATTAGCCTCTGTATTTACTCTAAGCTGCAAACTTATTTAAAGTAATTTGGCCTGTATGAGCCTGATTATCCACTTTTACTGTGCATATATACACTTCTAAAGCCTGCTTGGGGGCATCCCATTCTGTAACATCACATTAGCCTCTGTATTTACTCTAAGCAGCAAACTTATTTAAAGTAATTTGGCCTGTATGAGCCTGATTATCGACTTTTACTGTGCATATATACTGTTCTAAAGCCTGCTTGGGGGCATCCCATTCTGTAACATCACATTAGCCTCTGTATTTACTCTAAGCTGCAAACTTATTTAAAGTAATTTGGCCTGTATGAGCCTGATTATCGACTTTTACTGTGCATATATACGCTTCTAAAGCCTGCTTGGGGGCATCCCATTCTGTAACATCACATTAGCCTCTGTATTTACTCTAAGCTGCAAACTTATTTAAAGTAATTTGGCCTGTATGAGCCTGATTATCCACTTTTACTGTGCATATATACTGTTTTAAAGCCTGCTTGGGGGCATCCCATTCTGTAACATCACATTAGCCTCTGTATTTACTCTAAGCTGCAAACTTATTTAAAGTAACTTGGCCTGTATGAGCCTGATTATCCACTTTTACTGTATATATACACTCCTTTTTTTTTTGTTTCAATATTTTTATTGAATATTTTCAACAAAACAGTATTACAAAGCGTACAGCATTATACTGCCATCCCGCGCAGGGGAGGTATAAAGAGGAAGGAAGAAAAAAGTATCGACATTCGTTTTCATAATATTGCAAGTTGACCAAGCCGGTGTCCGACAGTCTACCGCGTGACTACAAGCGCGATGGGGCACGAGACCCGCGCAGACACCAATAGCACGATTTATACTATGTAGCGGTCTTTTCAAGGACCGTGAGGGCCACGGAGCCCCGCGGTGTCCGCTGCCAGCACCGACGCCCGCGCGCACATTGTCTCGCACCCACCGCACCAGGCCCACTGGGGCACGCCACCGGACAGCCAGACACCACCATGCGTTTGTACAGAGGAGAATCATTACAAAAGAGAAAACATTAAAACCGTTGCATTGCAGAAAGAGAGAGAAATGACCCAAAAGGAAGGGCGAAGTATAAAGAGGGGAGGAAGAGAAGCGGGGAGGGAGAGACGGAGGGGGGGGGAGGGGGAGAGGGAAAGGAAAGGGGGGGAGGAGAGGGAAAGAAGGAGGGCGGGAGGAGGGGGGCGCTCCCGCGCCCCACCAGGCACCACACACGGTAATCACAGCGCCCGCATAGATTCGCCAGGCCAGGCAAATCTTATCCAGGGTTCCCATATAGAGAGGAATTTGTCATGGGAGTCGGTCAGAATACTAGACAACCTCTCATTAATGAGAAAGCCGTTCATCCTGGCCGACACCTCTGAGATTGGGGTAAACTGTGCCTTCCAGGCCTTGGCTATGGTCTGCTTGGCCGCCAGGAGGAGGTAGACAAAAAGTCTGTGCTGCTTACTGGACAGCTCCCAGGGCTTACAGTGCAGGAGGGCAACCCAGGGATCCTTCTTCATGCTAGATCCGAAGATTTCATTAGCCATCCTGAACACCTGACTCCAAAAGCGAGTCAGCATCGGGCAGGTCCACCAGGTGTGCAAAAAGTCCCCATCCACACTGCAGCCCCTAAAGCACGTCCTGGCCTGCCCCGGAAATATCCTACTCAGGCGGCTCGGCACCAGGTACCAGCGGAGCATAACCTTATAGGCTGTTGCATTTTGGGATGCGAGACCATACCTCTGTCCACCCCCTTTCTCCCACAGGTGTACCTAGGTCCCTTTCCCAGCTGTTCACATATGCGTGGGACCCCGGCTTAGTTTCGTTTAGTGGTGAGTAAATTAGGGAGATTATTCCCCTCTGAAAGGGGTTATTGGCGCAGAGAACCTCAAAGGGGGTCATCACCTGGACGGAAGGACATAATTTTGTCAAGGGCAGAATCCAATGCCTCAATTGGATGTAGCGAAAATATTCCTTGTGGGGAACACCATATTTCTCCTGTAGGGTGCTGAAGGAACCAAGGCCCTCCCCATTGAGTAGGTCAGCTATTTTGTATATACCCCGATCCTGCCACCACTTAAAGGCCAGTTTGTTTTGTTCGCCTGGGGGAAAATTTGGGTTGTCCCACAAATGGGCCAGGGGAGTATGGGGGGACATCAAGGAGGCGGAGTACCTAACCGAGTCCCACACTGTGAGAGAATGTCTCATTAGGGGGCTGAGCGCTTTGGGTCTGTGTCCAGGGTCTGTCCACAGTAGACTGTCCATGGGTAGTGGCGCACAATTGGGGAGTTCAAGAAAAACCCACAATGGGGGCTTGAGGTGGGAGTGCATGGGGACCAGCTGGGCGATCTGCGAGGCTTTATAGTATTTGATTATGTCGGGCACCCCTAGCCCCCCCTGTGTTCTGTGGGCTAGCATAGTGCGCTTGGACACCCTTGGGCGGCCCGCAGACCATATGAAAGCCAGGATTCTCCTCTGCATCACCCGGAACATGTATAGTGGGATTTTAGTCGGCAGAGCTCTGAAGAAGTAAAGTAGCTTTGGGAGGATCGTCATTTTGACCGCATTAATGCGGCCTATCCAAGAGATCGGATATGACTTCCAGACCTCCATTAAGCGGGTTAAGGACTTAAACAGAGGAGGATAATTGGCTTCATACAGGTCAGTAAACTTGGCCGAAATGCGCACCCCCAGGTATGGAAGCGGCTCTGTTGTCCAGCGGAAAGGAAAGTTGGCCTTAATCTGGTCCACCACGTCCACCAGCAGAGACACATTCAGTGCCCAAGACTTCTCATTGTTAATTGTTAAGCCCGAAACCTGGGCGAATTGGTCAAGGACCTTGTACAGGTTCGGGAGCGAGGTGACCGGCTGGGTGATGGCAAGCAATGCATCATCTGCAAAGAACATGGCCTTATGGTGGATGCCAGCTACCTCCAGGCCCTTGATGTTGGGGGAATTTCGTATTGCTATGCCTAACGGCTCCATGGCCAGGATGAAGAGGAGTGGGGATAGAGGGCATCCCTGCCGAGTTCCCCTACCAATGCTGAATGTCCCTGAGGTAAAGCCTAAGTAGCGCACTCTGGCTGCAGGTGACTTGTAAAGAGCTCCCACCCAGTCCTGGAACCGCTGCCCAAAGCCCCACCTCCCAAGCACCCACAATAGATAGTCCCAGGACAGGGAATCGAACGCCTTTTGAATATCTAGGGAGAGCAGAAAGGCCAGGATGTCCCTGGAGTGGGCGTGGTGGACCAGGTGAGCCGCCCTTCTGATGTTATCCCCAGCTTGGCGGTTTGAGACAAACCCCACTTGGTCGCCATGTATGAGGTCGGCCACGAATGTGTTCAACCTCTCTGCCAAAACTTTGGCCAGCAGCTTCACATCAATGTTTATTAGTGATATTGGCCTATAGTTTTGGGTGAGCAATCCATCTTTATCTGGTTTGGGGATCATACAGATGTCCGCCAATAGCGAACTAGGGTTAAGCGAGGTGTCTGCACGCAGGGCATTAAAGAGGTTCGAGAGGTGTGGCGCCAGGATGGGGGCAAACTTTTTATAGTACAGGCTGCTAAACCCGTCCGGACCCGGGGTCTTGGCGGTCTTTAGGGATTTAATGGCAAGAAGCACTTCGCTCTGTAAGATAGGCGCCTCCATCCTGTCCACGTCCCCCTGTTCGACGTGTGGCAGGTTAACCTGGTCGAAAAACTCATCCCGAATAGCCGTACACGTGTTCGCTGGGGCTGAGTAGAGAGCTGAAAGGAATTCCCCAAAGGTCGATACAACCTTGTTGGGGTCAGCCGTGACAACCCCCGAGCTGAGCTTCAGTTTTATGGGCTGCCGTCTATACAGGTCAGCGGCCTTCAGCTTCCGAGCCAACATCGTGTCTGGCTTGTTACCTCTTGAATAAAATTTTTGCTTCGACCACCTGAGTCTTTTCTAGGCCTGGTCATCCTGAAGCGTATTAAGCTCCAGTCGCAGTCTGTCTACAACCTTCTTATTTCTGGCGTTCGGGGCTCTCTTCCACTGTATTTCGGCTCGCTCAAAACTCAAGGTCAACTCCCTTATTCTCCTTTGTCTTTCGCGCTTCTCAGCAGAGGCTATGGAAATAATGTTTCCTCTCATGGTGGCCTTATGGGCCTCCCATAAGGAGATCGGGAAGGAGACCGAGTCAGAGTTGAGCAAGAAATATTCCTGAAGAGCCTCCTGAATTTTAGAGCAGGTAGGTTGTCTAGACAGAAGAGAATCATTGAGCCGCCAACTATAAGAGTGCTTGGTTGAGACCAGGAGGTCCAAGACTGCCATTACAGGACTGTGATCAGACCAGGCCGTAGCGTAAATTCTAGAGTCTAGTACTGATTGAGGGACTAGTATGTGGTCTATCCTACAAAACGAGCCGTGAGGATTGGAATAGAATGTGAAATCGCGGACATTAGGGTTCTTTTCCCGCCAGACATCGCACAGGCTGCGGCCGTTGAGGAGGTCGCGGAAGGCCACTGACTGGGCATCCGGGGCTGGGGACACTGTCCCGGACTGTCCCGTGCGTCGTCTGTCCAATCCGGGGTTTATTACTAGGTTTGAGTCCCCTCCATTATCAGGACCCCCTTAGTATTATTCTGGATAACCGTAAGCAAATGTTTAAAGAAACGGGTCTGGAAAGTGTTGGGGGCATAATACGTGGCCAGGGTGATCTCCACGTCGTGTAGGGTGCCCTGCAGTATGAGGTATCTGCCAGTGGGGTCTGAGATCTCCTTAGAGCAAATAAATGGGAAGTTCTTGCGGAAGGCAATCAGGACTCCCCTTTTCTTTTCTCCAGCACAGGCGAGATAGGCCAAAGGGAAGTGGCCTCTAAGGTATGGAGAATCTGGTTTCCTGCAGAAAAATCACATCCGCTTTACAAGACTTGTAGTAGTGGAAGGCCTTATTGCACTTAGCGGGGACATTAAAGCCCTGGACATTGTGAGATACAACCTTAATGTTCAGCCCAACCATGACGGATTAGATGGTGTAGGACGTTAGTGACTGGCCTGGTGGGGCGCGGGAAGCCCGGGTGGGGAGAGAGGGGCGGGGGAGGGAACAGAATGTAAGGAGAGCAGTAAAGAAGAATAGGGAGCATGAGACACACATAAACAAAAAACCTTGGGTCCATGGGCGGAGTGCTACCGCCAAGGACCCGTCCAGGTTCTGGAGTGGTAGAAGTAGGACCATTGGTCAGGGCCGAACATGGCCCTGGTTGGACCATTTGACAACTTGTCAAGTAGGGGGCTTATCCCAGGGACGCAGGACGAGCTTGGGGAATAAGCAACTTGGACAGGCAAAGAACCGGGAGGCAAACCTGTAGTGAATAACCCAGCATTTAGTAGTAGTATGGGACACAATATTGGGCAGCGGAGGCTGGCGTGAAATAACACGTCCCAAGTTTAACCTTCAGCAAACATAGAGAATTTCAAGCAGGCAATCAGAACATTGTAAGAAACACGACTGTTGGTGGAATCGTACAGCCCACAGTCAGCATCGCCACCCGATGCAAGGCCCAGGGCCACAACAGGCAACGCTAAGCAGGTCCGAACCTAGGCCCCACCGGTAGGCCAACCCGGAGCACATGACGGGCCGCCACCCCGGGGGACCAATCCGGTCCACCGCGGCAGCGCCCCCCCAACCAGGAGGCCAACACAGCAGGACCCGTCCACCAAGAGTGGTTAACAACATTAGAACAACAATCCGTGAACCATTATTAAATTTCAAACATTTCACCTCAGGAGGGGGGGTCATCAGAAATCAAACGTTTTACCGCTCAGGTTAGTCCAAGTCCTCAACCCGGGTCCCGTCCGGGTCTCACGAGGCGCCCGGCGACTCGGTCTCTCCTCCTGCGGGAGCGCACCTTTTCCCATATGGGCTGGAGCGTTGGTCGCCCAGGGACCTGCTGGGCGGTCGAATCAGACGTACGGGTCGGGGAGACGGCAAGAGCCAGGCCTAGGCCCTTCAGCGTGTCCCGCAGGTCTTCTGGTGAGTTAACTGTAAACTGACGGCCCTCGTGTGTGAACGTGAGCTTGAAGGGGAAGCCCCACCGGTACTTTATGTTGCGGCTCCGCAGAACCTCTAGGCCGGGCTTCATGGCTCTCCTCTGTTGCAGGGTTTGGGGTGCGACGTCTGGAAAGATGTGGTAGCGATGGTTCTGGAAGCGCAAGTCCCCTTTTTCTCTGGCCGCCAACAGGATTGTTTCCTTGGTACGGTAGAAGGTTGGTTTAACAACAATGTCCCGGGGGAGACCATCAGACCTTTTAGGGCCCAAGGCTCTGTGGGCGCGATCCAGCTCCAGGCGTTCAATAGGCATGGAGGGGATCAGTTCCTGTAAGAGGGCTGTAACCGTGGCTGGTATATCCTCTATCGATTCTGGGAGGCCCCGAATGCGGATGTTGACCCGCCTGGATCAATTTTGTAGATCCTCTAATTTTTGCTGTAGGAAGTCCATGTCGTCTCTGAGGGCTGCTGATTCAGACCCCCTGCTCTCCATGGCCACCACGATGTCGTCCATTTTCTCTTCTAACGTGTTGGTCCTATCACCCAGGTCCCTAATTTCCTTAGAGTAGCTGGTGGTGAGCTGGGTTAAGGCCGTCGCTAGCTCCTGTTGCAGTAGGACTTTAAATTTGGCCAGTAGGTTGGCATCTCGCACTATCGGGTCAGAGAGCTCGGGAGCAGCCCCCCCCCCCCGATCAGACAGCGACCCGTCTTCCGTTGGATCGTCGATCAATAACTGGGAAAAGTCACTGACTTTTGGCGAAGGCTGAACTCCAGAGAGCATCATATCCCCATTAGAAAGTGATAGGGGTGAGCTGTCTGACAGAGACTGAAAATTATTTGTGGGCATAGGGGGAGAGCCGGGGCATTCCTCATCATCCGTAGCCATAGCTGGGTTGCCACCTTCGCGGCTAGTGCCTTCCTTAAATAGGGTGTGCCTCCGTTCCTCGTGGGAGGATGGACCCCCACCCGGGGCAATTCCTTCTTCCAGAGGGGAGAATGGGGGGGGAGACACGGATGCTAACGATGGGGGGTGAGGGGATCCCCCACCACTACCGCAGTCCAGGGCATGGCTTGTCACAGGTGGCGGGGCACACCAGGAGCGCCGAGATTCAGGCACTGATGGGCTGGGGGCCGTTTGCGTGGGGTGCGGAGTGGACCCCGCAGGGTTCTGCAGCCACCCCTCTTTGGTGCTGGATGGGGCTGTCATGTCACCCACCTGTTTTGCGCCGGGCTGCTGCAGGTCCGTCGGGTGCCGCTGGCCATGCTGCATGGGGGAGGTAGGCCCCTCCCCCCCGCCGGTCGCCGCCATTGTGTGCTGTTGCTGCTCCCCCACGAAGGGAGCGACTGCGGAGGATGCAGGGTGGGCTCCACGGGGCTCCGCAGCCACCCCTCCTGAACGTTGCAGTGGGGGCTAACAGCCTCTCCCACCTCTCGCGTCTCCCCGCCGCTCCGGTCCGGTACATGCTGTGTGCGGGGGGGCGGACCCCTCCTCCTTCTCCCTCCTCGCAGCCATGACAGAGGGCTGCTGCCGAGCGCGCGCCGAAGTCCCGCCACTCTTTCCAAGGCCGTGACCCTTCGCTCTGGCTCCAGACTTGCCCATATCGGGGCAGCAGGTGTTGGGGATTCTGTGGATGCCTGACAGGTGAGCTCGGGTTGCCTGCAACTGGGTATTTAGCCGTCTCTGCGTCCCCGGGAAGCAGAGCTGTCCTAGCAAGCGTCCATCTTGCCTGGTAGCCGGCCACATATATACACTTCTAAAGCCTGCTTGGGGGCATCCCATTCTGTAACATCACATTAGCCTCTGTATTTACTCTAAGCTGCAGACTTATTTAAAGTAATTTGGCCTGTATGAGCCTGATTATCCACTTTTACTGTGCATATATACTGTTCTAAAGCCTGCTTGGGGGCATCCCATTCTGTAACATCACATTAGCCTCTGTATTTACTCTAAGCTGCAAACTTATTTAAAGTAATTTGGGTTGTATGAGCCTGATTATCCACTTTTACTGTGCATATATACACTTCTAAAGCCTGCTTGGGGGCATCCCATTCTGTAACATCACTTTAGCCTCTGTATTTACTCTAAGCTGCAAACTTATTTAAAGTAATTTGGCCTGTATGAGCCTGATTATCCACTTTTACTGTGCATATATACTGTTCTAAAGTCTGCTTGGGGGGCATCCCATTCTGTAACATCACATTAGCCTCTGTATTTTCATCTAAGCTGCAAACTTATTTAAAGTAATTTGGCCTGTATGAGCCTGATTATCCACTTTTACTGTGCATATATACTGTTCTAAAGCCTGCTTGGGGGCATCCCATTCTGTAACATCACATTAGCTTCTGTATTTACTCTAAGCTGCAAACTTATTTAAAGTAATTTGGCCTGTATGAGCCTGATTATCCACTTTTACTGTGCATATATACACTCCTAAAGCCTGCTTGGGGGCATCCCATTCTGTAACATCACATTAACCTCTGTATTTACTCTAAGCTGCAAACTTATTTAAAGTAATTTGGCCTGTATGAGCCTGATTATCGACTTTTACTGTGCATATATACACTTCTAAAGCCTGCTTGGGGGCATCCCATTCTGTAACATCACATTAGCCTCTGTATTTACTCTAAGCTGCAAACTTATTTAAAGTAATTTGGCCTGTATGAGCCTGATTATCCACTTTTACTGTGCATATATACACTTCTAAAGCCTGCTTGGGGGCATCCCATTCTGTAACATCACATTAGCCTCTGTATTTACTCTAAGCTGCAAACTTATTTAAAGTAATTTGGCCTGTATGAGCCTGATTATCCACTTTTACTGTGCATATATACTGTTCTAAAGCCTGCTTGGGGGCATCCTATTCTGTAACATCACATTAGCCTCTGTATTTACTCTAAGCTGCAAACTTATTTAAAGTAATTTGGCGGGGCGTGGCTTGGTGATGGCCATGTAAGGACGCTTCTCCCTCTGCTCCGTCTAGCTTACTTAAAAAAGCCCTTTCAGAACACCCCAAGTGCCCAGATCATCCCACAAACCTCATGTCGAAGAGGAGAAGATCCAAGGCGGCAACCGGTGGGGACGGGCCCAGGACGGGCCGCATCAACGCGTTTTTCCAGCCGGGAGCCAGTGAAGCCGGAGGTGGAGGGGACGGCAAGATGGCGGCCGTCCACACACGAGGAGGACCAGTGGCGGGAGAGCGACGGAACGAGCAGCCCCCGCCTCACCCGACATGCGGGACGTAAAACGGGGACCTGCGAGGAGAGCCCTCGATGACGCTCCACCTGACACAGGCGGGAGGCGGCGCAGGCTTGGTGGCTGGAGCCGGGGCCCGGAGATGTGAGGAGCCCGGCGGCGGAGAGACAGGGAGGCGGGCTGCCTCCCCGACGTGCACGCAGCCCAGCAGCGACAGACCAGGTGAGCCGCGCTCACAGTGTTCCCCCGTCCCCGCTGACATAGGAGACGGCCGGCTGAGGAGATGGGAGGGGGCGAGAGCCTCAGACAGGGTAGCAGCGCTGGGTCACCACTACCCCTGCAGGGGCACCCTTACGACGGGGAGGAGGGGAGGCCCGCATATGGAACCCTGGGCCCCCTCAGAAGACAGGCAGCAGATATGGCCCTGGAAGGGGAATTGAACAGCCCGGAGAGGCAGGCTGGCCCTCTGCAACAGCCAGCTCCGCAGAGGCCACACGAGACTGAACAGCAGCAGGGTGGCGGACTGAGCAATAGGGACACCAGCGAACTACCTGGTGGGTGAAATTAGGGGGTGCTGGCCCCCATAACCAATATAACATTTCTGGGTCCCAGGCACAACTCTGCACTGCCACCATAGAGCTGCGGGACACCGGCGGGGAAAGTAGGAGACCGACCCACAGCGATCTCTGCAATGAGCCTGACAAGAAGTACTCTGGGCTGCACGGCGAAACTTTCCCTCGAGCTGCCAATGACAGGGAGCCGCCCCGAGGCGAGCTGAGCAGCGGTCCCAGCTCCCCGATGGCTCTGTCGACCTCCCCGCACTGGCCGCAGGAGTCCCCTCCACACAGCCCCGACTTATACGACCATAGTAACTCAGGGGCGCTGGACCTTGATCAGCACAGTATCAGAGCCCTTATTTCGTCATTACCCACTCGAAAAGACTTTGAAACCTTCATAAACAGAATGGAGTCCACCCTCCGCAGGGAGGTGGATGAAGTATCGAAGCAAGTGCTAGAAGTGGGGACCAGGGTCACGGCCGTAGAGCAAGTGCAGGACTCGGTCCAGCAGCGTCTGTTCTCCACAGAAAGAGCGCACACCGCCTTAGAAAGAGCACAGGAGGAATCAGCGCACCACATAGCTAATATACTTCTCCACCAAGACGACATGGAGAACAGAGGGAGACGAAATAATATCCGCATAAGGGGGCTCCCCGAATCTCCGGAAAACGCCAATCTCTCCGAGACAGTAACCCGTATCTTCAATATGGTCATGGACCGTCCGTTGGGGGAGGCCATCGAACTAGACAGAGTGCATAGGGCTCCGGGCCCCAGGGACCCAGACCAGCGGAGACCCCGAGACATCATTTGCCGCGTGCACTTTTACAAAGTAAAGGAAGAAATAATGAGACTCGCCTGGGTCAAGAAAGACATATCGTATGGCAGGGCCGGATTAAGAGCATACCGGGCCTGGTGCTGTAGATTTTGACGGGCCTATTTATCGAAGTATATAAAATGAAAACGCAACACAAAGCAATTTTGTTTAAGACAAAGTGCATTTGTCACATGTTTAATGTACATTAAATTACCAGGATAGCTGAATACATGTTAGTGTACAGACACAGTGGGGGCATCCCTCAGTACAGGCAAAGCGGGGGCATCCCTCAGTACAGGCAAAGCGGGGGCATCCCTCAGTACAGACACAGCGGGGGCATCCCTCAGTACAGACACAGCGGGGGCATCCCTCAGTACAGACACAGCGGGGGCATCCCTCAGTACAGACACAGCGGGGGCATCCCTCAGTACAGACACAGCGGGGGCATCCCTCAGTATTTGTCTGTACTGAGGGATGCCCCCGCTGTGTCTGTGCTGAGGGATGCCCCCGCTTTGCCTGTACTGAGGAATGCCCCTGCTTTGTCTGAGCAGGGGCATCCCTCAGTACAGACAAAGCAGGGGCATCCCTCAGAAATTGAGAACACTCACAGACACTGTGACACATTGAGACACACACAAACAATGCCATGCCTGACAAAAGGATTGTGAGCAGTTTGTGTCTGTTCACAAGTAATTCAAGCACAGTGCTGTATCTTCAGGCACACACGACAATCCCTTACCAGATTCTGGTGATTATAGTGATTACTGAATGACCAAGTTTTGTGACTTTCAGTGAAATAAAGTATGCTGGTGAAATAATTCGTTTTTTAAAGCGGACTTCAGCATCATTTAATGAAAAGCCCAAACCCTTAAAAAAACTATTCCCCAGCATCTAAAATCAGTATATTTAACATTTTTAGTCACATTTTATTCTTTCCCTTACTGGCCTGCAACTCTGTTCAGCGCACCACCATCTTGGTTCACTAGCATCACATACTGAGGAGATGAGAGGGTTCAAAAGTGCAGGGGAGCAGGGATATAGCTGTGCTTTGCACAAACAGAGCAGAGCTGGGGTCAGGAAAAGGTCAGCAATCCCAGAATGCAGTGTGGCACAGTCAGAACACACTTCCTGTTTGCAGGCAGCCTGCACCCACATGGGCCGCCATCTTGGATGTTTAAAGTCTCAGAAAATGCAATAGATGCAGGTAGGATGCTTTTCAATGTGGGCAATCTGTATGTACAGTATGGGGGAAACATATAAGATAGGCTCTCATTTAGGGTGAAGGTCCACTTTAAGGTCTACAGCTGGAGTTGGAGTGCTGAGCCACTAGAGGGCTTTTAGTTTTGGCTATGCAGACAGGAAGTGCTTTACTTACTACTGTATATTCTAACTCTAGTTGTCCCCCCTCACCTATCCCCACCCCCTCCACCTCCTTTCACCATAGTCCATCACACTTCAGCCCTCCAATGTTCCACTCCTCACTTTACCTCTGTTCATATCACATCTGTCCATTACACATCTTACAGTCTCACCTTAGTCATCCTCACACCGTGTGTCCATGCATGTGCTGTGGGATCACAGAAAGTTGAGTTTTATGGTGATCCCACAGATTTTAAACATTGGGGAATCCCAAATCGTAAAGCCCCTGAAGAGCACTATCATCTCATAGACTCTAGGCCAACATTGTTTTTTTTTTAAGAGGGACCTACACTTATAACTGCCCCCCCCCCCCCCCACACACACACACACACACACACTGGCTCTCAGTGCTTCAAACAGATCCAAAGTCAAAAATGGTTCATTTTTTAACAATCACCTACTAGGGAATCCTGATCTGGGATGCCCCTCCAGTTAAAGATCCCTAGAAAGCTTAAAGCAAGCATGGAGCCCAGTATGAGGCAGGTGAAGGTGTGCCTGCCACATGTGTGTGCAGCTGTTTCCTGTCCACCTATTGAAACAATCTCTGCTCAGGAATGGGAGTATCTCACTGCTGGCATGAGGCTAGTTTAGTGTCCCTGTGGGGCAGGACCCTCCCTGGCACAAGAGTTGCAAGAGAATTTAGGTCACCCTAAAAGCACACCTACGCGTGAGTCACACACAGAAAAAGTCGACACCGCATACACTCACCACCCTGGGCCTGCCTGCGGCCTGACAGGTACCGCCGCCCGCGCCGTCGTCCTGCGTGACTTCCTCTCCCCCTCTGAGGTACCGCCGCGCCGTCGTCCCCCGCCTAATCCCGCGTCACCGCGTGACTTCCTCCCCCTATGCTGGGTGTTGCGCGCTGGGCCGCAGGGCGTGCAACAGTGACTCACTGACTGGCAGTGGCAGACCAGGCGGCCTATGCGGGCCGCGTTTGCAGGCTGCTGGGCCTGTCTAAACGTAGGGGCCTGGAGCGGCAGCTCCATCCGCCCCTACGTTAATCCGGCCCTGTCGTATGGGGGATCACAGATCATCCTGTTACCGGATTTGGCACGACGTACGTTACAAATGAGACGGATTTTGAAACCGCTCCTGGAATGTGCAAAGCAAGCTGGCGCCACTTACAGGTGGGGTCACCCCTTCCACCTCATCATCCAGATGCGGGGCCGGAGCTTCACACTCCGTTACCACTCTCAGCTATCGAAGGCGTTTGAGTTCCTGGGATCCCCCGGAGTTGACCTGGAGGACTGGCTCTCCCCCTCGCTGGGCCCCGCCCGAGCACAGGGGATCGGGGGACACGACCCACTACCTCGAAGAAACAGAGGGGGCAGACCCAGAGCGCGCAATGGCGCCAATGACTGGCAATGACCCGGACCCTGTCCGACAGGGCTGCTATGGACCTGATGTACTTGGAAATGTAATCACTATTGGTTAACCTTCGGTGGTCCTGGGACCGGCTTGGTCGTGGGTATGGGGGGCGCCGCTGAGATTCGGGCGCGCAGAGTTGACCGAGATACGTGTCTTTCGGCCATGGACGGCTAGGCGGAGTGCCCCCTCTGCTCCCTGTCAGCTGGTCTCCGGAGCGCAGATGGCCTTTGCCGGCGGTTGGGACGCCTTGTGGGACGGCTCCCATGGTTGATGGTGGGATGAGGTCGCCCCGGGGCCCTGAACGTCCCCGAAGCTGAACGTTCGTACTCGTTGATGTTGCTTTCGGCCCGCTCTCCCTCAGCTGATCAAAATTGTTTGGTTGCTCGGCTGACAGGACGGGGACATGGCGGGGACGGGGCTTGGCTCGCGCTGGGCTCCCTCCTCCTGCCTGGGTCTCTGGGTCGGGTCCCCGGACTCGCCTCGCCTGACCCGGTCGGGAGCTGGGACCCCACGCAGGTGCTGGCCTAGCGGCCTCTACAATGCCGACACTGTTTCACATGTTTCCATGCATCATGGCATTCATAATGTTTCCCACGGTTCATACGGTTAACTCAGTTTTCAATGTTTTAAGTATACTGTTTGGTCGCCTTGTTGACAGAGAGTAAGAACAGGCGCGGCGCCCTGTCTGCGGCGGGCTCTCCCCCAGGACTGGACCTGTGGGGTGTGGCCCTTGGGGCGACCCCGCCCCGGCAGATGAAGGGCGACGTCCACATTGGGCTTATCTTATCCTAACAGTACATCAAGGTTTATGTTGTTTTATGTGTTTTGAATATTTAGCATTTCAGCCACCCTGGCACTTAACTGATAAAGTTTAGGAATTATAAGTGTAATGTTCTGATCGCAATGGGTTTATCTCAAGGCCTGGGTTTAGATTAGGCCCAGGCCTCAGGATAACCTCTCAGTTCCTGGATGGAGCACCTTGCATTGGCGGTCACTTTTTCCACTTCCCCCACTACATAGCCTCCTGAGCCCTCCCAATAGGCGTTTGGGATAAGCTCACTTGGAGGAAGCGCGCGAAGCGCCTTTATTCTTAGTTCGTTCTTGATTCTTTTCTTCTTAGCTCCTAGCTCTCTCCAGTTCCGCACCCCATCCCTCCTATTCTTCCCTCCTCTCCCTCTCTACCTTCCCCACTCTTCCCCCTATCTGACTCTGCTGAACAGAACATGTCAAGTATCACCATTTGCTCTTACAACACAAAGGGTCTAAATGTCCCGGAAAAACGATCCAAAATCCTCTCTGAGCTCCATAAACACAGGGTCAAAATAGCCTTGCTGCAAGAAACCCACTTCAAAGAAGGCCACATACCAATAATTAGGGACCGCCACTTTTCCTCCTGGATCCATGCGCCAAACCCAGAAGCAAAATCGAAGGGGGTGTCCATAGCAATACATAAATCCCTCCCCCATAGGATTCTAGACACAAGAATTGACCCTAAAGGCCGGTTCATATTCCTAAAACTAACTCTGTTCACGAAGATCTACACGGTAGTGAATTATTATTATTATTATTATTATTATTGTTTATTTATATAGCGCCATCAACTTCCGTAGCGCTTTACAAGTAAGAATACAGACAAGGTAAAACATATAGCACAGACAACAATACAAAATTAGATGCCACAGGTTAAAACCAAGTGTTGTGAGCACAGGAGACAATAGGGAGGAGTGCCCTGCCCTTGCGAGCTTACAGACTAAAGGATGGGGGTGGAGACAAAGGGGGTGGGGTCACAAGCGGTAGAGCTTGAGTATGGCTGCACGTGCCATTGAAGGTTATAGTGGTTGCTTAAGCCAGGTCATATGCTTGTCTGAAGAAGTGGGTTTTTAGGGCGCTTTTAAAGGCTTGGAGTGACGGAGAGTGGCGGATCGAGCGGGGGAGTGCATTCCAGGGAAGTGGGGAGGCACGGGAGAAGTCTTGAAGGCGGGAGTGCGAGGAAGTAACCAAGGAAGAGGACAGGAGAATGTCAGAGGCGGAGCGGAGGTTGCGTTTTGGTTGGTAATGCTGGATCAAAGATGAAATGTAGGAAGGGGCCTGGTTAGAGAGAGCTTTGTAGGTTAGCACTAGAAGTTTGAACTGAACTCTATGGGAGACAGGTAACCAGTGGAGGGATTGACAGAGGGGAGTAGCACTGGAGAAGCGAGAGGAGAGATGGATGAGGCGAGCAGCAGAGTTTAGGATAGATTGTAGGGGAGCCAGTCTGTTTGTTGGCAAACCACAGAGGAGGGTGTTGCAGTAGTCCAGTCGGGATATGACCAGGGCATGCACTAGCATTTTAGTGGTGACAGGTGAGAGGAAGGAACGGATGCGAGATATATTTTTGAGTTGGAGGCGACAGGAGGTGGCTAGGGAGTGAATCTGAGGTCTGAAGGAAAGAGAGGAGTCCAGAATGACACCCAGGCATCGAGCTTGAGGAGTTGCAGTTATTGTAAGATTATTTACAGAGATTGTGGTGTTAGAGATGGGAGGGGAGTGAGATGGTGGGAAAATGACCAGTTCAGTTTTGTCCATGTTCAGTTTAAGAGAGCGAGATGTCATGAAGGAAGAGATGGCTGTTAGACAGTCAGGAAGGCGAGAGAGGATAGAAGAGAGATTTGGGCCAGAGAGGTAGATCTGAGTGTCGTCTGCATAAAAGTGATATTGGAAGCCTAGCGAGGTTATTAGTTGTCCTAGACCAGAAGTGTATATTGAAAAAAGTAGGGGTCCTAGGACTGATCCTTGTGGTACCCCTACAGACAGAGGCCGGGGAGAGGAAATGGTGTTTGAGTAAGATACACTAAATGTGCGGTTAGAGAGATAGGAGGAGAGCCATGAGAGTGCGAGACCTTGGATTCCAAGAGAAGAAAGAATATTGAGGAGCAGAGCATGGTCGACAGTGTCAAAAGCAGATGATAAGTCGAGAAGAATGAGAGCAGAGTAGTAGCCTTTGGATTTGGCTGTTAGTAGATCATTGGTGACTTTGGTGAGGGCCGTTTCAGTAGAGTGACATGAGCGGAAACCAGATTGGAGGGGATCTAGGAGGGAGTTTGTAGACAGATAGTTTGTAAGTTCTGTATGGACATGCTGTTCAAGAAGCTTTGATGAGAAAGGAAGCAGAGAGATTGGGCGGTAACTGGGGAGGGCAGAGGGGTCCAGAGATGGTTTTTTGATGAGTGGAGTTATAACAGCATGCTTATAGGCGGAGGGAAAGGCACCAGTGGAGAGGGAGAGGTTGAATAAAGATGTTAGGGCTGGAATGACAGATGGAGACAGTTGAGGGATAAGGTGGGATGGAATGGGATCAAGGGGGCAGGTGGTCAGGTGAGCCTTTGAGACCAGGGAGGAGACGCCTTGAGCAGTTAACACTGTGAAATGAGTTAATGAGTGGGACAAGGGGGATGTTGGTAGGAGAGAGGTGTTCTGGGGGGTGAAGCCACTTCGAATCTGGTCGATTTTGTCTTTGAAGTATGTGGCAAATTGCTCAGCCGTTAGCTGTGAGGATGGAGGAGGTGGCGGTGGGCGGAGAAGGGAGTTGAAAGTGTTAAATAGCTGTTTAGGATTCCGGGCCTGTGCCGATATGAGTGATGTGAAATATTCCTGTTTGGCAGATGAAAGGGCAGTCCTGAGTTCCTGAAGGGCTTTCTTGTATAACAGGAAGTCCTCCTTGGTTTTGGATTTCCTCCAATGCCGTTCAGCAACTCGAGAATGCCGTTTCAATGTTGCAGTGTTAGTGTTAAGCCATGGTTGTCTTTTTTTGGCCTGAGGGCGACTGTAGTTAAGGGGAGCAACAGAGTCAAGGGCAGCAGTTAGTGTGTTGTGGTAGTATGAAGCGGCAGCGTCTACATTGGTAAATGAGGGCAGGGTGTGAAGGGGATGTAAAGCATCAGAGAGAGATTGAAGGTCTAGGTTTCTGAGGTTCCTGCGAAGGATTGCAGGTTTGTATGCAGGCGGGGCAGTATTAAGGGAAGTGAGTGTTAGTGTTAGTAAGTTGTGATCAGAGAGGGGAAGTGGGGATGAAGAGACACTGGATACAGAGCAGAGGTGAGTAAAGAGCAGGTCAAGCGTGTGTCCATCTTTATGGGTGGAGCTGGTAGACCATTGTTTGAGGCCAAAGGAGGTGGTTAGGGATAATAGTTTGGTGGTTGCAGGGTTGTTGGTGTCAACGGGTATGTTGAAGTCCCCCATGATTATAGTTGGGATGTCAGAGGACAGGAAGTGGAGAAGCCAAGTTGAGAAGTGGTCCAGAAAGAGAGTGGCAGGTCCAGGAGGGCGATAGATAATGGCAATATTTAGGCGACAGGGAGAGTAGAGACGGACACAGTGAACTTCAAAAGAAGGGAAGGTAAGGGAGGGTAGAGCAGGGATTGGGTTAAATGAGCAGTATTCAGACAGAAGGATGCCAACACCTCCACCCTGTTTGTTGGTTGATCTTGGGGTGTGGCTGAACTGTAAGCCCCCATATGAGAGGGCAGCGGGTGAGGCTGTATCAGAGGGAGTGAGCCAGGTTTCAGTAAAGGCCATGAAAGTGAAGAGGTTGGTAGTGAAGAGGTCGTGGATGTATGCCAGTTTGTTGCACACTGAGCGTGCATTCCACAGTGCACAGGTGACAATGGGGGGAGTGCGTGGGGAGGGGGTGATTGTTAAGAGGTTGGCTAGGTTCCGTGTGTTTGCTGGCTTGCTACCATGGTGAAGGCTAGTCTGTGATGAGTTGTGGGGTGTGGAGGAGCGGGGAGGCGAAGGAAATGGACCTGGGTTTTGTGCAATATCACCAGCAGCAAGTAGGAGCAGAGAAAGTGAGAGGAGGTGACTGTGGGATTTGAAAGTGGCAGAGCGTGTTTTGCGGGTGCATGGAGAAAGGGAGAGAGATTTAGCCAGTGAGATAAATTCATGTGAGCAAAGGTAGTGAATGTTTACAGTCCCAACCAGGACCCAGCCCCTTATTGCTGCGCACTGCTAAAACAGCTAGTTAACTTCGCAGAGGGTATCTTGGTGTGTGGGGGTGATTTCAACTTGCCTCTCAACCCGCTGATTGACACCTCCTCCAGCAGGTCTGGGGTTTCAGCTGCGGGGCTTAAAAAATTGAAGAAACTATTGCAAGATCTGCAATTAGTGGATGCCTGGCGGGCACTACATAAGAGAGACAAGGATTTCACCTTTTACTCTAACGCCAACAACTCCTACAGCCGCATTGACTACATTTTATTGAGCCATCACGCCATGGCCTGGAACCCAGAGGCGAGTATAGGGAGTATCCTGTGGTCAGACCACGCCCCAATTTTCCTATCGGTGGATGTGCCCGGGCTGTACCCGAGCAGATGGGATTGGCGCCTAAATGATAACTTGCTCAAAGATGAGACCTGCTTAGCAGCAATACGAGAGAGTATAGCCCACTTCTTAATAGACCACCGCAGCGACGACACACCCCTCCCTGTACAGTAGGAAGCGCTCAAATGCGTGATGCGGGGGATCTTTATCCAACACGGTGCGAGGCTCAAACGAGAAAGATCCACCCTAATAGAAAACACAATTAGTCAAATTAGAACCTTGGAGCTTGAGCATAAACAACTGCCCACCAATGAGACTCTGATCAAGCTAGAAAAAGCTAGGGACGACCTTAGGAGCCTGTACAACCAAATATTCCTGCGGCATAGGGATCGGCTTAAGGGGACATTTTATGAGCACGCCAACAAACCGGGTAAGATGTTGGCGAGATCACTACACCCTAGGAACCCTGCCACATACATCCCCTGTATAAAAACACGAGGGGACAATGAGACCTCTAACCCAACCGAAATAGCGAAGTCCTTTAGGGACTATTACAGTACTCTTTATAATCTACCGAGGCCCGCGTCAACCGCAGCGCGCCTGTCCCCCTCGGAGGTGGTTCGGGCTTATATAGACAGGACACCCCTCCCCAAAATCCCACAGGAGGTTGTGCAGTCCCTTGAGGCTCCCTAATTAACGTAGACATAAAGTTATTTGCAAAAATAATAGCCTTGCACCTCGGGCCAATTGTTCCAGATCTTGTTCATCTGGACCAGGTGGGATTCGTCCCGGGTAGAGAGGCACGGGACAACACGAACAAATTGTTCACACTAATATCTTACGTGCAATCTCAAGGGATACCAGCTTGCCTTCTCTCTTGTGACGCTGAGAAGGCGTTCGATAGGGTGAGCTGGGACTTTATGCATGCTTCTCTACAACAAATTGGCTTGGGACCGTCCCTCCTTGGCAAAATACTGGCCCTTTACGGAAATCCCTCAGCCTCAGTGAGAACCAACGGTGTGCTGTCATCCCCTTTCCCCATAAGCAATGGGACACGTCAGGGATGCCCACTGTCTCCTCTTCTGTATATCCTATGCATGGAGCATCTGGCCATCGCCATACGAGACAATCCGGACATAAAGGGGATAGAGATAGACAATAAGCAATACAAGCTGTCTTTATATGCCGATGATCTACTGCTCCATCTAACTTCCCCTACCATCTCTTTCCCGTCAGTACTAAAGGAATTCGAACAATTTGGGTTGGTGAGCAACTTTAAAGTAAATTACACGAAATCGGAAGCCCTTAATCTAACCCTACCGCTCGGAGAGGTAGACAGACTCAAAGCTAATTTCTCTTTCAAATGGCAGGCGACCGCTATCAAATACCTCGGGATACAGATCCCAAATGACCTAACTAAGATATACGACCTGAATTATGCCCCGTTGATTAATAAGACGCTGAGCGATCTTAAAAAATATGACAGAAAGTCCCTGTCCTGGTTCGGACGAATAGGCGTGCTTAAAATGGATGTCTTGCCCCGCTTTCTATACGTGTTCCAAACAGCCCCCATAGCGCCCCCCAACAGTTTTTTTTAAATTCTGAAGTCTGCGTTCCTCAAATTTGTTTGGGGGGTCTCCAAGCCCCGCATCCGCCACGACACTTTGTCCCGCAGCAAAGCAAAAGGAGGGGTGGGACTACCTGACTTAAAGCTCTACCATGCAGCAGCGGTCCTCTTGAGGACCCTAGATTGGGATCATCATACTTCAAGTAAGATGTGGGTCACTGTCGAGAAAGGGTTGTCACCCATCCCGCTGGTCTCTCTCCCTTGGGTAAGACCCCAGCCTAAACGCATACTTAGAAAATTACCTCTTTTAGCACAGCACTTTTTTACAGTATGGGACAAATTGACCTCAAGACCTCAGCTAGTCCAACGCCCGGGTCCTCTGACCCCGATTATCGGGAACCCGGACTTCACGCCCGGGATGGGGGTTTCGTCCTTCCTGGGCTGGCAGGCTGCGTCAGACCCGAGGCTACGACACATCATGGGGGGGCGGGCCTGCCAACACTGGAAGAGATTAGAGCGCAATGCCCCGGGGTGCGCGTGTCATGGTTCCTTTATAGACAACTAGCTCACTACTTATCCTCCCACCACCTGAGTGGTGCGAGGGATTGCCCATTGTCCGAGCTGGAACGGCTTCTCTCCTCTGTGTCGCCCATACCCCATGCCCTCTCTGTTCTGTACCATGCTCTATTGAATAGCACGCATCCGGATCCTCCGGGGTACGTGGCCAGATGGGAAAAAGAGTTGGATAGATCCTTCTCTGAGGAGGACCTTGCCAAAATATTTAGCCTGACGCATGAATCAGCACTGGAGGGGGCGGCACAGGAGAGAGGCTTCAAGATCATATCAAGATGGTATAGATGCCCGTCCGACATCAATAAGTACGCACCTCAGGCTTCAAGCAGTTGCTGGCGGTGCCTGGCAGAGAAGGGGACCATGACCCATATCTGGTGGGGGTGCCCAGCCATCACCTCCTTTTGGGACAGGGTCCTGGGCATATACGCAGAGGCGACGGGCATCATTGTGAACAATTCACCCCAATTAACCCTCCTCTCCTTAGTGGAGGACTCTATATCGCAATACAAAAAAGGATTGCTCAGGCACTTCCTAACGGCAGCGCGGGCTGTAATACCCAGACACGGGAAGACCCGTGAAGCCCCCCCCCAGCAGAATGGGTCGTGGAGCTGGAACGTATTAGACGTATGGAGGAGCTCATCCTTAGCGATAAGGGTCTGGCAGAAAAGTACGCCACGACTTGGGCTTGCTGGATTGACCTTCGAGACTCAGACTGTTTCCAGACAATAATCCAGTGACCCCGGTGGCAGAGACAACCACTCGACCATATTTTGGCAGTCACGAGGCTGGATTATAGAGGCAAAACAGAATTTATATATTTGGTTCAGCAGAGGACACTTCCTTCCCCCCTCTTCCCTTCCCCTTCTTCCCTCCCACCCTTCTACCTTCCCCACTTTCCTTCTAACTTCTCTTCTCCTCTATTCCTCACCCTTCTCTCTCCCATCTCTATGGGTAGTCTTTCTTTATTCTGTCTTGTGGTCTGATTTCTGCTGTACTTAGTTACATCCTCTTTGATAAACAGAAACAGCGTATTGGCAGTGAACAGCTACGCAGACATAAATGAAACGCTGTGACAAGAGATGGAGCTGATGTAATATTTAATTGAAAGATACAATGTTGTTTTCCTTTGTTTTTTCTTCTTTTTGTTATTTCTTCCGGTTTGTTGTATGACACCCTGCGTGTGTCTATGTTCCTTCTTTTATTCAATCTTCTGCAATAAAAACAGATTAAACTAAAGTAATTTGGCCTGTATGAGCCTGATTATCCACTTTTACTGTGCATATATACACTTCTAAAGCCTGCTTGGGGGCATCCCATTCTGTAACATCACATTAGCCTCTGTATTTACTCTAAGCTGCAAACTTATTTAAAGTAATTTGGCCTGTATGAGCCTGATTATCCACTTTTACTGTGCATATATACTGTTCTAAAGCCTGCTTGGGGCATCCCATTCTGTAACATCACATTAGCCTCTGTATTTACTCTAAGCTGCAAACTTATTTAAAGTAATTTGGCCTGTATGAGCCTGATTATCCACTTTTACTGTGCATATATATAAACTTCTAAAGCCTGCTTGGGGGCATCCCATTCTGTAACATCACATTAGCCTCTGTATTTACTCTAAGCTGCACACTTATTTAAAGTAATTTGGCCTGTATGAGCCTGATTATCCACTTTTACTGTGCATATATACTGTTCTAAAGCCTGCTTGGGGGCATCCCATTCTGTAACATCACATTAGCCTCTGTATTTACTCTAAGCTGCAAACTTATTTAAAGTAATTTGGCCTGTATGAGCCTGATTATCCACTTTTACCGTGCATATATACTGTTCTAAAGCCTGCTTGAGGGCATCCCATTCTGTAACATCACATTAGCCTCTGTATTTACTCTAAGCTGCACACTTATTTAAAGTAATTTGGCCTGTTGGAGCCTGCTTATCCACTTTTACTGTGCATATATACTGTTCTAAAGCCTGCTTGGGGACATCCCATTCTGTAACATCACATTAGCCTCTGTATTTCCTGTAAGCTGCACACTTATTTAAAGTAATTTGGCCTGTATGAGCCTGATTATCCACTTTTACTGTGCATATATACTGTTCTAAAGCCTGCTTGGGGCATCCCATTCTGTAACATCACATTAGCCTCTGTATTTTCTGTAAGCTGCACACTTATTTAAAGTAATTTGGCCTGTATGAGCCTGCTTATCCACTTTTACTGTGCATATATACTGTTCTAAAGCCTGCTTGGGGGCATCCCATTCTGTAACATCACATTAGCCTCTATATTTCCTGTAAGCTGCACACTTATTTAATGTAATTTGGCCTGTATGAGCCTGATTATCCACTTTTACTGTGCATATATACTGTTCTAAAGCCTGCTTGGGGGCATCCCATTCAGTAACATCACATTAGCCTCTGTATTTACTCTAAGCTGCACACTTATTTAAAGTAATGTGGCCTGTTGGAGCCTGCTTATCCACTTTTACTGTGCATATATACTGTTCTAAAACCTGCTTGGGGGCATCCCATTCTGTAACATCACATTAGCCTCTGTATTTCCTGTAAGCTGCACACTTATTTAAAGTAATTTGGCCTGTTGGAGCCTGCTTAGACACTGTTGCTGTGCATATATACTGATCTCAGGTCTGCTGTGGTATGCCCCGAGAGCAGTCCCTGTCCTCCCATTGCCTCTGTCCTACGCGGTTCCCTCCCCCAGCGACGTATCCTATGCTTTGGGTTCAGCTCCACTCTTTAGTGAGGAGGACGATCAGATAGAGGACAGTCAGCAGCTACTGCCCAGCCAAGAAATGGAGGTGGCTTCTTTAGCTAGGCAGACAAATAGTGATGTGGACAGTGTCGTGGGTGTTGGGAGCGTTCCAGCTCCAAGTCATGCATCCTGCCAGCAATCCATCAGCGAAGCCATGTCCAAGAGACAGCAGTATGCGCCCACTCATCCTACGGCGCAGAAGCTGAATGTGCTCCTGTCCAAGTTGCTGGTGCTGCAGTCGCTCCCTTTTCAGGTGGTGGACTCTGCACCTTTCAGAGAACTGATGGCTTGTGTCGAGCCGAGGTGGAGAGTCCCAAGCCGTCATTTCTTTGCCAAGAAGGCAGTACCAGCGCTGCACACTTTTGTTGAACAGAAGGTGGGCCAGTCCTTGAGCCTGCCGGTGTGTAGCAAAGTGCATGGCAGCGCCGACGTCTGGAGCTGTAACTACGGTCAGGGACAGTACATGTCGTTTACGGCCCACTGGGTGAATGTGGTCCCCTTGCAGCAGCAGCAACTTGGACAGGTCACGCCGCTTCGGCCTCCGCGCTCCCTGCCCGTTGGGCCTGTGACACTGTGCGACTCGGCCTCCTCATCCTCCGCCATCTCCTCACCCTTCACTGTAGGCTCAAGTCTCAGTGCCCCTCCAGTCTACCATGTGTGCAGGGCACGGAGGTGTCACGCAGTGCTTCACATGGTTTGTCTTGGCGAAAGGAGTCACACAGGGGAGGAACTGCTTAAATTTATTCATCAGGAAATCCAAACATGGCTTACTCCAAGAAAACTTAGAATGGGAATCATGGTTACCGACAATGGGAAGAACATTTTGCCTGCCCTGCGCCAAGGAAGCCTGACCCATGCCCCCTGCATGGCTCACGTCTTCAATCTGTTTGTCAAGCGGTTTCTGAAGTGTTCCCCCCCATCTGCAAGACATCCTAACAACTTCAAGGAAACTTTGCATGCACTTCAGCCACTCATACACCGCCAAACACACCCTTCTTGAGCTACAGCGTCAGAACGGTATCCCCCAACATAGTCTGATTTGCGATGTTTCCACCCGTTGGAATTCCACCCTTCACATGTTTGACCGATTATATGAACAGAGAAAAGCCATCACGGATTTCCTGATGATCCAAGCAGATAGGGGCACTCCCCTGTGTAACTTCAATGTCAACCAGTGGCCGCTCATACGTGACACCTGCCGTTTGCTCAGGCCCTTTGAGGAAGCCACTTTATTTGTCAGTCGGCAGGATTATGGGATGAACGACGTGATTCCACTGCTTCATGTACTACCGCACATGTTGGAAACCATGGCTGGTCAGGGCACTGGAGACATGGCATTTACATCTTATGGCCACATGAACCCCGTTGGAGCTGAACTGGAGGAGGAGGAGGAAGAGGAGGAGGAGTTGCCCAGCGAAACACAGTTTAGGCTTGGCGAAATGGCTGGTTTATCTAGTCAGCGGACAGGAGAGGAGGAGCAGGAGCAGCCAGAGGAGCTAGAGGTTTTTGAGGAAGGCGAGACAGAGGACCCGGACACACCGTGGCAGTATGCAGTGGAGATGGAGACAGGTAGTCCATCCGAGTCACTTGCGCAAATGGCAGGAAGCATGCTCACGTGCTTGCGTAGTGACCCCAGAATTGTTTCCATCTGTCGGCGGGATGACTTCTGGCTGTCCACCTTATTGGACCCTCGCTTCCGGCACAAAATGGGGGCATTTTTTAAACCCACCGAGAAGGAGGACAAACTGAACTACTACAAAGACATTCCACGTAGGCAGTTGGCCGATGCCTATCTGCGCCATGGTCCATACTCTCGCAGGTCTGACTCGAGGGGACCTCTGCGCTCATCATCCACTGCCATGGCTGCTGGGGGGGTTGGCAGGAGCAGCAGCAGCAGCTCCATCAGCAGCAGCCTCAGTCTTCAGTCGCTAATGAGTAGCTTTCTACACCCGCATAGTGAGGCTACTCATGAGCAGCAGGAAGACCTGGAGCAGGACCTGAACCAGCAGGTCATGTCATACTTTGACATGACCATGCCAACACACCTTGAGGATCCGCTGGACTTCTGGGCAGCCAAACTTGATTTGTGGCCGCAACTAGCAGAGTTTGCCCTGGAAAAGCTGTCCTGCCCGGCAAGTAGCGTGCCATCTGAGCGGGTGTTTAGTGCGTCTGTCAACTAAAAATGTGGAGAGACTCACCTTTGTCAAAATGAATCAGGGATGGATCAGCCAGGATTTCCACCCACAAATGCCTGATGCATGCGACTAGATTCAGCATGGTGCCACGTTTTACACTTTCCAAATGGTGCAAAACATATTTATGTCTTTAGGCCAATTTTTGGGCTCCTGCTGATGCCAACTTCAGGGTGTGCCTTCCAACCAATTTTTGGCCTCCTGCTGATGCCAACTTCAGGGTGTGCCTTTCAGCCAATGTTTGGCCTCCTGCTGCTGCTGCTGCTTGCAACTCCAGGGTGTGATTCATCCAATTTTTGGGCTCCTGAAGCCAACCCCAGTGTCTCTTTAAAGTAATGTTTGGGCTCCTGCTGCTGCTTGCAACTCCAGGGTGTGATTCATCCAATTTTGGGCTCCTGCTGCCAACTCCAGTGTCTCTTTAAAGTAATGTTTGGGCTCCTGCTGCTGCTGCTGCCAACTCCAGGGTGTGATTCATCCAATTTTTGGGCTCCTGAAGCCAACTCCAGTGTCTCTTTAAAGTAATGTTTGGGCTCCTGCTGATGCTGCTGCTGCCAACTCCAGGGTGTGATTCATCCAATTTTGGGCTCCTGCTGCCAAATCCAGTGTCTCTTTCAAGCTATGTTTGGGCTCCTGCTGCTGCCAACTCCAGGGTGTGATTCATTCATTTTTTGGGCTCCTGCTGCCAACTCCAGTGTCTCTTTAAACTAATGTTTGGGCTCCTGCTGCTGCTGCTGCTGCCAACTCCAGGTTGTGATTCATCCAATTTTTGGGCTTCTGAAGCCAACCCCAGTGTCTCTTTAAAGTAATGTTTGGGCTCCTGCTGCTGCTGCTGCCAACTCCAGGGTGTGATTCATCCAATTTTTGGGCTCCTGCTGCCAACTCCAGTGTCTCTTTCAAGCTATGTTTGGGCTGCTGCTGCTTGCAACTGCAGGGTGTCATTCAGCCAATTTTTGGGCTCCTGCTGCCAACTCCAGTGTCTCTTTAAAGTAATGTTTGGGCTCCTGCTGCTGCTTGCAACTCCAGGGTGTGATTCATCCAATTATTGGGCTCCTGCTGCCAACTCCAGTGTCTCTTTAAAGTAATGTTTGGGCTCCTGCTGCTGCCAACTCCAGGGTGTGATTCATTCAATTTTTGGGCTCCTGCTGCCAACTCCAGTGTCTCTTTAAAGTAATGTTTGGGCTCCTGCTGCTGCTGCTGCCAACTCCAGGGTGTCATTCAGCCAATTTTCGGGCTCCTGCTGCCAACTCCAGTGTCTCTTTCAAGCTATGTTTGGGCTGCTGCTGCTTGCAACTCCAGGGTGTCATTCAGCCAATTTTTGGGCTCCTGCTGCCAACTCCAGTGTCTCTTTAAAGTAATGTTTGGGCTCCTGCTGCTGCTTGCAACTCCAGGGTGTGATTCATCCAATTATTGGGCTCCTGCTGCCAACTCCAGTGTCTCTTTAAAGTAATGTTTGGGCTCCTGCTGCTGCCAACTCCAGGGTGTGATTCATTCAATTTTTGGGCTCCTGCTGCCAACTCCAGTGTCTCTTTAAAGTAATGTTTGGGCTCCTGCTGCTGCTGCCAACTCCAGGGTGTGATTCATCCAATTTTTGGGCTCCTGCTGCCAACTCCAGTGTCTCTTTAAAGTAATGTTTGGGCTCCTGATGCTGCTGCTGCCAACTCCAGGGTGTGATTCATTCAATTTTTGGGCTCCTGCTGCCAACTCTAGTGTCTCTTTAAAGTAATGTTTGGGCTCCTGCTGCTGCCAACTCCAGGGTGTGATTCATCCAATTTTTGGGCTCCTGAAGCCAACTCCAGTGTGTCTTTCAAGCTATGTTTGGGCTCCTGCTGCTGCTGCTGCCAACTCCAGGGTGTGATTCATCCAATTTTTGGGCTCCTGCTGCCAACTCCAGTGTCTCTTTAAAGTAATGTTTGGGCTCCTGCTGCTGCTGCTGCCAACTCCAGGGTGTGTCAGTCAATTTTTGGGCTCCTGCTGCCAACTCCAGTGTCTCTTTAAAGTAATGTTTGGGCTCCTGCTGCTGCTGCCAACTCCAGAGTGTGATTCATCCAATTTTGGGCTCCTGCTGCCAAATCCAGTGTCTCTTTCAAGCTATGTTTGGGCTCCTGCTGCTGCCAACTCCAGGGTGTGATTCATCCAATTTTTGGGCTCCTGCTGCCAACCTCAATGTCTCTTTAAAGTAATGTTTGGGCTCCTGCTGCTGCTTGCAACTCCAGGGTGTGATTCATCCAATTTCTGGGCTCCTGCTGCCAACTCCAGTGTCTCTTTAAAGTAATGTTTGGGCTCCTGAGGCTCGATTCAAAGAGACACAAAAAAACTTTCGATTTCGTGCCGTCGTCGTATCATTTTCAAAATGTCCCGCTCTCGTATGAATGTGCGAGCGATTCCAAGCATGCTTTGTAAACCTTCCGTAAAGCTTCCGTCCGCTCGTATGCCAGAGTACGCGTACGAGGATGTCATTTTCAATCGAGACTTTTCAGATTCATTTTCTCACCTACCAACGTAGCCTTTCGTTTTTGCCCTTTTCCCATCGTATCCTCACACGAATCCTTTCCGCTTCCCGATACATTCTGCTTCACTTTGTCCAAAATTATTCGTCCAGACGAAATTCTTACGAACTTGCGCCTGCGCACTACAAACTTATCTCATTAAAGTGCTTGCATACATAATTTCACTCCCATCACTTATAATCCAAAAAAACTCACCCTAACCACTTAGCGCTATCCTGCCTTTTCCCTTTTTGGTCCTTAAAGCTCACCCTAACCACTTAGCGCTCTCCTGCCTTTTTCCTTTTGGGTCCTTCAAGCTCACCCTAACCACTTAGCGCTCTCCTGCCTTTTCCCTTTTTGGTCCTTAACGCTCACCCTAACCACTTAGCGCTCTCCTGCCTTTTCCCTTTTGGGTCCTTCAAGCTCACCCTAACCACTTAGCGCTATCCTGCCTTTTCACTTTTGGGTCCTTCAAACTCACCCTAACCACTTAGCGCTCTCCTGCCTTTTCCCTTTTTGGTCCTTAAAGCTCACCCTAACCACTTAGCGCTCTCCTGCCTTTTCCCTTTTGGGTCCTTCAAGCTCACCCTAACCACTTAGCGCTCTCCTGCCTTTTCCCTTTTGGGTCCTTCAAGCTCACCCTAACCACTTAGCGCTCTCCTGCCTTTTCCCTTTTGGGTCCTTCAAGCTCACCCTAACCACTTAGCGCTCTCCTGCCTTTTCCCTTTTTGGTCCTTAAAGCTCACCCTAACCACTTAGCGCTCTCCTGCCTTTTCCCTTTTGGGTCCTTCAAGCTCACCCTAACCACTTAGCGCTATCCTGCCTTTTCCTTTTTGGTCCTTAAAGCTCACCCTAACCACTTAGCGCTCTCCTGCCTTTTCCCTTTTGGGTCCTTCAAGCTCACCCTAACCACTTAGCGCTCTCCTGCCTTTTCCCTTTTGGGTCCTTCAAGCTCACCCTAACCACTTAGCGCTCTCCTGCCTTTTCCCTTTTGGGTCCTTCAAGCTCACCCTAACCACTTAGCGCTATCCTGCCTTTTCCCCTTTTGGGTCCTTCAAGCTCACCCTAACCACTTAGCGCTATCCTGCCTTTTCCCTTTTGGGTCCTTCAAGCTCACCCTAACCACTTAGCGCTATCCTGCCTTTTCCCTTTTGGGTCCTTCAAGCTCACCCTAACCACTTAGCGCTATCCTGCCTTTTCCCTTTTGGGTCCTTCAAGCTCACCCTAACCACTTAGCGCTATCCTGCCTTTTCCCTTTTGGGTCCTTCAAGCTCACCCTAACCACTTAGCGCTATCCTGCCTTTTCCCTTTTTGGTCCTTCAAGCTCACCCTAACCACTTAGCGCTCTCCTGCCTTTTCCCTTTTGGGTCCTTCAAGCTCACCCTAACCACTTAGCGCTCTCCTGCCTTTTCCCTTTTGGGTCCTTCAAGCTCACCCTAACCACTTAGCGCTATCCTGCCTTTTCCCTTTTGGGTCCTTAAAGCTCACCCTAACCACTTAGCGCTATCCTGCCTTTTCCCTTTGAGTCCTTCAAGCTCACCCTAACTACTTAGCGCTATCCTGCCTTTTCCCTTTTGGGTCCTTCAAGCTCACCCTAACCACTTAGCGCTATCCTGCCTTTTCCCTTTTGGGTCCTTCAAGCTCACCCTAACCACTTAGCGCTCTCCTGCCTTTTCCCTTTTGGGTCCTTCAAGCTCACCCTAACCACTTAGCGCTATCCTGCCTTTTCCCTTTTGGGTCCTTCAAGCTCACCCTAACCACTTAGCGCTATCCTGCCTTTTCCCTTTTGGGTCCTTCAAGCTCACCCTAACCACTTAGCGCTATCCTGCCTTTTCCCTTTTGGGTCCTTCAAGCTCACTCTAACCACTTAGCGCTCTCCTGCCTTTTCCCTTTTGGGTCCTTCAAGCTCACCCTAACCACTTAGCACTTAGGTTCTTCTTCCATTTTCGGTCCCTAAAACGTACCCAAATCACTTAGCGCTTAGGTTCTTCTTCCATTTTCGGTCCCTAAAACTTACCCAAATCACTTAGCGCTTAGGTTCTTCTTCCATTTTCGGTCCCTAAAACTTACCCAAATCACTTAGCGCTTAGGTTCTTCTTCCATTTTCGGTCCCTAAAACTTACCCAAATCACTTAGCGCTTAGGTTCTTCTTCCATTTTAGCACCCTAAAACTTACCCAAATCACTTAGCGCCTAGGTTCTTCTTCCATTTTCGGTCCCTAAAACTTACCCAAATCACTTAGCGCTTAGGTTCTTCTTCAATTTTAGCACCCTAAAACTTACCCAAATCACTTAGCGCTTAGGTTCTTCTTCCATTTTAGCACCCTAAAACTTACCCAAATCACTTAGCGCTTAGGTTCTTCTTCCGTTTTAGCACACTAAAACTTACCCAAATCACTTAGCGCTTAGGTTCATCTTCCATTTTAGCACCCTAAAACTTACCCAAATCACTTAGCGCTTAGGTTCTGCTTCCATTTTCGGTCCCTAAAACTTACCCAAATCACTTAGCGCTTAGGTTCTTCTTCCATTTTCGGTCCCTAAAACTTACCCAAATCACTTAGCGCTTAGGTTCTTCTTCCATTTTAGAACCCTAAAACTTACCCAAATCACTTAGCGCTTAGGTTCTTCTTCCATTTTAGCACCCTAAAACTTACCCAAATCACTTAGCGCTTAGGTTCTTCTTCCATTTTCGGTCCCTAAAACTTACCCAAATCACTTAGCGCTTAGGTTCTTCTTCCATTTTAGCACCCTAAAACTTACCCAAATCACTTAGCGCTTAGGTTCTTCTTCCATTTTAGCACCCTAAAACTTACCCAAATCACTTAGCGCTTAGGTTCTTCTTCCATTTTCGGTCCCTAAAACTTACCCAAATCACTTAGCGCTTAGGTTCTTCTTCCATTTTAGCACCCTAAAACTTACCCAAATCACTTAGCGCTTAGGTTCTTCTTCCATTTTCGGTCCCTAAAACTTACCCAAATCACTTAGCGCTTAGGTTCTTCTTTCATTTTAGCACCCTAAAACTTACCCAAATCACTTAGCGCTTAGGTTCTTCTTCCATTTTCGGTCCCTAAAACTTACCCAAATCACTTAGCGCTTAGGTTCTTCTTCCATTTTCGGTCCCTAAAACGTACCCAAATCACTTAGCGCTTAGGTTCTTCTTCCATTTTCGGTCCCTAAAACTTACCCAAATCACTTAGCGCTTAGGTTCTTCTTCCATTTTAGCACCCTAAAACTTACCCAAATCACTTAGCGCTTAGGTTCTTCTTCCATTTTCAGTCCCTAAAACTTACCCAAATCACTTAGCGCTTAGGTTCTTCTTCCATTTTAGCACCCTAAAACTTAACCAAATCACTTCACGAACATCACAATCTTTAATTAGAAATATGTCATTGTCCCCTTGTTTTGTGTAAATGTATTTGTGCAAATAAATGGAACACCATTTTTTTTTTGGATTGTTTTTTTTATTAATCAACTGCCATTTTTTGGTGGCATTTTTAAAATGTAATAAATGTTCTAATAAAATATTTGTGAACATTAAAAAAAACTATATACAATGTTTCTTTTTGTTAAAAAACTATATACAATAAAAACTATTTTTTGGACTAAAAAAAGATATCCAATTAAATAATTTTATAAAAAATCAAACTATATACAATTAAAACTATTTACAAATATACAGGTCCAGGAACCAGGGCACTACTATTCCTCTTCTGTTGTCCCCAACGTGTCCCGCATCGCCTGCAGATTGGCCACCAACTCAAGGACCCTCCGATTCATGTCAGCTCAAGTCGTTGGCGTGTGGTCCCTGGAACAAATTTCGAGACAAATATTATTTGGAGAACAATACATGTTTCTCACCTGTGGATTTAATGTATTTTATTAAACAAATTACCTATAAGCCACATATGTCATTCCTGAAAGGAATTAAGGTTATGAAGTGGCCACAGGTCATTAAGCTAAAGTGGTAACAGGACAGTTGGGCAAGTAATTAAGCTAATTAAGTGGCCACAGGGCAGTTGGGCAAGTAATTAAGCTAATTAAGTGGCCACAGGACAGTTGGGCAAGTAATTAAGCTAATTAAGTGGCCACAGGACAGTTGGGCAAGTAATTAAGCTAATTAAGTGGCCACAGGACAGTTGGGCAAGTAATTAAGCTCATTAAGTGACCACAGGACAGTTGGGCAAGTAATTAAGCTCATTAAGTGGCCACAGGTCACTCTTATATTGGCATTGACTATGGCATTATGTATTTGTGTGTTCATGTGAAGTTAGACAGAAATGGCAATAATGGCATGACTACTTACTTGGTTGGTGGCCGAGAGATGGCTCGTTGGGGACAACACCATGAGGTCCTGGTTCCTGGCTCTGCTGTGAAGAATTGCCTGTAGAAACATGGGCAATATGGTTATTTTGGATGTCTGATTCAGCAGTCCTCAAATGCTTTTAGCTAAGTCTGGGTCACATCACTCACCTTCTCCAGGGTCTTGTGGGCTCCTATCTGCTGCCTCCTCACCCACTACCTCACCCGCACCCAAAGCATCTAAAAATACAGAATCAAGGAATCAGTTTGGTGATATCAGGAGCTAGCATGTATATGTGTGTGCGTAGACATGAAGAGTCACATACCAGAGGCTCCCGCATGAGTGGCAGGGTACGACTCCCTGCCCACGATGTGCCGCCCCTCCTCTGTTGTAAGGTCCAGGGGCTGGTCTGAGGAGGCCACAGAGGAGGGGTCAGCCCGTCGCCCTGGAGATCCACCACCTTCACTCCCAGCTGCAGAATCATGCAGCACTGGTCGGCCTGTGCGCCTCCGGGTGCGGCGAATGCGGTAATCCATTTCCAACACTACCAAAGAAAAGGCATTATAAATAAAATGCCGAACTTCTGTCGTAGTTACATCTTGCATGCAAGCGCTATGTACTTACTTGGGAAATGGATACCGAAAAACCTCCGCACCCGGGGCATGTGCAGTCGCTTCAGGTCCGACCAATGCTGCATTATCTGTGTGTGGGTGAAGGTGGTGTCGGTCTGATGATCTCCAGGGCGACGTTTCGTTTCTCAAACGAGTTGGGCAGGTAGTCGTACCTGCGCTCCAGCATGGTCTACAAAACAGAAATCAAACATAGCAAGAAATCAGAAATGCCTATCAAGAAGTGCCAACCAAACATTCTTTGGTTCAATCACATGAACACATACACACACACACACACACTTCTAGGCTAAGTTAACTTTCAAATCTGGCCGCACTGTCGTTTGGCACGTGTGTGGCGTGCGCTTGGGTGTGCATGTAGGTGAACCAAATTTAAAAACAATCAATTACTTATTGCGCATCCTTAACATGTAGAGCACCATTTACAAATCCAAGCAAAGTCCTTAAAAGACACTTACGAGCATGATGATCTCTTCTTGTTGGCCGGTGAAGATAGTGGGCGCCATCTTTCTTCTTCTTCTCGGCAGCAGATAAGCACTGCCCCAGCGGTTTCCGGGTTTCGCACGGCCGTGCGAACGGCCGGCCGTGCGAACGGCCGGCCGTGCGCGTAAGCGAACGCGTAGGCGTCACACGCCGGATACCTTATTTAAAGGGCCCTGCACACACAGCTCATTCTCTTTGAGAGTCCACCCAAAATGGCACCGAAAAAAGCTACTGGCCAGAAGAAGCAGAGCAAGCGGGCTGAGCAGGCCGAGGGACCGAGAACACGCTCCCAAGAGCCCAAAGCCAGGCTAAGGCCTACCACCAAGGCCGCGGCAAAAAAGGAGGTTACAGCAGCCCAACCAAAGAGCAAGCAAACCAAGGCTGGGCAAGCTCATGCCCCACAGATGGGTAAGAGGGGACGAAGCCCCACCCCACCCTGCCCCACATCCCCCCCACCACGTGGCACCAAGGCCATAGCCAAAGGCCCCAAACACAGGGCCAGAAGCCACAGCAGGGGCCCAAGGCGCAGCAGGGGCCGAAGCAGGTCCAGGTCCAGAAGCCGCAGCAGGGGCCCAAGGCGCAGCAGGGGCCACACAAGGTCCAGGTCCAGAAGCCGCAGCAGGGGCCGCACAAGGTCCAGGTCCAGAAGCCACAGCAGGGGCCCAAGGCGAAGCAGGGGCCGAAGCAGGTCCAGGTCCAGAAGCCGCAGCAGGGGCCCAAGGCGCAGCAGGGCCGAACAAGGTCCAGAAGTCCGAAAAGCCGTCAAAGGCCAACGGCCCCCTCCCCCCCGCACGTGGCTCCAAAGCAAAGCCCAAGAGTGTGCGAACCACAAGATATGCCTCACCCCAGCCAACGACCTCCAAGGCCCCACAGACCCACAGGGCTCAAAGCAGAAGCTCCAGCTCGCCCAGACCCTCTCTTGCTCGCCCACATTCTGCTCCGGCACAGGTTGTCATGCATTCCCCCTATGCCACATCGACACCTGCAACTTCAGTGGCCACCCAGCCCCGAACACCCAGTCCCTTTCCCAGTCCAGTACGATCCACAGCCAGCCTCCAGTCCTTGAGGTCTCCTCCATCCCCCCAGCCCAGAATGTCACCCCATTTGCCACCAAGCACAGAGGAGCCACAACCACCCCAAAGAGGGCGCACATTGCGCCGAGGACACTTGAGTGGCTGTTTTGGTGAGTCCCAAACTCTGGCATTGGCTAGTGGGCTCACCTTATATTATGACGACCTATATGGGAGCAAATCCAAAACCACCAGCAAACAGCGCAAAGCAGAGATTTTGGAAGAACTCACCAGGCAAGTCAATGCAGCGGGTGAGGAACGCAAAGATGTGGAACAGGTTCAGCGGAAGATATCGGACCTGAAATATGCCGTGCGGAAGAAACAGAGTCAAAGGCAGCTGTACAGGCACCTAGCTTATTTGTGGGTTTTTAATATTCTTGTGTATCCATCAGTGCGCTTAATTATGCTTACTATGTTTTACAGCGAAAAAACTGGCAGAGGATTTCCCACAAAAATGAGATTTACCCAAGCTGAGGAGATAATTCTGGGCTTGCTCCATCCTATGGCCTTACAGGGACACCCGGGCCAGCAGGACACCGACAACCCGCCAATTCCAGTAGGTTAGTAATGTGTGAATGACCCCAAAAATGTGTGTAAACCTACACATAGGCAGCAAGGGCTAGCTAAACACATGGCTCTAGGGGGTGGCTGCAAGGGCTAGCTAAACACATGGCTCGAGGGGGTGGCTGCAAGGGCAAGCTAAACACATGGCTCTAGGGGGTGGCTGCAAGGGCTAGCTAAACACATGGCTCGAGGGGGTGGCTGCAAGGGCTAGCTAAACACATGGCTCTAGGGGGTGGCTGCAAGGGCTAGCTAAACACATGGCTCGAGGGGGTGGCTGCAAGGGCTAGCTAAACACATGGCTCTAGGGGGTGGCTGCAAGGGCTAGCTAAACACATGGCTCGAGGGGGTGGCTGCAAGGGCTAGCTAAACACATGGCTCTAGGGGGTGGCTGCAAGGGCTAGCTAAACACATGGCTCGAGGGGGTGGCTGCAAGGGCTAGCTAAACACATGGCTCTAGGGGGTGGCTGCAAGGGCGAGCTAAACACATGGCTCTAGGGGGTGGCTGCAAGGGCTAGCTAAACACATGGCTCTAGGGGGTGGCTGCAAGGGCTAGCTAAACACATGGCTCGAGGGGGTGGCTGCAAGGGCTAGCTAAACACATGGCTCTAGGGGGTGGCTGCAAGGGCGAGCTAAACACATGGCTCTAGGGGGTGGCTGCAAGGGCTAGCTAAACACATGGCTCGAGGGGGTGGCTGCAAGGGCTAGCTAAACACATGGCTCTAGGGGTTGTTGCTTTTAGTGGAGTGCTCACTTTGACCAGGGTGTGTAATGTGTGTGGACTGGTAATGTGCAAATTGACAGCCACATACATGACGTTTAAGTAAATTACAGTAAACTGTGTTAACTGTATTAATTGACAAGCACACGCCACACTAACATCTTTGGCTGTTGGTCAATGTGGTAAGAGCTGGGTTGGGTGCCCAACGGATTAAGATGGTTGCTACAAATGTTTTCAGAGATACAATGTTCCCCACCAGAATCATATTGTAACTGCTATTTTGCACCTTAGTGTGTTAACTTCATCGCCTAAAAGGGATGTGGCAACTCACACAGCAGCCATTACTTGCATGTTTGTTTTTAGACACATGACCAATGTGTCTAGTCTGGTTTAACAATCCATGCACTAATGTAATGGCATTCCTAGTGAAGGCCAAGTGGCCACGTTGTGGGAATGGCCATTCCTGCTTGGCCACGTTTCTTTGCTTAGCATAAGTGTGCTTAAACATCAACAATGCATAGTTGTGTGTTTTCATAGCTCTTTTTCTTCTAATGCAGCCCAGCATCATCCCTCAGCTAGTGGGGACTCCTCTGCCATGTTACCGCTGCCGTCTTCTTCCGCACTGCATAGGACCCAGGATCCGATATCTACGGTAAGTGTTTTTTCATGCTGTTGTGTATGCATGTGGCTTGCCATGTTTTTCTTGTCTGATTTATATATGTATTCCCCACACTGAACCTTTTTTTTTTACATTTCCCCAACAGAGCCACACACTGATGGAGCAAATCCAGGAGCAGGAGGAAGATGGAAGCTTCCTTGGAGATTATGAAGATCTTCCTCTGGGCCAGAATCTGCAACTGTCCCAAAATGTTTCTCCGCCAAATCCTCAGCAGCAGAGGGAAGCTGGCTGCATGCTGCCTGCACATCGTGGGCAGCATGCAGAGACTGACCCTCCAGTCCCCAGTTTCAGATCTGCTGCTGAGGATTTGGCGAGCATACCTGTGGCTGTTGGGGGTCCTCGAGCAACATCATCTGCATGCCCCACAACCCGGGGAATTGGGTAGCGTACTCAGCAACGTCGCCCGGTTTCCCAGGGGAGGGGCGTGCAGATGATGGAGTCAGCATGGCACCAAGAGAGGCGGCTTTTTCGTCGCCAAAATCAGCAAAATCAGGAGCATATTAGGGGCCAATTAGAGTCCCTAAATACTACCTTCAGTGCCGTGCTGACTAAATTGAGGACCCATAACAGCCACATGGCCAACTTGACCTCCGAAATCAGGTCAGGCATGGCCGAAATGCACAGTAACCAAAGAAACATTTTGGAACAGTTGCAGATTCTGAATGCCACACAGGCCCAGGTTAGGGCCCCCCCCAAGGGCCCCAACCTGGGTTCTATGGGCATCACCAATATTAATGTGTGTTTGGCCTGAATCTGTTCCACATCTTTGCGAGACATCCCCACTGGATTGACTTGTCTGGTGAGGGCTAAAAATCTGCCATTTTGCGCTGCTCTTGCTAGGTTGTTTTGGATTTGCCCCCATATAGGTCAGTCAAGGCGTGAGGTAGCCCACTAGCCAATGCCAGAGCCCAAGACTCACTGAAGCGGCCACTTAAGCTGTGGCTGTCTTGGGCACAATCTCATTTGTGGTGGCTCCTCATGTTTGGCGGCATGATTGTGTGACATTCTGGGCTGCCAAACTAAGACCTTGGACCCTGGCTGTGATTGTACTGGATTGGGATTGGGACTGGCTGTTCTGGTTTGGGTGGGCCATTGACTTACAGGTGTAGATGTGGCATAGCTCGGTTTGCTTAAAACCTGTGTCTGTTGAAAATGTGGGCAAGCAGGAGAGGGCTTATTTGTGTCAATTTTTATGTTTTGGAACATGTTTTTCCAACAATTTCATGTACATGTCTGGCCCCAAAGTCTGTGAGGGGCACTCACCTCCTATTCAGTTTGTATGCCAGAAACATTTTACAAACTAGTAAATATTTTGGTTTCAACAAGTTTATGTCTGTGGTGTTTTGATTGCGAAATATTAGTTCAAGTAGACCCAAAAAAAAACCCAAAAAAAATGTCTCCAAATAAGTCCACAAACATTGTTGTTGTTTTTTAACACAAATTCATTATTGGTTTATTCATAATGAAATTAGACATACCAAAAACAAAAAAAAAAAATAAACAATAACCAAGTCCAAAAAAACACATCCAAACCCAAACATAAATTATGCAAAATGTGTGGCTATTAAATTGGCCCGCACGGCTTGGCCAGACGCACTTGGCTGGCCCACATAGGCGTCGTCTGGCTCATCGGAGGGTGGAGAGGGTGGGCAATCAGCATATCAGGGGACCCTTTGCAGAATAGCAAAATTATGCAGCGCTGCACATGCCATAATGATATCAATGACCTTTTTAGGGTCATACTGCAGGGAGCCCCCAGTGTGGTCCAAGCACCGAAAATGGGTCTTCAGGAGTCCAAAGGCCCTCTCCACCACTGCCCTGGTCTTTCTATGAGCATGATTGTAGGCCTCTTGGGCTGGAGTCTGTGGCCGGAGGACCGGAGTCATCAGCCACGGGAGTAGTGGATACCCCAAATCGCCTACAACAATGTAAGGGAAACTAATATTACCATTAATTCAGACATTGCAGCACAAAATTGCTTTTAAAAAAATATTACTGAGGTATGTGACATTGTCACCCAAACATGAGCATACATATTGCAGATGTCAAAACAACAATTAAACATATGTGAGAGATGGGGGCCCAAAGTAGGTCAATTATACTGTGGATGCTGGGTAATCAGGCAGACTGTTAGCAGCTATTGTTTCCTGTCTGTGCTGCAGAACAATGTATTATGGTTTAAGTTTACCTGACCCATTTTCTGTTTTGGCTTAGTCCAAAACAGGTGTAAGGCTGCCCCTGCACTTTATCCCGCTCACCTCTACACAGTAAGTGAAATGCATGTAAGCAAAGATGGCGCAGACCCTCTGCTAAAGTCCCTAACAGATTTGGAGGGCAAAGTGTTTTGAAGACTGTTTCTGACTTTTGCTCTCATTACACTTTGGAGTTTAAACAATGCAGGACTATAAATTTTGCAGCCAATGTAGTTTGGATAAAGTAATGGGTCCAGTCGGGTTACACATGTTCCCAAGGTGATGTGCAAGGCATCGTGTAGGAAAGGTGACTCCCACAAGCATTCAAGCCACACATATAAATTCTAAATCGGTAATTGGACTCAACTTACCAAGGAGCCATGCACCCGCAAATTCTCCTGACTCAAACCCCCGGAATAATCCAGAACGGCGCAGGATGTAGGCATCATGGGCTGAGCCAGGGTAGCCTGCCAGGACGCTCAGAAAACGCATGTCCTGGCCCACCACTGCTTGCACATTCAGTGAGTGGCCCATTTTCCGATTTCTGTGACAAAAATAAAGATAAAACCAAATTTTAAAAAAAAGGCCACGAATCCAACGCTCACTTCTAACAGGCTAAGTCAAACGTTAACATCCAGACAACTAACAATAAACAACTACCTTACATTTAAGTGGCCAACAAAAGAAGATGTATGTTCGAGCCTTTACAAGGTTGAGTGACTTGTTCTCTTTCAAGTACACTTTAAAATGTTTGACTTGTGCCAAAGTTGGCAAAGAATGGAAAAAGAAGGTCCATTGTTGCACATACACTCTTGCCAAGGAGGAAGCATTATCATGGAGGGACTGATTGCAATGAGGGAATATGTAAAAGGAGACACTAGCAACATAGAGTGGCTAATGAAAAGGAGGGACTCTTCACAATAAGAGAGGCTAAAAATGGAGTAAATAAGGGCAAGGATGCTCTGCTTAAAAGGAGGGACTCTTCACAGTAAGGGAGGCTAAAAATGGAGTAAATAAGGGCAAGGATGCTCTGCTTAAAAGGAGGGGCTCTGGGGGGGGGGCGTGGCTTGACTATGGCCGCGTGAACACGTGTGTTGTGGAGCTCTGCACCTATTGAAGCCAATTTAGGGTGATCCGCACCTCAAGGACCGTGGATTCCAGGATGTCCAGGCGCAGGAAGACTCGACCAGCGTCGGGGAGCAGCCGCCCAAACAAAATCGAGGCTTTCTTTCCAGGAAAGCAGCGGGTCAGCGCCGGAGGATCCAGCTCCAAGATGGCGGACGGGGCAGTAGAGGCCCATGTACAGCAGGCGGGGAAGGACATGGACCCCCTGCGCGGCCGGGGAGGCTCGGAGACGGAGGCGCTTTCTGGCCGGGTCCAGCGGAAGTCGAGCGGCGCGATGCTGGGAGCTGGGGCGCCGACAGAGAGGCTGTCAAGTGAAGAGCGGAGGGAGCCGACGGCGCGTGATGAGGGCTCCGCCGGCGGCGCGGTGAAGGTACCTGGCGGCATGAGGCGCGTGGAGGGGATTGGCGGGGCGCCCTCTCCCTGCGCGAGTACCCGGTCACCCTCTGGGCAGGGTGGAGGGAAGCTCGGCGTGGCCCCAGCTGAAGGCTGCAGCAGGCGAGGAGAGGCAGGAGTCGGACTGGGTGACCGGAGTCCGGGAGAAGACCCGGTGGAGACAGGGCAGAATATGCAGTTGGGACCCGGAATTTACAGGAAACACGGGCCCCATGAGTCACAAACAGATGAGGAAACAGCAAAGCCCCAGCAGGGAATAGAGGCTCATTCCCATGTCACGGAGGTAAACCTACTCACCACCCCAGGAGCAAACAAAGGAAGGGGAGTCCCCAGTCTAGAGAGTACAGTGTGCCAACAAAGGGGAGAGGCTGAATGGATCGGGGAGGCCCCTATTAAAGAGCATAAGCTTATTGTGATGGCGGAATTGCACCCCCCACTCCACAGCAACGACATAGTCCTGTCAGGGGAGGAGGAAGGAGGCCCGCGGGACCGGCCCCGTGGCGGCCTTGCCGGTGGACCTGGCGGGGTACTAGCATGCGGGGACCTCGACACTGGCTCGGAGTCGCCGAGTAGGGGGGCTCGCGAACACCCGGCTCTGATAGACCCTACGAGGGCGAGGTTCACATGGCTGGCGAGATGAGCCCGACCTTCTCAGAGGAACCTGTTGGCCTGACGTCCCTGCGCTCTCCCACCTGGTCTCAGGCTGCGGCGGACTCCCCTGGCCCTGCTGGCTGCGGATCTCAACTCAAAGAGCAGTACAACCTCGGAATACTATTGAAGTTCTTGCCATCACGGAGAGACTTTGAGAATTACACCAACCGGATGGAGTCCCTTCTGAGAAGAGAGCTTGAAGAGGTGACGAGGTCAGTCTCTGAAGTATCCAGCAGGGTAGGCGCCCTTGAACAGCAGCAGGTTACCACCGATCAGCGCCTGGGCACACTCGAGAGAGCACAGACAGCCCTGCAGCACGCTCTATCGGACGCTAATCAACAAACTGTGAGAACTTTGATGCACCTGGATGATCTGGAGAATCGGAGCTGCAGGAACAATATCCGGATTCGCGGGCTCCCAGAAACACCTGAGAATAATAATTTAGGCAACACCATCACTGCGATATTCAATGACGTGCTGGGCAAACCTCCAGAGGAACACATTGAGATCGACAGAGTCCATAGGGCGCCCGGCCCGCGCTCCGCCGATCCTGCAAGACCAAGAGACGTGGTGTGTCGAGTACATTTCTACCGCGTTAAGGAAGAGATCATGCGAAGAGCATGGGAGAGGGGGCCCACCCTCTATAGGGGATCGCAAGTAACCCTGCTGCCTGACCTGGCCAGACGCACCCTTCAAATGCGACGTGTCATGAAGCCACTGCTGGAGGCTGTCAAACCTAGTGGTGCAACGTACAGGTGGGGGCATCCCTTCCATCTGGTGGTCACGAAGAGAGGTCGACCGTTCGTTTTGCGTTCCCATGCGCAGCTTCCGGACCTTTTCGACTTCCTGGAAATCCCTGAAATACGGCTGGAGGACTGGATGTCTCCTACGCTGGGAGGCTTCGGGGAACCGGGCCCGCGTCCTCGTCTCGGAGAGCCTCGGCCTCAGAGAGTCGGGGCTAGGGGCGTGGGGCGTCGTCAAGCTGTTTAATAACGCCTGGAAACGTCCTGGATGTTCAGTCTGTGACTATCCACTATAGGTGTCCCTCATGAAGAATTATGGCATCTTTTGTGGTCTTTTTGTTGCTGCCGTTTAGCTCCGACTTTCTCTCTGCGATATGTCGTGGACCGTGGAGATGTGAGGAGCTCAGATTCCCCCCCCCTTTTTTTTTTTTTCCCCCTGCCCGCCCCCTCTGTTCCCATCCTTAAGGGCCCTTTCCCCCATGGTGCTCTAATGCTTGTTTACTCAGCAGTGCTCCCAGCGGTTGTGTCTGGGGCTTTTTCTGGGACCGGATCTGAGTCCTGTGGAATATTTCTGCCACCCTTCCCGGACGTGTGGATCGGAGCTCTGGGGACTGCTTTGGCTCACACGGAGCGCTTTGGTGACTGGACGATCATTGGATAGCGACGGCTGCCCGGGGGGCCCGGGATGCTGCTGGGGCGGTGCCGTGGGGGTGGGCCGGCGTGGGATGTTGGTCGGCTCGCCTCGGCGGTGGTCGCCACCAGCACTGGACCTGCGGTTCCGGGGGTTCAGGGGTGGTTCGGGATATGGGGATCGGGCGGCGGTGGGTTGTCAGGCGGAGGGGTGGTTGGGGGCTCACCCACTGCCGGCTGCCCAATTTGTGGGGGCAGCTGGCGAGGTGGCCTCCGGGTACGGGGGGATTGTTTGTTTATTGTTTGTTTATTAGTTTAAAGTCGACCAACACCCAGGATTTTGACTATCCTGGGTCTTGGTCCACTTCGGTGGGGCACCCCCGATCGGGGTGCCCCGCTGTGTGAAACCCCCCCTAACCCCCCGAAAAACTCACCTCTCCCCGCTCCCAGCGCCGACGTACAAGCCAGGTCCAGGAACGTCTAAGCGGCTGCCGCCGCCGCCGCCTCCCGCGCGTCCCTTTTGACGCGCGCGCGCCCGCGTCGGCCATTCGCAGATCAGGTAAGGTTTTTCGGGGGTTTTGGGGGGGTTACACCCCGCGGGACATCCCGATCTCGGATGTCTCGCGGGGTGGGGGGTGATCGGCCCGGGAATCTTATAGATTCCCGGGCCGATCACCCGTGGGTGTTGGTCCACTTTAATTGTACTTTAATGGTTCAGTTTAAGGTTCTGATTATGTTTAATAATGGATGCGGACAGAAGGTGCGGTTGGCTGTTTACAATATATGTGCAAGGGAGTGCATCTCCAGATACTCGACCGTGGTCTTCCATCTTCCCCCAAATAGGCCTAGTTTGCTTACTCCCTAGTGGAACAGTTTGCGAACATCTGCATTTGCTTCCCTTCTTTGTTTTCCTTTTTCTCCTTGCTTATCCTTCATATATTCTCCTTCTCTCCGTTCCTTTCTCTCTTTCCTCAAACCCCCTATCTCTTGACCCCTTAATTGTTCCCTTTCATCCCTTCCTCCCTCTTGCCTAACCCCTGTCCCCCACCTGTTGTCATCCTTCCTCCTTGGGGGCGTGCGGGCAATGGCGGAATAGATAATGGGCTCCTTTAATTTTAAGGGATTCAATACCCCAGAAAAACGATCGCAGGACCTGTATGATATGCATAAGCAGAGAGTGGCCATTCTGCTTCTCCAAGAAACGCATTTTAAATCGGGCCATATCCCTGCTATTAATAATCGCTACTACCCCTCCTGGCATCACGCCCCTAACCCTTCCATTAAGGCAACAGGAGTCTCGATCGCCATACACAAGTCCCTCCCCCATACAGTATTAGATTTTAAAGCAGATCCGAATGGGCGGTTTATATTTCTGAAAGTCGAATTGTTTACTAGGAAGTATACGATAGCTAATATTTACGCCCCTAACACTGACCAAGTCAGCTTTTGTACGAAGACGCTTGGGATGCTAGCAGAATTCTCTGAGGGTACGCTCTTGGTGGGAGGTGATTTCAACATCCCTATGCACCCCAAGCTGGACACTTCCTCGGGCCGGTCTGCGGTGTCCCTAAGTAAAAGAAACCGGTTGAAGAAACTGCTTACGAATATGCAGTTGGTGGATCCCTGGCGGCTGTTACATGGGCGAGCCAGGGATTTCACGTTTTTCTCAGCCGCAAGGAATTCTTATAGCAGGATCGATTATTTCTTTCTTAATCATCATGCTATGGAGTGGGCACCACGGGCGTGGATTGGCCAGATATTATGGTCAGACCACGCCCCAATCTTTTTGTCGGTGACGTTGCCCGGCCTCTACCCCAAAAGTTGGAGCTGGAGGCTTAATAATCACTTGCTGGGGGACGCTGCATGCCTGTCAGGGGTAAGGGAAGTCTTGACGGAGTTTCTAAAGAACCACGAGCATGATACTACACCTCTCCCGTACCAGTGGGAAGCGTTGAAGTGTGTGATTAGGGGCGAACTCATCAAGCATGGAGCCAGATTAAAAAGAGAGCGAGCTTCCTTGATAACTCAGACAGTGCAGAGGATCCAGATGTTGGAACATAACCATGAAAAAAAGGCCATCTAGTTCTGTATTTGTGGATCTGTTGAAGGCCAGAGACAAACTTCAGGATCTATACAATCAGGCTTACTCGAGGTTCAGGGAGAGACAGAGGGTGCTTTTCTACAAATCTGCAAATAAGGGCGGGCGACTACTCGCCAGAGCGTTACACCCTAGGTCGGCGGCCACATATATTCCCCAAATCAGAGGGCCCCAGGGTGACCCAGCCGTAATTCCCTCTCAAATCGTGGATAGCTTTAGGGACTATTACCAGTCCCTATATAACTTGCGACAAGACAGCGGCGCCTTGATGGAGGCTGAGCCGCCAGAGACGGTTGTAGCCTATGTACACAACACGCCGCTCCCTGTAATACCTGACGAGGAAGCGGAGGCTCTGGAGGATCCTTTTTCCACGCAAGAGGTTGCTAGGGCAATCAAAGAAACGCCTCAGGGTAAGAGCCCGGGGGCTGATGGCTTCACCCCTAAATTTTATAAGCAATTTGGAGAGCAGTTGGTACCTTTCTTGACCAAGGTCTTCAATTCAATTGGGCCGGATTGTGGGTTCCCTAGACAGTCCCTAGAAGCGATAATTTCGGTACTTCCAAAACCAGGGAAGGACCTCTCATTATGTAGCAGCTACAGGCCGATCTCCCTCATAAATGTGGACATCAAGCTATATGCTAAGATTTTGTCCTCTAGGCTTAAGCCGATTCTTCCGGGCCTAATAGACCAAGACCAGGCTGGCTTTGTGCCTGGGCGGGAGGCACGGGACAACACCAACAAGCTCTTTGACTTAATAGCACATGCTAAGAATGGGAGAGCTCAGATGTGCCTTCTCTCCTGTGATGCGGAGAAGGCATTTGATAGGGTTGACTGGATGTTTCTTAAGGTATCTCTGCAGCAGCTTGGTGTTGGCCCGCTACTCTTGTCCAGGATCTTGGCGCTGTATTCTGAACCTACGGCAAGAGTGAGGGTTAATGGCCTTCTCTCCTCATCCTTTAGGATTAGCAACGGCATGCGACAGGGGTGTCCATTATCTCCATTACTGTATGTTATCACGATGGAGCATCTTGCTGTGGCCCTAAGACAGAACCCAGACATAAGGGGTGTAGTGGCAGGGGGACAGGAATATAAGGCCTCTTTATACGCAGATGATCTGCTCCTACACTTAACCGCCCCGTTGATCTCCTTCCCAGCGGCCCTCAGGGAGTTTTAGAGATTCGGCCGTGTGAGCAATTTTAAAATCAACTATAATAAGTCAGAAGCCCTTAATATATCTCTTACTAACCAGATAGTGGAACAACTCAAAGCGAATTTTAAATTTGCCTGGCAACCCCACTCGATTAAATACCTTGGGGTGCAGATCCCTTCTGATCTTTCGCGCTTATATGAGCTAAATTATTCCCCCCTGCTCCTAAGGACCATGAATGAGCTGAATGCATATGACAAACGCCATCTTACCTGGTTTGGAAGGATTAACGCGATAAAAATGGATATCCTTCCTAAATTCCTATATATATTTCAAACGGTACCTATCCACCTGCCTAACAGCTTTTTTCGGAAGATTAAAACTGCCTTTTTAAGGTTTGTGTGGGGTACAGGGAAACCCCGGATAAGATTTAGCACCCTAACAAGGCTCAAGTCGGACGGGGGGGTCGGCCTTCCTGATTTGAAAAACTACTACAATGCGGTCATTACGCTTCGCATCTTGGACTGGACTCAGCGGGAGGAGGGGAAGCAATGGGTCAGATTGGAGAAGGCAATTACTCCACTTAATCTGGTGTCTCTGCCATGGGGGGGGGCGCTCCCTAGGCAGGTGAGGACAGCACTCCCATATCTAGCGGGGCAGTTTTTGATGGCTTGGAACACATTAGCCAAGAAGAATGTCATGGTTAACAGGCCAGGACCCTTAACACCTCTCTTTGACAACTATTCCTTTGAGCCAGGGGTGCGGGTCAAAAGATTCCTGGTATGGGAGGCCTCTACTAACACTACAATAGGTAGTACTTTGAGGGCTGACGGGCTCCCCACATTAGACGAAATAAAGGAAGGGGCTTCGGGACAATATGTTTCTTGGTTCCTTTACAGGCAATTGAAGGCATTTGTAATAAATGAGGACTTGGTGGAACGGGGAAGGTTACCCCTGACGCCACTGGAACATATCCTTACTCAGGCTCCCCCCAGCTCGCACGCAGTCTGTCCTTTACAAAACCTTGCTGGAAGCATCACATGACTCCCCGCCGGGATTTGTAAGGAAATGGGAGGAGGAACTGGGGATAACTTTTTCTGGGGAGGACCTTACAAAGATCTATCTGTATACTCACAAATTAGCAGTTCCGTGCGTAGCCCAGGAGAGGAACTTTAAGGTCCTATCAAGATGGTACAGATGTCCAGCGGACCTAAGTAAGTTCGACTCCTCCCATTCAGATAGATGCTGGAGATGCCTAGAGGGGATTGGGAATATGGTTCACATCTGGTGGGATTGTCCACCAATTAAGGCACTGTGGAGGAAAGTCCTATCAATTTACAACTACATTACGGGAGAGACAATACAGAACTCCCCACAATTAGCCCTGTTGTCGCTCCTCCCAGGCTCTCTCTCTCAAGGGAAGAAAGGAATCTTAAAACATTTCTTGACGGCATTAAGAACTATCATCCCTAGGCGATGGAGATCCACAGCCTCGCCCTCATTTGCCGAATGGGTGCAAGAGGTCGAAACAATACGCCGTATGGAGGAACTGATCTCGGACTCAGAGGGCACATGGGAGAAACACTATGGGACTTGGGCGGGCTGGATGGATTATAGGGATAACCGTCTACAGGTGTAGATGCAGTGGAGGGCCATGGTTACGCGTAACCCCATCCCTGTCACCATCACCATCACTCTTGCCTCTGTTTCCCCTCTACCCCCTCACCCTTGTTTTCCTACAGTTGTACCATCCCTCCCCCCTTTCCTTTGGTTCCTTACCCCTTATTCATGTTTCTGTTGTACCTAGTCTTTTGGGCTTGGTTGCCCCCACTCTTCTCTTCTTCTCCTTTCTTTTCTCTTCTTTTCGTTCTTCGTTTTCTTCTTTATGCCTCCCCACCGCCCCTGGTGATTGCCTCCTTCAGGGTTGTAATGATGGGGCCCCGGGTGCTCCTGCTTCCCGCGGTCCTGGTCAGTTGGTTGGCATGGGCCCGGGGGGCGGGTCACGGGATCGCAGATAGCGAATTAGATTAGCAAGCCTCATATATCTGCTTTGATCTGGTCCTTCATCGTTTGGGCTGGGGGGGCTGGGGAAGGCTAATACTTGGTTCGATTGTTAACTTATGTATGCTCTTGGATTGTGACTTGAACATGAAAATGTCCCTTTTCCTACTTTCCTTGTTCTATGCTTTGTATCATTCTTTACTGGTATAAATTAATAAAAATATATTGCACTAAAAGGAGGGACTCTTCACAATAAGGGGGGCTAAAAATGGAGTAAATAAGGGCAAGGATGCTCTGCTTAAAAGGAGGGACTCTTCACAATAAGGGAGGCTAAAAATGGAGTAAATAAGGGCAAGGATGCTCTGCTTAAAAGGAGGGACTCTTCACAATAAGGGAGGCTAAAAATGGAGTAAATAAGGGCAAGGATGCTCTGCTTAAAAGGAGGGACTCTTCACAATAAGGGAGGCTAAAAATGGAGTAAATAAGGGCAAGGATGCTCTGCTTAAAAGGAGGGACTCTTCACAATAAGGGAGGCTAAAAATGGAGTAAATAAGGGCAAGGATGCTCTGCTTAAAAGGAGGGACTCTTCACAATAAGGGAGGCTAAAAATGGAGTAAATAAGGGCAAGGATGCTCTGCTTAAAAGGAGGGACTATTCACAATGATGGTTTAAAAACAAGGATGGAGAAATACAAATAATGGTATTGGCCAAAGGAGGGACAACCAAACATTTAGATACAATGGAAGCCACAACTTGCCTGTATATATACTCGTCGACTGCCGGCGGGACGAGGGCAACGTGTGTGCAGTCATGACGTTGGGCATGTCGGCGATATTATAAAATGCCAGCTTAATGGCGTTTCGGGCTACCATATCCTCAGGGAAACAAATATATTTCCGAGTTAGGGTAGCCATGCCTTCCAAAAATTTGGATAGTGCGCGGCTCAGCGTAGGCTGAGAGATCCCCACGGAGAGGGCACCCAGCCTCTGGAACGAGCCGTTCGCCAAAAATTGCAGGCAGCCAAGCATCTTGGTCATACCTGAAATTGCTTGCCCCTTCCTTGTGGTGCGGGCTAACCATGGCCGCAGCTCACTATACAATTTATGGAGGGAAGCGCGATTAAGCCTGGTCAGCTTGAACAGCTCAACGTCATGCATGCTATTGATGTCCATGCGTCGCCGCCGATGCAGTCTGGTCTGTGACCTCCGGACGATCTCAATTCCCATGAGTTGCAGATCCTCATGCTCCTCAAAGGCAGTAGACTCGTCCATGGCTCTAGTTCCGACGTCTAAACGGTGCCGGGAGTGGTTCGTCAATGAAACGGATTTATGGGGTGTTGTCCCATCGGCAATCAGCTCTCTGAATTAATCGCAAACCCACTGCAATAACGAAAAATTTCAGAACGGACGAAAAAATTCAGATTTGGTGGAAAAATGCTCCTGAATGAACGAGAAACTTCCGATTTGCTTCCGTTTTGCGAAAGAGCATATACGCATCTTCCCAAACGTTCGTACGAATGAAAAATGTACGAAAAAAAGCAAAAAAATGACAAACACCCACCAAAACTTTCACAGACAGCTACGGAAGTCCGGACGAATGTTTCTTTGAATAGAGCCTCTGCTGCTGCTGCTGCCGACTCCAGGGTGTGATTCATTCAATTTTTGGGCTCCTGCTGCCAACTCCAGTGTCTCTTTAAAGTAATGTTTGGGCTCCTGCTGCTGCTGCTGCCAACTCCAGGGTATGATTCATCCAATTTTTGGGCTCCTGAAGCCAACCCCAGTGTCTCTATAAAGTAATGTTTGAGCTCCTGCTGCTGCCAACTCCAGGGTGTGATTCATCCAATTTTTGGGCTCCTGCTGCCAACTCCAGTGTCTCTTTCAAGCTATGTTTGGGCTGCTGCTGCTTGCAACTCCCGGGTGTCATTCAGCCAATTTTTGGGCTCCTGCTGCCAACTCCAGTGTCTCTTTAAAGTAATGTTTGGGCTCCTGCTGCTGCTGCTGCCAACTCCAGGGTGTGATTCATCCAATTTTTGGGCTCCTGCTGCCAACTCCAGTGTCTCTTTAAAGTAATGTTTGGGCTACTGCTGCTGCTGCTGCCAACTCCAGGGTGTGATTCATCCAATTTTTGGGCTCCTAAAGCCAACTCCAGTGTGTCTTTCAAGCTATGTTTGGGATGCTGCTGCTGCTTGCAACTCCAGGGTGTGATTCATCCAATTTTTGGGCTCCTGCTGCCAACTCCAGTGTCTCTTTAAAGTAATTTTTGGGCTCCTGCTGCTGCCAACTCCAGCGTGTGATTCATCCAATTTTTGGGCTCCTGCTGCCAACTCCAGTGTCTCTTTAAAGTAATGTTTGGGCTCCTGCTGCTGCTGCCAACTCCAGGGTGTGTCAGTCAATTTTTGGGCTCCTGCTGCCAACTCCAGTGTCTCTTTAAAGTAATTTTTGGGCTCCTGCTGCTTCAACTCTCTGCAATTGTGCCACTCTGCGATTCTATTAGCGATGCCTCTGATCTGCATGTGATATTTATTTAAAGTATTATTTAACTAACCCAGCACGCATCCTATGGGCCCAAGGCAGAATGGTTTACAACCCTATTGAGGCTCTAGGAGGCTCAGAAATAGCCGTTTTTAATAGCGATTCGTCGCGAATAAATTCAGGTCGAAACGATTTTTGTCGGAAAATTCGGCGAATCAGTCGAATCGAATTTTTCAAAAGTTCGCTCATCTCTACTCCTTGCTATTGAAATTGGCATCTTGTATGATGTTTATTGCACGTCTGATATTATCCAAGCCTTGTCGTCCAGGTATAAACCCACTTTGAGTTTGTGCATCTTATATCTAAATGCTGTTAACCTATCAGCTAGGATTTTCATAAAAATCTTATAGTCCTGATTTAGGACACATGCAGTAACTCTCCACACATACTACCCCTTAACCATCTCTTTCACTCAGCAAACCAGAATTCTATAACTCAAGGCATTTCTTTTGGTAATAACTAAATAGTGTTTGGGTTTGCAAACCCTAAAGATGGCCCAGGGTAACTAGTTTGTAACACAATTATCCACCGAGGACCAATTATTATACAGATCCCGGATTAGATCATTCAAGTAAAGGCATAGTGACATTGGCAGTAAGACCTAGGTCAATGCATCAATTATGGTGCTACTTTAGTTATACTGCTCAAGGTTGGATTTTTGCACTAAACATTTTCAACTCGTCTTCTAAAGGATTAACAAGATAAAAAATGCATTGCAAACAATAACTGTGAGACAGGGCCAAACCGTACTTAGAAATGCCCCAATTTTGAGGTAAATCCTTGTTGGGAATTGGTTTAGGCGCGCTTGGAACACGTGTCAGAAATTATGATCTGCCTAGTCAGGGATATGTGAATTATCCACGTAGGACAGATTTTCTCTAATGTATTGATATATCTGCCAGGATAAACTTTAGTAAAGATGTGTCGGTATATAACTAGCAGAATGGGGCGTGGTTAAGATGGCCGCCTAGACGGACGTGTCTGCTAGGGGCTCCTCGGACATATCCTGAATCTATTGCCTTTCTGGGCTATTTGGGCAAGTTAAGATACCTTGGCCTCACTTACCTGGGCTGAGGGATCGGGCCTGCTGCTGAGGAGATCTGTGGTGGCGCAGCGGTGGAGGCGGCTCCCGTGCGTTCTCAGCGGCCTGTGCAACCCGGAGCTGCGGCGGCCCGGTGGCGGGACTCGCGACCCCCGGCGTGTGGAGAACGAACGAGGCGGTGGGCGAGGTGTCGGCCCTCTGAAGGATTCGGCGGCGGTGAGAGCGGGGAGGAGTGCCCGGAGATCGTGACGGCACCCCCCGTGGTGCTGCTGGTGGCGGAGTGGTGCGGGCGGAGAAGACGTGCGGCCCTTTTGTGAGTTGCTGGGTGGCGGCGGAGAAGGATCTGCCCCTGTGTGAGCTGGGCAGCGGCGGCAGTCACGGAGGACCCCCCCCCGGGAGCGCAGGTATTTCCCCGCTGAGGACCGCAGCAAGTGGCGGTTTGGCGGGAAGTTGGAGGAGAGGTTGGCGCCATCTTGTTGACGGTGAGGAGAGCTGCGGTGTCGTGGGGTGCCTGGGATGGCAGACTGTGCGGGGGAGGCCTGTGACATATAGAGCAGATCCTGCTGCTGGGCCCTGTCAGAGGGGGTGTGTGAAGCCAGAGGGGATTTTTTTAAAACTCCCTGACAGAACCTGGAGGCCCCTTCCCCATATATTGGAGCGGCTGAGGTGGGTCCATCGCCCCCCCCCCCGACGGGACGGCGCGGCGGCTGGCCCTTTGAGCCCCATATTACCAAGGCCCCCCTGAAATCTCCACAATATAATCACCCAGCGACTAGGGGCAGCAACAAATATCCCTGGATCCCACACCTGTGCAGTATGTGCGGTTCACCCGCCCCCCTCCTCTGGGCGGCAGCGCGTGGCTCTCTGAACCCTGCATCTGTGCTCCCCGAGTTCCCTGACCCCCATTCCTGTGCAGCATCCGAGAGCTCCTTGAACCCTACATCTGTGCCGCTAAGCAGGCCCCTTAAACCCTATATCTGTGCAGCGCCTGGAAGACCCTTACTCCTTGCATCTGGGCCGCAGAACAAGCCTATTACTGAGCAACGTTCTTTGATCCCCATATCTGGGCCACTAAACTAGCTCTCCTGGGACCGGTGTCTATGCAGCATCTGAGAGCTCCTTAAACCATATATCTGTGCCGCTGCACAAGCTCCTTGGACCCTATATCTGTGCAGCGTCTGAGAGCTCCTTGAATCCTATATTTGAATCGCCATACAAGCTCCTTGACCCCTATATCTGTGCAGCTTCTGAGTGCTCCTTGATCCCCATATCCGTGCAGCATCTGAGAGCTCCCTGAACCCTATATCTGTATCTATACAGCCAAGCAAACTCCTTGAACCCTATGTCTGTGCAGCATCTGAGGGCTCCTTGAATCCTATACATCTGCTCCTTGAACCCTATATCTGTGCAGCATCAGAGTACCCTCCTGAAGCTGAGCCGCTATACAAGCTCCTTGAACCTTCTATCTGTGCAGCATCCAGGTGCTCCTCGAACCCTGTATTTGGGCACCGCAAAACAAGCTCTTTGAACCTCATATCTGTGCAGCAACTGCGGACTTCTGGAACCTTGTATTTGGGCACTGCAAAACAAGCACCTTGCACCCTGTACGCCTTTCTTCTTACGTATGTCAGGCAATAGGAAGCGTAAATCCACAGCGGTCAGTTGCAGCACGCAAACGATGGAAACTCCAGGCAGAGCTGGGCCGGAGCCCTCTAATCCGGACACAGCGGCGATCATGGCTGCCATAGCCTCTTGTCAAAACGCCCTTACAACTAAATTTGATACTCTTCAGGAGCAGTTCAATTATTTCCACCACGACCTGGATGAGATCCGAGACCGCACGGGGGAGAATGAGAGGAGAATTGGGGAGGCGGAGGATCGCTTGTCTGTGCAGGCGGGGGAGCTGGCTACCCTACGAAGACAGGTGACTGTCCTATTGGGAAGGGCCGAGGACTGTGAAAACAGGAATAGGAGAAATAATGTGAGAATTCTGGGACTGCCCGAAAAAGCGGAGGGCTCCTCCCCGGAGGAGTTTGTTGAAAACTGAAAACCTCATACGTGATACCCTGGCACCCAGGAACCTGACCAAATTTTTCACTATAGAGAGAGCACACAGAATCCCGCTGAGATCCCCCCCACCCGGGGCCCCGCCAAGACCATTTATATTTAAAGTTCTCCATTATAAGGACAGAGACGCTATACTCGCCGCGGCCAGGACGAAAGGTGTGGTGTCTTATGAGAACACCCGGCTGTCATTTTACCCGGAATTCACATCGGAAGTCCAGAAATTGCGGTGCTCATTCAACGGGGTTAGAGAACGGCTTAGGAAGAAAAAGATTAAATACGCCATGCTGTTCCCGGCGCGACTGCATGTTCAAGATGGAGAGTCTATTAAATTCTTCACATCGGCCGAGGAAGCTGACATATGGCTTGACTCTCTGCCGGGGGCCTGACGGACTGGGCTCCGATCGGAGAGAATAGATCAGCCATTGCTTTGACCTGCTTTAACCTGTTTTTTCTTCCCCCTTTTTCGGCTTGAGCCGGTGGCAGGGGTCTGCCTCCACTGCTCTCCCGGGAGCCCCACTGATGGGTGATCTGGTGGAGCCCGAGTTGGTGCTTTGTTATGCATCTTGTTTAAAGTTAATGAAGTTGTGTTTCTTGTGATGCCTAAATAGCCAGTGCATCCTGTCAGTAATTGCTGCAGGGGAGCCTTTGGCTCCGGATTCCCAGGGCGCGACCGGGCCTGCCCCTTCCACCCCCCCACCCGTCCCACCTAATGCCTTTCCTGCCCCCTCTTCCCCCCCCCTCGCCCCCCCGGTCCCCCTACGGCCCTCCTCTATTAAGAATGTCCCTCTTCCTAGTCCCCTGATCCCCTCTCGCTGGCTCTGGGAACCCGTGGCGGATAATCCGCTGACCCGCAACTGTTCAGCAATCCTGTTTCTTGCAGACCCCTAGCGGGCCTGCGCATCCCAATTGCACATAGTTAAACCAGTGTTTACAGTTAAACCAGGGGGTTACAGTTAAAATGTTATATCATCTGTTCTGTTAGTTGTTGTCTGTGTGTGGGTTTGACTGTGATGTATGATTGCTGGACTCGAGTAACAGGAAGATCTCTGGGGGGGAGGGAGGACCGCAGGGAGGTGGCTCTTGATAGTAGCACTTTACGCGGTAACAATGGGTGAGTGTAAATTTCTCTCCTGGAATGTCCGGGGGCTTAATGATAAGATCAAGAGGGCCACTGTCCTCCAGTTTGTTAAGAAGTATAAACCAAATGTAGTTATTCTCCAAGAGACCCATTTGGTGGGCCAGAGGGTGATGGCATTGAAGAGGCCATGGATCCAGAGCTCCTTTCATGCCCCATTCTCAGCCTACTCAAGAGGAGTATCAGTGTTGATCTCTAAGGGCACCCCGTTTCAGTTCACGTTGACCGTGAGGGTTGTTATGTTATTCTTCATGCTAAATTGATGGATACTGTTATGATAATAGTCGGAGTGTATGTCCCCCCACTGTTTTCTGCTAGGATTCTAGACAAAATAATGGAGAAAGTGCTTTCCTACCCTCCAGCCCCGATACTGCTGTTAGGGGATTTTAATATGGTTTTGGATTCGGCGCTGGACAGGATGAGTAAGAATCCAGGTCCCAAGACCCAACTGGCTAACTGGGCAGAAACGTTGGGGCTACAGGAGCTTTGGAGGTGGAAGCACCCCACCGACAAGGCATTCTCCTGTCACTCGGTTACACACAAGTCCCTGTCCAGAATTGACCTTGTGTTCTCCTCGCCTGAATTTCTACCCAGGGTGGCAACCTGTTGCTATCTCCCGAGAGGGGTTTTGGACCACTCACCCTTACTAATCACAGCCGGACTGTCACTGAGGCGGGAGAACTGGGTGGGATGGAACCTGAACCCTCTATGGTTGGAAGCCCCCGACATTATGAGTAGTCTGAAATCCTCTACCGAGGCGTTCTGGGGCTGTAATACGGTGGAGACGTCGGTGGAAGTTAGCTGGGATGCCTTCAAAGCTGTTACCAGGGGGCGGCCATTAGTGCTATCGCTGCAGCTAGGAGGAAGAAGGGGAGGGAAGTGGCAGATCTTGAGTGTAAGCTGGCGCGGGCGGAGGAGAAGTTTAGTGCAACCTCGGATAGCAGAGACCATTCAACACTGTTGGCATTAAAGAGGGAATAAAATCTGCTTCTGACCGACTCGGCTAGGAAATTACTGCTATATAAGCAGGCAACAATTTTTGATAAAGGGGAGAAGAACGATAAGACCCTGGCCTACCTAGCGAGAGCCGAAAGCCAACCCAACCACATTGCTGAAATCCTGGATAACGGGACGAGGGTGACGGGGGGGAGGAGATTGCCCAGAGGTTTCTGGAATACTACTCGGCCTTATATTCCTCGAGAGCGAGCTATGGGACGACTGATCTGGGTAACTATCTGGACCAGATTGCCTTTCCGAGGCTGACCGAGGAGGATCGGGAGGCTTTGAACTCCCCTATCACCATGGATGAGGTCTCTGGCGCAATTAGGATGCTCTCTAGCAGGAGGGCGCCAGGGCCAGATGGGATACCGGCCGAGTGGTATAAACCGGACCTTGAACAAGTGACCCCAAAGTTGTGGGAAGTGCTGAAACAAGCGCTTGAAAGTGAGTGCCTTCCGGCCTCTTTTCATGAGGCACATGTGGTCCTCATTTATAAGGAAGGGAGACCCCCTGACTCTTGTGCGTCTTACCGCCCCATATCCCTGTTGAACCAAGATGCAAAAATATTAGCCAAAATACTGGCCACTAGGCTAAACAAAGTTATACTACATTTGATCGGGCCAGATCAGTCGGGGTTTATGCCAGGGCGTACCATGTGTGTGAATCTCCGCAGACTGATGTCCAATCTCCAAATTATACATGATAACCATGGGGAACGGGTGGTTATATCATTAGATAATGAAAAGGCCTTCGACTCGGTAGAATGGGAATATCTCTGGGCAGTATTAGAAAGATTTGGACTCCCTCCTAGTTTTATTACATACATCAAATTGTTATATGAACGGCCAACTGCCCGGATACGGGTTAATGGGTGTTACTCTAATTCATTCGCCTTGCATAGGGGGACAAGACAGGGGTGCCCACTATCGCCGCTGCTTTTTGCCTTAGCTATCGAACCCTTGGCGATCATTGTCAGGAATTCCCCAAGTATCTCTGGATGGAAGTTGGGAGCAGTAGAGGAAAAGATATCCCTATATGCAGATGACACACTGCTGTACCTAGCAGATGGCCACAAGTGTCTGGACGCAGCTCTGGACACTATTGGAGTGTTTGGGAGGTTCTCAGGACTGAGGATTAACTGGGATAAATCCAGTCTAATGTTAGTGGATGAGCTTGCTTCCCCCGACATCTCCCCGAGGTCTCAATTAAAAATAGTCCAACAATTTAAATACCTGGGGATCATGATTAGTAGGCAACCAAGTGAGTTCATGTCTCTGAATATTTCCCCTGTCGTGTCAAGGCTAAGGCAGCGGGTTACTCAATGGGCAAACCTGACCCTGTCAGTCATGGGCAGAATCAATATATACAAAATGATATTCCTTCCAAAATTTCTGTACATATATCAGGCCTCGCCAGTGTTGCTGCCCGTCTCCCACTTTAAGACGTTGGATTCATTTCTGTTTGGCTTTATCTGGGGGCAGTCTCCACCTAGGCTTAACAGACAAATAATGAAAGCACAGGTGGCGGAGGGGGGTCTAGCGGTCCCGCACATGCAAATGTATTTTTATTCTACACAGCTCCTGTTTGTGCACTGGTGGCTCTGTCAGCCGCAAAACAACCCGGTGGTAGGTCTGGAAGCGGCGGTGTTGGGTTCTCCTGAGAAACTATCCCTCTTGGTGTACAGGGGGGTTCGGGGGATCCGGGAGGCAACCGGATGCATGAGGGTAGTGTGTAACATATGGGGAAGGGTGGCCAAGCTGATCAGGAATCTTGACGAGGCCCAGTATTGGTCCCCCTTTGCTCCTCTCTGGAACAACCCCAAGCTCCCTGAGTTGGTTTCAATGCAGGATCCGCAGTTCTGGGATGGGAGGGGCCTCCAGACGCTGGGCCAGGTGTACAGGGATGGAGTGCTTATGTCGTTTGACCAAATCAGGGAGACCTTTCGAATTTCCCACCGGGACTTCTTCCGCTACCTGCAACTCAGGCACGCTCTGCAAACTCAATTCCACAGGGTCAGTCCGAATTTTTCGGTGTCCCAGGTGGAGAGTGCAGTGAGAGGGACGGACTTGGGGAAACCTGTCTCTACATTGTACAGGTGCCTGGTTGCTGGGCTGGAATCCCCCAGGGGGAAGGTTGAAAGCAGGTGGCGGACCCTGGACCAAACTTTAGACCGGGATGACTGGGAGGAAATCTTAGATAACTTACACTCATCGGTCATAGAAGCCAGAGACAGATTTATCCAGACCAAGTGGTTACATCAAGCCTACATCACGCCGATACGGCTGCATAAGATGGGATTACTGGCTAGTGATTTATGCCCCAGGTGTGAGAAGGAGACTGGTACATGGGAACATGTGACCTGGTCCTGTGAGGTTCTGGTGAGATATTGGGGCGAGGTGATGGATTTGATTGGTGAAGTGGTGGGCACTCGGATCACCGGCTCGATTTCCTTATGTCTTCTGGGGGTGGTCGAATCACTGTCGCTGTTGAGGCCGCTGAAATCACTATTTAGACTGCTGCTCTTTTATGCCAGGAAACGTGTTCTGCTTAATTGGAAACATCCGGCTAAACCATCCGTACAGGCGTGGAGGGCTCTAATTAACCAGAAACTCACTATGTATAAACTGACATACACAGCTCGAGGGGTGCCTGATAAGTTTGAGAAGATATGGGGCCCCTGGCTGCAAAGTCAAAACACCACCTCAGAGGACGATTAGGAAGGGAAAAGGTCTACTTAAAGGGGCTTTCCGACTGGTCCTCCCATCCCGGTGAATAGTTAACTAGATATCCGAGTCCAGAATGTGTGTGTGTTGAGTGAATGGTTGTCGTGTCTACATGTTTATTGAAACTATGCTACTGAACTGGGAGCCTGCGGCACCTCAATGTGATATGTGACCTGTATTTGTGTCTGATGTTTGTTGAACTGCAAATAAAAAGAAACTTTAAAAAAAAAAACTAGCAGAATATTACTTCATACACAACAGCTTACATATTCCACAAAAAGAAGAATTATGTATATATTAACGTAGCACAATGATATAAAAATTGGTTTGTTTGGGCACTTACCGCCGCGGCCCGGGGGTTCGTAACCTTCCCAGGGCCTCTGATGGTGTGTATCTCCGGTAAGTGCAGAACCACAGTGTGATGTTCTCTTTTGGTTGGTTGTGCTTTAAGGCGTCTGGACGTGTAGGTAATCCTTGAATGGATCGATGGTTTGCTTTTACCTTCAAAAATACTTTTATGTCCAGGTTGTAAGGCCAAAACCTTAATTATGTTGATCTTAGAAGATCGTCCTTATTTGGATCTTCCAACTTTCAATGAAAACGCCTTAAAGTAAAGTGCAACTTTTTTATTAATTTAAAAGTTCAAAAAGGTGAGCCATTAAAAGCACAAAATAAGTATTTCATTTATATATATAGTTGCACGCCGCAATCATCCCCGCGGGTGTAGTTCCAAGTCCAGAACTCCTGAGGGAATCGGATAAGAGATATATCAATGGCTCAGGATATAACTGTATTTTCTTTAACAAAGCACCGCTACTAGGTTGAGTTGTCTCATGCAATTTTTTTTTTTTTTTTTTTCCTCACCTACCCGCTGCATTGTATTGAAACGTATTATACTGTTTTATTTCTGCCGTGCATTGTGCTGTACCCTGATTACGGTCTGTGACCTGCCTTCCTCTAATAAAAATTACAATTTAAAAAAAAAAAAAAAAAGCACAAAATAAAAATTAGAATAAAATAGGGAGAAGATTGGGGTCATTGAAGGAGTTTGAGCTCCAATAGTCCTCCAATTAAAACGCTCTGTTGCGCTCGCTAGGGGTGAGTTAGTGGCGCTTGCAGTAGCGGGGGGGGATAATGCAATCTAAAAAGGTCCACTCGTACTCTATTGTTTGTAATGTGTAACAAACTCCTCTAGTGTCCGTAGTTCATAATATCCGCTGTGTCATGTTTAAAGTAGAGCTGCAGGCTGCATAGGTGACGAGGTTGAAAGTTAGAGCGATAACTTCTTGTCCCACTCTGTGACCGACGCGCGTTTCGGTGATGAGCCGTCCTCAGGGTGTCAGTAGGCATGCGTGGCAGCTGCCTTTAGATTGGTTGGACGTGACGTCATTAGTGCAAAGGGGTTGATGGGAAATGTAGTTGCCTCTCTGTCTGTATTCAGGAAGTGATGCGATAGGCGCTTTATTACAGCTGTCAGCTCCGTGTTTGCAGCATTGGTGGGCATACAGTGATGTTACCTCAGACAAAACATGGATACATTAATTTAAGTTGTAACAGGATTGTTTTGATTAAGAGAGCGCAGCACAATATTCCCTCAGGCAAAAACCCAGTACAAACTCCACTTGCAAAAACCCAGTACAAACTCCAGTTGTCGATTAGATTGAACTCTAGTTATAAATTGGATTGATGGTTAAATGAAAAGCTATATATGCAGTGCCAATGATTATTCATTAGACAAAAAAGGGGGAGGGGAGGACCCCATTAGTTGTGCTCTATGTCATATAAGGTTAGAGTTATCTAAAATGTATTATACAACAGTTAAAAGATATTGGGGTTTCCAGTTCAAATCTTTAAATGGTACTGCAGTGTATAGCATTAAAATCGAAGGGGATGTGAACGATTCTTATATAATGAGCAAAGGAGCATAACATATAACATTGAAATAGAAAGGAATAGGAGCGGTTCTTATGTAATGAGCAAAAGAGCAAAGGAGAAACATGTGTGAGAGTGGATAGAATGTATAATAAAGAGAAAAGGGTAAACGCCAGATTAAATAATAGCTGATTTTTTTAAATAGCCGCTGGCTGTGAATGTTGAAGTTGTTGTTGATAGGTGGATGGTTATGAGCGGTTAGTTATTTTGGAGGAAACAGTTTAAATCTATTTCAATGTTTAATCCGGCTGGAAAGGTGGAATTTAATTCAAATATCCAGAAAGTTTCCAGTCTGGAAATCTCTGTTATTAGGTTGGAGCCTCTCCAGTTCATATTGGTTTTTTCTATGATCCAAAAGTCCAGATATGACGGGTCTTTGTTATGTTTGGTTTTGAAATGGGATGATACGCTATGTGATATCCCTCTGATTTTGTATTCTTTGCCAGTTTGTGGATTTATGAAAACCGTCCGATGTATGGGGTTTGTTGTGTTTTTGGAAGTGGTTTTGCAAGCTTTACAATCTCTACATCTGGTGAATTTTCCATTCGTTACTATGTTGTTGGTGGGAGGGTTAGTGTAGCTTCTTACCAAGTGTTGGGCTAGTGACTGAGGCTTCCTATAAATGAATCTTGGCCTGGGTGAAACTATACATCGTAATGTGGAATCTGTGTGTAGGATATTCCAATGTCTTTTAATAATCTGTTCAATTTGCTTGTAGTCATTACTAAAATTAGTAATAAAAGGTATCCTCAGGTTTGGTTCCTGATTCATCTCCTGGTTTTGAGTTTTGATTGTCTTTGGACCTGTTTTGTTGCTATGGTACTTCTGATTAACCTCAATAATTGTTTGTTCAATCTGCTCTTTCAGGTAGCCCTTTTCAATGAATCTGGTTGCTAGAATTTGTGCTTGATTTCTATAAGTTATATCATCTGTGCAATTTCTTCTAATGCGGGTGAATTGTCCCTTCAGGATATTTCTTAACCAGTTCTGATGGTGACAGCTATCAACTGGAATAAAGCTGTTGCGATCGGTATCTTTGAAAAAAGTTTTTGTTTTAATTTGATTGTCATCTTTATAGATAGTTAAGTCTAAAAAATTGATCTCAGAGGGGCTGGTTTCATATGTAAATCTGATATTGTTGTCATTTTCGTTGAGTGATGTGAGAAAGGCGTCCAAAAGGTCCAATGGCCCATCCCAGAAAAATACACAGTTGTCTATATAGCGCTTGTAGAGTGTGAGTTCCTTGGGTTTGTGATGATATATTGTTTGTTGTTCCCATTTTGCCATGAAGAGATTGGCTACACTCGGGGCAAACTTGCCCCCCATCGCAACTCCAATTTTTTGAAGGTAAAAATTATCCTGATACCAAAAGTAGTTGTGGGTGAGGCAAAAATGGAGGCAATCGATTAGAAATTGGATTTGTTGTTGTGGCAATTGGTTGTCAGACTCCAGAAAGTAACGGACGGCCTCAATGCCTTTTTGATGCGGAATTATAGTGTATAATGAGCTAACATCCGCTGTACCCAGGGATAATTGTGGTTTGTTCCTATAAGGTTCTATCAGTGAAAGGAGGGAGCCTGAGTCTTTTAAATAGGATGGAGTTTGTATTACCAGTGGCTGTAAGAAGGAATCTATGTATTCTCCTATTCGGCTGGTTAAAGAACCTATACCACTCACAATGGGTCGTCCTGGAGGTTGTTCTTTATCCTTGTGTATCTTGGGGAGATGATATAATGTCGGTATGCGGGGAGTTTGAATATTGAGGTAATTGTATTCTTTTTTTGTCAGAACTCCTTCTCTGCGGCCTCTGTCGAGTAGATCCCTTAATTGTTGGTGATATGTGTTAGTGGGATCATTTCTTAACTTCTCGTAGGTACTGGTATCGCTGAGGAGTCTGTTCGTCTCTTGTAGATAATTTTCTTTGTCTAAAATGACTATTCCCCCGCCCTTATCCGCTGGTTTGATAATCACCTCTTTTTTTTTTTTTATGTTTTCTATGATAGAGTTTTCTTCTCTTTTTTTCAATTTTAAGGGCTTATTTTTCTTGGGTTCTATTTTTCTCAAATCCTGAATAACTGCCTCCTTAAATATTTTTATTGTGGTGTTTGAGTTATGGGGATTAAATGTAGAGTTGTTTCTTAAGTTGCTGTGTTTGATCATCAAATTCAGATCTGTCACCAGTGAGGTATGAGGGCTGGTATTCTCATCTATATGTTCTCTTAGGTTATCCTCTATATGTTCTGTTGTGGTATTCCTGGGTTTGCGTGGAGATCCCATCCCTGTTTCAGCAAAATGTTTCTTTATGTTTAATTTCCATGTGAATTTTAGAACATCTATAAAGGTATTGAATTTGTTGATACTTGACGCAGGAGCGTATTTTAGTCCTTTATTAAGGAGATTGATTTCATTGTTATTAAAACTGGTCTTACTTAGATTGAACAGGCCATCTATATTAGGAACATTCATTCGTCTCTGTCTTTTCTCCTTTTTTTGTTGAAGCCTAATCCCAGCCCTTCTTCCTCGTGTTCTATTTTCTTTCTTTTTGGGGTATGGAATGCCGCCAGATCTAAAAAATTCTCAGGCTGTCGCTCAATTCTTTTGTCAATCGTGATCGTATCCTTATGTGTATGTTCTCTTAAATGTGGTTGTTTCCTGTGTCTCTGTTGCGGTGTATCTTCAAATCTCCGTTCCCAGTGCCGGGTGTGGGGATTGTCTGTTTTTTTATTAAGGTAATGGGTACTCGATTTGATCTTATAATTAGGAGTTCTTGATCTATATCTTATGGGTTGTGGAGAGATGTTGTGGTGGCTCGTTCGGTATTTTTCTGGGGTATAATGATTTGGTGGCGATCTTCTGTAGTGGGATCTGATGTTATTATCATGTCTATCCATGTCCCAACGTCTGTGGTTTGTTCAATTGTTCCAAGGTGTCTTTCTAGTATCCCAACGTTTCGGTCGTTGATCGTGAGTGTATTTCTTGTGCTCTTGATATCTTTTATTGAACGGTCTCTGATGGTTATATCTGGACTCTTGATATGGCTGTCTATGTGAAATTATAGTGTGATCTATCTGTTCATCATTAATTTGGGTTGTTCCTGGTATAGTTTTTTTCTGCCATTTGTATATTGCATTGTTTCTATGATCATAAATATCCCTGGTGAATTTCCTTAGTTTTTTTAGTTTCTGCTCCCTCTCAAAATGTTTTAATTTATATTTAATTGTGGAGACATGTTCCTGATATTCTTCTTGTTCCTTGCATGGCGCTAGATTTCTCTGTAGTTCTTCAATTTTGCTAATCACTTGTTCAAGTTTTCATTTAATTATGAGCTTCATTAGATTCATACTGCATTCAGTAAAGAAGGATTGCCATTCTTCTATGTCTGGAATTTCACCTCCGCTGTCCGTTTCGGGTGTTACATCCCATCTTAAGCTATGTGGGATTAATCCTTTCTCTAATGGGGTCCTCCCCTCCCCCTTTTTTGTCTAATGAATAATCATTGGCACTGCATATATAGCTTTTAATTTAACCATCAATCCAATTTATAACTAGAGTTCAATCTAATCTACAACTGGAGTTCAATGCATTCATGTTTTTGCCTGAGGGAATATTGTGCTGAGCTCTCTTAATCAAAACAATCCTGTTACAACTTAAATTAATGTATCCATGTTTTGTCTGAGGTAACATCGCTGTATGCCCACCAATGCTGCAAACACGGAGCTGACAGCTGTAACAAAGCGCCTATCGCATCACTTTGTGAACACAGACAGAGAGGCAACTACATTTCCCATCAACCCCTTCGCACTAATGACGTCACGTCCAACCAATCTAAAGGCAGCTGCCACGCATGCCTACTGACCCCCTGAGGACAGCTCATCGCCAAAACGCGCGTCGGTCACAGAGCGGGACAAGAAGTTACCGCTCTAACTTTCAACCTCGTCACCTATGCAGCCTGCGGCTCTACTTTAAACATGACACAGTGGATATTATGAACTACGGACACTAGAGGAGTTTGTTACACATTACAAACAATAGAGTACGAGTGGACCTTTTTAGATTGCATTATCCCCCCCGCTACTGCAAGCGCCACTAACTCACCCCTAGCGAGCGCAACAGAGCATTTTAATTGGAGGACTATTGGAGCTCACACTCCTTCAATGACCCCAATCTTCTCCCCATTTTATTCTAATTTTTATTTTGTGCTTTTAATGGCTCACCTTTTTGAACTTTTAAATTAATAAAAAAGTTGCACTTTACTTTAAGGCGTTTTCATTGAAAGTTGGAAGATCCAAATAAGGACGATCTTCTAAGATCAACATAATTAAGGTTTTGGCCTTACAACCTGGACATAAAAGTATTTTTGAAGGTAAAAGCAAACCATCAATCCATTCAAGGATTACCTACACGTCCAGACGCCTTAAAGCACAACCAACCAAAAGAGAACATCACACTGCGGTTCTGCACTTACCGGAGATACACACCATCAGAGGCCCTGGGAAGGTTACGAACCCCCGGGCCGCGGCGGTAAGTGCCCAAACAAACCAATTTTTATATCATTGTGCTACGTTAATATATACATAATTCTTCTTTTTGTGGAATATGTAAGCTGTTGTGTATGAAGTAATATTCTGCTAGTTATATACCGACACATCTTTACTAAAGTTTATCCTCGCAGATATATCAATACATCAGAGAAAATCTGTCCTACGTGGATAATTCACATATCCCTGACTAGGCAGATCATCATTTCTGACATGTGTTCCAAGCGCGGCTAAACCAATTCCCAACAAGGATTTACCTCAAAATTGGGGCATTTCCTAATATGGTTTTGGCCCTGTTTCTTACTTTGTATGATAAGAACTGACCTCTTATATTAGGCAGCAGCTCACACTCTTTTCAGCGCTCTCTCCCACATTAATTTTTTTTGCAATAACTGTGAGACACCAATCCCTCAACTCCTCAGGTGTTCCCACTTCATTTGGTACATGGTCCCCAGCTTACACCAGGGGGGAACAAGCGCTTTTAGAGTCCCTCCCATCCTCCCCCACTAAAGCATCCCCCCGTGTGGGCTTGATGACCTCCCCCGGTCCCCAGGGCCACCTCCCACAGGCTTTGGTCATCTTTTGATGACCCCTTCCCCAAATTATCAGACAGTAAACTCAGGGTCCAAGGGTACCTCAAGAAGCCACCCACTCCAAACAGGCCCACTCAGATGAAGATCTTCTACATAAGAAATAAGCATAACTGTAAATCATATTTCTGCCTTTTTCAATGAAATGTCATGAAGAAAGAAAAGTAGGGAAAGAAAGAAGGTTAGTAGGAGAAGAAGAGAGGGGGAGGGAGGAGGGAAAGGAGAGATTGGGCGTAGGAAAAGAGGGTAGGTAAGGAAAGAGGAGAGGAGGGGGGAAGGGAGAGAACCAGTGCCAGTGTTAGGTCGTTCACGTCGTCATCTGGCTGATCCTTGGGCTCTTTTTGGCAATCCTTATCTGACTGCTCTCAACCCCAGCCATTCTGAGATTGTCCCTCCTCCAGTTTTGAATCCGATAACATTCCCCCACCATGCAGGAAGAGGATTTTGAAGAGGAATCCGCAACGATAGTGGATCCGCTCCCATCTTGATGCTTCTGTTATGCTTTTAAAGTGCCTCAGTTTTTTCCAGCATGGAGGGAGCTACACCAGTATATATCTGGATTGGTGACCCCTCATAGAATATGTTTCCTTCTCTTCTAGCTTTGTTGAGAATTGACTTTTATGTGAAGTAGTGCAAGCACATTAAATTTCGCCAGCAGGTGGGTTAGGCCTTAAAGCATGATGTATGCGGTCAATTTTGTAATGGGAATGCTTCATCTGGTATATGGTAACTGGTGTTGGAACAGTTTGACTGCAAAGGGACTCCAAGTCTGTGACTTGCTCTGAAACACCTGCAACTGGAGATTATTTTTTGCCAGATCTATTTTCCAGGTCCTCTCAATAAGCAGATAGCTCCTTATTCTCCCCATGTAGCCTGGAGGGGATACGCTTAGCAACAGCACCACCATTTTGATCTCCTCTGCCATTTTGAACTCCAGCGCCTTTTTGATTTTAAGGGTTTTTAACCCTTAAAATTCCCCAAAAAATTGGGTCTCCCACCCTGGGAGGGGGGGCTTTATGTTCTTTCTCACAGCAGCTATAAAAGGCTTTCAGCAGCAGCAGGAGAGCAGAAGCCAGAGTGATCAGCGTGGGACACAGTGCCCATGGATGGGTGGGAGGTTAGTATTAAAAAAAAACAATAAATAAAATATTTTTTCTCCTTGTACCTGTGTTTTTTTACACTTAACCCTTTGTGAACTGGTAAGGGATCCATGGGACCACTATACCAGTTCACAAGGCTGGGGGCTGGCAAGTCACCTGCGGCTAATTACCTGCCTCTCCAAAGGCCAGGGGGGGCAGAAGAGCATGGGCCACAGAAGCTATGTGGGCTTGTAGCCGGCAGGGTGGGGTCCACCAAACCTGGCCCCTGCGCCCTGTTCTACAAGGCCTGCATAGCTGGGTAGGAGGAGTCCATGTCAGTTTTGAGATTTTTAAGGGTTTTAACCCTTAGAATTTCCCAAAAAATGTGCCCCCCCAAGGAGGGGGGGACGTATGTATTTTTTTTTAATTAACCCCTTATGTTTATAGTGTGGATAGTAGTTGTATTTTATTTGTAAATGTTATAAAATGCTCTTTTAAGTTTGGGGGGTCTCCTGGGCAAGAATAGTGGGGGCTACTGATACATATGTGGTACCGTTGTAATCAGGAGAAATGGGGCTTTCACATGCAATATGGCTTTCATTAATAAAACAGATGTTTTATTTAAAATAAAGGAGAGAATTGTCTTAAAAATATTCTTTTGCTTTTGTTTTTTTACGCAAAAATATTTTAAAAAACTGTAGAAAAATGACAAACATGTTAAAGCCTAAACTCTGCTGCAAAAAAATATATATATATCTTTTTCCTGGAAATTCCAGCAAAAATCATGGTTAGGTAAATCTGGATGGATACGCACAGCCTAGGATTATACAAAATGTGCAAGCTAGGGGGGCAACCAATCTGACAGAAACTGTGGTACTGGGATTCTAGATATATCCTAGAGAAAATGCCCCTGCAAACAAAGCCGCACTCAAATATTAAAAAACAATATTTTATGGGGTCAATTCTCTGTATGTCCCGGACAACACCTTATTAGTTACCTGTGATGTAGAATCACTATACACTAATATTTTACACCACATGGCGGTTCATGTCACCCAATATTTTCTAGAAATGGAATCAAAGGAAAAGAGACCTTTACATGCTTTTGCCATCAAGCTTTTACAGTTCATCTTAACACACAATTTTTTGTGTTTAATTCCAGATATTTCAGGCAAATTAGGGGGGTGGCCATGGGGGCCAAATGCACTCCCTCAATAGCCAACCTTTTCTTAGGTTGGTGGGAGCGGGAGGTAGTTTTGGGGGAATCAATGAGCCTGTACCAGCCCCACATTCTGGGCTGGTACAGGTTCATTGATGACATCCTTTTCCTCTGGCTGGGCTCGCAAATTTGTGTGAAGAGTTTATTTTGAAATTGAATGATAATACTTTGAACATTTACCTCACCCACACATGCTCACCCCATAGGATTGTGTTCCTGGATTTGGCTTTGCAACTTGATGGATCCATCTCTACCCTTTTGTATAGGAAACCAACGTCCACCAACAGTATTTTACATTTCTCAAGTTTCCACCAAAAGAAAGTTAAAGAAGGCATCCCAATCGGACATATGCTGAGAATTAAAAGAAATTGTTCGAATGGCGAAGACTTTAAGAAAGAGGTTGGAGATATGCGGGATCGATTTCGAAGAAGGGGATACCCAAGAGAGCAGCAAGAAGAGCGTCACGAACACCTAGGGACCAATTACTCAACTATAAAAGAAAAAACACTAATACAGAGGTGAGATTTATTTCCACATATAATAATGACTGGAACAACCTAAGAAAAATTTTACACACATTGGTCGGTTCTCCAATCGGACCCACAATTAGCATCTTGGACTAGAGGGGGTCCTCGGATGAAGGCGAGGCATGCTCCTAGTCTAAAGGACCGATTGTGTAAGAGTCATTACACTGGACCTGCAACTTGGCTATATGCCAACAAACAAGGAGCAATGAGCAGAAATTGTACAATCTGCCCCTAGTTGTCAAAACTAGTGTCATTAAAGATTTGCAGACACAGAAGGATATCAAGCTGACTAAATGTTTGAATTGTAAATCACAGGGAGTGATTTATGTCATAAGGTGTGCATGCCCCAAATATTACTTAGGGGAAACAATTAATGCTGCCAAAACTAGGATACAAAAACAACCTGTCAACAATCAGGTTGGCTGCACGGGATGTCAGAAATGGGAAAACATTAACCCCGGTGGCAGCACACTTCTTAAATGTTCACAATGGATACACACGGTATATGCAGATCTTTTTTATAGAACAAGTGTCCATGGGAATAAGAGGTGGCAATCTAAAAAGGAGGCTTTAGCAAAGGGAGACACAATGGATATATACTTAAAAGACACGGGCACCTTATGGTATAAATGAGGATTTTTCCTTTACTTCTTTCCTGGGTCGTGATTGAACAATTGCTGGTTTCATTTTTGTGTTTATATTACACGTGTTAGTATTCACATATCATTCATCACACTTATAATTAGATAATATAACTGTTTAATATACTTTATGTATGTTTTCACAAATATCTTTTAATTTTTTAATTTTTATTTTTATTATTATTTCGTTTCACCTTCATTATTCATATTTTTATATTTGTAATTTTTGTCACTGTTAACTCTGTCTGTCTCCCTAGAAAAATACCTCCTGAAAAGGTAATATTGGATGTAATATCAACGACATCCCATGGATTTGAGAACTGTGGGCAGCGAACCATCAACCCTTGTGACCGGAAATAGCTCCTTGCAAAACCTTCTGAGAATCTGATTCTGGACAAACATCCCCTTTAGTTTACAGTCTTTGGCAGCTGACTACCAGCTCTTGTGACCAACGAAGAGAAATACCTCCTGAAAAGGTAATCTTGGATGGAAGGCCAATGACATCCGGTGGATTTGAGAACTGACGGCAGCTAATCATCAACCCTTGTTACTGGAAATTGTTCCTTGCAAAACCATTTGATTCTGGACAAACATCCCCTTTAGTTGACAGCCTTTGGCAGCTGACTACCAGCTCTTGTGATCTGTGAAGGTAGTATCAGCAGGCCAGGAAGTATGTAAATTATTGGTGGCCACTTATTGATTTTGGCCACTGGCCAACTCATTTTTAATTTTTTCAGTTTCCCTAATAGACTTTTATGGCTTTATGTGTTTAGACATTATGTCATATGTCTCGACGCCTTGGGGTCCTGCCCTCTTTTATTAATGTTTGGATCCCATGATCGATTGTCTTATTTCTAGATATAAATCTTCACTTATGACCAACACTGGTCTCTTAGTGATTAGATTCTGTATACATATATTTCTTTGCAATTTTTTTTGCATTATCTCGTGCATTCGGTACATTGTGCATTTTGTATCGTATCCTGTTGTCGTTATACTAGTGTCCTTTTTCAATTATGTATAACATATTTGGACCATCTATAATAGTTTTGGTCCACTTTAAGGTATTCAGGTACATTACAATATAGGTTGCCCCATTATGACCGTGTGTTGTGACATTAGGCAGGTTCAGGTCACACCACAATTGATGTTAAGTACTATAATAAACTTGGTCTAATTCAGTACAAAATTGTGCCATGATATAGAGATTTTCTTTTTTTCATTAATATTTATTTCATTGTAATTATACCATATACAGCTTAATTGTTGTTTTTCATATATTTATTCATTTTCTATATGTTTATTGTGGCTGGCTTTCCCCCCCCTCCCTGAATACTTACCTTCCACGTTACCGCATCGGTCCCACGGGTGGGTGAACGGGGAGTGCTAGCGTGGGATGCACGCGGCCGGGCGTGCAACAGGCCAGCGCCTCCTACTGCAGGGGAGTGGGCCTGGCCCGCCGTGCACCGGATGGTGCGCTCCATGCTGGCACTTCCTGCTTCTGCGGTCCATTGGGCGGAGGTGGCTTGGTGTCTGACGCGCTGCCCTTATGGCCGTTTTCATTGGCCGGGCGGGGCGCGCGCTTGGGTGCTGACGTCGCCGCTGCTCATTGGCCAGCACTTTCACCTTTGGGGTATTTAGGGAGGGGGAACCCCCGGAGCACCTGATTCACCCTGGCGAAGTGTCATCAAGACACGCAACGCGTCGGTAGCGGCTGCTGCCGGGGACCCATCAGTGACAGGTGATGTACTATTAATTATTTTTGTGCCTTACAATTTTGACCTGGAGTGTTTTACATTTGGCTGGTATTTACCAGCACCTTATCAATTGCACTTTAAAAATCGCTTTTTGCACATTTGTCCTTTGCACAATTTATAATATGGGTTTCATGCATTTAGCACTTTTTGATTAGGGCCTCATTAGGAGCCATACATTTTTGCACATAGAGGTAGTGACTTGGTAATAGAATACATTGTTTATTCACACATACCGGTAATTAATTGTAGTATTATTGTGCTCCAGGTTCAGTGGCATAATATCAATGCTGACTTTATGTCAGATTTATTTATAACAATAGTCATTCATTTTGGGGTCCCCCCTTCAACCTTGTTTGTGTAGATGTTTTTAACGGTGTTTGTCTTCATTATATGCTGTATTTTGTTTATTTATTTAGAATAAAATATTGGTTTTTAATATTTGAGTGCGCCTTTTTACTTGCAGGGGCATTTTCTCTGGGATATATCTAGAATCCCAGTACCACAGTTTCTGTCAAAAATCACGGTTAAACATGCCCCAAAATGGGAAAAAATGACCTGCCAACAGAGGGTGACAAAACTTCAAGTAGGCTCGCAATTAAAAGGGTTAATAGTACCTATGCATGTTGGGTATTCTTCTGCTCAGGGGACCTTGCGCTTTCAGATTTAGCTTGTTTTTTCATGTTTGCATATTGATATTTTAGGAAAATATGTTTTTTATTCAGCTTTTTTATAAATTTATTTAGGGAAACCCTGTGCAATCTAAGAATTCTTCGAGGGATTACTTCCAGAAAGATGAACCCACTACAACAAGCTGGGTACGCTTAAAAAGCTTAATATGTGTACTTTCAGTGAATATATTGTTTATGGGGAATATTCCAAATGTAAAGGGTTGTTTTGGTTGAAAAATTGCAAGGTGAGCACTTTGTCTACAAAGCTGAAATTTTCAAGTAAAATTAGGCATGCTTTACTTTGTGGTGTTTGGCAACTCTTCCCTTCACAGTAGCTATGCATGCTGGGTATTGTTCTGTTCGGGGCATGTTGCTTTTTCAGATTTTCCTTGTTTTTCTTGTTTGCATATAGTTTTTTTTTAGGAAAATGTGGCTTTGATTCTTCCTTTTTATTCTTTTGTTAGGGAAACTCTGTGCAACCAAAGAATTGATTGAGGGATTACTTCCAGAAAACTACACCCACATAAACAAGCCTGGTACACATAGAAAGCTTGAGGCGTGTATTTCCAGAGAATATATAGTTTGCCGGGGGTATTTCAAATGTAAAGGGTTGTTTTTCTGGAAAAACTGCATGGTGCGCATAGCGCATATCACAGTTGTATTTTATCTGAAAATCTCCTAATGCTCTGTTTCATTTTGGGGGAGTCTCCTGGACAGGAAAGGGTGTCTACCTATGCATATGTGGTACCGCTGTAACCAAGAGAAATTGGGATTTCACATACAATAAAATTTTATTGACAAACTTACATTTTTTATTACAAAAAACACAACAATATATAATTTTCCTGGAAAATCCCTGGAAATCCCTTCAAAAATCAAGGTTGAACATGTGTAGCTCAAAAAATAGTGAAACATAGTCTGGCACTTAAAGGGTAAAAAATGCTTTGGTTATGACTCCCAGACTTGGCCTTCCAAACTATGGAGAGAATTTTAAAACTATGGCAGGAGTTCTAGCTCAAGAGCAAAGAGGCAAATTGTGCCCAGTGGCATTTTTTGCTAAAGTAGTGCCTGTGCAGGCTCAGGGCCTGCTTGTCGCAGAGCTTTAGCTTTTTGTGCTATGGTGGTAGAGTTATCCAACCCATTGCCATTAGGTCACAAGTGTTACATACACCACACAATGTTTCCTTCCTACTGAAGAACATACACACTCAGAACATGTCTGCCCAAAGACTGAGTGGTTACAAGGTCATTCTTTTATCAAACCCACAGCTAGAAATCAAATACAGCTCCATCAATTCAGGCCCTGCACCAATTCTAAATGCATTTCTAGGCCTTAAAGGGGAACCAGATGAACTAGTACCACCACATTTTTGTGTACAAATTGTTCAACAAACAACCTCTCCCAGGGCTGACCTACAGTCAACACCACTTGATGATTCGTGTTATGGGCACAGCATGATTTTTGATTTTGGAATGATTTGGAGTAGGAGGGGATTTGTATCAGCAGATGGAAAACAGATCTCACACTCAGATTTGGTCAGGATTTTATTGTTTGCCCTAACCTTGCCCAAAAAGATCGCTGTGATATATGTCAGCGCACACACCAAAGCTCACCCCAAGGAAGCTTGAGGAAATCAATTTGCTGACAAAATAGCTAGGGAAGCAGCGCTAAAAAGTCCACTCTCAACCAAAATCCAAATGCCCAAGCTCACTGTTAACCCGATCATGTTTGATAACATGTTTAGTACCTTACAGGATGTAGCCAGTCCAGAACATCTAGAGCACTGGGAGAAAATAGGTGCCCAGAAGGACCATACTGGTCTTCTGTGCAAAGAGGGGAAACCATACATCCCAAAAGCCAGAGCACCACTTTTCATTGATCAGTACCATGGGGTAGGACACACAGGCTGGAAAATTACATGGAAACTACTTAAAAATGATTTTTACATCACAAGAGCAAAGGAACTAATCACACAATATGTGTCCAGGTGCCTTACATGCATCAGGAATAATTCCAACTGCCCTAACAAAGCTCCACAAGAACACCTGCTAATAATAGTCGACATGTTCTCAAGATGGGTGGAAGCTTTTGTGACAGTTAAGGAGGATCCTAGGACTGTGGTCAAAATTCTAGCACAGGAGGGGCGTGGTTAAGCTATGGCCGCGTGAGGAAGCATTTGAGAGAGCTCTGCGCATACTACAGCTAACTCAACCCAATACCCAAATCTACCGTCAGCAGCCACCATGTCGAGGAGGAGGAAGAGTCGGCCGACATCTGGAGACACCCGGGCCGCCAAGATAATGCAGTATTTTGCAGCTGGAGATGGTTCAGGGTCGAGAGGAGGAGGACGCAATATGGCGCCGGGAAGAAGGCAGGCAGACCAACAGGAAAAGCAGCGGGCGGCGGCTGTCGGACCCGACACTGACGCCCCGCGGGAGTGCGCGCCCCGGGACTCACCTCAGGGGACGGACGGGGATGAGGGGAGAAGCGCTGCTGCCTCCACCGATCGCGGGGGCCCTATGAGTGAGGACACGGCGGGAGACAGTCTGACGGCACCACCGGCGGAGGTGACCCCCCAGGCAGCCGGAGGAGAAGATGCGGAGGTGGCGGAAGAGCCGACAGCAGAGGTGAGGCGGCGGTCCCTGAGCGCGGCGTCGGCCGCGGTAGTGAGGCTGCATGACACCAGACAGGTGCTGGAGGAGCGGACTCCTGCTAGGTACTCTGCTGGGGGCTTCTCAGTACCAGCAGCGGGAGATGAGGAAGGGGGCCCGGTCCCAGGAGGAGATAATGAGAGGCTAAGCTGAGATTGCCTCGACCTGGCAGGGAGACCTCTTTCAGAGCCCTCAACCCCTCCCTCGGTCATAGCAGCAAGCTCCTGCTCAACTCCCTCTGTCAGCCAGGAGATGAGTGCTGGATCTTCACCTTTGGTTTCCTCGCAGCATGACCCAGAACGCAGCATTGGTGATCCCATACAGCCCAGCCCCCATGGCCATGAATCCCCTACTAGGTCACACACATGCTCTGTGGGAGCACCATTTCTGTACAAGAATAGCAGCCTAGTCAATACTAGAGAGCCGTATTTGTGCAGGCAGCCTGGTCCCAGTGCCGCTGCTCACTACCCAGCAGCGCGGATGGAACTAGCACCCTCAAACCCCCACCCCTCCTCATCGGGGGAAGTGGTAGATGCTGAACAGCCCAGACAGCTAACAGATCGGACTGAGGCCCCTGCTAAGCTGGAAATGTCTGGCCGGTGACCGCCCAGCTTGGTTATCACATGTACATCCCCAGCGGAGCCCCCGGTCCCTGGCTCACCCTCCGGGCACCTAGGACAGGGCTTTGAGCCGCCCATGTGCCGGGGCCTGGAGACGCCCAACACACCCCCGACATAGGCCTATCTTCCCTCTCCCATAGCTGGGAGAGCGAGGAAAGTAATCAGTTATGCTAGCTTACTCCCTATAACTTCCCTTCATTCCCCCCATTGATTTGAAACCCACCTCCCCAACACATCCTCACCCCCCCTCTCCACTATCCTATTACTCCTTGGGCCGGCCCTACTTGTCACTCATTGGCCCCGTCCATCTGTCTATTCCTAAAGGGTCCCCCGTTTCTCCCTTGCACAATGGGGGAGCTGTCGATCTGTTCTTTTAACGTCAAAGGGTTCAATGTAGGAGATCCAAGGTCCTATATGACCTACGCAAGCAAACGGTGAAGATTGCTCTGTTCCAGGAGACGCACTTCCGGGCAGACCATATTCCAATGTTTTGTGACAGATATTTCACTTCTTGGCATCACTGTCCCAACCCCGAGGAAAAGACTAAGGGGGGTGTCAGTTGCATTCCATAAATCACTCACACATAAAATATTGGAATCCAAGATTGACCCACATGGGCGGTTTCTCTTCATCAAGGCTGAGATTTACAACAAAAAATATACCTTGGCAAACATCTATGCCCCTAATATTGACCAGGTTCCCTTCTGTGTGAAGGTACTCGGGCTGCTTGAGGATTTTGCTGAGGGGATAATTATTGTAGGGGGTGACTTTAACATCCCTCTCAATCCTATGATTGACACCTCCTCTGGGAGGGCTGCTGTGTCACTGAGCAAGATCAACAGACTGAAGAAATCCATACTGAACCTCCAACTAGTGGATGTATGGAGAATACTTAACGGTTCTACTCCCACGCTGCAAACTCGTATAGTAGAATCGACTACTTGTTACTCAGCCACCATGCGTTAGATTGGGACCCTAAAGCTTGGATTGGACCCATACTGTGGTCCGATCACTCCCCCATCTTCATCTCACTCTGTCCCCCTGGGCTAAGTCCTACTGGTTGGACATGGAGATTAAACGATAACTTGCTTGGCGACGCAGTCTGCTCCTCAGGGGTCGAGAACACTATTGAGCACTTCCTGGCCGACCACAGGGATGACCCAACCCCTCTGCCGTTCCAGTGGGAAGCCTTGAAGTGTGTCCTCAGAGGGGAATTCATCATGGTGCTAGGCTTAAACGTGAGCGAGCCTCACTCATCACCCAGACCTTGAATCAGATCTACTCCTTGGAAAGAGAGCATAAAAATAAGCCCCCATAATGTAATACTACTAGAGCTCCAGAAGGCCAGAGAAAAGCTCCAGAATCTCTATAACCAGGCAAATTTCCGATATAGAGAGAGGGGCAAGGCCCAGCTATACGAATCAGCAAATAAATGCGGTCGTACGCTGGCCAGAGTCCTACACCCAAGGGCAACGGCAATACACATACCCACTCTTAGAAAACTAGATGGGACCATAGCACAAACCCCCTCAAGCATAGCGGACACCTTTAGAAACTTTTACGCTGCCCTCTATAATATACATGGTTCCTCCCCCCGCTCCCTGGACACTCAAGAGATACCTGAGGAAATAGCTGACTATATTAATGATACCCCGCTCCCGGTTATCTCTCCGGAGGAGGTGGAGCTCTTGGAAATGCCCTTCTCGGAGCAAGAAGTAGCCAGGGTAATCAAAGAATCCCCACCAGGTAAAAGCCCGGGCCCAGACGGCTTTTCCCCCAAATTCTATAAGCATTTTGGGGCCCGACTGGTCCCGATCTTCACAAGAACCTTTAACGCGGTTGATGGGCAATGCCCCTTCCCCAAACAGGCCTTGGAGGCGACAATAGCTGTTATTCCCAAACCAGACAAGGATACCACTGTATGTGGCAACTACAGACCGATATCCTTAATCAACATTGATCTCAAACTTTATGCCAAAATAATCTCTATGAGGCTGCAACCGTTGCTTCCAGGTCTGACCCACCTGGATCAGGTGGGGTTCGTCCCGGGGAGGGAGGCCAGGGACAACACTAACAAACTATTCGATTTAATATCGCACATCTCCTCAACAAAGACTCCAGCCTGCCTTCTCTCCTGTGATGCAGAGAAGGCATTCGACAGGGTGAACTGGGTGTTTATGAAAGCTACCCTTCAGCAGATTGGTGTCGGCCCCGGCCCCCTATCTAAGATCCTGGCCCTGTACTCTGCCCCGACAGCCAGAGTTAGGTCTAATGGACTCCTGTCTGCCCCATTCCAAATAGGTAATGGCACACGCCAGGGGTGTCCGTTATCTCCCCTTCTCTACGTTCTCACCATGGAACATCTGGCTACAGCCATCCGAAACAACCCTGATATAAAGGGGGTAGAAGTAGCAGGCCACCAGTATAAAACTTCCCTTTTTGCAGACGACTTACTGCTGCACCTAACAGCACCGCATATCTCTTTTCCTGCTGTCTTAAAGGAATTCCAGCTCTTCAGCCAGGTGAGTAATTTTAAAATTAACTACTCAAAGTCAGAGGCACTAAACATCTCGCTGCCACAGAAGGAGGCAGGTCGGCTGGAAAGGAGTTTCCCCTTTAAGTGGAAACCCCACGCCATCAAATACCTTGGTGTCCAAATTCCCTCCAACCTTACCAAGTTATATGAGCTAAACTACTCCCCCCTCCTCACCAAAATACTGGCAGATCTAGACTCATACTCGAAGAAACGGATCTCCTGGTTTGGTAGGATCAGTAGTTTAAAGATGAGTATCCTCCCTAAGCTCCTCTATGTTTTTCAAGCGGTTCCTATAAAAATTCCCAATAGTTTCTTCCACAAATTGAGATCGGCATTTTCTAAATTTGTTTGGGGAGTCACTAAACCAAGAGTTCGACTTTCAACCCTCACCAGGAACAAAATGGAAGGAGGCACAGGCCTCCCTGACATCAAAAGGTACCATACAGCCGCGGTCCTCCAGCGAATGGTAGACTGGTCACGAAGAAGTAAGAATAAATTGTGGGTTCAGCTTGAAAAATCACTCTCCCCCTATGACCCTACTTTAGTTGCGTGGGCAGCTCCCCTGTCCAAGCTGCAAAGGGACTCTGTACCCTTACTAGTCAGACACTTTCTAGAGATCTGGGACCTCCTATATGAGATAAAACGTACCAGACGGGACTATTTAAAAATTTGGTGGAATATCAGTAGTTTAACTATATACAAAGAAGAAAAGATTATACCTAGAGGCTTAAGAATACAAATTTTCCCAGCTTGGGAGGTGTCAACAGAGTTCAAAAGGGAATGGGAGTCAAATCTGACAGCCTGCTCTCTTACATTGATCGATATGCTCATCAAAGAGGATAGAAAATTATTAGAATCCATCAAAATAAGACTACAGGAACTATATGCTGAACTGAATGAATTAGAAGAGACAGATAGGATGGTGAAATTCAAGGACTCTATGCAAAAAGAGTTGGACAAATATGAAGAGGAGGTGACAGAGAACAAGAGGAGGAAGTTATACAGGGATAGACAGGATGCCATCCGAGGTAATGTTTTTAGGTGGAAACATCATGGCAACCAAAGGGGGCACAGAGGACAGAGGAATAGGGATCATCTCAGACCCCGCTACTATAGATCATCAGATCAAGAAGACAATAGGCAGGGGAGAAGACAGAGGTCCCCTTCAGGAACATCATCCTCATCATCCTATAGATTCTCAGATCACTCCTCAACTGATGGGGATTTTTTAGAGCAGGACGTAGGCAGTATACGAGAAGGGGGAATCACCAAAAGAGGAGACAAAGGAGATCCAAACAGCAGAGGGAGGGACTTAGATTTATGGGCCCATCATCGTCTAAGACCAAGGGAGATAAAACACAAACGCCCACAATCCCCACAACCACAAAGATACAGGACAATACGGAATTAAAAATCATAAATCTCACTGATCAACCTTTAACTGAGACTCAAGAGCGAGTCTTGGCGAAAGGTCTTAGTTTTTCACCGACCAATAAAATTGATAAGTTTACAATTATTAAGGATTTATTCCTATACTGTAGACGACTTTCTCTCAAGTGTTTGTTTTCGGATACAGAACAAGAGCAGCAGGAACTCTCTTGGAGTACCCAAGAAAAACAGGCTCTCACTGATTTAAAGGCCCTCCTAGCTGAACAAGAAACATCAGACCTGGATGCTGGGGAGGAACCGGAATGGGTCGAGTCCAATACTAGGCGATTCAAGAAACCATCAACATATACACCTCCATGGAACAGCATACCCGCGCTGCAAATATTTTTCTCACTGGTGAGTCAAGAGGTAAGGGCATTAACCCCGAGCAGACAGAAATACAATCTTTCGAGGGAAGAGCAAGCAGCTCTCCGATCTCTTCAGAATAATGAAGAGATTATAATCAAAGAGGCGGACAAAGGGGGGAATGTGGTTATTCTAACTAGACAAAACTATGTGGAAGAAGTAAATAGGTTATTAAGTGACACGACTACATATGTAAAGCTATCCGGGAACCCGACAGAGAAATATAAAGAAGAACTAGAGCAGATTATAGATGGTGCCAGAGAAGAGGGAATTATCAGTGAGAGCCTATCAGAGTATTTGAAAGTGGAGCACCCGAGAATACCGACTTTTTATATAAGACCAAAAGTGCACAAAAATATGAGAAAGCCGCCGGGGAGACCTATAGTTGCAGGAATAGGATGTGTTACTGAATTTGCCTGTATCTTCATTGATAATGTACTACAGCCCCATGTGAGTGCTCTGGATTCTTATATCAAAGACACTACAGACATACTTAGAAGATTGGACTTAATGTGTGTATCGGAAGAGATGATTCTAGTCACTTGTGACATAGAATCTTTATACACAAATATTACTCATCAAAGGGCTATCTCCTCGGTTAGATATTTCCTGGACATGGAGTCAACGGAGAATAGACAGCTGCATGAATTTGTGATGGATTTGCTGGATTTTGTGTTGTCACATAATGCATTCACATTTGATGGCAACTACTACCAGCAGATTAAGGGTGTAGCAATGGGGGCAAGGTGTGCACCCTCAGTGGCTAATTTATTTCTGGGGTGGTGGGAGCGGGAAATAGTGTGGGGAGAAGCTTATGACCTGTACCATGCCCATATCATGGGCTGGTACAGGTTTATAGATGATGTCCTGATACTATGGCAGGGGCCGATGAAGGACTGTGAAGAGTTCATAGGGAGACTCAATCAGAACCCTTATAATATTCATCTAACCTACAATATGTCAAAAACTTCAGTTGAATTCCTGGACATCACTATTACATTGGAAGATGATGGGCTGATATCTACTAAGCTATACCGCAAACCTACCTCAACTAATAACATCTTACACTTTTCCAGCTTTCACCCTAGTAACACAAAAAGAGGAATACCAGTGGGCCAGCTGCTAAGGGCACGCAGAAATTGCTCAAGAGAAGAGGATTTCCAAGAGGAATCTAAATATATGAGACAGCGATTTATGAAGAGAGGCTACCCCAGAAGAACCATTGATAAGGCGGTATCTCGAGCATGGAATACACCCAGAGGAGATCTATTGAAATATAGAGAAAAAGAAGCAGATAGGAAGGTGAGATTCATCACGACATACCATAGTGACTGGCATATCATTAGGAATATACTGAAGAAACACTGGGGTGTTCTACAGGTGGATCCACGTCTAGCAGTTTTGACAGACGGAGGACCCTACATTACAGCGAGGAGAGCACCAAACTTAAGGGACAGATTATGCAAAAGCCATTTTTGCCGTCCCAAGACATGGTTGAAAAAGATAGGTAAGGGTGGTTGTAGGGCCTGCGGACGATGTAGCATTTGTCCGCTGGTGAAGAAGACAGCTGAAGTAGTTAATCTACAAACCAAGGACAAATATCAAATTAGGAACAACATTACATGTAGGACCAAGGGAGTTATCTATGTAATCCAGTGTCCCTGCCCCAAATATTATATAGGGGAAACAAAAAACATGGTCAAGACAAGGATTCAACAACATGTCTCAAGTATTAGATTGGCATCAAGAGATGTGGAAAATGGGAAACAATTGACACCTGTGGCAACCCATTTTTTGAGAGCACATAGGGGGAGATGGCAAGAAGCAAAGATTATGTATGTAGATCATGTGCCGTGGGATACCAGGGGAGGTGATATTAAAAGGAGACTGCTGCAATGTGAGGCAGAATGGATATATAAGTTAGACAGTATGTCCCCCCGTGGTATGAATGAGGACTTCAGTTTTTGCCCCTTCTTGGGGCGTAACTAGGGAAAACTCTTGAGTAGCTACATATATGATATTCTGTGCATAACATCTCTGATTGCTGTTATATCTATAGATGACAGAAGAAGGAAGAACAGACCATGAAGGATAAGTATGAGATACATGGGTAATAGGTATGTATGTACAAGGACCAACGTTAGATGCGAGTGAGTGCAAGGGGACTAATAGTCCTCACTGCACAATAAACTGTTGGGGTACTTAAGATCGATGGCAATTATGGCAATGATGAGTTGCTTTTACTGAGGAGCTGGTGGCTCTAGGACTGTGGGTAGACCAGGACCATACCATCTTTATACAGGAATAAGAGGGGATAGGGTCCCTTCAAACAAATGATTTCAGTGTAAGATCGGCTGTAGGAGGCGACTAATGGTATGACATTTGATTGATTTCTAGGCACATAGAGCGGATCCCCTGATGAAAGAAGCGAGGAACAGAGAATGAATTGTCGGTGACAAGATGGGTCTGGTAGAATGCAGAACGAATTAATGTCAAGAAGGATATGGAGAGAAGGACCAAGATATGAATATGACCATCATGGAACTGAGAAGATGATTAGAGAGATGGCAAAAGAGGATGATAAAGGGGGAATGCTGTGATATGAGTGCATTAATATAGGGATCTTGGATATGCATAGGAGCTTTAGAGCTCAGAGATAGCCATATAGCCTTAAACACTAGCAGGATATTGGTGAGGATTTAGGTAATAACCCTCTCCATGGTGTTATATTGATATGTATATAGTATTTGATTTATGTATATTGATTTAGTAGTAGATATAGAATTGTAGTTAATGTTTATGTTCTATGTGTGTTAAACAGTGGTAAATTGCCCATACCTTAATAAGAGCCAAGGGGCCTGAGTAGTATTCTAATAGGTAGTGAGGTCAGTGGAATGGAGTCCCCCGCTGTGACAAAATGAGACATTATAGTGTGAGCTGCGGTACAGCGTGAGCAGTCGAGGCTCTATGGAGCGGCTGCGCAGTGTAGTACACAGATAGTGTGGCTCCATTTAGACCTGGCTTCAACTATTTTGAATAAGAGGGCGTGCTGGGGGTGGGGGCGGGCGGGGGAGCGCGGCGACGTCACTTCTGCCCTGAGAGTGAGGCTGGACAGGAACAACATAGGAAGGGCGGAAGTGAGGAGGAGTAGAGGCGCCGTGTCGCACCGCCTCCAGCCAGACACGCCACACGGTATTTAAGAGCAGGCTGGTCAGTTGTATACAGCCACCTAGGTGAAGTGGTTCATATCCACGAAGCGCGTAGGTGAGGAGGTAAGTGGGGAGGAATTGGGCTGCTATGTGATATTGTGATCATTAGACAATTGCTGATACAATGGATTCCTGATGTGTATCTCTGACGTTTCTGGAGACAAGGAGAGGCACTACTTAGATTAATGCATGTTAGCACTTAGGCACTTTAAGCACTTTTGAAGGCACTTTAGTTGTTAATTTGTAGTTTTGCACATGTTTATATTGCAACTCAATATGGAGTTGTATTCACTATATTATTTACTATAGACTTTAGATTGCACAGGCACTTTATATCTTGTCCTACAAACGAGGGTATATTGGTTGATTTCAATGAATTTTATAATTATTTCAATTAAATTTAAAGAGTTGCTCTAACACTGCATGTGAGTGACTGCAGATTATTTTAGCCCTGGAGTTCCTCCCCACTTGGGGTTTTAATTATATGTTTTTTAATTCTTGATGTGTGTCTTTTGTATGTGGATTACTGGATGAATTATTTGATTAATAAATTGATTTATTACATGAAGTAATGGTGTGCAGCTTGATATATGAGGACACAATGGTGGGCTAGCCCTGGAGCTTCACCAGTAGTTAAGTAGTAGAGATCTGGGACCCCCTACAGGGGAAACATAAACTTGTGCATAGACCTGGCCCCCTCACTCCGATTTTCGGGAACCCGGTGTTTGAGCCGGGGCTAAACTCCAAGGTCTTTCTTATCTGGGAGGCGTCAACAAATACCACAGTGCGTCAAATATTGAGGACGGGGGTGATGCCCACTCTGGAGTAGCTGAAGAAGTTAGCGGGGGGAGGGCACATCTCCTGGCTTCTATTCCGACAGCTTCGTGCATTTATCACTGCCAACAACTTGGAAAAACTCTCTGAGCCCACCAACAGAATTAGAATCCCTAATCAAGCAAGATGCCCCTCCTACCCATGTAATATCATCCCTTTACTGACTCCTCCAAAAAGCACAACAACCCACTCCTAAATTTATAGGCAAATGGGAAAAAGAACTGGGCATCCAACTCTCAAAAAATGACCTTACCAAGATCTATATCAGCACTCATGGCTCAGCATTAGCAAACGCCACCCAAGAGAGAAACTACAAGGTGCTGGCGAGGTGGTACAGGTGTCCAGCTGACATAAGTCGTTTTGTAGCGTCTTACCCAGACACGTGCTGGAGATGCCAGAGGGAGGTGGGCACCATGACCCACATTTGGTGGAGCTGTCCGGCTATCAAAGCCTTATGGGACCAAATCTTTACTATCTATGAGCAGGTCTCTGGAGCTAAGATAGACAACACGCCCGAAATAGCACTCCTTTCACTCATCCCAGGCCCGGTCTCTGGAATAAAAAAAGGGATTTTGAGGCATTTCCTCTCGGCGATGAAAGCGATCATCCCGACACACTGGAAGGTTAGTGATCCCCCCACACTAATGGACTGGGTTCAGGAGGTGGAATCGATCCGCTCTACGGAGGAGCTGATAATGAGTAACAGAGATGCCACAAACAGATCCTTGCTGACTTGGACTAGTTGGATAATATTCCGAGACTCACACCTCCCGTCCTTGCTCGAGCCTTCACGACAATCTCGGCCCAATTAGAGGACCATCTCTAGGGGCACTCCCCTCCTGTGATAGGCGACATCCGGGACGTAGATAGGGAAGTCCGGGTGGTGGGATGAAGGGAGGCCTTGATCAAGAGAAATCCATAGAGAAACGTGATGCCCCACCCCCCCTGATAGCTTCCCTTCCCTCTTCACATCCCTTACCCTCCTGTCTCAAACTCTTCTCTCCCGACATTGCTGGACACCCCTCTTTTAACAGCAGCATCCGACTATAGAGTATGTTTATTGTTACCCAAGTTCAGTCACAACGGGGAAATCTCATTAATGGTTCTGATGGCTATAGGGGAGTCCCGTAACCTCTGGTGACTCCCTGTCACAACTCAACTTGTTCCCCAACATATATCTACTTAACCGATTATTGATCATGTGCATGTTGGACTTTTATTAGATTGAGGGTGGGAAAAGCAAGCAGGATGCTCGGCTGCATAGCTCGAGGCATCACCAGTAGGAAGAGGGAGGTTGTGATGCCGCTGTATAGAGCCCTGGTGAGGCCACAGCTAGAATACTGTGTGCAGTTCTGGAGACCTTACCTGCAAAAAGACATTATTCAAATAGAACGTGTCCAAATGCGGGCAACGAAAATGGTGGAAGGACTTAAACTTAAAACTTATCAGGAGAGACTTAAAGAACTTAATTTGTACAGTCTGGAGGAAAGAAGGGAGAGGGGGGACATGATTGAGACCTTTAAATATGTGAAAGGATTGAATAAGGTTCAGGAGGGAAGTGTTTTTAAGAAGAAGCTTAATGATAGAACAAGGGGGCACAACCTGAAGCTAGTCGGAGGGAAGATCAGGAGCAATGTTAGAAAATATTATTTTACAGAAAGAGTAGTAGATGCTTGGAACAAACTTCCAGCAGAGGTAGTTGAAAAATCAACTGTCACTGAATTTAAACATGCCTGGGATAAGCACACATCTATCCTAAGATAAAGAGCACATACAGTATACACATAAGGGCAGACTAGATGGACCGTATGGTCTCCTTCTGCCGTCAACCTTCTATGTTTCTATGTTTCTATGAGATGATCAAGCACGTGTAACTTTGGATGTGTAACCCCTCACTGTTCCCCCCTTTTCTTCTGTACCCCTCAGTGCATATATATATTTTTTTTGTTTTCGTTTCCTTGAAAACCAATAAACTTGATTATACTAAAACTCTAGCACAGAAAATCATACCACGTTTTGGGTGCCCTTTAAAGCTGAGTTCCGATAACGACCCGGATTTCATTGCCAGGGTTTGCCAAGACTTGGTCAAAGCTTTAAAAATAGAATTGGAATTTCACATCCCATAGTACCCACAAAGCTCCAGGATAGTTGAAAGTGCTTATAGGGAGACCTTTCCCCACCCCTTGGGGCAGGCCCCTAGATATTTTTGATACCTGCTTTTATTATTTTTATTATAATATATATATGCTTACTTCATGCTTTTATGACCCACAGGTGTTAGGCCCCGCTCAAGGGATATGTGGGAAATGTAAAATTAGATTAGGTAAGAGAGAGACAGGCAAAGCTTGGACCCCTAAGATGCTACTTCTGAAGTTTAAGTATGCCTATGCATGCAAGTCAGGTTATGACAAATGTTGGATCTCTAGTGAACTACACCCTGAAACATCACAGGTCCCTTAGATAGCTATACCTTTAAATTTCACCCAGGTCTTTAATCAAAGTTATAATAACCAAATCAAAAATGTGAGTTTTGCAGATAGAGTGGAATGATTAAGCTTCAGACCTAGTATAGGACCCACAACCCAGATTGGTGTTTTAAGGTTGGGGAATCTAATAAGCATGCGATGGTATGTGCCCATTTTCAGTTTAACATCTCAAAGCCAGCTGAAAAGGTGGGACCTATTTTAAACCAAATAATGCCCAATACAATGCAATTGGCCAGAATATTACTTTGATTAATCCTAACTGACTTTGTTATAATGTTCTTGGTGGAGGAGAATGTAAAGGAATTTAGGAACAGGAGTATAGCCCGAGGTTGGAGGTGTGGTAGTAACACCTACATTTGTTGTGGGAAAAGTGTTTTACCCCTAGTTTCCAATAGAACCAAAAATATGGTGTTATATGGCTGTCCTAATCCCTGTCATGGGTATTGTTAGAGATCATGAGGAAAAATGCTCCTTTGAAGTTAGTCAATATCCCAAACACCCACTCAAATTAACAAGAGTGATATGACATGGACGTGGTTCCCTTCAGGGACTGGGTGGGCATAGATATGATGAAAAGATTAAATAACTATAGTAGTTTAATGTCAGAAATAGTCAAAGATAACCAAGATACAGGATAAAGTAAGGAAGATTGCTAATGACTGGAGCCCATTTGCAGGCATGAACTGGGACATTGGAAGTGTATTCAAATGGGCCAAAATATTTTGCTTACTGCCTGCGTGTAGTAATACTGATATCCCCGATGTTGTATTTGTTTTTTAAGATTTATACATTTTTAAATAAGTGTACCACTTCTGCGCCTGGAGCACACTATGAAATGTAGCTAAAAGAGCAGCAGGTGAAATCATATGTTGTGATCATCCTATTTTTTGATGATTAAAGGGGATATTGGAGAGGATATGCTTAGTGTTGGGGGGTAACTCAGTCTATATGGCTTTTCTTGCCCAACCTCTATATCATTCTTCCTTAGCATCGGCTGGAGAATCATGTGATTGAATCAAGAGAAACATACACAGCAAGACAGTTCAACACATGAAAACTTAGCACCCACCTTTGTGATGTAACTAAAAACCTTCACACAGAAGGTTGGAAATAAATCGAGTGGTTCCTATGTGAACTATTTTCCTATGTCTGATGATAATGGAGTTCAAGGGATTCCCGTGACTTTCTTCTAAATAAATCACTGAGAGAAGGACATTCCTACACACTAAAACATCTGTTGGATTTATGGTCAGAACTTAACATATTTAAACCAAACATCTATTATGGTTGAAGCACACCAGAGACAAGAGTCTCAAAAGGGCAGATACAGGAAAACCAGAATGTAATGGAGGATGGCGTTCTGCTTTTCTGGCCTGTGTTCTACCACGCAGGTTACCATAGACAATTATAATTCATAAAGAAAAGCAAACAACCAGGATATGAGATGCAAAAAGATAGTATAATGATGTAATGTTTGAGTGTTCAACACCAGAAGTGCTATACATTTACAAGCTAGATGCATATATACAAAAGTAGAGTCTCAAAAAGCAGTGAAATATCATAAATGACCGCTAGATGGCGCTAAATGTGAGTCAGCACTCAATGATTGTATATACATAGCAATTGTCCAAGAGCAGATGAGAGTGTTCTCGTTACACATGGTGAGACAGTTGGTATGAGAAAAGGATGTATATACTGCTATATCAAATACCATCATTAACAGGCATGTCATATCAAAGTATAAGTAACAAGAGAACCAAGTAAATAGCTTACAAGCAGCGCCAGGTAGATGTAACCCCTTGATATTTTGGCTGCGGAGGCCTTTTTCAGGAGGGAGCGGTACCAGTTGTTAGTAGGCAGACAGCTTAAATAGTGAGTAATGACCTCATGTGTGCTGGATGGCGGGAACAGGGGCGCACTTTCGTGCACCCGCTGTAGCGCGCCATCCGTAACGTCAGAGGCCATTCCGGCCAGTCACAGGTTGGTGTTGGAAAATGCACCAACCAGTGACTGGCGTGCAGGACGGGCCGCCCGGTCACTAGGTGGGAACCTATTGTAAAGAACAAGGATGTGGGAACCAATAGGATGGGGCATAGGCACTGAGCCAATCAGCAATAGCAGCGATAAAGTCACTGCATAATAAATTCTGCTTTCATTGTGATGCTGGGGTAACGTACCTCTAGTAAGATAGCCGCCGTGTGCGGCGGTGACAGGAAGTGAGGCAGGTGAATAAAGAAAGTATATGTTACAGCATGGCAGTAAATGGTACGCAACAGAGAGCCAGAGGGCGGGGTCTGGTAGATGCGAGATCCATGTCACAGGTTTTGTGAAGGCAGAACAATCAGTCCGAGGAGTCCCGAGTTAGGAGCACTGAAGCACCATAGATGGGGACGATACCCACGTAATCAGCACACATTAGAGGTCATTGCGAGGTACGCGCACACACAGGAGGTCATCAGCGTCTGCTGAGGAACGTTTGTAGCAAGCAGTGGACAGATAATGGTAGAAACACTAAAATTAAAGTGATGAAGTGAAACTAAAAACTGGTAAGAAAACTGACTATATCCCATTATGGATAAGGTCAGTAATCAACACAATAGCGCATATTCCCAGAATGAAACAGGGGAACAAAACAATATTGGAGGCATAATGAGGATGCAATCCTGGTGGGCCTAATAAAAGGAGAGTAGTCAATTTCCTCATTCATCTCCAGGGGATTCTTGGTCTGTAGCTGGTGGATCCAGTACAATTCACGTTGTAAAAGTTTCCGGTTAAGGTTGCCTCCCCTGACTGACTTCTTAACCACCTCTATGACTATGAAGCGTGGCTGAGTGATATGGTGTCCCACTTCAAGAAAATGCCTAGCTACCGGGGAATCCAATTTGCAGAGTCTGATATCCGATATATGCTCACTAATCCTATGTTGTATCTCCCTTGTCGTTTTGCCAACATACCCCTTACCACATGGGCATTTAAAGTGGACCATCACCCTCCGGTGATCGGCCCGGGAATCTATAAGATTCCCAGGCCGATCACCTCCCTCCCCGCGGGACATCCGAGATCGGGATGTCCCGCGGGGTGAAACCCCCCCAAACACCCCAAATCCCCTTACCTTGTCTTCGGCGGCGGCCGGCTGCCTCCGCCTCCCTCGCGCTCCTCCAGATGTGCGCGCGCCCGCGCCGGCCGTCTGCGAATGGGAATGGAATCAAGAGTGACGCGCGGGAGGCGGCGGCGGAGGAGCCGCTTGTCCGCGGCTGTCAAACCGCTTGCCCGTCGGCGCTGGGAGTGGGGAGAGGTGAGTTTTTTGGGTGATCGGGGGGGTTTCACACAGCGGGGCACCCCGATCGGGGGTGCCCCACCGAAGTGGACCAAGACCCAGGATAGTCAAAATCCTGGGTGTTGGTCCACTTTAAGCAGATAGATGACATTGGTGCTACTGCAATTGGCAAAAGACCTAAGGAGATACCGCTTACCGGTAAGAGGGTGGGTAAACGAGGAGCCTTTAATGGTGTAGCTACATTGGGCACAGTGCCCACATGGGAACATGCCCATGGGGGCCTGTGCTTTAGATAACCAGTTGCTTGCAGTTTCTTGTGGGGTGGTATAGTAAGTTTTGACCAGTGAGTCCCTAATATTTCCAGCCCTCTTATATGCTGTCATGGGTGGGTCCCCTGTGGCTAGTTTGTCATCATTTTGTAATACATGCCAATGTTTTTGGACTATTTTTGTGCCCTTTGTGACAGATATGAATAGTTCAGAACTAAGGGGATCCTGTCACTAATAGTTTTACCTTTAAATTTACGAAGTTCCTTTCTGTCAAGGCACATGGCTCTTGTCTGAGCAGTTTTAAGTTGTGTCATATCATAGCCACGAACTCTCAAGTTGTCGATCAGTTCGTTGGACCTTTGTTGTTAAAGCTCATCCGTGGAGGTAACTGACCAGCTGACTATACGGGAGGGCTTTGATTAGGGAGGGAGGATGAAAACTGTTAGCATGCAGAATAGTATTGCGATCCATAGGGTTCTTAAATAAGTCAGTAATAAGATGTCCCCCCTTCACAGAAATGGCAACATCAAGGAAATGTATGGTTTTAGGGCTGTACTCAATGGAGAAAGAAATTGTGGTAAGGCATTGATTGACGTACTGATGGAATTGTAATAGTGAATTAGTGTCACCTTGCCAAAGTAGGAATACATCATCAATGTACCTCATCCATGCCAGGGCATGGGTGATGTAGGATTCGTGTTGGTAAACATAGGTGTTCTCAAAGTCCACCATAAAAAGATTGGCGTAGCTTGGGGCCATGTTGGAACCCATTGCTGTGCCTTGGGCTTGCAAGTAAAATTGTCCGTCAAAAAAGAAATAGTTCTTTTTCAGGATAATTTCCAATAGGGCTAGTGTAAATGTCTTAAGATCAGATTCAATATTGGCAGAGCTTAAGGCCTTGGAGATGACCCGGAGGCCATCAGTATGAGGTATGAAAGTGTACAAACTCGTGACATCCACGGTTACGAGTAGAAACTCTGAAGCAAGTGTGCCAAAACCAGTAATTATATTAAGGAAGTCAGTTGTGTCTTGAAGGTAAGAGGGCATGGATGTGACCAATGGTTGTAGGATACGATCAATAAAGATGGCAGGTGATTGGAAAACCGAGTCCCAGCCAGCCACTATTGGACGTCTGGGCGGGTTTTGCAACCTTTTGTGTACTATTGGTAGGCAGTAAAAAAGAGGGGCGAGGGGATATTCCGTTGTGAGAAACTTAGTTTGTTATTAATCAGGCCCGAATTGAGGGCACCTTGTATAATGCTGTCTATAGAGGCTTTGATGTCAGTTATGGGGTCACTTTGAATGGGTATATAGACGGTTGCATTTTGGAGCTTTGATTGAATTTCCTGTTCATAATCGGCAGTATTAATCACTACAATGGCACCCCCTTTGTCAGCTGGTTTGATAGTAATAAGGGAATTTTCTTTCAATTCTCTAAGTGCAGTCTTTTCACTGTGACAGATTATGACATTTCTTGGGATTTCTGCTAATGCTGCAGACTTCCATTTGAACCATGCTGATAAAGGTTTCCAATGCATGTGAAGTAGGGGGTGGGCTGCAGTAGCGTTTGGGCTTGCAAAACAACCCCTTGACAGATAGGGTCGGTCACTAAGCTAGTGACTGGGTGATAAGAGAAAAAAGATTTAATTCTCAGTGTGCAGTAAAACCTTTGTAACTGGATGTCAAGATCAAAACTATTTCCTTTGTTGGAGGGGACGAAAGACAAACCCTTGGACAGTACCTTGGCCTTTTCCGATGTGAGGACGTGGTCAGATATATTTATTACTGTTGTGCAGTTGTCCGACTGAGGGTATTGTATTGGTTCTGTGTTGTAGACCATTGTTGCTCCTGTAGGGGTCTTCTTGAGTCTTTTTGTGTTTCTTCTGTGTTGCTTTTGGACTGGGCGTTGTTCTAAAAAAGTGCCATCTGTAGAGCTAGAACTAGTGTCTGTGTTGGAGTCCGGGCGGACGGTGGTCTGTGTGGGTCTTAGTCTTCTGTTGTCCCTCCAAGTGTATACCCGACCCTCTAAGTAATCTAAGGCGTCCCGCCTGTACTTATTCAATTTAAATTGTATTGTGTCTAGTCTATATTGTTCAAGAGAGGCTTTACAAGTTTCTAGGTATGTTCTAAATGCGTCTACCGGGTTGTTGGATTCTAACTGGGTTTTGAGCGATTTAACTGTGTCGTTGATGTTGAGGAGTTCTGATAGAATACCTTTAATGGTCAAGGCGATTAGGTCCAGACTGCATTTATTCAGTTATCTAAAGCACAGGCCCCCATGGGCATGTTCCCATGTGGGCACTGTGCCCAATGTAGCTACACCATTAAAGGCTCCTCGTTTTTACCGGTAAGCGGTATCTCCTTAGGTCTTTTGCCAACTGCAGTAGCACCAATGTCACCTATCTGCTTAAATGCCCTTGTTGTAAGGGGTGTGTTGGCAAAACAACAAGGGAGATATGACATAGGATTAGTGAGCATAGATCGGATATCAGACTCTGCAAATTGGATTCCCCGGTAGCTATGCATTTTCTTGAAGCGGGACACCATATCACTCAGCTACGCTTCATAGTCATAGAGGTGGTTAAGAAGTCAGTCAGGGGCGGCAACCTTAACCGGAAACTTTTACAACGTGAATTGTACTGGATCCACCAGCTACAGACCAAGAATCCCCTGGAGATGAATGAGGAAATTTACTACACTCCTATTTATTAGGCCCACCAGGGTTGCATCCTCATTAGGCCTCCAATATTGTTCTGTTCCAGTTTTATTCAGGGGTATTGTGTTGATTACTGACCTTATCCATAATGGGATATAGTCAGTTTTCTTACCAGTTTTTAATTTCACTTCACCACTTTAATTTTAACTTTTCACCTTTCTTTCAATAGGCAGACAGTGTTTCTACATTATCTGTCCACTGCTTGCTACAAACGTTCCTCAGCGGATGCTGATGACCTCCTGTGTGTGTGTGCGTACCTCGCAAGGACCTCTAATGTGTGCTGATTACGTGGGTATCGCCCCTATCTACGGTGCTTCACTGCCCCTAACTCGGGACTCCTCGAACTGCTTGTTCCGCCTGCTTGTTCAATAGACCTGTGACATGGATCTCGCATCTACCAGACCCCGCACTCTGGCTCTCTGTTGTGTATCATCTACTGTCATGCTGTAACATATTCGCCATCTATTGGACACACGGGATCATGTGACTACGCTGCGATTCAGCTCCGCCCATCCAAAAAGGAACTTGCAGAATGTCGCCACCTGGTTGGCGCCCATCTTTACGGTGGGATATACATGCCCGCAAGGTACTTTCTTTACTCCGTGCCTCACCTCCTGTCACTGCCGCGCACGGCGGCCATCTTACTAGAGGCACGTTACACCGGCATCACATTGAAAGTAGCATTTATTGTGCAGTGACTTTATCGCCGCTATTGCTGATTGGCTCAGTGCCTATGCCCCATCCTATTGGTTCCCACATCCTTGTTCTTTACAATAGGTTTCCACCGAGTGACGCGGCGGCCAGTCACTGGTTGGTGCATTTTCCAACACCAACCTGTGACTGGCCGGGACGGCCTCTGATGTCACGGATGAGGTGCTTCAGCGGGCGCACAAATGCGCGCCTCTGTTCCCACCATCTAGCACACATGAGGTCATTACTCCCTCCTGAAAAAGGCCTCTGCAGCCGAAACGTCGAGGGGTTACATCCACCTGGCGCTGCTTGTAAGCTATTTACTTGGTTCTCTTGGTACTTATACTTTGATATGACATGCCGGTTAATGATGGTATTTGATATAGCAGTATATACATCCTTTTCTCATACCAACTGTCTCGCCATGTGTAACGAGAACGCTCTCATCTGCTTAGACAATTGCCATGTATATACAATCATTGAGTGCTGACTCACATTTAGCACCATCTAGCGGTCATTTGTGATATTTCCGTGCTTTTTGAGACTCTACTTTTGTATATATGCATCTGGTTTGTAAATGTATAGCACTTCTGGTGTTGGACACTCAAACATTACATCATTATACTATCTTTTTGCATCTCATATCCTGGTTGTTCACTTTTCTTTATGAATTATAACAGAACTTAACATATCACATGTATATCTATATAACTAAGTTTAATATCAGATTATAAAATATGAAATTGAGTCTTCTCTTTAACATGGCCGCCATTAGGCTAAGCATTCGACTCTTCAATCCCCTCTTAGATCATCTTCTAGATGATCTCCTTAATTCACATTCTGTGCCTATGGGCTAGGTAAGCCATATATGTGGCAGCCGGGCTCTATTTCCTACAACTTGCAATCAGGCACATAATAAGTTTGAAGGAAACAAAAAGCATAATAATCACAAAAATGACTGCAAGAACATTGATGGCCATATCTCTTAAACATCTGAAACTGTAACTGTGAAAATGGCTTCTTTGGTTACATTTCTAAGGGTTTCGTTATTAATTTGTATAGCAGATTTATTAAAGACATTGTCAGTGTAGGAGATATTCAATTCACTATATCTACACACTTCGCCCCCTCTTGCATTCATTCTTCCCAACAGGAAACACCAATCAGGAAAGTGTGTTCTTGCTATTATGGGGAATTCTATGCTCTCATTACTGGTTCGTGTAACATTTTGAAAAACAATCTTAGGGGCTCCTGTCAATAAAGAGATAAAATTCACAGGGGCCGCAACAAGAGGTATCCTAGCTGAACTAGGATGCAATTTTCTGCAAATCCAGCATTTTTCATGACCTGATTTGCGGGCATAAGCATATTTGAATTTCAGCAAGAGTGACTCAGTGTTCAGTTCACATCTCTGGATATTATTAGTGGTAGTGGCATCAGCAGTGCTATTAGGGCCCCTGGGATAACAAAAAGCTTCCAGGGGGCACATCGAATGTCTCTCATAGTGACAATGCAGAGAAACCCATAAGATTAAGAACATCACTGCTGTTACACCCATGATCTTCCACAGATGTCCAGAACTCAGCAACCACGTCACTGACCGGCCTGTCAGCTTCCTCTCAGGGTCCTTCATGATTTCCAGGCTCCTTGGATGGGGTGTCTGCTTCATGCTTTTCCTGTGCTCTAGGTAGCACGGTCTGCCTGTCCTCGGGTACCTTTTTCACTCGCGAAGTATGTATCCATGATTGGCAGTCTTCCACAAGTATGGCTGTGTGCGTCACTGCTATCACTCTGGTCACAGGCCCAAATGGAAACTCCTGCTTCTTGGTGGGATTCAGCTGTTTCACCACGACACAGTCACAGACCTGGAATGAGTGCAGGGGTACCAGTGAAAAGAAGGGAGAGCTCCAAGAGACTTTTTGTTCTAAAGAATCAGGAGTCACAATTAAACTTTGCACATATTCATCTCTGATTATGTCTATATCTCCCTGCTCTGTGACCCTGGGCACCCTCTTCCAATTAACACCTAAAATGGCAAAAATCCTGTTGTCTTATTAGGGGTCATTCTTATTTCAGCCAAGATTATTGGGGGAATCCTTTTCTAATTTACAAATGTCCCTTCTGTGGCTTTCCTAATTTTGTCTTTGATTGTCCTATTCATTCTTTCCACTATCCCTGAACTTTGGGATGTGAAAGTTCCACTCTATCGTGAGAGTTTTTACTACCCCGACACACTTTTGCTGTGAAGGCGGGGCCGTTTTCACAATTTATCTGCTGTTGTCACTATTTATCTGCAAGGGGCAGCCCCAATGCGGTATGATCTCTTGGGTGAGTAGTTTTACCACAGTCTTAGCATCCTCTCTGGTAGTCACAAAACATTCTACCCATCTGGAAAACATGTCCACTATCACCAGCAGGTATTCTTGTATCCAACCAGGGCATGTGTGTAAAATCAATCTGCAGATGTGTGAACGGAGTAGGGTACATCAAGCGGTTGCTCGAATTATTCCTAATGCAAATTATGCATCTGGAGTTTAGTCAATTCCTTGCCATTAGTGATGTAAAAATATTGCTGTAGGGCCTGAAAGGTAGTTTTCCAGTCCTTAAGTCCTAGGCCATGATAGTGTGCAATAAATAGAGGGGCACTAACTTCTGGTATACAAGGCTTCCCCTCTTTGTACAAAAGACCTACATTATTCTTTTGTGCACCTATCCTTTCCCAGTCTGCTAAATCTTGTGGTGTTGCATGGTCTTGTAATGTCTGTAGAGTGTGATCGAAAAGGATGGGTCTGGTATGAGCATTGGCATCAGACCTTCTGGTGGTGTGTCAGACCAAGGGGTGGAGCTAGCAACTGCTTTAGCAACTTGGTCTGCAAAGACACTCCCTCTAGCTAAGTCTTTCCCCCGTTTGTTCCCCTGTGTGTGCTCTACAATGGATGATTGCTATTTTCTTGGGTAATTGGAGGGCGTGCAACAAATTGTGAATGAGTGTTGTGTGAGATTTGTTTCCCATCTGCTCCTACAAATCCTCTCCTGCTCCAAATCAACCCGAAATGGAAGACAACACCATTTGCTATCAGAGTAAATATTTACCTTTTGTCCAGCAAATATCTTACATGATCTAGTCAGGGCTATGAGTTCTGCTGCCTGAGCTGATATTGTAAGGAATGGATTTAGCTTCAACCACAACATCTGGCAGGCATACAATGGCATAGCCTGCGTGGTATGTGTTATCATTGGGCCCAAAACAGGAACTGTCTACAAAAATGTATATGGCGTCTGATAAAGGTGTGGAAGTTAAGTCATGTCTGGGAGAGGTGTCTTGGTCAATGGCAGTCACACAGTCATGAGGGGGCACCAACTCATCCTGTTCCCCTTTAAGTCCCATTAAGCCATTAAGAAAGGTCAATGGGCCTGCTGTTACAGCCGCATATTTGATGATCAGTTTGGGGTCTGACAGTAAAATCACCTTGTACCCACTTAACCTTTGTGCGGATATGTGTTGGGTATGTTCATTCTTCAGGAGGTATGACACATTGTGGGAAGCGTGCAGGGTTGTTGAGTGACCTAATGTCAGGGTGCTAGCCATCTCAACCACCATAGAACATGATGCCAGTGCCCTGAGACACGCAGGCATGGCCTGAACCTGCGTAGATATGACCTTAGAGAAAAATGCCACTGGGTGGCTCCTGAGCTAGGACCCCAGTCATGGTTTTACAATCACTAGCAAACAATGAAACATTTTTCCATAATCTGGGAGACCAAGTCCAGACATGCATACAAGAGCATTTCTTAAATACACAAAGGCATTACACATTTCCTCAGACCATACATGCTGGCTGATCAACATACATGTGAGCTCTCAAGATGCTGTCATAAAAAGAACAATCAGGTATCCATGGTCGGCAGTAACCAATCATGCCAAGAAAGGTTAGCATGTCGTTCTTGGTCTGTGGGCAGGGCAGACTCACAATGGCAACAATTCTCTTATGGCTCATTTCTCTCCTGCCTTTAGACAACACAAAACCAAGATATTCAACTTCCTCCTGACACCATTGCGTTTTCTCTTTAGACACTTTAAAACCAATTGCACATAGGGTTTTCAGTAACCAAGTACCATCCTGCTGGCCGGCCTCCCTGGTTCTGCTGCAAAGTAGGAGGTCATCCACGTAATTTTGGGGGGAGACTGCCGCACTCTTACCATTCCTCCAGTGGTGGGTGCCCGATTCGCGGAGACGCCGCACAATCCAATTTCTGTTGAAGAACCAGCACTCCAGATGTGATCAATGTCAAAGAATTGTATTAAAGATCCAAACATGGATGCTGGTTGCGGATACCGCGATGTTCCGTGGTCCGCATGATCCCGGAAAAGGTCATGACGTGATGTAAATTGCACTAGTAGTATCAAGCTCATGTTCCGTGCTCCTCCATGCTTGCAGTTACTATGTAAATTGTTAAAACACTGGTTTGGTTAACCTGCTATATTGTAAAAACGTATGCCGCTAGTCCTTTTCATTTTATATACACCTCCGCTGTGTGGGATGGCAATACAATGCTGTATGTCTTGCAGAACTGTATCGTTGGAAATTTCACAAAAAATATTGAAAAAAAAAGATCCAAACAAGAGCAGAATGTACAATAAAGTCCATAAGTCCAATGCATGAGGTTATCAGTCAATGTTTCAGGCTGCACTTAGGCCCCCTTCCTCAGGACTAACCACATGTCAAGAATGCATGCAATGTCAAGAATACATTCTGCTCATGTTTGGATCTTTAATACAATTCTTTAACATTGGTCATCCACGTAAGTCACCAGAACCGCACCAAATCTGGGTGTCCATGCCCTAAGCATATCGCGGAGGACAATGGCAAAAACTACAGGGGAATCGATAAATCTCTGTGGTAATTGATTCCAACAGATCTGTTCTCCTTTGTAACAAAAACAAAGATCAGCATAGTCTCTTTATCAATGAGCACATTCCCCGAATACAGAACACTAAATATCTCAGCATCGTGAGGTATGGAGGTCAACAAGGTAGGCACATCAGAGACCATGGGAGCAATGGGTACTACCCAGTTATTGATGGGCCTCAAATCTTGTACAAACCTGAATTGGCCATCTGCTTTCCTTACAGGGTGTATAGGCGTATTGTAAGGTGAAATCACTCTTTTCAATATGCCTTCTTTGAGGAAGTTCTGAATAAAGGGCTCTATGCCTTCCTTTTTCCTTTGACAAAGGGTACTGTTTGTGATACAAAGGGTCTACACCTGGTTTTAAGGTGGTTTTAAGGTGGCCTTGTATGGGATGCAATTCACAAAACCCATATCCTATGGACCCTTGGCCCAAAGTCATCCACATCTAACTGTTCGGGAGAAGCTGGCATACAAGTGTAAAATGTATCCCTTGTTTCCTTTAAGAGAGGCCTAATTTTTGTCCAGTTGCCTTGACCTATTGCTAAATACATATCTAGCATTACATGGATGAATGTGACTAGTTACACAAGTGCATTAAAAAAATTGTCACAAATTCACACTTCACCTGATCTTTGTGAAGCTGTGTGAAATGTAGAAAACAAATGTAGCATTGGGGTGAAGACCCCAATGCTTTTGGAGATTTTTGATTTTCAGCTGGATTTTTCAAAAAATTACGAGACCGATTCCCATTGCTCAGGTGTTCAATCCTTACTAATAGTCATGTTATTATTGGTACTACTGTTATAATTAGCAGAAATTTTATTATAATACTTTTATTAGTTTATCTTACAGTTTCAGTTGTTTCCATAGAGACTGTTTTTACAGCTAATGTAAGCAAAAAATCAATGACATTTCATGTTTTAGTTGCACCCGGGATGATAGTCTATACAAGTGATACTCAACTTGCAGTCTGGGGTCCAAATGCAGACCTCGGCACCAGATTTCCGGACCCCTATCCTGACAGCCCGGCACTCAGTTGCTTCTGTGTTGTCGTGCTCAGAACTGCCTCCTTGATCAGGGATTTATGGCCTGATGCAGAGCCTCCCCTGAACTGACCTTAAAACCTTCCGATTGTCCGGGGCTCTCGTTTGAATCGTGGCTCAAATGTGATGCAGAGCCTCCGTCGGAATGGCTCCCTAACTGATCCGTCAATTTGACTTCACTCGGGAAGTTTTTTTTTGCTCTCTCGGGTGCCTTCAATTTGATCGGGGCTTCCGTTCCCGTTCACACGGGCGGCCCGTTTTTCCCTGCTTTTTGAACGGTACGTTTGCTTGGTTTCCGTCGTATTTGACCTTCCATTTTGTTGTTTTTTTCAAGTATACTTACATCTCCATGGCTCTTCAGTTGCCAATCTGGCTACACGCAAGCGCACATCCCTAAACCTCCATTGGAATATACATATGGCACCAACTGCCAATTTGACACATATATATATTGTCAAATATAATTTTTGGTGTCCCTTCTTCCTTGCCATTAATGCATACCTTAATCTCCTTTGTGTCCCTTCTTCCTTGCCATTAATGCATACCTTAATCACTTTGGTGTTCCTTCTTCCTTGCCATTAATGCATACCTTAATCTCTTTGGTGTTCCTTCTTCCTTGCCATTAATGCTTTCCTTAATCTCTTTGGTGTTCCTTCTTCCTTGCCATTAATGCATACCTTAATCTCTTTGGTGTTCCTTCTTCCTTGCCATTAATGCATACCTTAATTTTTTTGGTGTTCCTTCTTCCTTGCCATTAATGCTTTCCTTAATCTCTTTGGTGTTCCTTCTTCCTTGCCATTAATGCATACCTTAATCTCTTTGGTGTTCCTTCTTCCTTGCCATTAATGCTTTCCTTAATCTCTTTGGTGATCCTTCTTCCTTGCCATTAATGCATACCTTAATCTCTTTGGTGTTCCTTCTTCCTTGCCATTAATGCATACCTTAATCTCTTTGGTGTTCCTTCTTCCTTGCCATTAATGCATACCTTAATCTCTTTGGTGTTCCTTCTTCCTTGCCTTTAATGCTTACCGTAATTGTTTGTGATTTTTTCTGTTTTATTGTCCCATATCTAAACCTTTTGTGTCATGTAAATGTGTGATGATGTTGTGTGATTGTACATTTGCAGGAAAGACAACTCACAAAATCTGTTTATGTTTTTTTTATTCCAACGTTGTATTTTTTTTTGTTTGGTTTTGTTTTTTTCATATAATTTTTTTTAAAAACAAAAATAAAAATGAATTAAAATTGTTATGCAAAATTAAAAACATTAGGCCTCGGGGTCTTGAGCCTGTGGTTTTCTTGGATCTGTGAAAGAAAAACAACATTAGTTTAGCATTGTTTTTATGGTTTGGTTGGGCGTGGTTTTTTTTTAGGCCCTTTTTAAACCGGACCTTCAGCGTGATTTAATGAAAAGCACAAACTATGAAAAAACGATTCCGCAGCATCTAAAATTAATATATTGTAAGTTTTTAGTCACTAACTTATTATTCTTTCCCCCACTGGGCTGCAACTCTGTTCAGGATTTTAGGATACGGGCGCCACCATCTTGACTCAGAAGCATCACACTTACTGATGAGAGGAGAGTGGGATAAGGTACAGGGGGTGGGTTATAGCTGTGCTTTGCTCAGACAGAGCAGAGCTGTGCTCTTGAAAAGGTCAGCAACTCCAGAATGCAGAGCAGCACAGTTAGAAGGCACTTCCTGTTTGCAGGCTGCCTGATAAGATGGCGGCTTCCATAATCCGCCATTTTGGATGTTTAAAGGCTCATAACATGCACTAGGTGCAGGTAGGATGATTTTTAATGTGGGCAATCTGTATGTACAGGGTGTGGGAAACATATAAGATAGACTATTATTCAGAGTGAAGGTCCGCTTTAAGGGCTTATTTTACAAAGTTTTTTTGGGGGGGGTTTATTTGGGCCAATGGAATTGTTTGTTCATTTACTTTTGAAAAAAAAAAACACCACTTACAATGTTTTTGGTGCACATTGCGTCGGAGGCGGAGTCATTCTTCCTCCCTGGGTTGCTGCTGGGAATCTGTTGACAAACACACTGATATTAGAGACTGTTGTTGTATCATGAATATCATATTAAGTTAGGCTTCTAGGTATCAATCTACTCACCTTCCCCAGCCACCTCTTCCTCGTCGCCCCCTTCCTCGCTCATCGGTTGGGATGTCCCTGCGACGTCTGAATCTGCAACTAACAATAGTGCACATGAGTATCTGTATTTAATGCATGTATTTCAACATATCTAAATATTTTTCCCTTACCGGAGTCAGGTTGAGGGTCATTTAGGCTCGACTCCCTGCTGTCAGATTCCCCCCTCCCCTGCATGCTGAGGTCCAGTGGCTCCTCATAGTCACTTACAGAGGAGGGGGTGGCCGTTGACACTGGCGGTGGACCACCTACACCTTCACCTGTTTCGCCCAACACTGGGCTGCGTGTCTTGGTCCGGGTGGGGCGGAACCGCATATTCCATTCATGTGCTGAAATACAAACACAATCATAAAACCACGCCCAGGCGAGGCCAGGGTTATAGGTGCATTTTCATTTTCCACACTTACATGGGAAATGTTTTGTGAAGTACCGCCTCACCCGGGGCTTATGCCTTCTCTTTAAATCAGGCCAATGCTGGGCGATCTGGGTGAAGGTATAGGTGGTTTGTGCTCGTCGTGCGATCGCGTCCACCACTGCCAGGGCCAACGTCCGCTTCTCATAATCTGACGGCAGGAAGTCGTATCGATTCCTCAGCATCATCTGTTAAAAAAAGATACAAGGACCCACCATTAATCCCCAAAATACATTAACAAGTTTCCTGCCCTAACTAAAGTCACTTTATTAACCTCTTGCTGCCTCACATTGCCCTAGTTCTTCTATCTGCATGTAGCCTAGTTTGTAGCTGCGTACATGTGTTAAACTAAGGTGGGCTTGTATTTAACGTGACAAACTAAGTTGTTTCAGACTATTCTTGCACTTTGTTTTTTTTTTGTTATAAGGAATGTGTGCGCGCACATGCTCGCACGCTCGCATACTCACATCCATGATGATGTCGTCCTACTCCTGTGTAAAGATGGCGGGCGACATCTTTTCTTGGTTTTCCTGGTATAGCTCTGACGTTCCCCCGCGGTGACGTGCGTGCGTGCAGGTGCGCACCCGCTGTTGACCACGCCCACACGGGAACATATTTAAAGCACAAGGCACTCAGCTCTGTGTTGGATACCATATCATTATGGGCAGACCTAAAGGGAGCAAAAAGAGCCTACCAAGGCCCGAGGCACACAGCAGCCGCACACATGCCTCATCCTCCAAAAGACAGAAGAGCAGGCACCAGACACAGGCAGAACATGCCCCAACTAAAACGCTGGATACTCCACACACACAGGCACATTCAAAAAAATGCAGGACCAAGGAGACATTAACCCATTCACCACCACCTGCCAAAAAAGCACGAACACACAAGGGTGCCAAATCGAGTAAGACCCTGCAGCATCCTCAGCCTTAACACACCAAGCATACCCACAAAACAAAACACATCAGCAAGGGAAAGCGTATTGCCAAACCCACCACCCCATCAAGGTCACCCACCCCTCCACCTCAACCCTCTGGTTCTCCCAATTCCAGTACCTCACATTCCACATGCAGCTCCACATCTGATAGCTCAACAGGAACCCAGACATTAAGCCATAGCAGCACACACACAACATCACCCTCCCCCATAAGCCCCAGAACCACACACGACTCAGATAGCCAACCATCAATTTCCACAGATGCAGGGGACACCACAAACCCATGTGGCCGACAACTACGCCGTGGCTCCCTAACTGCACGTTTTTGCGATGCTCAAAGCATGGCTGTGGCAAATGCAGTTTGTGAGCATTATGATGCCCTATTTGGCAGGACCTCCAAATCAACCACTAGGCAGGCTAAGCTGGAGATCTGGACGAATATTTGCCGCCAAGTAAATAGTGTGGGATCTGTCCACGAGATATTCAACAAATCAAAAGGAAATTTGGGGACCTGAAATACTACAGTAGAAAAAAAATGGACATGCGCCATCAGCAGAGGTAAAGGGCAAATTAAATGCATTTTTAGTCGCATTGTTAACAGGATGTAACACTTATTAGGTGTGATTTAATCTTCCACAGCCAACAGACAGGAGGTGGCTTACCCACTAAAATAATCCTTACACCCGCCGAGGAACATGTATATACATACATACACCCGGCCAGCATCCAGGGCCTGGCAGAGGCACAAGACACAGACCGGAATGTAAGGTCCCAAGGTGAGTCTGAATTTGCCATGACCTATTACAAAAAGTTCAATAAGGCAGTGTTATGCTCCACAACACACTGTACTTGGCCATTTAGCTAATCTTCAAATCTACATTCTAAGGACCAAGTCAACAGAACACACCAGGCCCCCAAACCCCTGCGTTAGCACCGAGGCCAAGGGCACACCAGGATTCTACACCACGAACCCAAATTGTGGATTGCGATGAGGTAAGTCAATGGTCATTGGTGTGTACTTTTAACATTGATCTTTGAGAGCTTTTGTGGACAGAAATAAACTAAAAGGAACCTATATTTCTTTACAGACCACAGGAAGCCCACCCAACATCGACCATATAAGAGATTTGGAGGAGGACACCCCACATGTCACTAACCACTACGGAAACAGTGGCAGCAACGCAGTCAACCCCGGCACAACCACCACATCCACAACCACCTTCTGAACCAGAACCAACCACCCGTCCCACTGCTCCAACCCAGTCCAGACACCATATTTCCCAAAGAAGGCAACTTCAAATTTTGGAGGAAGCACGGAGGCAGGAAAATATAGCCTTTTCCGCGACAACACAGCAGTTCCATGAGACTGTGTACACCCAACTCACAAACCTCAACGCCCAATTAGAGGTATTAAAGAGAAATATCTCTGCACTAACCAGCCATATGGGTGAGATTAATCAAAGCCTGGCCCACATTGCAGCCAATTTGCAGGCTTTCAACATCATTCCTCGTCACCATGCACCCCAACATACCACTAATTTTTGGGGAATACATTTTCTTACCCCACGTGTAATTTTTCTTTTGTTCCAAAAAAAACAAATGACACACCAAAATTTGTTGGTAAAATAAAAAAAAAAATAAATAAATGTTTGGTCTCTGAAAAAACACGAAACAATAGTTGTGCACGGATGGTTTGCGCGGTGCCACTTTGGGTGCAAGAAAAAGGAGGGGTGGGGAGGTCTGAAACTAAAGGTTGTGGAGTAGCTCACAAGCCATGATTAGTTTTAGGACCGTTGCAGGCGTCTATTGTAGTGCCCCCCCAGTCTCATCAAGACAACGGAACTTCATCTTCAAGAGACCAAAGCCTCGCTCCACCACAGAGCGAGTTTTCCTGGGGGCAGTATTGTAGCGCTCCTCTGCCTGTGAAGATGGGTGCAGGATGGGGGTCATCAGCCAGGGGAGCAAAGGATAGCCAGTCTCCTGCCAAAAAAAAATAAATAAATTAAATAAAAAATAAAATAAAAGGTGTGCATTGCAACAATAGAAAAGAGGGACAAATAGGTGAGCGGGGTAGGGTGGGAGGAAAGGGCATTTCTAATGAGACTACATGCACATCCAACCTGTACACTCATTAAAAAAGTCTGGGGAATACTACTTACATAAGAGGGCAAGAACATGACGCAATAGGGTACAATCACTTAACCCATTTAATTTGTAGCTCAATAATTAGGCTCAAAATATACTACGAAAATAGTTACAAAATAGTGTGTTAAGGGAAAAAACACAGTCAGACAGGGTGGGCAACCAGTACAAGTTTCATACACATACCCAGTAGCCAGCCACCAAAAAGATTGCCAGATTCGAATCGCTCGTCTAGGCAGGAATTCCTCAAGATGTGCGCATCATGCGTCGAGCATGGAAAGCCAGCAAAACGACTCCCAAAAGCCAATTCAGGGCCAGCCAGTGCCTGCACATTTATGCAATGTCCCATCTTCCAGTTCCTGCACGCAGGCAATAAAAAATAAATTAGGTAGACCCTGTAAAAAGGACCCCCCCCAAAAAAAACCCAAAAATATAACAAATACTCATGCCATCGATGTCCAAAGGCGTGCGGTGCAGCCTGGTTTCTGCCATACTCAGCAGGACAAGACCGCGGAGCTGGCGCCGCTGATGTGCTCCAACAGAGGACTGCATATTATTGCCCGAGTGCAAATACGGCTGCTCTGACTGCGCGTAAGTGAAGGCTCGGCGGCCCCGTTTTATTAGGGTGATTTCAATCGGAAATCAAGGCTCTGCATCACTGAAAAAAACGGACCAATGAACGAGGCGTCCGTTTTCCCGGGAAACAGCCTCGTGCGAGCCGACAATCGGAAAGGCGGTTGAGCGCACACCTGAGCGCAAAAACGCACACTAAAATCAACGTAGAACCCTTTCCTGACCCGATCAAAGCCCAAAACCAACGGGAAAACGCACGGGATAGCTGAACGGGGAGGCTCTGCATCAAGCCATTAGTGCTTAGTCTCCTTAGCAGTGTCGTGGCGCCCTGCCACCTAGCATTGCAATATGAAGTGCTGCACGGGCAGAAGGTGGCAATGCAAGGTACATACAAACATTGTTTCTCAGTCTCCTTGCCCAATCCTTTCCCCCCTCCCCAGCTCAGCCCCATCCATCCCTGTCCCACCATCTCTTCCTCCCAGCTTTGCCCCATCAATCCCACCCCATCCATTCCAGTGTGTTGTTTCTAACTATCCACCCCCCGCAACCCCCCATCTGGACCTTCACCTCTCCCCAGACACCTTTTAAGGACCTTTACACAAAGTGGTTGAGTACCCACGGTCTATACTATTTAACTAAATTTGTCACTCAGTGGTTAGTGAGAAATAAAGCTTTCTAAATTCGTTATCAAGATATTGAGTATGCTAAGTTTGGACATTAAACAAATGCATCTGATTTCTGAGACTAATTGTGTAGAAGTTCATATTAACTACAAATGTATCCAAAAATGGTTTGCACGTTGTAAAAGCAGGCAACACATGACTGGGCTAGCGTTCCAAATGCCCTGCGTCATACAAATACCACCACCAAAATAACAAGTCCGGACCACCATGTCGTTGGAAAGATTAAATTTAATCGGCCACAGCCCAACATATATAAACAAGATGTACAAGCGGAAAATAGTCCCCCCTATTGTTCCGGGTCTGAGAAGCCTAGGATCCCAAGAATGAAGGGAAGGGGAGACGAGGGAACAAAATTAACATCCCGACCCCTCACCAAGCGGAAGCCAACATAAACTCGGCCGCATACCTCCTAGGCCAGGGAGCTTAATCAGGCTAACCGCCAATGGCCAAAACATCCCCTTCCCTACTTGAACCCCAACCATCCGAAATTCTTTAACCAAAATCGTCCTGGCCGGTTTCCACTGGAAACAGCTGCATACCCTACCCATGGAAATGCTACCTCAGACCCAAAACCCGAGAGGAGACCCGCCAAAGCCAGGCAGCGCTGAAACCTTAGCGCTGCTTGGCCCGCCACAACTCCACCACCATTTTGATCCGCTCCTTCAATGACGTTCCCCATGTCATTCAAGTGGACCCCATCGGATAGATAAAACCCCCCTGTTCAGCCTCACAAATTTTGCTATCGCCTTGTTGACCTTGACCCGAACCTTCTCGATGGCCAACAAGCCTATAGCGTGCCGCCAGGCAAAACGGGGAACAATTTGAGACCACACCAACACCACCCCCGGAAATACTCCCAGAAAAAACAACAAGTCCCGCGTTATGCACTTGATCAGGTGCCTCATCGGCACCTTCCCTACATAATTCCCCCCTGCATGAATAACCAAAACCCCCGGTGGCCCCTTCCTTGCCGCCACGCACATTGTGTGCTCCCGCATGTCACCCCAGCACAGGCCTCTCACACCGGCCCAGCTCACCCGCGCACGATCCTCCGGTATGCCCAGCTGCATTCCGTTCCTCCAAACCGCCTCTTGCTGAGCCGACCAGTAAATAAATGAATGCCCGATGATCACGACCGAGCATGCAGATTCTAAAACAAAAAATAAGGAAAGGGAAGGGGAGGAAGGTAGGAAGATGTTATCGACCGATCCACACATTCACCTGTACAACGGATCAATCCTGTCCGTCCGAATGTACCACCGAAACCGCGCTGATTCCCACCTCCCCAGCCTCTTTATTATGTCATCCAGAACCCCCTGCCTAGCCGCCTCTGTCGCGGCCCCTATTCGAAACGAGTGGGTACCATACTCGCCGCTTTCAACCCCCATTTTCCCAAGACACTTTCTAAAAACTGCCAAAAACTGGAACGGTGATAGGAAGGAACCATCCTCGTGCATGAGCAGCGGACTGTTCCCACTCGGCCTAACCTCCAAGAACTCCTCAACGGCGGTAGCTGGGCATATAGCACAGTGCCGCAACCTACCCAAAAAGATACTGACCCTCCCGCCCCCTTTGATCCGTCTTTGACCTTCTTATGCGTATCACCACTCAATCATCTGACGTCACCGTATCATCCAGCTCACCAGCTCCCCCACCCTCAGGGCTCCAAAAAATGCCAGCGAGAATGCCGCCCTAAACAATCTCAGCTCAAAACCTGATGTCCAAACCTGGGGCAAAACACTGATTATCCCCCCCAACAAACCTCATGAGACTGGCCGCCTGCTATCAGCCGTCCTGTGCTCCTTCTGCCAACCCTTCAGTGCTTGGCGTACCCAAAATCCTTTTGTCATATCTGCCCAACCCTCCAGTCGACACAAGAACGCCAAAGCCGACATCTTTTTGTCAACCTAAGCCGGGGTCTCGCCTCCTGCCAACAACTCGCTCACGTACCAAATTAACAACCCTTGCCTATCTCCCTCCGTTGCAGGCACCCCGAACTCTTCCACCAAGGCCCACCACTGCTGCCACGTCTTTACATACGACCCCCAAGTAGATGGTGCAACCGACTTTTGTATTAAGCTAAACAGGCATCTTACAGGATCTCCAGCAGCCAACTTGGGCACGACGCGCCAACCTCCCTTGCCTCGGGTGCCAATTTCCTGAAGCGCTCCCACTGTGAGCGAGAAAGAGCGTCAGCTATCCCGTTTTCCACCCCGGGCACATGCGCCACCCTGCACCACACATTGTACCACAGACAACCCAACACCAGCTGCCTGAGCAGCACCATGACCGGTAATGAAGAGGAAGTCTGTGTGTTAACTGCCGCAACCATCGACATATTGTCTGACCGAAAACACATCACCTTGTTCCTCAGCACCTCTCCCCATAGGGTCACCGCCACCACCAGTGAGAACAATTCTAGAAAGACTAAATTCCTAATAAGAGCCGATTCCATTCATCGCCCTGGTCAGGGGCCCGCACACCATCTCCCCCCAGGTAGGCCCCAAAACCTCGCCGCATCTGTGAAGAGCTCAAGCCCCTCATTTGCCCTCACCTGTTCCAGCCAGTACGCCAGCCCGTAAAAGGACTCCAGGAAAGTGATCCACATCCTGATGTCCTCTTTCATTGCCGCCGTCAACCTGATGAAGTGATGCGGCTCCCAACCCCCCGCCGTTTCTAGTGATAGACGCCTGGTAAACACTCATCCCATAGGCAAAAAGTTCAACTTCCCGAGCACTGACTGAAGCTGCACTAACGTGACCTTTTTTACCCCCAGGGCCCCTTCCAATCCCCCAACCAAATCATAAATTTTTTCCCTCGGCAGCCTACATACCCTTTCGACCGTGTCGATCTCGATCCCCAGGAATTTTATCACGGTTGCCGGACTTTACGTTTTGTCGTTCGCCACAGGCACCCCAAACGCCCCACACATTTAGCATGCTTGCCAACAACAAATCGCATACCCTAGTGCCTGCCGGCCCTACGCACAAAAAAGTCCAAGTAGTGGGTGACGAACCCCATGCCCACTCTCACCTTTACTACCCACTCCAAGAACGAGCTAAAGGCTTCAAAATAGGCGCATGAAATTGAGCACCCCATCGGGAGACACCGGTCCACGTAATACCCCCCCTCGAAAAAACACCCCAAAAGATACAAGCTATCCGGATGCACTGGTAGCAGCCGAAATGCGGATTCGATATCGGTTTTTGCCATCAATGCCCTGGGGCCTGCCTCCCTCACCATATCCAGAGCGAAGTCCAACCATGTATAAGACAGCTCTTTGTCTATACCGTCATTCACCGACGCGCCCCTCGGGAAAGATAGGTGGTGTATGAGACCAAATTTGCCTCGCTCCTTCTTGGGCACAACCCCCAATGGGGACACCACCAGATCCTCCAGAAGGGGGGGCGCTGAATGGCCTCGCCATCCGCCCCAAGAAAACTTCATTCCCCAACTTTTCCCTTAGCACCTCAGGCTGCTCCCTTGCCGATTTCAGATTTTTAAAGCGAGCGAGGGGCTGCACATGGAACCCTAAAACCCAAATCGAAACAGTCTGCCAGTAAATGAGCCACCACTTGATCCGGGTACTAATTTAACCAGGGGCGCATCTCCGCCCCTCTCACCACCAGGGATACCCCTTTTTCCAGGACCATCAGCCCCCCTGCGCCCCCCCCAACCCTTCTTAAACATCTCCCAACTGCGTGACATGGGCCCCCATCTTCAGAAGGAGTCATTGAAGGCCCAGCACAAACCCAGTCTCAACCCTTCTCCCAGCCCTCAACCCCAAAACGTTCCAACGGCAGTAACGTGAATATGTCCACGTACTCCCTTCGCCATATTTTTTCCTTCACCTCCTGTTTTAAATGCCCCCCCAGCGGACCCTCATAACACACGTAGGTCTGCCCCTTGGCTGAATCTGAAATTGGTAGGGACCTATCGCCCCCCCTAGCTCACCCAACTCCAGATCTTCCGAATTTACTCCCTCCCTGCTAGCTGCCCGTGCTGCCCCTTGCTGCAGCGCCCCCCCCCCCCCGGTACCACTCGTCGCCACCAGCAACCTTGGTGCCTACACCGCCTCCAGTCCTTGTGGCGCCCCCTTGGACCCCCCGCTCGCCGATAACTCCCGAGCCATCACCCCCAGACGCCCCACCCGCAGCTTGCGATAACGACAATAGATCACCCTGCCGAGCGATCACGCCGCTTGGTCCTCCTGTGCGCTGTTCCAATCCCTGAGTCGCCGTGCCTGACTGGCCCAGCGACCCACTTCCCAACGGACGTCGTGACGCCACCGCCATTTCTGGTGCCGTCGCAACGCTGCTGGAAAACGAAGACAGCCCACTGACCCCAGCCCGCCACGAACAGACCACCGACCCGATCGCCGTCGTCCTCGATAGTCCATCCTGGTGCTTCGACCGCCACGCTGACCCAAGCCGGACCTTGATCGACCACCGCCTGCGTCCGCGGCGCTTGGACCTAGTTACGAGTGGGCAGGAGAAGACGCCATGCGCACCAGCTCGCCAGGCTGGAGGGCTGCCAGGTCAAAGGGCCACTCGCTCAGGGATGCACCATGCTGAGGGAGCAGACGAGGGAAGGGGGGCATCCCGCGGTGCCGGGGGGGGAAGGGGGGCAACACGGGGGTGAATGCCGGGGAAAAACGGTCGTGGGAGAGCAGGGATGATGCTCCCGCAGGGGGCCCCCGCTGTAGGCCAACGTGAGGTTGGCGCGGGAGTCATCCCCGACCTGTGTGGAGGGGGGGTGAATGTGATGTGCTGTTTGGGGGCACATCCCTCCCCGGGTCCGCACTCTGCTCTGTCCAGAGCAGAGCCTTGACCCCCGTGGAGGACTCTGCAGCCTCGCCCTGCCCTGCGAGGGAGAGGCGAGAGGAAGCCGGACCAGACGAGGAGGATGGCCCAGGCGGGGAGGCAGCTGGGCAGCTGCCTCCTCCACCCACCCGGCACCCGCCCAGCAGACCTACCGCGGCCGGAGCCACAAGGTAAGCCCTGCACCGAAGAGGAAGGAGGAGGGGGAGGAGGAGGGGGTGAGGGGAAGGGGGAGCAGGAACAGTGGCTTAACCCTGCGGATCAGAACGGCGGAGGGGAGAGGGGCTGATCCGGGCTATAGCCAGGCCTGCCCAACGGGGATGGGAGGGGGGTGGCGGCGAGGCGGACTGGGAAGGAATTACGCTCCTTACCCAGTCCTTGCCTTGCGACTTCCCTGCGCAACTCAGCTAATAGGGTCTCCATTTTTACTTATCTGAATTGGCTGGACGAGCGTCAGTCCATCCACGCCGGAGGTCAAAGAGTAAGGAGAAGGGAACGGACATCCCCTTTATACTCCCCCTCCCCCCTGAGGTCACTTCCCCCATTGACCAGTTCCACATGGCTGGTCTGCCTCCGGACAGGAACCCCGGCCCAGGTATGTGGGCTGCCCTCCTTAAAGGGACGGCGCTTTCTGGATGGGCTTGCACAGCCAAACAATATGAGTATGGTGCTAGCACCCTCGGGAAAAAATATTTACATTTAAACTAGCCAGAGGTCCCAGGCAGACCCCCAAACTATCCCCAGCAAAATATGTGCTGCACACATACACCAGGATTTGGTCAAATAGGTTGCTTTATTGAAATACAAATGCATGCATAGAAAAACACATTAAAACAAACAGCAAAATAGGACAATTAAAAGCTATGGGCCAGTAAGATAACCCTAAGAATTTTGTATTTTGGCATACAGTGGTTAGTTGTGGTTAGGTACTGGTGGAGTTTATACATTCAATCTTTCCATTTTTAATTAAACATTCTGGCACCTCTATTTCGTTTTTGTGAAAAGGTTAATATTTTTCTTCACCCCATCTTCTTTGTGATCAAAGTCACAGAATAGTTCCTGAGCTAGAGTGTTGTCCTGACAACTACAGGGGGATTTGGGCCTAGCCAACATCTTAGATGCTTGTCCAGAGTCTGGGACTTTGCCACCATTACTACCATGGTAGAAGCACAGGCTACAAGACCTGAAATCACTGACCCAGGTTTAAAAAGGGTTTTCAGATGCCTGTAAAATCTCAAAGATGCCAGACTTGCAATAGGAAGGACCTGAGATAAAACTCCAGTAGGATAATCAGTTAAGGGAATCCACGCAAACTAAGCATTAGCTGCTTTAAGCAGTTTGTCAGGTTTAAGTCATTCTGTCTTGGCTATGTGATACAATTCATTTAGGCCAACCTTTCAGAGATAGCGTCTGCACATTTTGGGTATTTAAACTTTAACCAAGAATGATTTCTCTCACATATTCTTCAAGCATTCCCTGCATTCCAAATGCAGCTAAACCTTCGATGGTCTGCTTTACAAAAGCAGACTATTCAAAAGAAACAACTCTTGATTTTATAGAATTTTGACTGCAATGTGGAGTGGCATGCTTTTACATCCATACATGTAAAGGGCAGCTTGCTTGCAAAAGACTGGGCCGTGAAACAGCCATGTAAAGAGCTGTGGCAAACTGTTGCCAGAATAACCTACATTATGGAATGCCAACATATCAGTGTTTGAAGCATTAGTATTACTATTTAAAGAGCACCATCTTGTGTGGTACTCACTGTTTCTAAACCTGCGGTATGCGTACCCCAGGGGGTACTCGGCAGTGTTTAAGCATGCACCAAAAAGTGGGGGTCTTTCTTGAAACATTATTCTTTCTTGCTTCAAAAAGTGCTACAAACCCCATGTAGGCCCTATGGCCTTCCTATTTTGGTTACATTAGTAATTGATCCATGCCTTGTAATGCTTGTTGCTAGGGGGTACTTGGCATATTAAAGTGGCAAACTATTAAGCATCTGTGGCTGTAAACAGCCATATGTACTGGGAAAAGACTTAAAGTAAGGCCCCATGTAGGAAGGTGCATGGTCTTTTACTGTACTATATCCAAAATTGAAAGCTGGACTTAACTGGTCAAACTGGGACATTCTAGGGACTAACTAATGGGTACAAAACAGAGTGGATCCTCTAAACTTGCCCCTCTAAACAAGTCCTTGGTATGAAAGGATCGTCTATAAGAGGACTGAGAACCCCACACCAGATGCTACAGATACCTTGAGTCAGGCCGGGGAAAGTGGGGATCGGGGTCCGCTGTCGGACGCCGCTGCCACCACCACAGGTGTCATTGTGTGTGCGCTCCAACGTGGAGCGCGGGCGTGCATGCGCAGTAGCGGTGGTTGGCGTACTTCCGGCCGGAGTATGTAATCACTGCGTGCAGCTGGGGCCAGGCGTGGGAGCGATCGGGAGGGTATGTACTTAAGGGGGGTTGTCACCCTTGGTCCCCAGCCGCATACTGACCGTGAGCAAGAGTCCACACGGGACTCGAAACGCGTTGGTCTTTGCCTGAGGGGGGTCCTCCTGCTCATCATGTTGAAGTAAGCACTCTCTTTGTTATGTGTGGTCTGTGTTCCCTCCCTTCGTGAATGGGTTTAAATACTTTGCACAAGGCACTATTTTTGACGGAAGCACTGGCACTTTATTAGGATTAGGATATCAATTTTGGATTAGATTTTAAGTTATAGATGTATATATGTATTTACTGATTAAATAACATGGAATCACTATGAATTGTATAGATATGAGATTATATTATTCATGAAGGAGTGTGCCCCTGGTGGCTTACCATGCATATGGTTCAGTTAAATTGTTTTTAAATTGGTTTTAAATATGCTACAATAAAATGGATTTATGAATTAATTACATTGAGTGCAATAGTGAGTCTCTGCGTGGCTATTTGGCAGGGGGTTCAGAGGTCACCCCAAAATAATTCAACAGATGAGCGAAGGAGCGAGGCTGGGAGCGGGTACGGGGACCTGCTGCCGGGGCCGCCGCTGTCTCTACTGCGGCTGAGGAAGGCGGCATGCTCGAGGAAGTTAGGAGCAGCGGGCAGGAGTGATGAAGACCTGCCAGCGACGACACCACATCTTCTGCAGAAGACAAAACAGGTGAGCCACAGGGGTTGAGGGGTGAACGCAACAGGCTCTGCTGCACACGCTCTCTCAGAATGCAGGAGAGGTCCCTGGAGGCAGGCAGAATGGCCAATCCCCAGAGGCTGAACTTTGAAACAAGGGACGGGGACAGCAGCTTACTAAACACTCCACTGCCAGAGTTTGTCAGGGAGAGCATTAATGCCGAGTCCCTTGCTTCCCCACCAAGCAAGCAGGCCCACTCTATGCAGTGGCACAGAGCACCAACACTGAATGGGAAAGATCTTACACCAGTATTCCAGTGATGTAGTCCACCTCACACTGTTGATTTGTTATTGAACATATGTAACTGTGATGAGACAGCTGCTCCTGGGGGGCACTTTCTGTAATGGCTCCCACCTATGTATGTCTGCCATGGCTTCTATGTGGGGACCCCCTGCCTCACCCTGGTCGGGGGTATGGGTGTCAATATGCAACCCATAAGTGCACAGGTTTAGCAGACTGTCTGCAGCCATCGCCCGTTCTCCCAATCGGGGTGGGGTGGGATGCCCCGGGTCCCTGGTGGTCAGAGACTGGGGCCCTACACCTTGGACATGGGCCCGGCTACATCCCTGAGCCTGGGGGGAAGGGTCGGTGTTTTGGGGATGACCATGCTGGGGGGTATGGGGCCAGATGGTACATCCGGGAGTGCATGCACAGGTATATTCAGCTGGTTAGGTCCCCATGCGGCACAAGTTAGGTTACTTACGTTAGTAATTAGGTCTTAAATGTTCTACTGTTATTGATCGGGATTCAGGACCCAGGTTGCTGGCCTACATGGAGGCGCATCCTCTCCTTTTGAATCTTGGGGAGACATAGCTTCTCATGTTATTGAAGAGTGGGAGGACGGGACCTCGCTCCTGAGTTGCAAGGCCACTTTTCCCCAATAGTCCTCTGCATTGCCCTGTGGGATAAAAGCCCTGCAGGAATAACGCAAACCTTTGGAGTTACTTTCCCCAACACTCTTACTGCTGTCCCCTGTGGAGGGGAGCCTCTCTTGTTTATAGTTTCACAACACCTTTCCCATTCCTTGTCTCTCCTGTTCTCCTCTTCTCCACCCTCTTTCCCTTCAGGACCCGGACCACAGGTCTAGACGACATTACTCAGAGAACACTTCCCCTGCTCAGGTCCCCTACCCTTTTACAGCATTACTACCAAAGTTCTCAAAACTTAGGATAGATCGCTTCAAATGGCTGGTCTGAAAATATGTGCTTTCAATAATAAGGGATTGAACATCCCAGAAAAGAGAGCAAAAATTTTGTATGGTCTACACAAGGAGAAAGTTGATATTGTCCTGCTCCAGGAAACCCACTTCTGTGCTGGGAAAATCACAGATATCAAAAACAAATACTATGACAGGTGGTTTCACAGCCCAACCCAGAGAACACATGCAAGGGAGTCTATCTCCCTACATAAGAATTCCCCTCTAGAGCATATGGTGACATACACCCTAGCTATTTTTTACTTGCCTAATCAGAACCAGGTGGAGGTGGATTTAGAGTTTATGTGCCTACTTGAAGAATTTGCTAATGGTATCATACCACTGGGTGGGGACTTCAACATGGCACTCGACTCAACTGTCTACCCTGTGAGGAGGGTAGACTCCTCACAGGGTAAATCCCCAATATCTCATTCCAAACTCAACAGATTTCGCAAAGCACTTCAAGCGCTCCACTTGGTAGATGTTTGGAGAATTACGCATGGGGGGCTGCGACTACACGTTTTACTTGCGACACTTATAACCATCATAGGGCAGATACTATGATCAGATCACGCACCAGTTTTCCTGACCCTCTTGATCCCAGACTTGACCCCTAGACAGTGCAACTGGTGGCTCAATGACAATTTGTCTGTCTTGATGGATTCACCCCCATGTTTTATAAACACTGGGGGCCCAAATTGCACCCTTCCTGACAAAGGTGTTCAACATGATATCTAGCCAATGCCCCTTACCTAACCAAGCACTAGAAGCACATATATCGGTCCTCCCGAACCCAGAAAAGGACAGAACCTTACTAGGCAATTATAGACCTATTACATTGATTAACATGGATGTTAACTCTATGCTAAAATCATAGCCACGAGAATCCAACCTTTACTCCCTGCCCTCGTCCACAAAGATCAGGTGGGGTTCATCACAGGGAAGAAAGCCAGGGATAATATGCTGAAAAATACCGTTTTGTGAGTACTCACCTTTAAAACGGGTATTATGAGTGTGTCATACACTCCACTTCGATCTTCATGACATGTGGGTAATCTCCAGTAGAGGGCAAACTTCTGCAGAGATGAATATGCAAAAAAGAAAGCCCCTCCCGGTCCATATATACCTGGGACCTCCCACCAAATTCCCAGTGTAAAAAAGCAGTAAGGGAACCAGGAAGAACCAATTATAACCTAACAATCCAAACCAATGGTTCACCATATAAAAGCCCCAGAATACCTGAAAAAAGGGGTGGGGCGAAGTGGAGTGTATGGCACACTCATAATACCCATTTTAAAGGTGAGTACTCACAAAATGGTATTATTCTAAGTGTGCCATACACTCCCCTTTGATCTTCATGACATGTGGGACATCCAATAGCAGTGTCCGTCATGGGTGGGAACCAGAAACAGTAAAGAATGTACCAACTCAAACCACTGCAGCTTGCAGAACCTTGCGGCCAAAAACAGCATCCGCTGAAGCCCGCACATCAACCTTGTAAAACTTGTTCAAGAGAAGCCTGGTGCTGAAAAGCCCAGGACGCACCAACCGCAAAAGTAGAGTGCGCTGTGACCCTAAAAGGAGGAGTCCTCCCCTTAGCAGAATAGGCCCCAACAATGGCCTGACGAATCCATTTGCTAATCGTAGACTTAGCAGGTGCCAAACCTTTCCTGGGCCCGCAGGGCACTACGAAAAAAGCATCCGTCTTGCGGAAGGAAGAAGTAGTCACCAAATAGTACTTCACACAGCGAACAACATCCAAATTGTGCAGAACCCTCTCCTTGTCATTGCTAGGCTTAGGACACAAGGAAGGGAGAACAATATCCTCATTGAGGTGGAAAGCAGACACCACCTTAGGAAGGAAATCCGGCTTAAAACAAAAAAACACCTTATCCTGGTGTCTCTCAAAGTAAGGGGCCTGGATCGACAGAGCCACCAACTCAGAGACACGCCACCAAGAAAGCAACCTTCTGAGTGAGAATCGAAAGAGCAATATCCTGTAACGGCTCAAAAGGAGGACCCTGCAGAGCCGAAAGAACCAAATTCAAATCCCAAACAGGAACCACAGCCTTCCCGAGGGGGCCGCACATGCGCGACCCCTTGGAAAAAGGTCTTAACCAGCGGGTGTAAGGCAAAAGACCTCTGGAAGAAAACCGACAAAGCAGAAACCTGTCCTTTCAAAGTACTAAGCTGGAACCCAAGATCCAGATTATGCTGAAGAAACTCCAAAATCCTGGGTATCGAAAATGCCCTGCAAGGCAAGGCCCTAGCCTCACACCAATCAATATAGGACCTCCAAGTCCTATAGTAAATGCCAGAAGAGGACTGCTTCCTAGCCCTAATCAAGGTCTGAACAACAGCCTCAGACAAACCTTCCTCTTTCAAGATGAAGGTTTCAGCAGCCAAGCCGTCAAAGCCAGCGTTTGTAAATTGGGGTAAAGTAGATGACCCTGAGATAGCAGATCCGGCAACAAGGGAAGCCGGTACTGATCTACGGCCATCCTTACGATGTCTGCGTACCAAACCCTTCTTGGCCACCTTGGAGCCACCAGAATCGCTGGTGCCCCTTCTAGAACCAGTTTGCGAACTACCTTGCCCAGCATGGAGACGGGTGGAAACAGGTACAGAAAACCCAACTCCGGAAGTTTGTGATTGTGCCTCGAGGCAAAGAGATCCACCTCCGGAGTCCCCCACTTGCGGCAAAGATCCAGAAAAACCTCGGGGTTGAGAGACCACTCTCCTTGGCGAGAGGATCCCCTGCTCAGGGAATCCGCCTCAGTGTTCTCCACTCCCGCAATGTAGACTGCCGAAATGCAAGGAACATTGCTCTCCGCCCAGTGCAGGATCAGAGAGACTTCCCTGAGGGCACTCCTGCTGCGAGTCCCTCCCTGGTGATTGATGTAAGCTACTGCCGGTTGTCTGAACGAACCTGAACCGGTAGACCCCGTAAATGTGAGGTCAGCCAAGCCAGAACCAGTCGGATGGCTCTGAGCTCCAAGACATTGATGGGGGTGTGAGCCTCCGGAGGACCCCACACCCCGCTGAACTGATGACTTTTCCAATAACCTCCCCAGCCCGACAGGCTGGCATCCATAGTAACCGTCTCCCAACAAGGGACCAGAAAGGAACTGCCCTTCAACAGGTTGCTCGATTCCAGCCACCACCGAAGGGACTGCCGAACCCTGGGAGACATCCTGAAAGGTTGATCCAAAGACTGCGGACACCTGTCCCAATGCGTCAATAGGTGAAGTTGAAGAGATCTCATGTGAAACTGTGCAAACGGTACCGCCTCGAAGGATGATACCATCAAGCCCACCAGTTTCATCCCCTGTCGGATAGAGGGGCAAGGATTGGCCAGAAGAAGGCGGATCAGACCCTGAATCCCCTGCACCTTGGTCTGGGGCAGAAACACTCTGGCCAGAATGGTATCCAGATTCATGCCCAGAAATGAAATCACACGAGACGGGGAGAGAGAAGACTTGGTGCGGTTGATCACCCACCCGAACCTCTCCAGGGTCGACACCACCTGGTGGGTGTCCAGCTCCGCCTGACGGAGGGAAGAAGCTGAGATCAACAGGTCGTCCAGATAAGGCCCAATGCGAATGCCCTGAGCTCTGAGCAGAGCCATTATTCCTGCCAAGACCTTGGTGAAGACCCTCGGTGCCGAGGTCAGACCAAAGGGAAGAGCTGCAAACTGATATTGTTGATCCTCCACCACAAACCGGAGGAATATCTGATGTGCCTGAAAAATCGGAACATGCAGATACGCATCCTTGATGTCTATGGATGTTATAAAATCCCCTTGGCGAAGGGAATTGATAGCCGAGCGCAGAGTCTCCATGCGGAACTTTTTGGCTCTGATAAACCTGTTGAGAACCTTGAGATCTAGAATGGATCTCACCGAACCCTCCTTTCTGGGAACCGTGAAAAGGTTGGAGTAGTAACCCCTGCCTCTCTCCGACGGAGGCACTGGGCATATAACCCCCATATCCAGAAGGTTTTTCACTGCTAACAGGAGCCCCTGTGCAGCCTGAGGGTCCGAGGGCACCCGAGACCTTAAGAATCTTGGGGGCGGCCAGTACTCGAACTCCAGTTTGTACCCAGAGGAGACCACTTCCAAGATCCAATTGTCTGTGACCTCCCGGGCCCAGACCTGGAAGAAGAGCCGCAGCCGTCCCCCCACCCTGGCGGGTGAGGGCGCCCCTTCATTGCTGAGCTGGTTTAATGGCAAACTTGGGCTTGGAACCCCAGGCTGCCGCGGGACGTGCCCGACCTCTGCCTCTGTTCCAGGACGAGCCCCTGACACCCGAGAAGGCCAAACCCCTAGCCGCTCTGGCCCCTCGAAAGGAAGGAGTGAACGAGCCAGCCCCCCGAAAGGGGTGGTGCTGTTTCCTCCGCTGAGGTAACTTACCTCCTTTAGCAACAGCATCCAATTTATCTCCAAACAGCCGTGAACCCAAGAAGGGAAGAGCTGTGAGCGACTTCTTGGCCCCAACGTCCGCTGTCCACTGGCGGAGCCAGACCAATCTGCGCATAGCCACCAGTAAGGCTGAAGTCCTACTACACACGACAATAGAATCTTCCATCGCAGCCATGACAAAATCCATGAACAATTCGCATTTATTAAGGATAGCGAATTCAGCGCAAGCTGGATCAAACTGAGCGTTATTCAGCCAGTCCCTGATAAGAGACCTGGTAGCAAGCGACACCAGGGCAGATGCACTAACAGGCCGCAGGGCCGAGCCCACGCAGGCAAATGCGTGGCACGCCATCTGATCAAGGCGCTTATCCTCGCCATCCTTAAGGGAAGTGGCGTCAGGGGTGTTCAGCACAGAAGAGTTGGTCAAACATAAAACTGGCGCGTCGACCTCGGGAGGAGAAGACCAGCGCTTAACCGCCTCCACCGGAAAAGGATACTTCTTATCCCATCCCTGAGGAACACCAGGAAGCCGACTGGGCCTCTCCCATTCTCTAAGGATCTGCGCATCAAAGTGACCCTGGGTAGGGAATTCCAGACGGGGCTTGCGGGCCCCCAAAAATTCCCCCTTCTTGAGAGGGGGCGCCTCAGGCGGTTCAATATCCAACACCTCCAATAAATGTGACAAAACAGTGGCCGTATCTACGGCATCCCCCAGCGCCTGCCTTACATCGGCATCCCCAGACTGAACATAGTCAGCCATAGTTTCCTGATACAATTCCCCCTCCTCTAACGGGGAATAATCTGACAAATCAACAGAATCGTCGTCAACATCCCACAAGGGCTGGGCCGACGACAAATGTCTCTTTTTAACCTGGGCCTTCTTGCCCACCGTGCTAGCAATATCATCAAAACATCAGAGAGCGACTCCCCGCTGGCACCAATGTCACTCAGGGTACGGATAAGGTGGGGAGGGGAAGGCGATGAAGCGGGAGGAGCCGACCCAGAAGGCTGGGTACCAGACTGCCGCGTTATGGCCTTTTGTGCGCATGGTATACAGATCAGCACATTCTCCCCCGTAAGGGATACCCCACACCCGGCCCGGATTGTCCCAGAGGGAGCCCGAGCCCTGTATCCTGCGGAGCCTCCATATGGTGAATTTTTGTGGTCTGTCGCAAGACCGCAGGGAATTTACGCCTAAGCAACCCGGGATGCCCCTTAAAAGTCCCGGTGGGAGGATTCGAGGTGAACAAATTTACACTAGGGGCCCCAGGACCAGGAGGTACACCCTTAATATGCACATATACAATGCAATCTGTAACACACAAAACAGGCAACATAAGTGCAATCCAACATATATAAGGCAATAACACATACCTAATTGTATATATATATATATATATATATATATATATCTGTATCCCAGCCAGACATGCGCAATCAAAACAAAAAAACACACACACACACATGCCCGCAATCAGTGGGGGCCCCCAGCTAGAGAGGGCCCCCCACTTACCCTCCGGAGCGCAGCTCAGAGCCAGCATCAAAATGGCCCCCGAGAAGTGCCTGATGCAGAAAGAGGAACAGAAGGGGGAGGGCGGGCCAGCGCAGAACGCGCGCTCGCCAGGCCACGCCCCCCTCCCAGCAACGCAGATCCCCTAGGAATGAGCTACAGAATCGCGCCAAAGAAGGGGGCGGGGTTACCGCGGCCGCGCCGAGAGCCCAGCCCCGCCCCCTCCCTGAACACAGCCTGAGAGGGAGAAGCTCCCCCAGGCTAATCCCAGCACCAGACATGGTCCCAGAAGTAAAACACACACTGTCAGTCACACACACACACACACACACACACAGTGAAATCACACACCCACACACACAGGGGCATGGGAGAACGAAAACTAATTAACGGCCAGGCCAGGCAACCTCCCCCCCCCCCGCTGGAGGGGAGTAAGGGACCCAGAAGGGGGGGAACCCTGCCAGAATCCGGCCATAGCATAGAGGAATGGGGCATCCCACACCAGGATCACCAAAAACCTGGATAACCGCCTACCCCATAGTGAGGTCTCACGGTGGAGCAGTGCTCCTTCCGCACCCATAGGGTGCAGCCTACCTTCACCAGGACCCGCAGCCTAAGCTGGGAGGCTCAAATAGGGGCAATTTAGAAAGGGTCCTGGCAGTAATAGGGACAATAAACGGCTTAATTGTAAGTAAAGAAGTCTTCATCTTCTGTCTTGTCGTCTTCCCTGCAGAGAAGGAACTGGGAATTTGGTGGGAGGTCCCAGGTATATATGGACCGGGAGGGGCTTTCTTTTTTGCATATTCATCTCTGCAGAAGTTCGCCCTCTACTGGAGATTACCCACATGTCATGAAGATCGAAGTGGAGTGTATGGCACACTTAGAATACAATCTTGACAGGGTCCATTGGAGCCTCCTCAATGCCACACTGATACAAGCAGGGGTGGGATCATCTATGCTGGAGAGAATTATGACCCTGCATCGTATCAAGGTTAGAGTCAATGGCTCCCTCTCAGGCTCACTTAGTACCAGAAATGGCAGCAGCCAGGGATGCCCCCTATCCCCCTAGTATATGTGCTGGTCATGAAGCATCTTGCCAGTACCCTGAGGGCCATCCCCCTCCCCCTGCCCCCCCCCCCCATCAGAGTCACCTGCGGGGAGAGAGAATATAAACGCTCTTTTTGCTGATGATCTCTTACTATACATAACCTCACACTTCCCTGCCCGCCATTATGGCACAGTTTGACTGATTCAGACACCTCGATAACTTTAAGGTAAACCTTACCAAAACAAAAGCTTTGAATATTTCCTTACACACGCAAACACTATTATAGGCAAACGTTCCTTTCAAGTGGCAAAAGAAATCCATTAAATATGCAGCTATATAAACTTTCCTGCTTCTTAACCTTAGTAAGCCTAAAATCCTATGGTAAAAAACAGTATTCTTGGCTGGGACACATCAACATACTGAAAACAGACATATTACCCCCTTTTTTAGATATATTCTAAGCAGTCCCAGTAGCTAGGGTTCTTTAAGATACCACAAGAGGCTTTCTCGAAATGTATTTGGGACAACAAAAATCCTTGGGTAAGAATGGCAACCCCTTTGTAGGGTGAGGGGGTTTGGGGATCCCAGACCCAAAAACATATCATGCTGTGGCAGTTCTGGTACGGCTCACAGACTGGTTTCACCAGAAAGAAAATCTCTGGGTCACATCCGAGAACGACATGCCAACTCAGTCTGGTAGACCTTTTCCCATCGACCTGGGAAGTTTACGCTTCCCTACCTGACATATTCCTTGCTGACCCTCTGGAATAGGACCCTCAAGCAGAGACAACTCATATCATAACATCAAACCATAGACCTGGACCTCTCACTCCTGTATTCAACAATCCGGCATGGGATCCAAAAAATTCCTTATATGGGAGCACCCAACCCACCTACCTTACAAGATCCCCAGACACTTAGCAGGGGAGAAAAAATTTCTTGGTTTCCACATACCCAGGTGGTCGCCTTAACTCCCACACCCCCAGATACGACTTGTCCCTCCCTCTAACAACCTTTGAGAACATTCTCAAAGCACCCTCACCCCTGACACATACAACCTCCAGAATGGCAAGGTGGACAGTGAGCAACTGCATTTCACCAAGAGATGGGAGGAGAAGTTAGGACAGACATTCAAGGCAAAATACGGGGGGAAATCCTTAGTTTTAACACGCAAACTCTCTATGGCTTGTAGAGTGCAAGAAAGAAATGATAAAATCCTCACCAGATGGTATAAATGCCCAGCTGACTTGGTGAAGTACAGGGGACCCACATCTGGTGATTGCTGGGGATGCAACAGAGCTACAGGAACCATAACCCACATTTGGTAGGAATGCCCAAATGTGAGGTTCTTTTGAGGGAGGGTCCTGGGAATCTATGAATATCTGACTCTTGAACACATCCCAAATACCCCTCACAGTGACCCTTCTCTATATGATTCCAGGATCAATAGCATCCAGTAAAAAAGGCCTTCTCGGGCACCTCCTCACAGCCACTGGATCATTGATCTGCAGGCACTAGCATACCAGTGACACCCCTTTCATACGCGAATGGCCATCCATCCTTGAAAATACATTAAAAAAATACCATTTTGTGAGTACTCACCTGAAAAATGGATATTGTTGGTGTGCCACACACCCCGCTTCACTTCTTAAATATTCATCACTTCATGGGTTAATCCACCGCAGGTGACGTAGTGCAGAGAGGAAGTCTTGTAACGAGCCCCCTTCCGGCCTATATATACCTGGTACCTCCCTTCAATCACCAGTATATTCAAAAAGCAGAAAGACAAGGTACCAGTATTCCACCAGTAACCTCCAAAATCAATTTTGATATAAATAAATAAGGGCTTCACCATATAAATGCTTCGGTAATACCGAAAAGGGCGGGTGTGAAGCGGGGTGTGTGGCACACCAACAATATCCATTTTTCAGGTGAGTACTCACAAAATGGTATTATTCTTGGTGTGCCACACACCCCGCTTCACTTCTTAAATATTCATCACTTCATGGGACATCCAAAAGCAGTGTCCACAAGGGAAGGGCATCTCAAGGCCAGGTGAAGCATAACTTAAATGACTGCAGTCTGCAGAACTTTGCGGCCAAAAACAGCATCTGCTGAGGCCCGCACATCAACTTTGTAAAACTTAGAAAAAGTGTGAACAGAAAACCAGGTGGCGGCCTTACAAACCTGTTCAACAGAAGCTTGGTGCTGAAAAGCCCAAGACGCCCCAACAGCGCGAGTGGAATGATCAGTAATACGAAAAGGGGGAACTCTTCCCTTAGCAGAATAGGCTGCAGTAACGGCCTGACGTATCCACTTGCTAATGGCAGATTTGGCTGGTGCCAAACCCTTCTTAGGCCCATGGGGCACAACAAAAAAGGAATCCGTCCTACGGAAAGGAGACGTGATAATCAAGTAGTACTTAACACAGCGTACTACATCCAAACAATGCAAAACCCTCTCTTTGTCATTCTTAGGATTAGGACACAAGGAGGGAAGAACAATATCTTGGTTCAAATGAAAAGCAGAAACAACCTTAGGAAGAAAGTCTGGCTTGAACCGAAAGACCACTTTATCCTGATGCCTCTCAAAGTAAGGCGCCTGGATAGTTAAGGCCGCCAATTCTGAGACACGCCGGACAGAAGTGATCGCTACCAAGAAGACAATCTTCTGAGTCAGGGTAGACAAAGCAATATCTTGCAAAGGCTCAAAAGGAGGAGCCTGAAGAGCCGAAAGAACCAAATTCAAATCCCAAACAGGGAGTAATGGTTTCCTGGGAGGCCGCACATGCGTAACCCCCTGGAAAAAAGTCTTAACTAAAGGTTTAAGCGCAACACGCTTCTGAAAAAAGACAGATAAGGCAGAGACCTGCCCTTTCAATGTACTTAGCTGGAGACCAGAGTCCAGCCCTGATTGTAAAAACTCCAGAATCCTGGGGACCGAAAGGACCCTACAAGGAAAAGATCTTATCTCACACCAAGTGATATAGGCTTTCCAAGTCCTATAGTAGGTGATGGAAGAAGACTTCTTCCGGGCACTGATCAGAGTCTTAATGACTGAATCAGAAAGACCCTCCTCCTTCAGGATGGAGGTTTCAGCAGCCAGGCCATCAAACCCAGCGCTGGTAAATTGGGGTAACACAATTGACCCTGAGTGAGCAGATCGGGCCGAAGAGGCAGAACGAACTGGTCCACTGCCAGCCAAATGATGTCTGCGAACCTTATTCGTTTTGGCCACCTTGGGGCCATGAGAACGGCGTACACCCTTTCCAGAGCAAACTTCTGAAGAACTCTGCCCAGCAAGGGCCACGGAGGAAACAGGTATAGAAATCCCAGAGCTTCTCAGTTCAGGGACCTGACGTCCACTGTCAGAGCCAGAGGATCCCGGGAGAGTGACACGAAGCTTGGGAGCCTGTGATAGTGATGAGGGGCCAACAGGCCCACCTCCGGAGTCTCCCATTGGAGACACAATAAGAGAACCACCCGAGGATGGAGAGCTTATTCTTCCAGACGGGGAGAGCACTTGCTCAACCGGTCTGCTACCTGTTCCATCACCTCTGGAATGTAAACCGCCGAGAGACAGGGAACATGGAACACTGCCCATGTCTGGATCAGGGACATTTCTCTGATGGGTAAGTGGGGCCTCCACTGCCCCTGAAGCCGCAGCTCCTTCCAGAATCTGTCCCATCCCGACAGACTGGTGTCCGTGGTGACACCTCTCCAAGGGAGGGTCAGGAAAGACCTGCCCTGTACAAGATTGGTCAAGACCAATCACCACAGGAGGAACTGCCGTACACGGGAGGACAATCGGAAGGACTGCTCCAACAACAGAGGCTGCTGGACCCAACACGCTAGCAGAAATAGCTGAAGTGTTCTTGTGTGAATTTGGGCAAAGGAAAGACACACTCCGTCTTGATGAGAGATCAGGCCGGGATGAACCGACCCCTGAATGGACCGCGAGGGAGGGTGAGACTCGAATTCCAGGTTGTGACCTGTCGACACTACCTCCTGGATCCATCTGCCTAGAACCACAAGGTTCCAATGGTAGAAGTGTCGTAATAGTCCCCCCACCCGCATGGGTGAGGGCAGCCCCTCATTGCTGAGTGAGCTTATCAGCAGGCTTGGGCTTGGTGCCCCAGGACTGAGTGGGCCGGCCACGGCCCCTCCCCCGAGTCCAACCTGCGCCACTGGTAGCGGGAAAGGACGTACCTTTGCCCGCTCCGAACCTTTGAAAGGAAGGCCTACCGGAACTTGTCCCCCTGAAGGGACCACGAGGCCTTTTGCGTTGTGGCATCTTACCATCTTTTGCGACTGAATCAATTTTCTCCCCAAACAGACGCAACCCCAAAAAGGGGAGAGCTGTAAGTACCTTTTTGGAAGCCGTGTCTGCTGACCACTGACGCAGCCATACTGACCTGCAAATAGCCACCAGCATAGCTGCCGCCTTGCTACTCATAGTCAGCGCATCGTCCTGAGCGGCCAGGACATAAGCCACAAAAGATTCACACTGCTTAAGTGCAGTGAACTGTTTGCAAGCGGGATCAAGATCCTCATATAGCCCCTGAATTAGGGACTTAATTGCCAATAGAAGAAGGGCTGAAGCACATACCGGGCGCAATGCTGACCCGGAATAGATAAAACCATGTCGAGCGTATTGGTCAATCCTGCGATCTTCCCCATCTTTGGGGGTAGTGGTCTCAGCAGATTGTACCATAGCCGAGCTGGAGAGTCCTAGTACAGGGGTATCGACGTCCAGAGGGACAGACCACAGCCTCACCAATTCTGGTGGAAAAGGATAACGCTTTTCCCAACTGGAAGGAATTCCAGATAACCGTGTGGGATGTTCCCATTCCTTAAGAACCACCCTCTCAAAGTGGTGCTGTCTGGGAAAAACCAAACTCGGCTGAGGCTCTTTTAATAACTGACCCTTTGGCGGGGCGGCCGCCTCAGGCGTATCTAAACTCAAAATTTTAAACATTTGAGCCAGAATGGAGGGGGTGTCAAAAACAACCCCCTCTGACCAATCGCCGATCTCATCAGCCACATGCTGACCTGTCGGCTCATCTGACTCCGACGGGAGTTCATCCTCGTCAGGGGATCCATCGGACCATTCCACAGGTTCACAAAACTGGTCCTGTGGAGCCGAAGGTACCGGAGTCAGGTGCCTTCGTTTTGTAGCGGTTTTAAACGCTGCTTTAACGGGCATCATTTTCCGGGGGCAGGGCTGTGCTGCTGCCTCGGAATGTGAATCCCCACTTTTGACAGTGTCATGCGGGGTCCGGAATAGGGATGGAGAGGTAGGAGATGATGAAGGATGCGATGGCACCGCAGCCGAAGCAACGGACTGGCGCGCAATAGTCTGTTTTGCACAAGGGATGCAAATAAAGATATCATCAGCTGGGAGTGGAACCCCACAACCTACGCACCCCCCAAACGGAACAGCAGAACCGTTTCCGGAATCTACGGAAGCCTCCATATGGTGTTTTATGGTATTCGCAATAATGGGACTTTTAAGGCATAAGCCGACCCGGGATGCCCCCTTTATTTTAGTAATGTCCCGGAAGGGATGATTTATATTAAAAAAATTTTTTTTTTTTTAAGTTTAGGTCCCCTTTAATAGAAACTATATATATATATATATATATATATATATATATATATATTTATATATAGTCTATGTATATAAACATTCAAATCAATCCCAATAATTAGCCAGGCACATAGAGCCGGAGGGCTAGCATAAGCAGGGATCCCAGGATCTGCAAGGCAAGAAAACAACCATCAGATCCTTCACATGTGTATAACATATAAGTATGGCACCAAGTGCCCTTAAATGACGCCCCCTTGATAATAGTGATTTCTCACTGTATTATTAAACAATATCCCCCATTTAACGGCCCCAACGGGAGGGGCCGCTTACCTGTACAGCAATCAGCCGGTAAGCCTGCAGCCAGCAGCCATGAGCCGGCAGAAGACAAAGTGCGGCCGTGCGCCCACGTGCCTTCCTGTTTTGAAGGAAGCTGGGACGCTGGGCCCGCCGCTGATGCCGCATGACGTCGACGCATGACGTCGGCGCCGCGCCCCCGGCGCCGCGTCAGCGGGCCCGCCCCCCCCCTACGCCGATCAGCTGGAACGCTTTACAGCTGATCACAGCACGCGCGTCCAGGCGGCGGAGGGGGGAGGGTAAAAACCGCATGTGCTGACAAAGCTCAATGAATGCCAGGTGAGAAGAGGGGAGAGAGGAGAGGGGGGAGGGGTAGGGGGCCACAAAGCAACCAACTGCCAGAGAAGTGGCCAGCCCGTACCCAGCGCAAGCTGCCCTAAAGCAGACCCAAAAATACCATTTTGTGAGTACTCACCTGAAAAATGGATATTGTTGGTGTGCCACACACCCCGCTTCACTTCTTAAATATTCATCACTTCATGGGTTAATCCACCGCAGGTGACGTAGTGCAGAGAGGAAGTCTTGTAACGAGCCCCCTTCCGGCCTATATATACCTGGTACCTCCCTTCAATCACCAGTATATTCAAAAAGCAGTAATACAAGGTACCAGTATTCCACCAGTAACCTCCAAAATCAATTTTGATATAAATAAAAAAGGGCTTCACCATATAAATGCTTTGGTAATACCGAAAAGGGCGGGTGTGAAGCGGGGTGTGTGGCACACCAACAATATCCATTTTTCAGGTGAGTACTCACAAAATGGTATTATTCTTGGTGTGCCACACACCCCGCTTCACTTCTTAAATATTCATCACTTCATGGGACATCCAAAAGCAGTGTCCACAAGGGAAGGGCATCTCAAGGCCAGGTGATGCATCACTTAAATGACTGCAGTCTGCAGAACTTTGCGGCCAAAAACAGCATCCGCTGAGGCCCGCACATCAACTTTGTAAAACTTAGAAAAAGTGTGAACAGAAGACCAGGTGGCGGCCTTACAAACCTGTTCAACAGAAGCTTGGTGCTGAAAAGCCCAAGACGCCCCAACAGCGCGAGTGGAATGAGCAGTAATACGAAAAGGGGGAACTTCTCCCTTAGCAGAATAGGCCGCAGTAACGGCCTGACGTATCCACTTGCTAATGGCAGATTTGGCTGGTGCCAAACCCTTCTTAGGCCCATGGGGCACAACAAAAAAGGAATCCGTCCTACGGAAAGGAGACGTGATAATCAAGTAGTACTTAACACAGCGTACTACATCCAAACAATGCAAAACCCTCTCTTTGTCATTCTTAGGATTAGGACACAAGGAGGGAAGAACAATATCTTGGTTCAAATGAAAAGCAGAAACAACCTGGCTTGAACCGAAAGACCACTTTATCCCGATGCCTCTCGAAGTAGGGCGCCTGGATAGTTAAGGCCGCCAATTCTGAGACACGCCGGACAGAAGTGATCGCTACCAAGAAGACAATCTTCTGAGTCAGGGTAGACAAAGCAATATCTTGCAAAGGCTCAAAAGGAGGAGCCTGAAGAGCCGAAAGAACCAAATTCAAATCCCAAACAGGGAGTAATGGTTTCCTGGGAGGCCGCACATGCGTAACCCCCTGGAAAAAAGTTTTAACTAAAGGTTTAAGCGCAACACGCTTCTGAAAAAAGACAGATAAGGCAGAGACCTGCCCTTTCAATGTACTTAGCTGGAGACCAGAGTCCAGCCCTGATTGTAAAAACTCCAGAATCCTGGGGACCGAAAGGACCCTACAAGGAAAAGATCTTATCTCACACCAAGTGATATAGGCTTTCCAAGTACTATAGTAGGTGACGGAAGAAGACTTCTTCCGGGCACTGATCAGAGTCTTAATGACTGAATCAGAAAGACCCTCCTCCTTCAGGATGGAGGTTTCAGCCGCCAGGCCATCAAACCCAGCGCTGGTAAATTGAGGTAACACAATTGACCCCGAGTGAGCAGATCGGGCCGAAGAGGCAGAATGAACTGGTCCACTGCCAGCCAAACGATGTCTGCGAACCTTATTCGTTTTGGCCACTTTGGGGCCATGAGAACGGCGTACACCCTTTCCAGAGCCAACTTCTGAAGAACTCTGCCCAGCAAGGGCCACGGAGGAAACAGGTATAGAAATCCCAGAGCTCCTCAGTTCAGGGACCTGACGTCCACTGTCAGAGCCAGAGGATCCCGGGAGAGAGACACGAAGCTCGGGAGCCTGAGATAGAGATGAGGGGCCCACAGGTCCACCTCCGGAGTCTCCCATTGGAGACACAATAAGAGAACCACCCGAGGATGGAGAGCTTATTCTTCCAGACGGGGAGAGCACTTGCTCAACCGGTCCGCTACCTGTTCCATCACCTCTGGAATGTAAACCGCCGAGAGACAGGGAACATGGAACACTGCCCATGTCTGGATCAGGGACATTTCTCTGATGGGTAAGTGAGGCCTCCACTGCCCCTGAAGCCGCAGCTCCTTCCAGAATCTGTCCCATCCCGACAGACCGGTGTCCGTGGTGACACCTCTCCAAGGGAGGGTCAGGAAAGACCTGCCCTATACAAGATTGGTCGAGACCAATCACCACAGGAGGAACTGCCGTACACGGGAGGACAATTGGAAGGACTGATTCAACAACAGAGGTTGCTGGACCCAACACGCTAGCAGAAATAGCTGAAGTGTTCTTGTGCAAATTTGGGCAAAAGAAAGACACACAGCGTCCTGATGAGAGTTCAGGCCGGGATGAACCGACCCCTGAATGGACCGCGAGGGAGGGTGAGACTCGAATTCCAGGTTGTGACCTGTCGACACTACCTCCTAGATCCATCTGCCTAGAACCACATGGTTCCAATGGTAGAAGTGTCGCAATAGTCCCCCCACCCGCACGGGTGAGGGCAGCCCCTCATTGCTGAGTGGGCTTATCAGCAGGCTTGGGCTTGGTGAGACTGAGTGGGCCGGCCACGGCCCCTCCCCCGAGTCCAACCTGCGCCACTGGTAGCGGGAAAGGACGTACCTTTTCCCGCTCCGAACCTTTGAAAGGAAGGCCTACCGGAACTTGTCCCCCTGAAGGGACCACGAGGCCTTTTGCATTGTGGCATCTTACCATCTTTTGCGACTGAATCAATTTTCTCCCCAAACAGACGCAACCCCAAAAAGGGGAGGGCTGTGAGTACCTTTTTGGAAGCCGTGTCTGCTGACCACTGACGCAGCCATACTGACCTGCGAATAGCCACCAGCATAGCTGCCGCCTTGCTACTCATAGTCAGCGCATCGTCCTGAGCGGCCAGGACATAAGCCACAAAAGATTCACACTGCTTAAGTGCAGTGAACTGTTTGCAAGCGGGATCAAGATCCTCATATAGCCCCTGAATTAGGGACTTAATTGCCAATAGAAGAAGGGCTGAAGCACATACCGGGCGCAATGCTGACCCGGAATAGATAAAACCATGTCGAGCGTATTGGTCAATCCTGCGATCTTCCCCATCTTTGGGGACAGTGGTCTCAGCAGATTGTACCATAGCCGAGCTGGAGAGTCCTAGTACAGGGGTATCGACGTCCGGAGGGACAGACCACAACCTCACCAATTCTGGTGGAAAAGGATAACGCTTTTCCCAACTGGAAGGAATTCCAGATAACCGTGTGGGATGTTCCCATTCCTTAAGAACCACCCTCTCAAAGTGGTGCTGTCTGGGAAAAACCAAACTCGGCTGAGGCTCTTTAAATAACTGACCCTTTGGCGGGCGGCCGCCTCAGGCGTATCTAAACTCAAAATATTAAACATTTGAGCCAGAATGGAGGGGGTGTCCAAAACAACCCCCTCTGACCAATCGCCGATCTCATCAGCCACATGCTGACCTGTCGGCTCATCTGACTCCGACGGGAGTTCATCCTCGTCAGGGGATCCATCGGACCATTCCACAGGTTCACAAAACTGGTCCTGTGGAGCCGAAGGTACCGGAGTCAGGTGCCTTCGTTTTGTAGCGGTTTTAAACGCTGCTTTAACGGGCATCATTTTCCGGGGGCAGGGCTGTGCTGCTGCCTCGGAATGCGAATCCCCACTTTTGACAGTGTCATGCGGGGTCCGGAATAGGGATGGAGAGGTAGGAGATGATGAAGGATGCGATGGCACCGCAGCCGAAGCAACGGACTGGCGCGCAATAGTCTGTTTTGCACAAGGGATGCAAATAAAGATATCATCAGCTGGGAGTGGAACCCCACAACCTACGCACCCCCCAAACGGAACAGCAGAACCGTTTCCGGAATCTACGGAAGCCTCCATATGGTGATTTATGGTATTCGCAATAATGGGACTTTTAAGGCATAAGCCGACCCGGGATGCCCCCTTTATTTTAGTAATGTCCCGGAAGGGAGGATTTATATAAATTATTTATTTTTTTTTTTTTAAGTTTAGGTCCCCTTTAATAGAAACTATATATATATACTTATATATAGTCTATGTATATAAACATTCAAATCAATCCCAATAATTAGCCAGGCACATTGAGCCGGAGGGCTAGCATAAGCAGGGATCCCAGGATCTGCAAGGCAAGAAAACAACCATCAGATCCTTCACATGTGTATAACATATAAGTATGGCACCAAGTGCCCTTAAATGACGCCCCCTTGATAATAGTGATTTCTCACTGTATTATTAAACAATATCTCCCATTTAACGGCCCCAACGGGAGGGGCCGCTTACCTGTACCGCAATCAGCCGGTAAGCCTGCAGCCAGCAGCCATGAGTCGGCAGAAGACAAAGTGCGGCCGTGCGCCCACGTGCCTTCCTGTTTTGAAGGAAGCTGGGACGCTGGGCCCGCCGCTGACGCCGCATGACGTCGGCGCCGCGCCCCCGGCGCCGCGTCAGCGGGCCCGCCCCCCCCCCCCCTACGCTGATCAGCTGGAACACTTTACAGCTGATCACAGCACGCGCGTCCAGGCAGCATGTGCTGACAAAGCTCAATGAATGCCAGGCGAGGAGAGGGGAGAGGGGAGAGGGGGTAGGGGGCCACAAGCAACCAACTGCCAGAGAGGTGGCCAGCCCATACCCAGCACAAGCTGCCCTAAAGCAGACCCAAAATATACACATGCTACAGTGAATGTATAAACATGACATATATGTTAACATGCAGTGATACAGTGAAACACACATACTAAAGCACACCCTCACCACCCCCCCCAACGGGAGAGAAAGGGGCTACGGGGACCCTCGGGACAGGGGCATCCCATTTCCGGATCACCATGCCAGTTCGCCGCATTGCCCCATGCATGAGGTCGAGCGGTAGGAGATAAGCTCCTAGGCACTTTAAGTGCCATCTACCATTTGCCCGGTGAGCAGCCAAGGCTGGGAGGCTTCCTATTTCACCATAAAGGTATACAAACTCAAACCGGGCAGAAATAGACCAAAAGGGGGGTGGCGGGGTAAGAATACCCCGGCCTACCTGTAAGCAGGAGACTTCCAACTTCTGACTTGTCAGCAAGCAGAGAGAAAAAATACTGGTGATTGAAGGGAGGTACCAGGTATATATAGGCCGGAAGGGGGCTCGTTACAAGACTTCCTCTCTGCACTACGTCACCTGCGGTGGATTAACCCATGAAGTGATGAATATTTAAGAAGTGAAGCGGGGTGTGTGGCACACCAAGAATAATACAATTCTGTGAAATACTCACCTGTAGAATTGGTATTATACGTATACAGTACGTCCTGCTCCAGATATAATACTTACACTTGGGTTATCCTCCGCCAGATGGCGCTGTGCACTGCAGACATGCAAAAACAGGCTTCTCCCGGCCCTTCATATACCGAGGGACCTCCCACAAATCCCCAGCATTGAAAAGCAGTGAACAAGAAGCCGGGAGAATTTAACCACCAAAAAATAACTGGTAATGATAACAATGATATCAATAATAATGATAACAATAATGCAAAAACCAGGGTGGGGTGGAGCAGGACGTACTGTATACTTATATCAATTCTACAGGTGAGTATTTCACAGAATTGTATTATTCTAAGTATACAGTACGTCCTGCTCCAGATATAATACTTACATTTGGGACATCCAATAGCAGTGTCCATAAAGTAGGGTGGGATCCCCAACAAAAAAGGCAACTGCAGACAGTTTAAAGCACTGTCACCTGCAATACCTTGCTGCCAAGAGCAGCATGAGCTGAGGCTCTAACGTCAACCTTATAAAAATTTTGAAAAGGTATGAATAGAAGACCAAGTAGCGGTCTAGCAAACTTGTTCAACAAAAGCCTGGTGCTGAAAAGCCCAAAGGGCACCAAAGGCATGAGTAGAATAAGAAGAGAAGCGAATAAGAAGATTCTTCCCCTCAGTGGAATAGGCCTGAGTAACAGCCTGACAGGTCCAAACGCCAACAGTAGCCTTGGCAGAAGCCGAAAACCTTTCCTAGGACCAGAAGGAACCATCCCATCCAAGTAATGACCAGGCCCAAGGCCGCCTAACCCCCCGAGAACAGACGAGATCGGGCACATACAGGATGGAGTTGGCCGTAGACCCAAAGGAGCATCAGTTCTCCTAAAGGGCACAGTGACTACCAAGGAAACACTTCCAACACCTGTTCAAGGAAAGCAGAACCCTTTCCTCAGCTTGCTAGGAATAAGGCACAGAAGGAAGAACAAAATCTTGAATCAATGAACATAAGACACCACCTTAGGCAGAAAGTCCGGCTTAAGCGGAACACCACCTTATTCTGGTGTATCCCAAAGAACGGGGGCTATATAGACAGAGCCGCCCGCTCAGACACACGTCTGACTGAAATAACAGCCACCAGAAGGACAACCTTGAGGGTAAGAACAGCCAGAAAGCATCCTGACAAGGTCCAAAGGGAACACCCCGCAAGGCAGACAGAATCAAATTCAAAATCCATCAGGGACCATAGGATTACGCGGGGGATGCACATGAGTGACCCCCTGAAAGAAGTCTTAACCAAGGAAACTGAGCAAAAGACTTCTGCAGGAAGGCGGACAGGGCAGAACCTGACCCTTCAGAGTACTGAGTTGGAGAATTCCAACTCCAACCCATGCTGTAATAACTCTGGGAACAGAGAACGCCCGACAGGGAAGAGACCGAGACTCACACCAATCAATATGGGTACGCCATACCCTATAATAGATGGAAGAAGAAGAAGCTTGCTCCTAGACTTCCCATAGTCTCAATCACCGAGACAGATAAGCCTATCTCCATCAAGATGGATGTTTCAGCAGTCTGTAGATCGGGGTGGCGTAAAGGGGCTCCGAGTGAGCAGAGCTGGCACTCCTGGCAGAACGTACAGATCTACTGTCCTCAGTACCCCGTCTGCGAACCACACTCCACTAGGCCACCAGAATCACTGGTCCCCCCATCCAGAGCAATTTTGCGCGGAACCCTGCCTAGCAGGGGGAATGGAGAAAAGACATACAGAACAGAATGTCCTGCCATAACATTACTAAATCATCATGACCACGGCCAGAGAATCCTGGGACAGGGAAACAAGGGCCGAGAGCTTGTGATAGTGACGGGGCACACACAGATCCACACTGGTTGGACCTCAAAGTGACACAAGGATTAGCACATCCTGTCGCAGAGGGACCTCAACTGGAGTGAATACCACTGATATGCAGGGAACATTGTCCACCACCCAGATCAGGATCAGAGACACTTCCCGGAGGACCCTCCTGCTCCGGGTCCCTCCCTGAATATGTAATGTAGGCCAAGGCCGTCAGATAGGCCTAGCTCCCCCGAACAGGCAGGCCCTGAAGAGGAGTAGGCAAGCGAATTAGAACTAACTTGAACGTTCATAGATTCAAACATTGATAGGTGTATAGGCCTCCTAAGGGCCCCACCTCCCCTGGAACCGTAGGGACTTCCAGAAGACTTCCCCTCAACCTGATAGATTGGCATCCATGGTGACCGTCTCCCAGGAAAGGGCAAGAAGGGACTGCCCCCAGACAGGTTCCTTGAGTTCATCCACTACAAGAGGGACCTCCTCACCAGGGAGGAAGGCGCACACACCCTGCTCCAGGCACGCTGGGTACTTGTCCCGTAGGACAAATAGGAGAAGTTGCAGAAGGCCCCAGGGGGGACTGAGCATAAGGGGCCTCTTCGGAATACGCCACCAGCGGGCCCACCAGCTGCATCCCCTGCCTGGTGGAGGGACGGGGGACAGCTATGAGGGACTGAGCCCATACAACCAGATTGTCCACTTTATTGCTGAGGAAGGAAGATCCTTGCTTGAACTGTATAAAATTCATTCATAGGAATGGAGTTACCAATGAAGAGGACAATATGGACTTGGGGTGTTTGATCACCCCTCCAAATGAATCCCAATGGACACCCTCCAGCCGAGTATCCAACGTAGCCAGACGTAGAGACTGGGAAGTGATGAGGACTTCCAGGTAGGTCATCAATCGGAATGCCCCTTGGTCTCATCAGAGACCACACCCCCGTCAGCACCATTGTGAGCACTCTGGGAGCTGAAGAGAGGCCAGATGACAAGGCCACAATTATCAGTGTTGGTCAACCAACGCGAATCTGAAGAACCTCGGTGTCCAGAGGACACAGGGAAGTAAAAATAAGCAGCATTGAGCTCCACAGACGGCAAGAAGCCCCCGACGCGCAAGGATCTGATGGCCGAGCGCAGTGTTTCCATTGCAGAAACCGCCTGTAATTGACGAATTGCTGAAAATCTGTGAGTCCAGATTGGGCCAGACCGACCCATCCTTTTTTGGGGAACTGTGGAAAGGTTGGTGTAGCGGCCCCTGTCTCTGCCTATTAAGGGCAATCTGCAAGAGACCCCCAGACCCCGCAGGCCTTGCATGGCCGGCACCAGCACCTGAATAGAGGCAGGGACCAGGAGCACCCAGGACCCGATAATCTTGGGGGAGGCCGCACAGCAAACTCTATCTAGTAGCCGGAGGGCACTACCTCCTAAATCCACCAGTCTGAGGCATGATACCTCCTGGCATGAGCAAGGTGCCACAGCCGTCCCCTCACCCAGCTGGGCGAGGGCGCCCCATCATGCTTGAGGGGATTTTGGTGGAAGATTTAGGCTTAGCCCCGCCAGAGGGGCCAGGGCGTTGTCTGCCGCTCCTAGGGCAGGAGTCTGCACGAGTCCCCAGGAATGACACCCCTGGTTCTTGTTTTACACTATGGTAGGGAGGGGTTACCCTGCCCTGAGGGGCCACGACGGCCGCCTACGTTGCCCCTTTTTTTTTTTTTTTTTTTTTTTTACCAAACAGGTCCAGACGGGCCCAAACAGGCGTTGCCCTCTAAAGCAGCACCGTCAGCACCCCACTGTCGCAGCCAACCAAGCGACGTATAGCCACCACAAGGGCAGAAGTCCTTGCACACATTCTAATGGTGTCATCCATTGCTAATAGGATAAATTTTACAAATACATCACAACTGGAGAGCGCAATAAGCACATCCCAGGGGAGATCCTCTGGGTGATGATCAAGCATCTTTCTGATGAGGGTTCTAGCGGCCACTGCAGTAATGACCGCGGCACAGACCAGGTGCAGCGCCGTCCCTGCACAAGAAAAGGCGTGGGAGGCCATAGATCAATGCGCCGGTCCTCAGCATCCCGAAGGGTACTATAAGCAGGGGCTGTAATAAAGGGGGGGTTAGGAACCCCTACGATCGGCGCATCCACCATGGGGGGTGATGACTAACAATTGACCACCTCAGGGGGAAAAGGGTATTTCCTATCCCAGTCCCCTGGGACCCCTGGAATTTACTGGGGAAATCCCATTCCTTGAGTACAAGAGCATGGAAACGAGCCTGCTCTAGAAATTCCAAGCGCGCTATCGCTGTATGGAAACGCTCCCCTCTCAGCTTGGAGGCCTCACCAGGGAGAGAGATAGACAGGACCTTAAAGACCTTAATCAACAATTCTCACACTGGCCCCAGTATTCAGGGCCAGAATCGTCATGACTCCTCGGCCTCTCATCAGAGACCAGCTCTCCTTCATCAGAAGGGGTATAGGCACGCGGAGTAGTGATCTCCTCAGTTCCCATAGGACAAACAGAAAACAGGAGGCGTCAAGGGCCACTTCTTACCAGGGCCCCTGCGCCCTGACAACCTCGCAATAATCTGATCAGCCGTAGGCAGTCTGGAAGACACAGCAGGCTGCAAATCCCCACTTGTATGCGACTCAGCAGGAGTGAGATTTAAGCATGGGGAAATAGGTGTATTGAAACGAGGTGCAGCCACTGGCAAGCCTGATTGCAGGGCCAGTGCTTGCTCGGCACATGGTGCGCAGACCCGTGCCCTGTCAGCATCAGCATGGGGTTGACCACACGCTATACACAACCGGTTTTGTCCCAGAGAGACCCCGGTCATATAATTCTGAAATGCCTCCATATGGTGATTATCTAGGCACAAGATGCCAGCAAGGATTTACACAATAGGCAACCCTGGATGCCCCAAAGACCCGCTAGGTAGGTGGGAGAATTTTACAAGGCCCGCTATAATTTAACCCGTGCAGGGGAAGCCACTAGGTTCAGCCGTCTGAAAGACGTAATGGGAATAAAGGGTGTCAGAGCCATGTGCAGTAATAAAGAATCATGAAAATCGCCCGCGAGGGCACTTACAGACCAGGGGAGGAGGAGGGACATTACCACGTGCGCGCGTGCGTGCGACTAACATCAAAATGGTGCCAAGCGAAGCTCGAAGAGCGGGCCGTGACGCGGAGCGCGCCAAACCAGGTCCCCGCCCCCCCGAAGAGCGCGAAGCTCTAAGACAGTAGTCAATATTGTCAAGAGAAGCAAAGTGTATGACACACATATAATAGAAGATTTTGCCAATGGAGACGCCGCAGCGTCTGGGGCGATGCCGCCGCCCGGCGCAGCACATCCAATAAAGGAAAGAGACGAGCGCGGCATGGCAGATACACAATAAAAAGGCAAACAGCGCGGCTCTGACGCCAAGTTACAAGTCAAGGACAATACTAAGGCCATAATCGTGTAATCACAGTACACTTGAGACCGCCACACACACCCCCCCCCTTTCTTTCCCCCCGAGCTACAGGGGGGAACGAGGGAGGATGGCGACCCTTTGGATAGGGCCCACCGCTACACGGGGCAATAATGCGGGAGGGGCATCCACTAGAGGCTCACCATCAGCCTAAACCGCCTACCCTTTGGTGGGGGACTGCGGTGGAGCATGGCTCCGTTAAGCATGCATGGTGCTGCCTACCTTCACCCGACCAGCGCAGCCCAGGCTGGGAGGCACATCACATCAAGGACGGGTGGGAGTAGTCCAACAGGGCCGCAGGCTGTAATAGCCCCGCTCACCTGCGAGAGAGTGATACATCATGTCTTCGCAGTCAGCACTGCAGAGAAATCTGGGGATTTGTGGGAGGTCCCTCGGTATATGAAGGGCCGGGAGGAGCCTGTTTTTGCATGTCTGCAGTGCACAGTGCCATCTGGCGGAGGATAACCCAAGTGTAAGTATTATATCTGGAGCAGGACGTACTGTATACAGAAGACTTGTGGCTCCTCCCGGCCCTATAAAAAGCCAGGAATCACCCATAGACCCCAGTGTTGAAAAGCAGTGATGCCAGAAGCCGGGATATAAACCATGAGAACAAAAAACACAGAAAACACAGCCCACAACAAAATAACTTCTTAACAAATCACCATAAGAAGACAATCAAGGACAACGATAATAAGGGAGGGATGAAACAAGCCGTGCTGTACACAGTAAAAACAATTCTACAGGTGAGTAATCACAGAATTGTATTTTTCCTTGTGTACAGCACGGCCTGTTTCATTTCATCATTACATCTGGGACATCCAACAGCAGTGTCCATAAAAGTAGGGTGGGATCCCCAACGTAACAGCAGGCAGTTTAGGCCACTACCGCCTGAAGCACCTTGCGGGCAAAAACAGCATCATCTGAGGCCCTAACATCAACCTTGTAAAACTTAGAAAAAGTATGAACAGAAGACCAAGTAGCGGCCTTACAAACCTGGTGCTGAAAAGCCCAAGAGGCACCAATCGCCCTAGTAGAGTGAACAGTAACACGGAAGGGAGGTTCCTTCCCTTTGGCAGAATAAGCTCGTACCACCGCCTGTCTAATCCACTTGCTGATAGTGGATTTGGCTGGAGGCAAGCCCTTCCTAGGTCCGGAAGGAAGAACAAAAAGAGAATCAGACTTCTGAAAGGGCTCAGTGGCGACCAAATAATATTTGAGCGCCCTGACCACATCCAGAGAATGAAGGTTCCGTTCCTTGGAATTAGCAGGGGCAGGACAATAGGAAGGTAAGACAATGTCCTCATTGAGATGAAAGGCAGATACAACCTTGGGCAAAAATTCCGGGTTAAGATGGAACACCACCTTATCCTGATGCCGCTCAAAATAAGGAGGTTTAATAGAAAGCACCGCCAACTCAGAGACTCGACGCACCGAAGTAATAGCGACCAAAAAGACCACCTTAAGAGTCATTATGGACAGTGCAGCATTGCACAAAGGCTCAAAAGGAGGTCCCTGTAGAGCAGATAACACCAAGTTTAAGTCCCAAACCGGTAGCAGAGGCTTACGCGGCAGACGCACATGAGTAACTCCCTGGGAGAAGGTCTTCAGCCTGTGATTGGCAAAGGATCTTTGGAAAAAAAATTGCCAGAGCCGAAACCTGTCCCTTGAGAGTACTAAGTTGAAGGCCCGAATCCAGACCATGCTGTAAAAACTCCAGAATCCTGGGAATGGAAAATTCCCAACAAAAAGAGAGACTTGGACTCGCACCAAGCAATGTAAGCATGCCAGACCCTGTTGTAGATAAAGGACGAGAATTTCTTCCAAGCCTGAATCAAGGTATCGACAACAGAGGCCGGCAAACCCTTGCCCATCAGGATGGAGGTTTCAGCAGCCAAGACGTTAAAGCCAGCGTTTGTAAATTGGGATGGCGTAGCTGTCCCTGCGTGAGAAGATCTGAAACGTCGGCAGGACGAACCAATCTACTGCCATCTGTACGACGTCCGCAAACCATACCCTCCTCGGCCAGCGGGGGGCCACCAGAATGGCCGGTACCCCCTCCTGGGCTATCTTGCGCAGCACCCGACCCAGCAGAGGAAAGGGAGGGAAGACATAGAGGAGCCGAAACTCTGTCCAAGGGATTGCTAGCTCGTCTGTGGCGAAGGCCAGAGGATCCTTGGACAGGGAGACAAATCTTGGAAGCTTGTGATTGTGACGGGACGCAAACAGATCCACGTCCGGCTGACCCCAGCGGCAACACAGGCCGTGAAAGATCTTGTTGCTAAGGGACCATTCCCCCAGGCGAGACGTCCCCCTGCTCAGGGAGTCCGCCTCCTGATTCTCCACCCCTGGGATGTAAACCGCCGCAATGCAGGGAACAGTCTCCTCCGCCCAACACAAGATCAGGGACACCTCGCTTGCTCCAAGTCCCTCCCTGATGATTGATGTAGGTAACCACCGTCTGATTGTCCGAGCGGACCTGTACAGCACGACCCCGAAGGTGGGGGGTCAACTGGGAGAGAACCAACCTGATCGCCCGCAGCTCTAAAATTTTGATGGGCGCATGGGCCTCCTGGGGACCCCGCTGACCCTGGAACTTCAGAGACTGACAAACCCCCCCCAGCCGGTCAGACTGGCATCCGTAGTGACAATCTCCCAGCGTGGAGGCAGAAAGGACCTGCCCACTAAAAGATTCCTCAAGTCCAGCCACCAGTAGAGGGACTGCCTGACCGGAGGGGACAGAGCAAACTCCTGATTCTGATCCCAAGCCGACAAGAGATGTAACTGAAGAGGTCTCATGTGGAACTGAGCAAAGGGAACCACCTCAAAGCAAGACACCATGAGACCCACCAACTGCATCCCCTGCCGAATGGAGGGGTGAGGACACGACAGCAGGGCCCGCGCCAGCGTCTGAATGCTCCCCACTTTCTGCTGAGGGAGAAATATCTTGACCTGAGAAGTATCCAGCGTCATTCCCAGGAAAGACCTCGCCAAAGACGGAGATGGTGAAGACTTGGGATAGTTGATCACCCAGCCGAAGGACTCGAGAGTGGACGTCACCACCTGAGTATCCCTCTCGGGCTGATGAAGAGACTGAGCAGCAATGTCATCCAGCTAAGGGAGGATGCGAATGCCCTGGTTCCTCAGGAGAGCCATGACGCCAGCCAGCACCTTGGTGATAACCCAAGGAGCCGAGGTGATACCGAACGGCAAGGCCACAAACTGGTAGTGAACAAAGGGGGAGTGGCAGCTGCTCAGACCATTTTATAACTAACCTGGGAGGTGCAAGTCAGCAGGGCACTTAGGTTACTAAAGACTTAAAGGAGCCGCAGCACTCAACCCTGTTAGCTTGCAGACCAACCTATAATCTGTCTCTAAATCTGGTAAAAACAGAGGCTCGGTCACACACATCTGCAGAAGTATGCTTAAGCTGCACCACCATGCCAAGGTGCCTCTATGGGTGCAGTCCTAACTCTAATCTATGAGAGCCCCATTTGGGACATACAATGCAATAGATAAAATGGGAGCAGCTTACCTGAGGTTGCCCTAAACCTCATGTGCAAGCCATGGGGTGGAAGGGTCAAGACCTTGCAATACAGCCTAGACCCCACACCCCATGTGCTTGCACAAATTCAAAGTGAACAAAGGGGGAGTGGCAGCTGCTCAGACCAGCTCTCATAGATTAGAGACCAGCTCTGGTATTAAAATGGTGTGGCAGCGCGGAACCTCGAGGGGCGGGCCGCGGGGGGATGACGCGATACGTGTCATCCCGCGTCGCCGCTCCCAGCGAAGGGCGCGAAAACAGCCTTCACAATAGTGAAGGCGCAGAGCGCCATGACAGGGACTCACCGCCGACAGACCCGTAGTACGCCCGCGGCAGCGGCGGAGACCAGACCAGCGCACATCATCACCCGACCACCGATGTGCCGCCTTTAACTTGTGGCGTTTTCAGAAGCCATTCGCGGGATCTGCCTCTCGAGACTGGCCACCCTATGCGCTAAATCAACCTGGAACCCCCGGCTGGCTTCCCCCTCACTGAGGGCTGAGTGCAACAGTGGAAGTTCTGGCGAGGCCACAGGCAGTGAAGGGCTAGGGGCAGGGACGCCCGCCCGGTCATGGTCCAAAAAGATACTCTTGGCGCAATTGGTACAAACAGTGCTGAATCCGCCCAGAAGAATTGCACTACACAAGGGACAGAGCTTCAACTGCCCAGATGGGGCCCCCAGCTCACTATCCCCAGATGCCTCCATTATGGTGATTAGAAAAAAATTTGCAATGCAGGTTACAAGGCACTAACGGCCCAAACTTATGTGATCCCTCTTAATAAAAGGAAGGGGGGGACCGGGAGAAACCACCAAGCCCACGACCTATGCAAGACAAAAGAGAAAAATACAACTCTGAAGTACTCACCTGTAGAGTTGGTATTATACGCATACAGCACGTCCTGCTCCAGCAGTAGTAATAACATGTTGGTAATCCTCCGCCGCCGTGCACTGCAGACATGTAGAAAACAAGCTCCTCCCGGCCCTACATATACCGAGGGACCTCCCACAAATCCCCAGCATTGAAAAGCAGTGAGAAAGAGAGGCCAGCAGAAACAACCACCCAAAACTGGCAAAAATATCAAAGATAACAATCACCAACAGGGGATCCAGAACAAGGTGAAAACAGGATGGGGTGGAGCAGGACGTGCTGTATGCGTATAATACCAACTCTACAGGTGAGTACTTCAGAGTTGTAATATTCTAAGCATACAGCACGTCCTGCTCCAGTAGTAGTAATAACATGTGGGACATCCAATAGCAGTGTCCATAAAGAAGGGTGGGATCCCCAACAGAAGGCAACAGCAAGCAGTCTAAACTACTGCCGCCTGCAGAACCTTGCGGCCAAACACAGCGTCAGCTGAGGCCAGAACATCAACCTTGTAAAACTTTGTAAAGGTATGTACAGAAGACCAAGCAGCGGCCTTGCAAACTTGCTCCACAGAGGCCTGGTGCTGAAAAGCCCAAGAAGCCCCAACAGCTTTAGTAGAATGAGCAGTAAGACGAAAGGGGGGAGTCTTCCCCTTAGCAGTATAGGCTTGAACAACAGCCTGACGAATCCATTTACTGATGGTAGACTTGGCGGGAGCCAAACCCTTCCTAGGCCCATGAGGCACAACGAAGAGAGCATCCGTCTTCCTAAAGGCCTGAGTGGTAACCAGGTAAGACTTGACACACCTGACCACATCCAAGGAATGCAAAACCCTTTCCTTAGGGTTACTAGGATTAGGGCACAAGGAAGGTAGTACAATATCTTGATTCAAATGAAATGCAGACACAACCTTAGGCAGGAAGTCTGGCTTGAAGCGAAACACCCCCTTATCCTGGTGTCTCTCAAAGTAGGGAGGCTGAGTAGACAAAGCAGCCAACTCAGACACACGTCTGATGGCTACCAGGAAGACAACCTTGAGCGTGAGCACAGCGAGAGCGGCCTCATGAATAGGCTCAAAGGGAGCCCCCTGCAGGGCCAACAAAACCAAGTTCAGATCCCAAACGGGAACTATAGGTTTCTGAGGAGGGCACACATGAGTGACCCCCCTAAAGAAGGTCTTGATAAGAGAGTGCTGGGAAAAGGTCTTCTGAAAGAATAGACAGGGCCGACACCTGGCCCTTCAAGGTACTAAGCTTAAGACCCAAGTCTAGACCATGTTGTAAGAACTCCAGCACCCTGGATACTAAGAAATCCCGGCAGGGAAGAGACCTGGATTCACACCAGTCAATGTAAGCACGCCATCTATATATAATAGATGGCGGCAGAAGTCTTCTTCCTGGCTTGCACCATAGTAGCCACAACAGATGCAGACAAACCCTTTTCCATTCAATAGCCAAGCCGTCAAAGCCAGCGTTGGTAAATTGGGATGGCGTAGAGACCCTTGAGTCAGAAGGTCTGGCAACCTTGGCAGATCGTACTGATCTACTGCCATTTGTACCACGTCTGCGAATCACAATCTTCTTGGCCACCTTGGGGCCACCAGAATCGCGGGTACCCCTTCCAGAGCGATCTTGCGCAGCACTCTGCCCAGAAGGGGAATTGGTGGAAACACATACAGGAGCCGAAACTCCTTCCAAGACATTGACAGGGCATCCATGGCCAGAGCCAGAGGATCCTGAGACAGGGATACAAAGCTCGGTAGATTGTGATTGTGACGTGACGCAAAGAGATCCACGTCTGGACACCCCAACAGTGACACAGTGACTGAAATACCCTGCCGCAGAGGGACCATTCCCCCTGACAGGACGACCCCCTGCTCAGAGCATCTGCTAGCAGATTCTCCGTCCCCGGAATGTAGACAGCCGATATGCATTGTACATTGGTCTCTGCCCAAGTTAGAATCAGAGACACCTCCTGGAGAGCACCCTTGCTCCGGGTTCCTCCCTGATGATTGATGTAGGCAACCGCCGTCCTGTTGTCTGAGCGTACCTGAACCGCCAGACCCTGCAGGTGCTGGGTCAGTCGTTCCAGCACCAATCGGACCGCCCTGAGTTCCAGGACATTGATAGGAAGATGGGCCTCCTGAGGGCCCCACCTCCCCTGGAAGCGCAGGGACTTTCAGAATCCCCCCCAGCCCGAAAGACTGGCATCCGTTGTGACCGTCTCCCAAGAGGGAGCCAGGAAGGATCTGACCCTTGTCAAGTTCCTGTGGTCCAACCACCACGCAAGGGATTGTCTGACCGAGGGGGGAATCACCCAGCTGTCGTCCAGATATGCTGGGTCCTTGTTCCATACTGACAGAAGGTGAAGCTGCAGAGTTCTCAGATGAAACTGGGCAAAGGGCACCGCCTCGAAGCTTGCCACCATCGAGCCCACCAACTACATTCCCTGCCGGATGGAGGGATGAGGGTTCGCGAGCAGGGATCTCGCCTGGGTTGTCAGAGCTTCCACCTTCTGCGGAGGAAGGAATATCCTTGACTGAACTGAGTCCAGAATCATCCCCAGAAACGGGGTCACTGAGGAGGGGGACAGAGAGGACTTTGGGTAATTGATCACCCAGCCGAAGGACTCCAGGGTGGACACCACCAGTCGAGTGTCCAGCTCTGCCTGCCGCAGAGACCGAGAGGTGATGAGTATATCGTCCAGGTAGGGCAACACGCGTATGCCCTTTAGTCTTAAGAGAGACATCACCCCTGCCAGCACCTTGGTGAAGACCCTGGGAGCCGACGTAAGGGCGAATGGCAGGGCCACGAACTGATAATGCTGATCCAACAGCGCAAATCTGAGGAACCTTTGGTGCCCTGAGAACACCGGAACGTGCAGGTAAGCATCCTTGATGTCCACAGATGTCACGAAGTCCCCTGGATGCAGCGAGGCAATGGCCGAACGCAGAGTTTCCATACGAAAATGCCTGCTTCTGACAAACTTGTTTAGGATTTTCAAATCCAGAATGGGTCTGACTGACCCGTCCTTTTTGGGCACCGTGAACAGGTTGGAATAAAACCCCATGCCCCTGTCTCTTGAGGGGACCTCGCAGATGACCCCGAGCTCCAGAAGGTCCTGCACAGCCAGCATCAAGACTCGAGCTGAGGCAGGATCCTGTGGGATCCGAGACCCCACGAACCTGGTAGGGGGCAGCACAGCAAATTCTATCTTGTAACCGGAGGAGACTACCTCCTGAATCCACTGGTCTGGGACAAGGCGTCTCCAGACATGCTCGAAGTGCTGTAGACGTCCCCCCACCCTGACGTGCGAGGGCGCCCCTTCATGCTTGGGGGGTCTTGGGGGGGGGGCTTGGGCCACGAGGAGGAGCCAGGACGGCGTCCTCAGTTCTTGTTCCAGGGTTCTGCACGAGACCCAGAGAAGGACACCCCTCTACCCTGCTTGGTCCCACGGTAGGGGGTAGAATGGGAGCTTGGACCACGAAAGGGCCGAATTCTATCTTGTAACCGGAGGAGACTACCTCCTGAATCCACCGGTCTGGGACAAGGCGTCTCCAGACATGCTCGAAGTGCTGTAGACGTCCCCCCACCCTGACGTGCGAGGGCGCCCCTTCATGCTTGGGGGGTCTTGGGGGGGGCTTGGGCCACGAGGAGGAGCCAGGACGGCGTCCTCTGTTCTTGTTCCAGGGTTCTGCGCGAGACCCAGAGAAGGACACCCCTCTACCCTGCTTGGTCCCACGGTAGGGGGTAGAATGGGAGCTTGGACCACGAAAGGGCCGAATCTGACGCTTGCGCTGGGGCAGCTTACCACCCTTGGCAAAGATATCTAATCTTTCTCCAAACAGGCGCAGTCCTTTAAATGGAAGCCCCGTAAGGGCCTTCTTGGCGACGTTGTCAGCGGCCCACTGGCATAACCAGATCGCGCGGCGTATGGCCACCACCAGAGCAGAAGATCTAGTGCTCAGCTTAATAGCATCATCTGATGCAGATAGGATATAATTCACAAAGGTCTCACAGGTGGCCAGAGCGTTGGCGGCCTCAGAGGGCAAGTCATCTGCCCCTTCCAGGGCAGTCTTAACCACCGTCCTGAGCGCCACCGTCGTGATGGCTAAGGCGCACACCGGGTGGAGCGACGCTCCCCCAAATGCAAAGGCATGACATGCCAATTGATCAACTCGCCGATCCTCTAAATCCCGCAGCGTAGTAGTGTCAGGGGACTGCATAATAGAGGTGTTGGACAGACTCAGAATCGGGGCATCGACCTCGGGCGGCGATGTCCAACACTTAACCAGATCGGCAGGAAATGGATACTTCTTATCCACAGCTTTAGGAATCCCCTGGAGTTTCCCATTCTTTCAGCACTAGGTTATTAAAGTGAGTTTGTTCAGGAAACTCCAACCGCACCCTAGCGGTATGAAACAGATCGCCCCTTTGCCGAGGGGCCGGGGGAGGGGGAGAGAGGGATAACACATCAAAGATCCGAGACAGCAGTCTGTCAATGTCGTCCTGGGACCAAAGATCAGAACCAGACTCCTCCTGACTCCTGTCAAAAATGCTGGGCCCTAGAACAGCCCAAAAAGTCCCTATACAGTTATACTGCACACCAAGAATATGTAAAAATATAAATGTAGAAATTTATTAAATCATCCTTAGAACAACAAAAGACATCACAAGACTCAATTAAAAAACATATACACAAATATTGAGGAGAGGGGTTTGTCCTATTATGAGCTATTAATAATCATTGATACATACTATAGAATACTCAATACATAATTGTTAATAGTAAACAATAGTAAAACATATCTTGTTCATATTAAATAACTTCCATTGGCTAAATATGCAGGCGTGTTAGAATGAAAAAGTGATACATGCATAAGAATAAAAAAGGAATAAAAAATCCACATGTTTATGTATGTAAAGGGTTTTAATTTTTAATTTTTAAACTTTAATTTTCTAATTTTTAGTATATTTAATTGTGCATAGCTAGAGGCTTTGCACATTTCTGTATTTGTATTTCTAGCAGTATTTCAAACTGTTTAATAGATTCCCCTTAGACAGTCATGCCTTGGTTGACTAGATTTGGTTATTACAGATTCTTATACATCTTTATTTTTTTCCCCCATTTCTCTAGATCGGGAATATTGTATTCTTTCCCTGTGTTCCTTATTTCATCCCTCCCCTTTTTCCTTCCCTTCCTCTCCCTCTCCTTGTCTCTTTCTGTGCTCCTTCTCTCCCTCCCCTCTCCCTCCCTCCTCGGTTGTGTTTCCTGCCTTTTTGTTGCGGAAAGACCTAGGAATCGATGGAGTATTTTGGCGGCGGCTTTTGTCAGGGCACTACTGGCTGGTACCTTCGGCGGGACCGCGAGAATTATTTGCGGGATATCAATTGATCCATCCTCTCTCAAAACATTCCTTTTTATCATCTAGATGGATGCATCTATTAAATTGCGCACATCCCCGTAGACGTGATGGATGTCAATGTTCATGGACTTTGCAGAGTAATTAAATTTTGCATATCCCTGAAGACGTTATGAATGTCAATGTTCATGGACTCTGCACAGTTATCCTTGGAATCATGATGACAAAAAATCCTTTTCTTCCAGCCTCCCTCTCTTATATAGATACAGGTTTATGGACACCAATAGGAGGTGACCACATCTACATAGCACCACTAAGTATAGCTGTTTAATAATGAGAATTAGATGGCAGGTTGATCCCACTAATAGATACCCCATGTTAACCATAGGCCAACTCTGCTCGTCTTAGTAATGCAATCTTCATTTCATTTTTTAGCTTTGATAAGTAAGGAATGATGTAAAATCTTGTTAACAGTGTATTAAATATGGATTATAGATAAACTCTCTCCCTAGAACAAATATTTGTGATATATGTTGAAAGTTTTATTTTATTCCATGTTCCCCGTCTCCTTTTTAACCTGCCTACCACGTTCTTTGTTGCATGTCATTGAGAATGTTATTTCAGCACCATGGACAGTACCATGGATAGCTGTATGTTATTGTAACTGCTATTTCAGTACCGTGGACAGCGCACCATTTGAGTGCGCGTGCGCGGGGTGTGCGTCCGGATTCTCAAACTGGATGTGATCGCGAGACCGCGCACAGGACACCTGTCTTCCCCCTCTCCTTTCCCCCCCTTCCCCTTTATGCGCTTGCGCACACTGTTGGCGGATGGCGGCGGTTCCCCTTGCGTCATCCCGCTAATGGGCGCTGGCTCACGCTTGCGTACATTGGCGGCAATGGGTGACGTGGATCCCTTGTGACGCCCCGCCGACGGATGCAGGCCTGGGGGATATGACAGGGGTGTGGGGGTGGCGGAAGCCACGCGCCCATACAACACGTGGTTTCAGGTCAGTTTAAAAGGAGGAGGACGGGTGGCTGGCAACTTACTCACCCTGGCGAAGTGGCAGAAGGCCACGCAACGCGTCAGTGGCTAGTTGCGGTTTTGGGGTCCTGAGCTTCTGGATTTGGTGATGTTAAGAACTTTATATTAACTCTGCGAAATCATTGGCTATTATGCTGGCGTATGCGCTGCATAATATTAGGTTGAGCTCTTTATGCACTTGTATTTTGTGGATGTCATACCACAGCACTTAATTATTTTTCACTGCGCACTTTAATCACCTAGGCACTTTGCACATTTCTTTTTACTTTGAGCCTTCCTTTTTTATTCTTATGCATGTATCACTTTTTCATTCTAACACGCCTGCATATTTAGCCAATGGAAGTTATTTAATATGAACAAGATATGTTTTACTATTGTTTACTATTAACAATTATGTATTGAGTATTCTATAGTATGTATCAATGATTATTAATAGCTCATAATAGGACAAACCCCTCTCCTCAATATTTGTGTATATGTTTTTTAATTGAGTCTTGTGATGTCTTTTGTTGATCTAAGGATGATTTAATAAATTTCTACATTTATATTTTTACATATTCTTGGTGTGCAGTATAACTGTATAGGGACTTTTTGGGCTGTTCTAGGGCCCAGCATTTTTGACAATTTATGGGTTTTTGTCCCCACTTTACTAGCACCCATCAATAATTAGCAATATATTTTAGTTGTGCAGGCCCACACCAACCCCCCCCCCCGTTTTTTCCTCCTGACTCCTGGACTCGTCCTCGTAGGATCCTGAGTAAGAGAGCAGTTCCCCTTCCTCTGATGGGGACTGAGCATAGGAAAGCAGTAAATCATCAGATTCTACAGGGAGAATAGCAGCTTCAGGATTCAAATGACGCCTCTTGGCAGTAGCCTTGCGCGCCAAGGAGCCAGCGATGAAGCTTTCCACACTAGCCAATCTAGAGGCCAAATCAGCGTGAGAATCCCCACTAGTATTGGGGGTTAGGCTCAAGCTTGAAGGAGTAGGGGAAGTAAGGCGAGGTGCGGGCCCAGCCTCGGAAGAGGTGGGGAGACCGGCTAGCACCTGTTGAGCACAAGGTACGCAGACCCGTGTATTGTCACCGCTGCTAGGTGAAACCCCACAAGCTGCACACAGACGGGTTTGTCCCAGGGGGACCCCGTTCGCGATGTCCTGGGATGCCTCCATATGGTGATTATTAAATTCAATATGCCAGTAGGGATTGACGCTTTAAGCAAACCTGGATGCTCCAATAACCCGCTGGGAAGTGGGAGTAATTTCTGAAAAATGGTCTGGACCGGGCGCTACGTCGGGCCGGGGGAAGCCACCGAGGACCGCTGTCTGAAAGACACAAGGGGAACAGGGATGTCAGAGCCGAGCGCGAAGAAGCAAGCTAGGGAAAAGATCGCCCATGAGGGCACTTACAGGTCTGCGAGGGGAGGACCATCTTCACCGCGCGCATGCGAGAAGGAAATGGCGCCCAGCGAACCTCGAAGGGCAGGCGATGACGCGGAACGCGCCAGACCGAACCACGCCTCCCCCCCGGAGAGCGCGAAGCTAGAAGGCGCGCAGCCAATCAGCAGAGAATGGTAGATACGTCAGCATCACTTCAGAAAAGAAGTCTGACAGAGTGAGTAAGGAGATTTGAGAAAACGTCGTACCTTCCCCGAACAGTGCTTCCGTATGCGCCTAGAGCACAGTAAAATGCTGCGGTCAGTTGAAAAGTAAACAAGTGAAACACGCTCTGACACCCGGTAGCGGTAAAGCGTCTATAGTGTAATTAGGGCAAGGAGTAGGCCATCAAACACACGACCCCCCCCCCCCCATTTTCCCCCCACTAACGGGGGAATCTGGGGAGGAAGGTGACCCGAATAGAGGGTTCACCATTAGATGGGACATGGGGGCACTGGTGCGGGAGGGGCATCCACTGAAGGCTCACCATTCGCCTTAACCGCCTACCCTATGGAGGGGGATTGCGGTGGAGACTAGCTCCGTAAGCACACTAGGTGCTGCCTGCCTTCACCCGACCAACGCAGCCCAGGCTGGGAGGCATTAATTCACAATGAGGACGGGTGGAAATAGTCCTGCAGGGCCTCGGGCTGTCAAGCCCCGCTCACCTGCGAGAGCGTGATACTTCATGTCTTCGCAGTTCCAGCACTGCAGAGAAATCTGGGGATTTGTGGGAGGTCCCTCGGTATATGTAGGGCCGGGAGGAGCTTGTTTTCTACATGTCTGCAGTGCACGGCGCCGGAGGCGGAGGATTACCCACATGTTATTACTACTACTGGAGCAGGACGTGTTGTATGCTTAGAATATACAATTCTGTGAAATACTCACCTGTAGAATTGGTATTATAAGTATACAGTACATCCTGCTCCAGATAGATTACTTACATTTGGGTTATCCTCCGCCAGATGGCGCTGCACTGCAGAAACATGTAAAAACAGGCTACTCCCAGCCCCTCAAATACCCGGGGACCTCCCACAAATCCCCAGCATTGAAAAGCAGTGAACAAGAAGCCGGGAGAATTTAACCACCCAAAAACTGGTAATTAAAACAATGATAACAATCAGCATACAGGGGATCCAGAATAATGCAAAAACCAGGGTGGGGTGGAGCAGGACGTACTGTATACTTAAAATACCAATTCTACAGGTGAGTGTTTCACAGAATTGTATTATTCTTAGTATACAGTACGTCCTGCTCCAGATAGATTACTTACACTTGGGACATCCAATAGCAGTGTCCATAAAGTAGGGTGGGATCCCCAACAAAAAGGTAACAGCAGACAGTTTAAATCACTGCCGCCTGCAAAACCTTGCGGCCAAAAACAGCATCAGCTGAGGCCCTAACATCAACCTTGTAAAACTTTGAAAAGGTATGAACAGAAGACCAAGGTGCGGCCTTGAAAACTTGTTCAACAGAAGCCTGGTGCTGGAAAGCCCAAGAGGCACCAATAGCACGAGTAGAATGAGCAGAAAGGCGGAAGGGAGGATTCTTCCCCTTAGCAGAATAGGCCTGAATCACAGCCTGACGGATCCATTTGCTGATAGTAGACTTGGTAGGAGCCAAACCCTTCCTAGGACCAGAAGGGACCAGAAAGGGAGCATCAGTTTTCCTGAAGAACGCAGTGACTACTAGGTAATACTTCAGACACCAGACCACATCCAAGGAATGCAAAACCCTTTCCTTAGCATTGCTACGATTAGGGCACAATGAAGGAAGAACAATATCTTGATTCAAATGAAATGCAGACACCACTTTAGGCAGAAAATCTGGCTTAAAGCAGAACACCACCTTATCCTGGTGTCTCTCAAAGTATGGAGGCTGGATAGACAGAGCCGCCAGCTCAGACACACGCCTGACCAAAGTAATAGCCACCAGAAAGACAATCTTGAGGGTAAATACAGCCAGAGCAGCATCCTTAATAGGTTCAAAGGGAGCACCCTGCAAGGCAGACAAGACCAAGCTCAAATCCCAAACAGGGACCATAGGTTTTCGTGGGGGACGCACATGAGTAACCCCCTGAAAGAAAGCCTTAACCAAAGAATGCTGAGCAAAAGACTTCTGAAAGAAGACAGACAGGGCAGAAACCTGACCCTTCAAGTACTGAGTTGGAGACCCGACTCCAACCCATGCTGTAAAAACTCCAGAACCCTGGGAACTGGGAAGAGACCTAGACTCACACCAGTCAATGTAGGTACACCATACCCTATAATAGATGGAAGAATAAGTATTCTTCCTAGCCTTCACCATGGTCTCAACCACCGAGGCAGACAAGCCTTTCTCCATCAAGATGGAGGTTTCAGCAGCCAGGCCGTCAAGCCAGAGTTTGTAAATTAGGATGGCGTAAGGGGCCCCGAGTGAGCAGATCTGGCACTCCTGGCAGAACGTACTGGTCTACTGCCATCTGCGCCACGTCTGCGAGCCACACTCTTCTTGGCTACCTGGGGGCCACCAGAATCACTGGCACCCCTTCCAGAGCAATCCTGCGCAGGACCCTGCCCAGCAGGGGGAATAGAGGAAAGACATACAGGAGCCGAAATTCCCGCCATGACATGGACAGAGCATCTGTGGCCAAGGCCAGAGGTATCCTGAGACAGGGAGACAAAAATACAATTCTGTGAAGTACTCACCTGTAGAATTGGTATTATACGCATACAGTATGTCCTGCTCCAATATAATAATTACACGTGGGTAATCCTCCACCAGAGGGCGCTGTTCACTGCAGACATGCAAAAACAGGCTCCTCCCGACCCTTCATATACCCAGGGACCTCCCACAAATCCCCAGTATTGAAAAGCAGTGAGAAAAGAAGCCGGGAGAAACCAACCACCAACTGGTAACAATAGTAATGATAACAATCACCATACAGGGGATCCAGAAAAATGTAAAACCAGGGTGGGGTGGAGCAGGACGTACTGTATGCGTATAATACCAATTCTACAGGTGAGTACTTCACAGAATTGTATTATTCTAAGCATACAGTACGTCCTGCTCCAATATAATAATTACACGTGGGACATCCAATAGCAGTGTCCATAAAGTAGGGTGGGATCCCCAACAAAAAAGGCACAGCAGACAGTAAAGGCGCTGTCATCTGCAAAACTTTGCTACCAAGTACGACATGAGCAAGGGCTCTAACGTCAATCCATAACAAAACCTTGGAAAAGGTATGAACAGAGACAAGCAGCGATCTAGCAACTTATTCAACAGAAAACCTGGTGCTGAAGGGCCAAAGGTACCCAACCACCAATAGAACGGAATAAAACGAGAGAGGAAGATTCTTCCCCCTTAAAGGAATAGGCCAGTGTAACGGCCCAACCGGCCCAAAGGCAACAGAAGCCTCGGTAGAACTTAGAACTCTCCCCAACGGGGAAACGACAACTGGTCACCCGCCAGGCAGGCGAGGATACTGACCCCTTCACTAACAAGGAGCAGCAAGAAGCCGAAACCTTAACTCAGAACCAGGAAGGCAAACCATCCAAGTAAGATCAGGCCAAAGGGCGCATAGGCCCTGGAAGCAAACGATATCAGGCGTATACATATGGAGGCGCCCGCAGACCCCAAAGGGCATCAGTCCCCCCAAGGGACAAGAAACAACCAGGAAAGGTTCCACACCTGTTGAGGGAATGTAGACCCTTTACTTCAGCATTACTAATAATAATAAGGCCCATAGGCAGACTAAAAGGACTTAAATAATGATCATAAAACACCAGCTTGGCCAATAGGGTCCGGCATAAGGCGGAATACCACCACATCATGGTATGTATATTATATATATATATATATATAATGAACGAGGGCTAAGTAATCAGAGCCACCATCTCAGGCACACGTCTGACTGAAGCAACAGCCCCCGGAAGGGCGACTCGAACTACAAGACAGCTCAGACAGCATCCAGAATAAGTCCCAAGGGAACAAACCACAGGGCAAACAGAATGAAAATTTGATCCCAACAGGGACCATAGAACTACTTGGGAGATGCCCCTTAGCAATCCCCAAGAGAACTCCTAATAAGGAAGACTGAACTAGACTTCTACAGGAAGGCAGACAGGACAGAACCTGAACCTTCAGAGATGGGGAGCCAACCCCAACCCATGCTGTAACAACTCTAGAACCCTGGGAACCGAGCATGTCCAACAGGGGAGAGACCAAGACTCATGCCAATCAATATGGGTACACCATAACCCACAATAGACGGAGGAAGAGGAAGCTTGCTCCTAGCCCCCATATACCAAGTCACCCAGAAGATAAGCCTGTCTCCAAGGGGTGAATTAAACAGCTGTCAAGCCCCAGACTAGAGTCTGTCGATTGGGACGGCATAAGAAGCAGAAGCATCTGCGAACCACAGTTCACTAGGCCACCCAGGGGCCATTAATCTCACGGGTCTCTTTATCAGCACGACCGTGCGCAGAACCCCACATAGTAGGGTGAATGAAGAGAAGACATATAAAATAGAAAGTCTATACATAAATTTACTAAGCCCCCATGACCAGAGTCAGAATATTCTGGGGCAGTAAAAACAAGGGCAGAGCCCCTGTGATATAAGCGAGACCCAACAGAGCCACCCTAGTTGGCTCTCAGAGGGACATCAGGATAGCACAACCTGCCACTGAAAGACATCCATTGGAGCGAATACCACTGAGGAGCAGGGGACGTAGACCCCCACTCAGATCAGGATCAGGAACCTTCCAGCGGAAGCATCCTGCTTCAAGCTCCAGACTAATAATAAAACAGGCCCTTGTCTTCCAACAGGCCAAGAGTCCCCAAATAGACAGGTCCTAAAGAGGAGAAGTCCAGCAGTATAGAGTCAACTGAAGGCGCATTGTTTTAACAAGCCAGTAGGTAGGATGGACCCTCTAAGGGGCCCTACCCAGGAACCACAGGGGGTTTTGGAAGAAATCCCCCCCCCCCCCGCCAACCTGCGAGACTTGGTACCCAAGGTGACCATTCACAGGAAGATGCAAGCAAAGAAGGGGGTGCCCCCTGACAGGGTCCTTGAATATAGGCAGCTCAAGAGGAACCACCGTACCAAGGGGGAATGAGCACAGACCTAGCTCCAGGGGTGCTGGAACCCCATGTAGGCTCAAAAATCTACTGTGCCGAAGAGCCCAAGGGCTCAGTATATAAGGGATATCATCTGATACGCCACCAACGGGCCCACCAGCTGCAATCCTGCCTGGTGAAAGTAAAATGTCAGCAAAGGGGGACAGAGCCCCCGTAACCAGGAGTCCACTTGTTTCCAAGGAAGAAGGCTCAAGCCTGAACCGAGTCCAAGGAATGGAGATAGCGAATAAGGGACCATGAGGGATTGAGGTGACTGAGCACCCATCCAGTAACTCCCAGGGGACACCGCCGGCCGACTAATCCGCTGGGACTGACGTAGAGATTGGGGAGTAAGGAAAGACGACCCGGTAGGTCCTAGTGCGGACGCCCTACAGGCATGTCCGAGACATCACCCCCATTCGCGCCATGGCGAGTAGCTTGGGAGCGAAAGAGAGGCCAAAAACAAGGCCTCAATCCACAGGGTTGGTCTTGCAAAACTGACTAGTAAAGGGCTTGGTGTCCAGAAGACACCGGGGGAACTAATAAGATCTAGAACTCCACAGGAGGCCGGAAGCCCCCCTTGCACAGGGCCCCTGTGTCCCAAGACAGAGATATCATATAGGGACTACCTATGAGAGTAGAATTGCCAGGCCTACCATAGGCCAGCATGGCCCAGACTGCCTCATCTTCTTGAGGGAAGGAGGAAGGTTAATATAGAGGCCATAGCCCCATTCTGTTAAGGGAAACCTGTAAGTAAGCCCAGACTCTGTAGGCATGGTACGGCCTGAACCAATTCCTGAGGGGAAAAACAGGGGCTAGAAGCACCCTGACAACCTCTGAGAGGGACCGCCCAGCAAATGCTATCCTGTGTCCAGGGGCACTACCTCCTGGAACCACCAGAAGGAGAGGATACATTCCTAGATAGGAGTCAGCTGCTGTAGCGGTCCCCTCGCCCAGAAGAGCGAGGGCGTCCCTTCATGCTTGGGAAGTCTTGGCAGATTTGGACTTAGTCCTGCCAGAGGGCCCAGGGCGTTGCCTGCCCACCCCATGGTGGAAATGCACACCGAACAGTTGGAAGCACACCTCAGGTTCGCGTTTGACACTAACGTAGGGAGGGGGGAGGGGTGTCCCTGCCCCGAGGAGGCCGGGATGGCCTTCTGCGTAGGGGTGCCTTAACCTTTTTTCCAAAAAGGTCCATGCGGGCCCAAAATAGACGCCGTCCTCTGAAGGGAAGGCCAGGCCTTTTTCGTAGCATCGTCAGCACCCCACTGTCGCAGCCAGACCAGGCGGCGAATAGCTACCACAAGGGCAGAGGTTCTAGCACACATCTTAATGGTGTCATCCAGCGCTGAGAGGATAAACCTCACAAACACATCACAGTCTGAGAGCGCATTAAATACCCCCCAGGGGAGGTCCTCAGGTCGGTGGTCAAGTACTTTTCTAATGAGAGTCCTGGCGGCCACCGCAGTGATGGCCGCGGCACAGACCGGGCGCAGAGCCGTCCCTGCACACGAAAAGGCGTGGGAAGCTAGTCTGTCAATGCGCCGGTCCTCAGCATCCCGAAGGGTACGGTAATAGGGAGCCGTCATGAAGGGGGGTTAGTAACCCCTATAATCGGTGCATCCACCACAAGAGGTGCTGACCAAAAGTTAACCACATCAGGAGGGAAAGGGTACTTCCAATCCCAGACCCCCGGGACCCCCTTTAAGTTCACAAGGCGATTCCCATTCTTGGGATATAAGATTCTGGAAATGCTCCTGTTCCAGGAATTCCAAGCGCGGCGGCGCTGTGTGGAAACTCTCCTTCTTAGGCTTGGAAGTGTCGCGATTCACTTACCTGCGTCCCGTTCCAGCGGCGCCTCCCCCCCGCTGGTCCGGCCGCGCCGGGCGGCTGCGAGCGCGCTCCCCTCCTTCTCCTTTGTCCTCGTCCTTTGTATTCCCTCCGGCGGCGCTGCTGTCAGCGCGCCCGCCGGAGGAAGAGGAATTAAAGTGGACCAACACCCAGGATTTTGACTATCCTGGGTTTTGGTCCACTTCGGCGGGGCACCCCGATCGGGGGTGCCCCGCTGTGTGAAACCCCCCAGAAAGCCCCAAAATCTTACCTGTCCCCGCTCCCACGTGACTGGACGGTCCAATCCCCGCCAACGTCCAGGCGGGGATCAGGAACGTCCAAGCGGCTGCCGCCGCCGCCTCCCTCGCGTCACTTTCGGCGCGCGCGCGCGCCCCCGCCGGCCATTCGCAGACGGCCGGCGCGGGCACGCCTACAGGGGCGCGAGGGAGGCGGCGGCGGTCGGCCGCCGCTGAAGATCAGGTAAGCGATTTGGGGTGTCTGGGGGGGTTTCACCCCGCGGGACATCCCGATCTCGGATGTCCCGCGGGGTGGGAGGTGATCGGCCCGGGAATCTTATAGATTTCCGGACCGATCACCTCTCGGTGTTGGTCCACTTTAAAGGGCCAATGAGCCCAGGTGGGTGGGGGGGTGGTTTCTTTCAGGCAGGGCCAATGAGCCCTAGAGACTTGTGGGGCTAACACCCCGATCCTATCAGGTTAGGTGTTTCATGTTGCACCAATCACACACCTAATTTCCCCCCATCCCCAGTCATAACTGTTCATATAAAAGGTTCACCCCGTCAGTTACTCAGTGCCTGTTATAGCGCCTTGTACCTTGCTTTGTCTTGTGATATAACCATGATTGATCTCCATTGCCGACCCCTGCCTGAACCGACTATTCTCGATCTGATCTCCGTTGCCGACCCCTGCCTGAACCGACTACTCTCGATCTGATCTCCGTTGCCGACCCCTGCCTGAACCGACTACTCTCGATCTGATCTCCGTTGCCGACCTCTGCCTTGTACCCGGACCTCGAGCTGCCTCATTCCTCTGTACCGCTGCGATCTTCCCCGTGTCAACCTCTGGCCTGTCTCTGGACTCCCGTTACACTCGCTCTTAGCCATTGGTTCTTCAGACCTCTAACCAGTAAGCTCTCATCCTTTGAGCCATTGAAGTCCTGGGGGCAACCGATCCCAGGCAGGCGTATTTTGCGTCCCAGCAAGCGGGGGCTCCTACAGGTGAAGCTGGCTGCGGAGATTGGGGGTTGAGGGTTACCTAGAGGGCTGGAGTTACCAGAGCATGACATTATAACAGGCCCACAGAAAATGGATGACCTGGTACAGCAAGTGCAGGCTATGGCCACCGCAATTAATCAACTCGCTCAAAGAGTGGCCACTCAGGAATCCCGACAATCACCTGCCTCCTCTGTACCACCTCCCGTTTCAGAGCCGAAGATTCCGCTACCAGAAAAATTTTTGGGTGACCGTGCCAAGTTTTCAAATTTTAAGAATGCCTGCGAGCTTTATTTTAAGTTGAGGCCTGTTTCTTCGGAGACCCAGCGAGTGGGCTTGGTCATTTCCTTACTTCAAGGAGACCCTCAGTCTTGGGCCTTTAGTCTGCCTCCCAATGATGCAGCATTACACTCGGTCACAGCCTTCTTCTGTGCTATGGGCATCTTGTATGCTGACCCAGACCAGCAATCCATGGCCGAGAACAGGCTTCGGGCCTTGAAGCAAGGGCGGGATTATAGTGCGGAGTTCCGCCGGTGGGGCTGTCAGAAAGTATCAAGGATGCACTGGTAAATTTTCCCCCACCGTCGGACCTGGACCAACTGATGCAGGTCTCCATTCAAATTGACCGGCGTCTTAGAGAGAGGGCTAGGGAGAGAGCCAGGGCGCCCACGTCTCGCAGGTCCTTTCAGAACCCCAATACACCGGCCTCCCGTGGGGAGAGTACACCGTCACCCTCTCAGGAGGAACCCATGCAGTTAGGGAGAACCCACCTATCCCAGGATGAAAAGCAGCGTAGGCGTTTCATGGGGTTATGCCTTTATTGTGGGAATCCGGGACATTTTGCTGGGGCCTGCCCAAACAAAGGGAAACCGGCGGAAAACTCCCACACCTAGATCAGGGGGAGAGTGCTGATCTAGGTGAGTCAGTTTGTTACTCTCGCCTGAATAAAATGCTAGTGCCTGTAGACCTTTCCTGGGGTTCCTCCAAGCAGACAGTTTCCGCCTTTATCGATAGTGGAGCTGCGGGTAATTTTCTGGACAGGAGTATGATCTCCATTTTAGGTATTCCTTTAGTACCCCTTGGGAGATCACTGCAGGTTCTGGCCATTAACGGGAAAGCCATTCAGGGGGGACCAGTCAACACTAAGACGCCACCTCTTAAACTAATTGTTGGCTCCTCCCACTCTGAGTTTATTGAATTTTTTGTTTTTGATTGCCCAGAAACTCCAGTGGTCTTGGGATACCCCTGGTTGCAACTCCACAACCCCATCCTAGATTGGCAGGCTGGAGAATTGATTAAGTGGAGTAACCACTGCAAGGGCCATTGTTTTTCTACGGTCCTCAGGAGTGTCCAGATGTTGCCCCAGAGGTTACCTCAGCCGTATGCGGACTGGGCCGACGTTTTCTCGGAACGGTCAGCAGATACCCTTCCCCCACATCGGGCCTACGGCCCCATTGACTTGCTCCCTGGTACTATTCCCCCCAGAGGGAGGATCTATAATCTTACCAGGCCTGAGGAGCAAGCAATGAGGGAGTACATAGCCGAGAATTTGCGTAAGGGGTTTATCCGCCCTTCTACTTCGTCTGCAGGGGCCGGATTCTTTTTCGTGGAGAAAAAGGATGGTGGCCTGAGACCTTGTATTGACTACCGGGCCTTGAATAATATCACGGTTAAAAACAGATATCCTTTACCGTTGATTGGGGGTTTGTTTAACCCTTTAAAAGCCAGCCACGTAAAATTTACGTGGCTGCCTCTCCAACAGTTAAACACCAGCCACGAAAAATTTGCGTGCCTGACTTTCCCCACAAATAAAAAAAAAAGTAAAAATAAAAGACACTTACCTGACCCCTCGTTCGATCCGGTCGGGTCTCCTCTTCAGCCAGAGGGGCTCCAATCGCCCATCGGGGCTCCTCCGGCTGCAGGGGAGGGCCCGGACCGGGTGCCCCCCCCCCGTTTCAGCAGCCGCCCGGTTTCCTGTAATAAAAAAAAAAAAAAAGAAAAAAAAAAAAAATGACAGTTACCTACCTTTGTCCCCGCCGGCTCCCGCAGGCTCTCCTCTTCACGGGGGGGGGGCTCCGATCCCCCCTCCCCGCTCTTCTGTCTTCTGGAGGGGGCATAACAGCCCTCCTCCCTCAGCAGCGTCTTCCGATGGCGGCCGCCATCTTGGATTCTGGCCCCACCTCTTTGGGGCGGGGCCGGTGACGTCACTGCCGGGTGTCATCGGGGCACCCGGCGGTTCAGCTGTCAGATGCCAGTGACGGCTGGGCAGGGAAGGAGGGAGGTAGGCGATGCTCAGATCGCCAGCCTCCCCCCTCCTCTGCCCAGCCGTCACTGACAGCAGATTGCCGCGGGACACAGAAGATGAAGATCGGAGGTGAGTAAAGTAAAAACATTTTTTTTTTTTTAAATAAAGTATTTACAAAAAAAGTGTCTTTTTTTTTACTTTAACCCTTTGTGAACTGGTAAGGGGTCCATGTGACCCCTTATACCAGTTCACAGGGCTCGGGGGTCTGGCAAGTCACCTGCGCTAGCGGGTGACTTGCCATTAACCCCTGGCCCCCCAAATTACCTGCCTCCCCAAAGCCCAGGGGGGGGCAGAAGAGCCGTGGCCCTAGGCTATGACTGCTTGTAGCCGCAGGGCCAGGGGCCACTAAAGCTGGCCCCTGCGCCCTGTTCTACAAGCCCCCATAGCTGGTCACAGGCTGGTTACGCTGGGTAGGGGGGACCTCACGCCATTTTTTTTTTGGATTTTTAAGGGTTTTAACCCTTAAAAATCCCAAAAAAAAATGGGGTCCCCCTCCCTTCGAGGGGGGACCCTATGTCATTTTTTTTTTTTAAATTAACCCTTGTTACCTGTAGCCCAGTAGGTATAAAAGGCTTCCAGCAGCAGCAGGAGAGCAGAAGCCTAAGTGATCAGCGTGGGACACAGGGATGGATGGGAGGTAAGTATTAAAAAAAAAATATTAAAAAAACATTTATTTTTTTTTAATAAAGATATTTTTTAAAAAGTGTGTCTGTTTTTTTTTTACTTTTAACCCTTTGTGAACTGGTAAGGGGTCCATGTGACCCCTATACCAGTTCACAGGGCTCGGGGGTCTGGCAAGTCACCTGCGCTAGCGGGTGACTTGCCATTAACCCCTGGCCCCCCGAATTACCTGCCTCCCCAAAGCCCAGGGGGGGGGGGCAGAAGAGCCGTGGCCCTAGGCTATGACGGCTTGTAGCCGCAGGGCCAGGGGCCACTAAAGCTGGCCCCTGCGCCCTGTTCTACAAGCCCCCATAGCTAGTCAGAGGCTGGTTATGCTGGGTAGGGGGGACCTCACGCCATTTTTTTTTTTGATTTTTAAAGGGTTTTAACCCTTAAAAATCCCAAAAATAAAATGGGGTCCCCCTCCCTTTGAGGGGGGACCCTATGTCATTTTTTTTTTTAATTAACCCTTTGTTACCTGTAACCCAGCAGGAGAGCAGAAGCCTAAGTGATCAGCGTGGGACACAGGGATGGATGGGAGGTAAGTATTAAAAAAAAATAATTAAAAAAATATTTTTTTTTAAATAAAGTTTTTTTTAAAGTGTGTCTCTGTGTGTTTTTTTTTTTTTTTTTTACTTTTAACCCTTTGTGAACTGGTAAGGGGTCCATGTGACCCCTATACCAGTTCACAGGGCTCGGGGGTCTGACAAGTCACCTGTGGCTAGTGGGTGACTTGCCATTAACCCAGAGACCCCCCCATTACCTGCCTCCCAAAAAAACCTTAAAATTCCCCCAAGAAATGGTGCCCCCCCCCCCCGTAAAGGGGGATCCCACACCAATTTTTTTTTTATTTAACCCTTTATTATGTGGATAGTAGTTGTATTTTATTTGTAAATGTTATAAAGTGCTCTTTTCAGTTTATGGGATCACCTGGACAGGAACGGGGGGCTACCGATACATATGTGGTATCATTGTAATCGGGAGAAATGGGGCTTTCACATGCAATATGGCTTTCTTTAATAAAATAAATGTTTTTGTTTAAAATGTTTTTGTTTAAAATAAAGGAGACAATTTAAAAAATATATATTTTTTTATTTATTTATTTGAAAATATTTAAAAAAGTAGAAAAAATACAAACAAGACATTTCATGTTAAAGCCTAAACTCTGCCACAAAAAGAAAATATGCCATTTTCTTGGAAATTCCTGCAAAAATCACAGTTAAACATCACGCAAAATGGTGAAAAATATCCTGTCAGGAGAGGGTGACAAAATCTCAAGTAGACTGGCAGTCAAAAGGTTACAGGTACCTATGCATGTTGGGTATTGTTCTGCTCGGGGGACCTTGCGCTTTCAGATTTAGCTTGTTTTTTCTTATTTGCATATTGATATTTTAGGAAAATGTGTTTTTTATTCTGCTTTTTTATACATTTTTTTGTGAAATCCTGTGCAACCTATGAATTCTTCGAGATATTACTTCCAGAAAGATGAGCCCACTACAACAAGCTGGGTACGCTTAGAAAGCTTAACATGTGTACTTTCAGGGAATATATGGTTTATGGGGGATATTCCAAATGTAAAGGGTTGGTTTGGTAGAAAAAGCACAAGGTGCGCACTTTGTCTGCAGAGCTGAATATCTGAAGTAAAATTACCGTTATGCGCATGCTTTACTTTGGTGTGTTTGGCAACTCTTTCCTTGACAGAACCTATGCATGTTGGGTATCATTCTGTTTGGAGGATGTTGCTTTTTCAGATTTTCTGTTTTTTTCTGGTTTGCATATAGGTTTTTTTAGGAAAATGTGGTTTTGATTCTGCTTTTTTATTCATTTTTAGGGAAACCCTGTGCAACCAAAGAATACATTGAGGGATTACTTCCAGAAAACTGCACCCATGTCAACAAGCTTGGTACGCCTAGAAAGCTTGAGGTGTGTACTTCTAGGGAATATATAGTTTGTGGGGGGTATTTCAAATGTAAAGGGTTGTTTTTCTTGAAAAACTGCAAGGTGCGCATATTGCATAGCACAGTTGTATTTTATCTGAAAATCTCCTAAAGCGTTGTTTCAGTTTGGGGGAGTCTCCTGGGCAGGAAAGGGTATCTACCTATACATATGTGGTACCGCTGTAACCGGGAGAAATTAGGATTTCACACGCAATAAGATTTTATTGACAAAATTACATTTTTTATTACAAAAAAAACTAAAATTTTTTTTTATTTTTTCGCACAATTGTCACCCAAAAATATTGAGAATACACTTAGAAAATGACAAACAAGACATTTTATGTTAAAGCCCAGGCTCCGCTGAAAAAAACAATATATCACTTTCCTGGGAAATCCCTTCAAAAATCACAGTTGAACATGGGGAGCGCAAAATAGTGCAAAATGGTCTGGCAACAAAGGGTGACAAAATCTCAAGGTAGGCTGGCGGTTAAAGGGTTAATCAAATCGTAGGTGCGCGAATCTTTTCCAAATTGGATTTAAGAGGGGCTTATAATTTGATTCGTATCCGGCAGGGGGATGAGTGGAAAACGGCGTTTAATGTAAAAGACGGCCATTACGAGTATCTGGTCATGCCCTTTGGCCTTTGTAATGCACCAGCCGTCTTCCAAGACTTTGTTAATGATGTATTCTGGGAGTATCTAGGTAAATTCGTAGTCATCTACTTGGATGATATTCTCATTTTTTCGGATTCTTTATTGGAGCATAGACGTCATGTCAAGTTGGTACTTCAAAAACTAAGGGAGAACAATTTATATGCTAAACTTTCTAAATGTATGTTTGAGGTCACCTCTGTTTCCTTCCTGGGGTATGTAATTTCCAACCAGGGGTTAGAGATGGATACGGTGAGGGTTTCAGTGGTGCAGGATTGGGTTCAGCCCAAAACTCTGAAAGAATTGCAACGTTTTCTTGGATTTGCGAATTTTTACCGGCGTTTTATCAAGGGCTTTTCCCATGTTGTAGCACCTCTCACCAACCTTACTCGTAAGGGCGCCTTCACTGCAAACTGGTCTTCCTCTGTCTGTGAGGCCTTCCTGACTTTAAAACTTTTACTTCGGCACCTGTGTTAGTTCACCCAGATGTTAATAAACCCTTTATCATTGAAGTCGATGCTTCTGAGTTGGGTGTGGGGGCATTTTTATCACAATACTCCGGTCATCCTGAGCGTCTACATCCCTGCGCCTACTTTTCGCGAAAACAAAAATACGATGTAGGAAAGAGAATTATTGGCAGTTAAACTGGCCTTTGATGAATGGCGTCACTGGTTGAAGGGTTCATTGCATCCGATCACGGTCTATACGGATCACAAAAATCTCGAGTACATCAGTTCAGCTAAGAGACTGAACTCTCGTCAGGCACGTTGGGCATTGTTTTTCTCGCGGTTTAATTTCATAATCACATTAAAGCCAGGAGTGAAAAATTCTAAGGCGGATGCCTTGTCCCGCATGTTCGGGGAATGAAAAGATCGGGGTGATACGGGTGAACCCATTTTGCCTTTGGGCTGTGTGGTAGGGGCACTGCTTCCTGATCTTTTTAATACCCTGGCGCCATTTCAAAATGAATCCCCTGTAGAAGTTCCTTTGGGCTGTCAGTTTGTACCGCCGCACCTGCGCCCTGATGTAATCCGCGAATTTCATGATGCTAAAACGGCTGGTCATCTGGGTAATCGTAAAACGTTTATTTTAGCCCGACGCCATGTATGGTGGCCTACTATGCGCCGCATGCACTGTTTGTGCGTGAAGTAAAGGGGTACACAAGGCCCCTAGTGGGTGTTTGGTTCCACTAGAGATTCCTAAAGAACCATGGACTCATATTTCTATGGATTTCATAGTTGATTTGCCTCCTTCACGTGGCAACACTGATTAGGGTGGTTGTCGACCGCTTTAGTAAGATGGCACATTTCATTCCGTTACCTAAACTTCCGTCGGCTCCTGAACTCTCGCGACTATTTATTTCGCATATTTTCCGTATTCATGGCATACCGTCTAATATTATTTCTGATCGGGGTGTACAATTCACTTCACGTTTCTGGAGGAGTTTCTGTTCACGATTGGGGATTCAGATATCTTTGTCATCGGCATACCATCCTCAAACCAATGGGCAGACTAAAAGAACCAATCAAAGTCTGGAACAGTATTTACGGTGTTACATTTCCGACGCTCAAGAGCAATGGTCAGAATTTATTGATTTTGCAGAGTTTGCGTACAATAATGCGCCGAGTGAGAGTACCAAAGTGTCTCAGTTTTTCTGCAACTTGGGGAAAAATCCCAGAGGTTCTTCTCTCTCAGGGTCATCTTCTGATTTACCGGCATTAGAAGAATGCTCCAGGAGCGGAAAAACATTTGGGCCCGCATTCAAGAGTCTTTGAAAAAGACCGTTTTAAGATATAAAAGATTCGCCGATCGCCGTAGGTTTTAGGAACCTGCACTTCAGGTTGGGGACCTCGTTTGGGTGTCGACTAAAAACATTTCTCTCCGGCAACCTTCTAGTAAGTTGGGACCCAAGTTCATTGGACCTTTTCCTATTACCCAGAAATTGAACAATGTGACCTTTAAGGTTCAACTTCCTCTGACGATGCGTATACCTAACTCTTCATGTATCGCTACTAAAATCAGCTAAGAATACACCACTTCCATCCCCATCGCCGATCCTAGTTGATAACGAATCAGAGTATGAAGTGAATAGGATTCTAGACTCACGTATAATCCGTAATTCCTTGCAATATTTAATTGACTGGGTTGGGTATGGTCCTGAGGAGAGATGTTGGGTTGCAGCTAGAGATGTGCACGCTAGGGCCTTGATTAGGAAATTCCATCGTGACTATCCAGAGAAACCTGGTAAGGGTCGGGAGGCCCCTCGTGAAGGAGGGGGTAGTGTCACGATTCACTTACCTGCGTCCCGTTCCAGCGGCGCCTCCCCCCTGCTGGTCCGGCCACGGCGGGTGGCTGCTGGCGCGGCTGCGAGCGCGCTTTCCTCCGTCTCCTCTGCCGGCGTGGCCGGCAGTTCTCGTGCTCGCGAGCACGTACTTTGTATTCCCTCCGCCGGCGCTGCTGTCAGCGCGCCCGCCGGAGGAAGAGGAATTAAAGGGCCAATGAGCCCAGGTGGGTGGGGGGTGGTTTCTTTCAGGCAGGGCCAATGAGCCCTAGAGACTTGTGGGGCTAACACCCCGATCCTATCAGGTTAGGTGTTTCATGTTGCACCAATCACACACCTAATTTCCCCCCATCCCCAGTCATACATGTTCCTATAAAAGGTTCACCCCGTCAGTTACTCAGTGCCTGTTATAGCGCCTTGTACCTTGCTTTGTCTTGTGATATAACCATGATTGATCTCCGTTGCCGACCCCTGCCTGAACCGACTATTCTCGATCTGATCTCCGTTGCCGACCCCTGCCTGAACCGACTACTCTCGATCTGATCTCCGTTGCCGACCTCTGCCTTGTACCCTGACCTCGAGCTGCCTCATTCCTCTGTACCGCTGCGATCTCTGATTTCCCCGTGTCAACCTTTGGCCTGTCTCTGGACTCCCGTTACACACGCTCTTAGCCATTGGTTCTTCAGACCTCTAACCAGTAAGCTCTCATCCTTTGAGCCATTGAAGTCCTGGGGGCAACCGTTCCCGGGCAGGTGTATTTTGCGCCCCGGCAAGCGGGGGCTCCTACAGGTGAAGCTGGCTGCGGAGATTGGGGGTTGAGGGCTTACCTAGAGGGCTGGAGTTACCAGAGCGTGACAGGAAGCCTCTCCAGGAGGGGAGATAGACAGAACCTCAAAGATCTTAATAAGTAGTTCATCTGTGTCACACAGGCCCCAAGAACCGGGCCCAGAATCATCACGGCTCCCGGGCATCTCATCCGAGGAGCCCGAATCGGAGAATAGCTCACCTTCCTCAGAAGGATCAAGGTCCTGCATAGCAGCAGAGTCATCAGTATCGTTAGGAACCGGAGAGCCAGGAGGCGTCAGGGACCGCTTCTTTCCAGGGCCCAAGCGCTCCGCCAAACTAGACAGCACCTGCTCAGCCGTAGGCAACCTGCGCGGCATGACTTGCTGGTCATCCCCGCTCGAGTGAGACTCATCAGGAGTGAGATTTAGGTCCGGAGAGACAGGTCTATTGAAGGAGGTGCAGCCACTGGCAAACATGATTGCAGGGTCAGTGCCTGTTCAGCACACGATCCGCAGACCCGTGCTCTGTCAGCATCAGCATGGGGCTGACCACACACTGTACACAGCCGGTCATGTCCCCAAGGGACCCCGGATACATAATTCTGAGATGCCTCCATATGGTGATTATCTGAGCAGTATGCCCGCAGGGATTTACGCAATAGGCAACCCTGGATGCCCCAAGACCCGCTAGGAAAGTGGGAGAATTTGTTATGTGGACCCGCTATAATATATGTCAGGCCGGGAGAAGGCACCGACATCCTGGCGTCTGAAAGACATAATGGGATAAGAGAGGGGGGTGTCAGTGCCATGCGCAGCTGAATAAAAAAATCATAGGAACAAATACCGCCCCGCAGGGCACTCACATGACCAAGGGAGGAGGAGGATCGCAAGCACGCGCGCGCATGTAAAGACTGTCAAAATGGCGCCAAGCGAACCTTGAGGGGTGGGCCTGATCTGGCTGTGACGCGGGGCGCGTCATGCCGAGTCCCCGCCTCCCCCAAAGAGCGCGAAGCTCTAACCAGCGCAACGTGAATGACAGAAGTGAATAGTACACACATACATGATGTAATTAAGGAGATTGCTCTCACACTAGAGAATGTTGCTGCTGCCCGGGCTGCACACGTAACGTAATGACCTGACAAACACGCGTGCAACCGGAAGGCTTATGTGGCGCAAGGAGCGCGGCACTGACACCCAAGTTCAAATGAGATCAACGGCCTTAAACGTGTTACGTTACACTAGGACTGCCACACATACCCCCCCCCCTTTCTTTTCCCCCGAGCGACGGGAGGAAGCGAGGGAGAAGCGGACCTGCACCCAGGGATTATCGCTATGAGGGGCACGGGCAACAATGCGGGAGGGGCATGGAATGGAGGCTCACCATCGGCCTAAACCGCCTACCCTATGGTGGGAGATTGCGGTGGAGCGTAGCTCCGTGAGCACACGAGGTGCTGCCTACCTTCACCAGACCAGCGCAGCCCAGGCTGGGAGGCACATCTGTATCAAAGAGGACGGGTGGAAATAGTCCCGCAGGGCCGCAGGCTGTAATAGCCCCGCTCCCCTGCAAGAGAGTGGATACTTAATGTCTTCGCAGTCAGCACTGCAGAGAAATCTGGGGATTTGTGGGAGGTCCCTGGGTATATGAAGGGTCGGGAGGAGCCTGTTTTTGCATGTCTGCAGTGAACAGCGCCCTCTGGCGGAGGATTACCCACGAGTAATTATTATATTGGAGCAAGACGTACTGTATGCTTAGAATAGCCTGGAGCTTGTGATTGTGACGGGATGCAAACATATCCACATCCGGTAGACCCCAACGGTGACACAGGGACTGGAATACCCTGTTGCAGAGAGTCTGCCAGTAGATTCTCTGCTCCCGGGATGTACACAGACGAAATGCATTGAACATTGGCCTCTACCCATGTCAGAATTCGCAACACCTCCTGGAGGGCCCCCCTGCTCTGGGTCCCTCCCTGATGGTTGATGTAGGCAACCGCCGTCCAGTTGTCTGAGTGCACCTGCACAGACAGACCCCTCAGGTAATTGGTCAACTGCTCCAGTACCAACCTGATCGCCCGTAGTTCGAGAATGTTGATAGGTAAGCGGGCCTCCTGAGGGCCCCACCTCCTCTGGAACCGCAGGGACTTCCATAACCCCCCCATCCCGACAGACTGGCATCCGTGGTGACCGTCTCCCAGGAGGACCTGCCCCCCAGCAAGTTCCTGGAGTCCAGCTACCACGAAGAGACCGCCTGACCAAAGGGGGGGGGGGGGGGAGCACACAGACCTCGTCCAAGGACGTTGGGTCCTTGTCCCAAACTGACAGAAGGTGAAGATGTAGAGGCCTCAAATGGAACTGAGCAAAAGGCACCGCCTCGAAGCTCGCCACCATCAGGCCCAGCAACTGCATTCCCTACCTGAGGGAGGGATGGAGACACGACAGCAGGAACCTCACCTGCACAGTTAGAGCTTCCACCTTCTGTTGAGGAAAGAATATCCTTGACTGAACCGTATCCATAATCATTCCCAGGAAAGGGGCCACAGAGGAAGGGGACAGAGAAGACTTGGGGTGATTGATCACCCAGCCGAAGGACTCCAGGGTGGCCACCACCAGCTGAGTGTCCAACTCTGCCTGCTGTAGAGACCGAGAGGTGATGAGTATGTCGTCCAGGTAGGGCAGCACGCGGATGCCCCTTGACCTCATCAGAGACATCACCCCCGCCAGCACCTTGGTGAACACTCTGGGAGCTGAAGTGAGGCCAAATGGCAAGGCCACAAATTGGTAATGTTGATCTTCAAACACGAATCTGAGGAACCTTGGTGTCCTGAAAACACAGGGATGTGAAGGTAAGCGTCTTAGATGTCCACAGACGTCATGAAACCCCCGGGGCGCAAGGAGCTGATGGCCGAGCGCAGAGTTTCCATGCGAAAACGCCTGTTCTTGACAAATCTGTTGAAGATCATTAAATCCAGAATGGGCCTGACTGACCCATCTTTTTTGGGAACTGTGAAGAGGTTGGAGTAGAGCCCCTTGTCTCTTAAGGGAAATCTGCAAATGACCCCCAGATCCAGCAGGCCTTGCACGGCCTGCGCCAACACCTGAGCTGAGACAGGGTCCTGGAGGCTCCGGGACCTGATGAATCTTGGGGGAGGCCGCACAGCAAGCTCTATCTTGTAGCCGGAGGACACTACCTCCTGAATCCACCGGTCTGAGGCATGATGCCTCCAGACTTGAGCAAAGTGCCACAGCCGTCCCCCCCACCCTGGCGGCGAGGGCGCCCCATCATGCCTGAGGGGGCTTGGGAGAGGATTTGAGCTTAGCCCCCCAGGAGGAGCCAGGATGTTGTCTTCTGCTCCTGTGTCAGGGATCTGCACGAGCCCCCGCGAAGGACACCCCTTTTTCTTGTTTAACACCATGGTAGGGGGGTGAAGGGGAGCCCTGGCCCTGAAGGGGCCGAGACTGCCGTCTGCGCTGGGGTAACTCTTAGCAAAAAGGTCTAGACGGGCCCCAAACAGGAGTAGCCCCTTAAAAGGAAGCCCAGTGAGGGCCTTCTTTGCAGCATTGTCAGCACCCCACTGTCGCAGCCAAACCAAGCGGCGTATAGCCACCAGGAGGGCAGAAGTTCTGGCACACATTCTGATGGTGTCATCCAATGCTAATAGGACAAAATTTACAATTATAACACCTCACAAGGAAGATCATCAGGGGCACTATCAAGCAAATTTCTGATAAGGGTTCTAGTGGCCACAGCAGTAATAGCAGAGGCACAGACTGGGCGCAGCGCCGTCCCCGCACATGCAAAGGCGTGGGAGGCCAGCTGGTCAATGCGCCGGTCCTCAGCATCCTGCAAGGTAGTAGAATCAGGGGAATGCATGACAGGGGTGTTAGATAGCCCTAGGATCGTGACATCCACCTCGGGGGGGGGGGGGGGATGACCAACATTTAACCACCTCAGGGGGAAAGGGATACTTCCTATCCCAACCCCTTGGAACCCTGGGAAGTTTACTGGGGCACTCCCATTCCGTGTGCACAAGGGTATGGAAATGTGCCTGCTCTAGAAATTCCAAACGTGATTTTGCTGTATGGAAAAGCTCCCCTTTTTGCCTGGGAGCCTCACCAGGGAGAGAGATAGACAGAACCTCAAAGATCTGGGTCAATAATCTGTCAGCGTCATCCGGGGCCCAGGGGTCAGAGCCAGAATCATCATGACCCCTTGGTCTCTCATCAGATGAGCCTGAATCAGAAAAGAGCTCTCCATCAAATGGGGTATAGCCACACAGATTCATAAACTCCTGAGATCCCATAGGGAAAACAGTAACATTAGGCGTCAAGTGCCGCTGCTTACCAGGGCCCTTACACGCTAAAAACCTGGCAATAATCTGTTCAGCAGTAGGCAGTCTAGAAGACACATCAGGCTGAGAATCCCCACAAGTATGCAACTCAACAGGAGTGAGATTTAAGCTGGGGGGAGTAGGTGAAGTGATACGAGATGCAGCCACTGGCAGGCCAGATTGCAATGCAAGCACCTGCTCAGCACAGGGTACACAGACCCACACCTTGTCAGAGTCAGCAGAGGCTGTCCACACGCTACACACAGCCGGTCTTGTCCCAAGGGGACCGCGGCAACACTATCCTGGGATGCCTCCATATGGTGATTATTAGGCACAGTGTGCCAGTAGGGATTTATGCTATGAAGCAACCCTGGATGCCCCAATGACCCGCTAGGGAAGTGGGAGTAATTATACAAGGCCCAACTATCAATTACACCGGCCGGTGGATTCCAAGCCAATGGATTCACCCTCTGAAAGACACAATGAGAAGAAGGGTGTCAGAGCCAAACACACTACAATGAGTATAAAGCCGCCTGCGAGGGCACTTACGGACCGCGGTAAGAACGTCGCGCGCGCGACCTGACAACATGGCGCTGAGAGTACCTCGAAGGGCGGGCCAGAGCGAGCTGTGACGCAGGGCGCGCCAGGCCAGGCCCCGCCCCCCGAAGAACGCAAAGTCCACGACAAGCAGCCAATGAGAATGCAGAAGCGGCTGAGGTAACGCCGCCGCCCGGCGCGGAACATGCAAATGAAGGAAAAGACGCGCGGCTGCATTTGCAATAGTAAAAACAAGACAAGTCAGCGCGCCGGCTGACACCACATATACTAGTCAAAAAACATGACAAAAGGCCGTATGCATGAATCACGATACACGCTCACCCACACACACCCCCCCTTTTCCCCCAAAGGCTACAGGGAGAATGAGGGAGGATGGCGGCCCTCTGTACAGGACCCACCGCTACCGGGGCATGGGACAATAATGCGGGAGGGGCATCCCATAAAGGCTCACCATCAGCCTATACCGCCTACCCTTTGGTGGGGGACTGCGGTGGAGCAGCGCTCCATAAGCACGCATGGTGCCGCCTACCTTCACCCGACCAGCGCAGCCCAGGCTGGGAGGCACATCACACGAAGGACGGGTGGGAATAATCCAACAGGGCCGCAGGCTAATAGCCCCGCTCACCTGCGAGAGAGTGATAATTTCATGTCTTTGCAGTAAGCACTGCAGAGAAATCTGGGGATTAGTGGGAGGTCCCCAGGTATTTGAGGGGCCGGGAGGAGCCTGTTTTTACATGTCTCTGCAGTGCAGCGCCATCTGGCGGAGGATAACCCAAGTGTAAGTAATCTATCTGGAGCAGGACATACTGTATACTAAGAATAAAGGACCATCAGATCCCTAAACCAAGATATGCATGAGAAGCAATATGACATTCAAAAGAGGGACTCACAACACCGACAGGTCTCGAGGGAGCGATGCAGGCAGCAGCAAGGCGGCAACCGGGACAGCACAGCACACGCAGCACAGCTTCCAGCTTGTTCCTCGAGGGACGGGCCGCGTCGCAATGACGCGATCTGTAAGAATGACCAAGCTCCAAGGCAGTAGAGCCAGCGAGGAGCAGTACATAGTCAATAACACACAGCACACAAAAATAAAGCTTGTGGGCAGGGAGGGTAATACAGGCACAATAAGCCCTAGCAAGTGGTTCCCCCATTGGGCTCACCATAAAGTCTATGGCCGGCTACCCTTTAAAAAGGGTCTGCAGCCCAGAGCCTAAGCTCTGCCATAAACACCTTACCACGGCGTTCTTCCTACCGTCAGGATCCCGAGGCAGCCAGCGGCTGGGAGGCAAGAGTGGGTCTCACGGGATCAATGGGAATAGGGCCCACAGCAGCCGACAAGCTAGGGGGCCCCGTTCTGCTGCCAGAATCCGAGAGAGAGTATCCAACGATCTTCAGCAGCCAGAGTGCAAGATGAACACTGGGGAATGATAGAGGGACACCTGCCTTTATAGGGGGCCGGGAGGAGCGACAGCTTTTGATCTTGCAGTCGAGCACCCCCTGGGGGCGGAATACCCACATGTCCTCACTGGGACAACCTGGACTGGATATAGGGAAAAATACCGTTTTGTGAGTACTCACCTTTAAAACGGGTATTATGAGTGTGCCATACACTCCACTTCGGTCTTCATGACATCTGGGTAATCTCCAGTAGAGGGCGAACTTCTGCAGAGATGAATAAGCAAAAAAGAAAGCCCCTCCCGGTCCAAATATACCTGGGACCTCCCACCAATTCTCCAGTGTATAAAAGCAGTAAAGGGACCAGGAAGAACCAAATATAACCTTAACAATCAAAACCAATGGTTCACCATATAAAAGCCCCAGAATACCTGAAAAAAAGGGGTGGGGCGAAGTGGAGTGTCTGGCACACTCATAATACCCGTTTTAAAGGCGAGTACTCACAAAACGGTATTATTCTAAGTGTGCCATAAACTCAACTTTGATCTTCATGACATGTGGGACATCCAATAGCAGTGTCCGTCATGTGTGGAACCAGAAACAGTAAAGCATGTACCAACTCAAACCACTGCAGCTTGCAGAACCTTGCGGCCAAAAACAGCATCCGCTGAAGCCCGCACATCAACCTTGTAAAACTTGGAAAAAGTATGAACGAAAGACCAAGTAGCAGCCTTACAAACTTGTTCAACAGAAGCTTGGTGCTGAAAAGCCCAGGACGCACCGACCGCACGAGTAGAGTGCGCAGTGACCCTAAAAGGAGGAGTCCTCCCCTTAGCAGAATAGGCCCCAACAATGGCCTGACAAATCCATTTGCTAATCGTAGATTAGCAGGTGCCAAACCTTTCCTGGGCCCGCAGGGCACTACGAAAAAAGCGTCCGTCTTGCGGAAGGAAGAAGTAGTCACTAAATAGTACTTCACACAGCGGACAACGTCCAAATTGTGCAGAACCCTCTCCTTGTCATTGTTAGGCTTAGGACACAAGGAAGGGAGAACAATATCCTCATTGAGGTGGAAAGCAGACACCACCTTAGGAAGGAAATCCGGCTTAAAACGAAAAACCACCTTATCCTGGTGTCTCTCAAAGTAAGGGGCCTGGATCGACAGGGCCGCCAACTCAGAGACACGCCGAACAGAGGTAATAGCCACCAAAAAGGCAACCTGAGTGAGCCGAAAGAACCAAATTCAAATCCCAAACAGGAACTACAGCCTTCCGAGGGGGCCGCACATGCGCCACCCCTTGAAAAAAGGTCGTAACCAGCGGCTGTAAAGCAAAAGACCTCTGGAAGAAAACCGACAGAGCAGAAACCTGCCCTTTCAAAGTACTAAGCTGGAACCCAAGATCCAGATTATGTTGAAGAAACTTAAAAATCCTGGGTATAGAAAAAACGCTGCAAGGCAAGGCCCTAGCCTCACACCAATCAATATAGGACCTCCAAGTCCTATAATAAATGCCAGAAGAGGACCGCTTCCTAGCCCTAATCAGGGTCTGAACAACAGCCTCAGACAAACCTTCCTCCTTCAAGATGAAGGTTTCAGCAGCCAAGCCGTCAAAGCCAGCGTTTGTAAATTGGGGTAAAGTAGATGACCCTGAGATAGCAGGTCCGGCAACAAGGGAAGCCAGTACTGGTCTATGGCCATCCTTACGACGTCTGCGTACCAAACCCTTCTTGGCCACCTTGGAGCCACCAGAATCGTTGGTGCCCCTTCTAGAACCAGTTTGCGAACTACCTTGCCCAGCATGGAGACGGGTGGAAACAGGTACAGAAACCCCAACTCCTTCCAAGCCAGTGACAAGGCATCCACTGCCAGAGACAGAGGATCCTGAGAAAGAGACACAAAGGCCGGAAGTTTGTGATTGTGCCTCGAGGCAAAGAGATCCACTTCCAGAGTCCCCCACTTGCGGCAAAGATCCAGAAAAACCTCGGGATTGAGAGACCACTCTCCGTGGCGAGAGGATCCCCTGCTCAGGGAATCCGCCTCCGTGTTCTCAACTCCCGGAATGTAGACTGCCGAAAGGCAAAGAACATTGCTCTCCGCCCAGTGCAGGAACAGAGAAACTTCCCTGAGGGCACTCCTGCTGCGAGTTCCTCCTTGGTGATTTATGTAAGCTACTGCCGCTCGGTTGTCCGAACGAACCTGAACCGGAAGACCCCGTAAATGTGGGCTCAGCCGAGCCAGAACCAATCGAACGGCTCTGAGCTCCAAGACATTGATGGGGGTGTGAGCCTCCTGGGGGCCCCACACCCCGCTGAACTGATGACTCTCAATATTCTCCCCAGCCAGACAGGCTGGCATCCGTGGTAACCATCTCCCAACAAGGGATCAGAAAGGATCTGCCCTTCACCAGATTGCTCGAGTCCAGCCACCACCGAAAGGACTGCCAAACCCTTGGAGACATCCTGAAAGGTTGATCCAAGGACTGAGGGCACCTGTCCCAATACGTCAATAGGTGAAGTTGAAGAGATCACATGTGAAACTGTGCAAACGGGACCGCCTCGAAGGAGGATACCATCAAACCCACCAGTTTCATCCCCTGTCGGATAGAGGGACAAGGACTGTCCAGAAGAAGGCGGATCAGGCCCTGAATACCCTGCACCTTGGACTGGAATGGTATCCAGATTCATGCCCAGAAATGAAATCACACGAGACAGGGAAAGAAGACTTGGTGCGGTTGATCACCCACCTGAACCTTTCCAGGGTCGACACCACCTGGTGGGTGTCCAGCTCCGCCTGGAGGGAGGGAAGAAGCTGATATCAACAGGTCGTCCAGATAAGGCACAATGCGAATGCCCTGAGATCTGAGCAGAGCCATTATGCCCGCCAAAACCTTGGTGTAGACCCTCGGTGGCAAGGTCAGACCAAAGGGAAGAGCTACAAACTGATAATGTTGATCCTCCACCGCAAACCGGTCCTTGATGTCTATGGATGTCATAAAATCCCCTTGGCGAAGAGAATTGATAGCCGAGTGCAGAGTCTCCATGATGAACTTTTTGGCTCTGATAAACCTGTTGAGAACCTTGAGATCTAGAATCGGTCTCACCGAACCCTCCGTTTTGGGAACCGTGAAAAGGTTGGAGTAGAAACCCCTGCCTCTCTCTGACAGAGGCACCAAGCATATAACCCCCATGTCCAGAAGGTTTTTTACTGCTAACAGGAGCCCCTGTGCAGCCTAACAGTCCGAGGGCACCCGAGACCTTAAGAATCTTGGGGGCGGCCAGTACTCGAACTCCAGTTTGTACCCGGAGGAGACCACTTCCAAGATCCAATTGTCTGTGACCTCCCGGACCCAGACCTGGAAGAAGAGCCGCAGCCGCCCCCCCCACCCTTGCGGGTGAGGGCGCCCCTTCATTGCTGAGCCGGTTTAAACGGCAGGCTTGGGCTTGGAACCCCAGGCAGGCACGGGACGTGCCCGACCTCTGCCTCTGTTCCAGGACGAGCCCCTGACACCTGAGAAGGCCAAACCCCTAGTCGCTCTGGCCCCTCGAAAGGAAGCAGTAAAAGCGCCCGCCCCCCGAAAGGGGCGGCGCTGTTTCCTCCGCTGAAGTAACTTACCTCCTTTAGCAACAGCATCCAATTTATCTCCAAACAGCCGCGAACCCAAGAAGGGAAGAGCTGTGAGTGACTTCTTGGCCCCAACGTCCGCTGTCCACTGGCGGAGCCAGACCAATCTGCGCATAGCCACCAGTAAGGCTGAAGTCCTACTACACACGACAATAGTCTTCCATCGCAGCCATGACAAAATCCATGAACAATTTGCATTTCTTAAGGATAGCGAACTCAGCGCCAGCACGATCAAACTGAGCGTTATTCAGCCAGTACCTGATAAGAGACCTGGTAGCAAGTGACACCAGGGCAGATGCACTAACAGGCCCGCAGGGCCGAGCCCACGTTGGCAAATGCGTGGCACGCCATCTGATCAAGGAGCTTATCCTCGCCATCCTTAAGGGAAGTGGCGTCAGGGGTGTTCAGCACAGAAGAGTTGGTCAAACCTAAAACTGGCGTGTCGACCTCGGGAGACCAGCGTTTTACCACCTCCAACGGAAAAGGATATTTCTTATCCCATCCCTGAAGCCGACTGGGCCTCTCCCATTCTCTAAGGATCAGCACATCAAAATGACCCCGGGTAGGGAATTCCAGACGGGGCTTGCAGGCCCCCAAAAATTCCCCCTTCTTAAGAGGGGGCGCCTCAGGCGGTTCAATGTCCAACACCTCCAATAAATGTGACAAAACAGTGGCAATATCTACGGCATCCCCCAGCGCCTGCCTGACATTGGAATTCCCAGACTGAACATAGTCAGCCTCAGTTTCCTGATACAATTCCCCCTCGTCTAACGGGGAATAATCTGACAAATCAGCGGACTCGTCGTCAACATCCCACAATGGCTGGGCGGACAACAAATGTGTCTTTTTAGCCTGGGCCTTCTTGCCCACCGTGCTAGCAATAATTTTCTCGATGCTGGCCAACCTAGGCCAAACATCAGAAAGCGACTCCCCACTGGTACCAATGTAACTTGGGGTACGGATAAGGTGGGAAGGGGAAGGCGATGAAGAGGGAGGAGCCGACCCAGAAGGCTGGGTACCAGACTGCCGCGTTATGGCCTTTTGTGTGCATGGTATACAGATTAGCACATTCTCCCCCGTAAGGGATACCCCGCACCCCACACATGGCCCGGATTGTCCTAGAGGGATCCCGAGCCCAGTATCCTGCGGAGCCTCCATATGGTGAATTTTTGTGGTCAGTCGCAAGAGCGCAGGGAATTACGCATAAGCAACCCGGGATGCCCCTTAAAAGTCCCGGTGGGAGGATTTTAGGTGGACAATTTTACACTAGGGACCCCAGGACCAGGAGGGACCCCTTAATATGCACATATACAGGGCAACCTGTAACACACAAAACAGGCAACATAAGGGCAGAGCTGAGTAAAAATGGCCATAACCTTACATTATAAAAGACCACAGCATTTGATCTTGCAGCCACACAATATATCTATACATGTATATATATTAACTATATACCAGCCAGACAGTGTAAATAACACACACACACGCTCTAGACCAGTGGGGGCCCCCGCTAAAGAGGAGCACCCACACACACAAGCTAAGGAAGTGGCCATCGGGCCCTTACCACACCGATCTGCTATGCGGCCTGCTCAAGAAGATGGCCCCCACGAAGCCTCATGCATGAGGAGGGAAAGCAGGGGGAGGGCGGGCCAGCGCAGAACGCGCGTTTGCAGAGGCCACGCCCCCCTCCCAGCAACGTGGACCCCTAGAAACGAGCACAGCAATCGCACCAAAGAAGGGGGCGGGGCTAACGCGGCCGTGCCGAGAGCCCGGCCCTGCCCCCTTCCCGAACGCAGCCTGAGGGGGAGAAGCTCCCCCAGGCTGACACTATTCCCTGGTATGCCAGTAAAGGCACTCACACACACACAGTAAAAAAAACACACTAACAACACAGGGACACAAGCTGGGGAAAACAAAATATCGGCCAGGCCAGGTAACACCCCCCCCCCCCCCCGGAGGGGAATAAGGGACCCGGAAGGGGGGGAACCCTGCCAGAAACCAGCCATAAGCCTAGAGGGACGGGGTATTCCACACCAGGATCACCAAGAAACCTGGATAACCGCCTACCCCATAGTGAGGTCTCACGGTGGAGCAGTGCTCCTGCTGCACCCATAGGGTGCTCCTACCTTCACCAGGACCCGCAGCCTAAGTTGGGAGGCTCAATATAGGGCAATTTGGAAGGGTCCTGGCAGTAATAGGGACAATAATACCATTTTGTGAGATACTCACCTGTAAAATGGTTATTACGAGTATGTCACACCCCCCACTTCCCGATATTCATGACACTTGCGAACCCGGCCTGTAGAGGGCAATCTTGCAGAGATGACATGGAAAAAAGGAGCCCCTCCTGGTCCATAAGTATTGGGTTCCTCCCACTATTCCTCAGTCTTTTTAAACAGCAGTGAACCAGGAAGAGCCAATTATATTCAATAATTGTAAAATTATTTGAAATAATAATACCAAATAAAGGATCCCTTAGAGCAAAAAGAGCCAATTATATTCAATAACTGTAAAATTATTTGAAATAATAGTAATAATCACATATAAAGGATCCCTCAAACAAAAAAGGGCGGGGGAAGTGGGGGGTGTGACATACTCGTGATAACCATTTTACAGGTGGAGTATCTCACAAAATGGTATTATTTCTAGTATGTCACACCCCCCACTTCCCGATATTCATGACACTTGGGACATCCAATAGCAGTGTCTATAATGGGTGGGGATCCCAAAGGAATAATGCATAACTTGAATTACTGCAGTTTGCAGAACTTTGCGGCCAAAAACAGCATCCACTGAGGCCCGCACATCAACCTTGTAAAACTTAGAAAAAGTATGCACAGAAGACCAAGTCGCAGCCTTGCAGACTTGTTCAACAGAAGCTTGGTGCTGAAAAGCCCAAGAGGCTCCAATAGCACGAGTAGAATGAGCGATGACACGAAAAGGGGGAACCTTCCCCTTCGCCATATAGGCCCCAATGATAGCCTGACGTATCCACTTACTAAGGGAAGATTTGGCAGGAGCAAAACCCTTCTTGGGCCCAGAAGGCACAACAAAAAAGGCATCCGTCTTGCAGAAGGCCGAGGTAGTAATAATACTTAACACAACGAACTACATCCAAAGAATGTAAGACCCTTTTCTTGTCGTTACTAGGACACAAGGAAGGAACTAAATCTTGATTTAGGTGGAAAGCAGACAGCACCTTAGGAAGGAAATCCGGTTTAAAACGGAAAACAACCTTATCTTGATGCCTCTCAAAATAAGGGGCTTGAATAGACAAAGCCGCCAGTTCAGAAACTCGGCGGACAGAAGTAATAGCAACCAAAAAGGCAACCTTCCGAGTAAGAATAGGAAGAGGAATATCCTGCATTGGCTCAAAGGGAGCAGCTTGCATACCCGAAAGCACCAAATTAAGATCCCAAACAGGAAGTAAAGGCTTTCTGGGAGGCCTTGGAAAAAGGTCTTAACCAAAGGATGAAGGATGATCTTTGAAAGAAAATTGCCAAGGCAGAGACTTGCCCTTTCAAAGTACTAATCTGTAATCCCATATCCAGACCTCGTTGCAGATATTCCAGAATTCTAGGAATAGAAAATACTCTACAGGGCAAAGCCCTGGATTCACACCAATCAATATAGGACCTCCAAGTCCTGTAATAAATGACAGAGGAAGACTTCTTCCTAGCTCTAATAAGAGTCTGAATAACCACATCAGATTCTTTCAAGATGGAGACTTCAGCAGCCATGCCGTCAAAGCCAGCGTTTGTAAATTGGGGTAACAAAGTTGAGCCTGAGTGATGAGATCTGGAAGAAGAGGCAGATGGACACGATCCACTGCCAGCCTTATGACGTCTGCGTACCACAGATGTCTTGGCCACCTTGGAGCCACCAGAATTGCTGGCACCTCCTCCAGTGCTAGCTTGCGCACCACCTTGCTGATCATGGAGAATGGAGGAAACGGATATAGGAACCCCACATCCCTCCAGGCTAGAGACATGGCATCCGCTGCCACTGCCAGAGGATCCTGGGATAGAGAAAAGCTGGCAGCTTGTGATTGTGACGAGAAGCAAACAGGTCCAACCGTGGAGTCCCCCACTTGTGACAGAGGAACTGAAAGACCCTTGGATTGAGAGACCATTCTCCCTGGCGAGAACATCCCCTGCTCAGGGAGTCTGCCTCCACATTTTCTATCCCCGGAATGTAAACTGCTGATATGCAGGGAACATTGATCTCTGCCCACTGAAGGATCAGAGACACTTCCCGGAGGGCACCCCAACTGCGAGTCCCTCCCTGGTGATTGATGTATGCAACAGCTGTTCGGTTGTCTGACCGAATCTGAACTGGCAGACCCTGTAAGAAATGGGTCAGTCGAAGTAGAACAAGACGTATGGCCCGAAGCTCTAATACATAGATTGGAGAATGAGCCTCCTGAGGCCCCCACAATCCTTGGAACTGATGCTTCTTCCAGAAGCCCCCCCAGCCTACCAGGCTGGTATCCGTGGTAACCAGTTCCCAACGCGGAGTCAGAAATGACTTGCCCTTCTGGAGGTTGTGCGATATTAACCACCACTGAAGGGACTGCAAAACGTGGGGGGACAATAGACAAGCCTGATTTAATGATAGTGGGCACCTGTCCCATTTTGCCAAGAGGAAGAGCTGAAGCGTCCTTATGTGAAACTGGGCAAACGGGACTGCCTCGAATGCAGCTACCATCAATACCACTAGTCTCATCCCTAGACAGATAGACTGACAAGGGTTGGACAAGAATAGACTAATCAAGTCCTGAATCAGAACCATTCCAGAATCAGGCCCAGGAAGGGAATTTCCCTGGACGGACAGAGAGAGTATTTGGGTTAACTTATTACCCATCCGAACCTCTCTAGCGTAGAGACCACCATACTGGTGTCCAACTCTGATTGTTCGAGGGAGGAGGCCGCGATAAGATCGTCCAGAAAAGGCGCAATGCGGATGCCCTGGACCCTGAATATAGCCATCACTCCTGCCAGCATCTTGGTAAAGACTCTTAGGGCCGAGGTAAGGCCGAATGGCAGGGCCACAAATTGATAATGCTGGTCTTCTATCGAGAACCTGAGAAATCTCTGGTGACCCGGAAAATAGGAATGTGCAAATAAGCATCCTTGATGTCTATGGATGTCATGAAGTCTCCCTGACGCAGAGCATTGATCGTTGATCGCAGAGACTCCATGCAGAATTTTCTGAAACTGATAAATTGATTGAGTCTCCTTAGGTCTAGGATAGGCCGAACAGAGCCGTCCTTTTTGGGTACCGTGAATAGGTTGGAGTAAAACCCCAAACCCCTTTCCGCTGGAGGCACTAGGCTGATAACAGCCATATTTAACAGATTTGCTACTGCTGCCCGCAGTCCCTGCGCAATTGCCGGATCTGACGGCATCCGGGACATGAAAAATCTGGGAGGAGGCCGGGACTCGAATTCCAGTTTGTAACCGGAAGAGACTACTTCCAGAACCAAATTGTCTGATACCTCCTGAACCCAGACCTGGAAGAAGAGCCGCAGCCGTCCCTCCACCCATAAGGGTGAGGGCGTCCCCTCATTGTTGAGCAGGCTAAGTGGCAGATTTGGTTTTGGACCCCCAATTCTGACTTGGACGCCCACGTCCCTTTCCTCTATTCCATGCATTCCCTCTAGGGGCTGAAAAGGCAGATCCTCTACCGGATCTAGACCCCTGAAAGGAAGGGTTAAAAGAGGCCATTCCACGAAAGGAACGCCGTTTCTTACGCTGAGGTAATTTACCTCCATTAGTGACAGAATCCAATTTTTCTCCAAAGAGGCGCAATCCCACAAAAGGGAGCGCTGTAAGCGATTTCTTGGCTACAATATCAGCTGCCCACTGCCACAACCATACTGACCGTCGGATGGCGACTAACAAGGCAGAGGTTCTGCTGCACATGAGCAGAGTATCATCTAAGGCAGAAAGTACAAAAGATGCAAACATCTCACATCGCTTAAGAGCGGCGTACTCATCAGAGGCCGGATCAAGCCCTGAGTAATTCATTAGGTCTCTCACAACAGACCTAATAGCCACTGTCATGAGTGCCGAAGCACCAACAGGCAGCAAGGCGAGCACACACTGGAAAAAGCGTGGCCATTTGATCAATACGGTTATCCTCTCCATCTTTAAGTGTAGTGGAGTCAGGAGAATGCAACACAGAAGAATTGGATAAATTAAGCACAGGGGCATCCACCCATGAGCAGAGTATCTTTTAAAAATCCAGTCTCTCTATAAATTAAATATTAATGCATAGATGGCCATTGTATACTTGCGCACACATAGGAATTTGTCCTCCGCATTTAACCCATCCGTGCAGTGAGTGTACACATGCCCAGAGCGGTGGGCACAGGTGGTGATGACCAACGCTTAACAGTATAAGCTGGGAAGGGATATTTCTTGTCCCAGCCCAAGGGAATGCCAGGAAGCCACGCAGGCTTCTCCCATTCTTTAAGAATAATTTCATCAAAATGCTTTTGATTTGGAAAATCTAAACGAGGTTTAGCGACTCCAAAGAATTCCCCTTTTTGGAGGAGGGACTACTTCAGGAGGAGTAATAACCAAAACCTCAAATAACTGAGCAAGAGCTTTTGGGGTATCCACAACACTTGCTTCACCCTGCTCAATCTCAGTACCAACAAATTCTTCTAACTGAGAAGGATCAGACCAATCAAGCAATTCACAATTGTCTGACTCCCTTGCCGGAGCGGCATGAGTCAAGTGCTTTCATTTAGCTGAGGCCTTCTTAGGCACAGAGGTAGACATTAATCTTTCAAGATGAGCCAATCTGGCACATAAATCAGCATGCGACTCACCACCCATGACAATATCATTGGGGGTACGGACAAGACATGGCGGAGTAGGAGATGAGGCATTAGCCGCAGGCCCTGAAGCCTGGGCCTCAGTTTGCTGCACAATAGTTAATTGTGCATAAGGGACGCAAAGAATTGCGTTATCCCCAACAAGGGATGCCCCACATCCAAAACATTGCCGAGTCTGTGCAGAGGGAATTGCGTGTCCGTTATCCTGGGATGCCTCCATATGGTGTTTAGTATTATACTATAATTGATTATAGTCGCCAAGTATATATGGGATTTACGCAATTGCTACCCGGGATGCCCCTTTAAATAGTCCCAAGTGGGAGGATTGAAACACAAATGGACCCCCAAATAAGACTTAAGGGCTTTTTTTTTTTATATAAGGACCAGGAGAAATACCCTTTTTAAATAAGGAGTTTCTACCTACAGAGAAAACAAAAAACCAAATGCAACAAATGCACACAATATAAATAAATGACAGAAAAAAACCTCCCTTCAGCCAAACTGAAGGGTACTCACAGCCCATGCAATAAGCTCACATCATGAGGTAAGGCCACAGGGAGCAGGAAACAGGAAGTCAAACAGAGCATACAGGTGCTCTCTGAATAAAAACATGCCTAAGCCCCGCCTACTTCCAGGATCACATGGCCAAAAATGGAGGGAAAATTCAAATCTGAACACAGCCAGAAAACAAAGAGCTTTAATAGGTAAGCAAAAAATGCTGCCTAGACAGAGATAGTAAAATGTAAATAAAACATTTCCTATTAAATAGTATAGTAAAACATACATAATAAAAAAGAAGAAATAAAGACTTATTTTATATATCTTTTTTTTTTGTGTGCATGGTGACAAATAAGCCCAGATAACACCCCCCCCTTCCCCCCTCTTTTTTACCCAGCAGGGTTAAAGGAGAACTAAGGGTAGGGGACAGAAAAGCACCCATAAGGCACAAGGGGATTATAAAGGGAAAGGGGCATCCCATGCCGGGAACACCAACCCAGAAGCCGCCTACCCACATTTGGGTCTCACGGAGTAATACTCCTGTATACACCAGAAGGTGTATGTATCTACCTTTGCCTGAACCACACAGCCAGGGCTGGGAGGCATACAATATAACCAAACAGGTTTAAAAAGTTTCGGACAGAAATAGAGAAAAAAAAAGGGCCGTGGCAAACCCGGCTACCTGCAGCTTGAAGGAGAGTAATCTTCTGAATGCTTCGCCGACTGCAGAGATGAAAAGACTGAGGAATAGTGGGAGGAACCCAGTACTTATGGACCAGGAGGGGCTCCTTTTTTCCATATCATCTCTGCAAGATCGCCCTCTACAGGCCGGGTTCCCAAGTGTCATGAATATCGGGAAAAGTGGGGTGTGACATACTAGGCATAGAAGGCCGGGCGCGAGCCCGGCTTACCTGTAAGTAAAGAAGTCTTCATCTCCTGTCTTGTCGCCTTCCCTGCAGAGAAGGAACTGGGGAATTGGTGGGAGGTCCCAGGTATATATGGACCGGGAGGGGCTTTCTTTTTTGCATATTCATCTCTGCAGAAGTTCGCCCTCTACTGGAGATTACCCAGATGTCATGAAGACCGAAGTGGAGTGTATGGCACACTTAGAATAACTGAATTATATTACTGATTGCTTGCTATGTTTCTTGACTTCTGATTATCCAGGTGACTGGCTTTAACCATATTTTTTTCTTGCTGTGCCTCTCTGTAAGATGGCAGGTGATCAGTCATTGCATAGGTGTGGAAACACAGCAGTGGCAATGAATGGAGGTGGTGGAGCTTTGCCACTCCCGTTTGGCTACTCCCCAATGACTGTGTGTACCCGTGCCAGGCATTTAGATACGCCTGACTAGGTTTCTATGTTGGCCCTGGGCGGGCTAAATATTTAGTCACAAAGCTCACAGTATGTTCTGTTGTAGATGATCCAGACTGATCCCTCTTCCTTGTATGTTGTACTCTCTTGTTTTTCTGTTTCAATTAAAAATTAATAAAAATATATTGGGAAAAAAAAAAGAAAGGGAGGACCGTGTAATGTGAAACCTCTCTGATCGCCCAGAATTCTTACCTGGCCGACAAGCCCACAGAGCATGCGCAGCCACACCTGACAACTGCATAGCTGTGTGTGACTAGGACTCCATTCAGCTCCTCCAGCTGACTAAAACCTGTGATAGTGAAATCCAGGGTTTTTGTCCATTTAAATTTACAGATACAAACCATGTAACAGGAGGATGTAGCACAGTAATTTATGGATTACATTTTATTCTAAATCCATATTTATACACAGTAAAACAGTCACACTGAAGGTCAACCAATAACAGAACAGATACAACTAGAAAGCATTTTGGAATACCGAGGTGTAAGAAATAGTTTTCACTTTTTTTTTTTCTTTTGACACAAATCCAAGTGTTATTGAACAAAACCCAAGTGTTTTGCCTCTGCTAATACGCTTCATATTTTTTGACACCCAGGATGCTCAAAAAGCCGTTGTGGAACTAGTTATCTTTTCAGTCATCCAAACACATAAATGGCAGAGCAGGAAGTTGGCTTTCAGTGTTCATGTGGTCCGACATTCAGGAAGAAAAAAAAGTGAACCTATAGTAGTAATGCAAGTAAAGGTTTACAAGAAGTATAACTTATGGGTAAAGTAAGGAAAAAAGGATGATTAATTAAAGTCAACAGGCAGAACTCTTAAACAGATGAGTTCAACGTTGTATTCAGTTATCCATGGTGAAAAATTCGGTTTTAGGGCCGAGCAAACCCTTCCTTCAGGTAAATTGGTGTCTGTTCAACTGAAGAAGCGGGGCCACCTGGTCACAAAAGTTTGTAATTTTGTGCCATGGATAACTGAATATCTATTACAAATTTTGTAGGTTTGCGAGTGGACCCCACCATAGCCACATGAGAACCTGCCATTGAAGGGTGCGCAGTTGTCATTTCTTCTGCTACAAAGGAGTCAATGAAAAAAAAAAAAGGGAAATTTGTGTACTTACCAATACATTTTTTTTTCTCATCCGCTTCCATTCTAGGGCATCACCAGTAGCAACGTGGGGATTAATCTCAGCCTGCAAGAAAAAAAAAAATACAATTCTGCGAAGTACTCACCTGTAGAATTGATATTATTTGTATACAGTACGTCCTGCTCCAGATATAATACTTACACTTGGGTTATCCTCCACCAGATGGCGCTGCACTGCAGAGACATGGAAAAAACAGGCTCCTCCCGGCCCTTCAAATACCCAGGGACCTCCCACAAATCCCCAGCATTGAAAAGCAGTGAACAAGAAGTCGGGAGAATGAAACCACCCAGAACAACTGGTAATGATAACAAGATAACAATCACCATACAGGGGATCCAGAAAAATGCAAAAAACAGGGTGGGGTGGAGCAGGACGTACTGTATACAAATAATATCTATTCTACAGGTGAGTACTTTACAGAATTGTATTATTCTTAGTATACAGTACGTCCTGCTCCAGATATAATACTTACACTTGGGACATCCAAAAGCAGTGTCCATAAAGTAGGGTGGGATCCCCAACAAAAAACGACAACAGCAGACAGTTTAAAGCACTGTCACCTGCAGAACCATACGGCCAAGACAGCATGAGCTGAGGCCCTAACATCAACATTGTAAAAACCTTGCAAAGGGTATGAGCAGAAGGCCAATGGTAGTGGCCTAGCCAACCAGTTCAACAGAAAATAAAACGGTGCTGAAAGGCCCAACAGGCATCAAGCACGCGTAGAAAAGGAATCAAGGCAACAAAGGAGATTCTTCCCCTTGCCTGAATAGTAACAGCCTGACTATCCGATCGCTACAATAAATTTGGCAGAAGCCAAAGGCCGAACAAGGTACCAGGAGTAACATCCATGAAGGTAACAACCAGGACCAAAAGAGAAAGAGAACTAGACTCACCCCAATCAATGTGGGTATGCCATACCCTACAACAATAGAAGACGAGGAAGAGGCTTACTCCTAGCCTTCCCATAGTCACAAATACAAACACTGAGACAGCTAAACTTGTCTCCATCAAGATGTATGTTTCAGCAGTCAGATCGACCAGGCCAGGGACCATAAATTATAATGACGTAAAGGGGGCGCTGAGTGATCAACTGGCACTCCTGGCAAGGTGCAGAACTACTGACCACAGTACCATGTCTGCAACCACACTGTACTAGGTCAACTGGGGCCACCAGAATCACTGGTCCCCTTACCAGAGTAATCTTCCGCATAACCCTGCCTAGCAGAGGGAATGGAGGACATACAGAACCAAACGTCCTGTCAAGACGGTACTAAAGGCATCCGGACCACCGATATAGGATCCTGGGACAGGGAAACAAGGCCGATAGCCTGTGAAGGTGACAGAACCCAACAGATCCACGACTGGTTGGACTCCAAAGCGACACGGGGATTAGCACATCCTGTCGCAGAGGGGCTTCGTCGGAGCTAATATCACTAACATGCAGGGAGCATTGTCTCCGCCCTGCAGGGAACATAGACACTCCCTGGAAGGTCCGCCAGCTCCAGGCCCCTTCCAATGGTTAATGTAGCACGTCTGTTGTCAGACGGAAAGAGCACCCCCAGCCTGGCAAATCCAGAAGGGGAGCAGTCAAGCGAGGTAGAGCCAACTGAAAAACGCTCACTGTTTAGACTTCAATAGGCGTAAGGACCCTCTAAGGGCCCCACCAATACCAGAATCGCAGGGGGTTTCGGAAGAAACCAACCCCCTCAACCTGAAAGGTTGGTATCCATGATAGCCGTTTCCAGAAAGGGGCAAGGAGGAACTGCCCCCAGACAGGTCCCTCGAGTTCATCCACTTTCAAGAGAAAACCGTTATACAGGTGGGCAGGCCCTGCTCCAGGGGTTACCACTTTAGGGAACAGCGGGGACTCGAGGTGATTGAACACCCATCCAAATGACTCCCAAAGGGCCCAGCAGCCGGGTATCCAAACTATCCTGACGCAGAGACAAGGGAGTGAGGAAGGCGTCCGGGTAGACATTGCGCGGACGTCCCTTGGTCTCAGCAGAGACATCACCATCGACAGCACTTGAGTGAACCCTCTGGGAGTTGAAGAGAGGCCAGATAACAGGGCCACAATTAACAGTGTTGGACTTCCAACACGAACCTGGAGAGCCTCAGAGATCTGAGGGCACAGGAATGTAAACATAAGCTTCAAAGAGTTTCCCAGACGGCAAGACGCCCACAGGGCGCAAGGTGTTGATGGCCCAACTCAAGAGTTTCCATGCAGGAAACTGACTGTAAATAGAGTTGCTGTGAATCCGGAATGGGCCACCCGACCCTTCCCTTGGGGGGCTGTGGAAGGTGGTATAGTGGACCTTGCCTCTGCCTATTACGGGCAATCTGCAAGAGACCCTTAGACCTTGCATGGCCTGTGCCAGCAACTGAACAGGGGCAGGGACCAGGAGTACCTGGGGCCTGATAAAAACTGGGGAAGGCCGTGCAGCAAACTATCCTGTATCTGGAGGACACAACCTCCTGAATCCACCAGAGTGAGGCGAAATGCCTCCTGACAAGAGCAAGGTGCTGCAGCCATCCCCTCACCCAGCCGGGCGAGGGCGCCCCATCATGCTTGAGGGGTTTGGTGGAAGATTTGGGCTTAGCCCCACCGGAGGGGCCAGAGCGTTGCCTGCTGCTCGTAGGGCAGGATTCTGCCCCAAAAATCCGGAAAGACACCCCTGGTTTCTGGTTTACCACTAAGGTAGGGGGGAGGAGGGGTGCTCCTGCCTCGAGGGGGCTGGGACGGCCGTCTGCGAAGGAGTGATTTGCCCTTTTTACCGAACAGATCTAGACGGGCCCCAAATAGGCGTTGCCCTCTGAAGGGGAACCCAGTAAGAGTCTTTTCTGTAGCATCATCAGCACCCCACTGTCGCAGCCAGAGCAAGAGCGGAAGTTCTTGCACACATAATCGCGTCATCTAGCGCTAATAGAATAAACATCACAAATACATCACAATTGGAGAGTGCATTGAACACCTCCCAGGGGAGATCCTCGGGGTGATGATCGAGCAATTTTTTGATGAAGGTTCTAGCGGCCACCGCAGTAATGGCTGCGACACAGACCGGACGCAGTGCCGTCCCGGCACAAGAAAAGGCATGGGAGGTCAGCAGCTCAATGCGCCGGTCCTCAGCATCCCGAAGGGCGCTATAGGCAGGGGTTGTAATAAAGGGGGGGGGGTTAGGGACCCCTATGATCGGCACATCCACCACGGGGGGTGATGACCAGCAATTAACCACCTCAGGGGGAAAAGGGTATTTCCTATCCCAGTCCCCTGGAAGTTTACTGGGGCATTCCCATTCTTTGAGCACAAGAGCATGGAAATGAGCCTGCTCTAAAAATTCCAACGTGCAGTCGCAGTATGGAAACGCTCCCCTATAGGCTTGGGGACCTGACCGGGGGGAGAGATAGACAGTGCCTTAAAGACCTTAAGCAGCAGGTCGTCAGTGTCACACTGGCCCCAGTATTCCGGGCCAGAATCATCGTGACTCCTCGGCCTCTCATCAGAAGAGCCTGAGTCAGAGAACAACTCCCCTTCCTCAGAAGGGGTATAGTCACACGGAGTAGAAAATCCCTCAGTTCTCATAGAGCATACAGAAACATGGGGCGACAGGTGCCGCTAGGCGGGCCCGCAGGCTGCAATTCCCCACTTGTAGGCGACTCAGCAGGAGAGAGATTTAAGCCTGGGGAGATAGGTGAATTGAAACTAGGTATAGCCACTGGCCGACCAGATTGCAGGGCAGGGCTTCCCTCGGCACAGGGTACGCAGACCCGTGCCCTGCCAGCATCAGCATGGGGTTGTCCACACGCTATACACCGCCGGTCTTGTCCCGGAGGGACCCCGGTCACATAATTCTGAGATGCCTCCATATGGTGATTAATCAAGGCACAATATGCCAGTAGGGATTTACACTCTAAGTAACCCTGGATGCCCCAAAGACCTGCTATGGAAGTGGGAGAATTTTACAAGGCCCGCTATAATTTAACACCGGGCCGGGAGAAGCCAATGGTGTTCACCAGTCTGAAAGACATAATGGGAATAAAAGGGTGTCAGAACCATGCACAGTAAACAAGGATCATGAAAATCGCCCGCGAGGGCACTTACAGACCCAGGGAGGAGGAGGAGGACCGCCACCACGCATGCGTGCGACTAGCATCAAAATGGCTCCAAAGCGAACCTCGAAGGTTGGGCCAGAGCAGCCAGTGACCTAGGTCCCCGCCCCCCCGAAGAGCGCAAAGCTCTGAGGTGGATACAAACTGTTATGAGGAGCGAAGTGAATGGGACACTTAGAGAAGATGATTTGCCAATGAAGACGCCGCAGCGTCTGAGGCGACGTCGCCGCCTGGCGCCGCACATCCAGTAAAGGAAGACGTGCGCGCGGCGGCGACAATTACACAGTAAGAACAAACAGCGCGGTTCTGACCCCAGGGATACTAGTCCATGCAAGACTAAGGCCATAACGTGTAAACATACACTAAGACCTTACTACACCCCCCCCCCTTTCTTTCCCCCCGGGCTACAGGGGGAATGAGGGAGGATGGCGACCCTTTGTACAGGGCCCACCGCTAAATGGGGCATGGGCAATAGTGCGGGAGGCTCACCATCAGCCCTAAACCGCCTACCCTTTGGTGGGGGACTGCGGTGGAGCATGGCTTCGTTAAGCACGCATGGTGCTGCCTACCTTCACCCGACCAGTGCATCCCAGGCTGGGAGGGACATCACAGGGAGGACAGGTGGGAATAGTCCAACAGGGCCGCAGGCTGTAATAGCCCCGCTCACCTGCGAGAGAGTGATACATCATGTCTTCGCAGTCAGCACTGCAGAGAAATCTGGGGATTTGTGGGAGGTCCCTCGGTATATGAAGGGCTGGGAGGAGCCTGTTTTTTCCATGTCTCTGCAGTGCAGCTCCATCTGGCGGAGGATAACCCAAGTGTAAGTATTATACCTGGAGCAGGACGTACTGTATACTAAGAATAAAACACTGTCTTTATGCAGCACATAAAAGGGTGATAGAATCACGAGCGCTGCCAGCTCAGAAACCCCGCCGAATGGAGGTGATCGCCACTAGAAAGGCAACTCAACATAAGCGTTGTCAGGGAAGCCTCCACCATGGGTTCAAAAGGGTGACCCCTGAAGCGCTCATAGACCCAGATTAAGACCCCAGGGCAAAACCATCAACTGTTGATGGCTGAACATGTCCAGCGCCCTGCATGAAAGTGACAAGGCCAAGACCTGGCCCTTAAGGGTGCTGGACTGTAGGCCAGTGTCTAGGCCTTGCTCGAGGAACGCCAACATTTTGGGTATCGAGAACCTCCTACAGGAATGGCTCTCAGATTCGCACCAGTGCTTGCAAATTGGGGTGCTGCAGAGGACCTTGTTACAAAAGATCTGGGCGGTTGGGGAGCCACCACAGGGGCTCCACTGCCAGACTGACCAGATCTGCGAATCACACCCTTCTGGGCCAGTGTGGGGCCACCAGGGAATGGCCAGCATGTTGACCATCACAGCCAGGTGGTCTCGCACTCTGGACATGAACCTCCTCTAGACCTTCTGTGCCGAGTTGCGAAGAGGTCCACCTCCGGCACTGCCCACGTTCGCAGAGGGCTCGAAACATGCCTTGGTGAAGGGACCATTCCCTGAGAATCAGCAGAATCACCCTCAGTTCCAACACATTGAATTGAAAACTGCGCTCCCGCTGGTCCCAGAGACCCTGAACAATCTGGTTCTCCAGACGACCACCCCAACCTGTCAGGATGACCCACCGGACCAACAGGAAAGATCGATCCACTGCCAGAGATTGCTGATCCAGCCACCAATTCAGGGATCACCGGGCATTGTACGTCGATATGAAACAATGGTCCAACGTCTGCACAGTCCTGCGCCATTTCGATAGGAGCAGCATTTCTAGAGGCCTGGAGTGGAACTGGGCATACGGAACTGCCTCAATGGTAGACACCATCAAGCCATGGAATTGCATGTCCTGCCCGATTGTGGAATGTTCATCTGTCAGTAGCAACCTCATTGCCTTCTGAAGAGCTTTGCACTTCTGCACCAGAAGAAGGACTTGTGTCCCGTCAAGAATCCAATGTCATACCTAAATAGGTCACCACCATGGAGGGAACCACCTGGGACTTGAGGTAGTTGAGCACCCATCTGAAAAGTTCCAGCGTGGACAGGACAGTCCGAACAGTGCCTCTTCCAGAGATGGGCCTTGGATGAGCAAGTAATGCAGGTACAGGGAGATGTAAACATGCTGCTTCTGCAGGAATGGCAACACTACCGCCAAGACTTTCGTGAACACTCGAAGGGCAGTGGACAGTCTGAACTGCAGTGCCACAAACGAAATGTTGGGCGCCCACCGTAAAGCGCAGATATTGTTGGTGACCGAGGAAATCAGGATATGCTGATAATTATCCTTTATGTCCACATGGCCAGAAAATCCCCCTGTTGCATCGACTGACCTTAGGGTTTCTATGCGGAACTTACTCATCCAAACGTAACTGTTCAGATTAGTTCCAAGATCCACTGAACTGACCCGCCCTACTTCGGGATGACAAATAGTATTGAATAGAAGCCACAGCCCCGCTTTGAGGGGGGCACAGGTACTTTACAGCCCAGCAAGAGCTCTATTGCGCAGTAGCAAGCCACCGTCCTTTCTGTGACGCAGGAAGGTTTGGATAACACAAACCTGTGTGGAGGCCTGGTCCAGAACTCAATCTTGTATCCGGACTAAACCTCCCAGACCCAGGCATTTAATAAACATTCCATCCACACCTGCCGGACCAGGCCATCCAGAGGCTCCCCGCAAAAGGGGAGGCCAGTAAACATATTTGTAGAAGCAGTGGTCGGCCGACCACCGTTTCAGCCAGACCATGATCAGCAAAGCCAGCCCCATAGCCACCAGACGCCCATAGCTGCCACAATGTATCTAAAGACCTCCATAGCGAAGGAGTTCAGGCGAAGATCCGAGGAGCGTGAACCTCCATGTCTCAAACGCCAGCTCTGCTGCTTCATCCAGACCCTGCCTGCCGTAGCCACCATGGACGTGGCGCAAGCTGGACGCATGGTCGACCCACCATAGAGAACGCATGTCTGGCCAGTTCGTCCAACCTCCTATCCGCCGGGGCTCTAAAGGCCACATTATCCAAAGTAGGGATAATGGTGTGCCGAGCTAGACCCAACACCAATTCCTCTACCTCATGTGGTACAGACCAAACCTTGAGCGCTTCCTCTGGAAAAGGCTACTTGGCATCCTGGACCTTAGGAAGAGATGGAAGCTTATCTGGTTTCTCCCATTCCTTTACCACCAGCCTGTCAAAATGGGCAAGCCTGGGATAAATCTGCTTGACCTTCTGGCCCTTGTAGTGTTCCCCCTTTACCTGCCCCCTTGGCAGATGAGCAGCAAGATGCAGCACCTCCAATATTGCCTCAACTCCTCATGCTGATCCGTCAAGTGATCCGGAGGGTTCCCCGGTGCATGCGCAGCTTCCGGTTCCTTCTGCTGCCAGACAATGCCTCCCCCACAGACAATCCAGAACTAGGTCCTGAACCCTTAAATAGATCCTAAGAGCTAGAATCCTCAGAGGACCCTTGACGCCTGAATATGCCTACACTTGGCGGTAGACTTCCCACCTGGGCGGGCAGAGACAGACTCGTGATACCCCCCGTTGACGAAGGCCACTGCCCATGCTCTCCAAACGAGTGACCCTGGCTGACATGTCCGAAGGAGGAACCCCATCGGTGGGCTGACCCTGGGACAAAAATGGACCTGGCAGCCCCTCTGAGTGGCAGGGGAAACTGGACGATCCGACTGAGCTGTGGAACCTGCCTGCCAGGTGCAGGGGTTCCTCTACATCACACAAGATGGTGGTGGGCAGTGCCACAGACAATGTAAATGTGTTTGCTCAGTCCCCTCCTTTTGTCCTCCACTGCAAGGCTGTCGAAGATGCACCCTTTCAAAATTAGCCTGCATGGTCGTGGTCTGCCCCCCCCCCCGCCCCCCAAACGCTGTCAGTCTAGCTCTGAATGAGCTTTACGCAGCATGGCTGCCCAGTGGTAAACACCAAACACTCTGATAGCAGAGAGCCCGGCCCCTCCCCAGCAGTATGTCTGATAGAATATTAAAGCAAGAGGACAGTTTAGATCATACAGAAGACATCTTTATTCAATATATTGCACACACCCTCTAAGCACCAAAAAGTATTACACCAGAAAAAATATAAAAGCACACAACGTTGTGTTTCTAAAAAACGGGGGCCCCCCACTGCACATGCACCGCCGCCTCGCACATTCACCCACTTCCCACTCCAAAGTTATGCGCTCCAGGTTAATCACACATGCACTGATCAATTGATCATACTTCAGTGTTGAGCACCAGGATTAGAAGTCACCAGTTTGAAAACGTGCATTTGCTGTATTCATGTCACATAGCAAGCCTAAATGTGCCAAATATGATGTCTCAGTACCGAGGGGTGAGCATGAATGCCTGTGAAGGGTGGTCCCATTGCTGCAAATTTAGAGTGCAGCTGGATGTATACTAGAAGGCTGCCGATGAAGTGCGGCTGCGCAGCCTTAGTGAAGCAATATCTGGTGGAGGATCGTGTGTTTACTATAATGGGACCTGTGACGTCTACTGGGCGGAGCTCGCTGCTGGTAAAGAGGCATCAGGATTGGCCGAGCGTCACCCTGACGAAGCCCCGGTGGGCAGGACGAAACGCACGTCGGATGTGGAAGGCCCCACCTCGCCTTGCGTCCCTCCACCATCTGTTAATGTGCTATGGACTTATGCCGGAGTGCTGTGATAACGCCTACCTACAGGAACGAGACGTCTCAAGAAGCCAGCAGCAGTGGGCACGTGATGACACTAAGCTAAGTTGAATTGCGCATATGTCATGCCTATTACCAATACAAGGCGCGCTCTGTGATACTTGTTAGCAGTGTGTTGTCTCACACGTGATCTGTAAGCTGCGTAGAAAACAGGCTCTTGGAATGATGACCCTGTTAGATGCACCTATGTGTATGCTGGTCTGCGAGGCTGTGCAACATAAGTATCCAAGTGATGTTTACATGGCCAGTGAATGAATTTGAGGATTACCATTGCAGTCAATTATGCATGGGATAAAGCGTGAGATGTACAGCCTGAATCTAACTGCTGGACTTTGGCTGTCTAAATACTCAGCATAAAGCATTCTTGATACCCATGGCCATGGTGGAAGTTTGTGGATATCATTTGCACAGCTACATATGTGACATGAATACAGCAAATGCACGTTTTCAAATTGGTGACTTCTAAGCCTGGTGCTCAACACTGAAGTATGATCAATTGATCAGTGCATGTGTGATTAACCTGGAGCGCATAACTTTGGAGTGGGAAGTGGATGAATGTGCGAGGCGGCGGTGTATGTGCAGTGGGGGGCCCCCGTTTTTTAGAAACACAACATTGTGTGCTTTTTATATTTTTTCTGGTGTAATACTTTTTGGTGCTTAGAGAGTGGGTGCAATATATTGAATAAAGATGTCTTTTGTATGATCTAAACTGTCCTCTTGCTTTAATATACTATTAGACATAGTGCCGGTCCCACAAGTAACCTTGTCTTGGGTGTGTTTTTGGTTATGCTGTTGGTTAGTGGGACGCTGTAGATTTATATGGCAGTGCACATGTGAGTTATGTTAGGAGTCTCCCTGCGTTTTTAACTCTTTCCCCTCCCCAGCAGCCCTGGCGAAACATGTCTCTCACAAGGTGTCATGGAGCCATGGGGTGGGTGACTCACGGGGTAGAGGAAAGAGGGCTCCGTGGAAAAGCACACAGCAGGCCACCATGCAAGGCTCGAAGATCAGATACCCTGCTGCAGCAAAGTACTGATTTTCGGGGCGCAGACCCAGCCGGACGAGCCCCGGTGCGCCCACCTGGACCCTCACTCAAAAGACAGCTGAGATTAACTACTTTGCTACTGGTGGTTTACTATAAGGAAATTGTTGGGTAAATGGGCAATTGCTTCCTTCTTGGTAATATGCAGGTTGACTGATAAACTGTAAGAAACGACAACCTTACATTCCCAGGCCTGCAAGATTCTCACCAAACATAAGCAGCTGCAGCAGAAAAGTGTGTTCTTCACTTGGGCCAAACCCCACTAGCTCAACAAACAATGTAAAGGCTTTGCAGCATAGAATGTTGTTCGAGGAATCACTTTTTTTTTTTTTACATATACCCAGTTTATCAAAAGATCAATCCTGTTTCTTTTATACCTGTACTGTTTTTATGTCTTTATATCTGAAAATCTTAATAAACAAGAGATTCAACTAAAAGATCAGTCCTGGTCTTGCTTTTAAAGATGTGCCCAATAGACACACCTTCCTTAATATATTTCCTTCCCCGTAGAGCCTTGACTGCATCTGGTATCCCAGAACTCCCTTTGGATCAGACCTTAATCAAAAATTGTACAAAGTAAAATGGCTTCCCTACAAAAGTAAATGATTATTCACAGATAAATGTGGCATTAGATTTTGCAGTGGATCATGGGGCCTCAGCAGCTTCCTCGTCATTTACTGTCACATCTTCAATAGGAAGTTCAGAAACATTGTTCACATCGGAGCTGCTACTTTTCTTTACTTCTGGTGATGAATTTGGAAGGTCCTGAGAGGGGCCTTTCTCAACAGATATAGGATCTTCAGTAGTGTCTACAATTTCTGAACGGCCACTCTCCGGTTCATCCTCAGACACATCGTCCTCTTCAGCAACTAGGACCTCATGATTGCCCACATGTGCGGTGGCCTTCTCTTTGTACGTGGAGAGACCCTGTCCCTGAAGAACAATGGGAAACAGAATATTAATTCTTTATATTGTATAATTTTCTTCTGTAGCAATTTACAATACAGTAATTACAGACATTGTAAAGCATATATAGTACATAGACAGTTGCAGACCAGATGCAACAAATTTCAAAGCAAACGCTACGACAGTAGGACACAATAGAAGATTAAGCCTTGGCCTTTCAAGCTTACAGTCTAAGGAAAATAATGGGGACAGAGGGACTGGGTTACAAGTAGTAGCTATTGAGTTTAGCAGAATGTGCCCAGGGCAACTGCTTAAACCAGGTTATATGCTTGTCTAAAGAGGTGGGTTTCGAGGCAGCATTAAGAGCTTTGAGTGTTGGATTGAAGGAGGGAGGGCATTCCACAAAAAGGGAGTGGCATGTGAAAAGTCCTGGAGATGGAAGAGAGGTGAAGTGACCAGGGTGGATAACTGGAGAAGGTCAGAAGCAAGGCGAAGGTTGTGCCTGGGTTGAGAGCATTGGATTGAAGATGAAATGCAAGAGGAGACCAGGTCGAAAGTGTTTTGTAGGTAAGAGTTAGAATTTTAAACTGACTTATATGCGAGACTATCAGTCAGGGTGGGTAAGATGTAACTTGCCGTCCAAACTGATCTTAAAACACACAGAACGAAAACCAACTTGTGTCACCAAAACATTGACCAGCTGATGTTGTAAATATACAGTAGTGAGGTTGCTCTCATATTTGTGTCTCTCACTATTTACATAATTTGTTCCATTTGATCAATCATACAGAGGTAACCTGATAGGGTTAAACAGTTATTCTGTTAACCTGAATGAACACTTTTGACTTTTGAGCAAACAAGCATCTGGTGATTTTCTGAAGAATGTCTATTATCTGTACTTTATTGTGTGAACACCACTTCTTCTCATCAAGGTTTTAGCCTTCACAGCATTATTAGCCAAAATACAGCTTGTGACGCCATAACTCATATCATCCCAAGAAATGTTTTCATATTTTGTACTTTTCCCAGGTCATGACTTGGGAGAGGGTCAGACAAACAAAATTACAAGAAAAAGTCTGACACTCCCTATGGGGTGTATACTGGGAAAGGGGCGTGTCAGATGACCAATGAAAATGCTTGAATTTGTATCTGTATATGTGTGGCAACACCCACCCATATCATTGTATATTAGCAGCTGAAAATAAACAAAAGGGCGTATTTGCTTCAGATGCCCTTTGAGTCTTTACTACACAGCAGTCTCTGTGTCTTATTCACTCTTAGAATGATTTGGACAGAAGTAGAAGCTGTGCCCAATTGGGGTATGGACCTAACATTTCTTGGCGCCCGAACAGGGACCCCCGCCCGGATTTCGCAAGAGATGCTTTGCTGATAGGACGGGACACAACCTCGGTGCCTCCAGAGAACAGCAGATCAAACCCTGCAGGTGAGAGAACATTTAATTTCTCTTATATTCTGCTCTTCTATGTGAGATACTGAGAGTCCTGTCTTGAGGTAAAGTTGGCTTATCCAGTCTCTGCGAAGGGGGTTATTGAATAGAAACTTTTTAGAACTTCTGTTGTTCTGTTGTACAGATTGTATTGTGTTGCAACTTTGGACAGTCATTAGACGCCCCACCCCACTGGCGAGGGGAAACCCGCTATAACCCAGTAACGGTGAACGCAAGTGGTGACTGAAAGAAGTTAAAAGTCAAATCCTTATTCCCTTCTTGTGTGTTTGAATGAGCCACGTCAAAATGGTATGAGATATTGTCGAGGGTATGCCGAACTGTTTCATGAAAGCGCCTTAACAGGGGTCATGATTCATGCTTAAATCCCGATATATCACATAAACCATTGTCTGGTTGACTGTATGAGCCTGGAATAACTCTATAAATCCAGGACAAGTATCGATTGAGTTAGATAGAAGAGAAATAACTTAAGTCCGATACTGGGAATTACAAAGTACGCCTGTACTTAGGACGGGACATTCCCCATATGATAGAAGAAGATGTGTGATTGACGCTCCTGGCCATATTGTTATTTTTGTTATTTGCAATAGGTCTGGGATTGAAGATAATCCAACATCAGAGAGAAAACCCATGAGAGGTTTTCTGGATTCTAGCTGCCTAGGGGGAAAGCAATGAGGGAATTTAAATCTAAAGATTTAGAGATGAGTCTATTTATCCCCAATAAGCTACCTAGGACCGGACAGCTAAAGATATGGGAAGAAGTTTGTCCAAAATAAAATCCCAGATGATGAGACTTGGAGTAGTGTAAGATTACAGAACAAAGACATGGAAAAGATGCAGCCAGACAATTAACTCATATATGGAGGGAATTTAAACTGACAACCCGTAGGAGTAAAATGTGGGGGAATTATAGATGCATTTTAGGATCCACATAAGATTGGGTTAATATGAAATTATTTTAGAGACATCCTGCTGTGTGACAGTGTATGGGTTAAAAAGCACGCAGGCTGGCAGGAACAGAATGTGTGTGTGGGAATAAACATAGATAACACGCGCTGCGCTGAGAGACATGCAGATTTTAGCAGCACAAGAAATGGAGATAAATACACCGCCCTTACTAATTTCTGACCCCTTCATGCTAAACAGGGAATCATACATATTTTCACAATGAAACTTAACAATAAGGTTGTATGTAGACTTAAACTAGATAAGCCCCTGGATGTGGGATTTTTATTATCAGGCTATTTTTTAAAGCAGCCACATTGAAACCATGAGATTTGTCTCAGGAACTATCCTTTCAGTGCCTGTCTGCCATCTCTTCTCACTTCGTGACACGGGTCTGGAATAGCAACATTGATTTAAGAAATAGTTTTTTTCAGCGTCCCAGTGGATGAGGAGACACAGCCCATCTTTGCTTTTGTTTTAGTTCACATTTGCCCTAGGCTTATGTGTATTGGTAAATAGTAGTTTTTTGTGTAATGATACAATAATCCTCCTCTTAAAGTCTGGACACCCAGCCATGGTTCCGTCCTACTGCAGACAGTTTTCTCCTCTGCAGTTTTGATTGGGAGGCCACCCTGTGGGACAAGATGGATCATTTGAATTGTCTTTTTGTAAGTGATTATAAAGTGTATAAAGAAAAGTTGTAATGGTGTCAGGAAAATGTTGAATACCTGGGTTTTATGCTTTCCCAGGGACAAAGAGAAATGAGCTATAAGAGAATAGCTGCTGTCGTGGGTCTGCCCTGCCCACTTACCAAGAAGGACATGTTACCCTTTCCTTGGTATGATTGGTTGCTGCCACCAATGGATTCTAGATTGTTCATGTTATGACAGCATATTGAGAGCTGAAATGTATGCTGATAAACCTGACACCCTAAAATGGTTAAATGAAATGTGTAATGTCCAATGTTTTGTGTATTTGAGATATGATAGCCCCAGGGTTAGGTTTTCCCGATTATGGCAAGATGTCACTTAGTTGCCAGGATTTGTACAGCCGTGTGCAGGGCCCAACATAAGAACATGGAGGTGCCCTGTTTTTTTTTTTCTCAAAGGTGGTCCCTGGGCAGGTACAGGGCAATGCCTGTGTGTCTCATAGCCCTGGCCTTGTGTGTGGTGTTAGTAGGAATGGCAGAAATCTTTACTTTTTGTGACATGATACAACTTTACTTTACTACTCATAATTAATTTTTCCTTCTTAAGGACATACACGCAAACAGCAGACATGCGAATGCCCAAGTTAACATCAGACATACTCCTCCCTGACCAGACTTTCACTGACTTACAAACATATGCTATTAACATATCCTAGTACAGAAGTCAGATTCAGAAGGGGGGAAGACACAGGATGAAAATTTTCTTGAATTTGAGGAATCAGATGACTGTCATGATTGTATAGAGTTAATGCAACTAGAAATCATGGGCCTGCCCCAAGTACATGACAACCCGTCTGTTTTAAGCTCTAGACAAATATCCCAGGAAACCCATGTTTCAGGTTTTGAGGGTTTACCTAAGGTTGTCAATTTGACTAACCCTCTCAAAGGAAAAATAGGTCCACACATGTTTGTTTCAAAATTTTTAATTCCGGAAACAGCTCCTATGTGTCTGCTGGGAGCGGACATTTTGGGAAATCTAAAATATTAAGTATTCAGAGGATGGACTGGTCACCTTGTCTTTGCCGGACCACCCTGCTGAATTGGAAACTTGTATGAGAATACAAGCATATGAGGACTTTCATACAAACTGTAATCATGACATCCATGGGATATTATCCCAAGTTAACCCTAAACACAACACTTGTCTATGGCCCGCCAACTCAGGTCACAATGTACCCTGCTCTTGTCCCCTAATATAAAATTTAAGAGATGTTCAACTCTGAATCTTGCCACCTTACTTCCTATACAAAAGGTTAGATTCAGAAGGGGGGAAAGAGATAGAAGAGGAAGAAATTTTTTTTTGATGACATTGAAGCCAGAGGATTCCTAACAGCAGCAGGAACTCCCATAAGACATGCAGAACTAGTTAAGGAAATTCTGACCAATCTGAATCAGGTCAAGGTAGCTGCACACACAAAAGGCGCAAGCAAAGAGGCTTGGGGAAACGAAAAGGCTGATTTAGCAGCCAAACAAGCAGCTTTGATTCCTTTTAAGGGTGGAGAAATGAGAACTCTAAGAGAAGAACCGGTAAGTATGGATCGATTAAAGATCTTACAAAAACAGGCTACAAAGGAAGAGAAACAGAAATGGGAAAAGTTGGGAGCAGCTGAGGAAGATGGGATGTGGAGGAAGGAGAACCGATTGTGCTTGCCTAGTTCTCTATTTTCTGAGGTAGCAGCCCTGACTCATCTCCCCACCCATTTGAGTGCTAACTCCATGGTAAGACTAGTCAATAACCATTGGATAGCACCTGGTTTCAGTGTAGCTGCACGAGGATATTGTGCGGCCTGTAGCATCTGTCTGTCAGAAAATCCAGGACAGGTTATTAAGACACCCCGTAAACACCAGCCGAAGTCCCTATATCCATTTCAAAGACTGCAAATTGACTACATACAGCTTCCCAAAAGTGGGCCCTTTGAATATGTGCTTGTGTGTATAGATCTGTTTTCAGGTTGGCCAGAAGCATACCCAGTGAAATTACAAAAAGCAATGAAGGAGTTAAATAAACCATGGCCTGATTGCCTGTCACTAGTCTTGTTCTCAATAAGGTACACTCCTACAGGGAAAACAGGGTTGTCTCCTTATGAGATATTGTTTGGAAATGCACCAAGAACAGGTTCATACTTCCCACAAAGTCTTGTATTAAAAGCAGACAGTTTGACTGATTACGTCATACAGTTACAGAAACATCTCACTAAACTGCACAAAAGTGTTTTTGATTCTCTTCCAGATCCTGAACAAACTACAGGAACTCACAGACTAAATCCTGGAGACTATGTCTATGTGAAAAAGCATTCAAGAAAACCACTTGAATCCCGCTTTGAAGGACCCTTCCAAGTACTACTGACTACACCTACCTCGGTGAAATTAGAAGGGAAGTCTTCTTGGATACATGCTAGTCATTGTAACCTAGCTCTAACTAAATCAGGAACATGAAGGGTTATGTTTTATGCTTAATAGTAGCTTGGCAATTTATTAATTCTGCCCTCAGGGAAGTGATGAAAGACAATAGTTTTGCTAGAATGCACCTACAAGCAGCAAACCTTACAAACAGAACTAACTGTTGGGTGTGTAGTGCTAAATATAGACAATCAACTGGGGCTCCATGGGTAGCAATCCCACTGCAACCAGATGAATTTAGTGAAATTAACAAGGTAATAACTTCAGAGACTGTGACGGAGGAAAGGAAATCAAAACCCAGTTTCCTCATAGTGATTTCCGTCCCCCTGTCACCAGGTTTGTGTCTTAATATTTCTAAACCAGGTTCAAAAATACTAGGAAGGTCCAACTGTACAGCTGCCCACACCAATCTCACTATAGCGGGGGTATCCTTCCACAATGTAACCATAAATGGCACTGAGATAAAGTACAATGACACAAATAATGAAATGTTCAATGCTTCAATTAAGATGACATCATTGCTAACAGCAGTTTTTCAGAATTATTCAGTAATACTAAACAGTGGAATCTATTTCATATGTGGTAGAAGGGCATATGCATGGATTCCCACAAATGGACAAGGTACGTGTTACATAGGGAAAGTAATGCCAGGTATTAAAATATACAATGACACCGTGAAAGCAGAGATAGAGGCCACAGTACGTCTTAGATTTAAAAGGCGTTTGTTCACTATTAGTGACATGTGGTGGGCTTTAATTCCGGAATGGACAGGATGGGGTATGGAGATGATGATCAGACTGAATAATTTCTCCACCTTGAAAGATACAATGCTCAATGAAACAATGCAAGCGGTAAACCTAGGTAATCTAGAACTGAGACAGGTAAGAAAGATGGTATTGCAGAACCAGATGGCCTTAGATTATCTATTGGCCAGTCAAGGTGGGTATTGTACCTTTATCGGAGATGATTGTTGTACCTGGATAGATGATGATAGCGATGCGGTAGAGGCACATGTAGAAAAAGTAAGAGAATTGCAAAATAGAGCAAGAGATATTGGAAAGGATGGGTGGAACCCTTTCCAAGGTATGAGTGGAATCTTTGGAAGTATTGGAAATTGGTTTTATGGAATACTGAAGTCTATTGGCATGTATTTACTGATGGGTCTTATGCTAGTATTCATAGTTTATACTTCTATTAAGCTAGCATTATGCTTAGTAAATAAATTAGTAAAAGGAAAAAGCAGTAAAAGATATTACTAATGCCTGGATATTGACTTACTAACTCTAGTTTGTTTGCTTTACAGCTTATTGACACTCCATCTGAGGTAAAGGACTCTTCTTGGAAAGGATGTGGGTCAAGTACTCAGGGGATGGAGGCAGCGCTCTCCCTCAGACAACTCGTCGGTCTGGGATAGTACCTGAGAAAAGATAACACTAGCACCTTTCCTGGAGGACACAGCCTGGAATTTTATTCAGATGAAGATGTCAAAGGGGGGAATTGATAGGGTTAAACAGTTATTCTGTTAACCTGAATGAACACTTTTGACTTTTGAGCAAACAAGCATCTGGTGATTTTCTGAAGAATGTCTATTATCTGTACTTTATTGTGTGAACACCACTTCTTCTCATCAAGGTTTTAGCCTTCACAGCATTATTAGCCAAAATACAGCTTGTGACGCCATAACTCATATCATCCCAAGAAATGTTTTCATATTTTGTACTTTTCCCAGGTCATGACTTGGGAGAGGGTCAGACAAACAAAATTACAAGAAAAAGTCTGACACTCCCTATGGGGTGTATACTGGGAAAGGGGCGTGTCAGATGACCAATGAAAATGCTTGAATTTGTATCTGTATATGTGTGGCAACACCCACCCATATCATTGTATATTAGCAGCTGAAAATAAACAAAAGGGCGTATTTGCTTCAGATGCCCTTTGAGTCTTTACTACACAGCAGTCTCTGTGTCTTATTCACTCTTAGAATGATTTGGACTCTGACAACAGAAGTAGAAGCCGTGCCCAATTGGGGTACGGACCTAACACACCTTAGCCACGATAAGATTTGTCCCTCACAGCTGTTCAGCCAACATTTCATATCCCCCCCCCCCCCCACTCAGGAATCAGCTGAATAGAAATTATGCAGCCTTAGGAATTTTTATAGCAACAATCTGTTGTTGATGGTCTAACTAAAAGCTGGAGGGAAATTATCCTGACCATCCCCCATCAGGAGGAATAAGGGGTCATCTGGGTCAGAGATCAGGTTAACTGGTACCAGGGGTATTTTTACAATGTTAGGGAGGTGATGGGCTTCAGAGGAGAAATGGGATATTTAAAGATGAAGGAGACATGCCAGAAGGAAGCTCCTTGAGAGCGGCGGCTGAGAAAGCGAGAAGCTGGGGGCCCACCAGTAAGACAGCTCTAAAGGACCATTACAAGGGGGTAAATATGCCATCTAGAACCCACATCTAATAATTTCGTTAAATTGTTTACATAATTGGCTGGGGCCAAGCAGGAGATTATTATATTATTGTGGGGCAATTATTGCCTACTGGTTAGGGAATCACTCTTGTGACTGGAGGGTTGAATGTTCAGTTCCAAGCTGAGACATGACTAAAGTGCTCTGGAGCAAGGTATCCAATCCCTAATTGCTCCCCGGGTGCTGTGGCCAGGGCAGCCCCCCACTCCGGGCATATGTTTCCAGTCACTGCTCCTTAGTTTGAGCACTGGTGCACTTCACTGGTGCACTTCACTGGTGCACTTCACTGGTGCACTTCACTGGTGCACTTCACTGGTGCACTTCACTGGTGCACTTCACTGGTGCACTTCACTGGTGCACTTCACTGGTGCACTTCACTGGTGCACTTCACTGGTGCGTAGTTATGTTGTGTGTTGCACATTTTGCATGGATGTGTTAAAAGCAGAGTGCAAATTCCTTTGTATGCACAAGCATATATTGATCATATGAGCACATCATAATATACAAATTCTTCAGATGTAAAGTTGTTTACATTAGAGTCATCAAAGTGTTAACAAAACACCTACAAAATAATGTGGCCAAAGGGAGGGTAAGTTGGCACAAGCTTATCTTGTATAACATTTCAAAAGTATGAACCAAGGACCAGGTGGCAGCCTTGCAAGGCCCAGGAGGTACCAGTCGCCATTGTGTAAAAAGCGGTCACTTAAAAACTCTTAAAGTGGACCAACACCCACGGGTGATCGGCCCGGGAATCTATAAGATTCCCGGGCCGATCACCCCCCACCCCGCGGGACATCCGAGGATGTCCCGCGGGGTGTAACCCCCCCAAAACCCCCGAAAAACCTTACCTGATCTACCTGATCTTCGGCGGCGGCCGGCCGCCGCCGCCTCCCTCGCGCCCCTGTAGCCGTGCGCGCGCCCGCGCCGGCCGTCTGCAAATGGCCGACGCGGGCGCGCGCGCGCGTCAAAAGGGACGCGCGGGAGGCGGCGGCGGCGGCAGCCGCTTAGACGTTCCTGGACCTGGCTTGTACGTCGGCGCTGGGAGCGGGGAGAGGTGAGTTTTTCGGGGGGTTAGGGGGGGTTTCACACAGCGGGGCACCCCGATCGGGGGTGCCCCACCGAAGTGGACCAAGACCCAGGATAGTCAAAATCCTGGGTGTTGGTCCACTTTAAGACCTGGTATACTGTAGCGGATTCACGGTTTCCGAGATGCAAGTTGGGCTTACAATTTCTTGACTTATCCCAGACTTGAGTACATGGTGTACAAGGTAATCCTGTTATGCACCATCAGCATAGGCACATAGAAGGTTGATGACTGAAGACAAATGGGCCATCTAGTCTGCTCTTATGTGTAAATGTTCTCTTTATCCTAGGATAGATGTATGCTTAACACAGGAATGTTTAAATCAATAAAAGAATTATAAATACATTCCCGCTAATTATAACAGTAGTAGTAATAATAAAATGACTATTAGTAAGGGTTGAACACCCAAGCAATGGGAATCAGTCTTGTTTTCTGATGAATCAACCTTTACACTGCTCTGTAATTACAATATACACATCAGGAGACCAGTTGGAAAGAGATATGGATATGTCAATTCAACAGTAAAATACCCTGAAAAAGTGATGGTGTGGGAAGTATTTCAGCTGCGGGTCAAGGTGCACTTTGGTTTATGCCTAAGAATAGGACTATAAATGGAGCTCAGTACCTCACCACCTTAAATCATCTTTCATGACGTTTTGTGAATGTATTTCCAGCACCATGTGAAGCCTTTTATGCAATGGCTGGCAGCCAGCAAATATAATTTGCTGAGCCCGTGGCCAGATATCTCAGCATCATCTAGAACTGCTGGTATATTATGAAGACAAAAGCCCCATCTCATACAAAGGGCTTAATTCAACAAACATAGAACAAAATTTGTTTTGTAAAGGTTTTTTTTTTCTTTTTTTTTTTACTACCACTGCTGGAAATTTGTTTGGCGTATCTACTACTCTTTCTGTAAAATAATATTTTACTAATCTTCCCTCCGACTAGCTTCATATTATGCCCCCTTGTTCTATCATTCTAATGGAAGTCCAGTGTCCAGGTGGCTTGGGCATTCAATCATGCCCAGTTGCCTCACCATTTTTCCTAACAAATGTTTTTTCAGGAATACCTTTACTTCAATCTGACGTAAAACTTTGCGCGCAGCCCAAGCTACTGCCCGCCCCAAAGTGTATGCAAGCACAGTCATGATTTCTTCAGCGCATTGCACTCTACCCGGCCCAAGCTTGTAAAACCAAACCGATCACAAAATGACATGCCTCTTATTAAGTGGTTGAAGGATGCAGTGGAGCATGTTCTACAAACACTACCCATCAAAAGCCTACCAGCATTAGTCTTATCTGTACTTAAAGTGATCATAGCAGAGCAGTATGGTTACCTTATTGTAATGGTTTAGTAGATGTAAAACATATGTATCTTGCAGCAATGCCTTTGCTACAGTGAGGCAGTTGCTCTTGATTTCCTTTGAAGTGATCTGCAAAAAAAAAAAAAAAAATAATAATAGATTACAGTTATGAAAAGAAGATGGATCCTAAAATAAGTACAAACATTATGTAAAATATCTGGCCTGCATGCCTTCCTTGCGAATCATAAAAAATACAATTCTGTGAAATACTCACCCATAGAATTGGTATTATAAGTATACAGTACGTCCTGCTCCAGATAGATTACTTACACTTGGGTTATCCTCCGCCAGATGGCGCTGCACTGCAGAGACATGCAAAACATGCTCCTCCCGGCACCTCAAATACCCAGGGACCTCCCACGAATCCCCAGTATTGAAAAGCAGTAAAAAAGAAGCCAGGAGAATCTAACAACACAAAACTGGTAACTATAACAATGATAACAATCACCATACAGGGGATCCAGAATAATGCAACAACAGGGTGGGGTGGAGCAGGACATACTGTATACTTATAATACCAATTCTACAGGTGAGTATTTCACAGAATTGTATTATTCTTAGTATACAGTACGTCCTGCTCCAGATAGATTACTTACACTTGGGACATCCAATAGCAGTGTCCGTAAGGTAGGGTGGGATCCCCCAAGAAAAAGGTAACAGCAGACAGTTTAAATCACTGCCGCCTGCAAAACCTTGTGGCCAAAAAACAGCAACAGCTGAGGCCTTAACATCAACCTTGTAAAACTTGAAAAGGTATGAACAAAAGACCAAGTAGCGGCCTTGCACACTGGTGCAATAGAAGCCTGGTGCTGCAAGGCCCAAGGGGGCACCAATAGCACAACAAGCAAGAGCAATAAAGCGAAGGGAGGATTCTTCCCCTTAGCATCGCAAGCCTGAATCACAGCCTGACGAATCCACATGCCGATAGTAGACTTGGCAGAAGCCAAAAACCCTTCGTAGGACCAGAAGGGACCACAAGCAGAGCATCAGTGTTCTTGAAAGGTGTAGTAGCCACCAGATAGTACTTCAGACACCTAACCACATCCAAAGAGTGCAAAACTCTCTCCTTAACATTGCTAGGGTTAGGGCACAAAGAAGGAAGAACAATATCCTGATTCAAATGAAAGGCAGACACTACCTTAGGCAGAAATTCTGGATTGAACGAAACACCACCTTGTCCTGGTGCCTCTCAAAGTAGGGGGGCTGAATGGACAGCACCGCCAACTCAGACACACGCCTGACAGAAGTGATAGCTACCAGAAGCACGACCTGGAGTGTAAGAATAGCCAAGGCAGCATCCTGCACAGGTTCAAAGGGAGCACCCTGCAAAGCAGGCAAGACCAATTCCAAATCCCCAAAAAACAGGGACCATAGGTTGTCGTGGGAAAAGCACATGAGCAACCCCCTAAAAGCAGTCTTAATCAAGGAATGCTGAACAAAAAACTTCTGAAAGAAGACAAAGACAGGGTAAAAACCTGACCCTTCAAAGTACTGAGTTAGAGACCGACTCCAACCCATGCAGTAAAACTCCAGATCCCTGGGAACTGAGAACACCCAACAGGGAAGAAACCAAGACTCAACCAGTCAATGTAGGTACACCATACCATATAACAGATGGAAGAAGAAGTCATTTTCCTAGCCTTCACCATGGACTCAACCAACGAGGTAGACAAACCCTTCTCCATCAAGATGGAGGTTTCAGCAGTCAGGCCGTCAAGGCCCGAGTATGTAATTGGGATGGCGTAAGTGGTCCTAAGTGAGCAGAACTGGCACTCCAGGCAGAAGGCACTGATCTACTGCCATCTGCACCACGTCAGCAAACCACACTCTTCTTGGTCACCAGAACCACTGGCACCCATTCCAGAGCAATCTTGCGCAGAACCCTGCCTAGCAGGGGGAAAGTAGAAAGACATACAGAAACTGAATGTCCTGCCATGACATTACTAAGGCCTCCATGGGCACGGCCAGAGGATCCTGGGACAGGGAGACAAAGGCCGGGAGCTTGTGATTGTGACGAACGCAAACAGATACACATCAGGTTGGCTTCAACGGTGATACAGAGATTGGAACACCCTGTTGCAGAGGGACCCCCCCCCCCCGGAATGTATACCGCTGAAATGCAAGGAACACTGGCCTCCACCCAGATCAGAATCAGAGACACTTCCCGGAGGACCCTCTTGCTCCGGGTCCCTCCCTGATGATTGATGTAGGTAACTGCCATCAGAGTGACCATGTGCCCCTGAGCAGGCAGGCCCTGAATTGAGTAGTCAAACGAATCAGAACTAACCTAATCGCCCACAGCTTCAAGACATTGATAGGTGAATGGGCCTCCTAAGGGCCCCACCTCCCCTGGAACCGCAGGGACCTCCAGAAGAACCCCCCCAACCTGATAGACTGGCATCCATGGTGACCGTTTCCCAGGAAAGAGCAAGAAGGTTCCTTGAGTCCATCCACTACAAGAGGGACCTCCTCACCAGGGGGGGAAGGCACCCAGACCCTGTCCAGGGATGCTGGGTCCTTGACCCAGACAGACAATAGGAGAAGTTGCAGAAGTCCCAAGGGGGACTGAGCACAAAGGGCCGCTGCGAAGCACATCACCATCAGGCCCATCAGCTGCATCCCCTGCCTTGGTGAAGGAACGGGGACAGCTAGAAGAAACTGAACTTGTGCAAGCAGATGTCCACCTTCTGCTAAGGAAGGAACATCCTTGCCTGAACAGTGTCCAGATTCATTCCTAGGAATGAAATTACCAAAGAAGGGGACAGCGAGAACCTGGTGGTGGCTGATCACCCATCCAAATCACCAGCTGAGTATCCAACTATGCCCTATGTAGAGGCTGGGAAGTGAGGAGGACGTCCAGGTAGTGCACCCCGCGGACGCCCCTTGGCCTCATCAGAGACATCACCCCCGCCAGCACCTTGGTGAGCACTCTGGGAGCTGAAGAGAGGCCAGATGTCAAGGCCACAAATTGGCAGTGTAGATCCTCCAACGTGGATCTAAGGAATCTTGGTGTCCTGAAAACACAAGGATGTGAAAGTAAGCATCTTTGAAGCCCACGGTTCGCAAGGAGCAAATGGCCGAGCGCAGAGTTTCCATGAGGAAGGCGCCTGTACTTGGCAAATTGCTGAAGATCTGTGCAACCAGACTGACCCATCTTTGTTGGGAACAGTGATAAGGTTGGAGTAGGATCCCTTGCCTCTGTCCGTTAAGGGAAATCTGCAAATGACCCCCATACGCAGCAGACCTTGCACAGCCTGCGCCAGCATCTGAGCAGGAGCAGGGACCAGGAGTACCCGGTAATCATAGGGGGAGGGCGCACAGCAAACACCATCTTGCAGCCGGAGGCCACTACCTCCTAAACCACCGGTCTGAGGCGTGGTGCCTCCAGACTTAAGCAAGGTGCCGCAGCCGTCCCCTCACCCAGGCGGGTGAGGGCGCCCCATCACGCTTGAGGGGACTTGGGAGAGGATTTGAGCATAGCCCCCCCAGAGGAGCAGGGGTGTTTTCTGCTCCTGGGACAGGGAGTTGCAGGAACCCCCACGAAGGACGCCCCTGGTTCCTGTTTCCATGGTGGGGGGTGGAAGGGGGGTCCTGGCCCCCAAGGGCCCGAGACAGCCGTCTACGCTGGGGTAACTTACCTCTCCTACCAAACAGGTCTAGGCGGGCCCCAAACAGACGCAGCCCTTTAAAGGGGAGCCCGGTAAGGGTCTTCTTCGCAGCATTGTCAGCACCCCACTGTCGCAGCCAGAGTAAGCGATATATAGCCACCACAAGGGCAGAAGTTCTTACACACATTCTAATGGGGTCATCCAATGCTAATAGGATAAACTTTACAAACACATCACAATTGGAGAGTGCATTAAACACATCCCAAGGGAGATCATCAGGGGCACGATCGAGCATTTTCCTGATGCGGGTTCTAGTGGCCACAGCAGTAATGGCAGAGGCACAGACCGGGCGTAGCGCCGTCCCAGCACATGCAAAGGCGTGGGAGGCCAGCAGGTCATTGCGCCGGTCCTCAGGATCCCGAAGGGTAGTATAGTCAGGGGGATGCAAGAAAGGGGTGTTAGATGGCCCTATGATCGGGACATCCACCTCAGGGGGGGAACGACCAACATTTAACCACGTCAGGGGGAAAAAGGGTACTTACTATCCCAATCTCCTGGAACCCCTGGAAGTTTACCGGGGGGCACTCCCATCCCTTGAGCACAAGGGTATGGAAATGTGCCTGCTCTAGAAATTCCAAGTGTGGTGATGCTGTATGGAAACGCTCCCCTCTTTGTCTGGGAGCCTCACCAGGGGGAGAGATAGACAGAACCTCAAAGATCTTGATCAATAAACTGTCAGTGTCATCCTGAACCCAGGGGTCAGGGTCAGAGTCTTCATGAGCCTCAGGTCTCTCATCAGATGAGCCTGAGTCAGAAAAGAGCTCTCCTTCATCAGAAGGGGTATAGCCACAGAGTCATAAACTCCTCAGTTCCCATAGGGAAAACAGTAACATTAGGCGTCAAGAGCCGCTTCTTACCAGGGCCCTTACGCGCTAAGGACCTCGCAAAAATCTGTTCAGCCGTAGGCAGTCTAGACGCCAATTCAGGCTGAGAATCCCCACTTGTGTGCGACTCAGCAGGAGTGAGATTTAAGCCAAGGGGATTAGGTGAAGCGAGGCGAGGTACAGCCACTGGCAGGCCTGATTGCAAAGCCAGAGCTTGCTCAGCACAAGGTATGCAGACCCGCGTCTTGTCAGCATCAGCATGGGGTTGTCCACACGCCATACACCGCCGGCCATGTCCCAGAAGGACCCCGGTCACATTATCCTTAGATGCCTCCATATGGTGATTATTAGGCACAATATGCCAGTAGGGATTGACGCTATAAAGCAACCCTGGATGCCCCAATGACCCGCTAGGGAGTGGGAGTAAATTTACAAGGCCCGCTACTCAATCACACCGGGCCGGGAGAAGCCAATGGATTCACCCTCTGAAAGACACAATGAGAAGAAGGGTGTCAGCACCGTAACACACTACAGTGAATTATAAATCCGCCTGCGAGGGCACTTACGGACCACGGTAAGTAAGAACGTCACACACCCACACGCGCGACCAGACAATATGGCGCCGAGAACCTCGAAGGGCGGGCCAGCGCGAGCCGTGACACGAGGCGCGCCATGCCAGGCCCCCCCGAAGAGCGCGAAGACCACAGACAAGCAGCCAATGAGGACCCAGAAGCGCCTGGAGGTGACGCCGCCGCCTGACGTGGAACATCCAAATGAAGGAAAAGGCGCGCGTGGCGGCGGCCTTAAGAGTGTAAAAAGACAAGTCAGCGAGGCGGTTGACACCACATACACCAGTCCAAGCAGACATTACAAAGAGGACCATAAGCGTGTAATCACAGTACACGGACATCCACACGCAAACACCCCCCCCCTTCTCTTCCTCCCGAGGGCTACTGGGAGAATGAGGGGGGATGGCGGCCCTTTGCACAGGGCCCACCGCTACCGGGGCATGGGACAATAATGCGGGAGGGGCATCCCATAAGGCTCACCATCAGCCTATACCGCCTACCCTTTGGTGGGGGACTGCGGTGGAGCAATGCTTCTTAAGCACACATGGTGCTGCCTACCTTCACCCGACCAGCGCAGCCCAGGCTGGGAGGCACATCACATCAAGGACGGGTGGGAATAGTCCAACAGGGCCGCAGGCTTTAATAGCCCCGCTCACCTGCGACAGAGTGATAATTTCATGTCTTCGCAGTCAGCACTGCAGAGAAATCTGGGAATTTGTGGGAGGTCCCGGGTATTTGAGGGGCCGGGAGGAGCCTGTTTTGCATGTCTCTGCAGTGCAGCGCCATCTGGCGGAGGATAACCCAAGTGTAAGTAATCTATCTGGAGCAGGACGTACTGTATCCTAAGAATATACCAACTATTGCTACTAGACCACGGGAAGTAGTATTTTCTTTAGCCTTATTACTATGCAGGCACACAAGACAAATTTAGAACTTATGCCTCCGAAACATTGTCTTGACCAATGAATTTGTTGCCCGATACCTCTGAAGGATAAAGGGCCAAGTTTGGGGCAAGTTTCCAATTCTGACACAAGAGACCGAAGAATTTTGTCTTCCACACCCACTGAACAAAACAGATCCAGTATCTATGGTGAAACCTAGATGACCAATCCCTGTGAACTCAGTCATGGGAAAAAAAGATCCCAATTAGTCTTACCCGGAGAGAGAGAGCTCCTCCGCCTATAGAGGAAACACAACCGAAACATGTTTAAAAGCCCCACCCCTTGCCCCTTCCTGAAGGAAAATACAGTTACCGGTAAGACCTTCAGCCTTCAGGATGGCCACGAAGAATATAAACAAGTACTTTAGAACTAAGGATGGGAAAAACCCAGTAAGACCCTTCCACCAAAGGCCTGGTCTTTGTCAGATACTAAATCTAGCCTGTAGTGTTTGAGGAATGTGTGGGGAGATGGCCATGTGGCTGTCTTGCAGAACGCCTCAATTGGCCCCCGAGTTTTTTGCCCATGATGTGGAGACTGCTCTAGTCGAGTGGGCTCTGATGTAAGGTGGGGTGGTATGGAATGCATAGGCGAGTCAGAATCTCCATGGTTGGGCCTGGGCATCTTCTCCCAAGGCCCCTCAGATCCAGGTGTGCTCCCCATCCCCAACCGCTGGCATCGGTGGTGATAACTATGGGATCTGACTGCCTCCAGAGGCGCCCTGCCTACAGGATTGAGGGATCCATTCACCACCAGAGATAGTTCTGGATTCCTTCTGTGAGGGTGGTGGTCTCCAGGGAATCTGGAGATTGATCCCATGTCTGAAGTAGAAAGCCCTGTAGTGGCCTGCAGTGAAGCTGTGCCCAGGTGATGGCCGGGTTGGTGGTGATCCTAGGATCGTCAAGATCCCTCTGAAGGAAACCTGATCCTTCCTGATAAAGTCTGAACTTTTCTGACCGGTTTCTTGCTTTTCAGTTGAAAGAAAAATTATCTCCCGAGAGGAGTTTCTGATGTATCCCAGAAATTTGCAGGTTCTGGATGGCAACAGACCCCAGAGAATTCCAGCCGGTAACCCGTGGAAACAAGGTCCAGAAATAACTGGTTCTGCGTAACTGACTGCCAGGCTTCCTGAAAGAAAGTTAGTCTGCCCCCCACAGGTATCTCGGGGTCAGGACCGAGGCCTAGCGAATTTGGGGGGGGGGGGGGGGGGGTGCACAGATAGGGTTGGGTTCACTGCCCCCCTTGTATTGACCGAAGTGCTTCTTAGGTTGTCTACAAGATGGGAGGGGTTGTGAGGATCTAGGATTGAACTTTGCTTTGTTTCTAAATCTCTTGATTCTTGAAGGAAACTTCTTAGTGCTTTCAGAGGATCCAGAAAAAATGGTTTCTAATTCCGGACCGAATATCAACTCCCCCTCAAATGGCTTTGGAGAGCAAAGGTTGCCAGGTTTTCAGCTAAATGGCTCTTCTGGCCCAGTTGGTAAGGGCACTGGCCTTAGCGCTAGGCCAAACTGCCTTGAACAGGGCATCCTCTAGAAAGGTAATGGCTCTAAACATTGAAGGGAGCATGTCAAGGAGATTCTGCTTGGGTTGTGTCCCTTTCCATAAAACCGATGAAGTTGGAAAGCCATGCCTCAAGGTTTCTATCCCCGCAATAGCCATCATAGTTATAAAGGCAAAGGCTGCAGCATCTCTCGTAAAGATCCAGAGCCCTCAAAACTGAGGTCATCTGAATGAGACACCCGAGCCAGAGAGGCATCAAGTCTAGAAAACTTTGTCAAAAGCATAGGCACTGCATTATTTAAGGGGTGAGGCGCCTCCCAGGGTAGAAAAACAAAAAATAAACTGGTCGTTCCAGCGGTCCTCCTAGGCAGGAAACACAATATAATAGGGTGACACGTACCCCCTTGCTCCTTAGAAGAGCCATCAGGCCTGACAAAACCATTGTAAAAACTCTCAGAGCCCAGGAGAGGCTGAAAGGCAAAGTCACGAACTGGAAATGAAGGTCATCTACTGCAAAAAGCACAATTTTGTGATTGCCTGAGAAGATTGGCATATGCAGGTAAGCATCCCCTTATATCCACTGTGATCATGGAATCCCCCTGCTGAAGTGAGTTTATCGTGGACCTTAACAACTCCATTCAAAATCTCCAAAGTCGGAGAAACCTACAGAGATTCAGAATTGGATGCACCAAGCCATCCTTGGGGAGCCTTGATGAAATGAAACTTGGAGGAGGAGCCCCCAACTCAATATTGTAACCAGAAGAAAAAAAAAAGAAAAAAAAAAAAAAAAAAAAAAAGGTATCTCTTGGATCCATGCATCTCCAAAGAGACACAAAGAGCAGAAGCCGAAAGAATGAGGGCATTCCTTCATGCCTGGGAAGACTTATTCCGCCAGAAGGATCTGGCTCTGGGCCTTAGGCTTATAGTTAAGTAAGCTTATTCTTACTCCTCTCTACATGTCGAGTTAAATGAACCTCTGCCAACCGCGAAAAGAATGGAAATTAGCTGAGCCACGAAAAGCAGGCATAAACTTCATCTTCTGCGGGAGCCGAGTGAAAACCTACCCCCTATGGACCTCTTCACAATTTCATCCAGATGTTCACCAAAAAGACGACCTGTTACATAAGGAAGCCCCGTCAGAGTGTCCTTAGCAGTTGCAGCCGCAGACCACTGCTTCAGCCATAGTGAACATCTCTGGGGTACCAGAAGGGATAAATCCCTTGCATTCAATCTTAAAAGATCATCCACAGCAGATATAATGCATTTGTAGACTTAATCAGTTGCGCACATAAACTTTGGGAGTGACCCCCCCCCCCACCACAGCTGGACGCTCAACTGCTTCAACCACCACTTACCTGCCATGACTGCCATAAAAGCTGCACAGGCTGGTTGCAAGGCAGATTCGAAAATAGAAAAGCATGCCTGGACATCTGGTCGAGGAGCTTATCCATAGGATCTGTAAACCAGACCAACAGTCTGGCACAGTTGAAAAAAACCTGCAATGCACAAGCCGCCATTTTGTTTCTAAAATTTACTACAGCAGGAATGGATGCATATGAGCATTGTTTGTTGTGTTGGTCTGGTTTAAGTCATTTTTGACTGCTGGCCTGCTTTAAGGGAAGCACTTAAGATAACTTGATTTAGGTCCATGGGAAAAGGATATTTAGTATCCAAAATTCTAACAATGTCAGGAAGCTTATCAGGCTTTTCCCAATTCCTCTGGATATGCCTAGAAAAATGAAACTGTTTGGGAAAAAGCTGCCTCCGTTTATCATACCTATACGGATCCCCTTTTTATACTTTCAGGAACTCTGGGGGAGTGAATATACAATGACTCTAGAATAGAGGAGGTTAGCTTGTCAATCTGCTTCCTGAGCATAGCGGACCTCTGTTCTGGCACAGAATCAAGAGTCTCAGCTCCTCTCTTCTCTGCTGGAGCAGATTTCCATTTCCCCATATGAAGAATCTTTCTGAGATTCTAATGCCGCATAAATATCTTCCTCCTCATAGGAGGAGAAGAATCTACAGGGGCTTCCGCTTTTTTTAAAACCTTTAAAAAGGACCTAGAGACTACAGGCCCAGACTACAATGGAAGCGCTGCTCCTTGTCACTTCTTGACATAAGCCATGGTCTTGACAAGTACTCTGATGGAAACCCTGAAAGAACTTTTGAACTGTGGAGCGGGAACAGCAATACCACTCAGCTGTTTAGACAGGCTCTGTGGAGGGAAAGCTTAGTCTTACTATATTCTGGCAGATGATGAAGAGGACCTATTTTGATAGGATAGGCGACTGAAAAATACTAGAAAAAAAATGAACAAGATGCCTCTACAGATGCCACCACCAAGCTCAAAATCTTTCTGCCCCAGAACAAACATTTTATCTTGTCCAATCACGGCTGTTGAGTAATCACAGAATTGTATTATTCTTAGTATGCAGTACGTCCTGCTCCAGATAAGAATCATTACTCTTGGGACATCCAATAGCAGTGTCCATAAAATAGGGTGGGATCCCCAAAGGTAACAACAGACAGGTCAGACCACTGCCGCCTGCAGAACCTTGCGGCCAAAAGCAGCGTCAGCTGAGGCCCTAACATCAACCTTGTAAAAACTTTGAAAAGGTATGAACAGAAGACTAAATGAACGAATGGAATGAGCAGTAAGGAGGAAGAGAGGATTCTTCCCCTTAGCAGAGTAGGCCTGAATTACAGCCTGACGGATCCATTTGCTGATAGTAGATTTAGCAGGAGCCAAACCCTTCCTAGGACCAGAAGGGACCACAAAAAGAGCATCAGTTTTCCTGAAAGGTGCAGTAGCAACCAGATAGTACTTCAGACACCTAACCACATCCAAAGAGTGCAAAACTCTCTCCTTAGCGTTACTAGGATTAGGGCACAAGGAAGAAAGAACAATGTCCTGATTCAGATGAAAGGCAGACACGACGCGAAAAACCACCATGTCATGGTGTGTCTCAAAGTAGGGGGGCTGGATGGAAAGCGCCGGCAACTCAGAAACACGCCGAACAGAAGTGATAGCCACCAAAAAGACAACCTTGAGAGTAAGAATGGCCAGGGCAGCCTCCTGCACAGGTTCAAAAGGAGGATCCTGCAAGGCAGACAAGACCAAGTTCAAATCCCAAACATGCAACATAGGCTTACGTGGGGAACGCACATGAGTAACCACCTGGAAAAAAGTCCTGATCAGAGAATGCTGGGCAAAGGACCTCTGGAAGAAAACAGCCAGGGCAGAGACATGGCCTTTCAGTGTACTGAGTTGAAGTCCCAGCTCCAACCCATGCTGTAGGAACTCCAGGATCCTGGGAATAGAGAACACGCGACAGGGGAGAGACCTAGACTCACACCAGTCAATGTAGGCACGCCAAACCCTATAGTAAATAGAAGAAGACTTCTTCCTAGCCTTTATCATGGTATCAACAACAGAGGCAGACAGCCCCTTTTCCATCAAGATGGAGGTTTCAGCAGCCAGGCCGTCAAAGCCAGAGTTTGTAAATTGGGATGGCATAAATGACCCTGAGTGAGCAGGTCTGGAACCCTGGGGAGAGTGTACTGATCTACTGCCAGCTGCACCACGTCTGCTAACCACACTCTTCTTGGCCACCTGGGGGCCACCAGGATTGCTGGCACCCCCTCCTGAGCTATCTTGCGCAGAACCCTGCCCAACAGAGGGAATGGGGGAAAGACATACAGGAGCTGAAAGTCCTGCCATGACATTGCTAGGGCATCTGTGGCCAAGGCCAGAGGATCCTGGGACAGGGAGAGGACGCAAACAGATCCACATCTGGTGACACAGAGATTGAAACACCCTGTCGCAGAGGGACCATTCTCCCAGGCGAGAGGTCCCCCTGCTCAGAGAGTCTGCCTGCAGATTCTCCACCCCCGGAATGTACACAGCTGATATGCAGGGAACATTGTCCTCCGCCCAGGCCAGAATCAGAGACACTTCCTTGAGGGCCCCCTTGCTCCGGGTCCCTCCCTGATGATTGATGTAGGCAACCGCCGTCTGGTTGTCCGAGCGTACCTGAACAGGCCGGCCCCGAAGGTGATGGGTCAAGTGAGCCAGAATCAACCTGATCGCCCTCAGTTCCAGAATGTTGATAGGTGTGTGTGGTCCTCCTGAGGGCCCCACCGCCCTTGGAACTGCAGAGACTTCCAGAAGCCCCCCCAACCTGTCAGACTGGCATCAGTGGTAACCAGAAAGGGGGCCAGAAAGGATCTGCTCACCAACAGGTTCCTGGAGTCCAGCCACCACGAGAGGGACCGCCTGACTAGGGGGGACAGAACAAGGACCTGGTCCAGGGATGCAGGATCCTTGTCCCATACTGACAAGAGGTGGAGTTGCAGAGGCCTCATGTGAAACTGGGCATAAGTGACCGCCTCGAAGCACGACACCATCAGGCCCACCAGCTGCATTCCCTGCCTGATGGAGGGATGAGGGCAAGATAGCAGGAAATGAACCTGCGCTAGCAGACTGTCCACCTTCTGCTGAGGAAGAAAAATCCTTGCCTGAACTGTATCCAGATTCATTCCCAGGAGGGGGGGTCACCAAGGAGGGAGACAGGGAAGACTTGGGATGGTTGATCACCCAGCCAAATGACTCCAGAGTGGACACTACTTGCTGAGTATCCAGCTCTGCCTGATGGAGGGACTGAGAAGTGATGACCATGTCGTACAAATAGGGCAGCATGCGAATGCCCTGAGACCTGAGCAGAGACATCACTCCTGCCAGCACCTTGGTGAACACTCTGGGAGCTGAAGTGAGACCGAAGGGAACCTGAGGAAGCTTTGATGACCTGGAAAAATACCGTTTTGTGAGTACTCACCTTTAAAACGGATATTATAAGTGTGACATACACTCCGCTTCAACTCTTCATGACATTTGGGTTATTCTCCAGTAGAGGGCGAACTTCAGCAAAGATGAATGCAAAAAAGGAGCTTCTCCCAGTCCAAAAATACTTGGGACCTCCCACCAATTCCCCAGTGTAAAATAGCAGTCAGGGGACCAGGAAGAACAAGATATAACAATACTAACAACCGAGAAACAAAGGTTCACCATATAAAGGATCCAAAATACCAAAAGGGTGGGGTGAAGCGGAGTGTATGTCACACTTATAATATCCGTTTTAAGGGTGAGTACTCACAAAACGGTATTATTCCAAGTGTGACATACACTCCGCTTCAACTCTTCATGACATGTGGGACATCCAATAGCAGTGTCCGTCATGGGAGGGAACCATAAACAGTAAAGAATGCACCAACTTAAACCACTGCAGCTTGCAGAACCTTGCGACCAAAAACAGCATCTGCTGAAGCCCGCACATCAACCTTGTAAAACTTGGAAAAAGTATGAACGGAAGACCAAGTAGCAGCCTTACAAACTTGTTCAACAGAAGCCTGGTGCTGAAAAGCCCAGGACGCACTGACAGCACGAGTAGAATGCGCAGTGACCCTAAAAGGGGGGAGACCTCCCCTTAGCAGAATAGGCCCCAACAATGGCCTGACGAATCCATTTGCTAATGGTAGACTTGGCGGGCGCCAAACCTTTCCTGGGCCCGCAGGGCACCATGAAAAATACCATTTTGTGAATACTCACCTGTAAAATGGGTATTATAAGTATGTCACACACCCCGCTTCAAACATTATTACACTTGGGTTAACCCACCTCTAGGTGGCGACGTTGCAGAGAAGTCTTGAAAAACGAGCCCCTCCCGGTCTATACATACCTGGGACCTCCCACTTAACTCCCAGTTTTCAAACAGCAGTAAAGACAAGGTACCAGAAAAAACCATTGGTAACCCTCAAACTGTAAACAAAGCTTCACCATATAAAGATCCAGGATACCAAAAAGGGCGGGTGAAGCGGGGTGTGTGACATACTTAATACCCATTTTACAGGTGAGTATTCACAAAATGGTATTATTCTAAGTATGTCACACACCCCGCTTCAAACATTAATAATTACACTTGGGACATCCAAAAGCAGTGTCCAGAAAGGGCGGGGATCCAACAAGGCAATAATGCAAAACTCAAACCACTGCAGCCTGCAGAACCTTGCGGCCAAACACAGCATCCGCTGAAGCCCGCACGTCAACCTTATAAAACTTGGAAAAAGTGTGAACAGAAGACCAAGTAGCAGCCTTACAAACTTGTTCAACAGAAGCCTGGTGCTGAAAAGCCCAAGACGCTCCAACAGCACAAGTAGAATGAGCAGTGATACGAAAAGGGGGAGCCTTCCCCTTGGCAGAATAGGCCCCAACAACAGCCTGACGAATCAACTTGCTAATGGAAGACCTAGCCGGAGCCAAACTCTTCCTAGGCCCACAGGGCACCACGAAAAAAGCATCAGTCTTACGAAAAGGAGATGTAGTAAGCAAATAGTACTTCACACAGCGTACCACATCCAAACAATGCAAAACCCTCTCCTTGTCATTCCTAGGCTTAGGACACAAGGAAGGAAGAACAAAGTCCTGGTTAAGATGAAAAGCAGAGACCACCTTAGGAAGAAAGTCCGGTTTGAAGTGGAAAACCACTTTGTCCTGATGCCTCTCAAAGTAAGGAGCCTGAATCGACAAGGCTGCCAACTCCGAAACGCGCCGAACCAAAGTGATGGCCACCAAAAAGGCAACCTTCTGAGTCAAAGTAGAAAGAGCAATATCCTGCAAAGGCTCAAAAGGAGGAGCCTGAAGAGCAGAGAGAACCAAATTCAAATCCCAAACAAGGGAGCAAAGGCTTCCTAGGAGGCCACAAATGCGAGACCCCCTGGAAAAAAGCGCAAAAGACTTTTGAAAAAAAAACAGACAAGGCAGAAACCCCCTTCAAAGTACTCAGCTGAAGACCTGGAGTCCAGCCCCGATTGAAGAAATTCCAAAATCCTGGAAACAGAAAAGACCCGACAGGGCAAAGATCTAGCCTCACACCAATCAATATAAGATCTCCAAGTCCTATAGTAGATGGTAGAAGAGGACCTCTTCCTGGTGCTAATAAGAGTCTGAATAACAGAATCCGAAAGACCATCCTCCCTTAAGATGGAGGTTTCAGCAGTCAGGCCGTCAAAGCCAGCGTTGGTAAATTGGGGTAACGCAGTTGACCCTGTGTGAGAAGATCCAGCCGAAGAGGCAGCTCAAACTGATCCACCGCCAGACGAACGATGTCTGCGAACCACATCCGCCTTGGCCACCTTGGAGCCACGAGAATGGCGGGAACCCCTTCCAGGGCCAGCTTTCGCAACAACTTGCCTAGCATGGGGATCGGAGGAAACAGATAAAGGAACCCCAGGTCCCCCCAGCTCAGAGACATGGCATCCACCGCCAGAGCCAGAGGATCCTGAGAGAGCGACACAAATGTCGGAAGCTTGTAATTGTGACGAGAGGCAAACAGATCCACCTCCGGCGTCCCCCACCAGAGACAAAGCGACCGAAACACCTGGGGGTGGAGAGACCATTCCCCCCGGCGGGAAGAGCACCTGCTCAGAAAGTCCGCCTCCGTGTTTTCCACTCCTGGAATGTACACTGCCGAGATGCAAGGGACATGAGTCTCCGCCCAGGCTAGAATCAGAGACACCTCTCTGAGGGCACTCAGACTGCGAGTCCCTCCCTGGTGATTGATGTAAGCAACCGCCGCCCAATTGTCCGACCGAACCTGAACCGGCAAGCCCTGTAAATGCAAGTGAGACAGAACCAACCTGATGGCTCTCAACTCCAAAATGTTGATGGGCAAGTGGGCCTCCTGAGGACCCCACCGCCCCCGGAACTGAAGGTCCTTCCAGAAACCTCACCAGCCCGACAAACTGGCGTCCGTGGTGACAGTTTCCCAAAGAGGCGTCAGAAAAGACCTGCCCCTCAAGAGATTGTCCGAAACCATCCACCACTGGAGAGACTGCCGAACCCCGGAGGACATCCGGAAAGGCCGATCCAACGACTGCGGTCGCCGGTCCCAAGACGCCAACAGATGAAGCGGCCTCGTGTGAAACTGAGCAAAGGGAACTGCCTCGAAGGAAGCTACCATTAACCCCACCAGTGTCATCCCTAGCCGGATGGACGGACGGGCAAGGATTGGAAAGAAGAAGCTGCGCCAATTCCTGAATCAAGAGAACTTTGGCCTGAGGCAGAAACACTCTGTGTTGGCAAGAATCCAAGGACATCCCCAGGAAGGACACCACCCTGGCCGGAGCGAGAGGAGACTTGGGATAGTTGATCACCGAGCCGAAACTCTCCAGAGAGGATACCACCGTCCTGGTGTCCATCTCCGCTTGACTGAAGGAAGGAGCCATGATGAGAAGATCGTCCAGATAAGGCACAATGCGAATCCCCTGAGCTCTGAGAAGGGCCATCACGCCCGCCAACACCTTGGTGAACACTCTTGGATCCGAGGTAAGGCCGAACAGAAGAGCCACAAATTGAAAATGCCGATCTTCCACCACGAAGCGAAGAAACCTTTGGTGAGCCGGAAAGATAGGAATATGAAGGTAGGCATCCTTGATGTCTATGGACGTCATGAAGTCCCCCCGCCAAAGAGAATTGATGGCAGAACGCAGAGTTTCCATGCGAAACTTCCGGGGACGAATAAACACGTTGAGGAACTTCAGATCCAGAATAGGATGAACCGACCCGTCCTTCTTGGGCACTGTGAAGAGATTGGAATAATACCCGCGGCCCACCTCCGAGGGAGGGACCGGGCAGATGACTGCCATTTCCAGAAGATTCCTCACCGCCGCCAGGAGCCCCTGCGCGGCCAAAGGATCTGAGGAAACACGAGACCCGAAAAATCTTAGAGGAGGTCGGGACTCGAACTCCAGCTTGTAACCGGCCGAGACCACCTCCCGGATCCACCTGTCCGAGACCGCCTGGTCCCACACCCAGGAGAAGTGTCGCAACCGTCCCCCCACCCGCAAGGGTGAGGGCGCCCCCTCATAGCTGAGCGGCCTTGGCAGCGGCTTGGGTTTGGCACCCCAGGAGTGACCGGGACGGCCACGGCCTCTACCCCTGTTCCAACTTGCACCCCTGGAGGCCGAAAAGACCGCACCTCTGCCAGCTCTGGCTCCCCGAAAGGAGGGATTAAAAGAGGCCGCCCCCCGAAAGGAACGACGAAGTTTCTTGCGCTGAGGTAACTTACCTCCCTTGGCAACCGAATCCAATTTCTCACCAAACAGGCGCGAACCCAAAAAGGGAAGAGCCGTAAGCGAAATAAAGTCAGCAGTCCATTGCTGCAACCACACCGACCGTCGGATAGCCTCCAACAAAGCCGTGGTCCTGCCACACATCACCATGGCGTCATCCTGAGCGGCTAGGACAAATGACACAAAGGACTCACAACGTTTGAGAGCAACAAACTCATCACAAGTAGGATCAAGGTCCGCAAATAAATCCCTGACAATGGACCTAACCGCCAACAACAAAAGTGCCGAAGCACAAACAGGCCTCAAAGCCGAACCCGCACAGGCAAAACCGTGGCGAGCCAGCTGGTCCGGTGATCTTCGCCATACTTAAGGGTAGTAGTGTCAGGAGAATGCAACACAGCCATGTTAGATAGCCCCAAAACCGGGGCATCAACCTCGGGAGGAAAAGACCAACACTTCACCAAGTTCGCCGGAAAAGGATACTTCTTATCCCAACTAGGCGGAACACCAACGAGACGCGTAGGCTGCTCCCATTCTTTAAGGACGACATTCTCAAAATGTCATTGACTGGGAAACTCCAAACGTGGCTTGGCCACATCAAACAACTCACCCTTAGGCGGAGGAGCCGCCACAGGAGGGTCTAAATCCAAAACTTCAAACATTTGAGCCAATATTGAGGGGGTGTCAAATACCATCCCCGCTGCCTGGTCACCCTCAGCGACCTCAGGGTTGTCCAATTCCTCGAGAATCTCCTCCTCTTCAGCCGGGGGGCAATCTGACCAGTCCAATGCCTCAATAACATCCACATCTGGGTCCGGCGGAGTCGGGGACAAGTGTTTCCGCTTAGCCGGAGCCCTCTGAGCAACCACAGCAGAAAAATTTTCTCAAGGCTGGCCAACCGGGCGCATACCTCGGATTGCGAATCCCCACCCATGACAATGTCACACGGGGTCCGGAACAGGCGGGGAGGAGTAGGAGATAACACAGGCGGCGAGGGGCCAGAAGCCGGAGTGCCGGACTGGCGCTCAATGTTCCGCTGCGCACATGGAATGCATATAATGACATCATCCCCCGGGAAAAGAGCCCCACAACCCCCACACAGCCTAGATTGCCCCGAAGGGCCGTTTCCGGTATCCTTGGAAGCCTCCATATGGTGAATTTGTGGTATTCGCAATTACCCAGGGATTTACGCCGTATGCGACCCGGGATGCCCCTTTAACAGAATCATAGAAGGTTGACGGCAGAAGGAGACCATACGGTCCATCTAGTCTGCCCTCATGTGTATACTAATGTCCCAGTAGTGGGAGGATTTGCAATTTAAAAAAAAAAAAAAATTTATATATATATATATATATATATATATATATATATATATATATATATATACACAAGCATGCATCAGTGCGTGAATAAATTGCAAAAAGAAGCATAGGCCAGTACACAGAAAAATATAAAGAAATAGATAGATAGATCTAAGCATGCACACAAGGGCAAGGGACCCAGCCGCAGTACAGCTAAGTAAGGATAACGCGGATGGCACCCAGACAACCCCCAATCCTTGAGGGGTTACTGTCAGCCGCGTCCTGACATAAGAAGCCAGCTCTAATGTCCCAGTAAAAGGCAGAATTACCCGCAATAAAACATACCACCTTAAATAACCACACAGACTACCTTAAAAAGCCGATCTTATAAAATGGCGGCGCAGAGGACAGCCGCAGCATCAGACAACCATCCTGAAACGAGGAGGAAGGGAGAAGAAGAAGGGCAGGCCCACCCAAGCGCGCCAGGCGCTCCGGCCCCGCCCCCCCATCATCAGCACAGCGTGGGCCACGCAAGACGCGGCCCCGCCCCCCTCCTCCTCCGGAGTACAAGCCATACTCAGCGGGCACCAAAAGACATGGCGCCCGCTCCTCAGCCAGAAGGGGCCGAGCCAGCCGCAGAAAAGGATCAGTCAGAAAAACGAAAAGACAAACACATGTACCAAGCACACAGACACAGCCCCCCCCCCCCCCCTACTAGCGCAGGGAGAAGGGACCCAAGCGGGACACACGGCAATAGGGGGCAACAGGACGGGGCATCTCAAATCCGGATCACCAGGCCGGATAACCGCGTTGCCCCATAGTATGGGGTCTAGCGGAGGAGCAAGCTCCTAGGCACCTTAGGGTGCCGTCTACCCTTGCCCGGCCGGCAGCCGGGGCAAAGGGGCAAATAAATAAAACAAGCCGGGCAGAAATAGACCAGAAGGGGGGCCGGGGTGTCACCCCGGCTACCTGCAAGCAGGAGACTTCATTCTTCTGTCTTGTCGCCATCTTGCAGAGAAGAACACTGGGAGATAAGTGGGAGGTCCCAGGTATGTATAGACTGGGAGGGGCTCGTTTTTCAAGACTTCTCTGCAACGTCGCCACCTACAGGTGGGTTAACCCAAGTGTAATTATTAATGTTTGAAGCGGGGTGTGTGACATACTTAGAATAAGGATCCGTCTTGCAGAAAGAAGTAGTCACCAAATAGTACCAATTTCCCAGTGTAAGATAGCAGTAAGGGGACCAGGAAGAACCAAATATAACAATACTAACAACCAAGAAACAATGGTTCACTATATAAAGGATCCAAAATACCAAAAGGGTGGGGTGAAGGGCAGTGCATGTCACACTCATAATATCCGTTTTAAAGGTGAGTACTCACAAAACGGTATTATTCCAAGTGTGACATACACTCCGCTTCAACTCTTCATGACATTTGGGACATCCAATAGCAGTGTCCGTCATGGGTGGGAACCATAAACTGTAAAGAATGCACCAACTTAAACCACTGCAGCTTGCAGAACCTTGCGGCCAAAAACGGCATCCGCTGAAGCCCACACATCAACCTTGTAAAACTTGGAAAAAGTATGAACGGAAGACCAAGTAGCAGCCTTACAAACTTGTTCAACAGAAGCCTGGTGCTGAAAAGCCCAGGACGCACCAACAGCACGAGTAGAATGCGCAGTGACCCTAAAAGGGGGATTCTTCCCCTTAGCAGAATAGGCCCCAACAATGGCTTGACGAATCCATTTGCTAATGGTAGACTTGGCGGGTGCCAAACCTTTCCTGGGCCCGCAGGGCACCATGAAAAAGGCATCCGTCTTGCGGAAAGAAGTAGTAGTCACCAAATAGTACTTAACACAGCGAACCACATCCAAATTGTGCAAAACCCTCTCCTTGTCATTGCTAGGCTTAGGACACAAGGAAGGGAGAACAATATCCTGATTGAGATGGAAGGCAGAAACCACCTTAGGCTTAAAGCAAAAGACCACCTTGTCCTGGTGTCTTTCAAAGTAAGGGGCCTGAATCGACAGAGCCGCCAACTCAGAGACACGCCAAACAGAGGTAATAGCCACCAAGAAGGCAACCTTTTGAGTGAAAGCAGAAAGAGCAATATCCTGTAATGGCTCAAAAGGTGGACCCTGGAGAGCCGAAAGAACCAAATTCAAATCCCAAACAGGAACCATAGCCTTCCGAGGGGGTCGAACATGAGTGACCCCTTGGAAAAAAGTCTTAACCAGCGGGTGTAAGGCAAAAGATCTTTGGAAGAAAACAGACAGAGCAGAGACCTGCCCCTTCAAGGTACTAAGCTGGAACCCAAGATCCAGACCGTGCTGAAGAAACTCCAAAATCCTAGGGATCGAAAACACCCTGCAAGGCAAGGCCCTAGCCTCACACCAGTCAATATAGGACCGCCAAGTCCTATAGCAAACGCCAGAAGAGGAACGCTTCCTAGCTCTAATCAAAGTCTGAACAACAGCCTCAGACAAACCTTCCTCCTTCAGAATGAAGGTTTCAGCAGCCAAGCCGTCAAAGCCAGGGTTGGTAAATTGGGATAAAGTAGTTGACCCTGAGATAACAGATCCGGAAACATGGGAAGCCGGTACTGATCTACCGCCAGCCTTACAACGTCTGCGTACCAAACCCTTCTTGGCCACCTTGGAGCCACCAGAATTGCTGGTGCCCCTTCCAGAGCCAGTTTGCAAACTACCTTGCCCAGCATGGAGAAGGGAGGAAACCGGTACAGAAACCCCAGATCCTTCCAAGCAAGGGACAAGGAATCCACTGCCAGAGCTAGAGGATCCTGCGATAGAGACACAAAGGCCCGGGAGTTTGTGATTGTGCCATGAGGCAAAGAGATCCACATCCGGAGTCCCCCACTTGCGACAAAGAAACCGGAAAACACAGGGGTTGAGAGACCACTCTCCTTGGCGAGAGAACCCCCTGCTCAGGGAGTCCGCCTCCCTGTTCTCCACTCCCGGAATGTAGATTGCCGAAATGCAAGGAACATTGCTCTCCGCCCAATGCAGGATCTAAGAGACCTCCCTGAGGGCACTCCTGCTGCGAGTCCCTCCTTGGTGATTGATGTAGGCTACCGCCGTCCGATTGTCTGAACGAACCTGAACCGGAAGACCCTGTAAGTGCGACGTCAGCAGTGACAGGACAAGCCGGATGGCTCTGAGCTCTAAGACATTGATGGGGTTGTGAGCCTCCTGAGGACCCACACCCCGCTGAACTGATGACTTTTCCAGAAACCTCCCCAGCCCGACAGGCTGGCATCCGTGGTAACCATCTCCCAGCGAGGAACCAGAAAGGATCTGCCCCTCAACAGGTTGCTCGACTCCAGCCACCACCGAAGGGACTGCCGAACCCTGGGAGACATCCTGAACGGTTGATCCAATGACAGCGGACACCTGTCCCAATGCGTCAATAGATGAAGTTAAAGAGATCTCATGTGAAACTGCGCAAATGGGACCTCCTCGAAGCAGGCCACCATCAATCCCACCAGTTTCATCCCCTGTCGGATAGAGGGGCAAGGATTGGGCAGAAGAAGGCGGATCAGATCCTGAATCCCCTGCACCTTGGTCTGGGGTAGAAACACTCTGGCCTGAATGGTATCCAGATTCATGCCCAGGAATGAAATCACCCGTGATGGCCAGAGAGAGGACTTGGGGCGGTTGATCACCCACCCGAACCTCTCCAGGGTCGACACCACCTGGTGAAGGGAAGAAGCTGAAATCAATAGGTCGTGCAGATACGGCACAATGCGAATTCCCTGAGCTCTGAAAAAGGCCATTATGCCTGCCAGAACCTTGGTGAAGACCCTCTGCGCCAAGGTCAACCCGAAGGGAAGGGCTACAAACTGAAAATGTTGATCGTCCACCTCGAACCTGAGGAATCTCTGATGAGCGGGAAAAATTGAAACATGCAAATACGCATCCTTGATGTCTATGGATGTCATGAAATCCCCTTGACGAAGGGACTTTATGGCCGAGCGCAGTCTCCATGCGGAACTTCTTGGTTCTGATGAATCTGTTGAGGACCTTGAGGTCCAGAATGGGTCTTACAGAACCTTCTTTCTTGGGAACCGTGAAAAGATTGGAGTAGAAACCCCTGCCTCTCTCCGACGGAGGCACCGGGCATACAACTCCCATGTCCAGAAGGTTTCTTACCGCTAACAGGAGCCCCTGTGCAGCCTGAGGGTCCAAGGGCACCCGAGACCTTAAAAATCTTGGAGGAGGCCAGTACTCGAACTCCAGTTTGTACCCGGAGGAGACCACCTCCAAGATCCAATTGTCTGTGACCTCCCGGGCCCAGACCTGGAAGAGGAGCCGCAGCCGTCCCCCCACCCGTGCGGGTGAGGGCGCCCCTTCATTGCTGAGCTGGTTTACCCGCAGGCTTGGGCTTGGAACCTCAGGCAGAAGTGGGACGGGCCCGACCTCTGCCCCTGTTCCAGGAAGAGCCTCTGACCCCTGAGAAGGCCAAATGTCACGCTCCCGGAACCACGATTTACCACTCTCTTAGTAAGGACCTCAACCCCCAATCTCCGCAGCCAGCTTCACCTATAGGAGCCCCCGCTTGCCGAGACGCAGAACACGCCTGCTCGGGATCGGTTGCCCCCAGGACTTTATGGCTCAAAGGATGAGGTCTTACGGTACAGAGAACTGGAGAGCCCGCGGCTGGAAGTGGAATCGGGTAGCCGGTATGTGAGCGTAAGGTGGAAGTCCAACAGACAGGCAAGGGTCGGCAACAGGAGTGGAGATCGAGGATGGTCAAAGGCAAGCAAGGGTCGGCAACAGGAGTGGAGATCGAGGATGGTCAAACAAGCGAGGGTCGGCAACAGGAGTGGAGATCGAGGATGGTCAAGGCAAGCAAGGGTCGGCAACAGGAGTGGAGATCGAGGATGGTCAAACAAGCGAGGGTCGGCAACAGGAGTGGAGATCGAGGATGGTCAAACAAGCGAGGGTCGGCAACAGGAGTGGAGATCGAGGATGGTCAAACAAGCGAGGGTCGGCAACAGGAGTGGAGATCGAGGATGGTCAAGGCAAGCAAGGGTCGGCAACAGGAATCAGGATCAATCTCAGGGATAAGCAAATACTAGGGTCTAGGCGCTATAACAGGCAATGACCAACTGGCTGAAGAGGGGTTATATAGGAAGCAGGTATGATTGGGCCAGGGAAGAGAGCCTGATGATTGGTGCAACTAGGATCTTTAATTTAATAGGATAACACAGGGCGTCCCACCCAGGAGTCTGAAAGGGCTGATAGGAGCATACAGAAATCAGAGGGAGATTGGCCAGTAATAAGAACACCCCTCTGACTACAACTGAACCTAATTAACTCTCCTCCGGCGGCCGTGCTGGGAGCAGCGCCGCCGGAGGGTATAAGTGAAGCGTGCTCGCACACCCGCGCGAGCACGAGATCTAGAGCCGGGGCCGCCGGCCGACGCAGGCAGAGGCGCGTGCACGCCGGGCGGAAGAGAGGCCGCCGCCTGCCGCGGCTGCCGCTCAGACAGCCGTGCGGCGGGACGGGGAGCACCGCAGGAACGGGACGCAGGTAAGTGGATACTGACATTACCCGCCCCCTCACGAGGGGCCTCCGGACCCTCACCCGGCTTCCCCGGATTGTCACGGTGAAATTTCCGTACAAGAGCCCTGGCATGGACATCACAAGAAGAAACCCAGCACCTCTCCTCAGGACCGTAACCAACCCAATCAATTAAATACTGTAACGTATTGCGAACCTTACGCGAATCCAGAATCTTGTTCACTTCATACTCTTGCACATTATCCACTAAAACAGGAGGACCACCAGCAGGAGAAGAGTTTTTAGCTGGTTTCAACAGTGATACATGAAACGAGTTGGAAATTTTCATAGTAGGAGGGAGCTGAACTTTGAAGGTCACGTTATTAAGTTTCCTGATAATGGGGTAAGGACCGATAAATTTAGGACCCAGTTTATAAGAAGGCTGCCGGAGAGCAATATTCCTAGTGGAAACCCAAACAAGGTCTCCACACTGAAGGATAGGTTCCTGAGACCTGCGACGATCAGCAAACTTTTTATATTTAACGCGCATAGTTTCTAAATTTTCCTTGACGCGTGCCCAAACCTCTTTCCGTTTCTGAAGCCACTCTTCTAAGACCGGAAAATCAGAAGGTGCTGCAGAAATAGAAGAAGCTCTAGGATGCTTTCCATAATTACAAAAGAACGGGGATATCTTGGTACTGTCACTTGGCGCATTATTGTACGCGAACTCGGCAAAGTCAATAAATTCCGACCACTGCTCCCGAGTGTCAGAGATGTAACATCTTAAATATTGTTCCAAGCTTTGATTTGTTCTTTCAGTCTGCCCATTAGACTGGGGATGATACGCGGAGGACAAAGAAACCTGAATCCCCAAACGTGAACAAAATTTTTTCCAAAATCGAAATATAAATTGCACACCCCGATCGGAAACAATATTTAGTGGAATACCATGAAGACGAAAAATATGTGAGACGAACAAGTGCGAAAGTTCAGGAGCCGAGGGTAGCTTGGGTAAAGCAATAAAATGAGCCATCTTACTGAATCTATCGACGACTACCCAAACCACAGTGTTCCCATGCGAAAGGGGTAAATCAACAATAAAGTCCATTGAGATGTGAGACCATGGTTCTTTAGGGATCTCAAGCGGAATCAGGTACCCACTAGGGGCCTTGTGTACCCCTTTACTTCGTGCACAAACAGGACATGCGTCGATAAGGGTAGTGATATCACGTCTCATAGAAGGTCACCATACGTGGCGCCGAGCTAAAATAAAAGTCTTACGAACTCCCAGATGCCCAGCAGTCTTTGCGTCGTGGAATTCGCGAACAACATCAGAACGCAAATGCGGCGGTACAAATTGACATCCTATAGGTGCGTTTACAGGCGATTCATCTTGGAACGGCGCCAAAACATTAGAGAGATCAGGGAGCAAGGCCCCGACTACACAACCTGCAGGTAAGATGGGCTCACCAGTATCCCCCCGATCCTTACACTCGCCAAACATGCGCGACAGAGCATCGGCCTTAGTATTTTTCACGCCCGGCTTAAAGGTAATCATAAAATTGAAACGTGAAAAAAACAATGCCCAACGGGCCTGTCGAGAATTTAACCTCTTGGCGGCACCTATATACTCGAGATTTTTGTGATCGGTATATACAGTGATAGGATGTAAGGAACCCTCCAACCAATGACGCCATTCATCAAATGCCAGTTTAATAGCTAATAGTTCCCTATTGCCGACATCATAATTTTGTTCTGCGGTATTAAATTTCCGGGAAAAATAGGCACATGGATGCATACGTTCAGGAGATCCGGAGAATTGTGATAAAACAGCTCCAACACCTAATTCAGACGCATCTACTTCAATAACAAAAGGTTTGTTGACGTCGGGGTGCACTAAAACTGGCGCCGAAGTAAAAGCCTGTTTCAGGACACGGAAGGCTTCAATAGCTGATGGTGACCAGTTAACAGTGAATGCGGCTTTGCGGGTGAGATTGGTGAGAGGCGCAACGATACTAGAAAAACCCTTGATAAAACGTCTATAGAAATTAGCAAACCCTAAAAAGCGTTGTAATTCTTTTAAGGATTTGGGTTGTACCCAATCCCGTACTGCCGAAACTTTTCCCCCATCCATCTCCAACCCCTGACTAGAAATAATATACCCCAAGAAGGGAACGGAGGCGACCTCAAACATACACTTAGAAATTTTAGCGTATAAATTATTCTCTCTCAATTTCTGAAGGACCAGTTTTACATGTTGCCTGTGTTCAGAAAGGTTCTTAGAGTAAATGAGGATGTCATCCAAATAAACCACAACGAAGTTACCCAAAAAGTCACGGAACACGTCATTAACAAAGTCTTGAAAGACCGCAGGAGCATTACAAAGGCCAAAAGGCATCACTAAATATTCATAATGACCATCTTTAACATTGAACGCCGTTTTCCATTCATCCCCTTGCCGAATACGGATCAGGTTGTAGGCCCCCTTTAGATCTAGTTTAGAAAAAATTCGAGCCCCCACAACCTGATTAAACAAATCGCCTATTAAGGGAAGAGGATAACGATTTTTAACAGTGATCTTATTCAAGGCTCTATAATCTATGCAAGGCCTTAAACCTCCATCAACAAAAAAGAAGCCAGCACCCGCCGGTGAAGTTGATGGGCGGATAAAGCCTTTACTCAGATTTTCAGAAATATATTCTTTCATGGCCTGCTCTTCAGCTCGATTCAGATTATAGATTTTGCCCCTAGGAGGGATAGTTCCAGGAAGTAGGTCGATGGGACAGTCATAGGGTCTGTGTGGGGGAAGACTATCAGCGGACCGCTCAGAAAAGACATCTGCCCAGTCTATATAAGGCAGAGGCAGTTCTTGGGGCGAAATCTGCACACTCCTAAGGATAGTGGAGAAGCAATGTGATCTGCAGAAATTACTCCACTTAACCAGATCACCCGACTGCCAATTATACGGGGTTATGGAGCTTTAGCCATGGGTATCCCAAAACTACTGGTGTCTCCGGACAATCAAACACCAGGAATTCTATATGTTCAGCCGGCCACCAATCTGAGAGGAGGGGTCTTGTGACTGACCGGCCCTCCCAGGATAGCCTTCCCATTTATGGCCAAAACCTGAAGAGACTTTTCAAGGGGTACCAGTGGAACCCCTAGGATGGAGATTATGCTCCGATCCAGGAAGTTACCTGCAGCTCCACTATCGACAAAAGCAGATACTGCCTGTTTGGAAAGACCCCAGAAAAGCTCCGTAGGGATTAACATTTTATCGTGATGAGAGTAATGCTTCAACCCACCTAGATCAGTACCCTCTTCCTGATCTAGGCGAGAAAGTTTCCCGCCGGATACCCCTTATTCGGACAGGACCTGGCAAAATGACCCGGGGACCCACAATAGAGGCAAAGGCCCAAAGACCGTCTCCGTTGTTTTTCATCCTGAGAAAGACGGGCTCTGCCAACCTGCATTGGCTCCTCTTGAGAGGAGGAGGAGGTATTTACCCCACCAGGGGTTGAAGGGTTGGGAGTTTGTGGAGGTCTAAAGGGAGTGGTAGCCCTAACCCTTTCTCTGGCTCTCTCCCTAAGACGTCTATCGATCCTGATGGAGACCTGCATAAGTTGATCCAAATCTTTTGGAGTGGGGAAATTGACCAAAGCATCTTTAATATTTTCGGAGAGCCCCATACGGAATTGGCTACATAGGGCTGGATCATTCCAAGTAGACTCCACTGCCCAGCGCCGGAATTCGGCGATGTAGTCCTCGGCGGAATTCCGACCCTGCTTCAGGGCCCGAAGCCTGCTTTCCGCCGTGGACTGACGATCGGGGTCCGCATACAGCACTCCCATGGCTGAGAAAAAGGAAGTAACGGAGTGTAAGGCAGGATCTTCAGGAAGCAAGCTGAAAGCCCATGACTGGGGATCTCCTTGCAACAGAGAAATAATTAAACCCACCCGTTGGGTTTCAGTGCCAGAAGATAAAGGCCGCAGCCTGAAATAAAGTTCACATGAATTCTTGAAGTTCGAATAACCGGTCCGGTCTCCAGAGAACTTTTCAGGTAAAGGAACCTTAGGTTCAGGAATATGAGGTGGTACAGCGGGTGTTGAAATCTGGCGGGTTTCTTGATTGGCCACTCTCTGGGCAAGTTGGTTGATAGCGGTGGCCATCGCCTGAACTTGCTGTACCAGGTCTTCCATATTGATAAAGGCCTGTTATACTGTCACGCTCCCGGAACCACGATTTACCACTTGGACAACTCCAGCTCTCTTAGTAAGGACCTCAACCCCCAATCTCCGCAGCCAGCTTCACCTATAGGAGCCCCCGCTTGCCGAGACGCAGAACACGCCTGCTCGGGATCGGTTGCCCCCAGGACCTTATGGCTCAAAGGATGAGGTCTTACGGTACAGAGAACTGGAGAGCCCGCGGCTGGAAGTGGAATCGGGTAGCCGGTATGTGAGCGTAAGGTGGAAGTCCAACAGACAGGCAAGGGTCGGCAACAGGAGTGGAGATCGAGGATGGTCAAAGGCAAGCAAGGGTCGGCAACAGGAGTGGAGATCGAGGATGGTCAAGGCAAGCAAGGGTCGGCAACAGGAGTGGAGATCGAGGATGGTCAAACAAGCGAGGGTCGGCAACAGGAGTGGAGATCGAGGATGGTCAAACAAGCGAGGGTCGGCAACAGGAGTGGAGATCGAGGATGGTCAAACAAGCGAGGGTCGGCAACAGGAGTGGAGATCGAGGATGGTCAAGGCAAGCAAGGGTCGGCAACAGGAATCAGGATCAATCTCAGGGATAAGCAAATACTAGGGTCTAGGCGCTATAACAGGCAATGACCAACTGGCTGAAGAGGGGTTATATAGGAAGCAGGTATGATTGGGCCAGGGAAGAGAGCCTGATGATTGGTGCAACTAGGATCTTTAATTTAATAGGATAACACAGGGCGTCCCGCCCAGGAGTCTGAAAGGGCTGATAGGAGCATACAGAAATCAGAGGGAGATTGGCCAGTAATAAGAACACCCCTCTGACTACAACTGAACCTAATTAACTCTCCTCCGGCGGCCGTGCTGGGAGCAGCGCCGCCGGAGGGTATAAGTGAAGCGAGCACGAGATCTAGAGCCAGGGCCGCCGGCCGACGCAGGCAGAGGCGCGTGCACGCCGGGCGGAAGAGAGGCCGCCGCCTGCCGCGGCCGCCGCTCAGACAGCCGTGCGGCGGGACGGGGAGCACCGCAGGAACGGGACGCAGGTAAGTGGATACTGACACCAAACCTCTACCAGCTCTGGCACCCCGAAAGGAAGGATTGAAAGAGCCTGCCCCCCGAAAGGGACGGCGCTGTTTCTTCCGCTGAGGTAACTTACCTCCCTTTGCCACAGCATCCAACTTATCTCCAAACAGCCGTGTACCTAAGAAGGGAAGCGCTGTGAGCGATTTCTTGGCCGCCGTCCACTGACGGAGCCATACCGATCGGCGCATGGCCACCAATAAGGCTGAAGTCCTACTACACATAACAATAGTGTCTTCCATAGCAGTCAAGACAAAATCCATGAACAATTAAAATCTTTTCAGCGTAGTGAACTCAGCGCTGGCCGGATTAAGGTGAGCGTCATTTAACCAGTCCCTAATCAGAGACCTAGCACCCACCGACACTAGCGCAGATGCACAAACAGGCCGCAAGGCCGAACCAACACAGGCAAAGGCATGGCATGCCATCTGATCAAGGCGCCTATCCTCACCATCCTTTAACCCTTTAAATGCCAGCCACGTAAAATTTACGTGGTTGCCTCTCCGTCACTTAAGTGCCAGCCACGTAAAATTTACGTGCCTGGCATTTACCCCTGCTAGCGGGCAAAAAAAAAAATACTCACCTGACCCCTCGTTGGATCCGGCCAGGTCTCCTCTTTAATTTGGTGCCATCCGATACCCCGTGGGGGGTCAGATGGCTCCAGGAGAGCCTCCGGAATAGGCCGCCGCCCCCCCCCCCCCGCTTCTGCAGAAGCTGCTAACTGTAAAAAAAATAAAAATGACATTCACTTACCTCCGTGTGCACTGGCTCCCGCTGTCCCTCCTCTTCACCTGGGGGGCCTCCGATCCCCCCCAGGACTTACAGATCTTCAGGAGAGAACCCGGAAGGCTCTCTCCCCTTTCATCCTTGATGGCGGCCGCCATCTTGCCGCTAAGCCCCGCCCCCTTGGGGTGGGGCTAATGACGTCATCCCGGCCCCGATCTCCGGCTTCAGCCTTCTCAGCTGTCAGATGCCGGTGATCGGTGCCGGGGAAGGAGGTGACAGGAGATCCTCTGATCTCCTGCCTTCCCCCTCTCTGGATGCCGATCACCGGCATCTGTCAGCAGAGCGGCGAGGGACAAGAGCTTGCAATCGGAGGTAAGTACAGTAATTTTTTTTTTTTTAATAAAATACTTTTTATTAACATGTGGTGTTTTTTTTTTTTTGTTTTTGTTTTTTTTTAACAGTTAACCCTTTGTGAGCTGGTAAGGGGTCCATGAGACCCCTTATACCAGCTCATAAGGCTCTGGGTCTGGCAAGTCACCTGCGCCCTGTTCCTACAAGCCCTGCATAGCTGGTCCCGGGCTGGTTACTTTGGGTAAGGGGGGCCCCATGTCGTCTTTTTTTTGGATCTTTAAGGGTTAACCCTTAAAAATCCCCCCAAAAAAATCCCCCCTCCCAGCAACGCGGATCCCAGCCATGGGCTGGGCCGCAGCATCGCGCCAAACTAGGGGGCGGAGCTACCACGGCCGCGCCGAGAGCCCAGCCCCGAACAAAGCCTGAGGGGGAGAAGCTCCCCAGGCTGAACGAAGGAGGCCAGCACAGTTAAGGCCCCATGTACAAGCAAACACCTGTCACAGTAAAGACACAAGTGAAAACACTCACACACACATAAGACCAAAAAACCAACCGAGTATAAAGGCCAGCCAGCCCCCCCCCCCCCCCAGAAGGAAGTAAGGGACCCGGAAGGGGTGAATCCTAGCCAGAATCTGGTCATATTAATGAAAGGGATAGGGCATCCCACACCAGGATCACCAAACCCGGGCAACCGCCTACCCCTTGCGATGGGGTCTCACGGTGGAGCGATGCTCCTTGCACACCCATAAGGTGCTACCTACCCTCACCAGAACCCGGGGAGGCTCAAATAGGGATAATTTAGGAAAGGTCCTGGCAGCAATATGGACAAAAATGGCCAGGCGTGAGCCCTGCTTACCAGCAAGGAAGAGAAGTCTTCATCTTCTGTCTTGCTCGCCGTCCTGCAGAGAAGAAACTGGGGAATTGGTGGGAGGTCCCAGGTATTTTTGGACTGCATTTTTGCATTCATCTCTGCAGAAGTTCGCCCTCTACTGGAAAATAACCCAAATGTCATGAAGAGTTGAAGAGGAGTGTATGTCACACTTGGAATAACAGGAATATGAAGGTAAGCATCCTTGATGTCCACAGAGGTCATGAAGTCCCCTGGACGCAGGGAACTGATGGCAGAGCGCAAAGTTTCCATGCGAAAGCGCCTGCACCTGACAAATTTGTTGAGGATCCACAAGGATTCAAGTCCAGGATGGGCCTGACTGACCCATCTCTTGTGGGCACGGTGAAAAGGTTGGAATAGAAACCCTTGCCCCTTTCTCGTAAGGGGACCTGACAGATGACCCCCAGACCCCAAGGCTTTGCATCGCCAGAATTAGACCCTGAGCTGACATAGGGTCCTGAGACATCCGGGATCTGATGAATCTTGGGGGTGGCCAGGCAGCAAACTATCTTGTAACCGGAGGACACTACCGCTTGAATCCACCGGTCTGAGACATGAAGCCTCCAGACGTGAGCAAAATGCTGAAGCCGTCCCCCCACCCGGATGGGTGAGGGCGCCCCTTCATGCCCCAGGGGGCTTGGGAGAAGACTTAGGCTTGGAGGCACAGGATGAGCCTGCCCCTACCCCAGAAATCTCCTCGGGCCCCAGTAAAGGAAACCCCCCTCCCGTCTGGATCCACGGTATGGGGAAGAAAAGGAGCCTTGGCCCCGAAAGGGCCAAGACTGCCTCCTGCGCCGGGGTAACCTGCCTCCCTTAGCAAACAGGTCCAGGCGGTCCAAAAAACAAGCATAGTCCTTTGAAGGGAAAACCAGTGAGAGCCTTCTTGGCAGCGTTGTCAGCTGCCCACTGGCGCAGCCAAACCGAGTGGCGTATAGCCACCACTAGGGCAGAGGCTCTGCCACACATCCTAATGGTATCATCCAAGGCAGAGAGGACATAAGTCACAAAAACCTCACAACGAGAGAGTGCATTAAACTCCTCACTAGACACATCATCAGGGGCACCATCAAGGACACTTCTAAGCAGGGTCCTAATAGCCACCGCTGTAATTGCAGAGGCACAAACCGGGCGCAGCGCCATCCCCACACAGGCAAAGGCATGGGACGCCAGCTGATCAATACGCCGGTCCTCACCATCCCGCAGCGTAGCAGAGTCAGGGCAATGCATGACAGAGATGTTAGATAGCTTTAGGAACGGGGCATCCACCTCAGGAGGGGATGACCAACGCTTCACCACCTAAGCAGGAAAGGGATACCTCTTATCCCAACTCTTAGGGACTCCGGGGAGCCTGCTGGGACGCTCCCATTCCTTGAGCACGAGATTATTAAAATGGGCTTGCTCAGGAAACTCTAAACGTGGCTTAGCAGTATGAAACAATTCCCCCTGCTGCCTAGGGGCCGCAACCGGTGGAGAGATAGACAGTACCTCAAAAAATACCATTTTGTGAGTACTCACCTGAAAAATGGATATTGTTGGTGTGCCACACACCCCGCTTCACTTTTAAATATTCTTCACTTATTGGGTTAACTCACCGCCAGGTGACGCTGTGCAGAGAGGAAGTCTTGTAACGAGCCCCCTTCCGGCCTATATATACCTGGCACCTCGCTTCAATCACCAGTATATTAAAAAAGCAGAAAGACAAGGTACCAGTATTCCACCGGTAACCTCAAAATCAATTTGATATAAATAAAAAGCTTCACCATATAAAGGCTTCGGAAATACCGAAAAGGGTGGGAGTGAAGCGGGGTGTGTGGCACACCAACAATATCCATTTTTCAGGTGAGTACTCACAAAATGGAATTATTCTTGGTGTGCCACACACCCCGCTTCACTTTTAAATATTCTTCACTTATTGGGACATCCAAAAGCAGTGTCCACAAGGGAAGGGCATCTCAAGGCCAGGTGAAGCATAACTTAAATGACTGCAGTCTGCAGAACTTTGCGGCCAAAAACAGCATCCGCTGAGGCTCGCACATCAACTTTGTAAAACTTAGAAAAAGTGTGAACAGAAGACCAAGTGGCGGCCTTACAAACTTGTTCAACAGAAGCTTGGTGCTGAAAAGGCCAAGACGCCCCAATGGCTCGAGTAGAATGAGCAGTGATACGAAAAGGGGGAACTTTCCCCTTAGCAGAATAGGCCGCAGTAACGGCCTGACGTATCCACTTGCTAATGGCAGATTTGGCTGGTGCCAAACCCTTCTTAGGCCCATGGGGCACAACAAAAAAGGAATCCGTCCTACGAAAAGGAGACGTGATAATCAAGTAGTACTTAAAGCGGAACTTCACTCTGAATAAGAGTCTATCTTATATGTTTCCCACACCCTGTACATACAGATTGCTCACATTAAAAATCATCCTACCTGCATCTACTGTATGTTATGAGCCTTTAAACATCCAAGATGGCGGCTTATGGAAGCCGCCATCTTATCAGGCAGCCTGCAAACAGGAAGTGCCTCCTGACTGTGCTGCTCTGCATTCTGGGACTGCTGACCTTTACCTGACCCCAGCTGTGCTCTGTCTGAGCAAAGCACAGCTATAACCCACCCCCCTGTACCATATCCCACTCTCCTCTCCTCAGTAGGTGTGATGCTTCTGAGACAAGATGGCGGCGCCCGTATCCTAAATTCTTGAACAGAGTTGCAGCCCAGAGGGGGAAAAAATAATAAGTTAGTGAGTAAAAACGTAAAATATATTTTAGATGCTGGGGAACAGTTTTTTAAAAGTTTGGGCTTTTCATTAAATCACGCTGAAGGTCCGGTTTAACACAGCGTACTACATCCAAACAATGCGAAACCCTCTCTTTGTCATTCTTAGGATTAGGACACAAGGAGGGAAGAACAATATCTTGGTTCAAATGAAAAGCAGAAACAACCTGAGGAAGAAAGTCTGGCTTGAACCGAAAGACCACTTTATCCTGATGCCTCTCAAAGTAAGGCGCCTGGATAGACAAGGCCGCCAACTCCGAGACACGCCGGACCGAAGTGATCGCTACCAAGAAGACAATCTTCTGAGTCAGGGTAGACAAAGCAATATCTTGCAAAGGCTCAAAAGGAGGAGCCTGAAGAGCAGAAAGAACCAAATTCAAATCCCAAACCGGGAGTAATGGTTTCCTGGGAGGCCGCACATGCGTAACCCCCTGGAAAAAAGTTTTAACTAAAGGCTTAAGCGCAACACGCTTCTGAAAAAAGATAGATAAGGCAGAGACCTGCCCTTTCAACGTACTTAGCTGAAGACCAGAGTCCAGCCCTGATTGTAAAAACTCCAGAATCCTGGAGACCGAAAAGACCCTACAAGGAAAAGATCTTATCTCACACCAAGCGATATAGGCTTTCCAAGTCCTATAGTAGATGATGGAAGAAGACCTCTTCTGGGCACTGATCAGAGTCTTAACGACTGAATCAGAAAGACCCTCCTCCTTCAGGATGGAGGTTTCAGCAACCAGGCCATCAAACCCAGCGCTGGTAAATTGGGGTAACACAATCGACCCTGAGTGAGCAGATCGGGCCGAAGAGGCAGAACGACCTGGTCCACTGCCAGCCGAACGATGTCTGCGAACCCCACTCGCCTTGGCCACCTTGGGGCCACGAGAACGGCAGACACCTTTTCCAGAGCCAACTTCCGAAGCACCCTGCCCAGCATGGGTATCAGAGGAAACCGGTATAGAAATCCCAGAACTCCCCAGCTCAGGGACATGGCGTCCACTGCCAGAGTCAGAGGATCCTGGGAGAGTGACACGAAGTTCGGGAGCCTGTGATTGTGACGAGAGGCAAACGGGTCCACCTCCGGGGTCCCCCATCGGAGACACAGTGAGCGAAACACCCGAGGATGGAGAGCCTATTCTCCCAGACGGGGAAAGCCGCTGCTCAACCGGTCCGCTACCTGGTTCTTCACCCCTGGAATGTATACCGCCGAGAGACAAGAAACATGGGACTCCGCCCAGGTCAGGATCAGGGACACTTCTCTGAGATCACTCAGACTGCGAGTCCCTCCCTGATGACTGATGTAAGCTGTAAGGAGAGCAAGCACCCGACGGATGGTTCTCAGTTCCAGAATATTGGTGGGTAAGTGGGCCTCCTGAGGTCCCCACTGCCCCTGAAACTGCAGCTCCTTCCAGAATCCGCCCCATCCCGACAGACTGGCGTCCGTGGTGACAATTTCCCATAGGGGGGTCAGGAAAGACCTGCCCTACACAAGATTGGTCGAGACCAACCACCACAGGAGGGACTGCCGGACCCGGGAGGACAACTGGAAGGACTGATCCAGCGACCGAGGTTTTTTTTTTTTTTTTTTTTTTAAAAAGGAAGGTCCCCCTTAAAAATCTATATTATATATATATATATATATATATATATATATATATATATATATATATATATATATATATATATATATATATATATATATATATATATATATATATCATAGAGCCGGAGGGCCACCATAAACAGGGATCCCGGGATCTGTAAGGAAAAGAAAAAACCACAATCAGATCCCCACATGCGTGTAACAAGCCAAAAAACCATGTATGCATGGCACCAAAGTGCCTTTTAAATGAGCAAAAAGCCCTGCCCCTTAATAAATACATGATGCCTCCTTAACAAAAAACCATTCACCCCCATATCTACACATGATAGATATTTAATTCCCACTCAACGGCCCCACCAGGGTGGGGCCGCTTACCTGGAAGGACCGAGAGCAGCAAACGGAGGGACGAGGCAGCAGCCAGCAGCAGCAGCACAGGAAAATGAAACCAAGTGCGGCCGCGCCCCCCCCCCCCCCACGTGACTTCCCTTTTGAACTTGAAAGGAAGGAAGTGAAGCTGGGGCCGCCGCATGACGCTACCGCCGGCGCCACGCCCCCGTCGCCGCGTCACCGGGACCCGCCCCCTAAGCTCGATCAGTGCGGCCAAATCATCTGGGGATTAACACCAGATGAGCCACTACACGCGCACACAAGGCAGGAGGCAGCGGAGGGGGGAGAAGAAAGAGGGGGGAGTAGGAGGAAACAGCATAGCGCGGCCATGCAAGAAGAAGGGACCGTAACGGGAGAGTAAGGGGCTACGGGGACCCTCGGGACAGGGGCATCCCATTTCCGAATCACCATGCCGGATAGCCGCATTGCCCCACGCATGAGGTCGAGCGGAGGAGATAAGCTCCTAGGCACCTATAGTGCCATCTACCATTTGCCCAGTGAGCAGCCTAGGCTGGGAGGCTTCCATTCCACCATCAAGGTATAAACACTCAAACCGGGCAGAAATAGACCAAAAGGGGGGTGCCGGGGTAAGACCCCGGCTACCTGTAAGCAGGAGACTTCAATCTTCTGTCTTGTCGTCAAGCAGAGAGAAAAATACTGGTGATTGAAGGGAGGTGCCAGGTATATATAGGCCGGAAGGGGGCTCGTTACAAGACTTCCTCTCTGCACAGCGTCACCTGGCGGTGAGTTAACCCAATAAGTGAAGAATATTTAAAAGTGAAGCGGGGTGTGTGGCACACCAAGAATATCTGAGCCAACAGCCTATCAGTATCATCTGGGGCCCAGGGGTCAGAGCCAGAATCATCATGAGCCCTGGGTCTCTCATCAGATGACTCAGAGAACAACTGCCCTTCTTCCAAGGGGGTATAACCAGACAGTTCCAAAAACTCCTCCGCCTCCATAGGGAAAAGAGTGAGATCAGGCGTCAAGTGCCGCTTTTTAGTAGAGGCCTTACGCACCATGGTATTAGCAAGCAACTTCTCAGCACTAGCCAGTCTAGCAGACACATCAGGCTGAGAATCCCCACTGGTATGCAACTCAATGGGAGTCAAATTCAAGCTTTGGGGAGTAGGTGAGGCCATACAAGGCGCAGGCCCAGCTGCTGGCAAACCAGGCTGCAGCGCAAGCACTGCTGGGCACAAGTTATACAGACCTGCACATTGTCAGCACTAGTAGGGGACACCCCACAAGCTACACACAGCCGGGCTTGTCCCAAAGGAACCCCCAGCACATTATCCTGAGATGCCTCCATATGGTGATTATAGTGGCACAATAGGCCGATAGGGATTCACGCTATAAAAGCAACCCGGGGTGCCCCAATAGCCCGCTAGGGAAGTGGGCGTAATTAGTACACTAGGCCTCACAAGTTTAATAACTAAATAGAGTGAGTAGGGCCAGGACAAACCAAAAGAGTTCGACCTGCCTGAAAGACAAAAGCGAAGAGGACCCCATAAGCAACATGTATAATGACATAGGGTAAATAAAAGGCACCCGCGAGGGCACTCACGGACCGCGGTAGGTAGATGCTAGCCACGCAGCAGACGAAACCAGAGACAAAATGGCGGCGAGTATATCTCGAGGGGCGGGCCACGGAGACCATGATGCGGAACGCGCCAACCGCGGGCCCCGCCCCCCCCAAAGAGCGCGAAGCAGCACACGTGACTAGCGGCCAATGACAGCGCATTAGCGCACGCACGGCTGCGACATTTTCAAATCACAACCAGTGCAACCAAGTCAGCGCGGAGACTGACAAAAACAAAAAGTGAAGCACCAACGCATACACCACCCCAACCCCCCCCCCCCACCGAGAGCTACAAGGGAGAGCGCGAGGGAGGGCAGCGGCCACTTAAAGGGCCCAGCGATAGACAGGGGCAATACTGCGGGAGGGGCATCCCATAGAGGCTCACCATATGCCTATACCGCCTACCCTTGCGCTCCTAAGCACCTGACAGCGGTGCTGCCTACCATCACCCGGACCAGCGCAGCCAAGGCTGGGAGGCACATTAAAAATGGAACGGGTGGGAATAGTCCTACAGGGCCGCAGGCTAATAGCCCCGCTCACCTGCGAGGAGAGCCATCTTCTTGTCCTTCGCAGTCCAGACTGCAGAGAAATTCTGGGGATTTGTGGGAGGTCCCGGGTATTTGAGGGGCCGGGAGGAGCCAATTTCACGGTCTCTGCAGTCCAGCGCCATCTGGCGAAGAAATACCCAAGAGTAATGATTCTTATCTGGAGCAGGACGTACTGTATACTAAGAATAAACACAGGATAGTCAAAATCCTGTGTTTTGTTCCGCTTTAATGAACGGTCATGGCTTCCTGAAAGCTACCATAGATATCACCATCAGTTTGAGACTCTTGTTGAGAGACATACAGTATCACGCTTCCTCCATCTAAAAGACCATACTTACACTTCAGCTCTCAGATTGGGCACACAAATTCTCTGCTTTGACCACCACAACAAATTAAGTTGGCAACTAAAGCCAAAGGTTAGCAATAGGATGCTAGGCACCTCCAGGAGAACACCGCAAATAAATACAGAATTGTTTTCCTGCCAAAATGAATAAACCGGAATTCCCTGGGTAACTAAAGGCCCCCAAAACCTTCTTTTGGGTGTAATCCAGCTTATGGTGCCCCTCAGATAAAGAGCTAGCCTGAAAGAGGCAAGTATAGAACAATGCAGGACTTGGTGGTAGGCGCTAGTGTCACTGAGAAGACCTATGCCCTTTACAGCTGTACAAGGAAATGTGTATGTCCACTTTATTGAACCTTTATAAGTGGGAGCCATTTCCTTTGTCAGGGTTTACTAACTTATATCCATTTATAATGTTTAACCCACTGAACTTAGCCAAAATTTCAAGTGTAAGGATACAAGATGCCGTTGTGGTGGTTTTACAATGTATGAGCAATGTTACCAAAGATACAGTTCTCAGAATCCCACCTTGCATTTCTGTATATGAGACTCCGATTTTACGTGTTCAGCCAGCAGCTCTGGGACATCTGCGACGAAAGAATCACATGCCCTACAATGAGCAACTTCAACACGATGGAAAAAATGTTCCTGGCCAATCCCTGGAGACAAAATGGTTTATTGTTATTTGTTCATATGCTGTCATAAAATTATATGCAAGTAGTAACTGTGTAACCCCACTAATCTTTACTGCAGTGGTGGCTAACTTGCTAATTTCAGTGGCTCTTCAATGTGGGCAAACTTAAAGCAGAACAAGATCCACCAGCTAGTCTGGAATTTAAAAGATTCCAGGGCCAGCCATTGCTTTCCACCGAGGCATCTCGAATCAGGATGCCCCACTGTGTGAAACCACTAGGATGCTGGTAATAGCTCACCTTTCCTGGGTCCAAGGGTGTATGCGCAGGCTTTCGTCCAATGTGCTTGTTTACAATGGGGAGCGCGAGCCGTCGCATCACCTGAATACCGATAGGTTGGCACAGGAGCCTGCAATCTGCCGGGAGATTTGGCAGCGCACACTCCCCATTGAAGGCAAGCAGAGCCCTTTGCAAAAGGATGTAAACACAGCAAAGGGCTCTGACTGGCCAAGAACCATGCGCAGTTGGACCGAGGAGAGGCGATATTGGGCGAACCGGGGGGGGTTCACACAATGGAGGCACGGAACAAACCCACAAAAGTCAAAATTCCCAGGATTTTTTTTTTGCTTTAAGCAAGTTTTCCCAATTATATCAACATATGTACATCTAACATATGTGCAAACCCTGATCACATGGAACAAGCAGGGCTTGAAGGGAGAGACATTAGGCTAATTCTCCCCCAGGGGCATCTCAGAGGATTTACTGCCCTAGGACTTTGCCATTCAGACTGCTCAAGGTCAAACATGATTTTAGTCTAGATTGAAGGAACCCTTATATGCTTTCAAATATCTAGATTGGTGCACATCTCAAATATCTAGATATTGGTTGTGGACAAAAGCATCACACCCAATTGGTCATAAAACCAATCACAGAAAGGCTTGATATTAAAAAGGTCATACCTTTAAAGGAGTCTTTTCTAGGTTGAAGATTCAGTCTCCTCCGTTCTTTGGAAACTCTACTATTCTCAAATAAAATGTATTCCTAAAAGTGAAATAAGCATGACTATAGCAACTTCAGTTCAAATTATACATATCTAAAGAAATTATACATATTACAAAAAAACAAAACCTAAAAAGTATCACTTAATTTGACTTTATATAATCAACGGATACTTGCAGTGATGGATCGCTGTACAATATGACCCAATCCTGCCCTCTTCTAAAGAAAAAAAATACCATTTTGTGAATACTCACCTGTAAAATGGGTATTATAAGTATGTCACACACCCTGCTTCAAGACATTCATTACACTTGGGTATACTGATCTGTAGATGGCGATCTTGCAGAGATGATATAAAAAAAAATGTAAGACCCTCCTGGCCCATAAATACCTGGGACCTCCTAGGCATTCCCCAGTATAAAGATAGCAGTAAGAGAAAGGGACCAGGAAAGCCAATTAAAACAAACAAAGGTTCACCATATAAAGGATCCAGAAAACAAAAGGGCAGGGTGAAGCGGGGTGTGCGACATACTTATAATACCCATTTTACAGGTGAGTATTCACAAAATGGTATTATTCTAAGTATGTCACACACCCCGCTTCAAGACATTCATTACATTTGGGACATCCAATAGCAGTGTCCATAAAGGGCGGGGATCCAAAAAACAAGGCACCATCTTAAACCACTGCAGCTTGCAGAACTTTGCAGCCAAAAACAGCATCCACTGAGGCCCGAAAATCAACCTTGTAAAACTTGGGAAAAAAGTGAACCAAAGACCAAGTAGCAGCCTTACAAACCTGCTCAACCGAAGCCTGGTGCTGGAAGGCCCAGGACGCCCCAACAGCACGAGTAGAATGAGCAGTAACACGAAAAGGGGGAATCTTCCCCTTAGCAGAATAGGCCCCAACAATGGCCTGGCGAATCCATTTACTAATGGAAGACTTGGCAGGAGCCAAACCCTTCCTAGGCCCAGAGGGCACCACAAAAAGGGCGTCAGTCCTACGAAAAGGAGAAGTAGCCACCAAATAGTACTTCACACAGCGAACCACATCCAAAGAATGCAAAACCCTCTCCTCGTCATTGCTAGGCTTAGGACACAAGGAGGGTAGAACAATATCCTGATTCAGATGAAAAGCCAAGACCACCTTAGGAAGGAAATCTGGCTTGAAGCGGAAAACAACCTTGTCCTGATGCCTCTCAAAGTAAGGAGCCGAAATAAACAAGGCTGCCAACTCCGAAACACGCCGAACAGAAGTGATGGCAACCAGAAAAACAACCTTCTGAGTAAGCGTAGAAAGTGCAATATCCTGCAAAGGTTCAAAAGGAGGACCCTGCAAGGCAGACAAAACCAAATTCAAATCCCAAACTGGGAGCAAAGGCTTCCTAGGAGGCTGCACATGCGTAACCCCCTGGAAAAGGGTCTTAAGCAGAGGATGAAGAGCAAAAGACTTTTGAAAGAAAACCGCCAGGGCAGAAACCTGCCCTTTCAGCGTACTAAGCTTCAAACCTAGGTCCAGACCATGTTGCAAAAATTCCAAGATCCTAGGGATAGAAAACGCCCTGCAAGGCAAGGCCCTGACCTCACACCAATCAATATAAGACCTCCAAATCCTATAGTAGATGGCAGAGGAAGACTTCTTTCTAGCCCTAACCAGAGTCTGAATGACAGCATCAGAAAGACCTTCCTCCCTCAAGATGGAGGTTTCAGCAGCCACACCGTCAAAGTCAGCGTTGGTAAATTGGGGTAGAGCAGGGGACCCTGAGTGAGTAGATCCGACAGAAAGGGCAGAACTAACTGATCCTCTGCCAACCTTACCATGTGTGCGAACCAAACCTGTCTTGGCCACCTTGGAGCTACCAGGATTGCTGACGCACCCTCTAGGGCCAGCTTGCGCACCACTTTGCCCACCATGGGAAAAGGAGGGAACAGGTATAGAAACCCCAGATCCCTCCAGTTCAGAGACATGGCATCCGCTGCCAGAGCCAGCGGATCCCGCGAGAGAGACACAAATGCCGGAAGCTTGTGATTGCGACGAGAGGCAAAGAGGTCCACCTCCGGAGTCCCCCACCGGAGGCAAAGCGACCAAAAAACCTTGGGGCAGAGCGACCATTCCCCCCGGCGAGATGACCCCCTGCTCAGGGAGTCCGCCTCAGTGTTCTCCACTCCCGGAATGTACACTGCCGAGATGCATGGGACATTGCCCTCTGCCCCAATCCAGAATCAAAGACACTTCCCTGAGGGCACGCCTGCTGCGAATCCTTCCCTGGTGATTTATGTAGGCGACCGCCGTCCGATTATCCGACCGAACTTGAACCGGTAGTCCCCGTAACTGATGAGTCAAGTGAGCCAGAACCAACGTGAGGGCTCTCCGCTCTAGAACATTGATGGGATCGTGAGCCTTCTGAGGCCCCCACAGCCCCTGAAACTGAAGATCCTTCCAAAATCCCCCCCAACCTGACAGGCTGGCATCCGTGGTGACCGTCTCCCAACGAGGGAGAAAAGACCTGCCCCTCGTCAGATTGCTCGGTTTCAGCCACCACCGAAGAGAACGCCGCACCCGGGGGGACATCAGAAAGGACTGATCCAATGACAACGGGGACACGTCCCAGGCCGCCAAGAGATGGAGCTGGAGCGTCCTTGTGTGAAACTGGGCAAAGGGAACTGCCTCGAACGATGCCACCATCAATCCCACCAGTCGCATCCCTAGCCGGATGGACAGGCGGGGGATGGATAGGAGACGCTGAGTCAATTCCTGAATCAGAAGAACCTTGGCTCGGGGGAGGAACACCCTGGCCTGAGAAGTATCCAGAGACATTCCCAGGAACTCCACCACCCTGGAGGGAGTGAGGCAGGACTTGGGATAGTTGATCACCCAACCAAACTCTCCAGAGTGGACACCACTGTCCTGGTATCCAGCTGCGCCTGACAGAGAAGACGCCATGATGAGAAGATAGTCCAGATAGGGCAGGATGCAGATACCCCTGGCTCTGAGGATGGCCATCACTCCTGCCAACACCTTGGAAAAAACCCTTGGAGCCGAGGTAAGGCCAAACGGAAGAGCCACAAACTGAAAATGTCGATTGTCCACGACAAACCTGAGGAATCTCTGGTGTGCCGGAAATATTGGAATATGCAGGTAAGCATCCTTGATGTCTATGGACGTCATGAAGTCCCCCTGACGAAGTGAGTGGATGGCTGAGCGCAGAGTTTCCATACGGAACTTCCGGGGACGAACGAACCTGTTGAGCAACTTCAGATCCAGAATGGGACGAACGGATCCGTCCTTCTTGGGCACCGTGAACAAATTGGAATAGAAGCCCAGGCCCCGGTCTGAGTGGGGCCCCCGGAAAGATGACAGCCATGTCCAAAAGACTTGCTACTGCCGCCCGAAGCCCCTGGGCGGCCAGAGGATCTGACGGCACCCGAGAACTGAAGAATCTGGGAGGGGCCCGGAACTCGAACTCCAGCTTGTAACCGGAAGACACCAGTTCCTGAATCCACCTGTCTGAGACCTCCTGGACCCAAACCTGGGAGAAGAGTAGCAGCCGTCCCCCCACCCGCAAGGGTGAGGGTGCCCCCTCATTGCTGAGCCGGCTTGGCAGCGGCTCTAGGCTTGGAGCCCCAACTGTGTCCTGGACGGGCCCGACCCCCTGCCCCTGGACCAGTAATCACCTCTGGATGAGGGGAAAGCCGAACCCCTGCCGACTCCAGCCCCACGAAAGGACTGAGAGAAGGAAGCTGCCCCCCGAAAGGGGCTACGCTGCTTTTTATGCTGAGGTAACTTACCTCCCTTTGCCACCGAATCCAATCTCTCTCCAAAGAGCCGCAACCCCACAAAGGGAAGGGCGTAAGCGACTTTTTGGACACAAAATCAGCCGCCCACTGGCGTAGCCAAACCGACCACCGGATAGCCACAAGCAGGGCCGTAGCTCTGCTACACATCACCAATGTGTCGTCCAATGCGGACAGCACAAAGGACAAATAACTCATAGCGCTTAAGGTCGGCAAACTCCTCACTAGCTGGGTCAAGCCCGGAAGAGGCCAACATTGCTCTAACAACCGACCTGGCAGCTACCAATAAAAGCGCAGAAGCACAAACCGGCCGCAAGGCCGATCCAATACTGGCAAAACCATGACAAGCCATCTGGTCAATGCGTTTATCCTCACCATCCCTGAGAGTAGTGCACTCCGGAGAATGGAGGACTGAGGAGCTGGACAACCCCAAAACAGGAGCATCCACCTCTGGGGGTGGACGACCAGTGCTTCACCGCATCCGCCGGAAAGGGATATTTCCTGTCCCAACCCGGTGGGACACCCGGAAGCCGAGTCGGCCTCTCCCATTCCTTAAGAATGATACCATCAAAATGCTTTTGATAAGGAAATTCCAAGAGCGGCTTCAGCGGAGGAGCTGCCTCGGGGGGAGAAATAGCCAAGACCTCAAACATATGAGCCAGGACCCTAGAGGTATCCAAGGAGTCCCCCTGGCCCTGCTCTGTATCAGCACCCACAAACTGCTCATCATCGGAGCCCTCAGACTCCTCAGAGCTCCCCTTCTCACGCGGGGAACAATCAGACCAATCCAGGGAGTCAAAATCCTCCCTATCAAGGCCCTGCGCGGCCGTATACAAATGTTTTCTCTTTGCCGTGGCCTTTTTAGTAATGGCACTGGAAAACAATTTTTCAAGATTGGCCAATCTGGCACACACCTCAGATTGCGACTCCCTGCCAATGACCACGTCACAAGGGGTACCCGCCCCTCCCCCGTCTCTCCGGGCCGGAAGCCGGGACATGAAAACGCGCCCGCAGCACGGGGGTGGGCCGCAGGCACGCGCACCCGGCCCCGCCCCCCCCCCCCCGCTCAGAGGAGAAGAAGCCCTCATGGGTGCTCACCGCCGCCATAGCAGCACGCCGGAGGCCGGCGCCAGTCAAAAGGTAAAAGCACACACACAGTTAAGCTCACACAAATCCCGCGAGAGAGACACAAATGCCGGAAGCTTGTGATTGCGACGAGAGGCAAAGAGGTCCACCTCCGGAGTCCCCCACCGGAGGCAAAGCGACCAAAAAACCTTGGGGCAGAGCGACCATTCCCCCCGGCGAGATGACCCCTGCTCAGGGAGTCCGCCTCAGTGTTCTCCACTCCCGGAATGTACACTGCCGAGATGCATGGGACATTGCCCTCTGCCCCAATCCAGAATCAAAGACACTTCCCTGAGGGCACGCCTGCTGCGAATCCTTCCCTGGTGATTTATGTAGGCGACCGCCGTCCGATTATCCGACCGAACTTGAACCGGTAGTCCCCGTAACTGATGAGTCAAGTGAGCCAGAACCAACGTGAGGGCTCTCCGCTCTAGAACATTGATGGGATCGTGAGCCTTCTGAGGCCCCCACAGCCCCTGAAACTGAAGATCCTTCCAAAATCCCCCCCAACCTGACAGGCTGGCATCCGTGGTGACCGTCTCCCAACGAGGGAGAAAAGACCTGCCCCTCGTCAGATTGCTCGGTTTCAGCCACCACCGAAGAGAACGCCGCACCCGGGGGGACATCAGAAAGGACTGATCCAATGACAACGGGGACACGTCCCAGGCCGCCAAGAGATGGAGCTGGAGCGTCCTTGTGTGAAACTGGGCAAAGGGAACTGCCTCGAACGATGCCACCATCAATCCCACCAGTCGCATCCCTAGCCGGATGGACAGGCGGGGGATGGATAGGAGACGCTGAGTCAATTCCTGAATCAGAAGAACCTTGGCTCGGGGGAGGAACACCCTGGCCTGAGAAGTATCCAGAGACATTCCCAGGAACTCCACCACCCTGGAGGGAGTGAGGCAGGACTTGGGATAGTTGATCACCCAACCAAACTCTCCAGAGTGGACACCACTGTCCTGGTATCCAGCTGCGCCTGACAGAGAAGACGCCATGATGAGAAGATAGTCCAGATAGGGCAGGATGCAGATACCCCTGGCTCTGAGGATGGCCATCACTCCTGCCAACACCTTGGAAAAAACCCTTGGAGCCGAGGTAAGGCCAAACGGAAGAGCCACAAACTGAAAATGTCGATTGTCCACGACAAACCTGAGGAATCTCTGGTGTGCCGGAAATATTGGAATATGCAGGTAAGCATCCTTGATGTCTATGGACGTCATGAAGTCCCCCTGACGAAGTGAGTGGATGGCTGAGCGCAGAATTTCCATACGGAACTTCCGGGGACGAACGAACCTGTTGAGCAACTTCAGATCCAGAATGGGACGAACGGATCCGTCCTTCTTGGGCACCGTGAACAAATTGGAATAGAAGCCCAGGCCCCGGTCTGAGTGGGGCCCCCGGAAAGATGACAGCCATGTCCAAAAGACTTGCTACTGCCGCCCGAAGCCCCTGGGCGGCCAGAGGATCTGACGGCACCCGAGAACTGAAGAATCTGGGAGGGGCCCGGAACTCGAACTCCAGCTTGTAACCGGAAGACACCAGTTCCTGAATCCACCTGTCTGAGACCTCCTGGACCCAAACCTGGGAGAAGAGTAGCAGCCGTCCCCCCACCCGCAAGGGTGAGGGTGCCCCCTCATTGCTGAGCCGGCTTGGCAGCGGCTCTAGGCTTGGAGCCCCAACTGTGTCCTGGACGGGCCCGACCCCCTGCCCCTGGACCAGTAATCACCTCTGGATGAGGGGAAAGCCGAACCCCTGCCGACTCCAGCCCCACGAAAGGACTGAGAGAAGGAAGCTGCCCCCCGAAAGGGGCTACGCTGCTTTTTATGCTGAGGTAACTTACCTCCCTTTGCCACCGAATCCAATCTCTCTCCAAAGAGCCGCAACCCCACAAAGGGAAGGGCGTAAGCGACTTTTTGGACACAAAATCAGCCGCCCACTGGCGTAGCCAAACCGACCACCGGATAGCCACAAGCAGGGCCGTAGCTCTGCTACACATCACCAATGTGTCGTCCAATGCGGACAGCACAAAGGACAAATAACTCATAGCGCTTAAGGTCGGCAAACTCCTCACTAGCTGGGTCAAGCCCGGAAGAGTGCAACAATGCTCTAACAACCGACCTGGCAGCTACCAATAAAAGCGCAGAAGCACAAACCGGCCGCAAGGCCGATCCAATACTGGCAAAACCATGACAAGCCATCTGGTCAATGCGTTTATCCTCACCATCCCTGAGAGTAGTGCACTCCGGAGAATGGAGGACTGAGGAGCTGGACAACCCCAAAACAGGAGCATCCACCTCTGGGGGTGGACGACCAGTGCTTCACCGCATCCGCCGGAAAGGGATATTTCCTGTCCCAACCCGGTGGGACACCCGGAAGCCGAGTCGGCCTCTCCCATTCCTTAAGAATGATACCATCAAAATGCTTTTGATAAGGAAATTCCAAGAGCGGCTTCAGCGGAAGAGCCGCCTCGGGGGGAGAAATAGCCAAGACCTCAAACATATGAGCCAGGACCCTAGAGGTATCCAAGGAGTCCCCCTGGCCCTGCTCTGTATCAGCACCCACAAACTGCTCATCATCGGAGCCCTCAGACTCCTCAGAGCTCCCCTTCTCACGCGGGGAACAATCAGACCAATCCAGGGAGTCAAAATCCTCCCTATCAAGGCCCTGCGCGGCCGTATACAAATGTTTTCTCTTTGCCGTGGCCTTTTTAGTAATGGCACTGGAAAACAATTTTTCAAGATTGGCCAATCTGGCACACACCTCAGATTGCGACTCCCTGCCAATGACCACGTCACAAGGGGTACCCGCCCCTCCCCCGTCTCTCCGGGCCGGAAGCCGGGACATGAAAACGCGCCCGCAGCACGGGGGTGGGCCGCAGGCACGCGCACCCGGCCCCGCCCCCCCCCCCCCCGCTCAGAGGAGAAGAAGCCCTCATGGGTGCTCACCGCCGCCATAGCAGCACGCCGGAGGCCGGCGCCAGTCAAAAGGTTAAAGCACACACACAGTTAAGCTCACACACACACAATAAATGAGAGGAATCCATAAGGGACCCCCCCCCCCCCCTCTAAGGGTATCCGGGAGAGGGGGAATCCATGCCAGGGTAGGGCCAAGGGACGGGGCATCCCAAACTGGGATTACCAACCCGGATAGCCGCCTACCCCTTGTTATGGGGTCTCACGGCTCCTAAGCACCAGGGGTGCCAACTACCTTTGCCCGGACCAGCAGCCTAGGCTGGGAGGCAAGTAATTTAAATAAGGGGATCCGGGCAGGAATAGAAGAATAGAAGATTCCTGGGCCGATCAACTCCCTCCCCGCGGGGCATCCGAAATCGGGATGCCCCGCTGTGTAAAACCCCCCCGGACGCCCACAAACCTTACCTTCTCCTGTTCCAACGGCGCATGCGCGGGCCGCCGGCAGTTTGTGAATGGCGGCCGCGCTCCCTGTAAGAGGGACGCGCGAGAGGTGGCGGCCTCAGCTTGTCCGTCGGCGGCGAGTTCAGTTTTTTGGGGCTTTCTGGGGGGTTTCACACAGCGGGGCACCCCCGATCGGGGTGCCTCGCATAAGTGGACCAACACCCAGGATAGTGAAAATCCTGGGTGTTGGTCCACTTTAAGAGACCAATCACGGAGAGAAAGTAACACGGCCCAGTGCACACCAATGAAGAGAGTCTTCTCTTTCACTAACCACTGCCCCTGTATGGTCTGATCCCTCAGTACTCCAGCCTAGCTCAAAATGACATTCACAGGGAAAATCTTTTACTGGAGTAGAAAAATACAACTCTGAAGTACTCACCTGTAGAGTTGGTATTATATGCATACAGCACGTCCTGCTCCAGTAGTAGTAATAACATGTGGTAGTCCTCCGCCTCCGGCACCGTGCACTGCAGACATGTAGAAAACAAGCTCCTCCCGGCCCTTCATATACCGAGGGACCTCCCACAAATCCCCAGCATTGAAAAGCAGTGAGAAATAGAGACCAGGAGAAAGCAACCACCCAAAACTGGCAAAAAATATCAAAGATAACAATCACCAACTGGGGATCCAGAACAAGGTGAAAACAGGGTGGGGCGGAGCAGGACGTGCTGTATGCATATACCACCAACTCTACAGGTGAGTACTTCACAGAGTTGTATTATTCTAAGCATACAGCACGTCCTGCTCCAGTAGTAGTAATAACATGTGGGACATCCAATAGCAGTGTCCATAAAGAAGGGTGGGATCCCCAACAGAAGGCAGCAGCAAGCGGTCTAAACTACTGCCGCCTGCAGAACCTTGCGGGCAAACACAGCGTCAGCTGAGGCCCGAACATCAACCTGGTAAAACTTAGTAAAGGTATGTACAGAAGACCAAGTAGCGGCCTTGCAGACTTGCTCCACAGAGGCCTGGTGCTGAAAAGCCCAAGAAGCCCCAACAGCTCTAGTAGAGTGAGCAGTAAGACGAAAGGGGGGAGTCTTCCCCTTGGCAGTATAGGCTTGAACAGCAGCCTGACGAATCCATTTAATTGATGGTAGACTTGGCGGGAGACAAACCCTTCCTAGGCCCATGAGGCACAACGAAGAGAGCATCCGTCTTCCTAAAGGCCTGCGTGGTAACCAAGTAAGACTTGACACACCTGACCACATCCAAGGAATGCAAAACCCTTTCCTTAGGGTTACTAGGATTGGGGCACAAGGAAGGAAGCACAATATCTTGATTCAAATGAAATGCAGACACAACCTTAGGCAGGAAGTCTGGCTTGAAGCGAAACACCACCTTGTCCCGGTGTCTCTCAAGGTAGGGAGGCTGAATAGACAAGGCAGCCAACTCAGACACACGTCTGACCGAAGTGATGGCTACCAGGAAGACAACCTTGATCGTGAGCACAGCTAGGGCGGCCTCATGGATAGGCTCAAAAGGAGCCCCCTGTAGGGCCGACAACACCAAGTTCAGATCCCAAACAGGAACCATAGGTTTCCGGGGGGGGGGGGGGGGGGGGGGCACATGAGTGACCCCCTGAAAGAAGGTCTTGATAAGAGAGTGATGGGCAAAGGTCTTCTGAAAGAAGATGGACAGGGCCGAAACCTGGCCATTTAAGGTACTGAGCTTGAGACCTAAGTCTAGGCCATGTTGTAAGAACTCCAGCACCCTGGATACTAAGAATTCCCGGCAGGGAAGAGACCTGGATTCACACCAGTCAATGTAAGCCCGCCACACTCTATAGTAGATGGCAGCAGAAGTCTTCTTCCTGGCTTGCACCATGGTAGCCACAACAGATGCAGATAAACCCTTTTCCATCAAGATGGAGGTTTCAATAGCCAGGCCGTCAAAGCCAGCGTTAGTAAATTGGGATGGCGTAGAGACCCTTGGGTCAGAAGGTCTGGCAACCTTGGCAGATCGCACTGATCTACTGCCATTTGAACCATGTCCGCGAACCACACTCTTCTTGGCCACCTTGGGGCCACCAGAATCGCAGGTACCCCTTCCAGAGCGATATTGCGCAGCACTCTGCCCAGAAGGGAATTGGTGGAAACACATACAGGAGCCGAAACTCCTTCCAAGACATTGACAGGGCATCTGTGGCCAGAGCCAGAGGATTCTGAGACAGGGATGCAAAGCTCGGGAGCTTGTGATTGTGACGAGACGCAAAGAGATCCTCGTCCGGCACACCCCAACGGTGACAAAGTGACTGAAATACCCTGTCGCAGAGGGACCATTCCCCCTGACAGGACGACCCCCTGCCCAGAGCATCTGCTAGCAGATTCTCCGTCCCCGGAATGTAGACAGCCGATATGCATTGTACATTGGTCTCTGCCCAAGATAGAATCAGAGACACCTCCTGGAGAGCACCCTTGCTCCTGGTTCCTCCCTGATGATTGATGTAGGCTACGGCCGTCCTGTTGTCTGAGCGTACCTGAACCGCCAGACCCTTCAGGTGCTGGGTCAATCGTTCCAGCACCAACCTGACCGCCCTGAGTTCCAGGACATTGATAGGAAGATGGGCCTCCTGAGGGCCCCACCTCCCCTGGAAGCGCAGGGACTTCCAGAAACCCGCCCAGCCCGAAAGACTGGCATTCGTCGTGACCGTCTCCCAGGAGGGAGCCAGGAAGGATCTGCCCCTTGTCAAATTCCTGTGGTCCAGCCACCACGCAAGGGATTGTCTGACCGAGGGGGGAATCACCCAGCTGTCGTCCAGAGATGCTGGGTCCTTGTTCCATACTGACAGAAGGTGAAGCTGCAGATTTCTCAGATGAAACTTGGCAAAGGGCACCGCCTCGAAGCTTGCCACCATCGAGCCCACCAACTGCATTCCCTGCCGGATGGAGCGATGAGGGTTCGCGAGCAGGGAGCTCGCCTGGGTTGTCAGAGCTTCCACCTTCTGCGGAGGAAGGAATATCCTTGACTGAACCGAGTCCAGAATCATCCCCAGAAACAGGGTCACTGAGGACTTTGGGTAATTGATCACCCAGCCGAAAGACTCCAGGGTGGATACCACCAATCGAGTGTCCAGCTCTGCCTGCCGCAGAGACTGAGAGGTGATAAGAATATCGTCCAGGTAGGGCAACACGCGTATGCCCTTTAGTCTTGAGAGAGACATCACCCCTGCCAGCACCTTGGTGAAGACCCTGGGGGCCGAATGGGAAGGTCACGAACTGATAGTGCTGATCCAACAGCGCAAATCTGAGGAACCTTTGGTGCCCTGAGAACACCGGCACGTGCAGGTAAGCGTCCTTGATGTCCACAGATGTCATGAAATCCCCTGGACGCAGCGAGGCAATGGCCGAGCGCAGTTTCCATATGAAAATGCCTGCTTCTGACAAACTTGTTTAGGATTTTCAAATCCAGAATGGGTCTGACTGACCCGTCCTTTTTGGGCACCGTGAACAGGTTGGAATAAAACCCCATGCCCCTGTCTCTTGAGGGGACCTTGCAGATGACCCCGAGCTCCAGAAGGTCCTGCACCGCCAGCATCAAGACCCGAGCTGAGGCAGGATCCTGTGGGATCCGAGACCCGACGAACCTGGTAGGGGGCAGCACCGCAAATTCTATCTTGTAACCGGAGGAGACTACCTCCTGAATCCACCGGTCTGGGACGAGGCGTCTCCAGACATGCTCGAAGTGCTGTAGACGTCCCCCCACCCTGAGGGGCGAGGGCACCCCTTCATGCTTGGGGGGTCTTGGGGGGGGGGGCTTTGGGCTTGGGCCCCCAGGAGGAGCCAGGACAGCGTCCTCTTCTTGTTCCAGGGTTCTGAGCGCGACCCAGAGAAGGACACCCCTCTACCTTGCTTGGTCCCCCGGTAGGGGTTAGAATGGGAGCTTGGACCACGAAAGGGCCGAATCTGACGCTTGCGCTGGGGCAGCTTGCCCCCCTTGGCAAAGATATCTAATCTTTCTCCAAACAGGCGCAGTCCTTTAAACGGAAGCCCCATAAGGGCCTTCTTGGCGACATGGTCAGCAGCCCACTGGCGTAACCAGACCGCACGGCGTATGGCTACCACCAGAGCAGAGGATCTAGCACTCAGCTTAATAGCATCGTCCGATGCAGATAGGATATAATTCACAAAGGTCTCACAGGTGGCCAGAGCATTGGCGGCATCAGAGGGCAAGTCATCCGCCCCTTCCAGAGCAGTCTTAACCACAGTCCTGATCGCCACCGCCGTGATGGCTAAGGCGCAAACCGGGCGGAGCAACGCTCCCCCAAATGCAAAGGCGTGACATGCCAATTGATCAACTCGCCAATCCTCTAAATCCCGCAGCGTAGTAGTGTCAGGGGAGTGCATAATAGAGGTGTTGGACAGACTCAGAATCGGGGCATCGACCTCGGGCGGCGATGTCCAACACTTAACCAGATCGGCAGGAAATGGATACTTCTTATCCACAGCCTTGGGAATCCCCTGGAGTTTACTGGGATGTTCCCATTCTTTCAGCACTAGGTTATTAAAGTGAGTTTGTTCGGGAAACTCCAACCGCACCCTAGCGGTATGAAACAGATCGCCCCTCTGCCGAGGTGCCGCGGGAGGGCGAGAGAGGGATAACACATCAAAGATCTGAGACAACAGTCTGTCAATGTCGTCCTGGGATCAAAGATCAGAGCCAGACTCCTCCTGACTCCTGGACTCGTCCTCGTAGGATCCTGAGTCAGATAGCAGTTCCCCTTCCTCTGATGGGGACTGAGCATAGGAAAGCAGCAAATCATCAGATTCTACAGGGAGAATAGTAGCTTCAGGGTTCAAATGACGCTTCTTGGCAGTAGCCTTGCGCGCCAGGGAGCCAGCAATAAAGCTTTCCACACTGGCCAATCTAGAGGCCAAATCAGCGCGAGAATCCCCACTAGTATTGGGGGTTATGCTCAAGCTTGGGGGAGTAGGGGAAATAAGGCGAGGTGCGGGCCCAGCCTAGGACGAGGTGGGAAGACAGGCTAGCGCCTGTTGAGCACAAGGTACGCAGACCCGTGAATTGTCACTGCTGCTAGGTGAAACCCTACAAGCTGCACACAGACGGGCTTGTCCCAGGGGGAGCCCGTTCGCGATATCCTGGAATGCCTCCATATGGTGATTATTAAATTCAATATGCCAGTAGGGATTGACGCTTTAAGCCAGTGGTTCCCAACCCTGTCCTCAAGGCACACCAACAGGCCAGGTTTTGCAGATCTCCACAAAGATGCACAGGTGGAGTAATTAGTGCAGCTGCAGAGCAATAGAGCTGGCTATTTGGAGATCCAAAAAACATGACATGTTGGTGTGCCTTGAGGACAGGGTTGGGAACCACTGCTTTAAGCAACCCTGGATGCCCCTATAACCCGCTGGGAAGTGGGAGTAAAATCTGAAAAATGGTCTGGACTGGGCGCTACGTCGGGTCAGGGGAAGCCACAGATGACCGCTGTCTGAAAGACAAAAGGGGAACAGGGATGTCAGAGCCGAGCGCGAGGAAACAAGCTAGAAAAAGGATCACCCATGAGGGCACTTACAGTCTGCGAGGGGAGGACCGTCTTCACCACGCGCATGCGAGAAGGAAAATGGCGCCCAGCGAACCCCGAAGGGCGGGCAATAGCGGGCGATGACGTGGAACGTGCCAGACCGAACCATGCCTCCCCCCGGAGCGTGCGAAGCAAGAAGGCGCGCAGCCAATCAGGAGAGAATGTAGCTACGTCAGCATCACTTCAGAGAAGGAGTCTGACGAAGTGAGCAAGGGAAACTGAAAAACCCCGTAGCTTCCCCAAACAGTGCTGCTGGGTGCGCATAAGGCACAGTAAAAACGCTGCAGTCAGTTTAAAAATAAGCAAGTGAAGCGCGCTCTGACACCCAGTAGCGGTAAGAGTCTAAAGTGTACTTAGGGCAAGGAGTAGGCCATCAACACACAGCCCCCCCCCCCCCTCTTTTTTCCCCCACTAACGGGGGAATCTGGAAAGGAAGGTGACCCGAAAAGAGGGTTCACCGTTAGATGGGGCGTGGGGGCACTAGTGCGGGAGGGGCATCCACTGAAGGCTCACCATTCGCCTTAACCGCCTACCCTATGGAGGGGGATTGCGGTGGAGACTAGCTCCGTAAGCACACTAGGTGCTGCCTACCTTCACCCGACCAACGCAGCCCAGGCTGGGAGGCATATTCTTAACAAGAAGGACGGGTGGAAATAGTCTCGCAGGGCCTCGGGCTGTCAAGCCCCGCTCGCCTGCGAGAGCGTGATACTTCATGTCTTCGCAGTTCCAGCACTGCAGAGAAATCTGGGGATTTGTGGGAGGTCCCTCGGTATATGAAGGGCCGGGAGGAGCTTGTTTTCTACATGTCTGCAGTGCACGGCGCCGGAGGACTACCACATGTTATTACTACTACTGGAGCAGCACGTGCTGTATGCTTAGAATAAAGAAACAGCCCTGCAGGAGTTCACTACAGCCAGCACCACAGGTCTGGAGAGGCTGCTAGCAAACCCTAACCGGAATATACCACTGCTTCAATGCTTGCTTTTCTAGAGAAGAGCGAGCCAACCTGGGTTATTATCCTCCCGAACTGGTGGAATGAAGCACAAACAACCTTCTGTGGGGTGCCTGAAAAATAGACTATTCGCCAAAAGGTTGTCCATATAAAGGAGGAGGGCAAGGTTTCCTAAACATTATGGACACCACCTTTGTGACCTTGGGGTATCATGGAGATACTGAAGGTCAGTGTCACAAACTGAAACTGTGCTCATCTCGCTGAAGTGGAGGAGATTCTGATGCACCTTGCAAACTGGAAAATGTAGGCCAGGAACCTGTTTCAGGAAGGCTATGACAGACCTCAGATGAATTTCTGAACTTTTAGATATGGACATGTTTAGGCGTTGGATCTGGATGCAGATGGACAGAGCCATCTTTCTTGAGATGACAAATTTGGAGAAAACCCCCAACCCATGCTACAGTTAGGACATGGGAGATATGACCTCCAACTTGTCTAGCTTGAGAGAAAGAACCTATTTGGGGGGATAGACAAAAACAATTTGTACCCTGAAATGGTTCAGTGCCATTGCCTTCCAAACTGTAGTAGAAGGACTTATTTCTACCTTCTGACAAAGAGAATGAAACATTTCGGAACCCAAAGTCTCCCTGGTAATGAACGTCACCAAGGTAATTTGCAACTGGTGATCTTTGAGTAGGTTATCAATTTACCAAAAAGCTTTCTAATCTCCACGAAAACATCCATGTGATTTGCTACATAGATATTTGTGAGGCAACACCCTGTGAAATCAACTTTCTCCTTTACTTGCTTGCCTGGGCTGCGGCAAAAACAGTAACAAAACATCACATTGGTGGAGGGTCCATTTAAAACACACAGAACAGGAACTGGTGGCATTTTACTTTACCCCAAAGCCTAGCATGTTCCTCTATTGTGCCAAGCAGTTTATCAAACATGGGAGCCAGTGTGTCCCTGACAGCGATACGCTCAACCGAGAGCAGGATAATGCCAGAGCTGGTGGTGAATGTTTAATCCTGCCCACTACAGACCATTGAGTGTACAAGGACTGAGCACAAAAAGGGCATTGACATTTGCTGTCAGCACGCAGTCGCACTCTCTGTTGCTGTCATTTTTCAGAGCTTTATACCTGAATTACATAAAAGACCTAGGATTTAAGGTCTGCAATAAATAAGACATTTTGAGAAGAATGTAATCAGTTTTACTGTGATTGAGAGTGTTAAAGCCTTGGGAAATTTGGGCATTTTGTCACCTAATGGGCAACTTTTCTCCTAATGGCTAGTATGTTGAACAGATTAGCAAAAAGGCTATTATACAATAAGTTGCTAAATAAAATTACTAATACCTTAATTTAAAAAAAATCTTCCCCTCTGTACTTTACCGCTTGAAAGTTGTGGCAGCCTGATCGGGGGGGGGGGGGTTTAAGATCATCATACACAAACATAGCAATGACAACTTTTTTGAAATGAAAAAAGGGAAAATTTAAAATCTTATAATGGGTCAGGGCTTGTGATTTGTTACAAAGCACTGTGCTTGTAAGCTTTATGAGCAGACCAACATTTGCACCCTATCAGTATGCTCATCCCTGTTACTTTCTATTGTGCTTTTTTAAGGAAAAGTTTAAAAAAAGTTGAGTTTAAATAAAAAACAAACAAAAAGTTTAACCACAGAAAAATCAATATTTGATTTAATTTCCACATATGTTTAATGACAATTTCTCTTTAACAAAAGCTTTCCCGTAACACAAAAATGTTTTCTATTGCAGCAGATGCACCACGTCTCACCTCTAAGAATCGCACCCTCTCTTTGGGCAGGAAGATGTTGAGATGCTTTATGATCTCGGAATGCCAACTAGAATTTAGGTGTTTCTGAAATTCGCTTTCATCTGGAGTTTCAAACTCACATGGTTTACAAGAATACACTATGCCTGGCGCAACATATACCGATGGCTCTGCCTCCTTATTTGCTTGGGAGCTAGAAAATCAAGACAGACAAGAGAGACTTATTTCCAACATTAGCAGACACTTTTTATAAGATTGCAGAATAAACATCTCTGTGTCACTGTACTGCCTAAAGTGGACCAATATGGCCCTAGAATCTTTAAGACCGTTTCCCTGTGGCATTTTGGGAATGGCCCGCTATGTGAATATCCCTGGTTTGCCGTGTCTGTATAGCATTTTGGTGAATCCACAACGCATATACAGGTCTCAGGTGCTGAAACATGCATCCACACCTGGTCTAGCTGTAGGGCAGAATTTTCATTTAGTCTTGCACTTTAAGAAGTCGCACACTCGTTTCCTATGGCATTGTAACAAGCTCTGGGGGAGGGGGGAATCTAGATTGCTGGTTCCCCCCATGCAACACCCCAAAATCCTTACCTGAATCTCGATCAAAATGTGGTCCTCCGATTGGCCACTAGAGGTCACGTGGGCCATTCTTTGATGAGTTGGAGCACGCTTTGGCCGAGGTTCAGGTAACTATTTTGGGGTTTTGCTGAGGGTATTGAACGGGCAGCAATCTGGATCCTCAACCCAAGCCTGTCACAATGCGGCCCTCCACTTGTTCGCTAGGAAACTGGTGTGGGAGCGCTTTAGCGCAATCACACAACCTACTATTTGACGGAGTTTCCTCTTAGTTTTTCAGATTGGCCTTTTTTCACAGGATGGAGCCCCTGGAATCTCCAGCCTCTGTCCAGTCAGCCTGCTGGCCCATGTGGAAGAGCCTTTCTAGCAAAGAAAGCTGGGAGAGAAATTATCTCCTAGCTTGCTTTGCGTGTAGCCATGCGGCCCCAGCATCGCTATTACAGCCGATATGCTATGCACAGCAATTAGGGACGCAAACATTTGCACTGAGAGGGAAATGAGCCTGAACGGGTGTTCCACTAGAAAGCGGAGAGCCAAGTTGATTGGCTCTCATTGAGCCTAGCCTCAGTCAGTTAGGCTCTCTCAATTGATGGGTGGAGGAGGCTAAAGCAAGGAGCAAGGTTGTGTAAATTACGCTCATCCATAGATGTGATCATATCGTCAGATGCACTTCCGCAGGAGAAGAGGGGGAATAGCTTGCGCCCCACAGTGTAGCTGCACAAGTCTACAGCCAGGAATCAAGATGGCAGTGAGGAGCGTGAATTTTGAGTCTGCAGGGCTAGAATGAATCCCAACAATCAGGTACTTAGCACTTGATGCATGATATGTTTTTTTCTGGTGGGCTAGGGTGTGGGACTGCTTTAATTTAAAAACCTTGACAAACGCATTCTGCTAGACCAAGAACTTCAGACCTCAGGTGCTTTCTTCTGTCCTTCTATGACGGGGATTGGCCTTTTCTTCTGCAGAGACAGGTCCTTGGCTGGGATATGTCACAAAAGAACTACTGCCTTGTATCAGACTAGCTCTTGAAAAACAATACATTCTTTTCCACAAGGACCACAGGTAACAAGTGAAACATTGTGTTGAAGCATTCCAATCTATTTAGGCTGACCTAACATGAAATGTTCTGTTACAAAAATCGCAAGTAAATCACAGATCTGAGGGCACAATCCTAACACAAATGTTTATTTTACATCCCAGAAGAGGAAAATAAGACAGAACACCAAAAACTTAACAAAAAGAGTTTTACTTTTAAAAATTATGTCCAGACACCCTCTTTAATATGCAGCAGGGGAGCAGCCAGGAATGGACTGTCCAGATGTGCATTGATGTCACTAAACCGAACTTAGATGCCAGGATGATCACCGCTTCTGCGTTGCACCTCCCACGTAACTGTAAGCAGCTTATTAGGCTCACCGGCAGTCATGCACATTACCCTGATAGGCCGCCATGGAAGGATCCCAGAAGAGGAGAGTATCCAAGCTCCAATCCAAGTTAGCAGCTCCGATGCACAGTGGGGCAGCCCGAACTGGGCAGCCCTGCTGTGGCATATTAAAAAGAAAGTCCTCTTTTAATGAATTTAGTTTCCTTTCTTGTTTGGGTATGTGGAACTTCAAGCACGCTATTGAAAACACTTACATTTTATCAGTAGGATTGCACTCTTCCACCTTTGACTTCTTATTTGTCTCCGTAGTCTGTGCATCTAGGATTTAATCATGACATATTTAATATAAGAACGTTGCATGGTTTAGAAATATAAGCTCATCTCTTACACAACATGCAATAAAAAAGCCAGAATAACCACAGGACAGAATTGCTGCATCTTCTATGACCCTCGTTACTGCTTAGAGTCTTTATGCCTCTAAACAAAGCTAGCCATTCCTGATGGGTTGGATTGTTTCAATCAGGCCCTTGTATATGACGGTTATTGCAATTTATACTTTTCTTGAGATGAGCATCAAATACGGGCTGAAGCTAGATTCCACCTGGGTCTTCACGATTACGTCCGGTACGATCTCATCCGTGAAAACGTCAAGTAATATAACGTCCACCATCACGGAAGAAAGGATCTGCCTATCTGAAAAGGCTGGAGATTAAGCCTCTAGGCTAGAGACAGACTTGCTAAGTGTGTCATGCAAAAGGGGTGATCCAGGTTGTTCAAACCCAAATCGAGAGCAATTCCAAATGCAGGGGTCTTGGGTGGAATTGTGCAAATGGCACTGCCTTGAAGCAAGACACCGGCAAGCTCAACAATGCATTCCTTAATAGATCATCAGATGAGGGCAGGTCACGAGAGCCTGTACCCTGGCCTAAAGCGAAAGACTATTTTGCTCCAGGAGAAAGACTTTAGCTTGAACTGTGTCTAATGTCATTCGCAAGGACGACATCTACAGCAAAATACAACATTTTGATGGCCTATGCGTCCCTTATATCCACTGTGGTCATAAAATCCCCTGGCTGAAGTGCAGCCGTAGTGATCTTAAAGATTCCTTGCAAAATCTGTGAAGTCGGACAAAAAGTCCAAAATTGGGCGCACAGAGCTGTCCCATTTGTGGAATTACGAACAAATTGGAGTAGAATCTGTGACCGCTCTGAAAAGGGGATTTGGAATGGACTACTCCTAGCTGCAAAAGGTGAACTACATTGAATCTCAATGCTTCTGCTTTTCTCATAGTCCGGAATACCATTGAAAGTAGGAACCTCTGGAGGTCTGGATCCCAATTCAATCGTGTCACTTGAAGAAAGTATCTCCTGGATTCATGCATCTGTTACATGGAGCCCCCAAAGTGGGCAAAATGCAGAAGCTGTGCCCCCCCACCCAAAAGGATGAGGGTGTTCCTACATGCCCGAGAGGGTGGCAGGGAAGATCTTGTTTTGTTCTGGGTCTTAGGTGCCACCGCATTGCTTAAGCCATATTTAAAGTCTAGGAATCACCAACAGGGCAACCCTTGGCATTTAGTCTAACAATATCATCCGAAGCGATGACCTAAACTTCCGTGCTGAACTTTATCAACAGAGCATAAACTATGGGAGCAGCCAGCCAAATTTGAGAACTCAACTGTTTTAACAATTTCTTGCCTGCCATGGCCGTGGTGCAGGCTGGCAGTAAGATTATCATCTGCTCCTTGAACATAGAAGACCCCTGGTCAGAAGAAGACCCAAATCTAAATTCCTCTCTTTTCTACTGCATGAGAAAACCCCCTCCAAAGAATGTTTCTGAGATTCTATGGCAGCATAAATATCCTCCTCCTAAGAATCGGAAGACTCCATGGAAACCAAATGTTTCCACTTCCTAGACGCCTTTGAAGATCTCAAGACCGGAAGATCTTCGGGACCCTTAGGTTGGAAGCAGTGGCTTTCCAGGCAAGCCAATCTCCCATTTTCAGCTGGAAATTAGAACCTGGAATATCGGAATAAGGTGGAGCTGCCGGAGGAACAGTAAGATTCAAGGGAGCGGACCCAGAGACTTCCATGGAGGGAAATGTCTCCGGGGGGGGGGCAGCTGCCTCCTTAATCTGGAAAGTACCACCACGGCAATGCATTCTGAGCAGATAGGGCTGTCCACTTCCGGAGGCCTTTGCATACATAGAGGGTATGGGGCAGTGACTACTCCGAGACCCTAGGGGTACACCACAACCTAATATCTCTTATCCACAAAATCTAAAAAAACAAAGAATAGCCGAAAATCAAAAATAGTACCCACAATAGAACTCGGAAGGGCCTGAACTCTACTTTCTGCTAGAGATGAGACCCTGCCCAATGGGACTCCTGCCCCCTTCCTTTAGTGTGAAATTCAAAGCCACATACACAGCACACTAGCACCAGTCCTCACCTCCTTGAACCTTAAAAAAAAAACTAAAGGTTCATTGTAAAGCAGAAGTGGAAAAGGAGCAGGTAAAAGGAAAAAACAAACATTTTCCCCATGGTCTCCCCTGCAGGTTCAGAGACAAAAACCTGTGTCTCTTCAGAAGGGAACTCCAACCCTTAGGGTGTCTCTTCATTTGGTGAAGGTGACCCCCGACCCCACAGGACCCTGGCGCTTACCCTTAATTCACCCAGATCCAACGTTATTGGCCTAACTAGCTCCAGGAGGCATGGGTGGGTCCACCGGATCAGCAGGAACTTAAAGACCTGGAAGATATACAGGGTAAAATCCCCCGCTTCCTGAATAAAAAAACCTAGATAAGGAAAAATAAACGAGGAAAAATACATCCAGGCACAACCTCCAAATCCAACTGCAAGAATGAAACTGGTGAAATATAGGCCGGGAGGAACCACACCTTTTTATCTTTCAGTCCCGTCCCTTGGATGACACTTAACCTATTCGTATCTGATTCAGTAACGCCCTGGAGTGATATATGAGAGAAAGGTAAATTAATTTTTATGTACAGCAATCTCACTTGTCCTGGGGAGGGGGGGCATAAGAGCACTGTTTCATTTAAAGGCCAGCCAATGCTTAGCCCTTTCCCTAGTCAAATCACTGCTGGTGACCAATCATGTTTGCCGAGTGGCAACTGGCACATGATTGGCTGCCATACTGTCAGGTACCCATGCAAATAGCGGTTTCTGGAGCTCCACTCTGGTCTGCTAACTGTCACCTCCTTTACCTCCAGCTGGGCCAGTCTGACACATAGGACTGAATAAGGAAGTGGTGACTTGACTTTAGTTCCTCTAACTCCGGGTTAGTGGATTAAAACAAGTTAAAGTGATATTTCAGGAAAAAACTGTTAGACCATTGCAACCGGCTACTTTTGCCAATGACATGAATGAAATGGCAGAGATAATACAACTCTGTGAAGTACTCACCTGTAAAGTTGATATTATATGCATACAGCACGTCCTGCTCCAGATAATGGGTAATCCTCTGCCTCAGGCGCCGTGCACTGCAGACATGTAGAAAACAAGCTCCTCCCGGCCCTACATATACCGAAGGACCTCCCACAAATCCCCAGCATTGAAAAGCAGTGAGAAGAGAAGCCGGGAGGAACAAACCACCCAGAAAAACTGGTAATAATATCTATTGATAATCACCATACAGGGGATCCAGAACAAGTGAACCAGGGTGGGGTGGAGCAGGACGTGCTGTATGCATATAATATCAACTCTACAGGTGAGTACTTCACAGAGTTGTATTATTCTAAGCATACAGCACGTCCTGCTCCAGAATAGTAACATGTGGGACATCCAATAGCAGTGTCCATAAGCAGGGTGGGATCCCCAGGAAAAAACAAGGCACAGCGGACAGTAAAGGCGCTGTCACCTGCAAAACTTGCAACAGGCATGACATGAGCAAAGGCTCTAACGTCAGTCTCATAACGAGACCATGAAGGTATGAACAGAGACCAGCCATAAGTCTAGCAAATGAATCAACAGAAAAAACCCTGGTGCTGAAGGGCCAGTGGTACCCAAGCACCAATATAACGGAATAAACAGAAAAAGGGGAGATTCTTTCCCCTGAAGAGGAATATAGGTCAGTGTAATGACCCCACCAGCTCACAGGCAAGGAAGCCTCGTGGCAAAACTTGTAACACCCCCTAAGGGAAACAGAACAGGTCACCCGACCAAGGCGGGAATACAGACCCCTAATTAACACGAAGCCAAGGCTTCACTCAGAATCAGGAGACATCCAGAAGGATTAATCCAAAGGGCGCAATGGCGCTGGAAGGAGATATCAGGCGCATATATAAAGAGGCGCCCGTAGACTCCAAGAGCATAAGTCCCCCTAAGGGCCATGAAAACCCTCATGGGGAAAATTGCAACACCTGTAAAGGGAATGTAGCCCCTCATATTAGTATTATTAAGAATAAAGTCCATAGTTAGACTAAAGGACTAAAACAATGATCCTACAGACAGCACGTCCTGCTCCAGACATAGTCCTTACATGTGGGTATACCTCCGCCTTCAGCGCCGTGCACTGCAGAACATGAAGAAAACAAGCTCCTCCCGCCCCTACACACACCGGAGGACCTCCCACAAATCCCCAGCATTGAAAAGCAGTGAGAAAAAGAGGCCAGGAGAAACAACCACCCAAAACTGGCAAAACAAAATATCAAAGTTTAACAATCGCCAAACAGGGGATCCAGAACAAAGTGAAACCAGGGTGGGGTGGAGCAGGACGTGCTGTCTGCATATAATACCAACTCTACAGGTGAGAACTTCACAGAGTTGTATTATTCTAAGCAGACAGCACGTCCTGCTCCAGACATAGTCCTTACATGTGGGACATCCAATAGCCGTGTCCGTAAAGAAGGGTGGGATCCCCAACAGAAGGCAACAGCAAGCCGTTTAAACAACTACGGCCTGCAGAACCTTGCGGCCAAACGCAGCGTCAGCTGAGGCCTTAACATCAACCTTGTAAAACTTTGTAAAGGTATGAACGGAAGACCAAGTAGCGGCCTTGCAAACTTGCTCCACAGAGGCCTGGTGCTGAAAAGCCCAAGAAGCCCCAACAGCTCTAGTAGAGTGAGCAGTAAGACGAAAGGGAGGAGTCTTCCCCTTAGTAGTATAGGCTTGAACCACAGCCTGACGAATCCATTTACTAATGGTAGACTTGGCGGGAGCCAAACCTTTCCTAGGCCCGTGAGGCACAACGAAGAGAGCATCCGTCTTCCTAAATGCCTGAGTGGTAACCAGGTAAGACTTGACACACCTAACCACATCCAGGGAATGTAAAACCCTCTCTTTAGGGTTACTAGGATTAGGGCACAAGGAAGAAAGAACAATATCTTGATTCAAATGAAACGCAGACACAACCTTAGGCAGAAAGTCTGGTTTGAAGCGAAACACCACCTTATCCCGGTGTCTCTCAAAGTAGGGAGGCTGAATAGACCAGGCAGCCAACTCAAACACACGTCTAACCGAGGTAATGGCTACCAGAAAGACCACCTTGAGCGTGAGAACAGCAAGAGCTGCTTCATGAATAGGCTCAAAAGGAGGACCCTGCAGGGCCGACAAAACCAAATTCAGATCCCAAACAGGAACCATAGGTTTCCGAGGGGGGCGCACATGAGTGACCCCCTGAAAGAGAGTGCTGGGCAAAGGTCTTCTGAAAGAAGATAGACAGGGCCGAAACCTGGCCCTTCAAAGTACTAAGCTTCAGACCTAAGTCTAGACCATGTTGTAAAAACTCCAGCACCCTGGAGACTAAGAATTCCCGGCAGGGAAGAGACCTGTATTCACACCAGTCAATGTAGGCATGCCATACCCTATAATATATGGCAGAAGAGGTCTTCTTCCTGGCTTGGACCATGGTAGCCACTACAGAAGCGGACAAACCCTTTTGCTTTAAAATGGTGGTCTCAATAGCCAAGCCGTCAAAGCCAGAGTTAGTAAATTGGGATGGCGTAGAGACCCCTGAGTTAGGAGGTCTGGAATTGACATTGACAGGGCATCCGTGGCCAGAGCCAGAGGATCCTGAGAGAGGGATACAAAGCTCGGTAGCTTGTGATTGTGACGGGACGCAAACAGATCCACGTCTGGGACACCCCAACGGTGACACAGGGACTGGAATACCGAGTTGGAGAGGGACCACTCCCCCTGACGGGACGACCCCCTGCTCAGAGCATCTGCTAGCAGATTTTCCGCCCCCAGAATGTAAACAGCCGAGATGCATTGAACATTGGTCTCTGCCCATGTTAGAATCAGAGACACCTCCTGGAGAGCACCCTTGCTCCGGGTTCCTCCCTGATGATTGATGTAGGCCACCGCCGTCCTGTTGTCTGAGCGTACCTGAATCGCCAGACCCTTCAGGTGCTGTGTCAATGTTCCAGCACCAACCTGACCGCCCTGAGTTCCAGGACGTTGATGGGTAGATGGGCCTCCTGAGGGCCCCACCTCCCCTGGAAACGCAGGGACTTCCAGAATCCCCCCCAGCCCGAGAGACTGGCATCCGTTGTGACCGTCTCCCAGGAGGGAGCCAGGAAGGATCTGCCCCTTGTCAAGTTCCCGTGGTCCAGCCACCACGCCAGGGACTGCCTGACCGAGGGGGGAAGCACCCAGATCTCATCCAAGGACGCTGGGTCCTTGTTCCAAACTGACAGAAGGTGAAGCTGCAGAGTTCTCAAATGGAATTGTGCAAAGGGAACAGCCTCGAAGCTTGCCACCATCGAGCCCACCAACTGCATTCCCTGCCTGATAGAGGGATGAGGGTTCGAGAGCAGGGACCTCACCTGTGTTGTCAGAGCTTCCACCTTCTGTGGAGGAAGAAATATCCTTGACTGAACTGAATCCAGAATTATCCACAGAAACGGTGTCACTGAGGAGGGGGACAGAGAGGACTCTGGGTAATTGATGACCCAGCCGAAGGACTCCAGGGTGGTCACCACCAACCGCGTGTCCAGCTCTGCCTGCTGCAGAGACTGGGATGAGATGAGTATATCGTCCAGGTAGGGCAACACTCGTATGCCTTTTAGTCTCAACAGAGACATTACCCCTGCCAGCACCTTGGTGAATACCCTGGGGGCTGACGTAAGTCCGAATGGCAGAGCCACAAACTGGTAATGCTGATCCAGCAGCACAAATCTGAGAAACCTTTGATGCCCTGGGAACACTGGAACGTGCAGGTAAGCGTCCTTGATGTCCACAGATGTCATGAAGTCCCCTGGGCGCAGCGAGGCAATGGCCAAGCGCAGGAGTTTCCATACGAAAATGCCTGTTTCTGACAAATCTGTTTAAGATTTTTAAGTCCAGAATGGGTCTGACTGACCCATCCTTCTTGGGCACCGTGAATAGGTTGGAATAAAACCCCACGCCCCTGTCTTTTAAGGGGACCTTGCAAATGACCCCGAGGTCTAGAAGGTCCTGCACCGCTAGCGTCAAGACTCGAGCTGAGGCAGGATCCTGTGGGATTCGGGACCCGACGAACCTGGTAGGGGGCAGTACAGCAAACTCTCTTGTAACCGGAGGACACTACCTCCTGAATCCACCGGTCTGGGACGTGGCGTCTCCAGACATGCTGAAAATGCTGTAGACGTCCCCCAACCCTGACGGGCGAGGGCACCCCTTCATGCCTGGGGGGTCTTGGGAGGGGCTTTGGCCCCCAGGAAGAGCTGGGGCGGCGTCCTCTGTTCTTGTTCCAGGAATCTGTGCGAGCTCCGGCGAAGGACACCCCTCTTCCTGTTTAGCCCCACGGTAGGGGGTCGAGTGGGAGCTTGGGCCACGAAAGGGCCGAATCGGACGCTTGCGCTGGGGCAGCTTGCCCCCTTTAGCAAAGATATCTAACCTTTCTCCAAACAGGTGCAGCCCTTTGAAAGGAAGCCCCGTAAGAGCCTTCTTGGCGACGTTGTCAGCTGCCCACTGGCGTAACCAGACCGCACGGTATATGGCTACCACCAGAGCAGAGGATCTAGCACTCAGCTTGATAGCATCGTCCGATGCAGACAGGATATAATTGATAAAAGTCTCACAGGTAACCAAGGCATTGGCGTTATCGGATGGCAAGTCATCCGCCCCTTCAAGAGCAGTCTTAACCACAGTCCTGAGCGCCACCGCCGTGATGGCTAAGGCGCAAACCGGGCGGAGCGAGGCTCCCCCAAATGCAAAGGCATGACATGCCAATTGATCAACCCGCCGATCCTCCAGATCCCGCAGCGTAGTAGTGTCAGGGGAGTGCATAATAGAGGTATTGGACAGACCCAGGATCGGGGCATCGACTTTGGGCGGCGAAGTCCAACACTTGATCAGGTCAGCAGGGAATGGATACTTCTTATCCACAGTCTTAGGAACCCCCTGGAGTTTGCTGGGATGTTCCCACTCCTTTAAGACTAGATTATTAAAATGAGTTTGTTCAGGAAATTCCAACCGCACCTTAGCGGTATGGAACAGGTCACCTCTTTGCAGAGGAGCCGCAGGCGGGGGAGAGAGGGATAACACATCAAAGATCTGGGCCAGCAATCTATCAACGTCATCCTGGGACCAAAGATCAGAACCAGATTCATCCTGACTCCTGGACTCATCGTCGTAGGACCCCGAGTCAGAAAACAGTTCCCCTTCCTCTGAGGGGGAGTGTGCGTAAGACAAATGTAAATCATCAGATTCTACAGGAAGAATAGTGGCTTCAGGATTCAGGTGGCGCTTTTTAGCGGTAGCCTTGCGCGCCAAGGAGCCAGCGACTAAACTTTCCACGCTAGCCAGTCCAGCGGCAAAGTCAGCATGAGAGTCCCCGCTAGTATTGGGGGTTAGACTCAGGCTTGGGGGAGTAGGAGAAACAAGGCGAGGCGCGGGCCCAGCCTCAGAAGAGGTGGGTAGGCCAGCTAGCGCCGGCTGGGCACAAGGGACGCAGACCCGTGCATTGTCACCACTGCTAGGTGTGACCCCACAAGCTACACACAGACAGGCTTGTCCCGAAGGAACCCCGTTCACGATATGCTGAGATGTCTCCATATGGTGATTATTATATTCAATATGCCAGTAGGGATTGACGCTGTAAAGCAACCCTGGATGCCCCAAACACCATCTGGGAAGTGGGAGTGATTTGTTAAAAGGTTCTGGACCGGACTCTACGCCGGGCCGGTAGAAGTCCGCGGTCTGAAAGACACAAGGGGAACAGGGATGTCAGAGCCAAGCGCGAAGGAGTCAAAGCTAGGAAAGGGATCGCCCATGAGGGCACTTACAGAACAGCGAGGGGAGGACCGTCTTCACCACGCGCATGTGAGAAGGAAATAGCGCCAAGCGAACCTCGAAGGGCGGGCCAGAGCGGACGATGACGCGGAGCGTGCCAAACCGAACCACGCCCCCCCCTCCGGAGAGCACGAAGCTCAAAGGCGCGCAGCCAATCAAAAGCGACAGAACTTGTCAGGGAGACATCACCTCAGAGAGATCTGACAGGGTGAATACAGTGATAGAACACCAAGCGGCAATTGAATAAAACTGAAGCACGTGCTGAGTAATACATGAAAGCGCAGTAGGAAAGCAAAAGGCTGAGAGTGAAGCGCAGCTCTGACTCCAAGGACCAATAAGACAATGGTTGACTAGTGTGATTAGGGCAAGGATTAGCCGTCGTACACACGACCCCCCCCCCCCCCCCTCTTTTTTCCCCCACTAACGGGGAAAGCTAGGGAGGAAGGTGATCCAAAATACTGGGTTCACCGCTACACCGGGCGAGGGGCACTAGTGCGGAAGGGGCATCCAATAGAAGGCTCACCATACGCCTTAACCGCCTACCCTATGGAGGGGGATTGCGGTGGAGTCTAGCTCCATAAGCACACTAGGTGCTGCCTACCTTCACCCGACCCAACGCAGCCCAGGCTGGGAGGCATTAGTTCACAACGAGGACGGGTGGAAATAGTCCCGCAGGGCCTCGGGCAGTAAGCCCCGCTCGCCTGCTAGAGCGTGATACTTCATGTCCTCGCAGTTCAAGCACTGCAGAGAAAACTGGGGATTTGTGGGAGGTCCTCCGGTGTGTGTAGGGCCGGGAGGAGCTTGTTTTCTTCATGTTCTGCAGTGCATGGCGCTGAAGGCGGAGGTATACCCACATGTAAGGACTATGTTTGGAGCAGGACGTGCTGTCTGTATATATCTATCTCGAGCCAAGGTTAAGTAACCAGATCCACCGTCTCAGGCACATGTCTGACGGAGTCAGGAGGCCCCAGAGAAGCGACCTGGACTACAAGGCAGCTCAGACAGCATCCAGCAAAAGTCCCCAGGAAAGTCCGCAGGGTAAAAAATGAAAATTGATCCCCACAGGGACCATGAAACTACTTGGGAGATGCAGCCAAGCAATCCCCAAAAGAATTCCCCACGAGGGTGACAGAACCAGACTCCTGCAGGAAAGGCCAGGACAGAACCTGCACCTTCAGAGTCCCCAGATGGGGAGCCAACCCCAAACTTACGTTGAAATGACTTTAAAGGCCCTGGGAACCGAGAACGTCTAACAGGGAAGAGACCAAGGCTCATGCCAATCAATATGGGTTACCACAAAACCCCCATAGACGGAGGAAGGGGAAGCTGGGGAGCTTGCTCCCAGCCCCCCCTCATACTAAGTCACCCAGAAGATAAGTCCCGTCTCCAAGGGGTGAATGAATCAGCTGTCAATCCCCAGACAGGAGACCTTATATTGGGACAAAAGAAGGGGCCTGACAAGGGCAGAACCGCACTCTGAGAGAGCGAACAGGTCAGCAGACTTCAGCAGAGGCATCTGCGAACCACAGCTCACAAGGCCACCCAGGCCATCCATCTCACGGGACTCTCTATCAGGCCAACCGTGCGCAGAACACCACAAGTAGGGTGATGAAGAGAAGGCATATAAAATAACAAGTCTATGCCTAAAATACTCAGCCCTCATGACCAGAGTCAGAATATTCTGGGACAGTAGAAACAAGGGCAGAGCCCTTGTTATGAGGGAGACCCAACAGAGCCACGCTAGGCTCCCCGGGCGACACCAGGATAGCATAACCTGCCGCTAAAGAGCATCCATTGGAGCGAATACCGCTGAGAAGCAGGGGACGTAGACCCCGGCCCAAGGCAGGATCAGGGACCCTCCAGAGGGAGCAACCTGCCTCAATCTCTAGACCAGTAGTAAAACAGGCCATTGTCATCCAACAGACCAGGAGTCTCCCCAATAGACCGACCGATCCTAAAAGAGGAGAAGTCCAGCCATATAGAGTCAACGGAAGGCACACCGTTTCAACAAAACCAGCAGGTAAGATGGACCCTCTAGGGGACCCTACCAAGGAACCACGGGGATTGTGGAAGAAATTCCTCTCCCCCGCCAACCTGCGAGACTTGGTACCCAAGGTGACCATTCACTGGAAGATGCAAGTAAGGAAGGGGGTGCCCCCTGACGGGGCCCTAAAATATGAACAGCTCAAGAGGAACCACCTTACCAAGGGGGCATGAGCACAGACCAAGCACCAGGGTGCTGGAACCCCATGTAAGCTCAATAACCTACTGTGCCGAAGAGCCCAAAGGCTCGGTATATAAGTGACATCATCTTGATGTGCCACCAACGGGCCCACCGGCTGCCATCCTGCCTGGTGAAGGTAAGGCGCCAGTAAAGGGGAGCAGAGCCCCCGTAACCAGCAGTCCCCTTATTGCCAGAGAAGAAGGCTCAAGCTTGAACCGAATCCCAGGAATGGGGGGATAGCGGATAAGGGACCATGAGAGATTGAGGTGACTGAGCAACCATCCAGTAACTCCCAGGGGACACCGCTGGCCGACCAATCCACGGCCTGACGTACAGACTGGGGAGCAAGGAAGACGACCCGGTAGGTCCTAACGCAGACGCCCTCCCCCCAAGCATGTCAGAGACATCACCCCCATTCGTGCCATGGCGAGTAGCCTGGGAACGAAAGAGAGGCCCCAATAATGCCTCAATCCGCAGGGTTGGTCCTGTTGGTCCTGCAACACCGTCTAGAAATGGTCTTGGTGTCCAGCAGACACAAGGGGAACTAAGGACATCTAGTACTGCACAGGAGGCCGGAAACCCCCCTTGCAGAGGGGGCCCGTGTCCCAAGACAGAGGTGTCATATAGGGACTACCTGTGAGAGTAGAATTGCCAAGCCTGCCATAGGTCAGCGTGGCCCAGACTGCCTCATACTGTTGAGGGAAGGAGGAAGGTTAATATAGAGGCCATAGCCCCATACCGTTAAGGGCAACCTGTAAGTAAGCCCAAACTCTGTAGGCCCAGTCCGGCCTGCGCCAATTCCTGAAGGAAAAGCAGGGGCTAGAAGCACCCTGACAATCACTGAGAGGGACCGCCCAGCAAAAGCCATCCTGTGTCCAGGGGAATTACATCCTGGAACCACCAGAAGGAGAAGGTATATTCCTAGATGGGAGACAGCTGCTGCAGCCAGAAGGGCGAGGGCACCCCTTCATGCTTGGGAGGTCTTGGCAGATTTGGACCTAGTCCTGCCAGAAGGCCCAGGGAGCTGCCTGCCCACCCCATGGTGGAAATCCACACCGAACAGTTGGAAGCACACCTCAGGTTCGCGTTTGACACTAACGTAGGGAGGTGGAGGGGTGACCCTGCCTCGTGGAGGCCGGAGCGGCCTTCTGCGCAATGGTGCTTTACCCTTTTTACCAAAAAGGTCCAGACGGGCCCCAAATAACTGCCGTCCTCTGAAGGGAAGGCAAGTGAGAGCCTTTTTTGTAGCCTCGTCAGCACCCCACTGTCGCAGCCAGACCAGGCGGCGAATAGCTACCACAAGGGCAGAGGTTCTAGCACACATCTTAACGGTGTCGTCCAGTGCTGATAGAATAAACTTCACAAATGCATCACAATCAAAAACACCCCCCAAGGGAGGTCCTTAGGGCGGTGATCTAGTATTTTTCTGACAAGAGTCCTGGCGGCCATCGCAGTGATGGCCGCGGCTCAAACAGGGCGCAGAGCCGTCCCAGCACACGAGAAGGTGTGGGAAGCCAGTCTGTCAATGCGCCGGTCCTCAGCATCCCGAAGGGTACGGTAAAAGGGAGCCGTCATGAAAGGGGGGGGTTGTGACCCCTATAACCGGTGCGTCCACCACCAGGGGTGCTGACCATAAATTAACCACATCAGGAGGGAAAGCGTACTTCCATTCCCAGACCCCTGGGACCCCTTTAAGCTTACAAGGCGATTCCCATTCTTGGGATATAAGATTCTGGAAATGTTCCTGTTCTAGGAACTCCAAGCGCGGCGGCGCTGTATGGAAACTCTCCTTCTTAGGCTTGGGGATCTCCCCGGGGGGGGGGGGGGGGGGGGGGGGGGGGGGGGAGATTGACAAAACCTCAAAAATCTTAATAAGAATTTCATCTGTGTCACACAGACCCAAAGAACCGGGCTCAGAATCATCACAGCCCCCAGGCCTCCTGTTCGAGCCCGAATCTGAGAATAGCTCACCTTCCTCGGAAGGGTCAAGGTCCTGCATATCAGCAGAGTCATCGGTATCGTCAGGAACCGGGGAGCCAGGAGGCGTCAGGGACCGCTTTTTACCAGGGCCCATACGCTCCGCCAATCCAGAAAGCACCTGCTCCGCCGTAGGCAACACGCGCGGCACGGATTGCAGGTCATCCCCGCTCGAGCGGGACTCGTCATGAGTGATATTTTGGTCCGGGGAGACGGGAGTAAGGCAGGGAGGTGCCTCCGTTGGCAAACCTGCCTGTTCTGCACACTGTCCGCAGACCCGTGCCCTGTCAGCCTCAGCCTGGGGCTGACCACACACTGCACACAGCCGGTCATGTCCTGGAGGGACCCCGGTTACATAATTCTGAAATGCCTCCATATGGTGATTATTAAGCAGTATGACCGCAGGGATTTATGCAATAGGCAACCCTGGATGCCCCAAAACCCGCTAGTAATGTGGGAGAATTTGTAAAGTGGACCCGCTGTAATATATGTTAGGCCGGGGGAAGCCACCGAAGTCCTGGCGTCTGAAAGACATAATGGGACAAGAGGGGTGGAGTCAGTGCCATGCGCAGCCTGACAGACATAGAACCATGCCGCCCGGAGGGTACTTACATGACCAAGGGAGGAGGCGAGTGCGTCATGCCGAGTCTCCGCCTCCCCCAAAGAGCGCGAAGCTCTAACCAACGGAAAAACGTAGAACAGTTGGATATAAGGCGTATGCCTAAGATGCTGACACGCTGGAATGATGCTGCCGACTAGGCAGTTTGTTAATGAAGACAAACGGCTCGCACTGTATAGCAAAGCACGACAGTGACCCCAATAAATTAAAAACCAAGGTCTAAAACTTGAAAGTTAACACTAGGGCTGCCACACATACCCCCCCCCCCCCCGAGTTACGGGAGGAAGCGAGGGAGAAGTGGATGGCGTCCATGTACTAAGTCTGTGAGGGGCACGGGCAAGATTGCGGGAGGGGCATCCACTAGAGGCTCACCATCGGCCTGACCGCATACCCTATGGAGGGGGATTGGGGTGGAGCATGGTTCCGTTCAGCACACCAGGTGCTGCCTACCTTCACCCGACCCACGCAGCCCAGGCTGGGAGGCATATTCTTCTGAAGAGGACGGGCTGTAAGGCCCGCTTGCCTGCGAGAGCGTGATACTTCATGTCTTCGCAGTTCAGCACTGCAGAGAAATCTGGGGATTTGTGGGATTGTTAAGCCCCGTGGGACACCAACCTTGTAGGCAAGTCCACAACCCCCATTCTCCGCTGCTAGCTTCACCTACAGACAAGACCCCGTCTGCCGGGACACTTTACACGCCTCACCTGACACGGTTGCCCCCAGGACTTCATAGTACAAAGGATGTGGACTTACGGGGGGGGGGGAGGCAATGTCGGGTAAGCCAGGGCCATACACGGGTAATCTGTCCAATATAGCACAGCACCAAAGGGAAGAGACAGAAAGAGAGTCAAAATCAAGTCAGGGGTCCAAGAATCTCAGACAAAATCACACCCAGTAGCACGCTATCACGGGCAAGGGACAAGTGTGGGGGAATCACCTTTAATTGATGGGAGCTGACAGGATTAGTTGGAAGAAAAGTCATGATTGGTGCAACTTAGGACTTGTGGGCCGATATTGCCCAATTCACTCTAAAGGGTGTTTCGCCCAGAACAAACCCTGGGCTCATTGGCCCTTTAAACCTAACCTCCGGTGGGCGCACTGTCTGCAGACACTGAGGGACGAGACAGAAAGTAAGTTGGCCATGACAGTGATCACCACAACCCAAATATTGCTGGGATGGTCTGTATTAAGCCGATGCTGACACAAACGTATGCAAAGAATTGTTCCCGTTTGTAGGTTTGCTGTCAAATATGGAACAACTTCTCTCCTCGCATGTACAAAGACCATTGCTTATAATGACAGTCTACACCAGTCTCTGCTCTGATCTTTGGTATGAATTAGATTGTCAAAACAACCATTAAATTGAACTACTAGTGGTGTGGTGTAAAGATCACCCATACCTGTGTTCTTGGCGACTTCTGTTAAGGAGGCAGGCTGAACTGGGGTGAAGAACCTTTTTTTATTTGGTTTTTTGAAGAAGTTATTGTCCTAAAAAAGGTTTACAGAAACAAACATGGATATAACGTTCATGAGCAAACCACAAGCACATAAAAAAATTCTAGCTTTCCTTTAACAGTCCGGGCCACCAATTATCGTCTATTTAAAGCGGACCTTCACCCTAAATAAGAACCTATCTTATACGTTTCCCCCACAATGTACACACAGATTGCCCACATTAAAAATCATCCTACCTGCATCTATTGTATTTTCTGAGACTTTAAACATCCAAGATGGCGTCCCATGGAGGTGCAGGCTGCCTGCAAACAGGAAGTGTCTTCTGACTGTGTTGCTCTGCATTCTGGGATTGCTGACCTTTTCCTGACCCCAGCTCTGCTTTGACTGTGCAAAGCACAGTTATATCCCCGCTCCCCTGCACTTTTGACCCCTCTTCTCTCCTCAGTAGGTGATACTACGGAGCCAAGATGGCGGCGCCCATATCCTAGAGTGCTGAACAGAGTTGCAGCCCAGTGAGGGAAAGAATAAAAAAGTAAATGAGCAAAAACTTTAAATATATTAATTTTAGATGCTGGGATATAGTTTAACCCTTTAAGTGCCAGCCTACCTGGAGTTGTTGTCACACTCTGTTGCCAGACCATTTTGCACAATTTTGCGCTCCCCATGTTCAAATGTGATTTTTTAAGGGATTTCCAGGGATTTCCCAGGAAAATTATATATTGTTTTTTTCAGCAGAGTCTGAGCTTTAACATGAAATGTCTTTTTTGTCATTTTTTAGGTGTATTCTCAATATTTTTTGGCGAAATATGTGCAAAAAAAAATAATTTACAATTTGTAGTGTTTTTTGTAATAAAAAATGTAAGTTTGTCAATAAAATCTTATTGCGTGTGAAACCCCAATTTCTCACAGTTACAGCGGTACCACATATGTATAGGTAGACACCCTTTCCTGCCCAGGAGACTCCCCCAAACTGAAACAGAGCTTTAGGGGATTTTCAGAAAAAATACAACTGTGATATGCGCTATGCGCACCTTGCAGTTTTTCCAGAAAAAGAACCCTTTACATTTGAAATACCCCCCACAAACTATATATTCTCTGGAAGTACACACCTCAAGCTTTCTATTTGTACCAGGCTTGTTGATGTGGCCACAGTTTTCTAGAAGTAATCCCTCAATGTATTCTTTGGTTGCCAAGAGTTTCCCTAAAAAAAGGATAAAAAAGCAGAATCAAAGCCACATTTTCCTAAAAAAACTATACACAAACAAGAAAAAACAAGTATAATCTGAAAAAGCAACATCCCCCGAACAGAACGATACCCAACATGCATAGGTTCTGTCAAGGGAAGAGTTGCCAAACACCCCAAAGTAAAGCATGAGCATAACGGTAATTTTTCCTGAAAATTTCAGCTCTGCAGACAAAGTGCACACCTTGCGATTTTTCAACCAAAACAACCCTTTACATTTGGAATATTGCCCATAAACCATATATTTCCTGAAAGTACACATGTTAAGCTTTCTAAGCGTACCCAGCTTGTTGTAGTGGGCTCATCTTTCTGGAATTAATCCCTCAAAGAACTCTTTGGTTGCGCAGGGTTTCCCTTAAAAATGTATAAAAAAGCTGAATAAAAAACACCTTTTCCTAAAATATAAATATGCAAACAAGAAAAAAACAAGCTAAGTCTGAAAGCGCAAGGTCCCCCGAACAGAACAATACCAAACATGCAGAGGTACTATTAACCCTTTTAATTGCCAGCCTGCTTGAGATTTTGTCACCCTCTGTTGACAGGTCATTTTTCCCCATTTTGCGCCATGTTTTGCGACATTTTTGCTGGAATTTTCAGGAAAATTATATATATATTTTTTGAAGCAGAGTTTAGGCTTTAACATGAAATGTCTTGTTTGTAAATTTAAAAAAAAAAAAAAAATATATATATTTTTTAGGAAATTGCCTCCTTTATTTTAAATAAAAAATGTATTTGATTAGGGAAAACCACATTGCATGTGAAAGCCCCATTTCTACCGATTAGAACGGTACCACATATTTATCGGTAGCCCCCTGTTCCTGCCCAGGAGACCCACCTAACTGAAACAAGTAATTTTTAACATTTACAAATAAAATACAACTACCATCCACACTACAAAGGGTTAAATCCCGGGGAGGGGGGGAGGGGGGGGCCCTTTTTGGGGGGATTTTTAAGGGTTAAAAACCCTTAAAAATAAAAAAAATAAAAAAATGGACATGGGCCCCCCCTTACCCAAAGTAACCAGCCCGGGACCAGCTATGCAGGGCTTGGAGGGACAGGGCGCAGGGGCCAGCTTTTGTGGCCCCTGGCCCTGCAGGCTACAAGCCCGCATAGCCCGTGGGCCCGGGCTCTTCTGCCCCCCCCGGCCTTTGGGGAGGCAGGTAATGGGGGTGCCGGGGGTTAATGGCAAGTCACCGGCTAGCGCATGTGACTTGCCATCCCCCCAGCCTTGAGAACAGGTATAGGGGTCTCATGGACCCCTTACCAGTTCACAAGGGGTTAAATGTAAAAAAAACAGACACACAAAGAGTAAAAATATATATATATATATATATATATATATATTTTTTTTTTAATACTTACCTCCCATCCATAGTGGAGCACTCTGTCCCTCGGCGATCACTGGCTTCTGCTCACTTGCTAGAAGCCTTTTATAGCTGCTGGATGACAGAACACAAAAGGGTTAATTAAAAAAAAAAAATGACAAGAGTCCCCCCTCCCAGGGGGGGGGGGGGGGACCCCATTTTTTTTGGAATTCTAAAGGTTAAAAACCCTTAAAAATCCCCCAACAAAATGACGTAGGGTCCCCCCTACCCAGCATTACCGACCCGGGCCAGCTTTGGGGGCTTGTAGAACAGGGCGCAGGGGCCAGCGTTGGTGGCCCCTGGCCCTGCAGGCTACTAGCCCACATAGCCACTAAGTGGCCCGGGCCCTTCTGCCCCCCCCCCCCCTGGCCGTTGGGGAGGCAGGTAATGGGGGGCTGGGGGTTAATGGCAAGTCACCCGCTAGCCGCAGGTGAATTGCCAGACCCAGAGCCTTGTGAACTGGTATAAGGGGTCTCTTGGACCCCTTACCAGTTCACAAAGGGTTAACTGAAAGAAAAAACACCACACAAAAGTATTTTATTAAAAAAAAAAAATTTTTGTTACTGTACTTACCTCCGATTGTAAGCTCCTTTGTCCCGCGCCGCTCTGATGACAGATGCCGGTGATCGGCATCCAGAGAAGGAGGAGGCAGGAGATCAGCGGATCTCCTGCCACCTCCTTCCCCGGCGCCGATCACCGGCATCTGACAGCTGTAAGAGCTGAAGCTGGTGATCGGGGCTGGGATGACGCCATAGCCCGACACCCAAAAGGGGCGGGGCTTGGCGTGGAGACGGACCGGGATGACGTCATAACCCAAAGGGGCGGGGCTTAGCGGCAAGATGGCGGCCGCCATCGAGGAGGAGAGAGCCTCCCGGGCTCTCTCCTGAAGATCGGTAAGTCCTGGGGGGCGATCGGAGGCCCCCCAGGTGAAGAGGAGGGACAGCGGGAGCCAGCGCACACGCAGGTAAGTGAATGTCATTATTTTTTTTTTTTTACAGTTAGCAGCTGCAGAAGCGGCGGGGGGCGGCCTATTCCGGGGGCTCTCCTTGAGCCATCCGCCCCCCCACGGGGGATCGGGTGGCACCAAATTAAAGAGGAGACCCGGCCGGATCCAACGAGGGGTCAGGTGAGTATTTTTTTTTTTTTGCCCACTAGCAAGGGTAAATGCCAGGCACGTACATTTTACGTGGCTGGCACTTAAGTGACGGAGAAGCAACCACGTAAATTTTACGTGGCTGGCATTTAAAGGGTTAAGTGTTTGGGCTTTTCACTAAATGATGCTGAAGGTCCGCTTTAATCACCTGATTCTAAATGCAGATAGTGGCCCAAATCCCGTATCAAAGCACGAGCATCTCTTTTCTGCCAAGCTAACCTCAGCATCTTGCACAGGTGTAAGGGTGCATGCTGTTACATACAAGTGCTGCATGCTGAAATAAATAGGGCTTAAAGAGGAACTAAAATAACCATAGTTCCACTTTACAGATTAGAAATACCAGGCTGAAAAAAGGAGAATATCATCATGCCAACACTCACAGTGAACTAGCAAATTAAAATGAAGGCTCCTAACAAATGCAGAAATTATACTCCTTTGGTCCACTTTCAAATAAGATTTATTGTGAAATAGTGTAATATTATCTACGACCAAGCGCATCTTAGATATAGGGATAGACAACGGGCCTCAATGTATGAACAGGCTGATAAGTGCGGGAGGCTCCTGGCCAGATCGCTCCATAGTAGGGCAGGAGCAACATACATTCCAAGTATCAACTCCGGGAAAGGAGAGGTCGTTACGGACCCGTCTAGATTCCAGAGGTGTTCAGAAGCTTCTACAACAGCTTATATAACCTCCATCACTTAAGCCTCAGCAGCGGCGCTAGAAACAAACAAATGACTACATAGCGGAGACCCCACTCCCAACAATCATTGAGGATTCCGCGGCGGACTTGGAGGTGCCCTTCACGGAATCTGAAGTCCTGAGGGCCATCCAGGAAGCCCCTGCGGGGAAAAGCCCAGGCCCGGATGGTTTCAATCCGCGATTCTACAAGACCTTGGCCTCGCAGCTGGCTCCTTGGCTAGTGAGAGCTTTCAATTATATAGGAGAAGACACCCCTTTTCCTAGACAGGTGCTGGAAGCCACAGTCATAGTGATCCCTAAACCGGATAAAGATCCCTCAATATGCGGCAGTTACAGGCCTATTTCCTTACTAAATGTAGACCAGAAACTGTACGCAAAAATAATAGCCACTAGAATCAAGCCGCTGATTCCTCATTTAATACACTTGGACCAGGTAGGATTTGTCTCTGGCCGCGAGGCTAGGGACAATACCAATAAGTTACTGGACCTCATCGCTTATGTACATAAGACTAGCACCCCAGCATGTGTCCTATCCTGCGACGCCAAGAAGGCGTTCGACAGGGTAAGCTGGCGCTTTCTCAGGGCCACCCTCTCCCAGATCGGCATGGGTCCCACTATTATTTCCAAGATCTTGGCACTATACCAGAATCCCTCGGCCCGCGTGAGAACTAACGGGATGTTATCCAATGCTTTCACAATTACAAAATGGTACTCGTCAGGGTTGCCCTCTTTCACCCCTGCTATATATACTCACAATGGAGCATTTGGCGATAGCTATTAGAGATAACCCGGATGTCAGGGGAATCGAATGCGGGGAGAGGCAATATAAAGCCTCGATTTTTGCGGACGACTTGCTCCTCCACTTGACCTCCCCGGCCATATCTTTCCCGGCGGCGCTTAGGGAGTTTGAGCGATTTGGCCAACTGTCCAATTTCCGTATCAATTATGCAAAGTCTGAGGCACTGAACCTTACCCTGCCTCAGCCCTTAGTGGAGCGACTCCGGAGCAGTTTCCCTTTCAAGTGGCAGCCTTTCGCAATAAAGTACCTAGGTACCTTTATGCCGTCCAATCTAAACAACCTCTATGAGCTGAACTTCAAAGCTCTGCAGACCAAAGTCAACCAGGACCTTGCGAAATACGATAGAGGACGATACTCGTGGTTCGGAAGGATAACATCCTAAAAATGGATATACTCCCCAGGTTCCTATATCTTCTTCAAACTATCCCGATTAGACTCTTTTCAAAGCCTTACAGGCAACCTTCCTGAAGTTCATCTGGGGTGCACGGAAGCCACGTATCAGATTCAATATATTAGTCAGACCTAAGAGTAGAGGCGGAACTGGGGCTCCGGACCTGAGACTCTACCACTCAGCGGCTGTCATCACGAGGATGGCGGACTGGAAATACAGGAAAAAGGACAAGCTCTGGGTCCAACTGGAACAGGATCTTCTGGGGTATAACCCGTGCTCCCTCCCGTGGACATCTACTGCGGGAGACGCCAATAGAAAAGGGTTCCCCTACTTGATCCAGCATTTTCTTTACAGCTGGGACAGCCTGCAACGGCAGGAAGAACTGGTGAGTAGGCCAGGCCCCCTTACCCCACTTTTTCACAACCCGTAATTTATACCGGGACAGAACACTCCCCGATTCCTGACCTGGAGTGGGACGGATGATGTTGAGGGACGTGCTGGTAGGGGGGAGGCTACCATCCCTGGCGGATATGAGAGAACAAAATGTAGGTGGTTACCTATCCTGGCTGTACCACTGGCAGCTGGAGGCGTTTCTCAATGCGGGGGAGCGCCTTACCAGGGCAGCTCTCCCCTTGACACCTTTGGAGGAATGCCTCACGCAGGCGCAACCACTGGAACACGTGATATCGACATTCTATAGTCTACTGGTGGCTTCCAAGCACACGTCGGAACTGGAGTTCATGTCCAAATGGGAGAGAGACCTGGGGATGGTAATTACAGGGGAGGACACCTGAAAGATCTTCGTGCTGACACAAACTTGTGGGGGCCAGCTCCGCTCAGGAGAAAAATTACAAAGTACTCACGCGGTAGTACAGATGCCCAGCAGACGTGGCATTGTATTCACCTGGAGAATCGGACGCTTGCTGGAGATGCGGGGCACCTCGAGGAGGGATGCTACATATTTGGTGGGAGTGTCCTCCGATCCTGAAGCTCTGGGAACTGTCTTCAGGATTCACACAGAGGTAGAGGGCTCGGTAGTACTGAACAATCCAGGGGTCGCTCTGCTCTCCTTGATCCCTGGCTCCATAGCCAAGGAGTACTCAAATATTTCCTCACGGCAGTAAGATGCCTTCCCCCTTCCCCCTCCCTTCTGTTCATTTCACCTTCTTATTAACCTATTTTCTTTTCACAGTCTCTCTTTGTGTCGTGGGTTCCCCCCTCCCTCCGGCTGAATTGACCCCTCCCTGCTGGTCTCCCTATGGCCCGGCTTGATCTGGGGGGGCCTCCTTTGGGGCGCGTGCGCTTCGAGCCTTCCTTCCCCCCCCCCCCCCCCGTTGGTGCCTACTTGGGCGGCGCCTGAGCCCTTTACTCGGGCTACGTGTGATGGAACCCCTGTACATTTCTCTCCGGGTGGGGGGGGGGGGGGGGGGGGGTCTGTTGCCCGGGGCGGGTGGGGAGGCCAGGCGCGATGCGGCCCTGGAGCCCCCTACGCGTGCGCTGAGGCGCCGGGGTGTCCGCCAATAGTGGCCTTGGCCACGTTAGAGATGGATTTCTGGAAACCTGTGCACTGGTGATCCAGCGGGCCGCCGGAAAGATGGAGAGATGCAGGCGCGGCGTGCTTTCGGGGTGCATGCACTGTACTTGGGGGCGGGTGGCTGGCGAGGGGAACTGGAGTCGTCCCAGCTGCGCCTGGAGACGGGGAGGGGTGGGAGCACGGATTGTCTTTATGTTTACTCAACTGTATTTTCTATTCTTGTATTGTTATTCTTGCCTGTATTTGAACAATGCCAATAAAAAAGATTAAACTAAATAGTGTAATATTAAAAATCCATATAAAACACGTCTGCTAGTGAAAGAAGAGTCACTTATATACCCAAACTGCCACCAAGCTTGTGGTTTTTATCTCCTGGCAGGAATAAAATCCATGGGTGACAGGTTTGAGTTTATCAAGGGGACCATGATTTTCTCTTTCCATTAAAAGAAAAAAAAAAAAAAAAAAAAACAAGCTTGGCTGAATATTCCTTGATGCCAGCATATGTATATGGATTTTTATCATTGGACCATTTTTTTTACGATTAGTGATCCTTTAACTAAACGCTTCGATGAACTGCAAGACCAGCTGCCTTTCTTTGACAAAGTCTCTTACAGAGGCACAATATATTATGATTGTTAATGTATGATCTTAGTGTTTTTTTTAATGGCGGCACGTTGCCTGACCTGGCTTTGAATAGCTGAAACTTACTTTGACTCTGCTGTGGTCATAAGACTGCGGAAAACCATGAACAGGTGGTGTCTGCATCTCCCAGCGAGGGGTGTTGCCAGGTGGATGCCAGGCATCATGATGAAAAGGTGGCCTGGAAAAGCAAAGTTGCACAAGACATCAATAAACGGGCAGTATTTAAAGCCTCATTCTATCAAAAACTACAATGGTTCTCAAAAGTTGAAGGGCAATTCCTTTTTCTATGGCAAGTTTCTATTAGTGTGTGCCAAACTGCTGAGCTTAAAGTGTTACTGGCAGTGTTCTCACCTGCAGAGGTCATTACCGCTGCTTAATTTAGCCACAGAGGGTGATAAGCTCACCTATTACAGTAGAAGGATTCTGGGACTTGTAGTCGGTAGTTTTTACTAAAGGCCGGAAAGCGGATCCCACTTTAACATAGAACCACAAGAATATGGGAAACAGCATTCTGATAAATCACAGGTCTGGGGGCACAGGTTCATTTTACATTCCAAATGAGGAAAGGACACCAAAAACCTTAAAAAAAGGACTTTTCCTTTAATTTCTTGACTAACGGTTGAGAGAAGTGAGTGTATTTGTTTAAAGGGAAATTGAACGCTGACCAACGCTTGAGCAAAAATCCTAAGTACTTACTGTGCCCCCCAAAAAATACCCGTAATGGTATTTCTACCGCTCTTCAGTCCTTTAGGACGGCCACTTGAGAGAAGGCCCCTCCCCCTAGTTAGAAAACACAAACTGGAACAAGTTTAAAAGCCCCACCCCTTCCTCCCAGCCCTCAGTATATTAAATAACCAAGAGAAACAAAAGGACTATATCTGGAGGGTAGCTAGGTCCGTCCTGAAGGACTCACATAAATACTGTTACAGGTAAGACTGACAGGGATTTTTCTCTCTTTGTCCTTCAGGACGGTCACTTGAGAGCATAAACAAGTAATCTAGATTAAGGACCGGACACTGAATGGAGAATTCTTCTACCAAAGGACTGTTGAGAATTTTCAAAACTCAGATCCGAGGATCTGGGGACCTGTGCCATGGAGGAATTTCATTTTGGACATTTGGACCAGAAGGCACAGGCGGTCTCTTCAAATAGGAATTTACGCTTAATAGAGCTCAAGAGAAAGAGCGTCAGTTTCTTCCAACATGCTATTCTTTAGGCCTTTTGGGGTTCCTTCTTCCTGAGACCCTTCCCCCTCCAAAACCCACATTTAGTGAATCTTCATCTGAGGAGATTATATCATCACTTTCCTCGGTTCCCTGACTGGTAGCAGGGGGAGGATGAGAGGTAGCAGGCTGACACGGTGCGCGAGTAACCAATGGCACCATAGGGGCTGTCTGAATCCCGTGTCGGAGGAAACGTGGCTACTGAGGGGCTGTTCTGTCCAACAGAGCCACCCTGCAAATTTCCAGGGTTGAGGTCATATGAACTTTCATGGAAGTGACAGTTTCTAATATAAAAGAAGCTGCCTCATCTCCAATTTTCTGTCAATGCAATTTTGACAAAAGGGTCTGTTCCAGGATTTCAGGAGGATAGTCTGACAATTCAGACAAAACTTAGCAAGTTTAGAATCATGGCCCTAAATTCTGGGGCCTATGTCTTTTTCCTTAGGTTTGGGATTAGAAATACCAGGCTGAAAGAAGGAGAAATAATATCATGCCAGGTTAACACCTTCAGTGAACTAGCAAATGATAATTAAGGCTCATAACAAGCCTGCTTGACCACCAAGGCCCAGGTTAATGCAAGGGTTTTTAGCGTGCTCCAGGCCTCCACTCCCGCGTTTCGCGTTCCCACCTTATGCTTCGGAAGCTTGGAATGCATAGAGCCCCTGCTCTGCCTCCTCCGGCACAGCCGAAACTACGTCATCGGACGTGAACGTGCCCCGCCCCCAGGAGTACATGGCAATCGGAAGTACAGCCCAGAGAACTGGAATCCACCCCTTCATCGAAGCCTAGAGTACAGTACCCTTGGACAGACGGCTGGACATCCTTTGCCCATGCACACCGCAGGATGGTCACCAGCGACACCGGGATCCTCAGCACCCTCTGGCAAGAGCAAAACAGGTGAGAAAGAGGGGTTCAACTGACCCCTTGGGCCCCAGGAAGTTTATCCTGCGGAAGTAAAGCCAGGGTTGGCAAAATTAAAAGATAAACTGGACAGAATACACAAAATATTGAGGGTGTGAGGAAGGGATGGGGCTTTTAAATTTGTCCCAGTTTGTGTTTCCTGTCTAGGGGGAGGAGCCTTCTATGAAGTGGCCATCCTGAAGAATGGAAAAGAAGAAAAAAAAAAAAAAACACTGCCAGCCCACAGGCTTGACTTTTATACACGGCATCAGCTGTGAGGCCAACAGCACTCGCTACCCAGCCTGAGCACCTCATCACAATGACACTTTTGAGAGATCCAGTTGGCTCCTGGCACAACCCTCCCCTGATTCCAAAAAGTAGGAAGTTGGGGGGGGGGTTACACAGAGACTGCAAATGGACTTTCATTTTAAAAAACAAAAGGAAAAATACAATTCTGTGATTACTCACCTGTAGAATTAGAATTATACGTATACGTATACAGCACGTCCTGCTCCAGAGAGTAATTCCTTACATTTGGGTTATACATCCACAAGATGGCACTGGACTGCAGAGACAGCAAAAATGTGGCTCCTCCCGGCCCCTTATATTCCAGGGACCTCCCACAAAATCCCCAGTATTGAGAAGCAGTTAGCAAGAAGCCAGGAGAATAATAACCATAATCAAACAAGTTTAACCATGATAACAATCACCATACAGAGGCACTAAGAACAATGAAAACAAGGGCGGGGTGGAGCAGGACGTGCTGTATACGTATAATACCAATTCTACAGGTGAGTAATCACAGAATTGTATTATACTAAGTATACAGCACGTCCTGCTCCAGAGAGTAATTCCTTATGTTTGGGACATCCAATAGCAGTGTCCGTAAGGTAGGGTGGGATCCCCAAAAGCAACAACATGCAGATCAAACCACTGCCGCCTGCAGAACCTTGCGGCCAAAAACAGCATCAGCTGAGGCCCTAACATCAACCTTGTAAAACTTGGATAAAGCATGAACAGAAGACCAAGTAGCAGCCTTGCAAACTTGTTCAACAGAAGCCTGGTGCTGAAAGGCCCAAGAAGCACCAATAGCACGAGTAGAATGAGCAGTAAGGCAGAAGGGAGCATCCTTCCCTTTAGCAGAATAGGCCTGAATAACAGCCTGACGGATCCACTTGCTGATGGTAGACTTAGCTGGAGCCAGACCCTTCTTAGGACCCGAAGGGACCACAAAAAGAGCATCAGTCTTCCTGAAGGGCTCAGTAGCCTCCAAATAGAACTTCAGGTTCCTAACCACATCCAAAGAATGTAGAGCCCTCTCCTTAGGGTTACTAGGATTAGGGCAGAGAAGGAAGAACAATATCCTGATTGAGATGAAAAGCAGACACAACCTTAGGCAGAAAATCTGGTTTAAAGCGAAACACCACCTTGTCCTGGTGTCTCTCAAAATAAGGGGGCTTGATGGAAAGCGCCGCCAACTCAGAAACACGCCTAACAGAAGTGATAGCCACCAAAAAGACTACCTTTAGCGTAAGAATGGACAAAGCAGCCTCATGCACAGGCTCAAAAGGAGACCCCTGCAAGGCAGATAGGACCAAGTTTAAGTCCCAGACTGGCAACAGAGGCTTACGTGGGGGGGGCGCACATGAGTAACCCCCTGGAAAAAAGTCCTGACCAGATGATGCTGAGCAAAAGATCTCTGAAAGAAAACAGCCAAGGCAGACACATGACCCTTCAGAGTGCTGAGTTGAAGCCCCATATCCAAACCATGTAGGAGAAATTCCAGAATCCTAGGAATAGAAAACACACGACAGGGAAGAGATTTAGCCTCACACCAGTCAATGTAGGTACGTCAAACCCTATAGTAGATGGAAGAAGAGGACTTTTTCCAGCCCTGATTATGGTGTTAACAACAGAGGCAGACAGCCCCTTTTCCATTAAGATTGAGGTTTCAGCAGCCAGGCCGTTAAAGCCAGTGTTTGTAAATTGGGGTAGCGTAGCCGCCCCTGAGTGAGCAGGTATGGATCCTTGGGCAGGGTGTACTGATCTACCGCCAGCTGCACGATGTCTCCGAACCACACTCTTCTTGGCCAACAGGGGGCCACCAGGATTGCTGGCACCCCTTCCTGAGCTATCTTTCGCAGAACCCTGCCCAACAGGGGAAACGGGGGAAAGACATACAGTAGCTGAAAGCCCTGCCAGGGCATTGTCAGAGCATCCACGGCAAAGGCCAGAGGGTCCTGGGACAGAGACACAAAGACTGGAAGCTTGTGATTGTGACGGGACGCAAACAGATCCACATCTGGCTGACCCCCAACAGTGACACAGAGAGCGAAACACCCTGTTGCTGAGGGACCATTCCCCCAGGCGAGACGTCCCTCTGCTCAGAGAGTCTGCCTCCAGATTCTTCTCCACCCCCGTAATGTACACGGCTGAGATGCAGGGAACATGGTCCTCTGCCCAGGACAAGATCAGGGACACTTCCTTGAGGGCCCCCTTGCTCCGGGTCCCTCCCTGATGATTGATGTAGGCAACCACCGTCTGGTTGTCCGAGCGGACCTGAACAGCCTGACCCCGAAGGTGCGGGGTCAAGCGGGCTAGAACCAACCTGATCGCTCTCAGTTCCAGAATGTTGATAGGGGTGTGGGCCTCCTGAGGGCCCCACTGCCCCTGGAATGTTAGGGATCTCCAGAAGCCCCCCAACCTGTCAGACTGGCATCCGTGGTGACTGTCTCCCAGCAAGGGGCTAGAAAGGATCTGCCCACCAACAGGTTCCTTGAGTCCAGCCACCACGAGAGGGACCGCCTGGCTAGGGGGGACAGAACCGAAACCTGATCCAGGGACACAGGGTGCCTGTGCCATACAGACAAGAGGTGGAGTTGAAGAGGCCTCATGTGGAACTGAGCATAAGGAACCCCCCCGAAGCAGGACACCATCAGGCCCACCAGCTGCATTCCCTGCCTGATGGAAGGATGAGGGCAGGACAGAAGGAGCTGAGCTTGCGCTTGCAGAATGTCCACCTTCTGCTGAGGAAGAAAGATCCTGGCCCGAGCTGTATCCAGATTCATGCCCAGAAATGGCTTTACCAAAGAGGGAGACAGGGAGGATTTGGAGTGGTTTATCACCCAGCCGAATGACTCCAGAGTGGACACCACCCGCTGAATATCCAGCTCTGCCTGTTGGAAGGACGGAGAAGTGATAAGAATGTCGTCCAAATAGAGAAGAATGCGAATGCCCTGAGCTCTCAGCAGGGCAATAATGCCCGCCAGCACCTTGGTGAATACCCTGGGAGCTGAAGTAAGACCGAAGGGCAATGCCACAAACTGGTAATGCTGATCCTCCAGAGCGAACCTGAGGAATCTCCGATGACCTGGAAAGACTGGAACATGGAGGTAAGCATCCTTGATGTCCACAGAGGTCATGAAGTCCCCTGGGCGTAGTGAACTTACAGCTGAGCGCAGAGTCTCCATGCGAAACCTCCTGGGTCTGACAAACTTGTTGAGAAGCTTTAAGTCCAGGATGGGTCTGACAGACCCATCACTCTTGGGAACAGTGAAAAGGTTGGAATAGTAGCCCTTGCTCCTTTCCCCTAAGGGCACATGGCAGATGACCCCCATCTCCAGTAGATTCTGCACAGCAAGCAACAGGCCCTGAGCTGACAGGGGATCTTGAGGCATCCGGGATCTGATGAATCTTGGGGGCGGCCAGGCTGCCAAGTCTATCTTGTAACCCGGAGGACACAACCTCCTGAATCCACTGGTCTGAGACATGACGCCTCCAGATGTGCCGAAGCCGTCCCCCCACCTGGATGGGTGAGGGCTCCCCTTCATGCCTGAGAGGGCTTGGGGGAAGACTTAGATTTGGAACCCCAGGAGGGTCCAGGGCGGCCACGTCCTCGGCCAGTGCCCCAGAAATCTCCCGGGCCCCTGCAAATGACGCTCCCCTTCCCATTCTGGACCCACGGTAGGAGGGCAGAAAGGAACCTGAACCCCGAAAGGGCCGAGTCTCTTGCGCTGGGGTAACTTGCCTCCCTTAGCAAACAGGTCCAGGCGATCCCCAAATAGACGCAGTCCTTTAAAGGGGAACCCAGTGAGAGCCTTCTTGGCAACGTTGTCAGCTGCCCACTGGCGCAGCCAAACTGAGCGGCGTATAGCCACCGCCAAGGCAGAAGCCCTGCCACACATTCTAATGGTATCATCCAAGGCAGAAAGGACATATGCAACAAATTCCTCACAACGCAGAAGGGCACTATACTCTGCACTAGCTGCCTCATCTAAAATACTCCTGAGCAGAGTCCTAATAGCCACAGCTGTAATGGCAGAGGCACAAACCGGGCGCAGCGCAGACCCCGCAGAGGCAAAGGCATGGGAAGCCAGCTGATCAATGCACCGGTCCTCACCATCCCTCAGTGTAGTAGAGTCAGGGGAATGCATGACAGAAGTGTTGGACAACCCTAGAATTGGTGCATCCACTTCAGGAGGGGACGACCAACGCTTAACCACTTCAGCAGGAAAGGGATACCTCTTATCCCAACTCTTAAGCACCCCAGGGAGCCTGCTTGGTCGCTCCCACTCTTTGAGCACAAGATTATTAAAGCGAGCTTGCTTAGGAAACTCCAAACGTGGCTTAGCAGTGTGAAACAACTCCCCCTGCTGCAGAGGAGCCACGGTAGGAGGAGAGATAGAAAGTACTTCAAAAATGTGAGCCAAAAGCCTGTCAGTATCATCTGGAGCCCATGGGCCAGAATCAGCATAACCCTTAGGCTGCTCATCAGAGGATTCTGAATCAGAAAACAATTCCCCCTCTTCCAGTGCAACCAACACACGCGCGGCAACAAAAGCCAAGCTCTACCACGGAACAATAAGAGTGAAGAATACACCTACAACACACACAACACCCCCCCCCCCCCCCCCCCCCGAGAAAAACCAGGGAGAGCGAGGGAGGGCAGCGGACAACCTAACAGGAGCCCACAGATGGACAGGGGGCGAGGGGCAATAGCACGGGAGGAGCATCCCATAAGGCTCACCATGGGCCTATACCGCCTACCCTTTGTTGGGGGATTGCGGTCAGAGCTGCACTCCTAAAGCACCTGACAACGGTGCTGCCTACCGTCACCCGACCAGTGCAGCCAAAGCTGGGAGGCATGAAAAGGAGGAACAGGTGGGAATAGTCCTACAGGGCCGCAGGCTAATAGCCCCGCTCACCTGCGAGTAGAAAGAGACATCTTCTTGTCATCGCAGCGCCAGTACAGAGAAGAACTGGGGATTTTGTGGGAGGTCCCTGGAATATAAGGGGCCAGGAGGAGCCACCTTTTTGCCGTCTCTGCAGTCCAGCGCCATCTTGTGGATGTATAACCCAAATGTAAGGAATTACTCCCTGGAGCAGGACGTGCTGTATACTTAGAATAGCTGTGCACTTAAAAGTACCTGTCATTAAACCAGGGGATTCCTCTGCCCATTGCTGGCTCTAGAAAAAAACAGATGTTTAATTACATGTTTTAAAATACCCCTCCCTCACTGCCTTTTGGATGTCGGCGTTATCTAAAAAGCAGACATCTGGCCGCATTCATGGCCCCTTTTCAACTCCCCTTAGCCGTCTGGCTGAAGGCTGCAACTTTAGCCATACTCACCCTTCACCTCCTGCTCTTCAAATCTTCTGGGATTTGTGCCAAGTGTCATTGTGGCCTAAGCAATGACACTGTGCATGCACGAGATCTGAGGGGTGGCGCAGCGCATTACGCAATGGCAAGATGGTGCTGCCCTACAGAAAACCGTGCGGGACAGAGGGATGCCAGAGCGAGATGCGACCAGACAGATAAGTTTAAAATTGCCAAATTTATAACCAGAGGGGTAGCAGGGCCGAGCAAGCCAGGTTTGCGAAGTTTTTATTAACTCCATATTACCTGCCATGTCCCTTTTCGTTCATCAGACCTCTAACCAGTCTATTTTCACTTTATATGCCACAATACATTTGTAACATTTATTAAGTGTAGCTACTGGCTTATGGTGAGCACCAAGAGTGACTTTGGTCCCTCTTATTTCTTGTTCAATTTGTTCCTATTTCCTACCGCATCAATTAGCAAATGACTGGCACTTAATTTAAGCTTGGAATTTTCCTTTCATGCTCCATATATTTTGTGATGTTATATAATCATATTAGAAGCAAAGGCCTTGGTTGCGGACATATGGCCATATTTGTCCCCCAGGCAACAGGGTTGTTAATCCGTTTTCCACAGGCGGTCTCTCTGGATCCCCCCCAGCACTAGATGAAAACAATGCTGCGACTGGGACCTGTAGTCTAAGTTTAGACTAAGTTTAGGGCAACGTACGAGGCGTCGCCACTCGGCTATGTGTGATTGGCCGGTAGGCGGACTGGACTTGGCTGCTGTGATTGGTTCTTGTCGCCCTGTTGTCTGGTCTTTGTGTGACTGACTGGTGGGTGGGGCAATGGGGCCTCGAGATTGCCTCCCCCGGCAATGCCCTTTCTCCAATGGGTTATAGGCTATGTGGAATCCGCAGTCCACTTAAACCGGACCAACAGTCTGGCACAGTTGGAAAAGAAAGGCAGCGACCATTTTGGAGCTTCTTCTCCCAGCATTTCAGCCATGAAGCTGCCTGGATATAACTAACATAACTGACAATGCACAGTAACAGGATGTCCAGCAGCACTTCCTATTTTCAGGTGGCCAGCCACTGTATGAGCTGCCATTTTGTTTCTAAAATTTACTACAGCAGGTGATAGAAAAAGGTAAATTAATTTTTATGTGCTAAAATGTCCTGAGGAGGGATGCATATGAGCACTGTTTGTTGTGTTGGTCTGGTTTAAGTGATTTTTGACTGTTGGTCCGCTTTAATATAATCAAGGTGCTTGTCAAACAAGCAACCACAAAAAGTAGGCTTGTTAAAGCGTAACTTCAATCACAATATCGATCCCCCCCAGGCATCTGAAATCGGGATGCCCCTCTGTGTGAAACCCCCCAGTTTGCCCATAAACTCACTTTTCCTGGTCCAACAGCGCATGTGCCAGCCGCAACCCCGCTCTCTCTCTAGCAGGGCACATGCCAGCGCCAGGCATTTATGAATGCCCGGCACAGGCACACTCCCTGTTAGAGTGTAGCGGAGGATGTGGGCGCCAGTGCGCTCAGATCTTTAGCTTTAGTCGGGCTCCTGGATGCAGGGGCTCGAGCGGATCAGAGCGTGCTGATTGACGAACACATGCGCCGTAGGACCAGGAAGAGGCGAGTTTGTTCGGTCGACCTGGGAGGTTTCACACAACCGATCGGGGGTGCCCCGGGGGCAAGGACCAAAACCCAGGATAGTCAAAATCCTGGGTTTTGGTCCGCTAAGAATAAGTGACTAAATACTTAAAATATATTAATTTTAGTTGCTGGGGAAAAGTTTAAGGGTTTGGGCTTTTTATTAATTTATGCTGAAGGTCCAGTTTAATGTTACCTAAATATCACCATTTTCTCCTGGTAGTGGGCAATTTGGAGCTTCCTTTCTCAGCAACCCAGCCGTGCTGCTGCCTGGGTTCAACTGACATAGCCCACAATGCACAGTGGCAGGAAACCGAAAAGCACTTCTTTGCGGGTGGCCTGCAGCTCCATTACCTTTGTTGTAAACAGGTAATTTCATTTTTATATGCAGCAATCTGCATTGCCCTGGGGAGGGATGCGCATGAGCACTGTTCCAGTTTAAAGCAGAATAAAACCCACCAGCGGCCAGGCTACAATCTAAAAGATTCCAGTCGCGACACACTGGCTTTCCCCGGTTTGTGAAACCCCCCCCCCCCCCCCCCAAGTCGCAGGTAATCTCTTAACTTTCCCAGGTACAACTCCACAAGTCAATGAGAGGCTCTCATTAGTTGAGCGCCCGCGCATGCGGAAGGGGAGAGTTGTTGTGGGCTTTCTGGGGGGTTTCACACAGCGGGGCATCTGGAATCAGGATGCTCCAGAGAAATGGAACAAAATCTGGATTCAACCTCTGGCCTAATCACCTCTCCTGTCTCCCCATCACACTTTGACCTTTCTGTATTTAGATGTGTTTCCTTCTGTTGAAATCACAATGTAAAAATAAAGATAGGAGTCTCCGAACAGGCAGCTCGTAGCTGCACATTGAGGCATTTTTTTTTTAAGATTCCAGAATAATAGGGTTAAGATTAAAGAATGCTTCATTTAATTAGTCCATTCTACAGAACTTACCCGGCCACTGTTGTCCATGGCCCCAGTGTCTAAAACCTGTTAAAAAAAAAAAAAAAAAGATTAAAAATTACATTTTAAACTAGCTTTCGTTAATTTATTTATATCTTAAAATCCTTCAGCTAAATGTACCCAGACCAGAAAGGTTGCTGAATCTGCCCCACCCCCACAGGCATTCTGATTTTTTGGATTACTTACTTTGCCCCACTATCCGAGTACCCTAATGTGCAGGGGGTGCAGCCCAGTTTTTGCCCAGCGGCGGCATTCCCAGTTTTCCTTTATATTGGAGAGCACTCCCGATCCCCAGCCGATATGAATTGCAGGGAACTGCAGCGCGCCTTAGCCCAGAGATGTTTGGCATCCAGTGTGAGAAAACTTAAGTTAGTTACCCCCTTTTCTAAACATCCGCAAGGGCAGCATACCACAGAGGATAAGCAAGATACTACCTCTACTGGGAAAGGCTGCCTGTAACACTCCTGGTAAAGTATTGATCTTGCAAGGTGAGCAGATTCAGGTAGGAATGATTAATAAACGTCTTTGCTGAAGACCATGTTTCCTCTCTACAGATCTGTTCAATAGAGGCCCCAGCTTGCTCCGCCCAAGACGTAGAAATACTTCTTGTATTGTAATACTACTTGTAATACTTCTTTTAACCTGTGCTTGCCTTGCCCCCAACTCAGTAATCCACTCTGGAGAAGGAGATCTGTTGTAAGCAAAATTGATAGTGCTCTTTATCCATCGGGCCAATGTTGCCTTGGAAACACGCTGACCCTTCCTGTGACCCGAGGAGGAAACAAATAAGCTATTGGCCTTCCTCCAATCCTTTGTTGAAGGTATTCCAGCAAACAGGCCCTGACATCAAAAGACTTATCTACAAAGGAAGGATAATCTCTTGGGTCCAATGAAAGTCAGAAGAGATCTTAGTAAGGTAGCAAGGATACACCCATAATATTATACCATCCTGGAAAACTTGAAGAAAGGGTGACAGGGTGACGGCAGGACAGAGCCTGGATGTCACAGATTCTGCAGGCTGAAGTTATCGCCACCAAAAAGAGAGCTTTCCATGTAAGAAATTTAATGAGCTAGACAGAGTTTCAAAGGGTGGTGCGGTCAGAGCTATAAGGACCAGAGTGAGATCCCATTGAGGAGCTAAACTCAAAACAGACCTATGCGAAAGATAAAAGTCTCTTATCCACAAAAAAAAAACACCTGAAACGGCTGCTAAATGGACCTTCAAGGTACGAGGTCAACTTCGTCTTGAAGGAAATCCAATATGACTGGAAGAATAGAAGGGGATATGATATTTGACACATGTTCCAAGTGTTAAAAGTTTTCCGAATTTTCAAATAAATCTTCCTTGTCACCTCCTTGATCGCCTCCCTCGAAAAACCCTTTTTAAGGATCTTGTGCTCTCAGGGTCCAAAGTGTCACACACCATTCCTGCAGAGCTTGACAAAGCACTAGTCCCTGGGTTAAAATATCTGGACTCACTGTGAGTACCCAAGGCTCTTGGACCAAGAGCATCTTTAGAGTTGAAAACCACAGTCTCTTCACAGCTATCAAGGCGTCCATCGTCCCTACCACTACCATGCCCCTGGAATCCGACCAGGATAGGCCACTGACAAACCTGTGCTTGCCTTGCCCCCAGAGATTCCATTACTAAATCTGGGACTTCGATTATCCTGTCTATGGACTCCTGAGACTTGTCCCAAGAGTTTAGAATATGCAACCGTAGAGTCCTTGAGTGTTGCTGACCCCATATTACAGCGGGGAAGGACAAGGTCATTAGACCCAAGACCCGCATAGCTTGATGAGTTGAAATTGACTGACTGGAACACAGGGACTGAACGGCTTCTTAAGAATGGTTATCTTCGACCGAAACAGAAAGAGTCTCTGAAGGATCGTATTGATCTCAAACCCCAGATAAGTCATGACCTGTGACAGGACTAGAGCCCTTGCCCCCATTGGTGGTGGGGAACCAGGATTAACACTTCCATATCCAACATAGAATTCATATTGATCTCAAACCCCAGATAAGTCATGACCTGTGACAGGACTAGAGCCCTTGCCCTCCATTGGTGGTGGGGATCCGGGATTATCACTTCCATATCCAACCTAGAATTCGTATTGATCTCTAACCCCAGGTAAGTCATGACCTGTGACAGGACTAGAGCCCTTGCCCCCATTGGTGGTGGGGAACCATCACTAGACTGCTCCGAATTGCCAGTCTTTCCTCCCTGACACCTGGGAGGGGAGTAAGAAAAGTTCCTGGGAGGGAATGTGCATGAATTCTATTAAGAAACCCTTCCTCTATCCCCTAGAAATAATACCGTTTTGTGATTACTCACCTTTAAAGTGGACCAACACCCACCGGTGATCGGCCCGGGAATCTATAAGATTCCCGGGCCGATCACCTCCCTCCCCGCGGGACATCCGAGATCGGGATGTCCCGCGGGGTGAAACCCCCCCCAAACACCCCAAATTCCTTACCTTAGTTTCCTCCCTCGCGCCCCTCTAGACGTACGCGCGCCCGCGCCGGCCGTCTGTGAATGGCCGGCGCGGGCACGCGCGCGTCAAGAGGGAAGCGCGGGAGGCGGCGGCGGAGGAGCCGCTGGTCCGCGGCTTGTCCGCCGGCGCGGGGAGAGGTGAGTTCGGGGGGGTTTCACACAGCGGGGCACCCCGATCGGGGGTGCCCCACCGAAGTGGACCAAGACCCAGGATAGTCAAAATCCTGGGTGTTGGTCCACTTTAAAACGGATATTATAAGTGTGACATACACTCCACTTCAATAAGTCTTGACAGTTGGGTTATTTTCCAGTAGAGGGCGAACTTCTGCAGAGATGAATGCAAAAAAAGAAGCCCCTCCCGGTCCATAACTACCTGGGACCTCCCACCAATTCCCCAGTTGTCTTCACTGCAGGGAGACAGAAGATGAAGCTTCTCTTACTTGCAGGTAAGCCGGGCTCGTGCCTGGCCCCCCTTTTTGTCCCTATTGCTACCAGGACCCTCAAAAATTGTCCCTGTAGTGAGCCTCCCAGCTTCAGCGGCGGGTCCTTGGTAAAGGTGGGAGCCCCATTTGGGTGCTGTAGGAGCGCTGCTCCACCGTGAGACCCCACCACGGGATAGGCGGTGATCCAGGTTTTTGGTGATCCTGGTTTGGGATGCCCCATCCCTACATGCCTATGGCCTTATTTTGGCAGGGTTCCCACTCCCTCTTCCAGGGCTGACTCCCTGGTCGCTATTTGCATGTGTGTGTGTTTTTACTTTATTCACTTTATGTGTGTACGTGTATGTTTACTGTCTGCCCGCGCACGCTCTCTGCGGTGGCAGGCCGGTTCCGGGGAGATATTGGCTGGGGAGCGCGACCTTCTCCTTCCACAGTGAGGGGGGGCGGGGCCTGGCGCCCACTCAGCGTCGTCGGCCGGCTCCAGCCCTATTGGCTGGAAGCGCGGCTTGGGGGGGGATTCCGCGTCGGTGGGGAGCGGGGACATGTGCGGGCGCGCTTCGCGCTGGCCCACCCCCTTCTCCCTCGCCTGGACGCCATCTGTCGCGTGAGTGCCCCATACGGGCTCCTTAGTTGGTAATCCTATTCTTATGCCCTACTTGCGGACATGTCGCCGGGCGTCATTGTGCCCGTGGGTTTCATGCATCTGGGCATATTTTGTTATATGGACATATAGTTCATTTCTGGGCATGATATCTCTATAATCGCTGCTTGGTGATATATTTATATGTATACGCAGTCATATACCTTATATGAATATTTCGGCAGTGTGACTGTATATCTATGCTAGGGCATCCCTTACTATGCACCGCTCTTATGTGTCCTTTTTTGTGTGTTACAGGTGTCCCTGTATAAGTGCATTTTAAGGGGTCTCTCCTGGTCCTGGTTGACCAACTCTTCTGTACTGAACACCCCTGACGCCTCTTTCCTTAAAGATGGCGAGGACAAGCGCCTTGATCAGATGGCGTGCCACGCATTTGCCAACGTGGGCTCGGCCCTGCGACCTGTTAGTGCATCTGCCATGGTGTCGCTTGCTACCAGGTCTCTTAAAAGGGACTGGCTGAATAACGCTCAGCTGGATCCAGCTAGCGCTGAGTTCGCTGTACTTAAAGTGGACCAACACCCAGGATTTTGACTATCCTGGGTGTTGGTCCACTTAGGTGGGGCACCCCGATCGGGGGTGCCCCGCTGTCTGAAACCCCCCCGATCGCCGCAAAAACTCACCTCTCCCCGCTCCCACGTGACCTCGTCCGGCCAATGACAGCGCTCAGAGCAGCTCTGGTATGCGCGTCCAAAGCTGCTTGGACGCGCATACCAGAGCACTGTCATTGGCCGCGTCTCTCGCTTCCCTCTAACAGGGAGCGCTCCTGCGCCGGCCATTCACAAAACGGCCGGCGCGGGAGCGCGCCCTGCTAGAGGGAAGCGAGAGACGCGGCCGCGTCTCGCGCATGCGCCGTTGGATCGCCGGTAAGGTGAGGATTGTGGGCCTCCTGGGGGGTTCCTCCCCGCGGGACATCCCGATTTCGGATGCCCCGCGGGGAGGGATCTGATCGGTCCGGGAATCTTATAGATTTCCGGGCCGATCCCCCCTGGGTGTTGGTCCACTTTAAGAAGTGCAAATTGTTCATGGATTTTGTCATGGCTGCGATGGAAGACTCCATTGTTGTGTGTAGTAGGACGTCAGCCTTGCTGGTGGCCATGCGCAGACTGGTCTGGCTCCGTCAGTGGACAGCGGACGTTGGAGCCAAGAAGTCACTCACAGCTCTCCCCTTCTTGGGTGCGCGGCTGTTTGGAGATAAATTGGATGCTGTTGCTAAAGGCGGTAAGTTACCTCAGCAGAGGAAGCAGCGCCGTCCCTTTAGGGAGGGCGGGCTCGTTCACTCCTTCCTTTCGAGGGGCCAGAGCGTCTAGGGGTCTGGCCTTCTCGGGGCTCAGGGGCTCGTCCTGGGAACAGAGGCAGAGGTCGGGCACGTCCCGCGGCTGCCTGGGGTTCCAAGATCTAGCCTGCCGTTAAACCGGCTCAGCAATGAAGGGGCGCCCTCACCCTTAAGGGTGGGAGGGACGGCTGCGACTCTTCTTCCGGGTCTGGGCCCGGGAGGTCACCGACTTGGATCTTGGAAGTGGTCTCCTCCGGGTACAAGCTGGAGTTCAAGTACTGGCCGCCCCCAAGATTCTTAAGGTCTCGGGTGCCCTTGGACCCTCAGGCTGCGCAGGGGCTCCTGTTGGCAGTGAAAAGCCTTCTGGATATGGGGGTTATATGCCCGGTGCCTCCGTTGGAAAGAGGCAAGGGTTACTACTCCAACCTTTTCACGGTTCCCAAAAAGGAGGGTTCGGTGAGACCCATTCTAGATCTCAAGGTTCTCAACAGGTTTCTCAGAGCCAAGAAGTTCCGCATGGAGACTCTGCGCTCGGCTATCAATTCCCATCACCAAGGGGATTTTATGACATCCATAGACATCAAGGATGCGTATCTGCATGTTACGATTTTTCAGGCACATTAGAGATTCCTCCGGTTTGCGTGGGGGATCAACATTATCAATTCGTAGCTCTTCCCTTCGGTCTGACCTCGGCACCAAGGGTCTTCACCAAGGTTTTGGCGGACGTAATGGCTCTGCTCAGATCTCAGGGCATTCGCACTGTGCCTCATCTTGACGATCTGTTGATTTCTGCTTCTTCCCTTCAGCAGGCAGAACTGGACACCCTCCAGGTGGTGTTGACCCTGGAGAGATTCGGGTGGGTGATCAACCGCACCAAGTCTTCTCTCTCCCCGTCTCGAGCGATTTCATTTCTGGGTATGAATCTGGATACCAGTCGGGCCAGAGTGTTTCTGCCCCAGACCAAGGTGCAGGGGATTCAGGACCTGATCAGTCTTCTTCTGGCCAGCCCTTGCCCCTCTATCCGACGGGATGAAACTGGTGGGCCCCACAGTTACGGGGCCTTCTGGTTCAGGTGCGTTCGGACAACCGAATGGCAGTGTCCTACATAAATCACCAAGGAGGGACTCGCAGCAGGAGTGCCCTCAGGGAAGTCTCTCTGATCCTGCGATGGGCGGAGAGCAATGTTCCTTGCCTTTCGGCAGTTTACATTCCGGGGGTGGAGAATACGGAGGCGGATTCCCTGTGCAGGGGGTCCTCTCGCCACGGAGAGTGGTCTCTCAAACCCGAGGTCTTTCTGGATCTTTGCCGCAAGTGGGGGACTCCGGAGGTGGATCTCTTTGCCTCGAGGCACAATCACAAACTTCCGGCATTTGTGTCTCTTTCTCAGGATCCCCTGGCCTTGGCAGTGGATGCCTTGTCTCTGGCGTGGAAGGACCTGGGTTTTCTGTACCCGTTTCCACCTGTCTCCATGCTGGGCAGGGTGGTTCGCAAACTGGTTCTAGAAGGGGCACCAGCGATTCTGGTGGCTCCAAGGTGGCCAAGAAGGGTTTGGTACGCAGACGTCTTAGTGATGGCCGTAGACCAGTGCCGGCTTCCTCTGATACCGGACCTGCTATCCCAGGGTCATCTACTTTACCCCAATTTACGAACGCTGGCTTTGACGGCCTGGCTGCTGAAACCTTCATCTTGAAAGAGGAAGGTTTGTCTGAGGCGGTCGTTCAGACCCTGATTAGGGCTAGGAAGCGGTCCTCTTCTGGCAATTACTTTAGGACTTGGAGGTCCTATATTGATTGGTGTGAGGCTAGGGCCTCGCCTTGCAGGGTTTTTTCTGTACCCAGGATTTTGGAGTTTCTTCAGCATAATCTGGACCTGGGGTTCCAGCTTAGTACTTTGAAAGGACAGGTTTCTGCTCTGTCGGTTTTCTTCCAGAGGTCTTTTGCTTTACACCCTCTGGTTAAGACTTTTTTCCAAGGGGTGGCGCATGTGCGGCCCCCTCGAAAAGCTGTAGTTCCTGTTTGGGACTTGAATTTGGTTCTTTCGGCTCTGCAGGGTCCGCCTTTTGAGCCACTACATGATATTGCTCTTTCGGTTCTCACTCAGAAGGTTGCCTTCTTGGTGGCGATTACCTCGGTTCGGCGTGTCTCTGAGTTGGCGACTCTGTCGATTCAGGCCCCTTACTTTGAGAGATACCAGGATAAGGTGGTTTTTCGTTTTAAACCGGATGTGGTGTGGTGTCTGCTTTCCACCTCAATCAGGATATCATTCTCTCTTCCTTGTGTCCTAAGCCCAACGATGACAAGGAGAGGGTTCTGCACAATTTGGATGTTGTTCGCTGTGTGAAGTATTTGGTGACTACTTCTTCCTGCCGCAAGACGGACGCCCTTTTCGTGGTGCCCTGCGGGCCCAGGAAAGGTTTGGCACCTGCTAAGTCTACGATTAGCAAATGGATTCGTCAGGCCATTGTTGGGGCCTATTCTGCTAAGGGGAGGACTCCCCCTTTTAGGGTCATTGCGCACTCTACTCGTGCTGTGGGTGCATCCTGGGCTTTTCAGCACCGGACGTCTGTTGAACAAGTTTGTAAGGCTGCTACTTGGTCTTCTGTTCATACTTTTTCCAAGTTTTACAAGGTTGATGTGCGGGCTTCAGCGGATGCTGTTTTTGGCCACAAGGTTCTGCAAGCTGCAGTGGTTTGAGTTGGTGCATTCTTTACCGTTTATGGTTCCCACCCTTGACGGACACTGCTATTGGATGTCCCAACTGTCAAGACTTATTGAAGCGGAGTGTATGTCACACTTGGAATAATACCATTTTGTGATTACTCACCTTTAAAAAACGAATATTATAAGTGAGACATACACTCCGCTTCACCCACCCTGTTTGGTATTCTGGATCCTTTATATGGTGAACCATTGTTTTTTGTTAGTATTGTTATATTTGGTTCTTCCTGGTCCCTTTACTGCCATCTTACATTGGGGAATTGGTGGGAGGTCCCAGGTAGTTACGGACCGGGAGGGGCTTCTTTTTTTGCATTCATCTCTGCAGAAGTTCGCCCTCTATTGGAGAATAACCCAACTGTCAAGACTTATTGAAGTGGAGTGTATGTCACACTTGGAATAAAAAGCCAAACCAGCAGTGTCTCCTAAAAGTGGAATTGTTTTAACCTGGCACCTATTAATGACCCAGTGTCATTGCTTCTCAGGGAGTGACGGTTGGGTGGATCCTCTAAACTTGCCTCTCCTAGAAGCAGGAGGGGCCCCTCTAAACAAGTCACTGCTAAGAGAGGGCCATCTATAAGAGGACTGACTAGATAAAAATTTATATTCCTGAAATCCCTTCGCTTTGAGGGAAAAAAAGGGACTTACTGGAGCAGAGCTGGATCCCTTCTTCCCAGACTGAGCGGCCATCAGACTTTCCGATGAAATTGAATCAATGGGGTTGAAAGGATGTTGATCGGCAGAAAAGTCTCCCATAGGGGATGATAGAGGAGCAGGGACTTGCAAGGATTCCCCTGCCTGATCCGCCATTCTGAAGTCTGGTGGGGGGTAGAGGGCCGTGGTGGGAAGAGGTTCCGGCCCCGACGCTTTCCACAAGGCTCAGACCATTCGCATACTTGGTCTGAGGCTAGCACTTACTCCCCCCTTCCTAGCTATGAGTCAGGGGTAAGGAAATCTGGTCTATCCCCTGCGAGTCCCCTGGGTCCCTGGCCGGCTGCCCCCGGAGCCAGAGAATGGATAAACCCTCTCTGACCCACAGCGACCCAGTCTACTTACCTAAACCCATGGTTCAGGAGCTGGTGGTCTGGCTCCTGCCCTAGGCAGGAACACTGGTGTCTGGAGGAGCTAAAGCCTTTGTGTATTCTGACAGTCATGTGTTCCTACCTTGGGGCACAGCCTCAATGCCTCTTTTTTTTTTTTTTACAGTGCTGAATCTGTATTAAAGAGGAACACCACCCGGAAATTCCACTCTCCTGGGTGGTGTTCTACTCAGATAGGGAATCCTAAATGGGATGCCCGCTTTGTGTATCCCCGTGGATCCCAAGGAAACAAAACCCACCAGTGGCCGCCCTGGAATCTAAAGAATGGGGATGTCCCAATGTGAAAAACCCCTCAGTATACCGATATTCATTCGCCTCTTCCTCGTTCCTACAGCACATGCAAGATGAGCACTGCTGTAACTATGTCATGTGGCAATTGTCTCTTATTGTTTTCAATGGAGAGCAGGTGTGGCTACATCCCGGGCGGTGTGTGTGTGCTCCTGCCCCAGCCATTCAGATATTCTGGGGCGGGAGTCCACACTACCTTGATTCACAAATTTGGTATGCCCCTGGGAAAGAAAAACGCAAGAAAGTCAAATTTCCAGGTTTTGGTCCACTTTAAAGTGGACCGAAAACCAGTATTTTCACATACCTGGCTTTTGTTCTACTTTACAAATACCAATTTGAAATGCCCCATGTGTAAAACCCCTGAGATCACCCGTTTGCTTACCTTGATCCTCCCATGGTGTATGTGCAGGCATGGCCGGCGTCAGCACCAGGCAAGGCAGGGCAGCCTCCGGGGGGCACACTGAGAGGGCCAGCCTTTGGGGTGTGCAACGGCGCTTAACCGGCAGCGGACCACCACAGCTGGTACACACATCTCCTGGAATGGCAGCGTTCCACACAACGGGGCATCTCGATTCCGATTCCAGAGGAGGAAGTGCTGGGTTTTGTTCTGCTTTTAAGTTGCCCACCCCAGCTGATTTCCTATCCCTGGAGCATCCCATTCTGTGATACCCTACTGTGTAAAACCCCCTGGGATCACTGACATACCTACTATGCAAGCAATTCCACCCCTGAGTTTTGGTCCGCTTTACAGAGGCATCAACGAGCTTTAGTCCAAATAGCATGATCCTAAGGGGGGATCTAGATTTCGGACGTCCCTCTGTGATGTGACTCGACTCTTCACCACAAAGCCGCCCAGGGGCCCACATAAACCTGGAGCTGGCCCTGTGCAAGCATTCATCCAACAAGAACCCAATGTGAAAGTCATACCCAGCAATGAGTTCTGAATGGAACTATTGCCGGGCGCCATGTAGATATGTGCGCATCAGATAGAGGAGTGCTGGGGATGCATGTGCATGCACCGTGGGATCAATTCCTGAGGTATCAGGCAAAACCTGGATGTTTCACGCAGCAGGGCATCCCACATAATGGATGTCCCACTGGAGGCTTTAAGAATCAAGAGACAGGTTATGGTCGACCTTAAAGGGGGACTAAAGTGATTCTGACCTTCGGGCCACATAAAATAAATGCAGCCGTCGCTTTTAGTCCGGGTGGAGAAAAAAAAACAATGAATGGCGCTCCCTGGCAGACTGTACAAGTGCCCGGCCCCAGCTTGCTGCTATGAGCGCGGCTGCCCCTCAGCCATGAGCAGGTACTGACATACACCATGGCTTTCCAGGATAGGGACACCTCCAAATTCCAGAATGCTGATACTTGTAGTTCCCCACCCCCCCACAAGCTGCTCTCTCACCGCTGCTCCTGGGATCCATGTTTCCTCTCCGTACAGCAAGTTCAGGCATCCGGTCAGTGCGCGTGCGTAGAGCACACCCCCAGGACTTCGCGCCTATTGGTCTATTCCGCCACTGCTAGCCTGAGAGAAACGAAAAGCTCCAACCTTATTGGTTGGCTGTACTCAGGCACGACAGGAAGCGATTAGAAGGTGCACGGCGTGGGGGCAACGTTTGGTCGAGCAGCGTGAATGGGGCGGGGATTGATCATTTTATGGGCGGAGTAAAGGCGTCTCTAATGCAACTGGCAGAGGACTATGGGTGCTGGTAGCTAATGGGCATGTCTGGTTGATCTATCAATCTTGGTTGCAGGCTCCGTGTGAGCGAATTCAGGGATTAAAGCGGACCTCCAGATAAAAATGTCTATGGGTCATTTTTGAAGTGAACCCATAAGAATGAGTTGGCCCGTATAGGTTTCCGGTTATAGCTGTGCTTTGCTCGGACAGAGAAGAGCTGGGGTCTGGAGAAAGTCAGCAATCCCAGAATGCAGAGCAGCACAGTCAGAAGGCACTTCCTGCTTGCAGGCTGACTGATGTTCCATGAGCCACCATCTTGGATGTTTAAAGGCTCATAACATGCAGCAGATGCAGGTAGGATGATTTTTAATGTGAGCAATCTGTATGTACAGGGCGTGGGAAACATATAAGATAGACTCTTATTCAGAGTGAAGGACCGCTTTAAAGTGGACCAACACCCTGAGGTGATCGGCCCGGGAATCCGAGATTGGGATGTCCCGCGGGGTGAACCCCCCCTGAACACCCCAAATCCACCTACCTGGTCTTCGGCGGCGGCCGGCCACCGCCGCCTCCCTCGCGCCCCTCTAGGCGTGCGCGTGCCCGCGCCGGCCGTCTCTGAATGGCCGGCGCGGGCGCGCACACGTCAAGAGTGACGTCAAGCTGCTTGTACGTTGCTGTCAATCAGCTTGTCCGTCGGCGCCGATTGGACGGCGCGGCCACGTGGGAGCGGGGAGAGGTGAGTTTTGGGGGGTTTCACACAGCGGGGCACCCCCGATCGGGGTGCCCCGGGGAAGTGGACCAATACCCAGGATAGTCAAAATCCTGGGTGTTGGTCCACTTTAAAGTGTCTATAAGATTCCCGGGCCGATCACCTCCCTCCCCGCGGGACATCCGAGATCGGGATGTCCCGCGGGGTGAAAACACCCCAAACTCCTTACCTTAGGCGCCGGCCACCGCCTCCCTCGCACCCCTCTAGACGTGCCCGTCTGTGAATGGCCGGCGCAGGCACGCGCGCCAAGAGTGACACGCGGGAGGCGGCGGCGGCGGAGGAGCCGCTTGTCCGCGGCTTGTCCGTCGGTGCTGGGAGCGGGGAGAGGTGAGTTTTTCGGGGGGTTGGGGGGGTTTCACACAGCGGGGCACCCCGATCGGGGGTGCCCCACCAAAGTGGACCAAGACCCAGGATAGTCAAAATCCTGGGTGTTGGTCCACTTTAAAGTGGAACAAAACCCACCAGCGGCCAGTCTGGAATCTAAAAAATATTCCAGGGCTGGCCGCTGTCTTTTCCCGGGGGCATCCCAAATTGGGATGCCCTGCTGTGTGAAATCCCCCAGGGTGCAGACCCTATGACTACATCATTTGACAGACAGCTCTCATTGTTTTGAATGGGGAGCGCTCGCTGCTTCATCCCCTGCATCTGTGGTGGCCATTCAGGTAGGCTGGGGCAGGAGCGCACACAAGGCCGGGGATACAGGGGTTGCGGCAGCTAATCAGAGCCCGTTGGCAAAAGGAAGTTAGCTTGGCAAAGGGCGCTGATTCGACGAGAGCCCGCGCATGTGCCATTGGAGCTGGTAAAGGTGAGTTTTAGTAGGCTTTCTGGAGGATTTCACACGGGGGGCATCCTGATTCCCCAGGGGTAGGTAACAAAACTTGAGAAAGTCAAATGTTTTGGGGTTAGTACCTCTTTAAAGTGGAAGTCTAGTCTAACCCGCCCCCCCTTAAAAATTCTAAATATTGGTAAGCACACTGTAATAGTTATATTGAGTGATATAAATCAATATGCAAGTAAATAGTGACCAGGGTGGTAATATAAAGGGGCCATCCCAATCCAATTCAAAAACCATATGATTGCATACCAAGTCTGGAATTTGCAGGTGAAAAAATAAAGGAATTTATTTAAAGTGGACCAACACCCAGGATTTTGACTATCCTGGGTGTTGGTCCACTTAGGTGGGGCACCCCGATCGGGGGTGCCCCGCTGTCTGAAACCCCCCCGATCGCCGCAAAAACTCACCTCTCCCCGCTCCCACGTGACCTCGTCCGGCCAATGACAGCGCTCAGAGCAGCTCTGGTATGCGCGTCCAAAGCTGCTTGGACGCGCATACCAGAGCGCTGTCATTGGCCGCGTCTCTCGCTTCCCTCTAACAGGGAGCGCTCCTGCGCTGGCCATTCACAAAACGGCCGGCGCGGGAGCGCGCCCTGCTAGAGGGAAGCGAGAGACGCGGCCGCGTCTCGCGCATGCGCCGTTGGATCGCCGGTAAGGTGAGGATTGTGGGCCTCCTGGGGGGTTCCTCCCCGCGGGACATCCCGATTTCGGATGCCCCGCGGGGAGGGATCTGATCGGTCCGGGAATCTTATAGATTTCCGGGCCGATCCCCCCTGGGTGTTGGTCCACTTTAAAGCAAGTATTGCCAGGACACCATTACAAATTGCGGTAGCCCAGCTGGCAGTACATTGCTACTGTAAAGTGTATAGAAATATATATATATATATATATATAAATAAACACACATAATAAATACACACTTCGTTGTCTGGTAGATGCACTTAGTTTATATACATGGGATCGCAGACCCCCAGCTGTGTACCAGCAAAGAGACTAGAGACAAGAATTGGCTTCTATTTGGCCGCAGCTCTATTATTAATGCTTTAATTTCAAATGCAGGTGTTGGATTAATATAACTGAATAACCTTTAATACTTAAAGTGGACCAAAAACCAACTCATGCGCAGCCGCTTGTCCAGTCAGCACGCTTTGTATCTGCTGATGTCACATCATCTAAGCCTGTCTAAGACGAGCGGCTCCGAGCATGCTGACGGCCACATCCCAGCTACCCTCTAACAGGGAGCACGCCCATGCCGGCCACCCCCTGCTCTACCAAGAACCCATAACAAGAGGGCGCAACAGTCACTCTAAATTACACTGTAAAATGGGGCAGGAGGGAGGGGAGCTGGCAGGCAGCTGACAATGACTCTAATGGACGGCGAGGGGCAACTTTTATAGTTGCTAGCCATTGTCTTCTATTGAGAGGAGAAGGGAAGTGTTTTGTCTCATGCTTCTAAATAGAAGACAATGGTGTGGCATTATGCAGTAATTCCATCATGGCTGCTCCCATGAACAATACAAATTAGTTAGACTGGATTGGCCCTTTAAGCCAAATGTTAAATTAACACACAATACTATAATAACCTAGTTGCTGGCACTGATTTATAAGCTAGACAATTGACTGCAAAGACCACCCCTTTGTTGTCAGACTCTTTTGTTGGTGAATCGGTGACCCCATATCTCCAATGTTACTTATATAGGAAATGGTTCCAACAGAACACTGTTTTTTGTTAGCTGGGCTTAAACCCAGAAATCGTGCCAAGGAGCAGCGGACCAGTGACCATTCCAAAATGCTGCGTAGCCACAGGGTCCAGCGGAATCCATGCATATGGCCTGATTCAGAGCGTCTCTTGCACGCATTCCCGCTAGGGGAATTACGTCAAAGGACCGTATTTGGTCTATTGTTAGGTAATTCATAGCCATGTTTTTGTGGCCAAGTAGTCCTTTTTTCAGGAAATTACAGTATGCGTACACCAAACAGCGTGTTCACTGTATAGATATGGCTCAAGGCGGCTGTAATTTTACGGGTTTAGCCTGCGCTTGTGCAGGATTCAGAGCCCTGATTTGCAGGTTTTCGGACCTATAAAAGCCGTATGTTTCCGGTCAAAATTATTCCATCTTTTTGCTAGCGGGAAAACTTGAACAGTCTCTTTTTGCTATTGAAAATACAGCCTACATCCTCCACACCTATGATGGAGCCCCTTGACGAGTTATGTGAAGAGTACAAGCGTCTGTAGCAGCGTGGGCTGTTAACCATGTACCTTTCAGAGCTTAGGCATAACCACAGACATCTAGATATCGATCAGATGACCAATCAGTAGCTGCTTGAATTGACCAGACTGAACCGCCTTTCTTTTGAGAAGCTTTACTCAGAGTTGCGGCCATGGTTTGAAGGTATGACCAAATTGGTTGGCTGCCTACAATTTTTATCGAATGGCTCCTTCCAGAGGTTAGGGGAACTGTCAGTTGTCATGTCACAGCCTTCGCTGAGCTGCGCCCTGACTAAATTTCTTAATAGCATGGCTGTCCTGCAGGAGAAATACATCTGTTTCCCTGACAGAATGGCAGCCTAGAATGCAGTGAGGTTGGGTTTTTTTAACATTGCGAATATGCAAGTGTCATGGGCGCCATCGATTGTATATGCATGTGGCCCTGGTTCTTCCAGCTGCTCAGGAGTATATGTTTCAGTATGTTTAGGTCCACATAGCTCCTCCTTGTAGCCCACTTTCCTCTCTTGAGGCTAGCCTAGCTTCCCCTCCCCCCAAACACCTTTTCTGTGTCTCAGTCTTTTTTGGTCCACATTGCTCCTCTCCTCTCTTGAGGCTAGACTAGCTTCCCCTCCCCCCAAACACTTTTTCTGTGTCTCAGCCTGTTTAGGTCCACATAGCTCCTCTCCTCTCTTGAGGCTAGACTAGCTTCCCCTCCCCCAAACAGCTTTCCTGTGTCTCAGTCTGTTAATGTCCACATAGCTCCTCCTTGTAGGCCACTCTCCTCTTGAGGCTAGTCTAGCTCCCCCCCCCCCCCAACACCTTTCCTGTGTCCCATTTGGCCCTTGTTTTACTTTATTTTTTCTGTTCATTTGTTGTTGTCAGTCTTTTTTATTTGTGGCTTCTTTTCAGCAGCCGCAAGATGGGCCGCTCTCTTAATGTTTAATGTGTCGTGGCACCGAATCTTCACTTTTTCTCTGGCTCCTCCTACAATGCATTTATCTTAGGAGTTTATACACCCGTTTTGAGAGTGGCAAGCTGACTAGCAGTTGGCTTGTGGGTAAGTCTGTTTATTGCTGTAGTGGATCTGCCTGTTTATTGTTATGTTGCATTTGCAATTTGTTTTTCTTTCATTATGTGCCCTCTTTTTGTAATTGGTCCAAGTTTATTGTGTTTCCCAACTGTTCTCCCTGCCCTCCATCACCTTGACTGTGCTCATGCCCCTCTTTGAATTTCCCCTTCTCCCGTGTTGCAGTTACAAATGCTTAGTCCAAGCTTCCTGCTTTACCTTTTGCTTGTTTGGCCCTACTCTGTAATACTATTTGGTCTAGGCTGTTTTTATGTTGTGTTGCCTGTTAGTAATTTAATTTCCATTTTCATTTGTCTTTTAGGTGATACAGATTATCCCCTGCTGCCCTGGCTCCTGACGCCCTTCTTAAAGTGGACCAACACCCAAGATTTTAACTATCCTAGGTCTTGGTCCACTTCCCCCGGGGCACCCCCAGATCGCGAGTAAAAACTCACCTCACTTCGCTCCTACGGCGCATGCGCAGCCGCTCGTCCAATCAGCGCGCTCGGAGCCGCTGTGGTATGCGCATCAATGAGACATCTTACCACAGTGGCTCCAAGCACGCTGACGGACGCATCTCGCACTTCCCTGTAACAGGGAGCGCGCCCGCGCTGGCCATTCAGAAATGGCCCACGCGGGCACGTGCCCTGCTAGAGAGAAGCACGAGATGCGGCCGCGGCCCGCGCATACGCCGTTGGATCAGGATCCAGGTAAGGTTTCTGGGCATCCTGGGGGGTTTCACACAGCGGGGCATCCCGATGTTGGATTCCCCACGGGGAGGGATTGGATGGGCCCGGGTGTTGGTCCACTTTTAGGCCCCAGACACCTGGCCAAGAGGCTTATAATGGGGCCCACCGTCGCACAAGAGCTGTAGTTGAGCATGCCTTTGGGCTGCTGAAGACCAGATTATGCTGTCTGGACCACACAGGGGGAGCCCTTCAATACAAGACAGAAAATGTTCATGCCGTGCATCAGCCTGCATAACTTTGCCTTGAGCGAGAGGGTGGTAGCATATTTGGAGGTGACAACCCCTGCTTCTGCTGCAGAGATTCCTGGACATCTGTATGCTGGCACCCTGTACCGTGCAAAGCATTAGCCAGCATTTGGTGGACTTACTCTACTCATGTAATTTTAAATGCAATGGTGACTCCTCACTGCTCATTTACCTTGATCTTTCAGCAGCATTTGACACAGTAGACACAATGTCCTACTTGGCATGCTCCGATCTATTGGCACTAACTACAATGCTCTCTTGCTTTTCTTACTATCTTTCTGAAAGCACCTTCAGTGTATCTTTTGCTGGCTCTACCTCCTCTACTTTCCCGAGTTCCTTAGGGTTCAGTCCTAGGACCTCTCCTCTTTTCTCCCTACACATCGGACAGAATATCGGTAGATTTGACTTTCGGTATCAAATATATGATGATGACACCCAACTATATACTTCAGCCCGCGACCTCACCCCAGCTGTACTGCAGAACACCAATATTATGTCTTCTCTTCATCTAAAACTAAGCCTTTCTAAAACAAAACTACTTGTGTTCTCACCATATATCAACCTACCTCGACCTGACATTTCCCTTTCAGTGTGTGTGGCACCAGCATAACTCCAAAGCATGATGCCCACTGTCTAGGTGGCACATGTGACTCAGATCTGTCATTCGCTCCCCACAGTCAATTGTTTTTCCGTTCATTCCGTTGGCACCACAGACACATCTCTAGAATCCATCCCTTTCTCACAGTGGAAACAACAAAAACTCTCATTGATACAGTAATCTAGATGAAAATGGATCAGGGTAACTCACTACTAACTGCCCCCCCTTACTAAACTCTCTCCTCTCCAATCCATCTTGAATGCAGCAGCTCTGTCTACCACCCTACCAGTGCCCTGCACTCGGCTAATGATATACAGATAACTTCTACCTTAGTTCGAACCTCCCACTCCTGCCTACAAGACTTTTCCCGAGCTGCACCAATTCTCTGGAATACCCTACCCCCATCAATTAGATTGATTAAAAATATCAATAGCTTTATAAGCTCCCTAAAAACACATTTTTTAGGGTAGCCTACCACATCCCCTAATCTAATTCTTCCTCTCAAATCAAACTTCTACATTATTTTTCTGAACCCGATCCGTTATCACTATGCACCAAAACCTTTGGCCTCAAAAAGCACTAAATCAACTTGTGGCTGGCTCATACAGATTGTATATACTGTATTTTTACTTGGATGGCTGGACCTCGCACAAAGCACTTATTACCTTTTGTGTCACCCCCATTCTCCCCTTAGATTGTAAGCTTGCGAGCAGGGACCTCATTCCTTTTGTTTCAATGGATACACTTTTTTTCTTTTTTACTATGTCTTTTTTTATTCTGTTTGTACATGGACCCTCTAATTGTAAAGCACTGCGGAATATGTTGGTGCTATATAAATATTATTGTTAGTTGGCAGTTTTCCTCATCGGTTATCTATCGGAGTAAGATATACCAGCTATGTATTAGTGAAGAAATGTCATTCTTGCATTTCTCCTAAGGCCCTGGATAATTCAGACATTGCATTGAAGCATTAAGCAGGCTTTACGTGCCATGAGCTCAGCTCCTCATGCTGGTTGTTTTGCACTACTTCTCACATAGCCCCAGCCCCTATTGCATTGGGGTAGATGTACCCTGTTGGGAGGGCTAGAGCTGTGTAATCCAGCACTGATGGTACTGCTTGTACATTTGCTCTGTCTGGCTGTAGCAGTCAAATCCCTCTGTGGCAGAAGTGCTTTTGGAGAAAAAGAATTTATAAGTTAGTAATTACTGAGGCCTAAGCTGCCCCTAAATCCCTGTTGGGAGCACCATGTAGGACAGAATACATCAAACAATTTTTCATTAAATATATGGTGAATGTTTGCATCAATTTCCACATGACTCCATGTCTGACTGTTAATACACATGCCAATGAAGGGAGTTAATACCCCTAATGGAGGTTTTGATCTGGGTATCCGGAGCTTATATTACCCCCTGTACTTGTAGGTTGCCGTGCGCCACCCTGTCTTGCAGAGTTTGGGTTCCTCCAATGCTTTCTTTCTCAGGGTGTACCTGTAGATTTTGCCACTCATAATATTGTATCAATTTCTCAGATGGGGTTTTGCAGCTTAAAGAGGAACATTAGACCTTTTCTGATGTTCCTTTCTAAACATCCCTCCCACACTGCCTTTCGGATGTCTAAAACACCAACATCTGTCAGTATGCCTGCGCCGATTCCACCCCCCTTACCTTTCACAGTCTTCTCTTCAAAAGTCCTGCGCTGCTCCTCGGATACCGCGCCGAGTCTCATTGCACTCTATGCAATGACATTGCGCATGTGCAAGATCTGAGGGGGAGGCGTGGTGCATGCTGGGATTCCAATATGGTGCTGCCCGACGGAGAACGTCAGGGAGCGGAGGGATGCTGAGTGCCAATTCGCCTGGAGAGCTAAGCTCAAATGTATATTTTTGGCAACCAGAGAGGCAGGGGGGCCAGGCAAGCAAGGTCTGGGGAGTTTTTATCAACACCCCATGACTAGGAATGTTCCTATTTAAGGATGGCTTGTTTCACCTGCATAGAGAGCTCCTTTGACCGCATGTTCTTTACAGCAAATTCTTCCAAATGCAAGTACCACACCTCAAATCAACTCCAGGCATTTTTATCTGCTTATTTGAGAATGACACAAAGGAATAACTCACACTTGCCCATGAAACAGCCTGACACAATTGTCCAATTACATTTGCTCTCTTTAAAAAAACAGGGTGGCACATGTTAAGGCGCTTAAACTCCTAAACCCTTTATCCAGTTTTAATGTGAATACCCTCAAAGGAAAGCTGAAAATCTGGACTTTGTGTCCATTGTATAAACTATAGCTTGAATATGTTTCAGTAAACCGGTAAAAAAAAAATCGTTAGATCATTAATATTTGGACACCAACTGTAGAATGTGTAAGCCAATTGCTGCCCTATGACAAAAGTACCAGCTCCTAGTTTTAAGTAAAGGATAGAGCAAAATTCTCCTTGGAGGGCACGCTGACCTTGGTGGAAAGTAGAAAAATAGGGTCTGAAGCATCTTCCAAGCCCCTTTGCATAGGCTTCTTACCTTACCTGCTAGGATCCTGGGCTTTAACCCTTCTAGTGCCAGCTACGTGAGTCTCATGTAGCAGCCTCTCCTACCGTTAAGTGCCAGCTACCAAGGGACAATTCCTGCAAGCAGACAGAATGAATTCAATTTCAATCCCAACAGGGACCATAGGATTACATGAAGGACGCACATGAGCACCCCCTGAAGGAAGTCTTAACCAGGAAGACTGAACCAGAGACTGCTAAGGCAAGGTTGACAGGACAGAGCCTGACCCATCAGAGAACTGAGCTGGGGAACCAACTCCGATTCATGCAGAAAACCACACCAGAACCCTGGGAACCCAACAGGTAAGAGAACTAGACTCACCCCAATCAATGTGGGTATGCCATACCCTTCAACAAATAGAAGAAGACGAGGAAGAGGCTTACTCCTAGCCTTCCCATAGTCACAAACACCAAGACAGATAAACCTGTCTCCATCAAGAAGTAAGTTTCAGCAGTCAGGCCGACTAGGTCAGGGACTGTAGATTGGAGTGACGTAAAGGGGGCCCTGAGTGATCAAACTGGCACTCCTGGCAAGGTACAGAACTACTGACCACAGTACCATGTCTGCAACCACACTCTACTAGGTCACCTGGGGGCCACCAGAATCACTGGTCCCCTTACCAGAGCAATCTTACTCAGAACCCTGCCTAGCAGAGGGAATGGAGAAGGACATACAGAACCGAACGTCCTGTCAAGACGGTACTAAAGGCATCCGGACCACTGACATAGGATCCTGGGACAGGGAAACAAGGCCGATAGCCTGTGAAGGTGACAGAACCCAACAGATCCACGACTGGTTGGACTCCATAGCGACACGGGGATTAGCACATCCTGATGCAGAGGGGCTCCGCCGGAGCTAATATCACTAACAAGCAGGGAGCACTGTCTCCACCCAGAAAGGGAACATAGACACTCCCTGGAAGGTCCGCCAGCTCCAGGCCCCTTCCAATGATTAATGTAGGACATCTGTCGTCAGACGAACCGAGCACCCCCAGACTGGCAAATCCAGAAGGGGAGTGGTCAAGCGAGATAGAGCCAACTGAAAAACGCTCACTGTTTAGAATTCAATAGGCGTAAGGACCTTCTAAGGGCCCCGCCACCACCAGAATCGCAGGGAGTTTCAGAAGAACCCTCCCCCTTCAACCTGAAAGGTTGGCATCCATGGTGACCATTTCCAGGAAGGGGCAAGAAGGAACTGCCCTCAGACAGGTCCCTCGAGTTCATCCACTTTCAAGAGAAAACCCGTAATACAGGTGGGAAGGCCCACAGACCCTGCTCCAGGGGTGCTGGATCCCTGTCCTGTGTTACCAATAGAAGTCGCAGAAGAGCTCAAGGGGAACTGAGCATAAGGGACCTCTTCCGAGCAAGTTAACAACGGGCCCACCAGTTGCATCCCTGCCTGGTGTTAAGAGACCGGAACAGCAATGAGGGACTGGGCCCATGAGACCAGATTGCCCACCTAATTGCTGAGAAGAGGAGAATCTGGTTTGAACCTAATCCAGAATCATTCCTATTAATGGAGTTACCACTTTAAGGGAACAGCGAGGACTCGGGGTGATTGAACACCCATCCAAATGACTCCCAATGGACCCACCAGCCGGGTATCCAACTATCCTGACGCAGAGACAGGGAAGTGAGGAAGGGCGTCCGGGTAGACATCGCGCGGACGCCCCTTGGTCTCATCAGAGACATCACCATTGTCAGCACCTGAGTGAACACTCTGGGAGTTGAAGAGAAGCCAGATAACAAGGCCACAATTAACAGTGTTGGACTTCCAACACGAACCTGAAGAGCCTCAGAGACCTGAGGGCACAGGGATGTAAACATAAGCATTGTAGAGTTCCCCAGACGGCAAGAAGCCCACTGGGCGCAAGGTGCTGATGGCCCAACTCAGAGTTTCCATGCAGGAAACTGCCTGTAATTTGAGAATTGCTGTGAATCCAGAATGGGCCAACCCGACCCATCCTTTGGGGGATTGTGGAAAGGTGGTATAGCGGCCCTTGCCTCTGCCTATTACGGGCAATCTGCAAGAGACCCTCAGACCTTGCAGGCCTAGCATGGCCTGTGCCAGCAACTGAACAGCGGCAGGGACCAGGAGTACCTGGGACCTGATAAAAAACTGGGGAAGGCTGTGCAGCAAACGCTGTCCTGTATCTGGAGGGCACAACCTCCTGAATCCACCAGAATGAGGCGAGATGCCTCCTGATAAGAGCAAGGTGCTGCAGCCATCCCCTCACCCAGACGGGCGAGGGCGCCCCATCATGCTTGAGGGGGTTTGGTGGAAGATTTGGGCTTAGCACCGCCGGAGGGGCCAGATCGTTGTCTGCTGCTCGTGGGGCAGGAGTCTGCACGAAAAATCCGGAAGGACACCCCTGGTTCTTGTTTAACACTAAGGTAGGGGGGAGGAGGGGTGCCCCTGCCCCGAGGGGGCCGAGACGGCCGTCTGCGAAGGGGCGATTTGCCCTTTTTACCGAACAGGTCTAGACGGACCCCAAATAGGCGTTGCCCTCTAAAGGGGAGCCCAGTAAGAGTCTTTTTAGTAGCATCATCAGCACCCCACTGTCGCAACCAGACCAAGAATAGCCACCGCAAGGGCGGAAGTTCTTGCACACATTCTAATCGCGTCATCCAGCGCTAATAGAATACATTTCACAAATACATCTGTCAGGACTGTACCGGACACCTGTCTGTCTTGAGCTGGTAATCCCCAATCTCCACCGCCTCTTCTGCCTATAGACAAGTCCCGGCTTGTAGGAGACACGGGTAATGCCTCTCCCACTCGGTTACCCCCAGGACTTATAGGGCGCAAAGATTACCAGCTTAAGGTGGAGACTGATGAACGGGCAGTCCCAAATGAGGATGCCGGATGGCGGAAGTCCAAATACAGGCCGAGGTCAAACCGGGAGGTCACGGGGCGAGGTATCCGAAGGAGGTAACGAAGAATAGTCAAACGAGCCGAGGTCAAATCCAGGAGGTCACGGTGCGAGGTATCAGAGGGGTCAGGCGGAATCGTGGTCAGGCAAGCGAAAGGTCAGGGCAGGCAGCAAGCGAGAGAAGTCGAAGTCCAAAGCCGAATAATAACGAGAGACAATATAAACACACTTCCAGAACCCAGAGGCTATAACGGGCACTGGGATACTGAAGCAGTATAGCTTTATAGGGAATACTGGCCATTGGGGAAAGGGGACAATGGAGGGAATCAAAATGATTGGTGCATACATAGAAAATGGGATCGGTCCCAGGAGCTGGACGGCCCAGGCCAGACAGGCCGACCAGTCCCTGGGTCCGATCCCAGGATCCAGCCACAGATAGGTTATTTCAAACTCGCCCCCGGCGGGCGCGCTGGGGGAAGCGCCGCCGGGAGGCATAAAGAAGACGTGCTCGCGCGCGCGTGCGCGAGCACGTTGAGAATCGGGCGCGCCCTCGCCAGGAGGAGGAAGCGCCGCATCACAGGGGAGAGCAGCAGGGCCGCGCAGCCGCGCGGAGCGGGCTGCGACGCGGCCACCAACGGCGTCCTGCACCGCCAGCCCCTGGTCCCTACGACGGTGCCGAGGAGCTGGCAGACCCGGGGACCGTCGGGCAGCAGCCCGCCGGGGGCCACCCGACAGCGCGCCGCGGGACCAGGAACGGCGATGAGGTAAGTGTCTAACAACATCACAATTGGAGAGTGCATTAAACACCTCCCAGGGGAGATCCTCGGGGTGATGATCAAGCAATTTTTTGATGAGGGTTCTAGCGGCCACTGCAGTAATGGCTGCGGCACAGACCGGGCGCAGCGCCGTCCCAGCACAAGAAAAGGCATGGGAGGCCAGCAGCTCAATGCCCCGGTCCTCAGCATCCCGAAGGGTACTATAAGCAGGGGTTGTAATAAAGGGGGGGTTAGGGACCCCTATGAACGGCGCATCCACCACGGGGGGTGATGACCAACAATTAACCACCTCAGGGGGAAAAGGGTATTTCCTATCCCAGTCCCCTGGAACCCCTGGAAGTTTACTGGGGCATTCCCATTCCTTGAGCACAAGGGCATGGAAATTAGCCTGCTCTAGAAATTCCAAACGTGCAGTCGCAGTATGGAAACGCTCTCCCCTCTAGGCTTGGGGACCTGACCGGGGGGAGAGATAGACAGTGCCTTAAAGACCTTAATCAACAAGTCGTCAGTGTCACACTGGCCCCAGTATTCAGGGCCAGAATCGTCATGACTCCTCGGCCTCTCATCAGATGAGCCTGAGTCAGAGAACAACTCCCCTTCATCAGAAGGGGTATAGTCACACAGAGTAGCAAACCCCTCAGTTCTCATAGAACATACAGAAACATGAGGCGACAGGTGCCGCTTTCTACCAGGGCCCATTCGCTCTGACAACCTAGCAATAATCTGTTCAGCCGTGGGTAGTCTGGAAGGCCCAGCGGGCTGCAATTCCCCACTTGTAGGCGACTCAGCAGGAGTGAGATTTAAGCCTGGGGAGATAGGTGAATTGAAGCTAGGTGTAGCCACTGGCCGACCAGATTGCAGGGCCAGGGGTTGCTCGGCGCAGGGTACGCAGACCCGTGCCCTGTCAGCATCAGCATGGGGTTGTCCACACGCTATACACCGCCAGTCTTGTCCCAAAGGGACCCCGGTCACATAATTCTGAGATGCCTCCATATGGTGATTATTCAAGGCACAATATGCCAGTAGGGATTTACACTATAAGTAACCCTGGATGCCCCAAAGATCCGCTAGGGAAGTGGGAGAATATTACAAGGCCCGCTATAATTTTACACCGGGCCGGGAGAAGCCAATGGTGTTCACCAGTCTGAAAGACATAATGGGAATAAGGGGTGTCAGAACCATGCGCAGTAATCAAGGATAATGAAAATCGCCCGCGAGGGCACTTACAGACCAAGGGAGGAGGAAGACCGCTACCACGAGTGCGTGCGACCAGCATCAAAATAGAGCCAAGCGAACCTCGAAGGGCGTGCCAGAGCGGCCTGTGATGCGGAGCGCGCCAACCAGGTCCCCGCCCCCCCGAAGAGCGCGAAGCTCTGAGATAGTTACAAAGTTGTCATGAGGAGCGAAGTGTATGGCACACTTAGAAAAAATAATTTGCCAATGAAGACGCCGCCGCCCGGCGCAGCACACCCAGTAAAGGAAGAGGTGCGCGCGGCGGCGACAAATACACTAGTAAAGAGTAAAAAGCGCGGTTCTGACCCCAGGAATACCAGTCCGAGGCAAGACTAAGGCCATAACGTGTAAAACATACACTAAGACCACCACACCCCCCCCTTTCTTTCCCCCCGGGCTATGGGGGAAATGAGGGAGGATGGCGACCCTTTGTACAGGGCCCACCGCTACACGGGGCATGGGGCAATAGTGCGGGAGGGGCATCCCCTAGAGGCTCACCATCAGCCTAAACATCCTACCCTTTGGTGGGGGACTGCGGTGGAGCATGGCTCCGTTAAGCACGCATAGTGCTGCCTACCTTCACCCGACCAGCGCAGTCCAGGCACATCACAGGGAGGACAGGTGGGAATAGTCCAACAGGGCCGCAGGCTTTGGTAGCCCCACTCACCTGCGAGAGAGTGATACTTCATGTCTTCGCAGTCAGCACTGCAGAGAAATCTGGGGATTTGTGGGAGGTCCCTGGGTATTTGAAGGGCCGGAAGGAGCATGTTTTTCCATGTCCTGCAGTGCAGCGCCATCTGGCGGAGGATAACCCAAGTGTAAGTATTATATCTCGAGCAGGACGTACTGTATACTAAAAATAAGACAATTCTGTGAGTACTCACCTGTAGAATTGTTTTTGTTCTTGCATGGCACGGCCTGCTTCAGTATTCATAACAGTTGGGTTATTCCGCCACAAGGTGGCGCAGTGTACTGCAGAAGAGCTGTGGCATCTCCTGGCCCCCTATAAAAATGGGATTAACCATAGAGTTCCCAGCGTAGACAAGCAGTTAGACAAGAAGCCGGGAGAGAATAAAGGTAAAAAATTAAAAAGAAAAGGACAGAATACATGGGGTGTGGCCTGGCCATGAAGGAGTGAGGACGTGCGGCTCCTAGCTCTGCTGTTACCCCTTATCATATAGCTGATTTAGGCTCCCGAAATCCCCTCTGACTTGGCGCGATGGGGAGTGGGAGGAAGAAGAAAGCCGGGGGGTTCGCGAGAAAGCCACCAAAGAAGGATATTGGAAGCTTCTTCGGCCTCCGGGATCCGACGGGGCAGAGAGCCCAGCCATCCAAGATGGCGCCCAGCCGGCCTTGTGCGGGTGAGGAGCGCGCGGAGACCCGCCGTAAGGCTACAGGAGCGGTGCTGGAGCGCGTGGATCCCCCTGACCATGTGAGCCCCTTGCCTACCTGTACACCCGGTGCTGGATGTGCGGCGGGAGCAGCGGCCGTGATGTCCTCGGGAACCCGTCGTGACGTCACCGGACGGCTGCGCTGAGGAGGCTGAGATGAGCGGAGCGGAGCCTCGCTGCGGCCTGGAGGCCGCCTAGCTGATGGCGCGCCGGGCTGGATCTGTATTGGCCCGACCGGAGACTGCCATCCCTGCAGCTGGTTCCTGTCCGTCGGAGGCGTTGATGGAGGTTAGTGCGGTGGGTGCAGCGAGGCTGGAGCCTCGGGGACCGGACTGTGAGAAGCCCCCGCCCTCCCCCTTGTGTGTGTCAGCTCCCTCTGCGCCCTCCTTGCCACGCAGTTGTCTGGCATCTCAAGGCGCTCTGGATAACTCAGGGCAGAAAGAATTAAAGGGGCATGCCAGTGAGTCACCATCCCCACAGCTTAACCCCTCGGCCCCTGAGTGGTTGTCCCCAGCCCACTCTCCGCTTGCAACTCGTGCATGGGGGGATAGTCCGTCCCGGTCGCCACCTATTTCTCCTGCCTGGGGAGACGGTTCTGCACGGAGCCCTCGGATTGTCAGGGCGGATATCCATCCAACTCCTAGGGGCGCTGGGATTATCTATGCACCTCCGCATGCCTCTGTGGAGACCTCACCTTTGGGCTGGTCACCTGGCCCCGACATCGACATGCCAGATGATGAATCCCTGTTGCGCACTCGTATGGGCGGATCAGGGGACCCAGAGCGTGCTCAGCAACCTGCTTCTGTAATGGGATCTTGCGATTCTCGATTTGGGATGCCCTCGGCTCGGGCTCCGGCTGGCCAGCTATTCCCACAGTCTCCTATTGATCCTAGTCTTAGGGATCTTCTACACTGTCTTCCAACGAAAGCTGAGCTCAAAGCTGATTTGGAGGCTGTGGCTACAAGAATTGAGCGAGCCTTACGCAGAGAAATAGAGGACCTCCAGCAAAAATCTTCTGCTTTGGATACTAGAGTGGCATCACTGGAGGAGTCCCGTTCGGACTATGACGCGCGTTTAGCGACCCTTGAGAGAAACCAAGCGGTGCATCAGCAACAGTTGGTCGATGTCAGGCTCCAGACGGACGACCAAGAGAACAGAAACAGACGCAATAATTTGAAGCTCCGCGGCATACCGGAGTCCGTTAGATCGGAAGACCTGTGTATTTGAGTGACAGAATTATTCAATGGCCTGATGGGAAAGCCGCCGGACGCTGAGCTGATTATTGATCGAATTCATAGGGTGGCGGGGCGCCCGGCAGGGGATCCTCAGGCTCCTAGGGACGTTTTATGCAGAATCCATTTTTTTTATGTCAAAGAGGAGATCCTGCGCTTGGCCTGGGAGAAAGGGAAAATTGGATTCCGGGGCTTTCAAGTTACGATTTTACCAGACGTGTCGTGTCGCACCCTGCAGATGAGACGCTTGCTGCGGCCTCTCCTTGACCGGATACTGGAGGTCGGCGCGTCCTACAAGTGGGGTCACCCATTTCACCTTGTGGTCTGCAAGGACAATTCCACATATGCCCTCAGAAGCAAGGCGGACCTTCCGGGCCTGTTTATTTTCTTGGAGTTAGACCCCTTCCCGGTCCCGGACTGGCTGGTGTTCGATCCCCCTCCTCCTATGCCACAGCAGGCGCCTCGGAGACCCCGGATGATCAGGGGTCATAGGGGTGATGCCCCTGGGCCGATTCGTGGTCGTTAGCCCCGCCCATTCCCCTTTTTGTTTCCACATCTTATCCATCATCCTCATTTTCTCCTGTTGCCGTTTTGATACCTCTTTCACCCTGATGATGGATCCCCTCCCCCGGCGGCCCTTTATGTGCCGCCCCTGCCCTCATGGAAGTGACTGTTTCTCCTAGCAACTTTTATGATAAGGACTTATGCAGTGACTTCTGCGCTTTGCTTTGATTTTCTGATCGGGCTTCTGGTCGGTGGGCGGGTGTGCGCCTAGGGGGGGTTTATTACTTATTATTGTTTATAGTTTATTGCCTGCTGTTTTATACTTGTTTTCCTCCTCCCCCCTCCCCTTGGCCCCCTGGGTGGGCTGGCTCCCTTCTCTGCCCTATCCGCCGTATGTTGTGGTGGGGGTGGGGGGCGCTGCTGGCCTGCCCACGGGCCGTGGGGTGGGGCGAGGTGGATATGATATGTACTTGTATTTGGGGGTTTCTTAGAGGGAGGGGTGACCCAGAGTTGTTCTACTCCTGCTGGTGGGTGGTTTCCCCTGGGGCTGTTTTGAATTGTTGTTTGCATGTTACCCAGTCCTGGGTCTGTCCTGGGCTTTTGGGGTGAGGAGGGGGGGATGTTGGAGAAATATGGTGGGCACCCCCTCGATGTTATTAGAGGTTCAATGTTCTACGGATAGTTCGGGACTGGGGAGCCTAATTAATACTTTGAGCATCTTGGGGTGGCTCCTGAGTGGTTAGGCTACCTCCACAACTACTGTTCTGCGCCATCCTATTGGACCCCGTCCGGTAGGTACGCGTGGTTTTGAGGGCTTGCCCTCTACTCTGTCTCTGCCCTCCTCTGTAAGGTAGGGCTTTTTTGGTTTCTCTCCTCTACTCTTTTTTCTACTTTCTCGTTTGTTTCCTGTCTCACAGATTTTCCGTATTTCTCTTTGTTTTCTGTGTATCTCTGTTCCCCTGGGGTTCGGCCCTTGCCCTAGTCTTTACAGTCTTGGTCTCTCCCGCCCGTGTCCCACTGGTCCCCGCAGCATCTCTTCCCCCGAGTTGTGGTTCTAGTTTTGGGCTGGCATGGCGGGCATCCGGATTTGTACCTTTAATGCTAGAGGGTTGAATGTCCCTGAGAAGAGAGCTAAAATATACGGATTTCACAAGGAGAGGGTGGATATCCTTCTGTTGCAGGAGACGCACTTCTGCAGGGGGAAGATCCCGGAGATTAGGAACAGGTATTACGATAGATGGTTCCATAGCTCCAATCCGGAGAACAAATCTAAGGGGGTTTCTATTGCATAAGGGTGTCCCCCTGGAACCATTAGAATCGAAAACGGATCCAGATGGCAGATACATCTTTCTCAAATTTACGCTTTCAGGGGCTAGGTACACCCTTGCTAACTTGTACTTACCAAATCAGGCTCAGGTGGAGGTTGGTCTCGGGATACTTCGTACTCTAGAGGAGTTCTCAGAGGGTACTTTGGTGTTGGGAGGAGACCTCAATTTGGCCCTTGACCCGTGCCTTGATTCTTCCCAAGGTAAATCGGGGACACCCTACTCTAAATTGCATAAGTTGCGGGATGCGCTTCGCACCCTTCAGGTAGTTGATACCTGGAGGGTTCAGCATGGGGGGGCAAGAGATTACACATTTTTTTCCCACCCCCATAATACATATAGTAGGTTGGACTATATCTTTCTCAGTCACCATGCGCTGTCGCGTGACCCTGATACCTCTATTGGACAGATTCTGTGGTCGGACCATGCCCCTGTCTTCTTGAGCCTCCCTACTCCGGAAGTTGCCCCTAGACAATACAGCTGGCGCCTGAATGATAACTTGTTGAAAGATGCCATGTGTCTAGCTGAAATTAAAACTTCCATAACCAATTTTCAACTTGATCATGAGCATGATCAGACCCCGCTTCCGTTGCAGTGGGAGGCCCTATAAATGTGTACTTCGTGGGGTCTTCATTAAGCATGGATCTATGCTTAAGAGGGAAAGGACGAAACAGATCGAGGCTGCCCTGGCACGTATTGGGGAGCTGGAGGAGGTGCACAAGACCGCTCCCGGGCAAGCTGTCTTGAGGGAGTTATTGGACGCTAGGCAGGGTCTGAAGAGCCTCTATGACCAGTGTTTCCTCAAGTACCGGGACAGGTTCAGGGCCCGCATTTATGAACATAGTGACAAGTGTGGTAAGATGCTTGCCAGGTCTCTTCATCCCAGACAGGGTTGTACGTTCATCCCAATGATTAGGGGGGAGGGGGAATCAGAGCTCCACAAAACTACTCAGGTAGCCGGGGAGTTCCAAACCTTTTACTCTAAACTTTACAACCTTGAATCCACGTCGCCCAAAGACTCATGCCAGTCGGAGGGCACCCCAATAGTGGACTATATTAGTGATACAGCCCTCCCAACTCTTCCCCCTGAAGACAGCGACCCACTTGAGGATCCGTTTGATGTGAAGGAGGTACTTAAGGCTATAGGGGATGCCCCTGCAGGTAAAAGTCCAGGCCCTGATGGGTTTACCCCCAGATTTTATAAAGCATTGGGGGCTTTGGTTGCTCCCTTTCTGGTTAAGATGTTCAATTCCATTTCCGACGACTGTTTCTTTCCAAGACAGGCCTTAGAGGCTCACATCACGGTCATACCCAAACCCGGCAGAGATGCCACCCTACCTGGAAACTACAGACCTATTTCGTTGATCAATGTAGATTTGAAGATATATGCTAAAATTATCGCCCTTAGGATGCAGCCATTGCTCCCCTCCCTGATTAATACAGACCAGGTGGCATTTGTTTCGGGAAGGGAGGCGAGAGATAATACCATCAAAACGATTTCCCTCATACAGTACGCGCGGTCGCGGGCTATCCCTGCGTGTGCGCTGGCAGTGGACGCTGAGAAAGCGTTTGACAGGGTACATTGGGGTTTCTTGAAGGCTACGCTGGAACAGTTGGGCTTGGGCCCGATTATGTTGGCTAGGATTATGGCTCTATACCAGGACCCCACTGCAAAAGTGAGGGCCAATGGCTCCTCGTCTGGTCCCTTCCGTATTCGGAACGGCACTCGGCAGGGATGCCCCTTGTCTCCACTGCTTTATGTGCTGGTGATGGAGCATCTTGCCAACGCTTTGAGGATGAATTCATCAAAGGGGTCGTCTGTGGGGGAAGGGAGCATAAGCTCTCTCTCTTTGCGGATGACCTACTCATGTATATTACTTCTCCTCACATAACCATGCCCTCTGTTTTAGCGGAGTTTAAACGCTTTGGCGAACTGAGCAACTTCAAAGTGAACCTATCCAAAACGGAGATCCTGAACATCTCCCTGCCTACTGAAACTCAACGTCTTTTGCAGGTAAACTTTCCCTTTAGGTGGCAGAGAGAGGCTATTAAGTATTTGGGTGTTCAGATACCCTCTGACTTGGGGGCACTACATAAACTTAACTACGCCCCACTTTTGCACAATCTCTAGCCTCAATTCCTATAGTAAGAAGCAACACTCATGGCTAGGCCGTATAAATATCATCAAAATGGACATACTCCCGAGGTTTTTGTACTTGTTCCAGGCGGTCCCTCTGGCCCCAGAACGGGGTTTCTTTCAATCCCTCCAGAGGGTCTTCTTTAAATTTGTTTGGGGTAGTGGGAAGCCCAGGATTCGGCGGGAGACGCTTTTTAGATCTAAATCGTGGGGGGGACTTGGGGTTCCGGATCTTCGGACATATCACGCTGCCTCGGTGCTGGTCCGCCTTTCAGATTGGTTTCACCATAGAGATGATAAATGTTGGGTTGGCTTGGAGCAGGCCATCTCCCCTCTCAATCTGGTGGCCTTGCCTTGGATTGACCCTTCCTCCAGACCTGGGACTCAGGATCTGCCCTATTTGGTGGGCCCTCTATTAAAGATATGGGATAGATTTTTGAGGCGGGGAGGACTGTCACTCAGGCCGGGACCCCTTACCCCTCTATTTGACAACCCGTTATTTCCACCTGGGATGCATGTTCGGTCCTTCCTCACATGGGATATGTCTCAGGATGTCAGATTGGGTGATATAATATCAGGGGTCCCCCCTCCCTCGATGACATGCGGGCTCGAGGAGAAACTAGGAGTATCTCTTGGTTTTTACACGCTCAGCTGGTGGCATATATCAAATCTATTACGCCAAACTCTTGCCTGTCCTGCCCTCTTACGCCTCTGGAGAGGGTGTTGCGGGACCCTTCTCCTCCTAAACATGTGATCTCTCTTCTTTATAAGATTCTTCGGGACGAAGAGGAGGATGGAGAGCTGCCTCGGTATTGTGGGAAGTGGGAGGAGGACCTGGGACAGATATTCGAGCCTGATGACTGGGAAAAATCCTTTACACTCACCCATAGTTTGTCAGTAGCTTCTAGAGCTCAGGAACGGAATTATAAAATCTTGGCAAGATGGTATAGATGTCCGTCGGATCTTGTGAAATTTGGGGGGGCTGACACTGGGGATTGCTGGAGGTGTGGCGGGGCCCAGGGGACTATGTTACATATCTGGTGGGAGTGCTCGATGATACGGGCCTTCTGGGAGGGAGTATTGGGAATTTATGAGCACTTGACGCTTGAAAAGATCCCTCACACCCCACAGGTTACTCTCCTTTCGATGATCTCCGGGTCAGTATCAACAACTAAGAAGGGGCTACTGAGACATTTGCTCACGGCCGCTAGGTCGGTGATACCTAGACATTGGCGTACCACTATTGTTCCATCTTTGGTGGAGTGGTACGGGGAGGTTGAGAGCATTAAGAGGTTGGAGGAGTTGACTTTGGAGGGGATGGAAGGGGGCACCCAGAGGTTTCTCAAGACATGGACATTATGGGAAGTTTCTCGGGTCACCCCCGACTTTCAGATGTTATTGGAGACCGGATGAGTTTAGGGGCGGTGGGGTGGTGGGCGCGGGTAGGGCCTTTTGGTTACTGTAATAGACTTTAGCTGGGGGGGGAGTTTGGATGGACTGCAGGTTTGGAATCCCAGATGTTCTTGTTCTTCTTGCTCTTGTCCTTGTTCTCGTCTTGTCCTGTTTTGTCTTGTCTTACTTTATCTCCCCCTTTTTTCTTTTTCTCTTTGTTTCTATCTCCTTTTCGGATCACTAGGGGATGGCCTAGGTTACTGTACATCGGATTCGGGTGAAGGGACATGCCTGTGGCAAAAGAGTACCTGTTTCTGAGGGGTGATCCGGTTGATGTACTAGGTGCCCTTGGTGTCTGCTGGTGGACACCCTGGGTCTGGTCCTTTCGGGTACCCTGCCGGGATCGAGACTTACCAGGGCCCTCTTATATAGTTTGGAATGGTGTCCCCTTTCATTGAAGCGGCTGTGTCATTCTCACCCTAGGATCCTCTTGCTATTGTTCTGTGTTTTTTTTTATTCTCTCGCTTGTATATTTTCTGAAAAATTCTTAATCAATAAAGATATATTGAAATAAAAATAAAAGAAAATAACCCCAATTAACTTGGAACAATCACCATAAAGAGGCAACCAAGAATAACGATAACAAAGGTGGAGTGAAGCAGGCTGTGCCATGCAAGAACAAAAACAATTCTACAGGTGAATACTCACAGAATTGTTTTTTTCTTTATTGCATGGCACGGCCTGCTTCGGTATTACTAACAGTTGGGACATCCAAAAGCAGTGTCCAAAATTAGGGTGGGATCCCCAATGAGTAACAGCCGGCAGTGCAAGTCACTACTGCCTGAAGCACCTTGCGGCCAAAAGCAGCATCCGCTGAGGCCTTAAAGTGGACCAACACCCAGGATTTTCACTATCCTGGGTGTTGGTCCACTTCCGTGGGGCACCCCGATCGGGGGTGCCCCGCTGTGTGAAACCGCCCAGAAAGCCCCAAAAACTCACCTGACCCCGCTCCCACGTGACTCACTCCACCAATCACCGCCGACGGACAAGGTGAGAGCGCCCGCCCCCGCCTCTCGCACGTCCCTCTTACAGGGAGCGCGCCCGGCTAGAGGGATGCGCGAGAGGCGGCGGCCCGCGCATGCACCGTTGGAACGAGGAACAGGTAGGATTTGCGGGCGTCCTGGGGGGTTTCACACAGCGGGGCACCCCCGATCGGGGTGCCCAGCAGGCAGGGAGCTGATCGGCCTGGGAATCTTATAGATTCCCGGGCCGATCAGCGGTGGGTGTTGGTCCACTTTAACATCAACCTTGTAAAACTTGGAAAAAGTATGAACAGAAGACCAAGTAGCGGCCTTGCAAACTTGTTCAACAGAAGCTTGGTGCTGAAAAGCCCAAGAAGCACCAATAGCACGAGTGGAATGAGCAGTAATTCTAAAGGGAGGTTCCTTCCCCTTAGCAGAATAGGCTTCAACCACCGCCTGACGGATCTACTTGCTGATAGTGGATTTAGCCGGAGGCAAACCCTTCCTAGGTCCAGAAGTGAGAACAAAAAGAGCATCAGATTTCTCGAAAGGCTCAGTAGCGACCAAATAAAACAGAGCCCATCCAGAGAATGCAGTGTCCACTCCTTGGAATTAGCAGGATTAGGACACAATGAAGGCAAGACAATGTCCTGACTGAGATGAAAGGCAGACACCACCTTAGGTAAGAAATCCGGCTTAAGCCGAAACACCACCTTATCGTGATGCCTCTCAAAATAAGGAGGTTTGATGGAAAGCGCCGCCAGCTCAGAAACTCGCCTTACAGAAGTGATAGCCACCAAAAAGGTTACCTTAAGAGTCAGAATGGGCAAAGCAGCCCCACGGATAGGCTCAAAGAGAGGACCCTGCAGAGCAGACAACACCAGATTCAAGTCCCAGACTGGTAGCATAAGCTTACGAGGTGGACGCACATGAGTAACACCCTGGAAAAAAGTTTTTTTTTTTATATATTCTTTATTTATGCATGTTCAAGACAAGATACAAACATTTAGAAGATACATAAAAAGACAGCATTGAAATATAACCAGCAAGAATGGTACAGCGTAAAAAAAAAAATAAAAAAAAAAAAAGGAAAATACAGGAATTATTAAGTAAACTTCCTTGTGGTCCATTTTCTTTAACCAAATCAGCGCCCGACCTAGCTGCCAAGACGCCCGTCCCAAGGGTCCGGGACCTATATTCGCCCCACGGGCTCAAAGCAGACAATCCAAAAGCACTGTACCCAGGAGAGAACCAGCAAACAGGGAAAAGAAGGAGAGAGAAAAAAGAGAAGGGAAAGCAGAAGTAGGGTAATATCGGTATCCCTTGTTCATGCTACTACTGATTTCGTTCGACTAGCCCCTTATAATCTGTTGAGAATGTAAATGCGTCCCAGCCCCTCCATCTGAGGCGATGCGCCTCCGATGTTTCGTTGCGCTCAGCAATGATGCCCTCAAATCGCTCCATCTCCGAGACTTTGTTAAGCCAGATCAGGATGCTCGGTGGATCAGATTTCTTCCACTGCATGGGAATGCACGCCCTAGCCGCATTGATTAATTGACCTATTATGGACCTCTGGTATCCTTTGGCGGGTATCTCTGAGTGGTGGAGAAGGAAGAAGGCCGGGCCCCCCGGTATCTCCTCGCCCAGCACCCTCTCCATTGTTTCCTTGACCGTAGACCAGAAATCGCGCACCCCCGGGCAAGACCAAAAGATGTGTAGGAGATCCCCCCTCTCCTGCCCACATCGCCAGCAGAGAGGTGACACCTCTGGGAACCATCTGTGAAGGGAGGTGGGCACTCTATACCACCCGGTTAGAATTTTATAGTTGCACTCTTTGTATTTAGTGCATCTCGCCGTTTCATGAGCCAGCTTAGCTATTTTAGTCCATTGTTTTGGGGTAAAGGGAATGTCCAAGACATCCCCCCACTTGGAGATGAAAGGCGGCGCCTCTAGGTTTTCCGGACTGGTCAGCATCTTATAAGCGGAAGAGAGTACATGTCTTACAGGGCCCTTCTGTTCACATAGCCTCTCAAATGTGGTGAGCCCTCTATCTTCCCGGAACTCCCGTTTGAGAGTTGAGAAAAAGTGTCTCAACTGAATGCCCTGCCAGGTACTCCATCTTGGCAAACCCCATACATCTGCCAGATACTCCAGTGACTCCCACATTCCCCGACTCTGGAAGTGACAGACCCTACCCACCCCTCCCCTCAGCCATCTCTCCACCACCCCACCCGAGACCCCGGGCGGGAATGCCGGGTTGCCCAGGACCGGGTACATCGGGGAGAAAGCCGGAGAGATGCCGCTGTGCGACCTACATCTCTGAAAGATTTTGATGGTAGCCCCGATCGTCGGGTGTCGCGCCATAGTCCCCGTGTGCTGCTTGGGCAACCAGGGTAGGAATTTTAACGGGAGGGGAGTGTTGCTCTGTTCGATCTGTACCCACTGTTTATCCTGCGCGTGTCTGCACCAGTCTATTATCCGGCACAGGTGCGCGGCAGAGTGGTACAGGCGCGGGTCCGGAAAACCTATCCCTCCATTCTCTCTTGATCTGCTCAGAGTACTTTTCCCAACCCTGGGATTCTTCCCCAGCCATATAAATCTACCAAATAAGGCGCCCATTCTCTGCAGGAAGGCACCGGGGACCTCCACCGGGAGCGCCTGTATCAAGTATAACAGACGCGGCAGTAGATTCATTTTTAGGGCATTGCACCTCCCAAACCACGACAGCCTCTTGTGGGCCCAGGTCTCCGTGTCCTTGGTGAAGCTCCGCAACAACGGGGGGAAATTAAGTGGGAAGATCGTGTCCAGCGACCTACCCATCCTTGTGCCCAAGTATGTGATGTGGTCACTCGCCCACTTAAATGAGAAGGCGTTCTGGAGGGCAACCTCCCTGCCTCTCTGTAGATTAATATTCAGGGCCTCCGATTTCTGCAGGTTGATTTTATAATTCGAGACTTCCTTGTATGCATCTAATTCTCGCATTAAGTTTGGGAGAGTGACCTCAGGACACGACACAAAGAAGATCAGATCATCTGCATATGCCCCCACTTTATAGTGACCCGAGGGCAGGGCTACACCCTGGATGTTGGGGTTAGCTCTTACCCTACAGAGAAAGGGTTCCAGGGTCAGGATAAAGATGAGCGGCGAGAGGGGGCAGCCCTGCCTCGTCCCATTCCCGATACTGAAAGGCTCCGAGAGTAATCCATTGACTCTCACCACTGCCGAAGGGCACTGGTAGAGGCTAGTTATCCAAGACAGCATTCCTGGCCCGAGACCCACATGTCTCAGGACCCTTTTCATGTAGTCCCACTGGACCCTGTCGAAAGCCTTTTCAGCATCGGTGGCAAGGAGGATCGCAGGGATCTCTCTTTTGTGAATCAGGTCTATGAGGTTTAAGACTTTAATCGTGTTGTCCCTTGCCTCTCTATACGGCATAAAGCCCACCTGATCCAGGTGGATAACGTGATGTAGGTGGGGGGACAGTCGGGTGGCCAATACTTTAGCGAAAAGCTTTATATCTGTGTTGAGCAGGGAGATAGGCCTGTAGCTGGAGGTCTGTGTTGGATCTTTACCCTCTTTCGGAATGACGGAGATCTGGGCCCGGAGGCTGTCGCATGGAAGGGACGCCCCTGCAGGGATAGAGTTTAGCGCCTTAAGGAGGTGTGGTGACAAGATCTCCGCGAAGGTTTTATAGTAGAGCAACGGAAGCCCATCGGGCCCTGGAGTTTTCCCGTTCGTGGAGTTCTTGATAGCCCCTGCCAGCTCCTTCGCAGATATAGGGACCTCCATCTGTTCAATCAGTTCTCTCGGTAGTCTAGGAAGGCCTGACTGGGCGATGTACTCGTCTATCTTTGCTAGGTTATCACCCCATGAGTGGGCAGGAATGTTATATAGCACCTCGTAGTATTTTTTAAAGACCTCCGCAATTTCCCCGTCCCTATGGATTGTCTTCCCCCTTTGATCTGAGATTTTGGAGATATACGTTCTTGCCCTTTCCCCTCTCAGAGCCGAAGCCAGAAGTCTCCCGCATTTATCACCAGACTCATAAAAGACCCTCTTGATGAGTTGGATTTTAATCCTGTCGCTATAGATCCTCCGGAGTCGGTCTCTGAGGGCGGAAAGCGCAGCTATTTGCGCTCCCGCCAGTGACTGCTTGTGCACTGCTTCCAGCTTCTTAATTTCCTCCAGCAGATCCGTTATCTGTTTAACTCTCTCCCTCTTGAATCTAGCTCCCTCCCGGATCAGCGCCCCCCGAATAACGCATTTATGGGCTTCCCACAGGACCGGAGCGCCTATGTCCGGAGAGTCATTCTCCTGGAAGTAGTGTCGTAGAACCTGCTTCATCTCTTCCCTGATCTGGGGTTCCTGAATTAGGGACTTGTTTAGCGTCCACGACCACGCCCGTGGTACCCGTTCCTGTGGGGCCAGCTGGATGTTGACTGGGGCATGATCTGAGATAGTAATACTGCCTATCGAAGCGGAGGAGACCCGGGGGAGAGAGTGGTGCTGAACCAGGAACAGGTCGATCCTGGAGTACATATTGTGCGGGGGGAGTAGAACGTATAGTCCCTGGAGTCAGGATTTTGGATCCCCCAGGGGTCCACCAACTGGTGGGTATGGAGTAGTTTCCTAACCCTTTTCAGTTTAGCATAGGACATATAGGAGTGTCCCTTGGAGGTGTCTATCAAGGGCTCCAGGGCGAAATTAAAATCCCCTCCAATGATCAACCTTCCTTCTGCAAAGTCGGTGAGCCTCCCCAGGACCTCCTCCAAAAATGTGATCTGGCCCGTGTTTGGGAGGTATAGGCTCACCAAAGTGAAGAGCTCCGATCGGATCTTCCCTTTAACAAACAACCACCTCCCCTCTCCACCACTCAGAGAACCCACCTCCTCCCAAGGCACCGACCGAGAGATGAGTATACTCACTTCCCGGGATCGTGAGTCTGGCGAGAGGCTATGGTAAGACACCGGAAATACCCTATTACGGAGGGTCGGCGGATTTGACGATTTGAAGTGCGTCTCCTGCAAGAAGGCCACACCTGTTTTCAACGCTCTGAGGTTCAATATCATGGACCTTTTCTCAGGGGTGTTGAGCCCTTTTACATTGAACGAAATCAAATTAGTCTCACCCATGACAACAGTCGGTAAGGAGTTCAAGTATAGCACCAAGAGTAGATGGGGGGGGTCAGACGTGTTAAGGACGGGAAGAAAGCGCAAGTGCACACCCGTCTTCAGTATCAGTTAGGGTCCCCACCACTCTTGGATCTCTGTGTCAAGGGGGATTGAGCAGGGACAGGGAAGATCCACAGGGGAGAAGAGAGAAGAGAAGCAAAGAAAAGGAAACGTGGCAGAGAAACTAAAGAGAGTATACAAGCACCTCTGGTAGGGCCCCCAGACAGGCCCCCAACTAACAGTCGAGTTCCCCCAAGTGCCCCACCAGAGGAGAACTAAAGTGCGGTTTTACGCTAAGTCTTAGCTCCACCCAAGGGGGTGAAGATTGACCCCGGCCTAACTGGGGGAACTCTGTGTCAAGCACCGGATTCAGAGGCGGCACCCCCTCCGTCCCCAGGGCAACCTTCATCATTTGAGCGACAACGAGAAATCAATAAACTTCAACTTCAATTGCAGGAAAGAAGAAACAACAGGCAAAACAGCTAAACACGGTTTAACAAAATTAACAGCAAAGGGAACCAAGTCTCTCTCCCGGAGCCGAGCGGTTCTGGCCAGGTCCCCCCCCCCCCCCCCGAGCGCCAGCAGGGAAACACCAGGTCTACAGCTGGGGAGGCACAAAGGTGCAAGAATGTATCCCCGTTTAGGTCTGGCTTGGATAACTGCCAGCCCGCTGTCCCCAACCGGCACCCAGAGGGAGCCCAACACCAGACCCCCGAGCACCTCCGTTCCATCATCAACAGTTGAGACAGACTTACTACTCTAGAGACTGGTAATACCAGAGTTTTCAGGGTCACATCTCTCTGTCCAATGGGCCGGGACACCTCTCCAAGCGCCTCTCCTCACGTCTCCCACCTCTCATCTCGGACCTTCTTGTGCGGGGACGTCTCTGGGGTAGACCACCTCGACTTAGCGGAGGCTGCTCCACCGGCAGCGAGAGCCAGGGGACCGGGATGGGGTCACAGTCCAAAAAAGCAAAGAGACCCTCAAGATCCTAATAAGTTCTGAGCATGTTGGTAACTCTCTCCTTGACCACAATTAGGTGAAACGGGTAGCCCCAGCGGTATGTCGCTCCCTTGCTTCTGATCAGCTCCAGGACAGGTTTCAATGACTTCCTCATTTGCAGGGTGCGTCTCGAGAGGTCTGGTAAGATAGTGATCCTTGCCTCGTCGAAGGTCAGCGGGCCATGCTGCCAAGCCTTGCGCGCTATTTCCTCTTTGACGTTGTAAAAATGAACCCTACACACTATGTCTCTCGGAAACGCTGGGTCAGGGTTGCGTGGGCCCAGGGCTCTGTGCGCCCTGTCGATTTCAATTGGGGTGTCCACATTTCTTTCTAAGAGCGTGTTAAAGATTGTAGTTATGATACGCCTCACGTCCTCCCCTGCAGTAGCTTCCGGGATGCCCCTCAGTCGAAGGTTGTTCCTTCTGTGCCTGTTCTCCAGGTCGTCATGTTGTAGCTGGAGTTGTAAGATTTGCCGGCTCTGATCTTCCACTCGCGCTGTCAGGGCTGCAACCGCTGCTTCGCTGGACGACTGATTGGAGGTGATCCTGGAGTCAAGCGTTTGGATTTGTTCCCGTACTTCTGCGATCTCTTTTTTATAAGCTGATTCATAACGGGCGATTAACGCCTCGAAATCCGCTCTGGATGGGATGGCTTTCAGGAACGACAGGGTTTCCATATGTATATTTTCGGCGCCCGGGCCTAGCCCAGATCCGGCTCCCTCCCGGTGGGTCGGCAGCGGGGTGGAAGAGTCCTCTGGGGGTGGCAGGGCAATTGAGGTGGCCCGAAGGAGGGACCCCCGCAGGGGCGAGACAGATGGCCGCGAGGCTTCTGCTAGTGGGAGCTGGTCTGCAAGTCTCTCATCATCTGGTGGGTGGTCAGAGTGTGGGGTAGACAGCCACGTCAAGTCGTCAGGTGGAATCTGCGAAGTGCTCAGCTCCAGGAGGCCAGAGTCTCCCTCATCCGCCTGTTGACCAAGCTGGCGGGGGGGAAGGTGCAACTCATCACCTCTCGGAGTCCAAATGCGGGGACCCCCGCACCCCGGGCCGCCCGCTCTCGGGGTAAAGGCGTAGCGTGACAGCCTGGATGCAGTGCTGCAGTGTGGGTCACAGGTTTCCATGCCCTCCCCTTCTGCTCCTACCCAGGGAGCCATCTCATCCTCCGCTCGGTCACTTTCAGGGTATCCCCCTTTCCCTGGGTTGTCCCCAGTTAGGGTATCCGTCTGTCTCCCCACCTCCTTTCTACCCCAGCTTTGATTTCCCGGGCTCTGTGCAGGCGTGCTGTCCAGCCTGTTATTCTTATGGCCCCCACTGTATGAATGCGCCATCTTGTGATTCTGGCTGCAGGTATGCCCCCTCAGCAGTTCATCGCCCGCTCTCCTCTGTGCCTGTATTCCTGGGGGGGCCGTGGTGCTGGGCTCCCCCGCCATTCCTGCGGCCACAGGGGACCGCAACCCCGCTCGTTGACTAGGGGGAGTTACCTCAGGCGCTCCGCGGCCGGGCGCCATTTTGCCGCCTTCCTCCGCCGCCCTCTCTGGCTGCCTCTCCGTCTCGCAGGCGGTCTCCTCCGCATCTGGTGCCACCGGCCGGTCTGCCTCCGTTCTCCGCGGCTCCCGCAGCCGCTCCAACGACCCCTCGCTGCCGCCGCATACCGCAGATGGCGCCGCCCGACCCGCCATCACGCTCTCCGCCGGCTCACCGGCCCGCCATCCCGCGGATCCTCCCTCCTCTCCGCCGCTCCAGGTACTCTCCTCTCTCCTCTTTTTCTCCTTCTGTCTCTGCTTCTTTCCTGTCATCTTTTTTTTCTCTCTTCTTCTCACTCCGTCGCTTTTATGTCACTTTTAAAGCCCGTGGGGGATCGGAGCAAGCGAAGCTTGCCAGACCACGCCCCTGGAAAAAAGTTTTAACCAACCGGTGGTTGGCAAAGGATCTTTGGAAAAAAATTGCCAGAGCTGAAACATGGCCTTTGAGGGTACTTAGTTGAAGGCCAGAATCCAAACCATGTTGCAAAAATTCTAGAATCCTGAGAATGGAAAAAAAACAGACAGGGAGGAGACTTGGACTCACACCAGGCAATGAAAGCATGCCAGACTCTGTAATAGATAAAAGACGAGGACTTCTTCCTAGCCTGAATCATGGTATACACAACAGAGGCAGGCAACCCCTTTTCCATCAAGATGGAGGTTTCAGCAGCCAAGCCGTTAAAGCCAGCGTTTGTAAGTTGGGATGGCGTAGCTGTCCCTGAGTGAGAAGATCTGGATCCCTGGGCAAAGACGTACTGGTCTACTGCCAACTGCACGAAGTCTGCGAACCACACCCTTCTTGGTCAACAGGGGGCCACCAGGATGGCTGACACCCCCTCCTGGGCAATCTTGCGCATGACCCTGCCCAGTAGAGGGAACGGAGGGAACACATAGGAAAGCCGAAACTCCGTCCAAGGCATTGCCAGTGCATCCGCGGCGAAGGCCAGAGGATCCTGTGACAGGGAGACAAACCTGGGAAGTTTGTGATTGTGACGGGACGCAAACAGTTCCACATCCGGCTGACCCCAGCGGTGACACAGGGAGAGAAACACCTGGTTGTTGAGGGACCATTCCCCCAGACGAGACGTCCCCCTGCTCAGGGAGTCCGCCACCTGGTTCTCCACCCCCGGAATGTATACCGCTGAGAAGCAGGAGACATTAGGGTCGATTCAAAGAAACATGTAAAAGCTTTGATTTTGTTGCCGATCATGGTATTTTTTCCGAACGCTCGAGCACTCGTATGAACTTGCGAGTGATTCTATAACCTAATGAGTTTCCTATTGTAAAATGCCTGTCCGTTCGTATGCTATCTTCCGACCTTGGCCCAGTCATTTTCAATCGTAAATTTTAGGTTGAGTGATCTGTTGTTGAGACGGCAGCATGTTTTTTTTCCCTTCTTCCATCGTCCACCTCTTCGTATTTCTTGCGTTTCCCGATGGTTTTTCCTGCTTTTTAACCTCTAATACTCGTTCGCTCGTAAATGTAGAAGATCTTGCGCATGCGCAATACAAGCTACACTCAACTAACCAAATGTGGCCCATATCGTACACTACCAAGCTCCCCCAAACTACTTAGCGCCAGTCTAAACGCTTTCCCTTAGGAGCCCTAAAACTTACCTAAACACATTTGCGCTTTGCTTCTTTTTCTTTTTCCCGACCCTAAAACTTACCCAAACCACTTCCCGGTTAATTTCTTTTTCCCGACCCTAAAACTTACCCAAACCACTTCCCGGTTAATTTCTTCTTCTTTTTTCCGACCCTAAAACTTACCCAAACCACTTCCCGGTTACTTTCTTCTTCTTTTTCATGAGCCTAAAACTTACCCAACCCCCTTTGTGGTTGTCTTCTTCATCGTTGTGTTGTTTGTATATTTTTTAAAAACACTTCCTGTCCATGTTTATTTATGTGTGTCTACATGCATTCTTTTGTGTTGACTTTTTGTTAGTTGTGCACCAAAAATGACACAGTTTTGAATTTAAAACATTTTTTATGTTTTTTTTTAATTTGGTTTTAACCCTTTCGCTGCCAGCCTACCTGCAGCATTTGCCACTCCCTGTTGCCAGACGATGTTTCACCATTTTGCGCTACACATATTCAACTGTCATTTTTGAAGGGATTTCCAGGGATTTCCCAGGAAAATTATATATTGTTTTTTTCAACAGAGTCTGGGCTTTAACATGAAATGTCTTGTTTGTATTTTTTAGGTGTATTCTCAATTTTTTGGGGTGAAATGTGTGAAAAAAAACAAAAAAAAAACATTTTTTTACAATTTGTAGAGTTTTTTGTAATAAAAAATGTAAGTTTGTCAATAAAATCTTATTGCGTGAGAAACCCCAATTTCTCCCGGTTACAGCGATACCACATATGTATAGGTAGACACCCTTTCCTGCCCAGAAGCCTTTTATAGCTGCTGGATGACAAATGGTTAATTAAAAAAAAAAATGACATAGGGTCCCCCTTCCCGGGGAGGGGGACCCCATTTTTTTTGGGATTTTGAAGGGTTAAAAACCCTTCAAAATCCCAAAAAAAAAATGACGTGGGGTCCCCCTTACCCAAAGTAACCAGCCCGGGACCAGCTATGGGGGCTTGTAGGCACAGAGTGGGGGGGCCAGCTTTGGTGGCCCCCCCACCCTGCAGCCTACGAGCCCACATAGCCTATGTGGGCCCGGGCTCTTCTGCCCCCCCCTGGCCTTTGGGGAGGCAGGTAATGGGGGTGCGGGGGTTAATGGCAAGCCACCCGCTAGGGCAGGTGACTTGCCACCCCCCCAGCCTTGTGAACTGGTATAAGGGGTCTCATGGACCCCTTACCAGCTCACAAAGGGTTAATGTGAAAAAAAAACACTACACAATAATAAAAAGTATTTTATTAGAAAAAAAAAAAATTTTTTTTTACTGTACTTACCTTCGATTGCAAGCTCTTGTCCCTCGCCGCTCAGCTGACAGATGCCGGTGATCGGCATCCAGAGAAGGAGAAGGCAGGAGATCAGAGGATCTCCTGTCACCTCCTTCCCCTGTGCCGATCACCGGCATCTGAGAAGCTGAGAAGGCTGAAGCCTGAGATCGGGGCCGGGATGACTTCATAAGCCCCGCCCCCAAGGGGGCGGGGCTTAGAGGCATGATGGCGGCCGCCATCGTGCAGAAGAGAGGAGAGAGCCTCCCAGGCTCTCCCCTGAAGATCGGTAAGTCCTGGGGGGGGATCGGAGGCCCCCCAGGTGAAGAGGAGGGACAGCGGGAGCCAGCGCACACACAGGTAAGTGAATGTCATTTTTATTTTTTTATTTTTTTACAGTTAGAAGCTGCTGCTGCAGAAGCGGGGGGGGGGGCGGCCTATTCCGGGGGCTCTCCTGGAGCCATCCGACCCCCCACGGGGGATCGGATGGCACCAAATTAAAGAGGAGACCCGGCCGGATCCAACAAGGGGTCAGGTGAGTATTTGTTGTTTTTACTTTTTAAACTACAAGCGAGGAAAGTCAAGCACGTAACACCTACGTGCTTGGCACTTAAGGCCCAGCCAAGCCAGCACGTAGGTGTTACGTGCTTGGCAACAAAAGGGTTAAAACATTTTTTTTTTTTTAATTAAAAGGTAAAAAATTAAAAAACTTTGTTAAAACTATATACAAAATTGAGCCAGGACCAAGGGCATTAATCCTCGTCTTCTTCAGTTCGGCCACCAACTCCTGGATTCTTTTTTTTTTATCTTCCACAGTTTGCGGTATGGGCCCTGTAACCAATAAAAAATAAAGAAAATATTAGTAGCAGACCGGTTTGTAGGCTTTTTTTTATTTGTTTGGTGACTCAAATCCCTGTGAAAAAATCACATATGTCATTCTTCAAAGTAATGAAGCTAAAGAATTTCGCACAGGTAAGTATTCTAAGTCCTTAAACCGGACCTTCATCATGATGTAATGAAAAGCACAAACTCTTTACAAATGATTAGCCACCATATCCAAGGAACTTTTGGGTCATTTTTAGTCAATAATTTATTATTCTTTACACCACTGTGCTGCTACTCTGTCCCAGAATGTTGGATTTGTGCGCCGCCATCTTGACTCAGAAGGCTATCACTTACTGAGGAGAGGAGAGTGGGATAAGGTACAGGGGAGCAGGTTACAGTTGTGCTTTGCTAATACAGAGCATAGCTGGGTTCAGGGAAAGGTCAGCAGTCCCACAATGCAGGCCACCACATTACTTAGGCAAATCGGGATGCCATGCTGCCTGTAAAGATGGCGTCTTCCCTAAGCTGCCATCTTGGATGTTTAAAGGCTCATAACATGCAGTAGATGCAGGTAGGCTGATTTATAATGTTCTCAATCTGGATGTACAGTGTGTGGGATACTTATTAGTTAGGCTCTTAATCCGAGTTACGGTCCGCTTTAAGCTAACGAAGTGCCCACAGGAAAGTGTTAACTACACATTGGCTCTGCCTTTATTTATCTGTGTGGTATTGGCAAATAACACATAAGTCACAATAATGGCATGCCTACTTACTTGGTTGGTGGCCGACAGATGGCTGGTTGGGGCCAACAGGATGCCCTTGGTCCTGGCTCTGGTGTGAGGAAGTCCCTGGAGAAACAGGGGAAATAGGGTCATTTTTATGGTCTGAATCACTATTCCCCAAATATCTGGCTCCCAGTCTGGCTAACATTACTCACCTTCGCCAGGATCATCCTCAAGCATCTCTGCTGCCTCCTCTTCCACTACCTCACCCGCTCCCGAAGCATCTAGAAATACAGAATAAAGGACTAATTATTTTCTGACCTTGCATGTATATATTTGTGCATATACATGAAGAGTGACATACCAGAGGCTTCACCATGCCTGGCCGGGTATGACTCCGTGCCAACGCGGTTCCGCCCCTCCTCTGTTGTAAGGTCCAGGGGTTGGTCTGATGAACCAACAGAGGAGGGGTAGGTCCGTCGTCCGGGAGACCCACCACCTTCACTAACAGCTGCAGATTCATGCAGCACTGGTCGGCCTGTGCGCCTCCAGGTGCGGCGAATGCGGAAATCCATTTCCAACACTAAACAAGAAGTCACTATAAATAAAGGCCCAACTTAATATTTTTTAACATATACCATATCGCTATGTACTTACTTGGGAAATGGATCCCGCAAAACCTCTGCACCCGGGCCATGTGCAGCCGTTTCAGGTCCGACCAATGCTGCATTATCTGCGTGTGTGTGAAGGTGGTACTGGTCACACGGAGGATTTCCGCGATGATCTCCCGGGCGATGTCTCTTTTTTCACAATAATTTGGCATACCGGCGCTGAAGCATGATCTGAAAAACATAATGTACACAGAGCATTTACTTTTACACACCTAGGCATATGTGTTACATCAGAAGGTTATAATTTAATGGCATTAACACACACATTTTGATTAAAAGTCATTTTTGTGTTGTGCCTTAAGAGTTTTTGTGCACGTGTGTGGCGTGCCGTTGGTTTTTTATGTATTTCTAAAACATTAAGATCATCCAAACTTGTTCCAATCGCATCCTTTACATGTAGTACATCAGTCAGTATTAGCTTAAAAGGCAGAGCAACGCACTTACCAGCATGAGGATCTCTTCTTGTTGACGGGTGAAGATAGTGGGCGCCATCTTTATGCTTCTTCAAGGCAGCAGATAAGTGAAACCCCAGCGGTTTCCTGGTTCAGCACGAACGTACGTCCGTACGATCGCGTAGGCGAGCGCATAGGCGTCACATGCTGGGCGCCTTAATTAAAGGGCCCTGCACCCAAAGCTCATTCTCTCTGCAATTTTCGCGAAAATGGCCAAACGGCAAAAGGCAAGCCAGCCCGCTGTGGGACCCACAACCAGGTCCAAACAAGGACCAAAGAAGTCTCGGCCAAGCAAGCCTAGTAGCAGCTCGGCCCCACCAAGGGACACTGGACCCTCCACCTCCAAAAAAAGGGCCACAAAGGCACGTGCCCCTGCAGCCCCCAAAACAGGTAAAAGGACCAGAAGCCCTGCACGGTCCAGCACCTGGGCCCGAAGCCCATCTCGGCACAGAAGCCCTGCACGCTCCAGCACCAGGGCCCGAAGCCCATCCCGGCCCAGAGGCCCTTACAGGCCCCAAAGCCATTCAAGGGCCAGAAGCAGGCCCCGAAGCCATTCAAGGGCCAGAAGCAGGCCCCGAAGCCATTCAAGGGCCAGAAGCAGGGCCCGAAGCCATTCAAGGGCCAGAAGCAGGCCCCGAAGCCCTGGCCGGTCCAGCACCAGGGACAGAAGACGTTCCCGGACCCGCACCAGGGACGAAGCCCTTCCTGGGACAGAAGCCCACGACCAGGCCCAAGCAGGGCACCTAGCCCCCCAAGAGGGCCAAGAAAGGCCATCTTCCAACTGGATTTGGTTGCACCATCTACACCTGGAAGTTCTGTGGCCAGCCACGCACCCAGCCCCTTGCCCAGTCATTGGTAAGCCAGCAATCAATGCATTCCCCTACCCAGCCCGAGTCCATAATGTCACCACATGTGTCTGCACACATGGAGGAGCCCCAAACACAAACAGCTGGCCGCACATTGCGTCGCGGACAGTTGTGTGGGCGTTTCTCCCATAGCCAAAATAGGGCATTTGCTAGTGGCCTAACATTAGTCTATGATGAGCTATATGGGAGCAAATCCAAATTCACAACCAAGCAGCGAAAAATGGAAATGTTGGAAGAACTCAAACACCAAGTAAATGCAGCAGGGGAAGAGAAGAAAGATGTGGGCCAAATCCAAAGGAAAATCTCGGATCTGAAATATGTTGTACGCCAAAAAGAAATCAAAAGGCATAATTATAGCTAAATAAATGATCAGTGTTAGGATGTATGCTAATTTTTAAATTTGAATCTCAACCTTTTCTTTTACAGCATAAAAACTGGAGGGGGGTATCCCACAAAATTGGAGTTCACACCTGCTGAGGAAATGGTGCTAGGCCTTCTCCATCCATTCGCGGTCGGTGGCCATGCAGCCCTAAGGGACACAGACTCACCGACCCGTACAGAAGGTGAGTAACCTTCATATGCATGTTTCCCTTGTGGCTAGGTTAGTTAACTTGATAAAGGTCAAAGTTGACGCTATGCCCATCTGCTGTGGCTTGTTTTGGCTAGCGCTAATGTGCATGGTTGTGTCATATTTGTGTACATTTTGGCCAAACATATTTTGACAGATACATTAGTTTAATTCTTAATGACCAAAAATTATGCTTGGAAGAACGATTTAAATTAAGCCAAGTCAGAAATGTAGACTCAAACACAGAACACACATCAATAGGGATGTGTGGGACATTGGGTGTGTGAGTTGTGTTTGACGCCAAAGATAGAAATAAGAGGCCAAAACAGATATGAACTAAAGAATGTTAGGGCAACTCGATTTGTGGCCAATGCTAGTTGGATGCTGACTGTGTCCACTTCCTAACTTGGAAATGAGGTCACTTAGCAGTTAAACCAATCCATTGCACAGATCTCCAACTGAGGGTAATGCAATAATTTAGCACGTTGCTGTAGAGTTAATATTAACAAATGTATTTGTTTTACTTTGCTAAAGAAAACATTGCTTACGTGTGTGTTGACCTTGTTTCCCTTGTCTCTTCTTTAGGCCAGCATCAGACCACAGCAAGTGTGGCCTCCCCCCCCAGTTTGAATAGTCCAGATCCGAGTTTTCTTGTAAGTTTATTGTGTTTATTAAGTGAAACAAAGTGAAGAAGCATGTTTTAAAATGATTTGTATTAAATTAAGAACCCAAACTTATTTGTTGTTATTTTTCTGTCCCTATAGACCCACACACTCATGGAAGAGATCCAGGACATGGAGGAAGATGGAACCATGCTGGGCCCATCCGAAGACCTCCCCCTGGGTCCGAATCTGCAAATGTCCCAAAATGTTTCTCTGTCAATTCCGCAGCAGCAGAGTGAACCCGCATCCATTGAGCATGCATATGGGGCACAGCATGCTGAGACTGAGGCTACAGTCCCCAGGCTTCCCTCTGCTGTTGAGGAATTGCAAAGTATGCCTGTTGCTGTTGAGGGCCCCAGACCACGAGGCAGGGCCCACCCAAGAGCCAGGGTAATTGTGCGGTGCACTCCCTTGCGCCGCACAATTACCCTGGGGAGGCAGAATGCCATGGTTGATTTATGGCACCAGGAGAGGAGAGCATTTGAGGAACAACATCAACATCTGCATGAGGAAAGGCATGCCCGGATGGACACCCTCAATGCTACCTTACAGGCCATGCTGAGTGAGCTTAGGACCCACAACAGCAACATGGTCAATGCAACTAATGCAAGCCAGGCATCCATGGGTGAATTGCTCAATATTCAGAGAAACATTTGGGAACAGTTGCAGATTACCAATGCAACCCTCGCCCGGGGTAGGTCCCAGCCACATGGCCCTCCACCCGGGTTTTATGGGCATCCACCTTATTAAGTCAACCTCTCCTTGATTGTGTGACACATCTTTTCTATTGGCCCCCACTGTATTTACTTGTCGTTTGAGTTTTTACAACATCCTATTTGGGTTTGAGCTGCAGGTTGTGTTAAGGATTTGCTCACATATAGCTCATTATATTTGGGAGTTAGGCCAGTAGCCAATGCCATATTGGAATGGTGAGTGTAGGTGTCCTTTAACATGGGCCACTTATGCCTTTAGATTTATTTGGGGTTTTTGGACTCCTCCGGTTTGCAGACATGTTTGGGTGACATTATGGGCAGGCCAAATAAGCCATGGCCACAGGCACTATTAATGACTGGACTGGGATGGGCATGGGACTGGCTGTCCTTGTTTGGGTGTGCCACAGAGTTCCAGGTGTAGATGTTTTTTTTTTGATGGATAAAAACCCTGTCTGGAATTGTGAAGAAGCACAATTGAATGCTGAATGTATAATTTGAGGTTAAAATTTTTTTATGTTTTTTGGGGTCAGACGAAAAGTAAATTTTTATAACATTCAAAAAACTTGTTTGGTTTGATTAAAAATAACATTGGACCTCACCTTTGACTAAAACAAACACATTATACTTTAACATGGTTTCCAAGGTGAATTAAAAACAAAGGAAACATTAGGAACCACAGTAGAACTAATTGCAGGCATACAAATGAACATTTAATGTAACAAAATTGACAACAAAGGCAACAAAATAACAAAAATGGCAAACAACAAATAATGTCAATTATGAAAAATGCTGCACAATCAAATTGGCACGCACAGATTGTCCAGATTCACTGGTTGAGCCAACATAATTCTCTGCTTCATCTTCAATGGGTGTAGAGGGCATAACATCAACATATCGGGGGACACGTTCTTGGAGGGCAAAATTATGCAGAACTGCACACGCCATTATAATGTCAATAACCTTCTTAGGGTCATATTGAAGGGTGCCCCCGGTATGGTCCAAACACCTAAAACGGGTCTTCAATAGGCCAAAGGCCCTCTCGACCACAGCCCTGGTTTTGCGGTGTGCACGGTTGTAGCCTTCTTGAGAGGCATCCTGGGGCCGCAACACAGGCGTCATGAGCCAAGGTAGAAGAGGGGAACCTGAGTCCCCTTAAGAAGAGAAAGAGAAAAGACAATTAAACAATGAAAGTCAGAAAACAAAACCAATTTACTTTAAACAAAAATAAATAAATAAAACAGGGCACATTATCCAAATAATTAGGGGAAGAGATGTGGTGAAAAGATCCATAATATGATAACATAGACTGGTAACACATCTGCTAGGTCAAGGGTGCTATTAAATATGGGTATATTTAAGGAATCAGAAATGTGTCAATTATGATGCTGCTGAGGGGACACACACAAATAACAATGAAAATGCACTGTATGCATCAAAACACGAGTATGTCAGTTACAGACTAATATTACAAATGGACAATAAACTGGGTTAAACTTTGGCACAATCTGCTAGAGCAGAGATTTGGAAACATGGGAGTTACACACATCGACCAAAAAGATACAAGGACAAAGTCAGGAAACCGCTTGTTTGTTTGGCCAAGAATAATTAAAGATGTTGCAACAGTTGCAAAATGTGGGGTCAGATATAAAGAAAACATTCTAGAGTAAAACCATATATTATTAAACAAGTCAAGGAAAAGAGAAGTGCCAAAAATGAAACACACTTACCAAGCAGCCATGCACCAGAAAAATCACCAGCCTCAAATCGCTGATACAAACCAGATCGCCTAAGAATATAGGAATCGTGAGAAGAGCCAGGGTAGCCGGCAAGGACACTCAAAAAACGCATGTCAGGCCCAACCACTGCCTGGACATTAAGGGAGTGTCCCATTTTCCGATTCCTAAAGAGAAAAAATTAAAAAAAAGGGTGAACAGATAAGGGCACAACACATTTGCCAGAAAAAACAGGGCTGCACACAAATGACAGATCAAAATTGTACGGTCAAACACACCAAAAAAAAGGCATGGACAATAACCACCCAAAAAAAAAAAAACATGAAAGTAAAATAGGTTCCATTACACGTTGGGCACAATCCAAAAAAGGCACACAAACCAAAAAAAAAGGATACATTCAACTAAGGGATCAGTAATCAGCATGTAAAGTAAACACAGGGATCATTAAGCTCATTCCTAAATTAAAAACACAGGCCAAACAACCAACAAAAATATAGAGGAATGAAACACTATTGTCATCAGTAATAGGAGGCAAACTTGAACCGAGGATAAAAACTATAAGGGGATCAATCCACATAGGGATGACCGTGTGTTGACCTTGTTTCCCTTGTCTCTTCTTTAGGCCAGCATCAGACCACAGCAAGTGTGGCCTCCCCCCCCAGTTTGAATAGTCCAGATCCGAGTTTTCTTGTAAGTTTATTGTGTTTATTAAGTGAAACAAAGTGAAGAAGCATGTTTTAAAATGATTTGTATTAAATTAAGAACCCAAACTTATTTGTTGTTATTTTTCTGTCCCTATAGACCCACACACTCATGGAAGAGATCCAGGACATGGAGGAAGATGGAACCATGCTGGGCCCATCCGAAGACCTCCCCCTGGGTCCGAATCTGCAAATGTCCCAAAATGTTTCTCTGTCAATTCCGCAGCAGCAGAGTGAACCCGCATCCATTGAGCATGCATATGGGGCACAGCATGCTGAGACTGAGGCTACAGTCCCCAGGCTTCCCTCTGCTGTTGAGGAATTGCAAAGTATGCCTGTTGCTGTTGAGGGCCCCAGACCACGAGGCAGGGCCCACCCAAGAGCCAGGGTAATTGTGCGGTGCACTCCCTTGCGCCGCACAATTACCCTGGGGAGGCAGAATGCCATGGTTGATTTATGGCACCAGGAGAGGAGAGCATTTGAGGAACAACATCAACATCTGCATGAGGAAAGGCATGCCCGGATGGACACCCTCAATGCTACCTTACAGGCCATGCTGAGTGAGCTTAGGACCCACAACAGCAACATGGTCAATGCAACTAATGCAAGCCAGGCATCCATGGGTGAATTGCTCAATATTCAGAGAAACATTTGGGAACAGTTGCAGATTACCAATGCAACCCTCGCCCGGGGTAGGTCCCAGCCACATGGCCCTCCACCCGGGTTTTATGGGCATCCACCTTATTAAGTCAACCTCTCCTTGATTGTGTGACACATCTTTTCTATTGGCCCCCACTGTATTTACTTGTCGTTTGAGTTTTTACAACATCCTATTTGGGTTTGAGCTGCAGGTTGTGTTAAGGATTTGCTCACATATAGCTCATTATATTTGGGAGTTAGGCCAGTAGCCAATGCCATATTGGAATGGTGAGTGTAGGTGTCCTTTAACATGGGCCACTTATGCCTTTAGATTTATTTGGGGTTTTTGGACTCCTCCGGTTTGCAGACATGTTTGGGTGACATTATGGGCAGGCCAAATAAGCCATGGCCACAGGCACTATTAATGACTGGACTGGGATGGGCATGGGACTGGCTGTCCTTGTTTGGGTGTGCCACAGAGTTCCAGGTGTAGATGTTTTTTTTTTGATGGATAAAAACCCTGTCTGGAATTGTGAAGAAGCACAATTGAATGCTGAATGTATAATTTGAGGTTAAAATTTTTTTATGTTTTTTGGGGTCAGACGAAAAGTAAATTTTTATAACATTCAAAAAACTTGTTTGGTTTGATTAAAAATAACATTGGACCTCACCTTTGACTAAAACAAACACATTATACTTTAACATGGTTTCCAAGGTGAATTAAAAACAAAGGAAACATTAGGAACCACAGTAGAACTAATTGCAGGCATACAAATGAACATTTAATGTAACAAAATTGACAACAAAAGCAACAAAATAACAAAAATGGCAAACAACAAATAATGTCAATTATGAAAAATGCTGCACAATCAAATTGGCACGCACAGATTGTCCAGATTCACTGGTTGAGCCAACATAATTCTCTGCTTCATCTTCAATGGGTGTAGAGGGCATAACATCAACATATCGGGGGACACGTTCTTGGAGGGCAAAATTATGCAGAACTGCACACGCCATTATAATGTCAATAACCTTCTTAGGGTCATATTGAAGGGTGCCCCCGGTATGGTCCAAACACCTAAAACGGGTCTTCAATAGGCCAAAGGCCCTCTCGACCACAGCCCTGGTTTTGCGGTGTGCACGGTTGTAGCCTTCTTGAGAGGCATCCTGGGGCCGCAACACAGGCGTCATGAGCCAAGGTAGAAGAGGGGAACCTGAGTCCCCTTAAGAAGAGAAAGAGAAAAGACAATTAAACAATGAAAGTCAGAAAACAAAACCAATTTACTTTAAACAAAAATAAATAAATAAAACAGGGCACATTATCCAAATAATTAGGGGAAGAGATGTGGTGAAAAGATCCATAATATGATAACATAGACTGGTAACACATCTGCTAGGTCAAGGGTGCTATTAAATATGGGTATATTTAAGGAATCAGAAATGTGTCAATTATGATGCTGCTGAGGGGACACACACAAATAACAATGAAAATGCACTGTATGCATCAAAACACGAGTATGTCAGTTACAGACTAATATTACAAATGGACAATAAACTGGGTTAAACTTTGGCACAATCTGCTAGAGCAGAGATTTGGAAACATGGGAGTTACACACATCGACCAAAAAGATACAAGGACAAAGTCAGGAAACCGCTTGTTTGTTTGGCCAAGAATAATTAAAGATGTTGCAACAGTTGCAAAATGTGGGGTCAGATATAAAGAAAACATTCTAGAGTAAAACCATATATTATTAAACAAGTCAAGGAAAAGAGAAGTGCCAAAAATGAAACACACTTACCAAGCAGCCATGCACCAGAAAAATCACCAGCCTCAAATCGCTGATACAAACCAGATCGCCTAAGAATATAGGAATCGTGAGAAGAGCCAGGGTAGCCGGCAAGGACACTCAAAAAACGCATGTCAGGCCCAACCACTGCCTGGACATTAAGGGAGTGTCCCATTTTCCGATTCCTAAAGAGAAAAAATTAAAAAAAAGGGTGAACAGATAAGGGCACAACACATTTGCCAGAAAAAACAGGGCTGCACACAAATGACAGATCAAAATTGTACGGTCAAACACACCAAAAAAAAGGCATGGACAATAACCACCCAAAAAAAAAAAAACATGAAAGTAAAATAGGTTCCATTACACGTTGGGCACAATCCAAAAAAGGCACACAAACCAAAAAAAAAGGATACATTCAACTAAGGGATCAGTAATCAGCATGTAAAGTAAACACAGGGATCATTAAGCTCATTCCTAAATTAAAAACACAGGCCAAACAACCAACAAAAATATAGAGGAATGAAACACTATTGTCATCAGTAATAGGAGGCAAACTTGAACCGAGGATAAAAACTATAAGGGGATCAATCCACATAGGGATTTGTATGAGAAGGGAAGATTGGACAGAGGGATCTGTAAGCTAATGGACTAAAAAACATATGGATGAATAATCAGAGGGAATATTACACATTGGGATCAATAATATGATGGTTTATGTTAAACAACTCTTAAACTAAAAAATTCCACAAAATATCTACCTGTATATGTACTCGTCGGCTGCACGAGGAACGAGGGCCACATGTGTACAATCAATTGCACCAATTACATTGGGCATGTCGGCGATATTAAAAAAACCAAGCTTAATGGCGTTTCGGGCTACCATATCATCAGGGAAATAAATATATTTCTGAGTTATGGCAGCCATGCCTTCCAAAAATTTGGATAGTGCGCGGCTCAGCATAGGCTGGGAAAACCCCACAGAGAGGGCACCCAGCCTCTGGAACGAGCCGTTCGCCAAAAATTGCAGGCAGCCAAGCATCTTGGTCATACCTGAAATTGCTTGCCCCTTCCTTGTGGTGCGGGCTAACCATGGCCACAGATCACTATACAATTTATGGAGGGAAGCGCGATTAAGCCTGGTCAGCTCGAACAGCTCAATGTCATTCATGCCATCGATGTTCATGTGACGACGCAGGGGCAATCTGCCCTCAGACATCCGGATCAAATCGATGCCAAAAAGCATTAGACCTTGATGTTCCTCGAACTCACTCCTCTCCATTCTACTCCCGAGGCCAAAAAGCTGCCGGATAAGATTTCGGAAATCAACCATTAAATGTGCTTAGAAACACTTTGCAATCAGCTCTCTGAATTGATCGCAAGCCCATGTCATTAACGGAAAAATTAGGAACGATCGCAAAAAATACGATTTGGACGGGAAATATACAATAACTAACGCAAAAAATACAATTGACGGCCGGAAATCGAAAGAACATATACGCATATGCCCGAACGTTCGTGCGAATACGAAATGGCCAAAAAAAAGGAAAAAAATGACTAACATCCACCCAAACTTCCGATTCCCGATCCGAAATCAATTAACATTTGGATTTAGAATCGACCCAATTCTGTTCCGCCTAGACAGTATCAGAGACACTTCTTTGAAGGCTCGCTTGCTCCGAGTCCCTCCCTGATGGTTGATGTAGACAACCGCCGTCTGGTTGTCTGAGCGGATCTGAACAGCCCGACCCCGAAGGTGTGTGGTCAGGTGGGACAGAACCAACCTGATCGCCCTCAGTTCCAGGACATTGATGGGAGCATGGGCCTCCTGGGGGCCCCAACGACCCTGGAACTGTAGGGACTTCCAAAAGCCCCCCAGCCCGTCAGACTGGCATCCGTGGTGACAGTCTCCCAGCACGGGGGGGGGGAAGGAAGGTCCTGCCCGCCAAAAGATTCCTTGAGTCCAGCCACCACGAAAGGGACTGCCTGGCCAGGGGGGACAGAGCAAATTCTTGATCCAGGGATACTGGGTCCCGATCCCAAACTGACAAAAGGTGTAACTGAAGAGGTCTCATGTGAAACTGAGCAAAGGGGACCGCCTCGAAGCAGGACACCATCAAGCCCACTAACTGCATCCCCAGACGGATGGAGGGATGAGGACACAAGAGCAGAGCCCGTGCTTGCTTCTGAAGGCCCTTCACCTTCTGCTGAGGAAGGAACACCTTGACTTGAGAGGTATCCAGTGTCATGCCCAGAAAGGACCTCACCAAGGACGGGGACAGTGAAGACTTGGGAAAATTGATCCCCCAGCCGAAGGACTCCAGAGTGGAGATCACCACCCAGGTGTCCTGTTCGGCTTGATGAAAGGACTGAGCCACAATGAGGATGTCGTCCAGGTAGGGAAGGATGCGAATTCCCCGGGTTCGCAGCAGAGCCATCACTCCCGCCAGCACCTTGGTGAACACCCAAGGCGCCGAGGTGATACCGAATGGTAAGGCCACAAACTGGTAATGCTGATCCTCCAGCACGAACCTCAGAAATCTCTGATGACCTGGGAAGGTAGGAACATGAAGATAAGCATTCATGATGTCCACGGTGGTCATGAAGTCACCCGGGCGAAGGGTATCGACAGCAGAGCGTAGCGTCTCCATGCAAAATAGTTTTGACAAACTTGTTGAGGCCCTTCAAGTCCAGAATGGGCCTCAGAGAGCCGTCCTTTTTGGGGGCCGTGAAGAGATTGGAGTAGTACCCCTAACCCTGTTCTTGGGCACCGGACAAATGACCCCTGACTCCAGCAGGCATTGAACCGCCGAGAGTAACCCTTGAGCTGACAGGGGGTTTAAAGACATCCGGGATCTGATGAATCTTGGGGGTGGCCAGGCTGCAAACTCTATCTTGTAACCGGAGGACACCACCTCCTGAATCCACCGGTCTGAAACATGGAGCCTCCAGACGTGAGCAAAAAGCCAAAGCCGTCCCCCCACCTGGATAGGTGAGGGCGCCCCCTCATGCTTGGGGGGCCTTGAGAGGAGGTTTGGGCTTGAAACCCCAGGAGAGACCGGGACGTCCACGACCCCAAGAATCTCTGCGGCTACCTGAGAAGAGGGAGCCACGACCTCCTCTGGAAGAACGAAAGGAGGGGTAGGAGACGGAGGTCTCCCGAAAAGGCCGGGGCTGCCTCCTACGCTGAGGCCGTTCTTGGCCAAAACATCAAGACGCTCACCAAAGAGCCGCAGCCCCGCAAAGGGGAGCCCAGTGAGAGCCTTCTTAGCAGCAGCATCAGCTGCCCACTGACGTAACCAAACAGAGCGGCGCATAGCCACCAAAAGTGCAGAGGCCCTACCGCCCAGCCTCACAGCATCATCCATGGCAGTAAGGATAAATACAACAAAATCAGAGCAAAGCAACAGGGCCCTATAATCCTCCCTCCTCCTACCAGCCATAGCGCCATGGCAGAGACACTTGAGCAGTTTCTTAAGGGCAATAGCAGTAATGGCAGCAGCACAGGCCGGGCGCAGTTGGGCAGCACAAGTTGTCAACAGTGAAAGTAGACAGTGTTACTGCACAAAACAAAATGCTATTGTGCTGCAGAGGCAACTGTAAATGGAAGGTAGATCACAACAGGCAGCAAGACGGGCAACAAGAAGGTGGGACAATCGGAAGCAAGGGAGAAAGGAGTAAAACAGGAAACAAGAAGAAGGCATAGTTGGCAGCAAGTATGGGACAGAAAATAGAAGCAGCAGGCTGCAGAAGGAGGGCAGAGTGGACAGCATGAAAGGGGTGGAAAGAAGGAATTACAGGAAATGAGCACAGTAGCCATCAGGAGTTGAAGGAAAATGGGCAACAAACCAATGAAACTGACTCTGGAGGCCCACCCTATAGTAACATGGAAATATTATTGGTCTATTTTAGGGCTCAATCCCACAAATGTTACGTCAACCATGCATGTGTGCACGCACTTGGGATGTCACAATTAAGTTATCAATATCGTAACAGTGACACATTTACTATTACAATAACTAAGAGTACTGCAGTTCCTATCATGATGAGTGGATAAGCTGTGCTCTCCTGCAGTAAAGCAGTGACATATTGACTGTGGAATCAATACATATTGCACTCCAACAATTACAATATTTATAAAATCAAATCCTAATTTTCCATCCACTGATATCTATGTCATGATCTATTGGCATCTGACTGCTGGGCCCCAAAACACAGAGATTGGGCAGATCCCCCTTAAATTTTGGATGGATCTGAGGATGGAAACCTCTGCAGAGACATGAGCTGCCATTTATCTCCAAAAGAGGGGGGAAAGTCAGTGCCTCTTATCGGGCAAATGTAAAAAGAAAAAAACATTAAACTCTCATATATATCGCTCCCGCGCTGCTGGCCGGGCCACCATAGCCACAGGAGGCCAGAAGATGCAGGAACGGCAGGCGGACGGGCAAGGTACCTGATCCCTGGTATCTGCACTGTCCCCACCGCCGCCGCACTCAGAGCAAACATCCCAGGTGGCCGTGGCCATCACTTGACACAGAGTGCATGGAAAAAAGAAGTGTAGAGACAGAATGAGAGGGAAAGACAGAATGTGCAGCCAGATGGGAGAGAGAACAAGAGGAAAGTCCAGGGAGTTAGACAGACAGGGAGACACAGAGCAGTGCAAGTGACTGCAGAAAGAAAGGCAGGAAAAGAGACAGCAAGAGGAAAGTCCAGGGAGTTAGACAGACTGAGAGATACAGAATGACTGCACATGTGACTGCAGAAAGAAAGGCAGGAAAAGAGACAGCAAGATGAAGTCCAGGGAGCTAGACAGACTGAGAGATAAAGAGAGAGACAAAGCAAATACGCCACAGGTTATAGCGCCCACAGCCGTGGAGCACAGTACAAAGCGGCGCTGCGGTCAAAAACACCAAAAAACACACTGTAAAATGTCCAAAACACCACAACTAATACCACTTGCCGCTACCACCCCCCCCGAAAGTCAGAGAGGGGGGGGGAAAGAGAGAGAGAGAGACAAGAAGGCAGCAGCGAGTATCCCGGCCAGAAGGGGGGTGGGTGGGTGGGACCCCTGAAGGAAAAGAAGGGGACATAGTCCCCAAAACACTCACCCCCTCAGAAGCCAGGACAGGAACTCCGCATCTCCAGTAGGAAAAAACCCGACAGGGAAGAGACTTGGACTCACACCAGGCAATGTAAGCATGCCAGACCCTGTAATAGATAAAGGACGAGGACTTCTTCCTAGTCCGAATCATGGTATCCACAACAGAGGCAGGCAACCCCTTTTCCATCAAGATGGAGGTTTCAGCAGCCAAGCCGTTAAAGCCAGCATTTGTAAATTGGAATGGCGTAGCTGCCCCTGAGTGAGAAGATCTGGATCCTTGGGCAAGACGTACTGATCTACTGCCAACTGCACGACTTCTGCGAACCACACCCTTCTTGCCCAACAGGGGGCCACCAGGATGGCTGGCACCCCCCCCGGGCTATCCTGCGCATGACCCTGCCCAGTAGAGGGAACGGAGGGAACACATAGAGAATCCGAAACTCCGCCCAAGGCTTTGCCAGTGTGTCCGTGGAGAAGGCCAGAGGATCCTGTGACAGGGAGACAAACTTGGGAAGTTTGTGATTGTGATGGGATGCAAACAGGTCCACATCCAGCTGACCCCAGCTGTGACACAGGGAGAGAAACACCTGGTTGTTGAGGAACCATTCCCCCAGATGAGACTACCTCCTGCTCAGAGAGTCCGCTACCTGGTTCTTCACCCCCGGAATGTATACCGCTGAGATGCAGGGAACATTCTGTTCATTCTGTTCCGAACCAAGACAGTATCAGGGACACTTCCTTGAAGGCACGCTTGCTCCGAGTCCCTCCCTGATGGTTGATGTAGGCAACCGCCGCCTGGTTATCTGAGTGAATCTGAACAGCCCGACCCCAAAGGTGTGTGGTCAGCTGAGAAAGGACCAACCTGATCGCCCTCAGTTCCAGTACATTAATGGGAGCATGGGCCTCCTGGGGGCCCCACCGACCCAGGAACTTCAGAGACTTCCAAAAGCCCCCCCCCCCCAGCCTGTGAGACTGGCATCTGTGGTGACCGTCTCCAAGCACGGGGGCAGGAAAGTCCTGCCCACCAGAAGGTTCCTTGAGTCCAGCCACCACGAAAGGGACTGTCTGGCTAGGGGGGACAGAGCAAATTCCTGATACAGGAACATAGGGTCCCGATCCCAAACTGACAAGAGGTGCAACTGAAGAGGTCTCATGTGAAACTGAGCAAAGGGGACCGCCTCAAAGCAGGACACCATCAGGCCCACCAAATGCATCACCAGACAGATGGAGGGATGAGGACACAAGAGCAGAGCCCGTGCCTGCTTCTGAAGGCCCTCCACCTTCTGCTGAGGAAGGAACACCTTGATCTGAGAGGTATCCAGTGTCATGCCTAGAAAGGACTTTACCAAGGATGGGGACAGTGAAGACTTGGGAAAGTTGATCACCCAGCCGAAGGACTCCAGAGTGGAGGTCACCACCCGGGTGTCCTGCTCGGCCTGATGAAAGGAATGGGCCGCAATAAGGATGTTGTCCAGGTAAGGAAGGACGCGAATGCCCTGGTTCCGTAGCAGAGCCATCACTCCCGCCAGCACCTCGGTGAACACCCAAGGCGCCGAGGTGATACCAAAGGGTAGAGCTACAAACTGGTAATGCTGATCCTCCAGTGCAAACCTCAGAAATCTCTGATGGCCTGGGAAGATAGGCACATGAAGATAAGCATCCTTGATGTCCACGGTGGTCAAGTCGCCCGGGCGAAGGGTACTGACAGCCGAGCGTAGCGTCTCCATGCGAAAATGCTTAAATCTGACAAACTTGTTGAGGCCCTTCAAGTCCAGGATGGGCCTCAGAGAGCCATCATTTTTCGGGACCATGAAAAGATTGGAATAGTACCCCTGACCCTGTTCTTGAGGGGGCACCGGACAAATGACCCCTGACTCCAGCAGGCATTGAACCGCCGAAAGCAACCCTTGAGCTGATGGGGTTTAAAGAGATCCGGGATCTGATGAATCTTGGGGGCGGCCAGGCTGCAAACTCTATCTTGTAGCCGGAGGACACCACCTCCTGAATCCACCGGTCAGAGACGTGGAGCCTCCAGAGGTGAGCAAAGAGCCGAAGCCGCCCCCCCACCCAAATAGGTGAGGGCGCCCCCTCATGCCTGAGGGGCCTTGGAAGGGGGTTTGGGCTTGGAACCCCAGGAGAGACCGGGACGACCACGGGATCTGCCACGGCGCCAAGAATCTCAGCGGCTACCTGAGAAGAGGGAGCCACGACCTCCTCTGGGAGTACGAAGAGAGGGGAAGGAGGCGGAGGGCCCCCGAAAAGGCCAGGGTTGCCTCCTACGCTGAGGTAGTCTGCCATCCCTGGCTAAAACATCAAGACGCTCACCGAAGAGCCGCAGCCCTGCAAAGGGGAGCCCAGTGAGAGCCTTCTTAGCAGCAGTGTCAGCTGCCCACTGACGCAACCAAACAGAGCGGCGCATAGCCACCAAAAGTGCAGAGGCCCTACCGCCCAGCCTCACAGCATCATCCATGGCAGTAAGGATAAATGCAACAAAATCAGAGCAAAGCAAGAGGGCCCTATAATCCTCCCTCCTCCTACCAGCCATAGCGCCATCACATAGACGCTTGAGCAGTTTCTTAAGGGCAATAGCCGTAATGGCAGCAGCACAGGGCGCAGTCCAGCCCTCACACAAGTAAAAGCATGGCAGGCCAGCTGATCCATGCGCCGGTTCTCGCTGTCCCTCAGAGTGGTAGTGTCAGGGGAAGGCATGACCATGGTATTGGACAGACCTAGCACGGGAGCGTCCACCTCAGGGGGACATGACCACCGCTTTGCTAGATCAGCAGGAAAGGGATACCTCTTATCCAATCCCTTGGGCACAGCGGGCAGCCTGTTAGGACGTTCCCACTCCTTAAGCACCATAGTAGTGAAATGTCCCTGCTCAGGGAACTCAAGACGCTGTTTATCAGGGTGAAAGAGCTCACCCTGCTTTTTCTTAGCCACCTCAGGGGGAGCAATGTGTAAAATTTCTAAAATGTGAGACAGCAGATTATCAGTGTCCTCAGGGTACCATGATTCCTCCCCGGATGCAGACCCAGTGTCACTATCGCAACCCTCCTGCTGGTCCCCAGAGGAGTCAGAGTCCTGGAACAGTTCCCCTTCCTCTAGGGAATAACGTCCACTAGTGGCATCAAACTCATACTCCTCTGTGGAGCGTGAGGGAGTGGAAGTCAGGTGCCGCTTCTTTCCAGAGGCCTTCCTAGGAACAGGCCCGGCAAGCTGCCTCTCAATGTTGGCCACACAAAGTGCCAGATCAGGTTGTGACCCCCTGCTATTATCCCCCTCCCTGGGGGCCAATTGCAGGAGTGGGGGGGTAGGCGACTCCGAAGGCGCGCACGCACACCCTGACACTGTCACTCACAGGGGATACCCCACACATGGCACACAGCCGGGATTTCCCTAAAGGACCCCCAAGCACGCTATCCCCAGAAACCACCATATGGTGATTAACACAGGCGCAATAGGCCAGCACTGGGCAAAGGCTAATACAAAAGCCACCCAGGATGCCCTCCCACGGGATGCCCCCAGAAGTCAGTAAAGGGGGGGATGAGGGGGAGGAAGGAGTAGAGCCGGGAGAAACCACAACCCACTGGTATCCCGCCTGAAAGACATAAGTAAAAACGACACATGAGCATCCCGCAGCACATGCACCACAAGACCAAAAAAACCCCAAGGGGGACTTTTTGTCCAAGGAAATCGCAGGATCACCAAGCCTCAGACCGCTGGATGAAGCGACACACAGGGGGACAGCACCGCAGCCAGAAAGGGAGACGCGCAGTTAATCCAAAATGGCACCGGCAGAAGTACCTCGAAGGGCGGGCCGTTGGGGGGGGGGGGGGCCACGCGATACGCGTCATCCCCCAGCCCCGCCTCCTTCGAAGAGCGCGTAAACGGCGTCCATATGACCCCGCCGGCACCTTGACTAAGCAAAAAAGCCACAGGTTATAGCACCACCCGCCGCGGAGGGCAGTACAAAGCGGCACTGCGGCTAAAAAAACACTGTACACCGCAAAATACACAACTAACAGCACTCACCGTTACCACCCGCCCCCCCCCAACATAAGTCAGAGGGGGGGGGGGGGAGGGGAGAGAGGCGAAAGACAGCTGCGAGTATCCAGGCCAGGGGGGCCCCCTGAAGGAAAAGAAAAAGACACAGTCCCCCAAAACTTCATGTGCACAAAAGGCCATAACGCAGCAGTCTGGTACCCTTCTGGTTCAGCTCCTCCCGCTTCATCGCCTTCCCCTCCCCGCCTTATCCGTACCCCAAGTGACATTTGTGCCAGCGGGGAGTCACTCTCTGATGTTTGGGCTAGGTTGGCCAGCATCGAGAAATTTATTGCTAGCACGGTTGGCAAGAAGGCCCAGGCTAAAAAGAGACATTTGTCGTCGGCCCAGCCCTTGTGGGATGTTGACGACAATTCCGTTGATTTGTCAGATTATTCCCCGTTAGAGGAGGGGGAATTGTATGAGGAAACAGAGGCTGACTGTGTTCAGTCTGGTGATGCCGATGTCGGGCAGGTTCTGGGGGATGCCGTAGATACGGTCACTGTTTTGTCACATTTATTGGAGGTGTTGGATATTGAACCGCCTGAGGCGCCCCCTCTCAAAAAGGGGGAATTTTTCGGGGTCCGCAAGCCCCGTCTGGAATTCCCTACCCAGGGTCACTTTGATGCGCTGATCCTTAGAGAATGGGAGAGGCCCAGTCGGCTTCCTGGTGCTCCTCAGGGATGGGATAAGAAGTATCCTTTCCCGGTGGAGGAGGTTAAGCGCTGGTCTTCTCCTCCCGAGGTCGACGTGCCTGTTTTAGGTTTGACCAACTCTTCTTTGCTGAACACCCCTGACTCCACTTCCCTTAAGGATGGCGAGGATAAGTGCCTTGATCAGATGGCGTGCCACACATTTGCCAGCGTGGGCTCAGCCCTGCAGCCTGTTTGTGCATCTGCCCTGGTGTCGCTTGCTACCAGGTCTCTTATCAGGGACTGGCTGAAAGACGCTCAGTTTGATCCAGCTAGCGCTGAGTTCGCTACCCTTAAGAGATGTGAATTGTTCATGGATTTTGTCTTGGCTGCTATGGAAGATTCTATTGTCGTAGAACTGTGTAGTAGAACTTCAGCCTTATTGGTGGCTATGCGCAGATCGGTCTGGCTCCGCCAGTGGATGGCGGACTTTGGGGCTAAGAAGTCACTCACAGCTCTTCCCTTCTTGGGTACGCGGCTGTTTGGAGATAAATTGGAGGCTGTTGCTAAAGGAGGTAAGTTACCTCAGCGGAAGAAACAGCGCCGTCCCTTTTGGGGGGCTGGCTCGTTCACTCCTTCCTTTCAAGGAGCCAGAGCGGCCAGGGGTTTGGCTTTCTTGGGTGTCAGGGGCTCCTCCTGGAACAGGGGCAGAGGTCGGGCACGTCCCGCGGCAGCCTGGGGTTCCAAGCCCAAGCCTGCCGTTAAACCGGCTCAGCAATGAAGGGGCGCCCTCACCCGCAAGGGTGGGGGGACGGCTGCGGCTCTTCTTCCAGGTCTGGGCCCGGGAGGTCACAGACAATTGGATCTTGGAAGTGGTCTCCTCCGGGTACAAACTGGAGTTCGAGTACTGGCCGCCCCCAACATTCTTAAGGTCTCGGGTGCCCTCGGACCCTCAGGCTGCACAGGGGCTCCTGTTAGCAGTGAAAAACTTTCTGGACATGGGGGTTATATGCCCGGTGCCTCCGTCGGAGAGAGGCAGGGGTTACTACTCCAACCTTTTCACGGTTCCCAAAAAAGAGGGTTCGGTGAGACCCATTCTAGATCTCAAGGTTCTCAACAGGTTTATCAGAGCCAAAAAGTTCTGCATGGAGACTCTGCGCTCGGCTATCAATTCCCTTCACCAAGGGGATTTTATGACATCCATAGACATCAAGGATGCGTATCTGCATGTTCCGATTTTTCTGGCACATCAGAGATTCCTCCGGTTTGCGGTGGAGGATCAACATTTTCAGTTTGTAGCCCTTCCCTTCGGACTGACTTCGGCGCCGAGGGTCTTCACCAAGGTCTTGGCGGGAATAATGGCTCTGCTCAGAGCTCAGGGCATTCGCATTGTGCCATATCTGGACGACCTGTTGATCTCAGCTTCTTCCCTCCGTCAGGTGGAGCTGGACACCCACCAGGTGGTGTCGACCCTGGAGATGTTTGGGTGGGTGATCAACCGCCCCAAGTCTTCTCTCTCTCCGTCTCGTGTGATTTCATTTCTGGGCATGAATCTGGATACCATTCAGGCCAGAGTGTTTCTGCCTCAGACCAAGGTGCAGAGGATTCAGTGTCTGATCCGCCTTCTTCTGGCCAATCTTTGTCCCTCTATCCGACAGGGGATGAAACTGGTGGGCTTGATGGCATCCTCCTTCGAGGCGGTACTGTTTGCAGTTTCACATAAGATCTCTTCAACTTCACCTATTGACGCATTGGGGCAGGTGTCCACATTCATTGGATCAACCTTTCAGGATGTCTCCCAGGGTTCGGCAGTCCCTTCGATGGTGGCTGGAATTGAGCAACCTCTTGAAGGGCAGATCCTTTCTGGTCCCTTGTTGGGAGACTGTTTCCACGGATGCCAGCCTGTCGGGCTGGGGAGGTTATTGGAAAAGTCATCAGTTCAGCGGGGTGTGGGGTCTCACACCCCCATCAATGTCTTGGAGCTCAGAGCCATCCGACTAATTCTGGCTCGGCTGACCTCACATTTACAGGGTCTACCGGTTCAAGTTCGTTCAGACAACCGAACGGCGGTAGCTTACATCAATCACCAAGGAGGGACTCGCAGCAGGAGTGCCCTCGGGGAAGTCTCTCTGATCCTGCACTGGGCGGAGAGCAATGTTCCTTGCATTTCGGCAGTCTACATTCCGGAAGTGGAAAACACGGAGGCGGATTCCCTGAGCAGGGGATCCTCTCGCCAAAGAGAGTGGTCTCTTAACCCCGAGGTTTTTCTGGATCTTTGCCCCAAGTGGGGGACTCCAGAGGTGGATCTCTTTGCCTCGAGGCACAATCACAAATTTCCGGCCTTTGTGTCTCTTTCTCAGGATCCTCTAGCTCTGGCAGTGGACGCCTTGTCCCTTGCTTGGAAGGATCTGGGTTTTCTGTACCTGTTTCCACCCGTCTCCAAGCTGAGCAACGTAGTTCGCAAACTGGTTCTAGAAGGGGCTTCAGCGATTCTGGTGGCTCCAAGGTGGCCAAGAAGGGTTTGGTACGCAGACGTTGTAAGGCTGGCTGTAGATCAGTACCGGCTTCCCTTGTTGCTGGATCTGCTATCTCAGGGTCAACTACTTTACCCCAATTTACAAACGCTGGCCTTGATGGCTTGGCTGCTGAAACCTTCATTTTGAAAGAGGAAGGTTTGTCTGCGGCTGTTGTTCAGACATTGATTAGGGCTAGGAAGCGGTCCTCTGCTGGCATTTACTATAGGACTTGGAGGTCCTATATTGATTGGTGTGAGGCTAGGGCCTTGCCTTGCAGGGTGTTCGATTCCCAGGATTTTGGAGTTTCTTCAGCATAAACCGGATCTTGGGTTCCAGCTTAGTACTTTGAAAGGATAGGTTTCTGCTCTGTCAGTTTTCTTCCTGAGGTCTTTTGCCTTACACCCGCTGGTTAAGACCTTTTTCCAAGGGGTCGCGCATGTGCGGCCCCCTCGGAAGGCTGTGGTTCCTGTTTGGGATTTGAATTTGGTTCTTTCGGCTCTCCAGGGTCCTCCTTTTCAGCCTCTACAGGATATTGCTCTTTCGGTTCTCACTCAGAGGGTTGCTTTCTTGGTGGCTATTACCTCTGTTCGGTGGGTCTCTGAGTTGGCGGCTCTGTCGATTCAGGTCCCTTACTTTGAGAGACACCAGGATAAGGTGGTTTTTTGTTTTAAGCCAGATTTCCTTCCTAAGGTGGTGTCTGCTTTCCACCTCAATCAGGGTATTGTTCTCCCTTCCTTGTGTCCTAAGCCTAACAATGACAAGGAGAGGGTTCTGCACAATTTGGATGTTGTTCTCTGTGTAAAGTACTATTTGGTGACTACTTCTTCCTTCTGCAAGACGGACGCTTTTTTCGTGGTGCCCTGCGGGCCCGGGAAAGGTTTGGCGCCTGCTAAGTCTACGATTAACAAATGGATTCGTCAGCCCATTGTTGGGGCCTATTCTGCTAAGGGGAGGACTCCCCCTTTTAGGGTCACTGCGCACTCTACTCATGCTGTTGGTGCATCCTGGGCTTTTTCAGCACCAGGCTTCTGTTGAACAAGTTTGTAAGGCTGCTACTTGGTCTTCCGTTCATACCTTTTCCAAGTTTTACAAGGTTGATGTGCGGGCTTCAGCGGATGCTGTTTTTGGCCGCAAGGTTCTGCAAGCTGCAGTGGTTTGAGTTGGTACATTCTTCACTGTTTTCTGGTTCCCACCCATGACGGACACTACTATTGGATGTCCCACATGTCATGAAGATCGAAGTGGAGTGTATGGCACACTTAAAATAATACCGTTTTGTGAGTACTCACCTTTAAAACGGGTATTATGAGTGTGCCATACACTCCACTTCGCCCCACCCCTTTTTTCGGGTATTCTGGGGCTTTTATATGGTGAACCATTGGTTTTGATTGTTAAGGTTATAATTGGTTCTTCCTGGTCCCCTTACTGCTTTTTACACTGGGAAATTGGTGGGAGGTCCCAGGTATATATGGACTGGGAGGGGCTTTCTTTTTTGCATATTCATCTCTGCAGAAGTTCGCCCTCTACTGGAGATTACCCACATGTCATGAAGATCGAAGTGGAGTGTATGGCACACTCATAATACCCGTTTTAAAGGTGAGTGCTCACAAAACGGTATTTTTAGTACCGCTATCCACTCTCAGGGTGACTGAATTTATTGAGCCAAATATTGCCCATTTTGGTGTTAAAGGTAAATAATTTATCAATTTCGTGGTCATGTATATATGTATTGTTCTCCAAAATTGGTTGATGACGGGACATTCCCACAGACAGTGGTATAGATTTGCCCCCTCCTCCCCACACTTTTTACATTTGTCTGAATCCCATCTGTACCGATCGGGCGGGTGACACATAGTTGTAATAATATAAGCCTCGATTCAGAGACACATTCGTCCAGACTTCCGTAGCTGTGTGTGAAAGTTTTGGTGGGTGTTTGTCATTTTTTTGCTTTTTTTCGTCCATTTTTCATTCGTACGAACGTTCGGGAATGCGCTTTCGATGAACGGAAGCAAATCGGAACATTTCCGTTAGTTAGGATCATTTTCCAAACAAAATCGGAAATTTTCCGTTCGTTCAGATAACTTCCGTTGTTGGGATGGGTTTCTGTCTGATTCAGAGAGCTGATTTCCGACGGATCACCACCCATAAATCTGTTTCATTTCCGATCCACTTACGGGACCTTTCAGGGCTCGGATTGCTATTGTTGAACATGTTTTGCGGCTATGTGGAGGAGTCTGCGCGCCTTTAGCACCAAGGCATTGCATGTATCAGCATGGCCGAAACCATAAATTGTCTAGCAATGCATACCTGAATGAATACATTTCATGTATGCCTTCTAGATGCATTTTAATGCTGACCTTAATTAGCCCTTAGCATATAAACATTTATTTTCCCACACATCCATATAATTGCTATATTTTTTTAGACTTATGTCCTTTGTGAATTATATTTGGATTGTTGAACTTGAATCTTAATTTGTTGTAGGAGTTATTGTTTTAGTTGGTTACTTTTGCTTTGTGTAATTATTTTATATTTGGTTGCAGGAACCGCAAGATGTGCCACTCACACAACATACAAGGAGTCTTTGGTCCAGCTATGCGATTCCTCAGTGTTCTTGCAGGGCATCCAGGGTCGTCCCATGATGCTTATATATTGCAGAGCTCCGGCTTATTTCGTCAGTTTGAGTCAGGAGAATTATCTGGTAGATGGCTCCTGGGTAATTTTGCTCACATTCCATCAATCCATTTTCACTGTATGGCAATAAATATAGTTGATGACTCATGACTTAACCTATTGCTGTTTTTAGCCCTTGATGACATGTTAAACAATTGCCTATACATTTCATGTATGCCTTCTAGATGCATTTTAATGCTGACCTTAATTAGCCCTTAGCATATAAACATTTATTTTCCCACACATCCATATAATTGCTATATTTTTTTAGACTTATGTCCTTTGTGAATTATATTTGGATTGTTGAACTTGAATCTTAATTTGTTGTAGGAGTTATTGTTTTAGTTGGTTACCTTTGCTTTGTGTAATTATTTTATATTTGGTTGCAGGAACCGCAAGATGTGCCACTCACACAACATACAAGGAGTCTTTGGTCCAGCTATGCGATTCCTCAGTGTTCTTGCAGGGCATCCAGGGTCGTCCCATGATGCTTATATATTGCAGAGCTCCGGCTTATTTCGTCAGTTTGAGTCAGGAGAATTATCTGGTAGATGGCTCCTGGGTAATTTTGCTCACATTCCGTCAATCCATTTTCACTGTATGGCAATAAATATAGTTGATGACTCATGACTTAACCTATTGCTGTTTTTAGCCCTTGATGACATGTTAAACAATATTGTAGCTAAGAATGTGTATTTTATGTTTTAATTTTTAAATTCTTTCAGGGGATTCTGGATATCCACTCCTGGCCTTGCTCCTGATGCCCGTTCTTTGCCTGCAGAATGCGGGCCAGGGGTTCTCTAATCGGGCACTATGCAAAACCCGGCCCATGGTGGCGAGGGCCCTCTGGCTTTTGAAGTCCAGATTTAGGTGTTTGGACCATACGGGGGGGGGGGGGGGGCACTGCAGTATGACCCCAACAAGATTATACCAATATTTTAATTTAAGTTTTTTAACAGGGACCACACGTGACAGAGTGGCACAACTGAGTGTCAAGGTCCTTCAGTTGGTGGGCGAGATGCAGGAGCTGCGCAACTCGTTGGGGACCACAGATGAAGAATAATGTTCGGTGGGCTGCCATTGCTATGTATTTTGTTTTTTATAGTTTTAAAAATTAGAAATGTTCTAAATTTTAAAAAATGTTATATTTTATGATGGAATCAAAAAAAAAAATGTTACAGTGTCATTTCATTTACAAAATACATTAACACAAAACTAATGGGCCTAGAAATATTTAAAGATGAATATTCACATGACCGAGAAGTGATCTGGGTGAGCTTTAAGGGTCCAAAAGGTAAGATGGAGGATAGTGCTAAGCGGTCTAGCTAAACACTGTAGTAGAAGTGAGGGTGGCAGATATGTAGGCTAGCACTTTAATGAGTTAATTTTGTAGTGCGCAGGCGCAAGATTGTAAGGATTTCCATCTGGACGAATATTTATTGAAAAAGGGAAACAGAATCGAACTGGAAACATAAAGGATTTGTTGGAGGATACGATGGGAAAAGGACAAAAACGAAAGCCTACGTTGTAACATGTGAAAATGAAACGGAAAAGTCCGGATGGAAACCGACATCCTCGTATTCGTAATCTGCCGTACGAACGGACGGAAACTTTACAGAAGGTTTTCAATGCATGCATAGAATCACTCGCACGCTCATACGAGAACGGAAACATTTCACAAAAAATACAGATCGGCACGAAAACTATGTTTTTTTTTTGTCTCTCTGAATCGAGCCAATAGTCTGAGGATTATTTCCCTATATGTAGAGGCCTGTAAGGTTGCCCAAGAATATTTGTACATTCTTAGCAGATCATCAATTTCTAGCTCCGGGAAGTGAGTGCACCATTTGATCATCCTTGTATTGAGTTCCTCATATTGTAATGTCTTAAGAAATTATAGTGTAGCGCTATAGCTCTACGATTCGGTGGGGTCGTGTTTAAAGTGGACCATCACCCTCCCGTGATCGGCCCGGGAATCTATAAGATTCCCGGGCCGATCACCTCCCTCCCCGCGGGACATCCGAGATCGGGATGTCCCGCGGGGTGAAACCCCCCCAAACCCCCCAAATCCCCTTACCTTGTTTCCCTATGTTGTATATCATTATACTTTGCAAAATGAAAATAAAGAATAATAAAAAAAAAAAAAAATTCCGCTAGGGACTGGGACAATGAACTGGACACACTCTTAAAGTGGACCAACACCCAGGATTTTGACTATCCTGGGTCTTGGTCCACCCCCGATCGGGGTGCCCCGCTGTGTGAAACCCCCCCGATCACCCGAAAAACTCACCTCTCCCCGCGCCGACGGACAAGCGACTTGACAGCCGCGGACAAGCGGCTCCTCCGCCGCCGCCTCCCTCGCGCCCCTCTAGACGTGCGCGCGCCCGCGCCGCCCGTCTGTGAATGGCTCACTCTTGACGCGCGGGAGGCGGCGGCAGAGGAGCCGCTTGTCCGCGGCTGTCAAATCGCTTGTCCGTCGGTGCTGGGAGCGGGCAGAGGTGAGTTTTTCGGGTGATCGGGGGCGTTCACACAGCGGGGCACCCCGATCGGGGGTGCCCCACCAAAGTGGACCAAGACCCAGGATAGTCAAAATCCTGGGTGTTGGTCCACTTTAAGAGTGTGTCCAGTTCATTGTCCCAGTCCCTAGCGGAGAATTTTTTTTTTTTATTCTTTATTTTCATTTTGCAAAGTATAATGATATACAACATAGGGAAACACATAAGGAAAGTGAGGCTGTCCATAGCTCGCTGAGTACATTTTCCATACAGAACAAATATCACTGTAAAACGATAGCCCAAGGCATATAAAGTTGTGTTACCCTGTAGCATTGGGGGGGGGGGGTGTATGGGACTGGGCGGGGGTTACTTCCCCTCAAATCCGTCCCAATATTATTCCTGAGTGCTCTCACGTCGCTTTTCCCCTATGATGCTTATGGCAATGTACTTCGTAGATGAATAGATTCGTAACATGTGACGTGACATAGGATATATGGGGGAGGGGGGAATGGGGTAGGATATTCCGAAAATGGAGAAGGGTGTCTTCTCAAATGGGGGTCGCTTGCTCCCACCTCGGAGCACGATATGTGTCAGGGTCTCCACAAATGCCTCTATCCGATCAGTATAGGCAATTCCAAACTATCTCCCACTTATTGACTCACTATCCCACAGGACTCTGTACTCTTGTGACTCCTGAAAGACCAGCCAGGGTAGCCAAGCGCTCCTGAACTGAAGTCATATCCTCCAATGGTCATCAGACCCTGTGAACATCCTGCTAATTCTATCCGGCGTGTAGTACCATCTCGTTAATAATTTGTAATTCATCTCCTGAACCTTAGTGGCAACTGAGGATTTATGTGCGAGTGTCGCCACCTTCTCCCTTCGCTTATCTGAGAGGGGTCGGCCTAAATCGGCTTCCCAGTCCCTCCAAAATGTTGGAGGGGTCTCCTGTCTCCCAGAAAGCAATGAATATATCTTGGAGATAAGGTGGGAGTGTTCTAGTTCGCCCGAACAAATCTTTTCAAATTCTGAGAGGTTTCTGCATTTTTCCCTTTTAAAGCCTATGCGAGATAGGTAGGATTGAAAGTATAGTAGGTTCCAATGGTCAAGGTCCTCTGCAGGCCACCTATCCCTCAAATCACCCAGCGTGGTCCATCCATTTGTGGTTATTAGATCACCACTTCTCAGAGATGCCAGGTCTCCCCACCCCCTGAGTGTGGCCCCAGAGCAGCTTGAGGGGAGTGTGGGGTTATGCAGGAGAGACGTCATGGGGGTTGGCCAGGGCGATATCTCCTCCTGAACTCTAGGCTTCTTGAAGGTGTTCAAGGTCGCAGATATCGTGGGGTGCACCTTAACATCTGCCAGAGGGATATCTTTATTCCATGGGACAACATCAACTCTCTCCATGCGAACACAACGCTTGGTAATATTACATAACTGCCACTCGCATACCCGTAGATGGGAGGCGGTCCAATACAGCTTGATGTCGGGTAACGCCATCCCCCCCGATGCTTGGGACTACATAAGATCTGGTACCTTATCCTGGCCGGCCTTTTCTGCCAAAGTCCTAAATGCCTGGTTCAGATCTCTAAAGAAGTGTCCAGGGAGTTGGATTGGAAGGGACTGAAAAAGGAACAGCAGTCAAGGCAGCACCGACATCTTGATAATGTTGATTCTGCCCATCCACGAGAAGGTGCGCAGGTCCCATTTCTCTAGATCTGCCTTTATCTTCCGCACAAGGGGCGAGAAGTTTAAGGCGTTGATGAGTGGGAGTTGGCTCGGCAGCTGGGTTCCCAAGTATGTTATGGAGGTTTTTGCCCATTTAAAAGAAAAAGATCGTTGCAGGATCCTGCAGATGTCCATCGGAAGCGTCACGTTTAATGCTTCCGACTTATCAAAGTTTATTTTGAAAAATGAAAGCTTCCCATAAGCCTCAAACTCTTTCATTAACACCGGGAGGGATATCACTGGGTTGGAAATGCAAAAGAGGAGGTCGTCTGCGTAGGCTGCTACTTTGTGTGACCCTTCCGAGGTTTCCACCCCACAGACATCCGCGTTGCTCCTCACCTTACACAAAAAAGGTTCTAATGAGAGTGCGAAGAGAAGGGGTGACAATGGGCACCCCTGTTGAGTACTGTTGCGAATATGCACCGGGTCCAACAAGAGGCCATTCACTCTGATCCTAGCTGAGGGAGTGGTGTATAGAGCTTCGATATAACTCCTCATTATCTCACCCAGGCCTACGTGACGGATTGTTGCCTCCATGAACCTCCAATTCACCCTGTTGAAGGCCTTCTCAGCATCAGTAGACAGGAGCATCATGGGAATCCCGGCGGATCTTACACTATGGATCACGTTGATGGCTCTCACCACATTATCCCTAGCCTCCCTCCCCAACACGAACCCCGTCTGGTCCCAGTGCACAACCTGTGCCACTATAGGAGCTAATCTATTAGCAAGAATTTTCGCATACAATTTTAGGTCCGTGTTGAGGAGTGAGATGGGAAGGTAGCTCTGACACACCAACGGATCCTTCCCAGTCTTGTGCAAGACCGCAATTTGTGCCTCGAGGTCTCTATTGGAGAAGGCGCCTCGTTTTTCAGGGTCTGCAATAGAGTTCCATGCTTTAATAGCATGGGGACCTAACACCGACATGTTTATATACTCCTTCACCTGATCTCTTGGGAAGCCGGCCATCATGCCTGATGACAGATTGTATAATTTAGCATAATCTGATCTGAACGAATCTGCAATCTTTTCAGGGGCGTGTTGTTTCCGTTGGGACCCGTCAAGGATTTCTGCGATAAAGCTTTGAGCGCAGTGTTTCCGCAATGCTGGGGCTAGTAGTGAGCTGCTCTTATTCCCAAACTCGTAATAGGTGCGCTTACATTTTTTAATCGCAAACTTAGCCTTATTCAGGAGTAATGCATTTAGGGCTTCCCTTGCCTGTGTCAGTTCGCCGAGCACTCGTGCTGCCTCAGACCGTTTGTGGGGCAACTCCAGGCCCTTAACTCTTTCCATAAGCTTCATCAGTTGGGACTCCCTTTCCCACTTCAGTCTGGATGCGTGGTTAATCAGTGTATCCCTAATCAAGCTCTTGTGAGCTTCCCATAATGTCAGAGGTGACACCTCACCATTGTCATTCTCCCTAAAGTATGCTGTAATGCTTTCTCTGACTTCCTTTGTGACTATAGCGTCCTGGAAAAGGGACTCATTAAGTCTCCAGGTCAGTGGGGGGAGGAGCCTGTCACCAATGGCCATGTCCAAATATACCAGAGCATGGTCCGAGAAAGAAGCCGGAGAAATGCCTCCCCCCCACTACACCACCCAGCAGGCTATGTGATACCCATAGGTAATCAATTCTGGAGTAAGTCCCATGCAATTTGGCGAGAGAAGGAGTAATCCCTCACTTTGGGATTGGTCACTCGCCAGGCATCCACCAACTGCATACAGTGTAATTTTTTCCGCAGAACCCTAATGCTCTACTGGGACAGTGCGGATTTGCCCGTTGATGTATCTAAGATGGGTTCCATAGCTAGATTAAAATCACCTCCCAGGATCACCTCCCCTTCTGCAAACTTTTCCAACTTGTCCAGGGCCTTGTTTAGGAATTTAAGCTGCCCCTGGTTGGGAGCATAGAGTGAGGCCAGTGTGTATTTCCTACGGCCCATCAGTCCTTTAATCATTACCACTCTACCCCACTCATCGCTCCACTCCTCCAGAGTAGAAAATTGGAGCGAATTGGGCGAGGCGCCCTGTTCACAAGGTGAGGTCGAGAGAGTGGCCTCGCGGGCGGCGCTACCTGGCCAGCATGCCTCCAGCAAGAGTGTTGTGGAACCATCGCGTCCCCAGGTAGCATCACTTTGTGCATGTGTATTAGGTAGGTTAGTTTGATATTTGATATCATGTTTTGGTCTAACTGCAGGTTTATGTATGTGAGTATTTTTAATCCAATCTCTTAATACACCAAGTAACGCCGCTGCATTATAATTATAAAGGTCTGGTAGGTTGACTCCAGCATTCTCCCTAGGCTGCTGCAACACCCTTCTGCTTATTGTTGCCCTTTTCTTAGCCCAGATGAACTCTCTGAATTTTTTGTTTAGTTCCGTAATCTCCTTATCTCTTAAGACTATAGGGAGCGTTTCTATATAGAACAGCAGCTTTGGAAATGCGATCATTTTTATTAGGGAAACACAACCCAAATATGAGAGTGTCAAACTGGACCAGGTTTGCAAATCCCGTTGAATTTCTCTTATTACTGGTTTAATGTTGATGTCAGAGTTTTTGCTGGTTTTTAGGCAGCAAGACTCCCAGGTATTTTATATGCTGTTTATTTCACTTAAATGGAAAATTGTTCCCCCAGCTGGGCTTTGTGCATCTGCTCAGGTACAGGGCAGCTGATTTTTCTAAGTTTATCGAGTAACATGTAACCGAGCCAGATTGGGCTATAATTTCCTGTATCCGTGGTAGTGTGTTTTGGGGATTTGCAATATACAAGAGGACATTGTCTGCAAAGGCTGTTATCTTTATCTCCTCTCCTCCTACCTTTATGCCCTGAAATGTAGCTTCCCCTTCCAATAGTCAAAAGAGCGGATCAATGGGCAAGTTAAATAATAATGGTGAAAGGGGGCATCCCTGTCTGACTCCCCTACCCAGTGAGATGTTGTCCGTGAGTTACCCGTTAACTATTAATCGGCATGTTGGTGCCCTGTATATATATTGTATCAATGAGGTGAACGACTTACCAAAGGCTTTAGCCATAGCCATATCTTATCTAAAGCTTCTCAGCATCTAAACTGAGAAGTAGTTCTTTCGAGTTTCTTTTAGTAGTAATCGCTGTTAATACAGTTCTTATGCCTATTGAAATATGTTTGCCCCTAACAAAGCCCAGCTGGTGTTTAGTAAGTAGCTTCGGGAGAAAACACTGGAGTCGATCCACCATTATCTTGGATAGTATTTTATAGTCTGTGTTCAATAGTGATATTGGTTTGTAAGACTTAACCAGCTCTGGGTCTCGGTCTGGTTTTGGCAATAGAATTGTATAGGATTCAGTAAATCGAGGCATCTGGGTTCCATCAGGCTGAGAATCCCCACTTGTATGCAACTCAGCAGGAGTGAGATTTAAGCTTGGGGGAGAAGGTGAAGTGAAACGAGGTGCAGTCACTGGCAGGCCAGATTGCAAAGCCAGCGCTTGCTCAGCACAGGGTACGCAGACCCATACCTTGTCAGCATCAGCATGAGGTTGTCCAGACGCCATACACCGCCGGTCTTGTCCCAAAGGGACCCCGGTCACATTATCCTTAGATGCCTCCATATGTTGATTATTAGGCACAATATGCCAGTAGGGATTGACGCTATAAAGCAACCCTGGATGCCCCAATTACCCGCTAGGGAAGTGGGAGTAATTTTACAAGGCCCGACTATTACACCGAGCCGGGAGAAGCCAATGGATTCACCTTCTGAAAGACACAATGAGAAGAAGGGTGTCAGAACCGAAACACACTACAGTGAAGAGTACCTTGAAGGGGCGAGCCAGAGCGAGCAGTGACGCGGGGCACGCCATGCCAGGCCCCGCCCCAGCGTGGCGGTTGACACCACATATACCAGTCCAACCATATGCATGTAATCACAATACACTGACATCCACACCTCCCCTTTCTTTTCCCCCCCAAAGGCTACAGGGAGAATGAGGGAGGATGGTGGCCCTTTGTACAGGGCCCACCGCTACCGGGGCATGGGACAATAATGCGGGAAGGGCATCCCATAAAGGCTCACCATCAGCCTATACCGCCTACCCTTTGGTGGGGGACTGCGGTGGAGCAGGGCTCCTTAAGCACTCATGGTGCCGCCTACCTTCACCCGACCAGCGCAGCCCAGGCTGGGAGGCACATCACACAAAGGACGGGTGGGAATAGTCCAACAGGGCCGCAGGCTTTAATAGCCCCGCTCACCTGCGACAGAGTGATAATTTCATGTCTTCGCAGGAAGCACTGCAGAGAAATCTGGGGATTTGTGGGTGGTCCCCAGGTATTTGAGGGGCCGGGAGGAGCCTGTTTACATGTCTCTGCAGTGCAGCGCCATCTGGCGGAGGATAACCCAAGTGTAAGTAATATATCTGGAGCAGGACGTACTGTATACTAAGAACAGAGAGGACACAGTCCCCAAACTACTTACCCCCTCAGAAGCTAGGACAGAAACTCTGCATCCCTAATAGGCTCACCATAAAGCCTATGGCCGGCTACCCTTTGTGTTACAGGGCCTGCGGCTTGGAGCAGCGCTCCAGGAGCACTTGACCCTAGTGCTCTTCTATCTTCACCCGATCTGTGAGCCGAGGCTGGAAGGCAGTGAGGGTCCAGAAACGGGTGGAAATAGACCTGCAGGGCCACAGGCTTGGTTGCCCCGCTCACCTGCGCAAGAGAGAGTGCCATCTGCTAACTTCGCAGTCCACTGCAGAGAGAACACTGGGGAACTCTATGGTTAAGCCCGTTTTTATAGGGAGCCGGGAAAAGCCACAGCTTTTCTGCAGTACCACTGCACCATCTTGTGGCAGAATAACCCAACTGTTATGAATACAGAAGCGGGCCCTGCCATACAATAAAGAAAAGAAAACTGCTTGCCATGTAGCAACATATTAACAGGAAGTATTCGATCCAAACATGGTGATTTCACACTTTACAAATCGACAAATCACACATCAGGAGTCATAATAAAGCACACATATTCCGGGAAAAAACAGATTGCTTTACTTAAATTCTACACAATATAACATTAAATCAACATGAGCTGATACTGTAAATAAAACGGCAAGTTAATATATGAAAGATGTGAAATGGTACAGAAGGCATAAAATGCACACTGTAGTCTGAGCAGTAAGGAAAACATTAAAAACCAATCCTTAGGGTCAGAAATGGTAGGGAAGGAGACCTTCCGATTGGCTCTCCAAACCCTATTGTTAATTGCTAGAAGTGAAGACTAAATTCCGCAAGTGATTGCAACCCCCAACTAGATTACATATCAACTGGGTGATCTGATTAACGCTCTGTAATAATGGAGCAGGACATGTTTGGCTAATAGCTATATATATGGGAATAAAAACTCAAAAGAATCACAGTGGAAGACTACTGAAGCCATTTAGGGAGTGTGCAAAGGTCAACCAACCAATCAACCACTGTCAAGTATTCCAAATGCCAACACCAATTCTAAACAGAAGGCAAGTAAAACTTTAATGCTTTAATTTCTATGCCTGCCCTTCTGGTGTAATGTGTGTGTCAAAGGCAATCAGATTTATTATCTCAACTGTTGCCCTCAAATCACTAAATGTTTACTCCAGCATGTCCCAGAATGGTCAAACCCCAAGTTCATTTCTAAAGTACAGAAACACTGTTCCTGCTGTATAGCACTGGTATTCTCATTTTGTTTTACAGCAACGAGCATTCCTAACAAACTTAGTTATTGCGGTAACGCACATCATTGTGGTCAGAGGTTAGATTCCAACAGAACTGAAACACATGCCCTCTACTTCCGCATTTTGATGAGGAACCTCACAATTTTGAATGGTCATACAACGGTCACATGGACAAATTTCGAATAAGATTTGGTCTTCACCTGAAATACAGCCATCTAACTCTTCTGACTCCCGAATGACTGATTAATCATCCTCAAATGTGAATATGCCAAACGTTTGGGCCCAGGCCTCAGGTCTGCCCATAAGGAGGCTGTCACAAAGCTGTTGGGGACAACAGGAGAGTATGTGTTTTTTTAGATTACAGCCTGGACAGGCAGGCAAAAAGGAAACCCCAAAATTCCCTTACACCCCCCCCCCCCCCCCACTGATCAGTACAAGTCCACTGATCAGCAACCCACCATCAGTCACAGGCACACGGACACGCCCCCTCCATTGCAATAGAGGTAAGAGTGCTGAGGGCTGACATGCCCCCTCCATTGTAGTGAAAGGAAAAGGCGTGGCCATGCTACTGTGACTGATGGCAGGGGGTGGGACATGACCTGCAAGCGCCGGTAAAGTTATCCAGTGGCGTTTAGGACTTGGGTCGATGTGAGAAGCGAGGGCTGCGGTGCAGGCCTGGTTGAGTTGCTGATTGCTGGACTAGCGGGATGAGCTGTGCGGAACAAAAGCTTGGTACCCTTTTGTTTTTATCTTGCCTGCTGGATGACTTTAAAGTATCAGTGTAGCAAATGGTTATTATCCGCTTGCTTACATTTCCTCTTTCTGCCCCAAATGGTACCAATTTACAGCTATCGGCTCCAGTAGCTGATGAACACTCCTGGCCTAGGTCCCAGGAAAATCAGACCACCCAAAGTGGATGTTGTACATCGCTCTTACTGGTGACGAGTAAGTTGCCTTCCTTGTCAATATGATGCAGTGGTGTGGCATACTAGGCTTCTGGATGTAGCTGGACCGAGAAAGGCAGCACCTTTTCCCTACTTCAGCATTATGGAGAGAAAACAGACAACTCATGAGACCTTTCATTGATGGGGTACTTGGACTTCCTAACTTTATAAACAGAAATGATATGGGACATTAGGCATGTTCCTTTATACCTCGATCTGGAGTGTAGATTCCTAAGATCACAAAACCCCCAAGGTCACCTCCACACAACTCACCTTTTTACTGTTGCCATGGCACACGTTCAGGCTTTGTCCAATCAGTACACCATACTCCATAAAGCAGCCACAATTGCAGCCTCCCTGCGGTATGTGGTGCCACCTCCCATCCCCCAGCCTACCCAAAAGGCAAAGCATGGGAGCACACCTCGGCTGCAGGGAGGCCAGTGATGCGGCCGCAGCCTGAGAACACTGTGGGGGAGCCGGAAGGGTTAGGGATTGCGGGCCTGTTTGGGTTCACAAAGTGGGGCATCCTTAATAAAGGATGCCGAAAGTATGGCCAAAAAGTTGCTATTTTTTTGTTCCGTTAAAGTCTACACAATTATGGAAGCACTTCATGTTCCTTCAACAACCCAAAACATTAAAAAGACATCATTAAGCTTTCTGTTGCCTGAAAAACATCTACATTCAGGTGTGCAGGGTATATAGATGGATGGAGATTTATAGAAAGGAACAGTTTAAATATCCTATTTTTCCCTTTTGCAAGAAATAACCCATGTGAAGCTGGAGACCAAACCAGTGTAAAATAGATCAGAAGCCCAGCTCTACACACTGCAATGATTTACAATTAAGCAGATATGTTCCCCCAGCTCCATCCAGGAAAATATATACAGAGATAAGAGTTTCTTTTACATTCAGTCTGGCAAGTTGACAATATGACAAGTTATTTTGTAAATATAAAACGGTTCAGCTATTTAAGTTCAATGTAAAGTAGTGAGACCAAAACGGCATCACCCTGAGGGGTGACATGATATACAACCACAATGATACAATGTATATGTTATATATAACAAGCTTCTGAATATGTTTCTGCAAACTGCTTTGCTTACAGTGGGGCTTTGACTGATATAATGGCCAGGAGAAATATATGGCCTTGCACTAGAAAAGGCTTGCAGTCAGGTTTACAGTTTAAAATGATGACCTAGCAATCACAATTCATTTTTAGGCTCATTCAGATCCCACAGGCAGGCAAATGTATGTTTCTGCAAACTTTGTATACTAAACCGGTAGCATAAGAGTATGTATGCAGAGCAATAGATAAAATCGTTGCCCGAATTCCGGTCACCCTTACTTATACAAACTGAGGGAGTCTGGCTCCTGGCTCAAACAAAAAGTCTGTAGCAAAAAAATGGTAAAATACTTCAGCCTTGCTAATCCTCAAACTGAATCTACATTCCAAAAAATGGGAGAGACACCAAGCTAACCAAAAACTCTGCAATCCTTGTCTGGGTGCAGCAGCTGGTTAAGCGTGCGTGTGTGACCTGGATGCCCTCTACACACCTCCAGAAGGGTCATCTTCTCTGGGAAACAAGCATGTGCTACTAAAGGTACTCTAGTGGCAGTCTAGGAAACCACTTAGGTTTAGGTTGAAACCTAAAGCTAAACCAGTGAAGACGGTAACCGCTGGCATTAAATAGGGTTATGGGAAAGTTAAAAGATACAGCAATCTGATAATTAGGCCTGAGGTATGCCACATCCTGCAAGATGACCACAACTGTAGTACTTAAAAGCGAGGGCCAAGGTAGGATCATGCAAAGTTGTCTCACATGGAATTAAGACATCCATGCACAGTTCACAAGCGTTCGCTGCAAGCACAGATGTCACCAGGATCAAGAACTCATCTATGACATTTGTAGTAAGTAAGGTTGTGAATTATTGGTAAAATTATCTGCGTAAGCCAAAAATAGATAAATAAAACGGCCAAAAGAAATCTACTTCCACCAATGTAGAGAGCAGTGGAAAGAATACCTGAAATGGTTGTGTATGTGAAGGGCTCTGAACAGATGAGACTAAGCACCGTTGTAGAATAAAAATACACTTACATCGAGGAATTGATTGACAAGTTGATGGCTACCTGCGTGAGCAGAAAGCAAGTGTCAGATTAATTTAAGATAAAAACACCAACCTGTCATGATATACCCATTTCACAAGTTTATTCCTCCCAAATTTATTTGGACCAACTTGAAAACCTAGATGAGCAGAGATCACCCAGACAGAAGTGTAGACATGGTCAACATTTAACCACCTTTTTAAAACCTTTTAGTACTAGCTTGAACTCAATGTCCTTGAAGTTCTTTGCCTCCCAAACTCCATTCCCATCATTGAGGATTACACCGAAACATTTCTCCTGCGCAAATTTAGAGTATTTCACGCTTACTCTAACAAGCCACATAGTCTTTGGCACAAGCTATGGCTCGCTTTATTTCAAGGAGATTGCTGAAGTGTCACCGTTAAGGTCGTCCTGCAACAGGTTTACTGGGCTTTGGCAGCCTCTGGCTGCTCTTGGGATGAAACTGTATGGGGTGGGCTGGGGAACTTTGAAAAGTTCATTTCCAGGATGTGATGCTGCAGATGGCGGACCCACTGCTCCTGAATGGAAAGTGGACCTTGGAACTGAATGTCACAGAACCTAATAAAAAAGGAAAAAATGTTTAAGCATTTTCAATTAAACCTCAACCTTCTAGCTAAGAAAAACAAAACACACATTGTGCTAAGCTATGAATTAGAAGTTTCATCAGTTTACTTGTTAATCTGACTGGATTTGATCAATGTCTGGGTATTCATAGCCAGGTTTGTAACGGGAAAGGCTTATTTGGAAATTGCACGTCTTGCTGCCAATGTGACGACAACTCCTCTGGTCACTGGGGGCTTTCCATTTTTTTTTTTTTTTTTTTTAATTTGAGGAAGTGACCAGTCACTGCGGGGGAAAATAAAAGCACAAGCTATGCTCCCCTTAAAAAAAAAAAAAAAAAAAAAAAAAAAAAAAAGTAAATCCACCTTCGGTTGAAGTTATGAAACTGTATATTTTTGCTTGGCAAAATTATATCTTAAAGAGGCTGAGTGGATCCAGAATTTTTTTAAACATTTTTTCTAATGTTAACAAATATGTGTCTTATAGAAGCAGTTTTGACTATCTGCAATCTGTTGCTTTTGGCAACGTACACCAAGTGTAGACGTTGCAATCTGTTGCTATTGGCAATATACACAGACAGTTGCACAAAACTAGGTTTGGCATGTGTAGGGTTGAATGAGCTTCCCCATCTCTGTAGCGGCCATAGCAGCAGTGTTCTGTAGTCTTCTCAGGAAAAAAAAAACAATTCTGTGATTACTCACCTGTAGAATTGGTATTATGAGAATACAGTACGCCCTGCTCCAAAGCTAATACTTACAGTTGGGATATACTCACTGCAGAGGACTATACTGGACTGCAGAGACAGGCCCCTCAAATACCCAGGGACCTCCCACAAATCCCCAGCATTGAAAAGCAGTTAAGGAGAAGCCGGGAGAATTAAACAATCCAAACTATCAACTATAACAATGATAAAAATCACCACACAGGGGATCCAAGAAAATGCAAACCAAGGGTGGGTTGGAGCAGGACGTACTGTTTACTCATAATACTCACCAATTCTACAGGTGAGTAATCACAGAATTGTATTATTCTTAGTATACAGTACGTCCTGCTCCAAATCTAATACTTACAGTTGGGACATCCAATAGCAGTGTCCATAAAGTAGGGTGGTATCCCCAAGAAAAATCATCAGCAGGCCGTTTAACCCACTGCCGCCTGCAGAACCTTTCGGCCAAAAACAGCATCAGCTGAGGCCCTAACATCAACCTTGTAAAACTTTGAAAAGGTATGAACAGAAGACCAAGTAGCGGCCTTGCAAACTTGTTCAACAGAAGCCTGGTGCTGAAAAGCCCAAGAGGCACCAACAGCACAAGTGGAATGAGCAGTAAGGCAGAAGGGAGGATTCTTCCCCTTAGAGTAGGCCTGAATCACAGCCTGACGAATCCACTTGCTGATAGTAGACTTGGCAGGAGCCAAACCGTTCCTAGGACCAGAAGGGACCACAAAAAAAGCATCAGTTTTCCTGAAAGGTGCAGTAGCCACCAGATAGCACTTCAGACACCTAACCACATCCAAAGAGTGCAAAACCCTCTCCTTAGCATTGCTAGGATTAGGGCCCAAAGAAGGAAGAACAATATCCTGATTCAAATGAAAGGCAGACACTACCTTAGGCAGAAAGTCAGGTTTGAAACGAACCACCACCTTGTCCTGGTGCCTCTCATAGTAGGGGGGCTGAATGGACAGCGCCGCCAACTCCCCAGACACACGCCCGACAGAAGTGATAGCCACCAGAAACACAACCTTGAGCGTAAGAATGGCCAAGGCAGCATCCTGCACAGGTTCAAAGGGAGCACCCTGCAAGGCTGACAGAACCAAGTTCAAATCCCAAACAGGCACCATAGGTTTACGCACATGAGTGACCCCCTGGAAGAAAGTCCTGATCAGAGGGTGCTGAGCAAAGGACTTCTGGAAAAAAATAGCCAGGGCATGCAATGTAGGCACGCCGAACCCTGTAGTAAATGGAAGAGGAAGACTTCTCCCTAGCTTTAATCAAAGTATCCACAACCGAGGAAGACAGCAGATCTGGCACCAAGGGCAGAGCGTGTGATCTACCGCCAGCTGTACCACGTCTGCAAACCACACTCTTCTTGGCCACCTGGGGGCCACCAGAATTGCTGGCACCCTTTCCAGAGCAATCTTGCGCAGAACCCTGCCCAGCAGGGGGATTGGAGGGAAGACATACAGGAACTGAACGTCCTGCCATGACATTGCTTGCGCATCCGAGGTCAAGGCCAGAGGATCCTGGGACAGAGATAAAGGCTGGGAGCTTGTGATTGTGGCGGGACGCAAACAGATCCACATCTGGTTGGCCCCAACGAAAACACAGAGATTGAAACACCCTGCTGCATAGGGACCATTCTCCCTGGCGAGAGGTCCCCCTGCTCAGAGAGTCTGCCAGGTGATTTTCCACCCCCGGGATGTACACAGCTGATATGCAGTGGACATTGGCCTCCGCCCAAGTCAGGATCAGAGACACTTCCTGGAGGGCCCCCTTGCTCCGGGTCCCTCCCTGATGATTGATGTAGGCGACTGCCATCTGGTTGTCCGAGCGCACCTGAACAGGCAGGCCCCGAAGGGGAGTAGTCAAGCGAGCCAGAACTAGCCTGATCACCCGCAGTTCCAAGACGTGGATAGGTGTGTGGGCATCCTGAGGGCCCAACCTCCCCTGGAACCACAGGGACTACCAGAAACCTGACAGACTGGCATCCGTGGTGACCGTCTCCCAGGAAGGGGCAAGAAAGGATCTGCCCCCCAACAGGTTCCTTGAGTCCATCCACCACAAGAGGGACCTCCTGACCAGGGGGGAGAGCACACAGACCCTGTCCAGGGACGCTGGGTCCTTGTCCCATGCTGACAATAGGTGAAGTTGTGGGGGCCTCAAGTGGAACTGAGCATAAGGAACCGCTTCGAAGCATGCCACCATCAGGCCCATCAGCTGCATCCCCTGCCTGATGGAGGGATGGGGACAAGCTAGGAGGGACTGAGCCTGTGCAATCAGACTGTCCACCTACTGTTGAGGAAGGAAGATCCTTGCCTGAACTGTATCCAGATTCATTTCTAGGAATGGAATTACCAAGGAAGGGGACAGTGAGGACTGTTGATCATCCATCCAAATGACTCCAGAGTGGACACCACTAGCTGAGTATCCAACTCGGCCTGATGTAGAGACTGGGAAATGATGAGAATGTCGTCCAGATAGGGAAGCACACGGACGCCCTGACATCTGAGCAGAGACATCACGCCAGCCAGCACCTTGGTGAACACCCTGGGAGCTGAAGTGAGGCCGAAGGGCAAGGCCACAAATTGGTAGTGTTGATCCATCAGAGCGAACCTGAGGAACCTTTGATGACCTGGGAACACAGGAATATGAAGGTAAGCATCTTTGATGTCCACAGAAGTCATGAAATCCCCTTGGTGCAGGGAACTGGTGGCAGAGCGCAGAGTTTCCATGCGAAAGCGCCTGCCCCTGACAAACTTGTTGAGGATCTTCAAGTCTAGGATGGGCCTGACTGAACCATCTTTTTTGGGTACTGTGAATAGGTTGGAATAAAAGCCCTTGCCTTTTTCTCTTAAGGGGACCTGGCAGATGACCCCCAGCTCCAGAAGGCCTTGCACTAGCTCCTGAGCCAACACAGGGTCCTGAGGAATCCGGGATCTGATGAATCTTGGAGGGGGATCAGCAGCAAACTCTAACTTGTAACCGGACAGGCGCAGTCCTTTAAAGGGAAACCCAGTGAGGGCCTTGGCAGCGTTGTCAGCAGCCCACTGGCGCAGCCAAACTGAACGGCGTATAGCCACCACAAGGGCACAAGTTCTGGCACACATTCTGATGGTGTCATCCAATGCTGAGAGGACAAAATTTACAAAAAACATCACAACTGGAGAGTGCATTAAACACCTCACAAGGCAAATCATCAGGTGCACTATCAAGCATATTTCTGATAAGGGTTCTAGTGGCCACAGCAGTAATGGCAGAGGGGGGTGAGCTTGGGGATGACCAACATTTAACCACCTCAGCAGGAAAGGGATACTTCCTATCCCAACTCTTTGGAATCCCGGGAAGTTTACTGGGGCACTCCCATTCCTTGAGCACAAGGTTATGGAAATGTGCCTGCTCGGGAAATTCCAAACGTGATTTTGCTGTATGGAAAAGCTCCCCTCTTTGCCTGGGAGCCGCAACAGGGAGAGAGATGGACAGAACCTCAAAAATCTGCTTCAATAATCTGTCAGTGTCATCCGGGGTCCAGGGGTCAGAGCCAGAATCGTCATGACTCCTTGGTCTCTCATCAGATGAGGCTGAATCAGAAAAGAGCTCCCCTTCATCAGACGGGGTATAGCCACAAAGAATCCAAAACTCTCCAGTTCCCATAGGGAAAACAGTGACATTAGGCGTCAAGTGCCGCTTCTTAGCAGGGGCCTTACGTGCTAAGGACTTAGCAATCAACTGCTCAACAGTAGCCAGTCTAGAAGACACATCAGGCTGAGAATCCCCACTAGTATGCAACTCAGCAGGAGTGAGGTTTAAGCTTGGGGGAGTAGGTGAAGTGAAACGAGGTGCAGCCACTGGCAGGCCCGATTGCAATGCAAGCACCTGCTCAGCACAGGGTACACAGACCCGCACCTTGTCAGCGTCAGCATGAGGCTGCCCACACGCTACACACAGCCGGTCTTGTCCCAAAGGGACCCCGGTCACATTATCCTGGGATGCCTCCATACGGTGATTATAGCGGCGCTATACGCCGATAGGGAATAACGCTAAATAGCAACCCCAGATGCCTCAATAACACGCTAGGGAAGTGGAAGTATTATTTTTACAAGGTCTACAAGTATATACTAATACAGGGCCGGGAGAAGCCAAAAGGGTTCGCCCCGCCTGAAAGACATAAGCAGACAAGACCTGTAAGCACACAGTAACAAAAGTGAGATATAAAGCCGCCCGCGAGGGCACTTACGGACCGCGGTAGGTAGGGGTCAGTCGCACATGGGCCAGACAGGCAGGATAAAGATGGCGTTGGTATACCTCGAGGGGCGGGCGGGTATCAGCGATGACGTGGAGCACGGCATAGACGCCCCCCCCCCCCCGAAAAGCGTGAAGCCAAGAAAGTGCAAGCAGCTAATGCTGGCGCACCAGCGCCTGAGGTAATGCCACCGCGGCGGCGGCAATTTTAAAAAGACAGTAAAGACAAGCCAGCGCGGCGGTTGACACAAGGCTAACAGAATGGAAAAAAAGAAGGTGTAAAACACAGAATGCATAGCATACATAAGGGGGGGGGGGGTGTGGCCGCTGCCCTCCCTCATCCTCCTTGTAGTCTTCGGGGGAAAAGAGTCTTCTTTTCCCCCGAAGACTACAAAGAGGATGAGGGAGGGCAGCGGCCACTTAAACAGGGCCCACCGATGGGCAGGGGCACTAGTGCGGGAGGGGCATCCCATAGAGGCTCACCATAAGCCTGAACCGCCTACCCTTTGGTGGGGGATTGTGGTGGAGCAGCGGTGCTGCCTACCTTCACCCGACCAGCGCAGCCAAGGCTGGGAGGCATATTACTAGTGGAACGGGTGGGAATAGTCCTACAGGGCCGCAGGCTAATAGCCCCGCTCACCTGTGAGTAGAGAGCCATTTCTCGTCCTTCGCAGCCAGACTGCAGATAAATTCTGGGGATTTGTGGGAGGTCCCCGGGTGTTTGAGGGGCCGGGAGGAGCCTATTTTCGATGTCTCTGCAGTCCAGCGCCATCTGGCGGAGTATATCCCAACTGTAAGTATTAGATTTGGAGCAGGACGTACTGTATACTAAGAATAACACGTATTAACCGGTGCAGCACACATACACCCCCCCCCCCGGATGTCCCCAGGGAGAGCAAGGAGGGAGAGCAGCACCAACCTAAAGGACGGGGCCCAACCAAGGACAAGGAATAAAGGAGACCCCAGAAAGCGGGAGGGGCATCCCATAAGGCTCACCACGGGCCTATACCACCTACCCTTTAAGACAGGGACTGCGGTTGGAGCAACCCTCCTTAGTACCAGACCCCGGTGCGCCCTACCCTCACCCGAACCAGTGCAGCCTAAGCTGGGAGGCAGTGGGTTCGTAACGGGTGGGAATAGTCCTACAGGGCCTGCGCAGCATAAAGAGCCATCTTCTATTCTTCGCAGCCCAGACTGCAGATAAGAACTGGGGAATTTGTGGGAGGTCCCTGGTTTATATGGGGCCGGGAAAAGACACAAGCTGTTTTTCTGCAGTCCAGCGCCATCTTGTGGATGTATAACCCATGTGTAAGGAATCTTCTGGAGCAGGACGTGCTGTATACTTGGAATAGGTAGTTTTATTAGACACTTTTTGGCTCTATTTGGTATAGTCCCTGAGAAGAAAGTAATTGAGGCAAATAATAGCCTCATCAGGCGACAATGGTGGGAGACATATACAATTATAAAGCTCCCCCATTCAAAAACAGTGGTGGTTTGTTGGTTCAAAAATATTCTGCATTATAGGCACTCGACAAAAGGATTCAACAAAAGAAAACCTGAGAAGTCTTATATTAAATAAAAGAAAGAGGGGGAAAGGAAAATACATTTGGAAAGGCTTGTAAAGGAAAAGGCTCCTACAACTCCCAAGCAGTAATTCATTGATATTATTATACCTGAGGGCTGGTCAGTGGTAATACAACTTTGAAATATAAGAAAATTTCCAGTTTGGCCCACCTGGAAGGGAAACTGGAAATGTTCTTTTCTCTCTCTCAAACCCGGAAGCACATAATAGACCTGTGTGTGTGTCATCTTTTAGCCAACAGAGCATCTCAAATTATGATGGTGGAACTAAGAGGAACTCCAGTCATTTATGAGCTCTGGAGCACTGCTTTACTGAGCAACTAAACTGGATCAAACTGGCTATAACATTTTGAAACAGTTTGAAATAATCTGCACACCAGGTCCAGGAACATTCATCTGGGCAAAGCATCATTCATCAGAAGGAAATAAGAGATAGCAACCCCAGATTTCCTCTGCAGTTATTTTTGAAAAAATAATAAAAAAAAAAAGGTTGGTTACAATTACAGCACCAGCATACTTTAGCGTATGGGACAAAAAAAAGTAATCTCACCTGCATTTCAAAGTGTAAATGTTACCCACAAACTTAACCAGGGAGGTCTGGGGAGGCCTTGGTACCAGAGAGGGAACCGGACGTGCTCTTACAGGAGGCCTTGAGTCCTCGTTTTTGGATAGTGGTTCGGAGACCAGGTCTTCTCGAGGAGGTGGAACCTCAGGAGCCTTAGGATGACGCCGCTCAGGTTCTGTTGGAGGTGTGAGTAAAATAGGGACCATCAGATATCTTTCAGATATTCTAATATTTAATCACTTGTTCCAATTACAGTAAGATGCAAGATACAAGTACAAAAAGTTTTAAAAAAAGTAAATACAAACATGTTTATCAATGCACCAATACATACACCATGCAAATGGTTTCCAATATTAAAGAGGATAAACCCTCTTGAGTCTATAAGATGCTATTGGGATGCCACACTGTGTGAAACCCCCCAGATTGATTGTTTAACTCACCAGTCTGACATGTGCCTGCACCACATCTCTGAGCTGCATCCCTGGCATACCTCCAGCTGAGGGAGCACTCGTGTCAGGTCTTTCTGAATAGGCAGCCGCAGGGGTGGGAATGTGGCCATTGGTGCTCACTCCATTCATATTTCCTTGTTCCACTGGGCTCAGTGGCTCATGCGGGAACTTGGAAAGTGAGTTTTTGGGCAATCCATGGGGATACAAAGTGCGGTTCATCTCAAACCAGCATGCATCACCAGAAAGCAACGATACCCAAGGAGGTCATTTTCTTGGGTGGTGTTCCTCTTTAAAGAGATCGTCCAGGCTAAAATCAAATATATACTACTAACCTTTTTTTCTCCCTGCAGACAACCGAATCAAGTGGGGCGCTGGGTGCGTTAACCGACTGATAGATCAGAGTCCAAGGTGAGGCCCGATTGTCAGGCATATACACATTCTAGACGGGATGGGCTCCTACCATCAGTACCATTGACACTGGCACATCCCCTCTCTAGACTGCAATGGAGGGGCATGTCAAGACTTGGTATGCGGTATCCATTGCAGCCAACAGAGGCGCTGTGTTGGCATCACTGTGACTGATAGCCGTGTCCTTTTGAGAAAGTGGGGCTAGGATCTACCAATCAGATTAGACAAGCAGCACTGCACTAGGAGAGTTTGTCTGTTCAGAGTGTTTATTTTAGCCTGGTCACTTTAAAGTGGATCAAAGCTACCCTGGAGCCTATACGACCTGAAGGACGTTAGTTTCCCTCTCCCCAGGTCATCCTGAATTGTGATGCTACGCTATGGGATACCCCACTTGTGACCGGGTAGGCTTACCCCATATGTGGCTACTGTACATATGTGGCTGGGGATGGCATCACTTGCATCCTTCTCAGGCCCTGCGCCGCCATCCCCGCCATTTCTGAATGGCCAGTGTAGCCGCGCAAGCCGAAGGATGCAAATTATGCCGCGTGTTGATTGGGTGTGCAGCTGGGATCTCATTCAGCTTCTGCAACTGCACATTATGAGGATGGACCAAAAACTGGAATAGCGGAAATCCCGGGATTTGGTCAACTTTAGAGTTTAATACACCAACTGACCTAGAGGCTACTTTATGTCTACATCTTTAATGATGGTCGCCATCTTGCTATAGAATTCTGCAACTTTTTAAAATGTTTTTTACAGTGGCCCATTTCCACTCGATTGCATGGCTCTATGTTATTCTCTCTCCGAAAAGAAATGAAGATTTATCAGTAGCAAGAGAGTTCAGAACCAAACTGCAGTGCTTTTTCCCCAAAAATATGATAGCTGCTAGGGCTTAGTTTAAGGGGATGGCAGCAGTACAGCATGTGCACAGAGCATGGTGGCAGCAGGGGGATTTGGCCACGTTTCTGGCGTGGTGACAGACTCAAATTTCACTCCTGACAGACCAGCTTACCCGTGTGACAATGTGCCCTCAACCCTCCTTTACAGCCGCTCCTGCCCCTCTGCTGAAGCACTGCAGCTGAAGTATGAATTGTAATTTCGGGGTAGGGCTTAATATTTCACGTACTAGCGAAAAATGCTAAAAATTTTTATTAGGGCTTATTTTCAGAGAAACATAGCATCTGTAGTTATAAATTAGAAAAATGGCACTTGCAATTTTATATCCTTTAACCCGTGTAGAAAGTCATCCGACTGGCATAGTGAATTCAGAGTGACTTCTACGAGAATCTAGAAGCAATAAAAGGCAACTCCAATCCACATCCTGACTATCAAACTATATGGATGCAAGGTGTTGATTTACATTTGCATGACTGGAGTTATAAGGTTTTACTAGTTGGCTTTGTTGTTAACATAGTATAGCAAGTCCCAGACATTGTGTGTCTATTCAAGCCTGGCATCACCATTTTCACATATATGGCTTCTTTCACAACGCTTTGGCTTGTTGCATCAACGTTTTCAAATAGGTAACTATTCAAAGAAAACAAGAGTTCAGATTGGTTGGTAAGGGACAACCCTTATTCAGACTAGAAAGAGCAGTAACAAATCCTGCTGGAAAAACAGAACCATAGTGAAACATTTTCTGCCTGTCATCAGCAACACCAAAATCCAACTATAATGAAGAATTGAGAACATCAACATAAAAGTATGCACTTGTATTCTTGCATTTACGAATTCTTAGAACATTGCTTTAATAAAAAACAGCAATACACTTACTGTGGCCTGGTGGATCTACAGGTTTTTCAACAATGGAGCTGGGTGTTCCAATAGGGTGTTCTTTCTCAGCCACTTTAATCTGAGTCACTACTGGACTCTCTTTTTCTGGTCCCGATTTGGGGCTCTGTAAAGCACGTTTGAATTTTTTGGAAAACGGACGCCCTTGGATGTAATTGAGATAAGCACCAGCCTTTTGGGGTCTCTGTTTCATCCATTCTCGCAGTGTTTCGATAGGAGAGCCATTGACACACCATTCAGTTACACCGAATTGTCGAAGGTGAGCTCTGGCGTGACTAGCTAAAGCCTTCCGATTCTCAAAGACCAACCCACAGAGCTCACAGTTGGCTTCTTCTAAAATAGGAAAGGAAACATGCAATGAATAAAGCATTAGAATAAAAATACTTCATGTAAAAAAGTGAAAATTAAGACATTAAAACAGACAGGAAATTATTTAAATACTTTACTTACGACTTGTAACAGCCTTGTCCGGAGATGCCTTCACCTTGACCTTAAATGGAAGCTCTGTCTGAATATAAGCCTTTGGTTTGCCATCTGGAGAAAAGGTCTTCGGTTTTGATTCCCCTTGCAAAAACGGTTTAGGTCTACTTTCCCCTGGAATAAAAGATTTGTGCCTTGCGTCACCATGCAAAAATGTTTTGAGTTTGCCTTCACCCGGCATAAATGGCCTGGGTCTGTTTTCACCTGGCATAAAGCCCTTTGGCCTCCCTTCGTGCATAAAAGTCTTTGCTTTTCCTTCACTGCTATGCAAGAACTGCCTGGGTCGCCCATCAGCTTGGATAAAGGTCCTGGGCCGCTCATCATCATGAACAAAATGTTTAGGTCTAGCCTCACCATGCATGTAAGCTTTAGGCTGGCTACAAGTCTTTGGGTCCGTGTTCATATAGCTCTTTGGCTCAGACTGCACAAGTCTAGGTTCGTGGGATGCGGGCCTTTTTGTTGGCATGGGTGAAAGAAAACTGTTGTGAGGTCGACTGCTAGGTGAAACGGTAAGATCTCGAGCCATACCAGGTGTGGCAACACCAAGTGGTGAGAGTCTGTGTGATGGACTGGGTGGCTCATCATCCCCACGAGGTTCCTTTTTGATGTTTGTAACTGGCTGCGGTGCAGACAGGCGCCTCTTGCGTATGATTTCTCTCAGTGTGTCGATGGGTGAACCGTTTACATGCCATTCAGTCACCCCCATCTGGCGGAGATGAGACCGTGCATGGCTAGAAAGTCCCTTGCGATTCTCAAAGAACTCATTGCAAAATTCACAGCGGATATCACGACTGGGATCTGACTGAGAGGCTGGCAAAAGAAAAAATAATGGATATAAAAAAATACCTAAGAAAATAACTAAAAGGAATTTAGGGAAGGTGTGCAGGAGTCAGAGGCTCAAACGGATGAAAAAGGCAGACAGGAAGGAAAAGGGAAAGCATACAATGTTAGTACACTAACTGTACTGCTAACTCAAAAATGCAAAATGAAACCACTTCAGTGCCTTAACATGCACGTACATGGGGAAGACGCTTGGAAAGAAACAAAAAAGTAAAACTTTAAAACTGATGACATGTATATTCCCTTAAGTTGTCACCCGACATGGCCACACTAGTCCTACAGCTATATTCTTCAAACCGCTAACACATCAAGTATAACAAAATGTCAAGAAGCCATACAAAACCTACACTATTTCGTATAAGCCATGCTACCTGAACACCAAAAAAGCAAATACTTTTTTTGGTGGGGGTGGGGTGCCATTCTGCAAATACAGCACTAATCCATGAGACTACATCCTTAATTACAATAACGAGGCTTAATAGAGCTTCTAAGCCAAGCACTGTGCATTCAACTGTTTAGATGGAATTCTAACAACGCATGCTTTATACAGCACTCGGAATGAGGCAATGTAACTAGAAACTAATACTTTACCAATCTAATTATCAATACTATGTTTACATATCCTATATCAACATTTAATATTACTATATTTGAAATATTAAAGATTGAAGCGTAACAATATACCATTCTGCAGTCAGTCATGCTTCTCTATACTTGAACGAACAATTCCGTTACATGATACACAGCAACATCCATCCCCTATTCTCCCCTGTGATTGGCTCAATTTCTTCCCCACAAAATATAAAAAGTCTCCTTTCAAATGATAAAGCATAAGCCGCACATTAATTGCACACATTCCCTTCTTTAGAGATTAAAGGGTTAATCGCAGATACCTAGGATGGGTAGAATTTTTAAAAGTAGGTCAAGCACATCTTGCATTTTAAATCAACCACCATGTACTTTAATCTGGATTGATCCAAAAAGGCCTCCACTGGATTTAACCAAATGTGAGTTCAGAACCTTACAACTATTCTGTTGCTTCCTATAGCATCTCAACCCATGGGTAAGGTACCTTGCAACACAGGAACTGTTGGTGTCTAAATGTCCCCCTCCACACCATTTAATGGGTCTTCCTGCTGTCCAGGAGGGGAAGGGAATGGCGACTTCATTATGGGTTGTGCAGATTCTCTAGCCATAAAAACACTCAAGAAAAAAATCAGCTTGCTAAATAAGCCTAGGACCTTCCTACTCAAACCCTGCACACACTGTTCCACATGGAGTTTGTGAAGTGTCACAAATGCCCAGCAAACCCTAGTAGTGGTCACTTGCAGGGATGTGGACATATGCAAGGCAGTCGAGTCCCTAATCAGGAATTGAAAATAGCAATTCCTATAGGCAACAAACTGCAACACTTTCCCACACTTTTAGTGGTATCCCCTAAACAGCCCTATAAAATATAAAACATTGTCCTGGCAACTTTGAATGCCAGAGAAATTATATTGTTAATTATAATTATAAATATTAAAATATCAAAACCTATTCAATTGCAGCACACTGTATACAGTACAGACCTATTAACTATACAATGTACTTACCAGATCAGCAAGGTCTGGCCTCAGGCACCGCACTCTGTGTCATAACTAAAACAGCGCCCCTAACTGCCATCACTGTGTGTCCCGGGAGCTAAGCACTGCGTAAGGTAGTATAGAGCAAATAGAGCCAGGGGGGGAGGAAGAACCACCCCGTTCTTCCTCCCTTCCCTGGCGCTTGGGAAACCGGACTATCATTTTAAAGGTTATGAGAGATGGCATGTGCTCGGGGGAACAAATTAAAATAAAAATCTCACACCACTGTATCAGCGAAAAAAAGGATTGGAAAAATATGGAATGTATTAAGGTAGAAATCTATGGTAAAGCAACCAATTTTCTTGTTATTTAAATTTAATAAACGGTGTAAACATTGGATATTACATTTAATTTAATTTTTAAGTGGAAATTTAGTGAAAACTAACTTGACTTGCTGCATACTTTGCAGCATAGGTACATCCCGATTTAATGGTCACTGTGCACCAGTGCCTGGGCAGAGCGTGCGTACGCAGTTTTCCAGCCTTCACCAAGTGGGGTCCATCAACACTTGCTGTATCCAATAGTAGTTTGGCTCTTTAGGAGCAGTGGGATCTGCTGATTTTGGGGGGGGGGGGGCGAAAAGTTGGGGATCCCAAGTCCAGGCTAATAAAAGGAAGCTTTAATCTTTCTGTTAGCGCCTACTGCAAAACTCAGCATCTCATTCCATTTGTAGAGCGAATCCTGCACTGTCTGGGCCCGATCTGTCACAGCCCTAGGTGAATAGAGAAAGTGTGAAAACAGGATCGAGGGAGTTGCCAGTGTAGTGGCAATCAGCTGCAGGGGGTAAACTAAGGATTCCTTTTTTTTTTTATATATAATTAGCCCTATTAAGCTTCTTATTCAACAAGGCCACAGTAGATCTAAATAAATTCATCAAGACAACGATACTTGTTTGTTTTTTTAACATTTCGCTAGTAATACCACAGGGACTTCTTCGGGAAAATTACAGCAAGTCTAGTTGTCTTGATGAATTGCTTTAGATGTTTTGCTGTCATGTTACAGATAGTTAACCAATTATCCTGTGGCTGTGACCCCTCCTGTTACTAACAAGTAAACCCATTATCACTTTAGGGTACAGCCTGCCACAAAAGGATCCCCTAAGGTTATGTAATGCCAGCTAGGCCACAAGCTTATGAGAATGAACCAAGACTAAGATAATGCTCGAGATGAAGCATTGCCAGCATCAAGCCATGTAGTGGTGCATGACCATTTCAGTATTCCATAAATGTACACAAAATTAAAACCTTAATGACATCGGGGACAAACACAACCAACCTGCTACTGATGCAAAACTGGACTTGTGAGACATGAGAGAAGGGTTATTTAGGTAAGCCAGGGCAGATCTGAATTAAATATATGAATGAAACAGACAGGATGGGAAGCAATGAAGAAGATGAGCAAGTACATAAGGAGCTGCAGGTCACTGGCTCACTTACATAAGTTCAAAGGTGAGAGCTCGGAGGGCCACTCGCTGTTCGGGTAGGTAGGAAGCCGATGAGGCTTGCGCTGCATTGCTGGAGGCAACCCACTGTATGGGTGGGACCCGGATGGAGAAGGAGGAGGATGATGCGGAAGAAGCTTCTCCGAGCCGGGGCCTCCGATTCTGCTGCCCGTTCTGGGACAGGTCCCAGTAGCCAAGATCTCCCGTAAGGTGTCGATGGGTGAGCCGTTGACATGCCACTCTGTGACGCCCATCTGGCGCAGGTGAGAGCGCGCGTGGCTTGATAGGCCCTTTCTGTTCTCAAAGAACTCGCCGCAGAACTCGCAGCGGACTACTTCCGAACTTGGGGCTGGAGGAGTGGATGACAAACAAAATCGCCATCTTGAAAACTAGGGCAACAAAAGCTACTCAACGGGATATCAATGGCTTTTAGTACGTACATCATAACAGAGGACCAGGCTGTCATGTAATATAATCGTATCGCCTACAGAAAAATTAAGTACTGACATCTCTGGTCGTCTTGGAGCACAATTCAATGGAATATAATGTTATGTTATAATGTGGAATATAATGTTACTAGGGAGTTGTACTTGGGTTCACAATAATAAATTCCCCTGACAGCAGTTTCCTTCATAGCTCCCTAATAAACAAGGCATTAAAATTTCACCACATATTATATAGCCTCTGTATTAATCCCTGGGCCTGTCGTTATGCAGGCTCCCTTTAAATGATGGCTATTCACTGCTGTTAGGAAAAGTCACTTTAATAAACCCAAGAACATTTTAACGTATCAAGATAACTTGGAGAGTACAGAGGGTGGGTACAGACATTGTGACAGTGCAGATAATTTGTGACACGGCAGGTTGGGCACCATATTATATGGTGACTGGAGGTTTCTATTGCTTAACAGGTACGTTAATGCCTAACCCTGGCATTATTCCCCTCTAACACTGAACGCTCATGGTTGCGGTCCTCTGTGGACAATCCCATTGTCAATAGTATCCCAGCCCCAACATGCATATGCAAGTCATGTTTTTGTAAAATCCCAAACTCGTTAACATCATAATAGCCTTGTTCCCCAAATGAGAAGAGGGAAGGGAACTTGGAGTGTGCCCATTTATACTAATACATAGATGCCATCTGGAATCTCTCAGTACTATATCCTGCACAAAAAAGTAAAGTGGTATAGAGGCTGCCTGGGCACTAACTGGGCTTACTTAATGGAATCAGACCTTAGAAAAGCTTGATTTGGCCTCCGAAATACCCTTGAGGTGTGCATTTGGACCAAGTTTGGGCACATGATTGCAAAAGAGTCTATGAAAACAAGCAGTCATCATACAGTTTTTTTATTGCAGTGCTTACACAATATTTTGTCACAAGGTATCTGCACTGCCACAACAGTACATACAAACCCTCTGAAAACAGAAACATGGAGTTATAGTGCTGTAAAAAAGCCCTACTTTAAATTGTTAATAACATACGTCATGAAGCGCAGTGGGCAGCGTTACACTAAAATTACTGAAAGCATAATAGGCAAGCGCAGCAAAGAAGCAAAAGCACGAGTAAGACCAAAAACTAGGCCATGCAAGAAAAAGCCAAGCAGAATAATGGGAGTGATGTGCTCTAGCAATTTAAATATCAATGACTAAAATTATATATATATATATATATATATATATATATATATATATATATATATATATATATATATATATATATATATATATCATAAATCACTTCAGGGTAAGGGAACACATCTAAATTCCAAAGTCTCCATAAAGGCCCAAAATCTAGAAAAGATGGATCAAGTTTGCCCAAAAATCAGCCATACTGTGTGTGTAACGTGAAGCCCTTGTATTCGACATGCTGTCCAAAAATGTACAAGAGTGTTTATATCTTCGAAAACCTAACACCAAAGGTACACAAAGGCAAGACCATAACCACCCTCCTTTATTCAGCTACAAGCGTAAAATAGAATTAAAAAGAGAACACCCTCTCTCTTTTTAAAAAGGGTGTCAGGAGAAGCAGTTTACTAAATGTTCTCAAAATAAATGATTTATATTACAGTAAATAAAGGCCCAAATACAGGTTAGGTCCATAACTATTTGGACAGACAACAGTTTTCTAATTGCTGCAATTAATTTTGAACAAAACAATTCAGATGCAGTTGCAGACTTTCAGCCTTCATTCAGTGGGTTGAACCAAATGATTACATAAAATGTGAGTATTTCTAAACACAATTCCTTAATTTCAAGGGCTAAAAAGTAACTGGACAAATTAAACAATTGTAAATAAAATGTTAACTTCTAATACTTGTTTGAAAACCCTTTGTTGGCAAGGACTGCCTTATGTCTTGAACTCATGAACAGACTTAGATGCGTTTCCTCCTTTTGCTCTGCAAGGCCTTTACTGCAGCATTTTTAGTTGCTGTTTGTGGGCCTTTTTGTCTTAGGTTTAGTCTATAACAAATGAAATGCGGCACAACTGAGTTGAAATCAGGTGACTAACTTGGCCATTAAAAATATTCCACTTTAATAAACTTCTGAGTAGCTTTGGGTTTATGTTTATCTGCATTATGAAACGCCGACCAATCAGTTTGGCTGGATTTGAGTACACAGTATGTGTCTGAACAGCTCAGAATTTATCCAGCCGCTTCTGTCCTGTGTCACATCATCAATAAACACTATTGACCCAGTGCCACTGGCAGCCATGCATGCCCAAGCCATCACACTGCCTCCGCCATGTTTTACAGATGTGATATGCTTTGGATCATGAGCTGCACCAGGCCTTTACCATACTTCTTTCTTCCCATTATTCTGGTAGAGGTTGATCTTGGTTTCATCTGTCCAAAGAATGTTCTTTCCGAACTGTGTTACCTTTTTAGATGTTTTTGCTTAGCAAATTCCTATCTAGCCTAGCCTACTCGAAGGCTTATGAGTGGCTTGCTTAGTGCAGAGAAACCTTTGTATTTATCTCATGCGGTACTCACTTTATGGTAGATTTGGCTATTGATACAAATACATTCTAGAGAGTGTTATTCACTTGGTTGGCTATTGTGAAGGGGTTTCTCTTCACCATGGAAATCATTCTGCAATCATCCACCACTGTTGTCTTCCGTGGGCATCCAGGTCTTTTGGCATTGATGAGTTCATCAGTGCTTTCTTGCCTTCTCAGGATGTATCGTATCTTTTGCAACTAACCACTTCCAACTAATATTGTAGGAATTTCTCCAATGTTTTTTTTTCTGTTTTCGCAGCTTAAGGATAGCTTGCTTCACCTGCATGGAGAGCTCCTTTGACTATGTTTTCTTCACTGCAAAATCTTCCAAATCAGGTACCACACCTTAAATGACATAACGAAGGAATCTGCCCACTCCTGCCCATCAAACAGCCTATGTCAGACAGCACAAGTTAAGGAGATGAAACTCTTAAACCCTTCATCGAATCTTAATGTGAATACCCTTAAATGAAAGCTGAAAGTCTAGACTTTATACCCATGTCCATTATATAACCTGAATGTTTTAGTAGCTAGGTTCAGCAACAACATTTGTGTCTGTGTCCAAATATTTATGGACCTAACTGTACTGTGTTAGTATGGCCTTTTGGCTTCAGTAACATAGGTGGCCAGAGAAATTAAATTACAACTAAAGCTCTAATTAGACATGTCAGTGCTACGAAGGAAATGCTTGTTTTATCCACGTTTCCGACACAGTCAATACTTCTTTCAAAATCCGTTGCCTCAGAGCAGAGGTCCAAATAGTATACCATGAAGTGAAGGCAGTTGCCTACATGCTCATAAGAGGAACAGGGCAAAGTTTTTTACATTTTGGTTTCTGACCAAATCATGTAATGGTTGACCAATGCTCACAGACCATGTGACTGAATGGTACAGATCTACTAGATTACATTAACATTTGGATGTTTTCTGCCCTCAATGCTGCTTGGTATTCCTGTTATAGCGATTTTAATTTTAGTTTTCCTGTTATAGCGATTTTAATTTTACCGCAGGTATGCCATTGGTTTTTGACAGGATACCATTGTTCTAAATTAGTTGTTTAAGCCCCCCCCCCTCACAATCTCATTTTGGGAGCAATTAAGAGTCTATTGAAAAAATAGCGCTAGAAGGTAGATAAGCACCAAAAGATTTATATTTCCTTAATTTCCCCCCCAATTTTTCCTTTGAAGCCAAAATTATTATCCAATTCACTAACAGGACAATAAAAGGGAGATACATTTTTTTTTTAATTTAGCTTAACCTTTAATTTAACCTTCCATAGGATGTTGTTGGTCTGCTTTAATGAACTACAACTAGTCTGCTCAGAGAATTTCTGAGAACTCAAACTTGCCAGATGAGCATCTTAAATTTTGTAAAAACTAAAAAAACTAATACTGGCATAAAAGAAAAAAAACAAAAAAAAAAAAACTCAAGTGAAAAATTAATTGCGACAGCACTTGACAGACAAAACCCACAATTTCACTTTACGTGCCAACTTTCATATTTGATTTTCACAAAGCAATAAAATAAGAGGGTATCAGAATTATTAGGAGAGTAAGAAAGCAGCGACGAGAGAGTGTGAGGGAAATAGAGGCATCCAAAAGTTAACATTTTTATGCAAGCGTTGTGATAATTAGTGGCGAAAAAGCAAAGTTAGTACGTGCATCACTCCACAAATGAGCCTGAAAGCATTTATAATAGAGGAAAAACAAAAAATGAAATGTTAAATCAAAACATGCACAAACCAGGAAAAAGAAAAGGTTGAAAAATAAGCATGGGTTCAGTATACAAACAGGGAATAGCATTTTCCTTAAATACTAAACTAAAAGAAAACCCCAGTCAAAACATTTACATCAGAAATGTTTTTACATTTGTGTCCAAATGGAGTAAAGGGTGTTAACATGAAAAATACCATTTTGTGAGTACTCACCTGAAAAATGGATATTGTCAGTGTGCCACACACCCCGCTTCCCCTTTAATTCTTCACGATTGGGTTACTCACCGCCAGGTGACGCTGTTGCAGAGAGGAAGTCTTGTAACGAGCCCCCTTCCAGCCTATATATACCTGGTACCTCCCATTTAACACCAGTGATTTAAAAAGCAGAAAGACAAGGTACCAGTAATCTAACGGTAACCTCAAAATAAATAAAAGCTTCACCATACAAAGGATTCGGGATACCGAAAAGGGCGGGGGTGAAGCGGGGTGTGTGGCACACTGACAATATCCATTTTTCAGGTGAGTACTCACAAAATGGTATTATTTTCAGTGTGCCACACACCCCGCTTCCCCCTTAATTCTTCACGATTGGGACATCCAAGAGCAGTGTCCACAAGGGATGGGTATCCGAAGGCAAAAATGAAGCATAACTTAAATGACTGCAGTCTGCAGAACTTTGCGGCCAAAAACAGCATCCGCTGAGGCTCGCACATCAACTTTGTAAAACTTAGAAAAAGTATGAACAGAAGACCAAGTAGCGGCCTTACAAACTTGTTCAACAGAAGCTCGGTGCTGAAAAGCCCAAGACGCTCCAACGGCGCGAGTAGAATGAGCAGTGATACGAAAAGGGGGAACTTTCCCCTTAGCAGAATAGGCCGCAATAACGGCCTGACGTATCCATTTGCTAATGGAAGATTTGGCCGGTGCCAAACCCTTCTTAGGCCCACAGGGCACAACAAAAAAGGCATCCGTCTTACGAAAAGGAGACGTAATAATCAAATAGTACTTAACACAGCGTACTACATCCAAACAATGCAAAACCCTCTCTTTGTCATTCTTAGGATTAGGACACAAGGAGGGAAGAACAATATCCTGATTTAAATGAAAAGAAGAAACAACCTTAGGAAGGAAGTCTGGTTTAAACCGAAAGACCACTTTATCCTGATGCCTCTCAAAGTAAGGCGCCTGGATAGACAAGGCCGCCAATTCCGAGACACGCCGGACCGAAGTGATAGCTACCAAGAAGACAATCTTCTGAGTCAGGGTAGACAAAGCAATATCTTGCAAAGGCTCAAAAGGAGGAGCCTGAAGAGCAGAAAGAACCAAATTCAAATCCCAAACAGGGAGTAATGGTTTCCTGGGGGGCCGCACATGTGTAACCCCCTGGAAAAAAGTTTTAACTAAAGGATGAAGCGCAAAACGCTTCTGAAAAAAGATAGATAAGGCAGAAACTTGTCCTTTCAACGTAGTTAGCTGAAGACCAGAGTCTAGGCCAGATTGTAAAAACTCCAGAATCCTGGAGACCGAAAAGACCCTACAAGGAAAAGATCTAATCTCACACCAAGCGATATAGGCTTTCCAAGTCCTATAGTAGATGATAGAAGAAGACCTCTTCCGGGCACTGATCAAAGTCTTAATGACTGAATCAGAAAGACCCTCCTTCCTTCAGGATGGAGGTTTCAGCAGCCAGGCCGTCAAACCCAGCGCTGGTAAATTAAGGTAACACAACCGGCCCTGAGTGAGCAGATCGGGCCGAAGAGGCAGAACGAACTGGTCCACTGCCAGCCGAACGATGTCTGTGAACCACACTCGCCTTGGCCACTTTGGGGCCACGAGAATGGCGGACACCCTTTCCAGAGCCAACTTCCGAACCACCCTGCCCAGCATGGGTATCGGAGGAAACAGGTATAGAAACCCCAGATCCCCCCAGCTCAGGGACATGGCGTCCACTGCCAGAGCCAGAGGATCCTGGGAGAGCGACACGAAGTTCGGGAGCCTGTGATTGTGACGAGAGGCAAACAGGTCCACCTCCAGCGTCCCCCATCGGAGACACAGTGAGCGAAAAACCTGAGGATGGAGAGCCCATTCTCCCAGATGGGAAGAGCCCCTGCTCAACCTGTCCGCTTCCTGGTTCTCCACCCCTGGAATGTACACCGCCGATAGATAAGGAACATGGGCCTCCGCCCAGGTCAGGATCAGGGACACCTCTCTGAGAGCACCCAGACTGCGGGTCCCTCCCTGATGATTGATGTAAGCAACCGCTGTTCGATTGTCTGAAAGAACCTGGACCGGAAGGCCCAGAACGTGTTGAGTCAGGAGAGCAAGAACCCGACGGATGGCTCTCAGTTCCAGAACATTGATGGGTAAGTGGGCCTCTTGAGGTCCCCATTGCCCCTGGAACTGAAGCTCCTTCCAGAATCTGCCCCACTGGCGTCCGTGGTGACAATTTCCCAAAGAGGGGTCAGGAAAGACCTGCCCTTCACGAGATTGGCCGAGACCAACCACCACTGGAGGGACTGCCGGACCCGGGAGGACAACTGGAAGGGCTGATCCAACGACCGAGGCTGCCGGTCCCAAGACAGATAAAGCTGAAGCGTCCTCGTGTGAAATTGAGCAAAGGGAACTGCCTCGAAGGAGGCAACCATCAACCCTACCAGCCTCATCCCCAGACGGATGGACGGCCGAGGATTGGAAAGAAGGACCCGAGCCAACTCCTGAATCAGATGAATTTTGGACTGGGGGAGAAACACTCTGTGTTGATGAGAGTCCAACTGCATCCCCAGAAAGGACACCACCCTGGCCGGAGCGAGGGAGGACTTGGGGAAGTTGATCACCCAACCAGCTTTCCAGCGTGGAGACCACCATCCTGGTGTCTGTCTCCGATTGATTGAGCGACGGAGCCAGGATGAGAAGGTCGTCCAAATAAGGTACGACACGAATGCCCCGAGATCTGAAAATGGCCATCACCCCTGCCAGCACCTTGGTGAACACTCTTGGAGCCGAGGTAAGGCCAAACGGAAGTGCCACGAATTGAAAATGCTGATCTTTCATCACGAATCAAAGAAAACGTTGATGAGCCTGGCAGATGGGAACATGAAGATAAGCATCCTTGATGTCTATGGACGTCATGAAGTCCCCCTGCCGAAGGAAACCGACGGCCGTACGCAAAGTTTCCATGCAAAACTTCCGAATACGGATGAACTTGTTGAGTAATTTCAGGTCCAGGACGGGACGAACCGACCCGTCCTTTTTGGGGACTTGCGAAAAGATTGGAGTAGAAACCGAGGGCCATCTCTAAGCGCGGTACCGGCCGGATGACCGCCATCTCTAACAGATTCTTTACCGACGCCAGGAGCCCCTGTGCGGCCAAAGGATCGATGGGCACCCGAGACCGAAAGAACCGTGAAGGAGGGCGAGACTCGAATTCCAGTTTGTAACCGGACGACACCACCTCCCGGATCCATCTGTCCGGAACCTCCTGGTCCCAAACCTGGGAGAAGTGTCGCAATCGTCCCCCCACCCGCACGGGTGAGGGCAGCCCCTCATTGCTGAGCAGGCTTACCAGCAGGCTTGGGCTTGGTGCCCCAGGACTGAGTGGGACAGCCACGGCCCCTCCCCCGGGTCCAACCTGCACCTCTGGTAGCGGGAAAGGAAGCCCCCCCCTACCCGCTCTGAATCCCCGAAAGGAAGGCCTAACAGTACTTGCCCCCCGAAAGGGACGAGGCCTCTTGCGTTGCGGCATTTTACCACCCTTTGCAACTGAATCAATTTTATCAAACAGTCGCAAGCCCAAAAAGGGAAGAGCTGTGAGCACCTTTTTAGAAACTAAGTCCGCCGACCACTGGCGCAGCCACACTGACCGACGAATAGCCACCAGCATTGCCGCTGTCCTGCTACTCATAGCCAGCGCATCGTCCTGAGCGGTCAGAACATAGGAAATAAAAGACTCGCACTGCTTAAGAGCAGTAAACTCATTACAAGCGGGATCAAGATCCACACACAGATCCTGAATAACGGACCTAACCGCCAATAGAAGAAGCGCCGAAGCACACACCGGGCGCATCGTTGATCCGGCACTAATAAAACCATGGCGAGCATACTGGTCAATCCGACGATCCTCACCATCCTTAAGGGCAGTGGTCTCAGAAGACTGCACCATAGCCGTGCTAGAGAGCCCTAGCACAGGGGTATTGACGTCAGGGGGAACCGACCAAAGCTTCACCAATTCCGGCGGAAAAGGATAACGTTTATCCCAACTGGAAGGAATTCCAGTTAACCGCGTGGGATGTTCCCATTCCTTAAGCACAACCCTCTCAAAGTGTTGTTGTCTGGGAAATACCAAACGCGGCTGAGGCATATTAAACAACTCACCCTTTGGCAGGGTGACAGCCTCAGGCGGATCTAAATTCAAAATTTCAAACATTTGAGCCAGAATGAAGGGGGTGTCAAGGGAAACCCCCGCAGCCAGATCGCCAATAGCATCGACCTAAAGCTGATCTGCAGGCTCATCTGACTCCACCAGGAGTTCCCCCTCCTCGTCCAGGGAGTAATCGGACCAATCCACAGGCTCACATACCTCATCCTGTGAAGCAGGAGGTACAGGAGAAAGGTGTTTCCGTTTCGCAGTGGGCTTCAACCCTGCTTTGACGGAAACTATCTTCTCGAGGTTGGACAATCGTGCAGACACCTCGGATTGCGAATCCCCACCTTTGACAATGTCACACGGGGTCCGGAACAGGGAGGGAGGGGTAGGAGATGATGGAAGTTGCGAGGAGCCAGCAGCCAGAGCGACGGACTGACGCACAATATTCTGCTTTGCACAAGGAATGCATAATATAACATCATCGCCTGGGAGCGGAGTCCCGCAGCCCCCACACAGCCTGGATGGCCCAGAAGAACCATTTCCGGTATTATCGGAAGCCTCCATATGGTGATTTATGGTATTCGCACAACCATGGGTTTTAGGCATAAGCCACCCGGGATGCCCCTTTATATTAATGTCCCGGGAGGGAGGATTTAATTTATAATAATAATCCCCTTTTTTAAATTTTTAAAACTTTTTTTTTCATATATATATATATATATATATATATATATATATATATATATATATATCCCAATTTAGAGTAATAGGACTAGCCAGGTATAATAGAACCGGGAAGCCACTGCATTGAGGGAATCCCAGGATCTGTGGGGAAAAACCAACAGTAAGATCCCCAGAAAAAAAGGGGCAGCATGCAGTACAACATTCATGCACAAAATAACACATAATAAAAACACACCAGAGTGCTCTAAAGAGGTCAAAGAATTTTAACCAGCAAAACTCTTGTCTTTTTTTTTTTTTTTAAAGATCAGTCATAATAAAACAATAGACGGCCCCACACGAGGTGAGGCAGCTTACCTGCCCAAGCAAGGCTGAATAATCAAGGCACCAGAACAGCAGCAAAAGCAGCGGCAGCAGAGATTAAACACTTGTGCAGCTGAGTGCCCCGCAAATGAACTTCTAATGAGAGGAAGGAAGTGCGGCTGGGGCCGGGCTGTACGACAACGCCACTCCAGCCACGCCCCCTCTGACGTCATCCGGGCTCCGCCCCCTCCAGATTGAAATAGTGCGGCCCGCCAGACGGCGGTGCCGCAAAACAAGAGGGCGCCCGACGCCCTCAGTAAATGGAGGGGGAGGGAAGCTTTTGCTAGAGAAAAGGCAACCATGCGCCAAAAAGCGCTGACAACGAACCGAACGGCGGTGCCAACCCCATTCAAAGGGAGGGAAAAGGGAGGGAAAAGAGAGGGGGGGGGAAGGGGGGAAAAAGGGGCGCAGGCAGCATCAGGCATGCCTGCCACAGCGCGGCCCGCCCTGGCCGCCCTAAAGCGGAACCAAACTCTGGCCATTCAGGCCCAGCAGCAGCCCGCCCAATGGCAGAACTGCCAGTGAGAAAAAGAGAGGACAATCAGTGTGGCAATGTGAAAAGGAATAAACAGTCAGGCCATGTGCACCCATCTTGCGGTGCAGACCTGAACACAGTACCAGGTTAAATAAGTAAAAACATACAAGTAAAACACACATGCATATACACATCCCTCAACCCACCCCCCCCCCCCCCATAGTGAAGGGAGAGGGGACCGTAACGGGAGAGCAAGGGGCCAAGGGGAACCTCGGGACAGGGGCATCCCAAATCCGGATCACCATGCCGGATAGCCGCATTGCCCCCAAAACAGGAGGTCGAGCGGAGGAGATAAGCTCCTAGGCACCTATAGTGCCATCTACCAATTGCCCAGTGAGCAGCCTAGGCTGGGAGGCTTCCATTTAACCACAAAGGTAACAATCAAACTGGGCAGAAATAGACCCAAAGGGGGTGCCGGGGTAAGACCCCGGCTACCTGCAAGCAGGAGACTTCATTCTTCTGTCTTGTCGTCATGCAGAGAGAAAAACACTGGTGTTAAATGGGAGGTACCAGGTATATATAGGCCGGAAGGGGGCTCGTTACAAGACTTCCTCTCTGCAACAGCGTCACCTGGCGGTGAGTAACCCAATCGTGAAGAATTAAAGGGGAAGCGGGGTGTGTGGCACACTGAGAATATCCTATGTGATCCTATCTGAGTCACGAGTTTCATACATACACAAATGAAGTTAAACTTTTCCACTAGTTCCACTAGTTTTAAACATGTGGCCATCACTAAAGGCAATGTTAAATCTCCTTACTGGGGCACAGATACAAATTAGGCATAGTTTAATTACTGACTGAAAATAAAATGCTTTGTCTGGAGTCCCACTTTAGTGCAGAAAGGTTATATATGTGACAGTAGTAAACCTATACACACACTTATAAGGAGGTACACACAAATGCCTGATCGTATTTGTACTTGCACAGCGACCAGTTTTCTTGAGATGCTCTAAATGCAGTTTAGACTCTGCACTGGGTTAAGAGCCGGGCTGCAGGTTGGGCAACACGGTTTTCATTCTATTCTCTTTTTTAAGACCCACTTTGTGTCTGTTGGTTGATCCCAGGTTGGAACCTCAATACTTATCCAGTTGAGAAGATTCAGACATCGGATGGGTTTCAAATCCACAGGCAAAATGGATTCAACACTTCTGGAAAGGCATTCTATAAAATTCAGCCTATTTATCCAGAAAAACCTTTGGGAGGCTTGCACAGATGTTGGACGAGAGGGCCTAGCTTGCCTTCTACCTTATAGCTTACACCAAGTGTTGGATGAGGTTGGGGTCAGGGTTGTGTGAACTAGTCAAGTTCCTATACGTCTAATCCCCCTCCCCAACAAAACCAAGTCTTAATGGACCTCTCTTTGTGCAATCAGGCACAGCCATGCTGGAAAGTTGGTGCCAAATTGCCCAAAATGCCTCTGAATATTAAAGACTTTACCTCACTGAATTTAAGTTGCCTAGGCCAGCCACTGAAAAACCATGCGCTTCGACCCAAACTTACAGTAACAGGTACAATGCAGTAAGGGCAGAAATGTTCATCCTATTTTTCAAACCCAGACTCATCCATCATACTGCTAGAAATGCATGACTGGCCATTCCACAAAGCAGGTTACCACTGGCCCAGAGTCCAGTGGCATTGTATTCAATGATGTAAGGCTTGCATGCGACTACTCTGCCATAGCAATTACACTAAAATGCTGAGTGAGTTTTAGAACAACCCATTCTATATAAAAGGTTTGTAAAAGCAGAGTGCATGCATGGCTAGAAGCTTGATTTGATATACCTCAGATACTGTGACTAACTAAAACACAGGAATACAATGAATCAAAGGAGTCCCAATCCTTTCTTATAGAATTATTAAAGTGGACCAACACCCAGGATTTTGACTATCCTGGGTGTTGGTCCACTTAGGTGGGGTGCCCCGCTGTCTGAAACCCCCCCCGATCGCCGCAAAAACTCACCTCTCCCCGCTCCCACGTGACCTCGTCCGGCCAATGACAGCGCTCAGAGCAGCTCTGGTATGCGCGTCCAAAGCTGCTTGGACGCGCATACCAGAGCGCTGTCATTGGCCGCGTCTCTCGCTTCCCTCTAACAGGGAGCGCTCCTGCGCCGGCCATTCACAAAACGGCCGGCGCGGGAGCGCGCCCTGCTAGAGGGAAGCGAGAGACGCGGCCGCGTCTCGTGCATGCGCCGTTGGATCGCCGGTAAGGTGAGGATTGTGGGCCTCCTGGGGGGTTCCTCCCCGCGGGACATCCCGATTTCGGATGCCCCGCGGGGAGGGATCTGATCGGTCCGGGAATCTTATAGATTTCCGGGCCGATCCCCCCTGGGTGTTGGTCCACTTTAAATGCATAAGAGTGTTATACACATATCTTGTCTGCCCAGAATTAAGCCAATTGCTGCCAGGGTCACTATCAAGTTATGTGCCAGAAAGTAAAATCCACAGTAGCTACAAATATGGTTAAAGTTTGCTGTGCAAGCAATACTGCAGTCAGGCTCAATGAGTTCCTAATCTAGTGTGTGTACTGGTTTTTACCTGGCATTGATTTTCTTTAAAAGTCACAGTACAATACCATAGTAAACAAACAGGATTTTATGTGCGTAAATGTGACATAGCTATGTGACCAGCTATGCCTACTGCCACTATTACGGGTTCTGACTCATCTGTGCAGAGTACATGGAAATAAGAGGGCAAAAATAAAATCATTTTAGTGCTTCCTGTAAAATTTTTTCCATAATGACCTGTAGTTGGGCCCACAGGTATTTCTACAATCTGGGGAATAGGATTTTGTTAACCAGGAGATGAAGCCCTTCAGACAACAGGTGCGCAGATGCAAAAAAGAAACCCAGGACCCCGGGAAAAAGAATTCTACAGTGAGCACTAAACTCAATTTTCTTGATCACCCTGTAAGGGGCGTGCAAAGATTAATGTAACCTGTGGATGCAGAAGCAGTACCAGTCAGGGGGTAACAATGTCGGACACCGTCCTCTGCAAAATATTCTGACTAAAGATTGCACAAGCCAGCTCAATCTTTCAGAACCTTAGATTTGAAAAATCATGTGGTTGTTTTGCAGATCTGATCTGTAGCTTGGTGGTGGAACGTCCAGGAAGACCCAACCATTTTAATGGGGGTAAGCAATCCCGGAAGGTGTGGGTCCTACACTTTGAATTCTATAAGATTTCACTACCACTTCTGATGTGGAAGATGGAATAGACTAGGTGAACAGCACTCCGTAATGGAAGGTCATAACTAAAGCATCGAAGGTTAGAGCTATGGACAAGACAGAAACCTGTCCCTTCAAAAATACCTGCAAAAATTCCAAGCACCAGGACAGAGCCCTAGGAATACTCCCAAGGTGAGGCACCTGAGCTCCCAAAAAAGCTTAACTAGGCTCTAAAATATCGGCGATATACCCTTGAAGAAAATAATTTGCAGGTGTGACAGGGAGTGAGCAAAGCAGCAGAGGAGAGACTTTTTTGTTCTGCTAAGCATCAAAATCAGACAAATCTGAACAAATGGAGAAAAAGCAAGCACTACTGCCTTATCAGAGATCCATTGTTAAAATTCACAAGGGAATTTCCAGAATACCTTCTGATATATGCATTCAGGGGCATGGAGGTACCCTTAGAGCAAAAAATAAAGGCCAGAGAACAGTACTGACACAGACCACCTGTGGCAGGAAAGCCTTAAAGAGACTGTAAACCCAATGGCAATAACAATTTCTCCCATACAGCCTTTCCATTCTAGCCCTGGTAAATTGTCTCCCACCAAATGAGTCAGCGAATGGCCATGCCCTATCCATACACTGCAATGGAAGATGCATGCAGTTGAGCAAAGGTGCCACAGGACTTAGAAAATTTTATTCAAATGAACTAGGAGACATGGCAGAAAGGGTTAGTATTAAAAAAAAAAAAAAAAAAAAAATCAGCCTTGGTATTTTAAGAATTAGATTTTTTACTAAAGGTTAAAGTACCAGCAGAATTGAAACTGGACTCTGCAGGGGTACTCCAGGAAATGTGAAAGTCTAGCATGTCTGGAGAATACTAAAGATGGCTTTTGCGGAGAATGATTAACTTCATTTCCAAAATGATTGAGTTTGTGATTACTCATAATAGTGGCAGAAGGCAAATAACATATCAGAAAAATACTTCATGATGTCACAGACTATAAAATATATAAATAAAAACCTAAAATATTAAAAAGAGCACCTGTCGCCATGGACAAAATATAACATTTTATATATAAACCATCATTGTACTTTTGAGAATTTTAAACACATAAATCAAGCAACATTGAAATGTTCTATGCCATAAAACAGCCATAGCAGGTGCCTAATGAGATTGCCTTCCTTTATAGCACTGCTGGGTCTAGGACATCCTATGTTGCTGCAACTCTGGGACTGAAGGGGTAATCCAAAATATCTGAAGAGGCTCAGCTCATTCTGGAAGTGCATACTGCAATTTGGGTACCCGTGCACAGAGTTTAGAGAGCTAAATTTAGATGCAGAGTAGAATTTTTAGGTTTGTAAACAGCATAACAAGGGCTATCCAGAAAATGTTCACAAAATGAGTATTGTTCCTAGCACAGCGGGCATATAGATTGCAGGTGCCCCCCTATGCATTAACCCTGGTAAACCGGCGGCAAATTGTAGCAATCAATTTTGCTGAGGGGATGGAGCAGAAAGGTAAGATATCGCCAGTTTAAATGGTGTTTCAGTGGAACAAAAGCGGCACTAGCTGTGTGTAACCAAGCACCCCACCTCGTAAAAATACAATTCTGTGATTACTCACCTGTAGAATTGGTATTATGAGTATACAGTACGTCCTGCTCCAAATCTAATACTTACAGTTGGGATATACTCCGCCAGATGGCGCTGGACTGCAGAGACATCGAAAATAGGCTCCTCCCAGCCCCTCAAATACCCAGGGACCTCCCACAAATCCCCAGCATTGAAAAGCAGTTAATGAGAAGCCGGGAGAATTAAACAATCCAAACTATTAACTATAACAATGATAACAATCACCATACAGGGGATCCAAGAAAATACAAACCAAGGGTGGGTTGGAGCAGGATGTACCGTATACTCATAATACCAATTCTACAGGTGAGTAATCACAGAATTGTATTATTCTTAGTATACAGTACGTCCTGCTCCAAATCTAATACTTACAGTTGGGACATCCAATAGCAGTGTCCATAAAGTAGGGTGGGATCCCCAAGAAAAATCAGCAGCAGACAGTTTAAACCACTGCCGCCTGCAGAACCTTGCGGCCAAAAACAGCATCAGCTGAGGCCCTAACATCAACCTTGTAAAACTTGAAACTGAAACGGTATGAACAGAAGACAAAGTAGCGGCCTTGCAAACTTGTTCAACAGAAGCCTGGTGCTGAAAAGCCCAAGAGGCACCAATAGTACGAGTGGAATGAGCAGTAAGGCGGAAGGGAGGATTCTTCCCCTTAGCAGAGTAGGCCTGAATCACAGCTTGACGAATCCACTTGCTGATAGTAGACTTGGCAGGAGCCAAACCCTTCCTAGGACCAGAAGGGAACACAAAAAGAGCATCAGTTTTCCTGAAAGGTGCAGTAGCCACCAGATAGTACTTCAGACACCTAACCACATCCAAAGAGTGCAAAACTCTCGCCTTAGCATTGCTAGGATTAGGGCACAAAGAAGGAAGAATATCCTGATTCAAATGAAAGGCAGACACTACCTTAGGCAGAAAGTCAGGTTTGAAACGAACCACCACCTTGTCCTGGTGCCTCTCATAGTAGGGGGGCTGAATGGACAGCGCCGCCAACTCAGACACACGCCTGACAGAAGTGATAGCTACCAGAAACACAACCTTGAGTGTAAGAATGGCCAAGGCAGCATCCTGCACAGGTTCAAAGCGAGCACCCTGCAAGGCTGACAGAACCAAGTTCAAATCCCAAACAGGAACCATAGGTTTACGTGGTGGACGCACATGAGTGACGCCCTGGAAAAAAGTCCTGATCAGAGGATGCTGAGCAGAGGACTTCTGGAAAAAAATAGCCAGGGCAGAAACCTGACCCTTCAGAGTACTGAGTTGGAGCCCCATCTCCAACCCATGCTGCAGGAACTCCAGAATCCTGGGAATAGAGAACACACGACAGGGAAGAGACCTAGACTCACACAAGTCAATGTAGGCACGTCAAACCCTGCAATAAATGGAAGAGGAAGACTTCTTCCTAGCTTTAATCAAAGTATCCACAACTGAGGAAGACAGCCCCTTCTCCATCAAGATGGAGGTTTCAGCAATCAAGCCGTCAAAGCCAGAGTTTGTAAATTGGGATGGCGTAGTGAGCAGATCTGGCACCAAGGGCAGAGCGTACTGATCTAGTGCCAGCTGTACCACGTCTGCGAACCACACTCTTCTTGGCCACCTGGGGGCCACCAGAATTGCTGGCACCCCTTCCAGAGCAATCTTGCGCAGAAACCTGCCCAGCAGGGGAATTGAGGGGAAGACATACAGGAACTGAAAGTCCTTCCATGACATTGCTAGCGCATCTGAGGTCAGGGCCAGAGGATCCCTGGACAGAGACAAAAGCTGGAAGCTTGTGATTGTGGCGGGACGCAAACAGATCCACATCTGGTTGGCCCCAACGGTGACACAGAGATTGAAACACCCTGCTGCATAGGAACCATTCTCCCTGGCGAGAAGTCCCCCTGCTCAGAGAGTCCGCCAGGTGATTTTCCACCCCCGGGATGTACACAGCTGAAATGCAGGGGACACTGTCCTCCGCCCAAGTCAGGATCAGGGACCCTTCCTGGAGGGCCCCCTTGCTCCGGGTCCCACCCTGATGATTGATGTAGGCGACTGCCATCTGGTTGTCCGAGCGCACCTGAACAGGCAGGCCCCGAAGGTGAGTAGTCAAGTGAGCCAGAACTAACCTGATCGCCCGCAGCTCCAAGACATTGATAGGTGTGTGGGCTTCTGAGGGCCCCACCTCCCCTGAAACTGCAGGAACTTCCAGAAACCCCCCAACCTGACAGACTGGCATCCGTGGTGACCGTCTCCCAGGAAAGGGCAAGAAAGGATCTGCCCCCCAACAGGTTCCTTGAGTCTATCCACAAGAGGGACCTCCTGACCAGAGGGGAAAGCACACAGACCCTGTCCAGGGACGCTGGGTCCTTGTCCCATACTGACAATAGGTGAAGTTGCAGAGGCCTCAAGTGAAACTGAGCATAAGGGACCGCTTCGACGCACGCCACCATCAGGCCCACCAGCTGCATCCCCTGCCTGATGGAGGGATGGGGACAAGCTAGGAGGGACTGAGCCTGTGCAATCAGACTGTCCACCTTCTGCTGAGGAAAGAAGATCTTTGCCTGAACTGTATCCAGATTCATTCCTAGGAATGGAGTTACCAAGGAAGGGGACAATGAGGACTTGGGGTGGTTGATTACAAATCATAATTTTTACAAGGCCTATAAGTAATATATTAAAACAGGGCCGGGAGAAGCCAGGAAGGGTTCGTCCCGCCTGAAAGACATAAGCAGACAAGACCTTAAGTACATCGTAACCAAAGTGAAGGAAATAAAGCAGCCCGCGAGGGCACTTACAGACCGCGGTAGGTAGGAGTCTGTCACGCATAGGCCAACCAAGCAGGAAAGATGGCGTCGGTATACCTCGAGGGGCGGGCCAGTAAAAGTGATGACGCGGAACGCGCCAAAGACGCTCCCCCCCCGAAGAGCGCGCAGCCAGAACGGCAAGCAGCCAATGATGGCGCACCAGCGCCTGAGGTAATGCCACCGCCAAGCGCGGAGCCAAGTCAGCGCGCGGCGGCTGCAAATTTAGAATGCAGTAAAGACAAGTCAGCGCGGCGGCTGACAAGAATAAAAGGCATGTGAAAAGACAGAGTAAAAAACACAGAATGCATGACATACCTATCTATACACATATACCCCCCCCCCTCTTTTCCCCCGAAGACTACAAGGAGGATGAGGGAGGACGGCGGCCACTTAAATAGGGCCCACCGATAGGTAGGGCAAAGGGGCAATAGTGCGGAAGGGGCATCCCATAGAGGCTCACCATAAGCCTGAACCGCCTACCCTTTGATGGGGGATTGCGGTGGAGCAGCACTCCTAAGCACCTAACAGCGGTGCTGCCTATCCTCACCCGACCAGCGCAGCCAAGGCTGGGAGGCATATTACTAGTGGAACGGGTGGGAGTAGTCCTACAGGGCCGCAGGCTAATAGCCCCGATCACCTGCGAGTAGAGAGCCAATTTCTCGTCCTTCGCAGCCAGACTGCAGAGAAATTCTGGGGATTTGTGGGAGGTCCCTGCAGTCCAGCGTCATCTGGCGGAGTATATCCCACTGTAAGTATTAGATTTGGAGCAGGACGTACTGTATACTAAGAATACTTACCTTCCCCCCTATCTGCTATACCTTTATAAGGGCGTCCAGCATTTGCGAATGGCCAGTGCAGGAACTGATTCTGTTAGAGGGTAGCAGGGATGCGGCCGCTGGTGCGCTCGGCTCTTTTCAAGACTCAGTCCTTCGCCGATTTTGGCGAGCATGCCAATTGGACAAGAGCTTGTGGATGCACCAATAGGATCAGGGAAAGGAGTTAACTGGGTTTCACACAGCAGGGCATCCTGAATTGAAGTGCCCTGGGGGCAAGAACCAAAAACCTGGGATAGTTAAAATTCCGAAATGGCCTACTTTATTGTGCAGGGGGGGAAACAGCAATCAGGTTGCCCCCAAGCTAGGAACATCCATTGGGTGGTGTTCCGGTTTAACCCTTTAAGTGCCAGCCTACCTAGATTTTTTTGTCACACTCTGTAGCCAGACTATTTTTCACGTTTTTGCGCTACACATGTTCAACCTTGATTTTTGAAGGGATTTTCCAGGAAAATTATATATTGTTTTTTTCAGCAGAGTCTGGGGGGGGGGGGGGGGGGGGGGTTGGGAAATCGGGTTTCCTATTCCGGGCCCCCTCCTGAAGATCAGAGGCCCGGGGGCGAAAATCAAATAGCTGATTTTTGAAGAGAATCGCTGGCGGGGTCAGGTAAGTATCTTTTTTACTTTTTTTTTATGGGGCTCTAAAGTCAGCTACGTGAGTCTCATGAAGCTGGCACTAGAAGGGTTAAGATACTCCATGGGTAGTTATTTATATTTTATGAACTGTGTGGCGAGTGAGAAATCTCAGTGCACTCAAATTAAGCGAAGACTAAAAACATTTGGAATACCCAGTCATATTAGAAGTAATTAGCCTTTCTCTCACTATGCAGACCTCTATATCAGCTTGAGAGGCCCCACATGACTAGGAAATAAGACCAGAGAGACAATCATTAGCAGCGGGTACAGAGGAGTGCTGGATACCATGCAGGGAGAAGAACACATCAATATGGACCTTGCTATGCATTTGTTTTACAGTTTATAACATGTCACTGTGCCACAGTCCTTTCATTTTAGAAGCATAAACATTGCTGTCAAGTGTCAAAGATTAGCCCTATGATTTCCTTAATAATTATAACATACTTACACAGATTCAACGGAGTGGAGGCGTTTTTCTGAGCCCAAAAGGCATCCAGGTTGGATTTACTGGCCGACTCCTTCATTTTTTTGGCAGGTGGAGTGCTAGTAGGGAGTGGTCTATGATGAGCTAGGCCTCCGAGAGAAAGCCTGTGTTGGCCTCCATGTTCCATCTTACCATGGTCACGACCAGCCTCCAGCTTCACTTGAGTGTTGCGGATTTCAGCAATTTTTGTGTGAGGACTACCCTCCGGTGAAAGGACACGTGGGGCACCAGCTTCAACAATTTTGATTTGTTTAGCATTTCCCATGTTGGTGGGAGACTTGAAATGTGCCGACGTTTCTATAGGCCCTGCACTCTCTGTTAACTTGAGGCCACCTTCGACTGTAATAGAACGGGAGACAATTTCAGACAAACTTGCAGATGAGTCACTGCTTGTTTTTGACTTGGAAAAAGCACCAGCTTCTTTGGCCTTAGGGCTGCTGATCAACTGGTTAACCCCTGTGTCGAGGGAGTTGCTTTTGTCTATAGCTTTGGAAAGAGAGTCAGAGTTGGATGGTGTGTGGCCCGACAGTCTCTTCTTAAACTCATCACTTTTGATAAGAGCATTAAGGGCAGCAATAGGGGAACCTTTTGCATCTGGATCATTGACTCCTAAATGACGTAGGTGAGCCCGGCAATGGCTGGACAGACCCTTTCGAGTCTCAAACCAGGCTCCACAAAACTGACAGTCGTTTTCTCGGCTGGATTCTTCTTCATCATCTTCCATGGCTATGAGATGAAGGGGAAATACACAAAATGCAAAAAAAAAAAAAAAAACACACAAAACAATGAAAAATAAGGACATGAATTGATGTAAAAACAAAAATATATAATTTAAGTAAAATTATATAAAGTGTTAATGAAAAAAGAAATGGAAAAGATGAGGTAACAGATGAGAGATGAGCGTGGATAGAAGAGAAGAAAAGAAAAGCATGAGGCAGGCGAAATATTATTGTAGATGCCTGCCTCTACCCTCCCAGCATTAGTTGCCTGCTTTTCCCACCCAAAAGCCCTAGTGGCCACCCCACTCCACTCACTCAGATTCAAAGGCCCGTCCTCATTGCCCCATTGGCCTTTAGGGGGTTCTTGCAGGGGACCGTCCACCTTCTTGGCCCCCAGTGAGCTTTCATCTTTCGTCAGCTTGCCCTGCTTGGCTAGCTCTTTCAGGAAATCAATAGGGGCACCACTGGTCTCTGACCCCGGAATCCCAAGTTGCCGCAGGTGGGAGCGTGCATGGCTGGACAGGCCCTTCCGGGTCTCAAAACAAGCTCCACATAGTTCACATGTAATCGAACCTTGGCCTAGCAAGTATCAACCATAAAATGAGTCACCACATGAACATATTTACCATTACTATACAGCAAATTGTGCTTTCACTACCATCTTATACATAGAGCAACCACCTTTTTCAAGGAGTGGCGGTCTCTCTCTTTATGGGGCATCCTGGATTTTGACACAGTGAGGCATACCAGTTTAAGATGCACTGGGAGCAAGGAACAAAACCGGGGGAAGTCAAAATATCAGGTTTTGTTCCGCTATAAGGTAAAGACCACTTTTCAAAGGGCAGGAGAATCCCCTGCTTACTTACAAGATACCACTTATCACAATCCTGCAGTCCCACATGTGAAGCCAGTTGCCGTTCTGGGTCCTGTGTACAAGTTCAGCTGCTCAGTCCATAGACAATAATGGGCAGCCTTGGTCACACCTTTTACACAGGCCATGTCCACATCTAGGCTGGATTGCAGGAGTGCAGCTCCCATCTGAAAATACTGAGCCTTCAGGACAGTGGTTCGTGGCATTGGAAAAAGCTGGGAGTTTTGACAAATGGAGAAACAAAACAATCCCAGATTTGTCCCTGTCTAGTAGGGCATCTTCATTTAGGATGCCCCGCTGTGTGAAATCCCATGGATGGATTTCTCACCTCACCAGCGTTCCCACAGTGCAAGTGCGGGATGTTCTACAATCAATTAGGAAATGTGGATGGAGCATTGGCAGCTCCCTTTTAGCTGTGCATACCTGGCAACTGGTCAGAAATGCCCGGGGCAGGTTCACACAACATGGAGGGTGAGGTTTTCACCACGACCTGTGCCTTGAGATCACCATTGAGTGAAGTACACAAAGCCATCCGAGGCACAGTGTGGCATCCAAAATAGACAAATGTTCCTCTATAAGCAAATGTTCTTATCTTATAGCCTATGACGTAACTAAAGGTGACTGGTCCTGGTGCAGACAAAAATCGGGCCTTGTCATTGCTTATAGTTACCCAAGTAAGTTTTTCTTTTGTTTTTCCAGTACAGTGGATACAGTAAAACCATTGAAGCAGAGACACATGGTGCCTCCATTCTGTCCGAGTACAAATTTGAAGCAACAATGAGGGGACCCCTGATCTAATGGGCCCTTATGTAGTCACTATCACTGCACACCCTGTAGTTATGCGCTCAGTGAACCAACAAAATGATGTGGAATTTCAGTTCCGATACTTGCCCAGGGTCAAGGCTAAAACATGGATGAAAAGCTTCACAGCTTATGCCATGTGACCCAGCAACTTAGAACAAGTTTTGTAGTTCAAAATGTTAAATGTGTCCTGATAGTAATCAAAAGGGGAACAGAGCTCTTACCTTTGGAATCCTCCCCTTTGCTCACACTCGGATCGGACACCATTTTCTCTGCCGGACCTTGCTCAGTCTGTGACATCTGGGCAAGACCAAGATCTATAGCTGGCCCATCATCCTCATCTGAACCCAGAGCTGTAAAAGAAGAAATACAATCACCGCCATAACAAATGCAGTGAAGCTCCCCAAACCCCAACAACGTGCAAGGAGGGCATGGCAGCAGGTAAGGGGGGGGGGGGGGGGGCGCAGTTAGTGATTGGCTTCCCATGACTCTTGCTGCACATGCGTAATGAAAGATGTGGATGAGAAGCAACTAAGCTGAAGTCTTTTTGCCCGCATTCCCAATCATCTAGCTTAAACATTGCCACATTCAATTTATATAAATGACTACCACCACCACCCCCCCATTAGAAGGTTTTGCCATTCACCACCATGCCACAAAATTCACATGCTGGTCAAACCATATTCTAACGAGAAGTCAGCTGCAGGATTAACCACCCCCTTCCCCCAGGGAATTACAAGTACACAATACAATCACAAGACTACTTTTAGCAGAAGGATAAATATTTGTTTAGCAAGCGTGGCCCCATGCAGCAGCATAGCTTGTTACCCTAGCAGCCAAACGTTCTCCACTAGGAGGCACGCATTACTGCAGTGTGCAGACATTCCCTGGTCCTGTCACACCTGCTTTAGGGATTTCTAGAGATAACTAAAGGGGCAACCCAAATCAGGATGCTGGGTAAAGACGACCGAAACGTGTGGTGTCCAAGGCTTGAACATTCCGTCTCCAGGGCATCTTGATTTGGGATTCCCTGCTGTGTCTCGACTTGACCTCACAGCGCATGCACTGCTCAGCTCCAGCACCCCTGTTGTGCACACACACCATACCCGACAGGTTAGTCTGACAATGTGATTGCACCTAGCGGGGGATGCAGGGAGTGTGGCTAAGCTTTGGGCATAAAGAGGATAGCTCTTCTGGAGAAATATGTAGCATTAGAAATTGGGTCTGCCATTGCCAAACGCCCACTAAACAATGTGTGGCAGCTTTGCCACTTCTCTTTCTGCTAGACACCGACCTGGTATAAAGGATATTTAGGAAGAACCCCATCTTATGGAAAGCAGGCCAGGTTGCTGCTTAGGCTATCTGCAATGGAAGCCTATATACTGTATTTAGCAGCTTTTATTCATTTCTAGAAAATAAGTAAACTAATCTACCACACATTGCTTCATGCCAATACCCTGTGTAACAGCACAACAGTCAGTTTACAGGGGCCATTCTACTGAGGCAGCCATATGCATTCATCAGGCTGACTAACATGGAAGCCCAGTACTCATTATTCCCATGGAGAAGCAGTGGATCATGTGTGGAGAGCTCGTGCATGCACCATTGAATCAGGGAAAGACGAGTTTTAGTGGGCTTTCTGGGGGAGGGGGGGGGGTTCACATAGCGGTGAAACGATGCAAGGTGCCCCAGGGGCACTAAACAAAACCTGGTAAAGTCAAATTCCTGGGTTTTGTGCCTCTTTAATTAGCGTATTGTTGTTGGGTATTAGAAATTTTCTTGATTCGGACTACAGTTTGAAAGAGGAAGGAGGGTGCTGGGGGGTAGGCGTATCATTGATTTTATGTACTTTTAGTGATGCCCTAATAAAGGGAATGGTTTTAGTTTTATTTTTAAATGTGCTTATTGTGACTTTTTCTAAAGTTTATAGTGGATAGTGTACGATCACAATTATTGTTTGTACGCTCCAGTTATAATTGTACTGCAGAGAGTGCAATATAGATATATGTATTATATGGATAATATAAATATATGGATTCTAAACCGCATTTTACTTTTTGGCAGGTGACTCATACGTATTTCTACACATGAAAATGCCCGGGAGCGGTGTCTGGAAGTCAATATTTAGAGGGAACATTGTTTAACGTGGACGCGGCTTGGCACCTTCCTTTTTGCCTCTGCCTCGAAAGCTCCATGGATGAGACTGTGCAGTCAGGCTGCAGACCAGGTGGGGTGGTCGCAATTTTTCAGCTGCTCATCGCTTAGGCGTAAACGACGAGCAGCACTGAAGGCAATCCCCCCAAGAGAGAGGTACCCAGGGTCTAGCAGGGTATTAAACACCATAGGGCCAAAAGTGCATGCATGTCCACTTGCTTGGGCCTTTATTTCCAGAAGACCCCAACAATGGACTGATATCAACAGGTCATCTGTTGTTGGACTACAGATGCCACCATACTTCACTAACTACCCCATGGCCTGTGCTGCTGAAGACCCCCCGGGTACAGGGCACTTGGACTTCTGCTACAATAATGCCAGCCAGGGTTTGTGCTTCTTCAGTTGCTAAACAGTGCCCGGGTACAGGAGACATGGCTGTGCAATCTAGTACTGCATTGTTAGATGTTCCAAGAATGATTCCTTACATGAGAGAGGAACAACCTTTAATTTGTCCTGCCCTGGCTGTGTGCTGCGGCAGGAAGGCAAGTCTTCTGGGCTCGCTCTATTTTTTACTTTTGGTCTGCTTTAAAACATGTCCCCCCAATAGAGCCATTGGCTTTCTCATGGCCATTTCACTGGTTAACGTTTCCTACAGGTTGGCTCAGAGAAGCAGTTTCTTTTCTCCTGCGATAACCGAAAAGGCGTAATTGAGCCTCATTCATGGTATATGGCACCAAATGACAGTTAATCAGCAGACCAACGGAAACCATCCAGGTTTTATGTACAAGCCCACAGGAAAATCCAGATTGCCAGTCACCAGTGAATGAGGAGGTGGGTAAAATATGGGTACAGGACCGCTTTAAGCCATTTTAGATACAGGTGACATTTGGTAGTGCTAACCAAGCCATTTCTTTCATATACTGGGGCTAAACTGTGGAAAGTGAAAGTATATAAGGATAGTAATTGCCTCTTAGGATATACGAGTGTATATAGGAGTGTTTATGTCGCTGGTCATTAAAGTTTAAAAAAAAAAAAATTATATAATTTTTTTTTTTTTTTTTTTTTTTAAACGTGCATCAGCCCAAGCCCTCCAGCTACACTCCTAGTAGAACGCAGTCAGTGGTGGAGATTCACTCCTCCCCCAGTACCTATAGCCTGTGTGAAAAGCTCTCACATCTGAAGTGATGGAGTTTAATACGTGTTGGCTCCTTGTGCGGCCGCTATGTAAATATTGTGGTGAGCCACAGGTGCTACGTTTGTTGTCAGCAAAAAGTAAAAGGCGATTCGAAAACGGACCTGCAATAAAGAATGTGGCCACTAACCATTTCAGTTTCACTAATCCATACTTACCCACTTTTGCAATCCCTCAGCGTCTAGTGGCGCAAATGACTGTCAGGGACCAACATGCACATGCCGTTGTGCAAGACTGATCGCCGGTAGTCACATGGGGGTGCAGCCGGGGAGCTTAGAAGTGGCAAGTACTGATATCACCCTTGGGCACCCTGTTAGTGGCATGGAATCCCAAATCAGAGCATAAGACTAAAGAGTTATAGTATACCTAAACATAAGAATCCAGTATCTGCAGGGTCCCTTCATACCTATGTAATCCATAAGTGTAAAAAAATTAGTATACAATACCAGTTATTTGCTGCTAAGCAGGGTGCTGGACCCACTTTTTATTGTGTGAAGTTGGTGGAAAAGCTTTTAGGATCTCCCTTTGTCAGAGCATCTGTTGAAACAACAGTTTTAACTTTGCCAGGCAATCAGGTACTGCAATGTTGCATCCAGTTGCCAATTAATGGCAGCTGCTTATAGTTACCAGGTGAGAAGGATGGTTACCCCCCCTCCTCCTACAGGCTGCCTACTGGGGACAAAAAAATGTAGCGCTATAAAAAGGCAACATTAGCTGCCATTGTACAGCACTTAAACCGGACCTTTACCATGATTTATTGAAAAGCCCAAACCCTTAAAAAAAACAATTCCCCAGCATCTAAAGTTAATATATTTTAAGTTTTTAGTCACTTATTATTCTTTTCCCCACTGGGCTGCAACTCTGTTCAGGACTTTAGGATACGGGAGCCGCCATCTTGACTCAGAAGCATCACAGTTACTGAGGAGAGCGGGATAAAGTACAGAGGGGTGGGTTATAGTTATGCTTTGCTCAGACAGAGCAGAGCTGGGGTCAAGAGAAGATCAGCAATCCCAGAATGCAAAGCAGCACAGTTAGAATGCACTTCCTGTTTGCAGGCTGCCTGATGTTACATGAGCCGCCATCTTGGATGTTTAAAGGCTCATAACATGTATACTGCTAAGGCTGGGGGATACAGGGCACACAGGGCTGGACAATGAGAAATCAGAGATGAGTGCCAGTCTACCTGTCTCTGCAGTTATTTTTTCTCTTTTTTTACGGCTTTCCATAGCTTCACCAATAAACCTCTTAAAGTGGACCAACACCCAGGATTTTGACTATCCTGGGATTTGGTCCCCCAGAAACACCCCAATACTCACCTCACAACGCTCCCACGTGGCCGGGTGACAGCGACGGACAAGCGCTGACAGCGAGGAGGTGAGTTTTTGGAGGGTTTTCGGGGGGGGGGTCCCTCACCACGGGACATCCCGATCTCGGATGTCCCGCGGTGAGGGAGGTGCCGCCGCCGAGGAGGTGAGTTTTTGGGGGGTTTTCGGGGGGGTCCCTCACCGCGGGACATCCCGATCTCGGATGTCCCGCGGTGAGGGAGGTGATCAGTCCGGGAATCTTATAGATTCCCGGGCCGATCACCCCAGGGTGACGGTCCACTTTAAGGCTAAGAGATCCAATCATGTGTGGTACGTGTTTTATAGGGCATCTACAAACACTCTGCATGCACCATAGGACCGGGAAAAGGTGAGTTAGCTGGGGAGACCTGGGAGGGGGTCGCAGGTGGTTTCCCTGGTGTTGAGGACCAAAACCCAGGATAGTCAGCAGCCTGAGTTTGGTCCACTTTACATGCCACCCTACATTAGAGGATTTACACAGACCTTTGCACCAGACATGCAGCCTCCCCCATCTATCAATTACCAGATGCTCTCTTTCTATTCTAACAGATGAGTGAGGTCCAGAGGATGCAGTATGGACTGCTTAAAAAACACCGGACAGTGGAGGTGCAGGTATGAGGGGGCGCACCTAGGGATGTCAGTTTAAAAAGGAATATTGTATTCAGAGTTCGACTCTCTGGGGCATCCCAAATTGCCATGCCCCACTGTGTGCAACCTGTCGGGTCACCCCACCTGAGAGGAACAGCTGGGAGTATGGAAGTCCCGGTGTTCCTCTTTAAAATGCGCGAGAGTCTATAAATCACTAGGGCTGGTTTACATTCCACCCCCGCTGTGTGAGATCCCCCTCCACCCAGTCGCCACATATGCCTGACTCCAAAAAGCCCAGGGGGCATGCGCAGCCATCGGCAGCACCACTTGCATCGTTCTCATGCTGCGTGTGGCCACGACAGCCATAAATTAATAGCTGGCTGTGCACAGCCTAGGGATACAGAGGTACCGTGAGCCGATCGTGGCTAGGATTGCATTTAGCATTAAGCTGATTGGAGGAGAGCCACGCCTGCCTGTGGGCTCATTGAAAAGTGAACCTTTGAAAAAAAATCCAGGGCTTTGGTCCACTTGACAGAAGATCAAAGCCCTCATATCTCTGTCCTAGTTCTACCCTAGGGCTTATTTAAAATCCTAGACATTCAGTTCTGGTTGGCATGGCCACGCATAGCATGAGAAAGATTCGAGAGATGCCGCCTACAGTCAACAATTGTTGGAGCATTGAGTTTTGTTCCACCATGAGTTTTGTTAAGTTACACCATAGGCAGATCGTCGGTAACTTATACACTCAAACTGAATAAAACTCCTGCCAAGCTTGTTGTTTATTCTGTCATGGTAGGAATATAATCCAGGGTTGACAGGTTTAGTCTATTATCAGGAGTGACAGAACCCCTGATTTCCTCTTCCTTTCATTTAAATAAAAAAAAACAAAAAACAAACTGCCTGGCTGGATATTTCTTGATGCCAGGGTATAAATGGGGCCTCCTCCCGCAAACCAGCCTATTTTTGTCATTGGGTCATTTTTTGCGATAGCGCCTTTTAAGTGGATCATCACCAGGGTTTTCACTATCCTGGTAATTGGTCCTTGGCCTGGGGGCATTACAATTTGGAATGCACCGTTGGGTGAACCCCTCCCAGATCGGCAACTCCATTCACTTTACTGGCCTTCCCATGGTGCATGCACACGTCCAATCCGCGCTTTATTCCATACGTACTAATGCACGGCATAAAGCTGTTTAGGACACACACTGGTTTCTCTGAGGAGTGTGCGCTCAATCGTGCCCAGCCTCTCTGCTTGCCTAGGTGCAGCAGTGCACACAGCATGGCGAGGGACTGGCAGAAAGGTAAGGAGTTTTGGGGCATCCAGAATGGCACCTAGTCAGCAGGGACTGGAGTGTTTAAAGCAGAACAAAACCCGGGAATTTGACTTTCCCATGTTTTGTTGTATCCTCCCCTCCCAATGTTGGGTGAAACTCATCAGAAAGCCAACTAAACTCACCTTTACCTGCTCCAGCGGCCCATGCTCTCGGACCTGTGCAGTGTTTACTTCTTTTCTGCAAAGCACTCTGATTGATCTTCGGAAATGTGCACTCCTGCATCCCCCCTTCCCCCCCCCGAGGATGTGGCAGCATGCACAAACAGTGAGAGCTCTCTGCTGAATGACAGTCATTGGACGAGAGCCCTGGGCATGCAACGTTTACACGCACTGTGTGAAACAGCCCTGGGCGGTTTCACGGAGAGGGGCATTACAATTCAGTATGGCCCTGGGGAAAAGCCAGCAGCCAGCCAGGGAATCTTTTAGATTCTATGCTGGCAGCTGGTGGGTTTTCTCCTGCTTTAAACCGGACCTTCATCATGATTTAATGAAAAGACCAAACCCTTAAACTACTCACCAGTATCTAAAATTAATATATTTTAAGTTTTTAGTCACTCCCTTATTATTCTTTCCCCCACTGGGCTGCAACTCTGTTCAGGACTCTAGGATACGGGCGCCGCCATCTTGACTCAGAAGCATTACATACTGAGGAGAGGAGAGCGGGATAAAGTACTGGGGGGTTATAGCTGTGCTTTGCACAGACAGAAAAGAGCTGGGGTCAGGAAAAGGACAGCTATCCCAGAATGCAGAGCGACACAGTCAGAAGACACTTCCTGTCTGCAGGCTGCCTGATGCTCCATGTCAAGATGGCGGCTCCCGTATCCTAAAGTCCTGAACAGAGTTGCAGCCCAGTGGGGGAAAGAATAATAAGTGACTAAAAACTTAAAATATATTAACTTTAGATGCTGGGGAATCGTTTTTTTAAGGGTTTGGGCTTTTCAATAAATCATGGTGAAGGTCCGGTTTAAAGTGGACCAACATATCTATAATCTATAAGATTCCCGGACCGATCAGATACCTCCCCGCGGGGCATCCGAAATCGGGATGTCTCACGGGGAGGAACCCCCCAGGAGGCCCACAATCCTCACCTTACCGGCGATCCAACGGCGCATGCGCGAGACGCGGCCGCGTCTCTCGCCTCCCCCTAGCAGGGCGCGCTCCCGCGCCGGCCGTTTTGTGAATGGCCGGCGCAGGCGCGCTCTTTGTTAGAGGGAAGCGAGAGACGCAGTCAATGACAGCGCTCTGGTATGCGCGTCCAAGCGGCTTTGGACGCGCATACCAGAGCTGCTCTGAGCGCTGTCATTGGCCGGACGAGGTCACGTGGGAGAGGTGAGTTTTTGCGGCGATCGGGGGGGTTTCAGACAGCGGGGCACCCCCGATCGGGGTGCCCCACCTAAGTGGACCAACACCCAGGATAGTCAAAATCCTGGGTGTTGGTCCACTTTAATCACACAGCCCCTGGTGCTCTGGGCTACAGCGAAACTTTTTTGAGCGCTGGTGGTGTGTGAGGCTGTTTTTTTTATGAATATGGTGAGAGCCAGTCGCTACCATACAGCGCTGTACTGCTCATATAGTGGCTCCCCACAACGTATTCATCAATGCTGCACAGCGACTGAGGCGCTCTGAACTAGTGAACCACGGCTGAGCACAGCGACTACTAGCGGGCGCTCTGAAATGCCTGCTACAGACGCTCATCTGTCGCTACCTGCCGCTAGTAAGGAATCAGCCTGTAAGTTCAGCTGTTTTACAGCAGAAATGGGGATGGGGGCATCTTACCTTTCTGTTCCAGACACCTGTGGCTCCTGGGGAGCACAGAACAATCATCTCCCCTGCAGGATCGCAGCCATATAATGGCTCCTCACCTATTGGTAGAGATAGGGCGGACAGCCGATCACCCCCATGTAATGTAGGGTGCTGTGCAGCAGTAATGGGCGGCCTGCTAACACATATGAGCTGCTACGGGGAGTAACACGTGTACACGGATGGAGGAGATACAGATACACACATACACTAGCACAGTGTCGTCACTCACCCTCGCTCCACTCTTCGTCCTCCCGCCGCGCAGGCCCGGCTTCCTCCCGCTGCGGGCCCGACCTTCCGCCTCTTCCCGCGGGTCTGAGCTCTTCCTCCTCTTGGCCCCTCCTTTCCGGCGTCTCGGGCTGCCCCGGGCCGCTGCAGGCGCCCAGCTCGTCGCTCTTTCCTGCCAGCAGGCCCGGGCCGGCCTCCTTTGTCTGCTCGCTGGGCGCCGCCATCGCAGGGAGAGCGCGCGGGCACGAAGCCAGACCTCCCTAATCGAGCGCCGGAGGAAAGCAACCAATCGGGGGGCAGAGAAGGATGAACAAGCAACGCACAAGGCAGGGTCAAACGAGTACAGAAAAATCGAACACGTCCACAGAAACGCTGGACACGCGTCTAGCCTGGCCGTCGCTCCTGATTGGCTGGTGAGCATATTCCAGCAAGTCTGGTGCTTGCAATTGCTCCTGCCTTAGTACACACGTTAAGTCTATATGCCCCACCCCTCACATTCTAATTTAGAGGGACGGCTAATACTACAGTTTGTGTTTATCCAGCACCCTATAATCAGCAAAGGTATTAAAACATTACATATATCCTGCCTGTATATCTCCAATAGGGAAAATATACTATAAGGATTCTCTGGTTAAAGCAGATTAAAGTGGAACAAAACCAAGGATTTCTACTATCCCAGGTTTTGGTCCAGGTCCCCAGGCACACAGCAGAGCATCCCGAATCTGGATGCCCTGGGGGGGGGGGGGGGGGGGCAGCTCTAGAGTCTTACATACTCCAGGACTCTTTTGGTCCATTTAAACCACTGGTTTTTTTTTTACTCCCCTGGGTTTTGGTCCACTTTACTGGGGCATTCTGTGTGTAGGATATTCTTACCTCCCCAGCAATCCCATGGCACATGCACAGGCACTCCTCCAATCAGGATAGATTGCAAGGTGACCGTAAAGCCAATAATGCCACCATGATCTGCGCATGCACTCTGGGATCAAACTAGTAAGTACACCAGGTGACTGGGGAGTTTCAAAGAGTGGAGCATCCCAATTCAGGATGCCATGGAGAGGGAATCACAAGGCCTTGAAGTTAAGTTAGCTTTGTCCTGCTTTAAAGCAGATCTTCAGTCAAAAATGACTTTAGGTCCCTATTAGCAACCCTCCCCTATACCCACAATACCCAGATTTAGGATGCCCTTTTAGTTATACATCTATGGGAAGCCAAATTCGGCATGGACAATCTTCGGGCAGGGACAGAGCGCAGCCGTGCGCTACAACAGGTCACCATACGAGGTAGTTCCTGTCCCCCATATGGCAGTCAAGACTGCATTAGGGGTAGGTTAGGTTAGTGTCCCAGTAAACCAAGACCCTCCATGGCATAGATTAGGATACCCTGGCATGTCCAGAAATCATTCGGATTCTGAGCATCCATTTGGGTTTGCAGTACAGTGTAGTATAACTGTGTGCCGCAGGGGACAGGAAATCTGGCCACCGAAAGCATCATACCAGGCCGATCTATTCATCCATTTTCGTGTTCTCTTGTTCAATACCCCATGTGACTGTCCACCTGAAGAACCCAGCTGGCAGTCACATGGGGCTGCGAACTAGCCACCAGGAAGTCTAAGCATTTGGACTTGGCAATTAAACATGGTTTAAAACTGACTGTAAGGAAATCCTGTTCCTTATTTCTCAGGCATCCTGATTTGGGATACCAGCCTGCTTGGCACGCACTCACGGCACTATTGAGATTGTGGCTTGGCTGATCCCACGATGCCCGCTGATGTGACCAGCCTGTGGCTGCATCCCCAGTCTCCCTGCCAGGTGCACTTCCACGCCCCCAGGCTTAGTTTACCAAAGGCGGTTTCACACTGTGGGGCTTCCTGATTTAGGAGACTATAAAACTGCAGAGCCAGCCAGCATGGCTTTTGTGTCGATTTAAAACACATTTGTGCATGAGGAAGAAACATTGGAATCAAAAGGGTTGACTTTGAGGATTCAAAGGACTTTAGTTATGGTAAAATCCTTTTTAGGTTTTATGGAATATACAGGAAAAAGCAATTCTGTGAGTACTCACCTGTAGAATTGTTTTTGTTCTTGAATGGCACGGCCCGCTTCGGTATTCATAACAGTTGGGTTATTCCGCCACAAGGTGGCTCAGTGGTACTGCAGAAAAGTTGTGGCTTGTCCCGGCTCCCTATAAAAACAGGCTCAACCACAGAGTTCCCAGCGTAGACAAGCAGTGAGACAAGAAGCCGGGAGAGAATAAGTAAAAAATGTGAAAAAGGTAAAAAAAAAAAAAACCCCAATTGACTTGGAACAATCACCATAAAGAGGCAACCAAGAATAACGATAACAAGGGTGGGACAAAGCGGGGCGTGCCATGCAAGAACAAAAACAATTCTACAGGTGAGTACTCACAGAATTGCTTTTTTCTTTATTGCATGGCACGGCCCGCTTCGGTATTCATAACAGTTGGGACATCCAAAAGCAGTGTCCAGAGTAGGGTGGGATCCCCAAACAGTAACGGCCAGTAGTTCAAGTCACTACCGCCTGAAGCACCTTGCGGCCAAAAGCAGCATCCGCTGAGGCCTTAACATCAACCTTGTAAAACTTTGAAAAAGTATGAATAGAAGACCAAGTAGCGGCCTTGCAAACTTGTTCAACAGAAGCTTGGTGCTGAAAAGCCCAAGAGGCACCAATAGCACGAGTGGAATGAGCAGTAATCCTAAAGGGAGGTTCCTTTCCCTTAGCAGAATAGGCTTGAACTACCGCCTGACGGATCCACTTGCTGATAGTGGATTTAGCTGGAGGCAAACCCTTTCTAGGTCCAGAAGTGAGAACAAAAAGAGCATGAGACTTCCTGAAAGGCTCAGTGGCGACCAAATAAAACTTCAGAGCCCTGACCACATCTAGGGGATGCAGAGTCCGCTCCTTGGAATTAGCAGGATTAGGACACAATGAAGGCAAAACAATGTCCTGATTAAGATGAAAGGCAGACACAACCTTTGGCAGGAAGTCCGGCTTGAGCCGGAACACCACCTTATCCTGATGTCTCTCAAAATAAGGAGGTTTGATGGAAATTGTCGCTAGTTCAGAAACTCGCCTTACAGAAGTGATAGCTACCAGAAAGGCTACCTTAAGGGTCAGAATAGACAAGGTAGCATCACGGATAGGCTCAAAGGGAGGCCCTTGCAGAGCAGACAACACCAGATTCAAATCCCAGACTGGTAGCAAAGGCTTACGAGGTGGGCGCACATGAGAAACACCCTGAAAAAAGGTTTTAACCAACTTGTGAGTGGCAAAAGATCTTTGGAAAAAAATTGCCAGAGCTGAAACATGGTCTTTTAGGGTACTAAGTTGAAGTCCCTGATCCAAACCATATTGCAAGAATTCCAGAATCCTGGGAATAGAAAACACCCGACAGGGAAGAGACTTGGACTCACACCAGGCAATGTAAGCATGCCAGACCCTGTAATAAATTAAGGATGAGGACTTCTTCCTAGCCTGAATCATGGTATCAACAACAGAAGCAGGCAACCCCTTTTCCATCAATATGAAGGTTTCAGCAGCCAAGCCGTTAAAGCCAGAGTTTGTAAATTGGGATGGCGTAGCTGCCCCTGGGTGAGAAGATCTGGATCCTTGGGCAAGACGTGCCGGTCTACTGCCAACCGCACAACGTCCGCGAACCAAACTCTTCTTGGCCAACAAGGGGCCACCAGTATGGCTGGTACCCGCTCCTGGGCTATCTTGCGCATGACCCTGCCCAGGAGAGGAAACTGAGGGAACACATAGAGAAGCTGAAACTCCGTCCAAGGTATTGCCAAGGCATCCGTGGCGAAGGCCAGAAGATCCTGAGACAAAGAGACAAATCTGGGAAGTTTGTGATTGTGACGGGATGCAAACAGGTCCACGTCCGGCTGACCCCAGCAGTGACAGAGGGAGAGAAACACCTGCTGGTTGAGAGACCACTCCCCCAGACGAGACGTCCCCCTGCTCAGGGAGTCCGCCACCTGGTTCTCCACCCCTGGCATGTAGACCGCTGAAATGCAGGGTTGCAGGGTGTTCCGAAGACAGAATCAGGGACACTTCCTTGAAGGCTCGCTTGCTCCGAGTCCCTCCCTGATGGTTGATGTAGGCAACCACCGTCTGGTTGTCTGAGCGAATCTGAACAGCCCGACCCCGGAGGTGAGTGGATAGGTGAAAAAAAAACAACCTGATCGCCATCAGTTCCAGGACGTTGATGGAAGCATGGGCCTCTTGTGGGCCCCACCGACCCTGGAACCTCAGGGACTTCCAGAAGCCTCCCCAGCTGGTCAGGCTGGCATCTGTGGTGACAGTTTCCCAGCACGGGGGCAGGAAGGATCTGCCCCCCAGAAGGTTCCTTGAGTCCAGTCACCACGAGAGAGACTGTCTGGCCAGGGGAGACAGAACAAATTCCTGATCCAGGGACACAGGGTCCCGATCCCAAACTGACAAGAGGTGCAACTGGAGAGGTCTCATGTGAAACTGAGCAAAGGGGACTGCCACGAAGCAGGACACCATCAGGCCCACCAACTGCATCCCCTGGCGGATGGAGGGATGAGGACACGACAGCAGAGCCCAAGCCTGCAGCTGAAGACCCTCCACCTTCTGCTGAGGAAAGAACACCTTGACCTGAGAGGTATCCAGCGTCATGCCCAGAAAGGTCCTCACCAATGATGGGGACAGAGAAGACTTGGCATAGTTGATCACCCACCCGAAAGACTCCAGAGTGGATGTCACCATTTGAGTGTCCCGCTCGGCCTGAGGAAAAGACTCGGCCACAATCAGCATGTCGTCCAGGTAAGGAATGATGCGGATGCCCTGGTTCCTTAGCAGAGCCATCACTCCCGCCAGCACCTTGGTGAACACCCAAGGTGCCGAGGTGATACCGAAGGGTAGAGCCACAAACTGGCAATGCTGAGCCTGCAGCTCGAACCTTAGAAATCTCTGATGACCTGGGAAGATAGGCACATGAAGATAAGCATCCTTTATGTCCACAGTGGTCATGAAGTCGCCCGGGCGAAGGGTACTGACGGCAGAGCGCAGTGTCTCCATGCGAAAATGCTTGAATCTGACAAATTTGTTGAGGCCCTTCAGAGCCTGAATGGGCACCAAACAAATGACTTGGGCCTCTAACAGGCAATGAACCGCCAGAAGCAATCCCTGAGCTGACATGGGGTTTAAAGACATCCAGGATCCGATGAATCTTGGGGGGGAGGGCCAGGCTGCAAAACTATCTTGTAACCGGAGGACACTACCTCCTGAATCCACCGGCCTGAGACATGAAGCCTCCAGACGTGAGCAAAGAGCCGAAGCCATCCCCCACCCGGATGGGTGAGGCGCCCCTTCATGCCTGAGGGTGCTTGGGAGAGGGTTTGGACTTAGGATTCCAGGAGAGACCGGGACGACCACGGGTTCTGCCACGGCCCCAAGAATCTCTGCGACCACTGGAGAGGAGAGAGCGATGGCCCCCTCTGGGAATGCGAAAGGAAGGGAGGGGGCAGAGGACCCCCGAAAGGGCCGAGACTGCCTCCTACCCTGAGGCAGCCTTCCATCCTTAACTAGAACATTAAGACGTTCTCCAAACAGCCGCAGCCCCAAGAAGGGGAGTCCAGTGAGAGTCCAGCTGCCCACTGGCGCAACCAGGCAGAGCGGTGCATATCCACCAAGAGCGCAGAGGTCCTTCCACACAGCCGCACAGCATCATCCATAGCAGTAAGGATAAAGGCAACAAAATCAGTTCGAAGTGAGAGAGTCCTATATTCCTCCCCCACACTACCAGCTGTTTTGCCATCAATGAGACGCTTAAGCAGTTTCTTAAGGGCAATAGCAGTAATGGCGGCAGCACATACAGGGCGCAAGCCAGCCCCCACAGAAGTAAAAGCATGGCAGGCCACTTGATCCATGCGCCGGTCCTCTCTGTCCCTCAGAGTGGTAGTGACAGGGGAAGGCATGACCGAAGTATTGGACAAGCTTAGCATGGGAGCGTCCACTTCAGGGGGAAATGACCACCTCTTAACAAGATCAACGGGAAAGGGATACCTTTTATCCAAACCCTTGGGCACCGCAGGCAACTTGTTAGGACGTTCCCATTCCTTAAGAACCAGGGTGGTAAAATGTTCCTGCTCAGGGAACTCTAGATGCTGTTTACCAGGGCGAAAAAGCTCCCCCTGCTTTCTTTTAGCTACCTCAGGGGGAGCAATGTGCAAAATTCCAAAAATATGTGACAGCAGATTATCAGTGTCCTCAGGGTACCATGATTCCTCTCCGGATGCAGACCTAGGGTCACTATCGCAACCCTCCTGCTGGTTACCAGAGGAGTCAGAGTCCTGGGAGAGCTCCCCCATCTCAAGGGGGTGACAGTCACCAAGCTCTTCAAGCCCCACATACATCTCAGTAAGGGCAGCAGGCCTGGGGTCCAGGTGTTCTTCTTGCCAGAGGCCTTCCTAGGAGCATTCCTGGCAAGCTGCTTTTCAATATTAGCCACCCGCAGAGCCAAATCAGAATGTGACTCCCTCATAACATTCCCCTCACTGGGGCCCAATTGCAGGAGCGGGGGAGTAGGTGAAGCCGAGTGAGGCGCAGAGCTGGGAAGCAAAGCAGGCAAACCAGCTTAAAGCGCAAGGACACTTTCAGCGCACGGCACGCACACCGTGACACTGTTACTCACAGGGGATACCGCACACATGGAACACAGCCATGCTTACCCCGAAGGGCCCCCAAGCGCGCTATCCCCAGAAGCCTCCACATGGTGATTAGCACAGGCACAATAGGCCAGCAGTGGGTACAGGCTTAATACAGAAGCCACCCGGGATGTCCCCAGAAGTTAATAAAGGGGGGATGAGGGGGAGAAAAGGAGTGGAGCCAGGAGAAACCACAACCCAATGGTATCCCGCCTGAAAGACATAAGAAAAATCACACAAGCATCCCGCAGCAAAATACCCCAATTCAATTAAAAACCCCTCAAGAGGGACTCACGGACCAAAGACACCGCAGGGTCACACAGGCACAGGTCGCTGAATAAGGCGACCTGCCGGAGGAAGCAGCGCTGCAGCCAGGAAGGGAGAAATCCAGACGCGCAGCTCGTCCAAAATGGCGCCAGCAGAGGTACCTCGAGGGGCGGGCTGCGAGGTGAACAACGTGATGCGCGTCATCACCCGTCCCCGCCCCCCGAAGAGCGCGAAAAACTGCGCTCACGTGACCCACAGCCGCGGAACGCAGTACAAAGCGGCGCAGCAGCTAAATACACCAGAAAACACACCAAAAAACTTAAAAACACCACAGATCTGCTTACTTAAGACCCCGAGTCGAGTAGTCATATCTGGCACTCCAGGCAGAAGCACTGATCAACTGCCATCTGCACCACGTCTGCGAACCATACTCTTCTTGGCCACCTGAGGCCACCAAAACCACAGGCACCCCTTCCAGAGCAATGTTGTGCAGAACCCCGCCAAGCAGGGGGAATGTAGAAAAGACATACAGAAACTGAACGTCCTGCCATGACATTACAAGGCATCCACGGGCACGGCCAGAAGATCCTGGGACAGGGAGACAAAGACCGGGAGCTTGTGACGGAACGCAAAAGGATCCACATCAGGTTGTCCCCAACGGTGATACAGAGATTGGAACACCCTGTTGCAGAGGGCCCCCCCCGGAATGTATACCACTGAAATGCAGGGAACATTGGCCTCCACCCAGATCAGAATCAGAGACACTTCCTGGAGGACCCTCTTGCTCAGGGTCCCTCCCTGATGATTGATGTAGGCAACTGTCATCAGAGTGACCGTGCGCCCCTGAACAGGCAGGCCCTGAAAATGAGTAGTCAAACGAACCAGAACTAACCTGATCGCTCACAAACTTGACATTGATAAGACATTGATAGGTGAATGGGCCTCCTAAGGGCCCCACCTCCCCTGGAACCGCAGGGACCTCCAGAAGAACCCCCCCAATCCTGATAGACTGGCATCCGTGGTGACCGTCTCCCAGGAAGGAGCAAGAAGGTTCTGCCCCCCAATAGGTTCCTTGAGTCCATCCACTACAAGAGGGACCCCCTCACCAGGGGGGAAGACACCCAGACCCTGTCCAGGGATGCTGGGTCCTTGTCCCATACAAACAATAAGAGAAGTTGCAGAAGCCCCAGGAGGGACTGAGCACAAGGGGCCGCTTCGAAGCATGCCACCATCAGGCCCACCAGCTGCATCCCCTGCCTGGTGAAGGGACGGGGACAGCTAGGAGGAACTGAACTTGTGCAAGCAGATTGTCCACCTTCTGCTGAGGAAGGAATATCCTTGCCGGAACTGTGTCCAGATTCATTCCTAGGAATGAAGTTACCAAGGAAGGGGACAGTGAGGACTTGGGGTGGCTGATCACTCATCCAGATGACTCCAGAATGAACACCACCAGCTGAGTATCCAACTTTGCCAGGTGTAGAGACTGGGAAGTGATGAGGATGTCCAGGTAGTGCAGCACGCGGACGCCCCTGGGCCTCATCAGAGACATCACACCCACCAGCACCTTGGTGAGCACTCTGGGAGCTGAAGAGAGGCCAGATGGCAAGGCCACAAATTGGCATAGTTGATCTTCCAACATGGATCTGAGGAATCTTGGTGTCCTGAAAACACAAGGATGTGAAGTAAGCATCTTTGATATCCACAAACGGCATGAAGCCCCCCAGGTCGCAAGGAGCAGATGGCCGAGCGCAGAGTTTCCATGAGGAAAGCGCCTGTACTTGACAATTTGCTGAAGATCTGTAAATCCAAACTGGGTCAGACCGACCCATCTTTGTTGGGAACAGTGATAAGGTTGGAGTAGGATCCCTTGCCTCTGTCCGTTAAGGGAAATCTGCAAATGACCCCCATACCCAGCAGACCTTGCACGGCCTGCGCCAGCATCTGAGCAGAAGCAGGGACCAGGAGTACCCGGGACCTGATAATCTTAGGGGAGGCCGCACAGCAAACACCATCTTGTGGCCGGAGGACACTACCTCCTAAATCCACCGGCCTGAGGCGTGATGCCTCCAGACTTAAGCACGGTGCCGCAGCCGTCCCCTCACCCAGGCAGCTGAGGGCGCCCCATCATGCTTGAGGGGACTTGGGAGAGAATTTGGGCTTAGCCCCCCCAGAGGAGCCAGGGTGTTGTCTTCTGCTCCTGGGACAGGGAGCTGAGTGAGCCCCCGCAAAGGACACCCCTGGTTCCTATTTAACACCATGGGGGGGGGAAGGGGGGCCCTGGCCCCGAAGGGCCGAGACAGCCGTCTGCGCTGGGGTAACTTACCTCTCTTACCAAACAGGTCTAGGCGGGCCCCAAACAGACGTAGCCCCATAAAGGGGAGCCCAGTAAGGCCCTTCTTCGCAGCATTGTCAGCACCCCACTGTCGCAGCCAGACCAGGCGACGTACAGCCACCACGAGGGCAGAAATTCTTGCACACATTCTGATGGTGTCATCCAATGCCACTAGAACAAACTTTATAAACACATCACAACTGGTGAGTGCACAAGACACAATGACCCGCTAGGGAAGTGGGAGTAATTTTACAAGGCCCGACTATCAATTACACCGGGCGGGAAGCCAATGGATTCACCCTCTGAAAGACACAATGAGAAGAAGGGTGTCAGAACCGAAACACACTACAGTGACGCATAAAGCCGCCCGCGAGGGCACTTACGGACCACGGTAAGTAAGAACATCACAGGCGCGCTAACAGACAATATGGCGCCGAGTACCTCGAAGAGCGGGCCAGAGCGAGCCGTGACGCGGGGCGCTCCATGCCAGGCCCCGCCCCCCCCGAAGAGCGCGAAGTCCAACCGACAAGCAGCCAATGAGGACGCAGAAGCGTCTGAGGTAACGCCACCGCCCGGCGCGGAACATCCAAATGAAGGCATTTACAGTGTAAAAAGACAAGTCAGCGCGGCGGTTGACACCACATATACCAGTCAAAGCAGACGTTACAAAAAAAGGGCCATATGCATGTAATCACAATACACCGACATCCACACCCCCCCCCCCCTTCTCCCTGTAGCCTTCGGGGGGAAAAGAGTGAGGGAGGCTGGCGGCCCTTTGTACAGGGCCCACCGCTACCGGGGTATGGGACAATAATGTGGGAGGGGCATCCCATAAAGGCTCACCATCAGCCTATACCGCCTACACTTTGGTGGGGGACTGCGGTGGAGCAGGGCTCCTTAAGCACACATGGTGCTGCCTACCTTCACCCGACCAACGCAGCCCAGGCTGGGAGGCACATCACACGAAGGACGGGCGGGAATAGTCCAACAGGGCCGCAGGCTTTAATAGCCCTGCTCACCTGCGACAGAGTGATAATTTTATGTCTTCGCAGTAAGCACTGCAGAGAAATCTGGGGATTTGTGGGAGGTCCCCGGGTATTTGAGGGGCCGGGAGGAGCCTGTTTTACATGTCTCTGCAGTGCAGCGCCATCTGGCGGAGGATAACCCAAGTGTAAGTAATCTATCTGGAGCAGGATGTACTGTATACTAAGAATAAGAGGGGACACAGTCCCCAAACTACTTACCCCCTCAGAAGCTATGACAGAAACTCTGCATCCCTAATAGGCTCACCATAAAGCCTATGGCCGGCTAACCTTTGTGTTACAGGGTCTGCGGCTTGGAGCTGCGCTCCAGGAGCACATGACCCTAGTGCTCTTCTACCTTCACCCGATCTGTCAGCCAAGGCTGGGAGGCAGTGAGGGTCCAGAAATGGATGGAAATAGACTTGCAGGGCCGCAGGCTTGGTTGCCCCGCTCACCTGCGCAAGAGAGAGTGCCATCTTCTAACTTCGCAGTCCACTGCAGAGGAAACACTGGGGAACTCTATGGTTAAGCCCCTTTTTATAGAGAGCCGGGACAAGTCACAGATTTTCTGCAGTACCACTGCGCCACCTTGTGGCGGAATTACCCAACTATTATGAATACCGAACCGGGCCCTGCCATGCAATAAAGAAAAATAAATATATTGGGGAACTGCTGCCTTTGGTTAAATAACCCTGACCCAGTAAGTAATACCTTGGTTTTATGGCAAACAGTATTTTATAGAGAACAACTCATAGAAACCACTCCACTTACAAAGGAAAAGAGGCAACCACCAACCTATGGTTTCCATGAAACTTTCAGAAAAGCACCATTCAATGGAAAACACAGGGAACCTCATGATGCTCATTATGTCCCAAAGAAGCGTAATCAAGGGTGAAAATACCTAAAAACAAAAAGGGCTCCAACCAATAACATCAGAACAATTCAACCTGACAGCCGCCTGCAAAGCGTATTAATCAAAAGTGTGAACCGAGGATTAGGAGGGTTGCAGACCTGACCTGCATAAGACTGGTGACAAAACACCCAAGAACAGGCATTTGGATTTTTACCCTTGGCTGAACAGACTCCATGGCACTGCCAGTTGCAGATTCTTGAACCCCTTTACAGGGTCCATCCAAGACCTTGAAGAAAGATTTAGAATTGCATGAGTCCTTGGTACTATAAAAATAGAATATAACCACCTAAACACATTCAGCATGGCACAACTAAATCACTTGAGCCAAAGAAAGGAGGACACAGACTCTACTTCTCACACCACAGATTTCTGTAATCTGTTTCCGGCAATTAGATATGTTCTGACCACATCCAATCCTGCAACTCAGCTAGTATATAGTGGAGACACATAAAAGCAGTACAGCCTGCTAAAGACCTTTGTGTGGTGCCTAAATGCAAAGACACCAACCTCTCGAGTCCCCCAATAGCAAAACAAAGACCTCAAGTCCCACTCCCACGACAGATCTGTTGCTTCTCAAAAAATTGACCATATGACCAGTGTAAAATAACATTTACATTGTGTTTTATCCATTCTACCGCATAGCACTATCTGGCTGCTTTTTCCCAGGGGGGGGATCAGGATCATAACGCTGAGACAGCGACACTGCTCTCAGCTACAGGGCATTTATAGACAACTGAGCATTTACCCTGAAACTCCAGGTCATCCAACACTCCCAAACCATCAAGAAGCTGTCAACTATCCTGACCTTGGCCATCAGAGCTGGGAACTAGCACCTCCAAAAGGTAGACTGCTTTAGCCTGAGGAGCTTCTGCATACAATTCCTGGTTGACCACCCTGAGTATGCTTGCCAGGGTAAAGGATGGCTTGTAGTTTGAATAGGTGTTGTTGTCCTTGCTTGTTTTCTTAAACGGATGAATAGAATATGCCATTGATGTACACCTGCTTATCACCTTGAGTACCACAAAGGAAAGCTCAAGTATCACCAGTGGTACTAGTACGCCTGGGAAGGAAACACCGATCTAGATTCACCATTGCCAAAGGCCACGTTAACACTTACATTGAAATGGGGCTGCCTGTCCAGAAGTCCACAAACCATTTGCCGTGCATATTAATGCTCTGCAAACTGCTCTGTGCGTGGAGCAGGAGCAGGAGCGACCACATTCCCAGACGAGATGCTGAGGATGCAGCCACTGATATTTACATTGGCTTGGAGCAAGGAAAAAGGTACGTATGGGGGGGGGGGGGGGGGGGTCACACAGTCCGATTTTAGGATGCCCCAGGGGAAGGCCAGTGACAGTCTCTTGGATCTTTTAGATTCCAGGGCTGGCCCAGTTGGGTTTTGCTGCGTTTCAAAACTACCCTTTAAAAGGGAAAGTCCACTTTTGACAACATTTTTCAAAAGTGTGTGTTTGATGGAAGTAGTCTTCACTACCTGCATTCTGTCACAATTGGCAACTATACTCCAAGTCTGTACACCAAGATCTACAAGAAGAGAGAAGCAAGCCCCGTACATACAGAACAGTGCGGTTATGGTCGCTGCCAAGGTGAGGAAGCATTGCAAGTGTTCTGTGTGTACAGGACTCACTTCACTATTCTTAGTGTACAGACTAGCAACAACATGCAGGTAGAGAAAAGTGCTTCCATGAAACACACATTGCTAACATAAGAAAAAATATCAGATAAGATCAGCACAACAAAAATGCCATCAAGAGCACTTTCCTTTTAAGTCTTGTTTCAAAAGGCTGCCTTTTCAAAAATACGGCCCTAGGTGCAAGGGTAAAGGATTTTTTTCGAAAAAAAGGTAAAATTAACCCTAATTAGTACAAGAAATTTGGCAAATAATTTAAGGCAGAACAAAACCCATGTTTTTGACTATCCCAAGCTTTGTTGTGTGCCCCAGAAGCATCCCAAATTGGGATGCCCTGCTGTGTGAAACCCCTCTAGATTGCCTAGTATAACTCACCTCTTCCCAGTCCAACAGCGCATGTGCAGGCTCTCGTCCCGCTTGCTGGGATAGGCTTCAATGGGGAGCAAGAGTAGCATCGGCGTGCACACTCCTATCCCAGCCCATCTGAATGGCGAGCACGCTCCCATCCCAGTCCATCTGAATGTCAAGCGCAGGCTGGGGTGGGAGAACACGCATCGCCAGCGGATGCAGGGGATGTGTCCGCTCTCACTCCCCATAGTAAACAATCAGCCGTTTGCTGTGCATATCTAATTCGGCAAACTACTCTTATTAAGCAAAAGCCTGCATATGTGCCGTTGGACTGGTGAAAATGTCAATGAATACCAGAGGCCCCAATTCAGGATGCCAGTGGCCGCCCTGGGATTTATTCCGCTTTAATTAAGATTGTTCAACAGTGTGGCTCTTTTTCCCTTCCTCTCAGATTTTAGTAAGGCTTTAAAGAAAAAATACCATTTTGTGAAATACTCACCTGTAAAATGGGTATTATAAGTATGTCACACACCCCGCTTCAAGATATCCATAACAAGTGGGGTAATACCGACCTGAAGAGGGCGTTCTGCAGAGATGATAGTAAAAAGAAAGCCCCTCCCGGTTCCATAAATACCTGGGACCTCCCACTCATTACCCAGTATATAGAAGCAGTAAGGTAAGGGACCAGGAAGAGGCAAATATAGACCAAAGCAACGCAAAGTTCACAATATAAAGGATCCAGAATACAAGAAGGGCGGGTGAAGCGGGGTGTGTGACATACTTATAATACCCATTTTACAGGTGAGTATTTCACAAAATGGTATTATTCTAAGTATGTCACACACCCCGCTTCAAGATATCCATAACAAGTGGGACATCCAATAGCAGTGTCCATAAAAGGGCGGGGATCCAAAACAAGGCAACAAGGCACAACTTAAACCACAACAGCTTGCAGAACTTTGCGGCCAAAAACAGCATCCGCTGAGGCCCGAACATCAACCTTGTAAAACTTGGAAAAAGTGTGAACAGAGGACCAAGTAGCGGCCTTACAAACTTGCTCAACCGAGGCCTGATGCTGAAAAGCCCAGGACGCTCCAACCGCACGAGTAGAATGAGCAGTAACACGAAAAGGGGGACTCCTCCCCTTGGCAGAATAGGCCCCAATGATGGCCTGACGAATCCATTTACTAATGGAAGATTTGGCAGGAGCCAAACCTTTCCTAGGCCCAAAGGGCACCACAAAAAAAGCATCAGTCTTACGAAAGGAAGACGTAACCACCAGATAATATTTCACAACGCGAACTACATCCAAGGAATGCAGCGCCCTTTCCTTGTCGTTGCTAGGATTAGGACATAGAGAAGGCAGAACAATGTCCTGCCTAACAGAAGTGATAGCCACCAAAAAGGCCACCTTTTGGGTAAGTGAAGACAAAGCAATCTCATTCAAGGGCTCAAACGGGGGACCCTGAAGAGCAGAAAGAACCAGGTTCAAATCCCAAACTGGAACAAAGGGCTTCCTAGGAGGCCGAACATGCGTAACCCCTTGGAAAAAAGTCTTGACCAAGAGATGAAGTGCAAAGGACCTTTGAAAGAACACCGCCAGAGCAGAAACCTGCCCCTTCAAGGTACTAAGCTGGAGCCCCAGATCCAGACCATGTTGAAGAAACTCCAGGATCCTGGAAATGGAAAACTCCCGACAAGGGAAAGACCTACCTTCACACCAGTCAATATAGGACCTCCAGGTCCTATAGTAAACAGTAGAGGAAGACCACTTCCTGGCGCTAATAAGAGTCTGAATCACCGCATCAGAAAGACCTTCCTCCTTCAAGATGGCGGTTTCAGCAGCCACGCCGTCAAAGCCAGCTATGGTAAATTGGGATAGCGTAGCCGACCCTGGGTGAGCAGGTCCGGCAGTAGAGGCAGAACGAACTGATCCTCTGCCAGTCTTACCAGGTCTGCGAACCAAACCTGCCTTGGCCACCTTGGTGCTACCAGAATCGCCGACGCGCCCTCCAGGGCCAGCTTGCGCACCACTCTGGCTACCATTGGAAACGGAGGGAACAGGTAAAGAAACCCCAGATCCCTCCAGTTCAGAGACATGGCATCCACTGCCAGAGCCAGTGGATCCTGCGAGAGAGACACAAATACCGGAAGTTTGTGATTGTGACGAGAGGCAAAGAGGTCCACCGCCGGGAACCCCCACCTGAGGCAAATCGAACGAAACACCTGGGGACTGAGAGACCACTCCCCCTGGCGAGAGGAAGACCTGCTCAGAGAGTCCGCCTCCGTGTTCTCCACTCCCGGAATGTAAACTGCTGAGATACACGGGATGTGGTTCTCCGCCCAGTCCAGAATCAAAGATACTTCCCTGAGGGCACTCCTGCTGCGAGTCCCTCCCTGGTGATTGATGTAAGCAACCGCCGTCCGGTTGTCCGACCGGACCTGAACTGGCAGGCCCTGCAACTGATGAGTCAAGCGAAACAGAACCAACCGGATGGCTCTCAACTCCAGAACATTGATGGGCTCGTGAGCCTCCTGCGGGCCCCACAGACCCTGAAACTGGAGGTCCTTCCAAACACCCCCCCAACCTGACAGACTGGCATCCGTGGTGACTGTTTCCAAACACGGCGCCAGAAAAGATCTGCCCTTCAACAGATTGACAGACCCCAGCCACCATTGCAGGGATCGACGAACTCGGGGAGTCATCAGGAAGGACTGATCCAACGATAGCGGAGACTTGTCCCAAACCTTCAACAGATGAAGCTGGAGTGTCCTTGTGTGAAACTGCACAAAGGGAACTGCCTCGAATGAGGCCACCATTAACCCCACCAGCCTCATCCCTAGCAGGATGGCCGGACAAGGGCCGACAAGAGAAGCCGAACCAACTCCTGAATCAAAAGAACCTTGGCCTGGGGCAGAAACACCCTGGCCTGCGAAGTGTCCAGAGACATTCCCAGAAAGGTCACTACCCTGGACGGAGAAAGAGAAGACTTGGGGTGGTTGATCACCCAACCGAACCTCTCCAGAGTGGACACCACCACTCTGGTGTCCAACTCCGCTTGGTTGAAGGAAGAGGCCATAATCAGAAGATCGTCCAAATAGGGCACAATGCGGATACCCTGAACCCTGAGCAGAGCCATCACCCCCGCCAGCACCTTGGTGAACACCCGAGGAGCCGAGGTGAGACCGAAAGGGAGTGCCACAAACTGAAAATGCCGATCCTCCACCACGAACCTGAGAAACCTCTGGTGTGCTGGAAAAATCAGAACGTGTAGGTAAGCGTCCTTGATGTCTATGGACGTCAGAAAGTCTCCCTGACGAAGAGAGTGGATAGCCGAACGCAGCGTTTCCATGCGGAATTTCCGCGGCCGGATGAACCTGTTGAGAAATTTCAGATCCAAGATGGGTCGGACCGATCCGTCCTTCTTGGGTACCGTGAACAGATTGGAATAAAAACCCCTGCCCTGGTCTGAGGGGGGCACTGGGCAAATGACAGCCATGTCCAGAAGACTCTCTACTGCCACCAGGAGCCCCTGCGCCGCCAGAGGTTCCGAAGGCATCCGAGACCTGAAGAATCTGGAAGGGGGGCGGAGCTCGAACTCCAGCTTGTAACCGGAAGACACCACTTCCCGGATCCATCTGTCCGAGACCACCTGATCCCAGATCTGGGAGAAGTGTCGCAGCCGTCCCCCCACCCACATGGGTGAGGGCGCCCCCTCATTGCTGAGCTGGCTTAGCAGCCGGTTTGGGCTTAGAGCCCCAACTGTATCCTGGACGGGCACGTCCTCTGCCCCTGTTCCCGGAATCTCCTCTGGAGGAGGGGAAGGCAAATCCCCTGCCAGATCTGGCCCCACGAAAGGAGGGGGTAAAGGAAGGCGCCCCCCGAAAGGGACGGCGTTGTTTCTTGCGTTGAGGTAACCTACCACCCTTGGTGACAGAGTCCAATTTTTCTCCAAAGAGCCGTAATCCAACAAAAGGTAGAGCCGTCAGTGACTTTTTGGACATAAAATCGGCCACCCATTGGCGCAACCACACCGACCGCCGAATAGTCACCAGCAGAGCCGACGTCCTACCACACATCATCAAAGTGTCATCCAAGGCGGTTAATACAAAAGACAAAAACAACTCACACCGTTTAAGGCCAAGGAACTCGTCACTACCAGGACGAAGCCCGGAAGAAGTTAACAGATCCCTGACCACGGACCTGGCGGCCACCACCATTAGCGCCGAAGCGCAAACGGGCCGCATGGCTGACCCAACGCTAGCAAAACCATGACAAGCCATCTGGTCAATGCGTTTATCCTCTCCATCCTTGAGGGTGGAACAATCAGGATTATTTAAAACAGAGGTGTTGGACAACCCCAAAACCGGTGCATCCACCTCGGGGGGGGATGCCCAGCGCTTAACCGTATCCGAAGGGAAGGGATATTTCTTATCCCACCCCTGAGGAATGCCAGGGAGCCGAGCCGGCCTGTCCCATTCCTTAGCAATAATTTTGTCAAAGTGTCTTTGAGTAGGAAATTCCAAGCGCGGCCTGGATTCCTCAAAAAACTCACCCTTCTGCTGTGGCGCCTCCTCAGGAGGGGAAATAGCCAGAACCTCAAACATCTGAGCCAGAGCGTTAGGAGTATCCGAGGATCTCCCCAAGTCCCCCGGCTCAGCATCAGCGCCAATAAACTGCTCATCGTCTGAATTATCAGAATCCTCATAAACCTCCCCTTCCTCTAGCGGGGAATAATCAGACCAATCCAGATTAACACCATCAAGGTCATCCACCGGCGGAGCCGGCGACAAATGCTTTCTCTTAGCCGGAGCCTTACGGGCGACCGAACTGGAGAGAGTTTTCTCAAGGCTGGCCAATCTGGCGCACATCTCAGATTGCAGCTCCCTGCCCATGACAACTTCACACGGGGTGCGTATCAAGGTGGGAGGAGGAGATGAAGCGACCGGCCGTGCTGACCCAGACGCCTGGGGTTCGGACTGCCGCGTAATAGTTTGCTGTGCACAAGGTATACACAGAAGTACATCGTCCCCAGTAATGGATACCCCACACAACATACACTTCCGGGGTTGCCCCGAAGGGGTCCCGGGCCCAGTATCCGGGCCCACCTCCATAAGGTGAACTTTAAGTAGTCGCTATGACCAAGGGAATTACGCCAATAAGCAACCCGGGATGCCCCTTTAATGTCCCGAGTGGGAGGATTTGTGATCAGTAAATTTAAACCCAGGGACCTAGGACCGGGAGAAACCCCCTAAATACCACTGAAGATCCACCTGAAAAACACAAATAACCCCAATAAGTGCCATAGAAAGACTACGGAATAAAATGATGAAAACAATCAGGGGCCCACAGGGCCACTCACAGTGCCGTCGGTAGCCGGTGTGCTGCGTCCTCACACCATCCATGAGGGAGAAGTCAGACCGAGAATGGGGCGTGGTCAGCGCGGACCGCACGAAATACATGGTTCCGCCCCCATCCTGAATCCTGTCACGGAGCGATAAGCTCCGCAGCGGCGCCTGTAGCAGAGGGGGCGGGCCGCGGCGGCGCGCCGAAGGCCCGGCCCCGCCCCCATACGTAGTACGCGTGAGGGGAGAAGCTCCCCTCTGTACTAACCACAGAGACCGGCGCCGCGGATGTCCCGCGGCGCCGGTTAAAGATGTAAACGAGGAGCGTCTGCGGGCCGCAGCATCCTGCGGAGCACCCGCCCCGCTCCCGGACTAGCACCGCATAGCCTAAGGGGGGAGGGCCGCGGCATCGCGCCGAAGGGCCGGCCCCGCCCCCAACTGACAATGCGTGAGGAGAAGCTCCCCTCACAAAATCATGAGGAGAAAACTGGCGCCCCGGCGGCAATGGCGGCCGCTGCGCCGGGGAATCTATAGTAAAAGCACCACATCACCACACTAATAAAGACACTGACACCTAGCTGTAAAGGAGTGACCCAACCTGAGGAGGGCGTTCTGTGGTAGAAGGGTAACTGAGAAGGGCCACCCAGGGATAAGTGCCAGGGGACGGGGCATCCCAAACCGGGGTCACCTACCCGATGTAACCGCCTACCCTCTTATGTAGGGTCTCACGGTGGAGCTCTGCTCCTAAGCACCAGAGGTGCTAATATACCCTCGCCCGGACCAGCAGCCGAGACTGGGAGGCATGTATATCTAAAGGGTCATCAAGAGAAAAAGGGGTCCGAGCGGAAATAAATAAATAACGGGCCGGGAGTTATCCCGGCTACCTGAAATCCCCCTGTGCAAGGAGGAGACATCATCTTCTGACTTGCTCGCCGTCTGCAGAGATGGAAAACTGGGTAATGAGTGGGAGGTCCCAGGTATTTATGGAACCGGGAGGGGCTTTCTTTTTACTATCATCTCTGCAGAACGCCCTCTTCAGGTCGGTATTACCCCACTTGTTATGGATATCTTGAAGCGGGGTGTGTGACATACTTAGAATATGTGTCACCACAGCCATACAGAGGCTCATAGCTGTAATTAGAGGCAGACAGTACCGTACTGATTGGCCAAAGTGGCACAAAACAGTAGAAGTCCAGCTGCCAAGTCCCAGGAGAAACGTAACTTTTACGTTTCACGTTGAAAGCATCTTCCTGATATAAGGGTTGATTCAGAGCCCCTTTCTCATCATTTTTATGGAGGCCTTGCTACCAAACGAAAAATCTGGCAAAAATAAAAACATTTCACACTAAAGTTCTTGCAGAAAAAAGGCTCTGCTGTATCAGACGAGGGGAAAAAATTAACGAGAATGGAAATTTTCACGCAAAAAAAAAAGGTGAGAAAGGGGCTCTGAATCAACCCTTTAGTGCGTGTCTGTCATTAAAGGAAGCCCCGTTTTGAAGGCTTACGGCACCCCGGCTACATTGGGAAACTGCTTTTAAATAGGTCTTAGTAAAAGTTATGTTTCAGGCTTACTGGAACTTTGCAGATGGACTTCTACCATTTTGAATTGTAGAAGGTTTGTATGGTCAGTCACTCCCTGAGTGAACGACCATACAAACCTTCTACAAGATCTACTTGTGCCACTACTCCACAACAAACTTATCAACCTTGATAGAAATTTACACAGGTCCAGAATACAACAGCCTTTTTTCTATGATGAATGAAAGTTGGGATACATGCTCAGGACCACATAGACTCAGATCTGTGCCAGTTATTTATATGTAAAAATCAGGAATTGTGTAGTAAGTAATAAACATTCAAATGGATAAACACAATTTTAGAACCAAGGTGGCAGTGTATAACAAATTTGAGCTCTAAGGCAATATGAGTCTCCATGCACCAATTAGAGCAGGAGGACTGCCATGTGATGATGTCATGAGTGACAAGCTTTTACCTTTGACATCATCACAGCTTGTGCAGGCTATGCTATGTAGAAGTGTAAAACAAGTGGAGAAGGCTTGGGGTAGGGAAGGCTGTTAGAGAGCAGGGAGGGGTAAAGCCATAATTCACACTTATGTCTAATGGCAGGCTGGTGAAAATGCAATGTGATGTCATCAGTGATGGCATAAAACAGGCACATAGGCTTCTTACCGTCTGTATCGGTGTCCTGTTGCCATGGTGGAAGTGGGGGCAGCGGACGACCGGGTGAGCGGGCAAGCAGCTGAGAAAGGACATGGATGGGAGACACTGTGAGCTCCCAGTTGGTGATGCCAAAGTCTCGTAGGTGGGCACGGGCATGACTGGAGAGCCCAGCACGGGTGTCGAAACCAGCACCACAGAACTCGCATCGCATCAGGCTGAAGGTGCTGGGATCAAAGTTCGCCACTGCGGAGGGTAAGATAAGATAATCTAGTGTTCTGTGCCATTCAAAGTTGCTCACCCGGCCTCCTATGCTCCTAAGCCTTAACCTATACATCCATGGTGAAATGCATCTCAGTTATGGGCCTATACAATAGTGAGAAGGGGTAAAGTGCAGTGGCAATTATTCAGATTTCATATTGTATATACATAGTATTAAATGCCATAGTTGTCCGCACTTTGCTCCTTGCAGTGTTCCATTAATCTCCTCTCATAAAGCCTGACCCACTTTCCTTTTATTTTATACAACCAACTTGTAAAAATTGTTGCCCGCTTTATTTGCATTGAAATCCTTTTTCCTTAGCTTTCTTTCCTAATTTGTCAAAATAAAAGGCAATTATATCAGACATAAATTCTAATTTCCCAGTGGGCACATGTACATGGTGGAAAGCTCCTTCAGCAATATTTTATCTTTGCATACACTGCAAGCCAAAAGTTTTAAAGTCAACCAAAACCCATCTTGGAGTCTATGAGAATCTAGGGCAGGCTTACTCCCTCCCCTGGGGCATCCAAATCTAGAATGCCCCACTGTGTGAAACCCCCCGGGCACACAGTAAACTCACCTTTTCCCCAAGTGGCGCTGGCATCACTCTCTTCCCTCCTAAGCTGTGCGTGGCCCCGTCCGCCGCAACCAAAGTGATGATGGTGCTGCTCACAAGTGCGGCTAGGAATGAAGTCGAGCTGCTCTAGCCGCAGCATGGGCTTGGGGAGAGGTGAGTGGACTTAACAACCCGGGGGGAGGTTTCACACAGTGGGACACCCCAAAACCTGGTATAGTGAAAATCCCAGGTTTTGGTCCACTTTAAACACAGTTTTCATTGTTATATGGAACCAATCAGCTATTGTGTCCCTAGATTTCCAAATGTCATATAGCCAAAAATGCAAACAGATGCCTTGTAGAATTTAAAGTCCTTGTCCAGGAATAAAGAAAAAAAAATCATACTACAGCCCCTCCAAGAACCAGTGATTTTGTCCTCCAGTGTAGCAGCATCCATTAGGCTGGCTTCAATAATCAATACATAAGTGCAGGGAAAGACTCCTACAGGTCAGTTTTTTCAGTATTTTGGCATTTGAAACCTCTTTGTCTATTTTGTGTTTTTTGAGCAGTCTTTTGGAAGTTGTCCAAAAGCACAGTAGGCCAAAGAACCATTTTCTACAGAATTGTGTTTCTGTATCTTTTTACAGGAATGAATACTACGTTAAACTGATTTATTTAGGTATAGCTTTATGGGCTCTTATATAAAAAAGAGATTTTAACTACTGTAAAATCCTTTTCTTGAAGTTCCATGGAAGACAAAGCAGCAATCAGATATTGATGGGTTAAGTTCTCCGACCAATAGACACTTAACAAAGCTCATCTGGGTACCTAATCCAGCCTCAGGAAGCAAATGGTTGACCTTTGTAGCAATAGGAACTACAGTAGAATGCATGGCCTCTTAAATGGCCATATTGCAGCTCCAAATAGTGTAGGAGCAGTGTATTCCATTACCTTCAAGAAACTGATTCTTGGTTACAAAATACAATTCCTTTTACTTTGTTTTGTCATGGAAGATATAGCAGCTAACGGGACAATCCAGGCCGTATAAAAGCTACAGGAATACCTTTTCAAGGCTCTGTATGTATGGCTGCTTTACAAGAACGAAACCCTACGCAGTTTTTTTTTTTTAGACCTAAAACACATGACCTAGAATAATGCAGAATGCAGAGAGAGCTAGAGCTAGAGTAATGCATTCTAAACTTACAAATCCTAGTTTGATTTGACCTCAGAAGGAAACTTTACATTTTGACAAGGTAGATTTGTGGCCTGCATAGATGAGAAATCTGATTAAAAATGCCCCACCCCCAGGATTTTCACTGACCCACTGAAAGAAGATTCTAGTATGCAGCTTTTTGCAGTAGCTTGACACAGTAACATGCCTAAGATAGGAATGCTAGCCACAGGTGGGGGAAGGGGGTAGGTTGCAGATTTGAAGAGGGGCTCAACCATTTGTGATGCAACAAGAGATAATGATTCTTAGAAGCCCTGTCAAAAGTATTTAAAATACCATTTTGTGAATACTCACCTGTAAAATGGGTATTATAAGTATGTCACACACCCCGCTTCAGATAGTCATTACACTTGGGTTATACCGACCTGTAGAGGGCGATCTTGCAGAGATGTCATGAAAAAAAGGGAGCCCCTCCCGGTCCATAAATACCTGGTACCTCCCACTCATTCCTCAGTATTTAAGACAGCAGTAAAGGGACCAGGAAGAGCCAAAATAACCAGTAACAGTAAAAAAGGTTCACCATAGAAAGGATCCAGAAAGGGCGGGGTGTGTGACACACTTATAATACCCATTTTACAGGTGAGTATTCACAAAATGGTATTATTCTAAGTATGTCACACACCCCGCTTCAGATAGTCATTACAATTGGGACATCCAATAGCAGTGTCCATAAAGGGAGGGGATCCAAAACAAGGCAACAATGCACAAACTTAAACCACTGCAGCTTGCAGAACTTTGCGGCCAAAAACAGCATCCGCTGAGGCCCGCACATCATCCTTGTAAAACTTGGAAAAAGTGTGAATGGAAGACCAAGTAGCAGCCTTACAAACTTGCTCAACAGAGGCCTGATGCTGGAAAGCCCAGGACGCCCAAACAGCACGAGTAGAATGAACAGTAACCCGAAAAGGGGGAACCTTCCCCTTGGCAGAATAGGCCCCAACAATGGCCTGGTGAATCCATTTACTAATAGAAGACTTGGCGGAAGCCAAACCTTTCCTAGGCCCGGAGGGCACCACAAAAAGGGCGTCAGTCCTACGAAAAGAGGAAGTAGCCACCAAATAGTACTTCACACAGCGAACCACATCCAAAGAATGTTAAGTCCTCTCCTTGTCATTGCTAGGCTTAGGACACAAGGAGGGTAGAACAATGTCCTGATTAAGATGAAAGGCAGAGACCACCTTAGGAAGGAAATCTGGCTTGAAGCGGAAAACAACCTTGTCCTGATGCCTCTCAAAATAAGGAGCCTTAATGGACAAAGTCACCAACTCCGATACACGCCGATACACGCCGAACAGAAGTGATGGCAACCAAAAACGCAACCTTCTGAGTAAGCGTAGAAAGAGCAATATCCTGCAAAGGTTCAAAAGGAGGACCCTGAAAAGGCAGAGAGAACCAAATTCAAATCCCAAACTGGGAGCAAAGGATTCCTAGGAGGCCGCACATGCATAACCCCCTGGAAAAAGGTCTTAAAGTGGACCGTCACCCATGGGTGATCGGCCCGGGAATCTATAAGATTCCCGGGCCGATCACCCCCCTCACCGCGGGACATCCGAGATCGGGATGTCCCGCGGTGAGGGACCCCCCCCAAAACCCCAAAAGAACCCACCTGACCGGCGGCGGCAGCGGCCGCCTCCCGCGCGCTCCTCTAGCCGTGCGCGCGCCCGCGCCGGGCGTTTGTGAATGGCCGGCACGGGCGTGCGCACTGTCAGAGGGCCGCGCGGGAGGCGGCGGCGGACGCGCTGCCCTGTCCGCCGCTTGTCCGTGGGAGCGTGGTGAGGTGAGTTTGGGGGTTTCTGGGGGGTTTTAAACAGCGGGGCACCCCTAATCGGGGTGCCCCCCTGAAGTGGACCAGAACCCAGGATAGTCAAAATCCTGGGTGTTGGTCCACTTTAACCAGAGGATGAAAAGCAAAAGAATTTTGAAAGAAAACCGCCAGGGCAGAAACATGCCCTTTCAGCGTACTAAGCTGCAAACCTAGGTCCAGACCATGTTGCAGAAATTCCAAAACCCTAGGGATAGAAAACGCCCTGCAAGGGAAGGCCCGGGCCTCACACCAATCAATATAAGACCTCCAAATCCTATAGTAGATGGCAGAGGAAGAATTCTTTCTAGCCCTAACCAGAGTCTGAATGACAGCATCAGAAAGACCTTCCTCCCTCAAGATGGAGGTTTCAGCAGCCACGCCGTCAAAGCCAGCGTTTGTAAATTGGGGTAGAGCAGTGGACCCTGAGTGAGCAGATCCGGCAGAAGGGGCAGATCTAACTGATCCTCTGCCAACCTTACCACGTCTGCGAACCAAACCTGTCTTGGTCATCTTGGAGCCACCAGAATTGCTGATGCGCCCTCTAGGGCCAGCTTGCGCACCACTTTGCCCACCATGGGAAACGAAGGGAGCAGGTACATAAAACCCAGATCCCTCCAGTTCAGGGACATGGCATCCGCTGCCAGAGCCAGCGGATCCCGTGAGAGAGACACAAATGCCGGAAGCTTGTGATTGTGACGAGAGGCAAAGAGGTCCACCTTCGGAGTCCCCCACCGGTGGCAAAGCGACCGAAACACCTTGGGGCTGAGCGACCATTCCCCCCCCCGGCGAGATGAGCACCTGCTCAGGGAGTCCGCCTCCGTGTTCTCCACTCCCGGAATGTACACCGCCAAGATGCACGGGACATTGCTCTCTGCCCAAGCCAGGATCAAAGACACTTCCCTGAGGGCAAGCCTGCTGCGAGTCCCTCCCTGGTGATTGATGTAGGCGACCGCCGTCCGATTGTCCGACCGAACTTGAACTGGTAGGCCCCTCAACTGATGAGTCAAGCGAGCCAGAACCAACCTGATGACTCTCAGCTCCAGAACATTGATGGGATCGTGAGCCTCCTGAGGCCCCCACAGTCCCTGAAACTGAAGATCCTTCCAAAATCCCCCCCAACCTGACAGGCTGGCATCCGTGGTGACCGTCTCCCAACGAGGGGTCAGAAAGGATCTGCCCCTCATCAGATTGCCCGGTTCCAGTCACCACCGAAGGGAATGCCGAACCCGGGGGGACATCAGAAAAGACTGATCCAATGACAACGGGGACCCATCCCAGGCCGCCAATAGATGGAGCTGGAGCGTCCTAGAGAAACTGGGCAAAGGGAACCACCTCGAACGATGCCACCATCAATCCCCCCAGTCGCATCCCCAGCCGGATGGACGGGCGAGGGATGGATAGAAGTCGCTCAGTCAATTCCTGAATCAAAAGAACCTTGGGCCGGGGGAGGAACACCCTGGACTGAGAAGTATCCAGAGACATTCCCAGGAACGCCACCACCCTGGACGGAGAGAGGCAGGACTTGGGATAGTTGATCACCCAGCCGAATCTCTCCAGGGTGGCTACCACAGTCCTGGTGTCTAGCTCCACCTGGCCGAGAGAGAATGCCATAATAAGAAGATCATCCAGATAAGGCACGATGCGGATACCCTGGGCTCTGAGGAGGGCCATCACCCCCGCTAGCACCTTGGTGAAGACTCTTGGAGCCGAGGTAAGGCCAAACGGAAGGGCCACAAACTGAAAATGCCGATCTTCCACCACAAACCTGAGAAATCTCTGATGCGCCGGGAAGATTGGAACATGCAGATAAGCATCCTTGATGTCTATAGACGTCATGAAGTCCTCCTGCCGAAGTGAGTTTATGGCAGAGCGCAGAGTTTCCATGCGGAACTTCCTGGGATGGATAAACCTGTTGAGAAACTTCAGATCCAGGATGGGACGAACGGAGCCATCCTTCTTGGGCACCGTGAACAGATTGGAATAAAATCCCAGGCCCCGGTACGAGGGAGGCACCGGGCAGATGACTGCCATGCCCAGGAGATCTTTTACTTCCGCCCGGAGCCCCTGCGCGGCCAGAGGATCCAAGGGCACGTGAGACCTGAAGAATCTGGGAGGAGGCCGGATCTCGAACTCCAGCTTGTAACCAGAAGACACCACTTCGCAAATCCATCTGTCCGAGACCTCCTGGTCCCAGACCTGGGAGAAGTGTTGCAGCCGTCCCCCCCACCCGCGAGGGTGAGGGCGCCCCCTCATTGCTGAGCCGGCTTAGCAGCGGCTTTGGGCTTGGAGCCCCAGCTGTGACCTGGACGGGCACGTCCTCTTCCCCTGTGCCAGGAATCACCTATGGGAGGGGAAAACAGCCGATCCCCGTCCAGCTCTGGCCCCACGAAAGGAAGGGGTAAATGTAGCCGCCCCCCGAAAGGGACGACGTTGCTTCTTTCACTGAGGTAACCTACCTCCTTTGGCAACCGAATCCAATTTTTCTCCAAAGAGCCGCAAGCCCAGAAAGGGAAGGGCCATAAGAGACTTTTTGGACACAAAATCAGCCGCTCACTGGCGCAACCAAACCGACCACCGAATTGCCACCAGCAAGGCCGAAGTTCTACTACACATCACCAAGGTGTCGTCCAGGGCGGCTAACACAAAAGACAAAAATAATTCACACCGTTTAAGGGCGGTGAACTCATCGCTAGCCGGGTCAAGGCTGGAGGTAGACAACAGGTCCCTGACAACCGACCTAGAAGCCACTATAAGAAGCGCTGAAGCACAAACAGTCCGCAAGGCCGACCCGACGCTGGCAAAACCATGACAAGCCATCTGGTCAATGCGTTTGTCCTCACCGTCCTTGAGAGTAGAACAGTCAGGAGAATGCAAGACAGAGGTGCTAGACAACCCCAACACAGGGGAGTCCACCTCGGGAGGGGACGACCAGCGCTTCACCGCATCCACCGGAAAGGGATATTTCTTATCCCAACCTGGAGGGACACCCGGAAGCCGAGTAGGCCTCTCCCATTCCTTGAGGATAATGCCGTCGAAATGCCTTTGATTCGGGAATTCTAAGCGCGGCTTAGCCTCCTCAAAGAACTCCCCCTTCTGCGGAAGAGTCACTTCGGGAGGAGAGATTGCCAGAACCTCAAACATATGAGCCAGGACCTCAGGGGTATCCCAAGAATCCCCCTGACCCCGCTCGGCATCAGTGCCAACAACCTGCTGATTGTCAGAACCCTCAAACTCCTCAAAAAGCTCCCCTTCCTCTAGCGGGGGGTAATCAGACCAGTCCAGCGAATCAAACTCCTCAAAATCAGAAGCCTGCGTGGCTGGGGACAAGTGTTTCTCTTAGCCGGGACCTTTCTGGCCACAGCGCTAGAAAATCATTTTTCAAGATTGGACAATCTGGCACACACCTCAGATTGCGACTCCCCACTCGTGACAACATCACACGGGGTACAGGTCAGGCGGGGAGGGGTAGGAGAAGGGACCGGCGGCGCAGAACCAGACGCAAGGGATCCGGACGGCCGCGTAATAGTCTGCTGCGCACATGGTATGCAAAGGAAAACATCCCCTGTAAGGGATGCCCCACATCCCAAACACTGCCGGGGTTGCCGCAAGGGGAGCCCGAGCCCAGTATCTTGGGAAGCCTCCATATGGTGATTTTATAGGTACTCTCAATACCCCAGGGAATTACGCGATATGAGCGACCCGGGATGCCCCTTCTGTGTCCCGAGTGGGAGGATTTTATGGGGAGTTCTAAGCTTAAACCAGGGACCCTAGGACCGGGAGGACCCTTTAGGCTCTGACAAGGGTCCACCTGGAAGACAGAATACAGGGCTATTCAGCACCTCAATCAAGCCCAGGCACACACAATGCAGACATACAGACAATGCAAGGAAAACAGATGAATTGTATATATACATGTGCAGGTCAAGCAATGGCTGTTCATATAAAAACAAAACGCTAAAGTATAATGCAGAGTTAGCAGGCAGTGCCTGAAATAATGAGGCCGCAGGGGCCACTCACGCGATCAGCCTTGGAGACCTGAGAAGCAGAGGGAGAGAAGGGCGGGCCGGCGCGATGCGCGCGACGCGCCCCACCCCCCTGACGACAACACCGCTCCCGGGCCAGTGGCCGGGCTCCGCAGCGGCGCCAAGAGCACGGGGGCGGGCCATCGGCGAGCGCGCAGAGCGCCCGACCCCACCCCCTGCACGAACCGTACCTGAGGGGAAGAAGCTCCACGCCGAATGTCACAACGGCCGGCGCTGCGGCACAGCCAGCGCCGGCAGATACTGTTCAAAGAAAAAAAAGGCGCCCAGTGAACACACGCACCCACACACGCACGCACAGCTGAACAAGAGAGAAGGGGATCCTATGCTGGCCCCCCCCTCTAAGGAGCAAGGGCCATCCGGGAGAGGGGGAATCCACGCTGGAAGGTGGAAGGGCAAGGGACGGGGCATCCCTAACCGGGATCACCAGCCCGGCAAAACCGCCTACCCCTTAGTATGGGGCACTTAGCACCCCTTAGGTGCTGTCTACCCTTGCCCGGACCAGCAGCCTAGGCTGGGAGGCAAGGTGAATACTAAGACAAAGGGTCCAGGCAGAAATAGACTAACACGCGGGCCGGGAGTTACCCCGGCTACATGGAAGGAGGAGACATCATCTTCTGACTTGCTCGCCATCTGCAGAGATGAAAGACTGGGGAATGAGTGGGAGGTCCCAGGTATTTATGGACTGGGAGGGGCTCCCTTTTTTTCATGACATCTCTGCAAGATCGCCCTCTACAGGTCGGTATAACCCAAGTGTAATGACTATCTGAAGCGGGGTGTGTGACATACTTAGAATAGAATAAGAAAGATTAACTGATGACACAATCTGATTAATAATCGGACCTTATCCATGATGAGCCAATTTGAGGAAAACTTGATAAAAAGTTCTATGCTTAGCCTAGTAGTTGTGAACTGTAGGAGTAGTTGTTCTTAACATCACAAGAATAAAATAAAGGTCCACTTTCATGGAGTTTTCACAAGACTCCAGGGCGAGGCAGTGCCAGAGGTAACTAAAAGATCCCCTTACCACCGCCGATTGTCCTCTCAAACCGTTTGGAAAGCTAGGATAAGCACTCCATGCACAGAAGTTACTGGTGTACGGAGGCCCCCATTGTTTTCAATGGGACCTGGACATACACAGGCCATGCCTACCCACCAACCGGAACACCGGAAGAAGCACAGCTCCTGTCTGCTGTAGAGTAATGGAATATATTTTAAGGTGAGATTTCGAGAATACCTAGTGCTCTTCATCAGACATGATATACACCACTAACTAAGGGTTGAGTGCTGTGGCTTTTTTAGAACCTATGATATACACTACATTTGACAAAGAACTGGATATTCTGGAAATCACACCTTAAACATACTTAGCCTACAAGGTATTGCCATATTTCTTTACTCTTCTACTATTCTCTATGGATAACATGGTACAACATGTTACTTCTTGCAACAAAGTTAAGTTGTTAAAAAAAAAAAAAAAAAAAAACTTTTGTTTGGCAGTGTATCTAAAGTTAGTCAATCAACTGAAATGGAGCAATTGTCTAGCTGTCACATAAACATATAGGCTCAATGCATAAAGCTGGTTAATTGAGTATGAATACTAATAGCAAGCAGGCTTGTTTCAACTGACAAACGCTTATGTATAAAACTGATGGGTGTCTGGTGACTATTTTGATAGATACAGGGAAAATATAAAAAGCTGAATCCTCAAACAATGAAACATTTAAAAAAGTTCCTGTGTTGTTGGCCAGTTTATCTCCAACTGGCCCAGCTAATACAAGTAAACACTGTACTAAGCTTCCACTGATTCTTGATAGTCAATCTAAATCCTATATATACTGGTCCACCATACCACCAACCCCACTCTTCCGCCTATGTCAAATTTTACATCTGTGCTTTCAGGACATGTTTGATTTCAATATTCTATAAGCAGGTATGTGCTGTATTTGCACATAAAAACAATGTATCTGGCAGTTTACATTAGCTAGACAATGTTGCTAACATGCAAAAAAAAAAAAAAAAAAAAAAAAGAGGTCTAGTGAAAAAGTACTGGACTTAATTAGGTAGCAGGGGGGCATCCCGAATATGGATGCACCAGAGCCTGGGATCGAGGCTGCTGATACCTGCCATTTCCATGATCAATTTTGTGGCATGCTGTAAGCCAGCCTATCAGGCACATCAGGCTCAAAGCAATGTACACAGTCACTGTGGAGCCATTTCCCCAACTTATGGGCATTGGTGCACAATGGGGAATCCCAAATCAGGATGAATCCCTGCTGCCTAAATATGAGATAAACATACTCTTTAAAAGGAAACAGAGGTTTTGGCAATACACCCAGGAACACAATGGCTTCTGCTAAAGACCACAGTCTGTGCTCTATTCTTCCAGATTTACACTATTAATTCTAGCAGCTCCAGGTATTCTTTATAAGGGCTCTTTAGTTACATGTGGTAACCCATGCATCATTAAAGAAGAACTCCAAAAGAACTAGTTTCATTAAAATTGGTAAGAGAACCCTACAGTTCTAAGAGCAGCAAAATCTTAAGAGCTTCTTCCTTAATCTAGAACATTGGTCATCACATCCCTTCTAGCCTCTGTTCAACTCCGTGATGAATGTACACAGTAAATACACTCTCTATTCTGAGTAGACCATAAAGGAATTCTGTGAGTACTCACCTGTAGAATTGTTTTTGTTCTTGCATGGCACGGCCCTCTTATATTCATAACAGTTGGGTTATTCCGCCACAAGGTGGCGCAGTGGTACTGCAGAAAAGCTGTGGCTCCCTATAAAAACGGGCTTAACCATAGAGTTCCCCAGTGTACACAAGCAGTGAGACAAGAAGCCGGGAGAGAATAAGTAAAAAATGTGAAAAAGGTAAAAAAAACCCAATTGACTTGGAACAATCACCATAAAGAGGCAACCAAGAATAACGATAACAAGGGTGGGGCGAAGCGGGCCGTGCCATGCAAGAACAAAAATACCATTTTGTGAGTACTCACCTGAAAAATGGATATTGTTGGTGTGCCACACACCCCGCTTCACTTCTTAAATATTCATCCATTATTGGGTTAATCCACCGCCAGGTGACGCAGTGCAGAAAGGAAGTCTTGTAACGAGCCCCCTTCCGGCCTATATATACCTGGTACCTCCCTTCAATCACCAGTATATTTAAAAAGCAGAAAGACAAGGTACCAGTATTCCACCGGTAACCTCAAAAATCAATTTTGATATAAATAAAAAAGGGCTTCACCATATAAATGCTTCGGTAATACCGAAAAGGGTGGGGGTGAAGCGGGGTGTGTGGCACACCAACAATATCCATTTTTCAGGTGAGTACTCACAAAATGGTATTATTCTTGGTGTGCCACACACCCCGCTTCACTTATTCATCCATTATTGGGACATCCAAAAGCAGTGTCCACAAGGGAAGGGCATCTCAAGGCCAGGTGAAGCATAACTTAAATGACTGCAGTCTGCAGAACTTTGCGGCCAAAAACAGCATCCGCTGAGGCCCGCACATCAACTTTGTAAAACATAAAAAAAAGTGTAAACAGAAGACCAAGTGGCGGCCTTACAAACCTGTTCAACAGAAGCTTGGTGCTGAAATGCCCAAGACGCCCCAACAGCGCGAGTGGAATGAGCAGTGATACGAAAAGGGGGAACTCTTCCCTTAGCAGAATAAGCCGCAGTAACGGCCTGACGTATCCACTTGCTAATGGCAGATTTGGCTGGTGCCAAACCCTTCTTAGGCCCATGGGGCACAACAAAAAAGGAATCCGTCCTACGAAAAGGAGACGTGATAATCAAGTAGTACTTAACACAGCGTACTACATCCAAACAATGCAAAACCCTCTCTTTGTCATTCTTAGGATTAGGACACAAGGAGGGAAGAACAATATCTTGGTTCAAATGAAAAGCAGAAACAACCTTAGGAAGAAAGTCTGGCTTGAACCGAAAGACCACTTTATCCTGATGCCTCTCAAAGTAAGGCGCCTGGATAGTTAAAGTGGACCAACACCCAGGATTTTGACTATCCTGGGTTTTGGTCCACTTCGGCGGGGCACCCCGATCGGGGGTGCCCCGCTGTGTGAAACCCCCCAGATAGCGCCAAAATCTTACCTGTCCCCGCTCCCACGTGACTGGACGGTCCAATCCCCGCCAACGTCCAGGCGGGGATCAGGAATGTCCAAGCGGCTGCCGCCGCCGCCGCCCCCCTCGCGTCACTTTCGGCGCGCGCGCGCCCCCGCCGGCCATTCGCAGACGGCCGGCGCGGGCGCGAGCACGCCTACAGGGGCGCGAGGGAGGCGGCGGCGGCCGGCCGCCGCCGAAGATCAGGTAAGGTGTTTGGGGGTTTTTTGGGGGGTTTCACCCCGCGGGACATCCCGATCTCGGATGTCCCGCGGGGTGGGAGGTGATCGGCCCGGGAATCTTATAGATTTCCGGGCCGATCACCTCTCGGTGTTGGTCCACTTTAAGGCCGCCAACTCTGAGACACGCCGGACAGAAGTGATCGCTACCAAGAAGACAATCTTCTGAGTCAGGGTAGACAAAGCAATATCTTGCAAAGGCTCAAAAGGAGGAGCCTGAAGAGCAGAAAGAACCAAATTCAAATCCCAAACAGGGAGAAATGGTTTCCTGGGAGGCCGCACATGCGTAACCCCCTGGAAAAAAGTCTTAACTAAAGGTTTAAGCGCAACACGCTTCTGAAAAAAGATAGATAAGGCAGAGACCTGCCCTTTCAACGTACTTAGCTGGAGACCAGAGTCCAGCCCTGATTGTAAAAACTCCAGAATCCTAGAGACCGAAAAGACCCTACAAGGAAAAGATCTTACCTCACACCAAGCGATATAGGCTTTCCAAGTCCTATAGTAGGAGATGGAAGAAGACCTCTTCCGGGCACTGATCAAAGACCCTCCTCCTTCAGGATGGAGGTTTCAGCAGCCAGGCCATCAAACCCAGCGCTGGTAAATTGGGGTAACACAATTGACCCTGAGTGAGCGGATCGGGCCGAAGAAGCAGAACGAACTGGTCCACTGCCAGCCGAACGATGTCTGCGAACATCACTCGTCTTGGCCAACTTGGGGCCACGAGAACGGCGTACACCTTTTCCAGAGCCAACTTCTGAAGAACCCTGCCCAGCATGGGCCTCGGAGGAAACAGGTATAGAAATCCTAGAACTCCCCAGATCAGGGACATGGCGTCCACTGCCAGTGCCAGAGGATCCTGGGAGAGCGACACGAAGTTCGGGAACCTGTGATAGTGATGAGGGGCCAACAGGTCCACCTCCGGGGTCTCCCATTGGAGACACAGTAAGCGAACCACCCGAGGATGGAGAGCCTATTCTTCCAGACGGGGAGAGCCCTTGCTCAACCGGCCCACTACCTGTTTCATCACCTCTGGAATGTAAACCGCCGAGAGACAGGGAACATGGAACACTGCCCATGTCCGGATCAGGGACACTTCTCTGAGAGTACTCAGACTGCGCGTCCTTCCCTGAAGACCAACGTAAGCAACCGCTGATCGATTGTCTGAACACATCTGGACCAGAAGGCCCAGAACGTACTGAGTCAGGAGAGCAAGCACCTGACGGATGGTTCTCAGATTCAGAATATTGATGGGTAAGTGGGGCCTTTAAGCTCTCCACTGCCCCTGAAACCGCAGCTCCTTCCAGAATCTGCCCCATCCCGACAGACTGGCGTCCGTGGTGACAATTTTCCAAAGGGGAGTCAGGAAAAGCCTGCCCTACACAAGATTGGTCGAGACCAAGCACCACAGGAGGGACTGCCGTACACAGGAGGACAACTGGAAGGACTGATCCAGCGACTGAGGTTGCTGGTCCTAACACGCTAACAGAAATAGCTGAAGCGTTCTCGTGTGAATTTGGGCAAAAGAAAGACACACTCCGTCTTGATGAGAGTTCAGGCCGGGATGAACCGACCCATGAACGGACCGTGAAGGAGGGTGAGACTCGAATTCCAGGTCGTAACCGGGTGACACTACCTCCTGGATCCATCTGCCTGGAACCACTTGGTTCCAATGGTAGAAGTGTCGCAATAGTCCCCCCACCCGCACGGGTGAGGGCAGCCCCTCATTGCTGAGTGAGCTTATCAGCAGGTTTGGGCTTGGTGCCCCAGGACTGAGTGGGCCGGCCACGGCCCCTCCCCCGAGTCCAACCTGCGCCACTGGTAGCGGGAAAGGACGCACCCCTGCCCGCTCTGAATCCTCGAAAGGAAGGCCTACCGGAACTTGCCCCCCTAAAGGGGCCACGGGGCCTCTTGCGTTGTGGCATCTTACCACCCTTTGCGACAGAATCAATTTTCTCCCCGAACAGAGCTGTGAGCACCCTTTTGGAAGCCGTGTCCGCTGACCACTGACGCAGCCATACTGACCTGCGAATAGCCACCAGCATAGCTGCTGCCTTGCTACTCATAGCAGCCAGGACATAAGCCACAAAAGATTCACACTGCTTAAGCGCAGTGAACTGTTTGCAAGCGGGATTAAGATCCTCATATAGCCCCTGAATTAAGGACTTAATTGCTAATAGAAGAAGGGCTGAAGCACATACCGGGCGCAACGCTGACCCGGAATAGATAAAACCATGTCGAGCGTATTGGTCAATCCGACGATCTTCCCCATCTTTAGGGACAGTGGTCTCAGCAGATTGTACCATAGCCGAGCTGGAGAGCCCTAGTACAGGGGTATCAACATCAGGAGGGACAGACCAAAGCTTCACCAATTCTGGTGGAAAAGGATAACGCTTTTCCCAACTGGAAGGAATTCCAGATAACCGCGTGGGACGTTCCCATTCCTTAAGAACCACCCTCTCAAAGTGGTGTTGTCTGGGAAAAACCAAACGCGGCTGAGGCTCTTTAAACAACTGACCCTTTGGCGGGGCGGCCGCCTCAGGCGTATCTAAACTCAAAATTTTAAACATTTGAGCCAGAATGGAGGGGGTGTCAAAAACAACCCCCTCTGACCAATCGCCAATCTCATCAGCCACAAGCTGACCTGTCGGCTCATCTGACTCCGACGGGAATTCATCCTCGTCCAGGGATCCATCGGACCATTCCACAGGTTCACAAAACTGGTCCTGTGGAGCCGAAGGTACCGGAGTCAGGTGCCTTCGTTTTGCAGCTGCTTTAACGGGCATTACTTTCCGGGGGCTGGGCTGTGCTGCTGCCTCGGAATGCGAATCCCCACTTTTGACAGTGTCATGCGGGGTCCGGAATAGGGAGGGAGAGGTAGGAGATGATGAAGGATGCGATGGCCCCGCCGCCGAAGCAACGGACTGGCGCGCAATAGTCTGTTTTGCACAAGGGATGCAAATAAAGACATCATCAGCTGGGAGTGGAACCGCACAACCTACGCACCCCCCGAACGGCTCAGCAGAACCGTTTCCAGAAATTACGGAAGCCTCCATATGGTGATTTATGGTATTCGCAATACTGGGACTTTTAAAGGCATAAGCCAACCCGGGATGTCCCGGAAGGGAGGATTTTATTTTTTTTTTTTTTTAATATTTTTTTTTTTTTTTAAGTTAAGGTCCCCTTTAATAAACTATATATATATATTTATATATAGTCTATGTATATATACATTAAATAGATATCCCAATAATTTGCCAGGCACATAGAGCCGGAGGGCCACCATAAGCAGGGATCCCAGGATCTGCAAGGAAAAGAAAAACCATCAGATCCTCACATGTGTATAAAAAAAAACATAAGCATGGCACCAAAGTGCCCTTAAATAAGAGCCAAATCACGCCCCCTTAATACAAACTGACTCCCCACTATATTACTGCAAGGAAATGCATTCCCCATTTAACGGCCCCAACGGGTTGGGCCGCTTACCTGGTCAGCGAAGGCAGCAGCCGGAACCAGACTGCAGCCAGCACGGAAGACAAAGTGCGGCCGTGCGCCCACGCGACTTCCTGCATTTGAAGGAAGCAAACGCTGGGCCCGCCGCAAGACGCCGCATGACGTCAGCGCCGTGCCCCCGACGCCGCGTCAGCGGGACCCCGCCCCCCTCTACGCCGATCAGCTGGAAATCACTCTCAGCTGGGCCACTACACGTGCGCCCAGGCGGCGGAGGGGGGAGGGTAAAGACCGCATGCGCTGCCTAATGAATACATAAAATGCCAGACGGGGAGAGGGGAGAGGAGAGGGGGTAGGGGGCCACAAAGCAACAGTCTGCAAAGAAAAGTGGCCAGCCCCTACCCAGCGCAGCCTGCCCTTCAAGCAGACCAAAAGTATACACATGCTGAATACAGTGAATGCATAATCATAAACACACACACATGTTGAAATGAAGTGATACAAGTGAAACACACATACTTAAAGCACACCCTCACACCCCCCCCCCATAGTGAAGGGAGAAGGGACCGTAACGGGAGAGTAAGGGGCTACGGGGACCCTCGGGAGAGGGGCATCCCATTTCCGGATCACCATGCCGGATAGCCGCATTGCCCCACGCATGAGGTCGAGCGGTAGGAGATAAGCTCCTAGGCACTTAAAGTGCCATCTACCATTTGCCCGGTGAGCAGCCTAGGCTGGGAGGCTTCCATTTCACCATAAAGGTATACAAACTCAAACCGGGAAGAAATAGACCAAAAGGGGGGTGGCGGGGTAAGAATACCCCGGCCTACCTGTAAGCAGGAGACTTCCATCTTCTGACTTGTCAGCAAGCAGAGAGAAAAAATACTGGTGATTGAAGGGAGGTACCAGGTATATATAGGCCGGAAGGGGGCTCGTTACAAGACTTCCTCTCTGCACTACGTCACCTGGCGGTGGATTAACCCAATAATGGATGAATATTTAAGAAGTGAAGCGGGGTGTGTGGTACACCAAGAATAACAATTCTACAGGCGAGTATTCACAGAACTGCTTTTTTCTTTATTGCATGGCACGGCCCGCTTCGGTATTCATAAAAGTTGGGACATCCAAAAGCAGTGTCCATAGTAGGGTGGGATCCCCAAAGAGTAACGGCCACTAGTTCCAAGTCACTACTGCCTGAAGCACCTTGCGGCCCAAAGCAGCATCCGCTGAGGCCTTAACATCAACCTTGTAAAACTTTGAAGTATGAACAGAAGACCAAGTAGCGGCCTTGCAACTTGTTCAACAGAAGCTTGGTGCTGAAAAACCCAAGAGGCACCAATAGCACGAGTGGAATGAGCAGTAATCCTAAAGGGAGTTTCCTTTCCCTTAGCAGAATAGGCTTGAACCACCGCCTGACGGATCCACTTGCTGATAGTGGATTTAGCCGGAGGCAAACCCTTTCTAGGTCCAGAAGTGAGAACAATAAGAGCATCAGACTTCCTGAAAGGCTCAGTGGCGACCAAATAAAACTTCAGAGCCCTGACCACATCCAGGGAATGCAGAGTCCGCTCCTTGGAATTAGCAGGATTAGGACACAATGAAGGCAAAACAATGTCCTGATTAAGATGAAAGGCAGACACAACCTTTGGCAGGAAGTCCGGCTTGAGCCGGAACACCACCTTATCCTGATGTCTCTCAAAATAAGGAGGATGATGGAAAGTGCCGCTAGCTCAGAAACTCGCCTTACAGAAGTGATAGCCACCAGAAAGGCTACCTTAAGAGTCAGAATAGACAAGGCAGCTCCACGGATAGGCTCAAAGGGAGGCCCTTGCAGAGCAGACAACACCAGATTCAAATCCCAGACTGGTAGCAAAGGCTTACGGGGTGGACGCACATAAGAAACACCCTGAAAAAAGGTTTTAACCAACCGGTGATTGGCAAAAGATCTTTGGAAAAAAATTGCCAGAGCTGAAACATGGCCTTTTAGGGTACTAAGTTGAAGGCCCTGATCCAAATCATGTTGCAGGAATTCCAGAATCCTGGGAATAGAAAACACCCGACAGGGAAGAGACTTGTACTCACACCAGGCAATGTAAGCATGCCAGACCCTGTAATAGATAAAGGACGAGGACTTCTTCCTGCCCGAATCATGGTATCAAAGAACAGAAGCAGGCAACCTCTTTTCCATCAATATGGAGGTTTCAGCAGCCAAGCCGTTAAAGCCAGAGTTTGTAAATTGGGATGGCGTAGCTGCCCCTGGGTGAGAAGATCTGGAAACTTTGGCAGGACGTGCCGGTCTACTGCCAACCGCACGACGTCTGCGAACCAAAGTCTTCTTGGCCAACAAGGGGCCACCAGGATGGCTGGTACCCGCTCCTAGGCTCTCTTGCGCATGACCCTGCCCAGGAGAGGAAACGGAGGGAACACAGAGAAGCTGAAACTCCGTCCAAGGTATTGCCAATGCATCCGTGGCGAAGGCCAGAGGAACCTGAGACAGAGACAAATCTGGGAAGTTTGTGATTGTGACGGGACGCAAACAGGTCCACATCCGGCAGACCCCATCGGTGACAGAGGGAGAGAAACACCTGGTTGTTGAGAGACCACTCCCCCAGACAAGACGTCTCCTGCTCAGGGAGTCCGCCACCTGTTTCTCCACCCCTGGGATGTAGGCCGCTGAGATGCAGGGAACATGCTGTTCCGCCCAAGAGAATCTGAACAGCCCGACCCAGGAGGTGAGTGGAAAGGCGACCACGGGTTCTGCCACGGCCAAGAATCTCTGCGACCACTGGAGAGGAGGGAGCTACGGCCCCCTCTGGGAATGTGAAAGGAAGGGAGGGGGGTAGAGGACCCCCCGAAAGGGCCGAGACTGCCTCCTACGCTGAGGCAGCCTCCCATCCTTGGCTAGAACATCAAGCCATTCCCCAAATAGCCGCAGCCCCACAAAGGGGAGGCTAGTGAGAGCTTTCTTAGCCACAGCGTCAGCTTCCCACTGGAGCAACCAGACAAAGCAGCACATTGCCACCAAGAGCGCAGAGTTCCTTCCACACAGCCGCACAGCATCATCCATAGCAGTAAGGATAAAGGCCACAAAATCAGTTCGAAGTGAGAGAGTCCTATATTCCTCCCCCACACTACCAGCTGTAGTGCCATCAAGGAGATGCTTAAGCAGTTTCTTAAGGGCAATAGCAGTAATGGCGGCAGCACATACAGGGCGCAAGCCAGCCCCCACAGAAGTAAAAGCATGGCAGGCCACTTGATCCATGCGCCGGTCCTCTCTGTCCCTCAGAGTGGTAGTGACAGGGGAAGGCATGACCGAAGTATTGGACAAGCTTAGCATGGGAGCGTCCACTTCAGGGGGAAATGACCACCTCTTAACAAGATCAACGGGAAAGGGATACCTTTGATCCAAACCTTTGGGCACCGCAGGCAACTTGTTAGGACGTTCCCATTCCTTAAGAACCAGGGCGGTAAAATGTTCCTGCTCAGGGAACTCTAGATGCTCTTTACCAGGGCAAAAAAGCCCCCCCTGCTTTCTTTTAGCTACCTCAGTGGCAGCAATGTGCAAAATTTCAAAAATATGTGACAGCAGATTATCAGTGTCCTCAGGGTACCATGATTCCTCTCCGGATGCAGACCAAGGGTCAGTATCGCAACCCTCCTGCTGGTGCCCAGAGGAGCCAGAATCCTGGGAGAGCTCCCCCATCTCAAGGGGGTGACAGTCACCAAGCTCATCAATCCCCACATACATCTCAGTAAAGGGAGCAGGCCTGGGGTCCAGGTGTCTCTTCTTGCCAGAAGCCTTCCTAGGAACATTCCTGGCAAGCTGCTTTTCAATGTTAGCCACCCACAGAGCCAAATCAGAATGTGACTCTGCCAACATTCCCCTCACTGGGGGCCAATTGCAGAAGCGGGGGAGTAGGTGAAGCCGACTGAGGCGCAGAGCTGGGAAGCAAAGCAGGCAAACCAGCTTGAAGCGCAAGGACACTTTCAGCACATGGCACGCACACCGTGACACTTACTCACAGGGGATACCCCACACATGGAACACAGCCAGGCTTGCCCCGAAGGGCCCCCAAGCGCGCTATCCCCAGAAGCCTCCATATGGTGATTAACACAGGCGCAATAGGCCAGCAGTGGGTACAGGCTTAATACAGAAGCCACCGGGAATGCCCTCCCACGAGATGCCCCAGAAGGTAATAAAGGGGGGGATGAGGGGGAGAAAAGGAGTGGAGCCGGGAGAAACCACAACCTAATGGTATCCCGCCTGAAAGACATGAGTAAAATCACACAAGCATCCCGCAGAAAAAAAATACAATTCTGTGATTAATCACCTGTAGAATTGGTATTATGAGTATACAGTACATCCTGCTCCAGATAGATTAATTACACTTGGGTATTACTCCGCCAGATGGCGCGGGACTGCAGAGACATTGAAAATAGGCTCCTCCCGGCCCCTCAAATATCCAGGGACCTCCCACAATCCCCAGCATTGAAAAGCAGTTAACGAGAAGCCGGGAGAATTAAAACAACCCAAACTGGTAACTATAACAATGATAACAATCACCATACAGGGGATCCAAGATAATGCAAAACCAAAGGTGGGGTGGAGCAGGACGTACTATATACTCATAATACCAATTCTACAGGTGAGTAATCACAGAATTGTATTATTCTTAGTATACAGTACGTTCTGCTCCAGATAGATTAATTACACTCGGGACATCCAATAGCAGTGTCCATAAAGTAGGGTGGGATCTCCAAAGATAACAGAAGACAGATTAAACCACTGCCGCCTGCAGAACCTTACGGCCAAAAGCAGCATCAGCTGAGGCCCTAACATCAACCTTGTAAAACTTTGAAAAGGTATGAACAGAAGACCAAGTAGCGGCCATGCAAACTTGTTCAACAGAAGCCTGGTGCTGAAAAGCCCAAGAGGCACCAATAGCACTAGTGGAATGAGCAGTAAGGCGGAAGGGAGGATTCTTCCCCTTAGCAGAGTAGGCCTGAATCACAGCCCGACGAATCCACTTGCTGATAGTAGACTTGGCAGGAGCCAAACCCTTCCTAGGACCAGAAGGGACCACAAAAAGAGCATCAGTTTTCCTGAAAGGTGCAGTAGCCACCAGATAGTACTTCAGACACCTAACCACATCCAAAGAGTGCAAAACCCTCTCCTTAGCATTACTAGGATTAGGGCACAATGACGGAAGTACAATGTCCTGATTCAAATGAAAGGCAGACACGACCTTAGGCAGAAAATCTGGCTTGAAGCGGAACACCACCTTGTCCTGGTGTCTCTCATAGTAGGGGGGCTGGATGTAAAGCGCCGCCAACTCAGACATACGTCTAACAGAGGCGATAGCCACTAAAAAGACAACTTTGAAAGTAAGAATGGCCAGGGCAGCATCCTGCACAGGTTCAAAGGGAGCACCCTGCAAGGCTGACAAAACCAAGTTCAAATCCCAAACAGGCACCATAGGCTTACATGGGGGACGCACATGAGTAACCCCCTGGAAAAAAGTCCTGATCAGAGAATGCTGAGCAAAGGACTTCTGGAAAAAAATAGCCAGGGCAGAAACCTGACCCTTCAGAGTACTGAGTTGGAGTCCCATCTCCAACCCATGCTGCAGGAACTCCAGAATCCTGGGAATAGAGTACACACAACAGGGAAAAGACTTAGACTCACACCAGTCAATGTAGGCACGCCAAACTCTGTAATAAATGGAAGAATAAGACTTCTTCCTAGCCTTTATCATGGTATCAACAACCGAGGTAGATAGCCCCCTCGCCATCAAGATGGAGGTTTCAGCAGCCAGGCCGTCAAAGCCAGAGTTTGTAAATTGGGATGGCGTAAGGGACCCTGAGTGAGCAGGTCTGGCACCCTGGGCAGAACGTACTGATCTACTGCCAGCTGCACCACGTCTGCGAACCACACTCTTCTTGGCCACCTGGGGGCCACGAGAATTGCTGGCACCCCTTCCAGAGCAATCTTGCGCAGAACTCTGCCCAGCAGGGGGAATGGAGGAAAGACATACAGGAACTGAAAGTCCTGCCATGACATTGCTAGAGCATCCGTGGTCAAGGCCAGAGGATCCTGGGACAGGGAGACAAAGGCCGGGAGCTTGTGATTGTGACGGGACGCAAACATATCCACATCTGGTTGGCCCCAACTGTGACACAGAGATTGGAACACCCTGTTGCAGAGGGACCATTCTCCCTGGCGAGAGGTCCCCCTGCTCAGAGGGTCTGCCAGCAGATTTTCCACCCCCGGAATGTACACCGCTGATATGCACGGAACATTGGCCTCCGCCCAGGTCAGGATCAGAGACACTTCCTGGAGGGCCCTCTTGCTCTGGGTCCCTCCCTGATGATTGATGTAGGCAACTGCCGTCTGGTTGTCCGAGCGTACCTAAACAGTCAGGCCCCCGAAGGTGATGAGTCAACTGAGCCAGAACCAACCTGATCGCCCGCAGCTCCAAGACATTGATAGGTGTGTGGGCCTCCTGAGGGCCCCACCTCCCCTGGAACTGCAGGGACTTTCAGAAACCCCCCCAACCTGACAGACTGGCATCCGTGGTGACCATCTCCCAGGAGGGGGACAGAAAGGAACTGCCCCCCAACAGGTTCCTGGAGTCCAGCCACCACGAGAGGGACCGCCTGACCAGGGGGGAAAGCACAAAGACCCGGTCCAGGGACGCAGGGTCCTTGTCCCATACTGACAAGAGGTGGAGTTGCAGAGGCCTCCAGTGGAACTTAGCATAAGGGACCGCCTCGAAGCACGCCACCATCAGGCCCACCAGCTGCATTCCCTGCCTGATGGAGAGATGATGACAAGATAGCAAGAACTGGACCTGCGCAATTAGACTGTCCACCTTCTGCTGAGGAAGAAAAATCCTTGCCTGAACTGTATCCAGATTCATTCCCAGGAATGAAGTCACCACAGAGGGAGACAGAGAAGACTTGGGGTGGTTGATCACCCAGCCAAATGACTCCAGGGTGGACACCACCATCTGAGTATCCAACTCTGCCTGATGTAGAGACTGGGAAGTGATGAGAATGTCGTCCAGGTAGGGCAGCACGCGGATGCCCTGAAACTTGAGCAGAGACATCACTCCTGCCAGCACCTTGGTGAACACCCTGGGAGCTGAAGTGAGACCAAAAGGCAATGCCACAAATTGGTAGTGTTGATCCTCCAGAGTGAACCTGAGGAACCTTGATGACCTGGAAATACAGGAATATGAAGGTAAGCATCTTTGATGTCCACAGACGTCATGAAATCCCCTGGGCGCAGGGGACTGATGGCAGAGCACAGTTTCCATGCGAAAGCGCCTGCACCAGACAAATTTGTTGAGGATCTTCCAAGTCCAGGATGGGCCTGACTGACCCATCTTTTTTGGACACTGTGAAGAGGTTGGAATAGAAGCCCTTGCCCTTTTCTCTTAAAGGGACCTTGTAGATGACCCCCAGCTCCAGAAGGCTTTGCACTGCCTGCACTGGATCCTGAGCTGACACAGGGTCCTGAGGAATCCGGGATCTGATGAACTTTCGGGGGGGGGGGGGGGGGGGGTGGCAGACAGCAAACACTATCTTGTAACCGGAGGACACTACCTCCTGAATCCACCGGTCAGACATGAAGCCTCCAGACGCAAGCAAAGTGCTGAAGCCGTCCCCCCACCCGGATGGGTGAGGGCGCCCCATCATGCCTAAGGGGGCTTGGGAGAGGACTTAAGCTTGGAGCCCCAGGCGGAGCAGGGCGTCCACATCCTCTGCCACTACCCCAGAAGTCTCCCCGGGCCCCAGGAAAGGAAACCCCCCTCCCTTGCCTAGCACCACGGTAGGGGGAGGAAAAGGAGCCCTGACCCCGAAAGGACCGCCTGCGCTGGGGTAACCTGCCTCCCTTAGCAAATAGGTCCAGGCAGTCTCCAAACAGGTGTAGTCCTTTGAAGGGAAAACCAGTGAGGTCTTTCTTGGCAGCGTTGTTCAGCAGCCCACTGGCGCAGCCAAACCGGCCGGCGTATAGCCACCACAAGGGCAGGGGATCTGCCACACATTCTAATGGTGTCATCCAAGGCAGAGAGGACATAAGTCACAAAAACATCACAATGAGAGAGTGCATTAAACTCCTCAGACACATCATCAGGGGCAACATCAAGGATACTTCTGAGCAGGGTCCTAATAGCCACAGCCGTAATGGCAGAGGCACAGACCGGAAGCAGCGCCGCCCCCACACACGCAAAAGCATGGGACGCCAGCTGATCAATGCGCTGGTCCTCAGCATCCCGCAGAGTAGTAAAGTCAGGGGAGTGCATAACAGAGGTGTTAGATAACCCTAGGACCGGGGCATCCACCTCAGGAGGGGATGACCAACACTTCACCACATCAGCAGGAAAGGGGTACTTCCTATCCCAACTCTTAGGTACACCGGGATGCCTGGTTAACATTCCTTGAGCACAAGGTTATTAATATGGGCTTGCTCAGGAAATTCCAAGCGTGACATAGCAGTATGAAACAATTCCCCCTGTTGCCTGGGGGCCGCAACAGGGGGAGAAATAGACAGAACCTCAAAAATCTGAGCCGACAGCCTATCAGTATCATCTGGGGCCCAGAGGTCAGAGCCAGAATCGTCATGACTCCTAGGCCTCTCATCAGATGACCCTGAGTCGGAGAATAGCTCCCCTTCCTCCAAAGGGGTATAGCCAGATAGTTGCAAAAACTCATCAGCTTCCATAGGGAAAAGAGTGACATCAGGCATTGACGCTTTTTTGCAGAGGCCTTACGCGCCAAGTTATTAGCAATTAACTTCTCAACACTAGCCAGTCTAGAAGACACATCAGGCTGAGAATCCCCACTTGTATGCAACTCAGTGGGAGTGAGATTTAAGCTTGGGGGAGTAGGTGAAGTGAAATGAAGCGCAGGCCCAGCCACTGAAAGGCCAGATTGCAGCGCAAGCACCTGCTTGGCACAAGGTACACAGACCCGCGCATTGTCAGTGCTAATAGGGGACACCCCACAAGCTACACACAGCCGGGCTTGTCCCGAAGGAACCCCGAGCACATTATCCAGAGACGCCTCCATATGGTGATTATAGCGGTACAATAGGCCGATAGGGATTGACGCTATAAAGCAACCCGGGATGCCCCAATAGCCCACTAGGGAAGTGGGAGAAATTAATGCTAGGCCTTACAAGTTAATTAACTAAATAGATGGAGTAGGGCCGGGAGAAGCCCAGAGGGTTCGGCCCGTCTGAAAGACATAAGCAAAGGGGAGCCGTAAGCACAAGTAAATAACAACGGAATAAAGCCGTCCACGAGGGCACCCACGGACCGCGGTAGGTAGAAGCCTGTCGCGTAGCAACCAGAACCCAGAGAAAAAAATGGCGTTGGGTATACCTCGAGGGGCGGGCCGCAGGGACAGTGACGCGGAACGTGCCAAAAGCGGGCCCCGCCCCCCGAAGAGCGCGAAGCCATACACGTGACAAGCAGCCAATGACGGCGCACCAGCGCCTGAGGTAACGACGCCACCAAGTGCGAAACACAGTGGAAGCGCACGCGGCGGCAATTTTGAGACAGACAATAAGTGCAACCAAGTCAGCGCAGCGACTGACACCAAGTATAATAAATTAATGTAGTGAAGCACAAAGGCCAATACACATACACACACCCCCTCCCTCCCCCAAGGGCTACACGGGAGAGCGAGGGAGGACAGCGGCCACTTAACAGGACCCACCGATAAGACAGGGGCAATAGTGCGGGAGGGGCATCCCATAGAGGCTCACCATATGTCTATACCGCCTACCCTTTGGTGGGGGATTGCAGTGGAGCAGCGCTCCTAAGCACCTGACAGCGGTGCTGCCTACCATCACCCGACCAGCGCAGCCAAGGCTGGGAGGCACATTAATAAAGGAACGGGTGGGAATAGTCATACAGGGCCGCAGGCTAATATCCCCGCTCACCTGCGAGAAGAGAGAGCCATCTTCTTGTCCTTCGCAGTCCAGACTGCAGAGAAGATGGGAGGTCCCTGGGTATTTGAGGGGCCGGGAGGAGCCTATTTTCGATGTCTCTGCAGTCCAGCGCCATCTGGCGGTGTAATACCCGAGTGTAAATAATCTATCTGGAGCAGGACGTACTGTATACTAAGAATAACCCCAATCAATTAAAAACCCCCCAAGGGGGACTCGCGGACCAAAGACACCGCGGGGAGACACAGGCACAGACCAGGAAAGGAGAAATCCAGACGCGCAGCTCGTCCAAAATGGCGCCGGCAGAGGTACCTCGAGGGGCGGGGCGCGAGGTAAACGACGAGATACGCGTCATCACCCGGCCCTGCCCCCCCCCCGAAAAGCACGGAAAACTGCGCTCACGTGACCCGGCCGGCGCCATGACAAAGCAAATTTACCTCAGGTTATAGCGCCAACAGCCCTGGAACGCCGTACAAAGCAGCGCGGCAGCTAAAAACGCCAGAAAATACACCAAAAATCTTAAAAACACCACAGATATGACTACTCGCCGCTACCACCCCCCCAACCAAGTTAGAGGGGTGGGGGGAAGAGAGAGAGACGAGAAGGCAGCAGCGAGCAGCCATGTTAAGGGAGGGAAGGAGGGGCGCAGGGGTGACCCCAAGGAAAATGAGGGGACACAGTCCCCAAACTACTTACCCCCTCAGAAGCTAGGACAGAAACTCTGCATCCCTAATAGGCTCACCATAAAGCCTATGGCCAACTACCCTTTGTGTTACAGGGTCTGCGGCTTGGAGCTGCGCTCCAGGAGCACTTGACCCTAGTGCTCTTCTACCTTCACCCGATCTGTCAGCCGAGGCTGGGAGGCAGTGAGGGTCCAGCAACAGGTGGAAATAGACTTGCAGGGCCGCAGGCTTGGTTGCCCCGCTCACCTGCACAAGAGAGAGAGCCATCTGCTAACTTCGCAGTCCACTGCAGAGGAAACACTGGGGAACTCTATGGTTAAGCCCGTTTTTATAGGGAGCCGGGACAAGCCACAGCTTTCTGCAGTACCACTGCGCCACCTTGTGGCGGAATAACCCAACTGTTATGAATATCGAAGCCAGCCGTGCCATGCAATAAAGAAAAATACAATTTTGTAATTACTCACCTGTAAAATAGTTATTACAAGTATGTCACACACCCCGCTTCCGAATATTCATGACACTTGGGTAACTGTCCTGTAGAGGGCGATCTCGCAGAGATGACATGAAAAAAAGGAACCCCTCCCGGTCCATAAATACCTGGGACCTCCCACCATTCCCCAGTATAAGACAGCAGTAAAGGGACCAGGAAGAGCCAAATGTAAACAGCAAAGAAAAAGAGTCACCATATAAAGGATCCAAGAAAACCAAAAAAGGGCGGGATGAAGCAGGGTGTGTGACGTACTTGTAATAACCATTTTACAGGTGAATAATCACAAAATGGTATTATTCCCAGTATGTCACACACCCCGCTTCCGAATATTCATGACACTTGGGACATCCAATAGCATTGTCCATAATGGGTGGGGATCCCAGAAAGGCAATAATGCAAACTTAAACTACTGCAGCTTGCAGAACTTTGCGGCCAAAAACAGCATCAACCTTATAAAACTTAGAAAAAATACAATTCTGTGATTACTCACCTGTAGAATTGGTATTATGAGTATACAGTATGTCCTGCTCCAAATCTAATACTTACAGTTGGGATATACTCCGCCAGATGGTGCTGGACTGCAAAGACATCGAAAATAGGCTCCTCCCGGCCCCTTAAATACCCAGCATTGAAAAGCAGTTAAGGAGAAGCCGGAAGAATTAAACAATCCAAACTATCAACTATAACAATGATAACAATCACCATACAGGGGATCCAAGAAAATGCAAACCAAGGGTGGGTTGGAGCAGGACGTACTGTATACTTATAATACTAATTCTACAGGTGAGTAATCACAGAATTGTATTATTCTTAGTATACAGTACGTCCTGCTCCAAATCTAATACTTACAGTTGGGACATCCAATAGCAGTGTCCATAAAGTAGGGTGGGATCCCCAAGAAAAATCAGCGGCAGGCAGTTTAAACCACTGCCGCCTGCAGAACCTTGCGGCCAAAAAACAGCATCAGCTGAGGCCCTAACATCAACCTTGTAAAACTTTGAAAAGGTATGAACAGAAGACCAAGTAGCGGCCATGCAAACTTGTTCAACAGAAGCCTGGTGCTGAAAAGCCCAAGAGGCACCAATAGCACTAGTGGAATGAGCAGTAAGGCGGAAGGGAGGATTCTTCCCCTTAGCAGAGTAGGCCTGAATCACAGCCTGACGAATCCACTTGCTGATAGTAGACTTGGCAGGAGCCAAACCCTTCCTAGGACCAGAAGGGAACACAAAAAGAGCATCAGTTTTCCTGAAAGGTGCAGTAGCCACCAGATAGTACTTCAGACACCTAACCACATCCAAAGAGTGCAAAACCCTCTCCTTAGCATTGCTAGGATTAGGGCACAAAGAAGGAAGAACAATATCCTGATTCAAATGAAAAGCAGACACTACCTTAGGCAGAAAGTCAGGTTTGAAACGAAACACCACCTTGTCCTGGTGCCTTTCATAGTAGGGGGGGCTGAATGGACAGCGCCACCAACTCAGACACATGCCTGACAGAAGTGATAGACACCAGAAACACAACCTTGAGCGTAAGAATGGCCAAGGCAGCATCCTGCACAGGTTCAAAGGGAGCACCCTGCAAGGCTGACAGAACCAAATTCAAATCCCAAACAGGCACCATAGGTTTACGCACATGAGTGACCCCCTGGAAAAAAGTCCTGATCAGAGGGTGCTGAGCAAAGGACTTCTGGAAAAAGATAGCCAGGGCAGACCCCTGACCCTTCAGAGTACTGAGTTGGATCCCCATCTCCAACCCATGCTGCAGGAACTCCAGAATCCTGGGAATAGAGAACACACGACAGGGAAGAGACCTAGACTCACACCAGTCAATGTAGGCACGCCAAACCCTGTAATAAATGGAAGAGGATGACTTCCTCCTAGCTTTAATCAAAGTATCCACAACTGAGGAAGACAGCCCCTTCTCCATCAAGATGGAGGTTTCAGCAGCCAAGCCGTCAAAGCCAGAGATTGTAAATTGGGATGGCGTAGTGAGCCCTGAGTGAGCAGATCCGGCACCAAGGGCAGAGCGTACTGATCTACTGCCAGCTGTACCATGTCTGCGAACCACACTCTTCTTGGCCACCTGGGGGCCACTAGAATTGCTGGCACCCCTTCCAGAGCAATCTTGCGCAGAACCCTGCCCAGCAGGGGAATTGGGGGGGAAGACATACAGGAACTGAAAGTCCTTCCATGACATTGCTAGCGCATCTGAGGTCAGGGCCAGAGGATCCCTGGACAGAGAGACAAAAGCTGGAAGCTTGTGATTGTGGCAGGACGCAAACAGATCCACATCTGGTTGGCCCCAACGGTGGGCCGCGCCCACTGGCGCAGCCAAACCGAGCGGCGTATAGCCACCACGAGAGCAGAAGTTCTGGCACACATTCTGATGGTGTCATCCAATGCTGATAGGACAAAATTTACAAAAACATCACAACTGGAGAGTGCATAAAACACCTCACAAGGCAAATCATCGGGCACTATCAAGCATATTTCTGATAAGGGTTCTAGTGGCCACAGCAGTAATGGCAGAGGCACAGACCGGGCGCAGCGCCGTCCCCGCACATGCAAATGTGTGGAATGCCAGCTGGTCAATGCGCTGATTCTCAGCATCCCGCAGGGTAGTAGAATCAGGGGAATGCATGACAGAGGTGTTAGATAGCCCTAGGATCGGGGCATCCACCTTGGGGGGGGGGGGGATGACCAACATTTAACCACCTCAGCAGGAAAGGGATACTTCCTACTTCTTTGGAACCCCGGGAAGTTTACTGGGGCATTCCCATTCCTTGAGCACAAGGTTATGGAAATGTGCCTGCTCTGGAAATTCCAAACGTGATTTTGCTGTATGGAAAAGCTCCCCTCTTTGCTTGGGAGCCTCAACAGGGAGAGAGATAGACAGAACCTCAAAAATCTGGGTCAATAATCTGTCAGTGTCATCCGGGGCCCAGGGGTCAGAGCCAGAATCGTCATGACCCCTTGGTCTCTCATCAGATGAGCCTGAATCAGAAAAGAGCTCCCCTTCATCAGACGGGGTATAGCCACACAGATTCCAAAACTCCTCAGTTCCCCTAGGGAAAACAGTAACATTAGGCATCAAATGCCGCTTCTTAGCAGGGGCCTTACGCCCTAAGGACTTCGCAATAATCTGTTATTGCGTAGCCAGTTATTACAGTAGCCAGTCTAGAAGACACATCAGGCTGAGAGTCCCCACTAGTATGCAACTCAGTAGGAGTGAGATTTAAGCTTGGGGGAGTAGGTGAAGTGAAACGAGGTGCAGCCACTGGCAGGCCAGATTGCAATGCAAGCACCTGCTCAGCACAGGGTACACAAACCCGTGCTTTGTCAGCGTCAGCATGAGGCTGCCCACACGCTACACACAGCCGGTCTTGTCCCAAAGGGACCCCGGTAACATTATCTTGAGATGCCTCCATATGGTGATTATAGCGGCGCTATACGCCGATAGGGAATAACTCTATATAGCAACCCTGGATGCCCCAATAACCCGCTAGGGACGTGGGAGTATAATTTTTACAAGGCCTACAAGTAATATACTAAAAGCAGGGCCGGGAGAAGCCAAGAAGGGTTCGTCCCGCCTGAAAGACATAAGCAGACTAGACCTTAAGTACATCGTAACAAAAGTGAAGCAGATAAAGCCGCCCACGAGGGCACTTACGGACCGCGGTAGGTAGGAGTCCGTCGCGCATAGGCCAACCAAGTCAGAAAAGATGGCGTCGGTATACCTCGAGGGGCGGGGCAGTAACAGCGATGACGCGGAATGCGCCAAAGACAGGCACCGCCCCCCCGAAGAGTGCGAAGCCAGAAGGTCAATTGCGCCTGAGGTAATGCCGCCGCCAAGCGCGGAACCAAGTCAGCGAGCGGCGGTGGTAAATTTAAAAGCAATAAAGACAAGTCAGCGCAGCGGCTGACACAAGAATAAAGACATGTGAAAGGTGAAAGCACAGACTGCATAACCTACATATTTATACACGTACCCCCCCCTTTTCCCCCGAAGACTATAAGGAGGATGAGGGAGGACGGCGGCCACTTAATTAGCGCCCACCGATAGACAGGGGCAAGGGGCAATAGTGCGGGACCATAAGCCTGAACCGCCTATCCTTTGGTGGGGGATTGCGGTGGAGCAGCGCTCCTAAGCACCTGACAGCGGTGCTGCCTACATTCACCCGACCAGCGCAGCCAAGGCTGGGAGGCATATTACAAGTGGAACGGGTGGGAATAGTCCTACAGGGCCGCAGGTTAATAACCCCGCTCACCTGCGAGTAGAGAGCCAATTTCTCGTCCTTCGCAGCCAGACTGCAGAGAAATTCTGGGGATTTGTGGGAGGTCCCTGGGTATTTGAGGGGCCGGGAGGAGCCTATTTTCGATGTCTCTGCAGTCCAGCGCCATCTGGCAGAGTATATCCCAACTGTAAGTATTAGATTCGGAGCAGGACGTACTGTATACTAAGAATAGTATGAACAGAAGACCAAGTAGCAGCCTTGCAAACTTGTTCAACAGAAGCCTGATGCTGAAAAACCCAAGATGCTCCAACAGCACGAGTAGAATGAGCAGTAACACGAAAAGGGGGAATCTTCCCCTTGGCAGAATAGGCGCCAACGGCCTGTCGAATCCATTTACTAATGGATGACTTGGCGGGCGCCAAACCTTTCCTGGGCCCGGAAGGCACCACGAAAAAGGCGTCTGTCTTACGAAAAGGAGAAGTAGCCATCAAATAATACTTCACACAGCGAACCACATCCAAAGAATGTAAGGTCCTCTCCTTGTCATTGCTAGGCTTAGGACACAAGGAAGGGAGAACTACATCCTGATTGAGGTGGAAGGCCGAAACCACCTTAGGAAGGAAATCTGGCTTGAAGCGGAAAACTACCTTGTCCAGGTGCCTCTCAAAGTAAGGAGCCTGAATGGACAAAGCCGCCAACTCAGAGACACGCCGAACAGAGGTAATAGCCACCAAAAAGGCAACCTTCTGAGTGAGCAGAGAAAGAGCAATATCATGCACCGGCTCAAAAGGAGGCCCCTGGAGAGCGGACAGAACCAAGTTTAAATCCCAAACCGGCAGCAAGGGCTTTCTAGGAGGCCGCACATGAGTAACCCCCTGGAAAAATGTCTTAACCAGGGGATGAAGAGCAAACGACCTTTGAAAGAAAACCGCCAGGGCAGAAACCTGCCCCTTCAAAGTACTAAGCTGGAACCCCGAGTCCAGACCATGTTGAAGAAACTCCAGAATTCTGGGAATAGAAAACACCCTACAAGGCAAGGCCCTAGCCTCGCACCAGTTAATAGAAGACCTCCAAGTCCTATAGTAGACGTTAGAGGACGATATCTTCCTAGCTCTAACAAATTGGGGTAGCGTAGCTAACCCTGGGTGATAAGATCCGGAAGAAGAGGCAGATAAAATTGATCTACTGCCAGCCGCACGACGTCTGCGAACCACACTCGTCTTGGCCACCTTGGAGCCACCAGAATTGCTGGTGCCCCTTCTAGAGTTAGCTTGCGCACCACCTTGCTCACCATGGAGAAGGGGGGGGTGGAACAGGTACAGAAACCCCAGTTCCCTCCAAGCCAGGGACATGGCATCCACTGCCAGGGCCAGAGAATCCGGAGACAGTGACACAAAGGCAGGAAGCTTGTGATTGTGACGTAAAGCAAAGAGTTCCACCTCCGGAGTCCCCCACTTGTGACAAAGGGACTGGAATACCTTGGAACTGAGAGACCATTCTCCTCGGCGAGAGGATCTCCTGTTCAGGGAGTCCACCTTCGTGTCCTCCACTCCCGGGATGCAAATGGCTGAGATGCATGGGACACTGCTCTCTGCCCAAACAAGGATCAGAGATACCTCCCTGAGGGCACTCCTGCTGCGAGTCCCTCCTTGGTGATTGATGTAAGCGACCGCCGTCCGATTTTCCGATCGGACTTGAACTGGCAATCCCTGCAAGAGAAGAGTCAAGCGAGACAGAACCAACCAAATGGTCCGCAGCTCCAAAACGTTGATGGGGGTATGAGCCTCCTGAGGCCCCCATAACCCCTGGAACTGATGTTCCCTCCAGAAGCCCCCCCCCAGCCCGACAGGCTGGCATCCGTGGTGACCGTTTCCCAACAAGGGGCCAGAAAGGATCTGCCCTTCAACAGATTGCTTGACACTAGCCACTACTGAAGGGACTGATGAGCCCGGGGAGACAGCAGACAAGACTGATCCAATGACAGCGGACACCTGTCCCAAGTCGCTAGAAGATTGAGCTGAAGCGTTCTCATGTGAAACTGGGCAAAAGGGACTGCCTCGAAGGAAGCCACCATCAAAGGTACCAATCTCATCCCTAGCCGGATAGAAGGGCGAGGATTGGATAGTAGAAGCCGAATTAAATCTTGGATCAGAAGAATCTTGGACTGAGGAAGGAACACCCTGGCCTGAAAGGCATCCAGAGTCATGCGCAGAAACGAAACCTCCCTGGACGGGGAGAGGGAGGACTTGGGATAGTTGATCACCCAGCCGAACCTCTCCAGCGTGGATACCACCACTCTGGTGTCTAGCTCCGCTTGGCCGAGAGAGGAAGCCAAAATGAGAAGGTCGTCCAGGTATGGTACAATGCGAATGCCCTGGACTCTGAGGGGGGCCATCACCCCTGCCAGTACCTTGGTGAACACCCTCGGAGCCGAGGTAAGCCCGAATGGAAGGGCACAAACTGAAAATGCTGATCTTCCACCACGAACCTGAGGAATCTCTGGTGTGCCGGGAAGATAGGTACATGCAGATACGCATCCTTGATGTCTGTGGACATCATGAAAAAATCCTCCCACTTGGGACTTGAAGGGGCATCCCAGGTAGCTTAACAGCGTAAATCCCTCTGGTCTTTGCAACTATATTAAAAATCACCATATGGAGGCTCCCTCACGCAGGGCCCGGCCTCAGCCAGCAGAGCGTCTCAGAGAAGCCGACCTCGAGGGGGGGGGGGCTTGCTGCGACGAGCACGCCGAGCGCCCGGCCCCGCCCACTCCTTAACTGCACCTGAGTAGAAACCGGCCCAGCTAACAACGGCCGCCAAAACACACCACATATACACACACCTTTTCCCCCAAATAAAGCCAAACAACCCACGGGAAAAAAGCCCCCCCCCCCCCCCCCAAGGGGCACAGAGGGACACGGTAGGGGGAGAATCCACACCAATAGGTGAAAGGGTAAGAGGGACGGGGCATCCCAAGCTGGGATCACCAACCCGGACACCGCCTACCCCTTTGTATGGGGTCTCACGGGGGAGCAAGCTCCCATATACACCACAGGTGCAGACTACCATTGACTGGACCTTCAGCCTAGGCTGGGAGGCATACTGCTATAGTTAAAATAAAAAAGGTTCAGGCAGCAATAGAAACAAACGGCCGGGGAATTACCCCGGTTACCTGCAAGGAGGAGCCATCTTCTGACTTGCTTCGCCAACTGCAGAGACGAAAGACTGGGGAATGGTGGGAGGTCCCAGGTATTTATGGACCGGGAGGGGTTCCTTTATTTCATGTCATCTCTGCAAGATCGCCCTCTACAGGACAGTTACCCAAGTGTCATGAATATTCGGAAGCGGGGTGTGTGACATACTGGGAATATATCATTTTTGTTCACCCAATGTTCCAGCGTGGCAGTGGATGCAACATTCCGCACAGAGGAGGCATCCCTGCTACATCTCTTGGTGCATCACGTCCAGTAAACCAATCAGGTTCTCCTTGCACGCAGGGATGCTGCTACTGTGCAGCATGCCCCACTCTCAGCCATACTGGATTGTGGGAGGGGAAAGTATTTTTACCAAATTTCAATCTTTGATCTTTAAAGCAGAACAAAACCTGGGAATTTGACTTTCCCAGGTCTTGTTCCATGCCCCTGGGGCATCCAGATTCGAGTGAAACCCCCCAGGAAGCCCCCCCAAAAAAAACCTCACCTCGCCTGGTGTGTGTAAGTCATTTGGCAAGCAGCTCTTCTTCAAATCAATGGACAATGGCTAGGGCGGAAGTGAGCGCACACAATGCTGCGGATGCGACAGGGCATGCTCCCCATTGTAAACAATGAGAGCCACCAGCCGATGGACAACGTCACCAACAGGCAGCTCTCATTGGATGAGAGCCTGCACATGCATGGCGAAGTGTGCTTTTCTGTACTTCCAGGGAGTTTCACACAGTGGGGCATCCCGATTCGAGGTACCCTGGAGAAAATCCGCTGCTAAGTTTTGTTCTGCTTTAACAATGCAGGGCATCACAAACCAGGGACCTTGCTCAATGGACGGAAATCTTTTAGGATTTCAGTTCTCTTTAAACGGCCAATCCAGCCAGGGGAGGGGGGGTTACATAAAGAAAATTCAGGTACCTGCCCCAGAATCCAGCGACGAAGGCCTGCCGATGCTCGCCGCCATCTTGATGTAGTCCAGGATGATTGCCACCTGCGCTCTGCCCTGCCCATTCATTTGAAAACAACAAAATGGCAGCGAGCAACGGCCGCTGGATTCTGGGGCCCTGCTACCCCCCGCCGTGCTTGAGTGCTAGGGGAGGTGGGGGGGAGGTGGGATTAAAAAGTGGGATTCCTGGGCTGAAGTGGCCCTTTGAGTGCTGGAAAAATACAATTCTGTGATTACTCACCTGTAGAATTGGTATTATGAGTATACAGTACGTCCTGCTCCAAATCTAATACTTACAGTTGGGATATACTCTGCCAGATGGCGCTGGTCTGCAGACACATCGAAAATAGGCTCCTCCCGGCCCCTCAAATACCCAGGGACCTCCCACAAATCCCCAGCATTGAAAAGCAGTTAATGAGAAGCCGGGAGAATTAAACAATCCAAACTATCAACTATAACAATGATAATCACCATACAGGGGATGAAAATACAAACCAATGGTGGATTGGAGCAGGACGTACCGTATACTCAAAATACCAATTCTACAGGTGAGTATTCACAGAATTGTATTATTCTTAGTATACAGTACGTCTTGCTCCAAATCTAATACTTACAATTGGGACATCCAATAGCAGTGTCCATAAAGTAGGGTGGGATCCCCAAGAAAAATCAGCAGCAGGCAGTTTAAACCACTGCCGCCTGCAGAACCTTTCGGCCAAAAACAGCATCAGCTGAGGCCCTAACATCAACCTTGTAAAACTTTGAAAAGGTATGAACAGAAAAAGTATCGGCCTAGCAAACTTGCTCAACAGAAGCCTGGTGCTGAAAAGCCCAAGAGGCACCAATAACAGGAGTGGAATGAGCAGTAAGGCGGAAGGGAGGATTCTTCCCCTTAACAGAGTAGGCCTGAATTACAGCCTGATGAATTCACTTGCTGATAGTAGACTTGGCAGGAGCCAAACCCTTCCTAGGACCAGAAGGGACCACAAAAAGAGCATCAGTTTTCCTGAAAGGTGCAGTAGCCACCATAGTACTTCAGACACCTAACCACATCCAAGAGTGCAAAACTCTTTCCTTAGCATTGCTAGGATTAGGGCACAAAAAAGGAAGAACAATATCCTGATTCAAATGAAAGGCAGACACTACGTTAGGCAGAAAGTCAGGTTTGAAACGAAACGCCACCTTGTCCTGGTGCCTCTCATAGTAGGGGGGCTGAATGGACAGCGCCGCCAACTCAGACACACGCCTGACAGAAGTGATAGCCACCAGAAACACAACCTTGAGCGTAAGAATGGCCAAGGCAGCATCCTGCACAGGTTCAAAGGGAGCACCCTGCAAGGCTGACAGAACCAAGTTCAAATCCCAAACAGGCACCATAGGTTTACGTGGGGGACGCACATGAGTGACCCCCTGGAAAAAAGTCCTGATCAGAGGGTGCTGAGCAAAAGACTTCTGGAAAAAAATAGCTAGGGCAGAAACCTGACCCTTCAGAGTACTGAGTTGGAGCCCCATCTCCAACCCATGCTGCAGGAACTCCAGAAACCTGGGAATAGAGAACACACGACAGGGAAGAGACCTAGACTCACACCAGTCAATGTAGGCACGCCAAACCCTGTAAAATGGAAGAGGAAGACTTCTTTCTAGCTTTAATCAAAGTATCCACAACTGAGGAAGACAGCCCCTTCTCCATCAAGATGGAGGTTTCAGCAGCCAAGCCGTCAAAGCCAGAGTTGTAAATTGGGATGGCGTAGTGAGCCCTGAGTGAGCAGATCCGGCACCAAGGGCAAAGCGTACTGATCTACTGCCAGCTGTAACACGTCTGCAAACCACACTCTTCTTGGCCACCTGGGGGCCACTAGAATTGCTGGCACCCCTTCCAGAGCAATCTTGCGCAGAACCCTGCCCAGCAGGGGAATTTGGGGGAAGACATACAGGAACTGAAAGTCCTTCCATGACATTGCTAGCGCATCTGAGGTCGGGCCAGAGGATCCCTGGACAGAGAGACAAAAGCTGGAAGCTTGTGATTGTGGCGGGACGCAAACAGATCCACATCTGGTTCGCCCCAACGGTGACACAGAGATTGAAACACCCTGCTGCATAGGGACCATTCTCCCTGGCGAGAGGTCCCCCTGCTCAGATTGTCCGCCAAGGGATTTTCCACCCCCGGGATGTACACAGCTGAAATGCAGCGGACATTGGCCTCCGCCCAAGTCAGGATCAGAGACGCTTCCTGGAGGGCCCCCTTGCTCCGGGTCCCTCCCTGATGATTGATGTAGGCAACTGCCGTCTGGTTGTCCGAGCGCACCTTAACAGGCAGGCCCCGAAGCTGAGTAGTCAAGCGAGCCAGAACTAACCTGATCGCCCGCAGCTCCAAGACATTGATAGGTGTGTGGGCCTCCTGAGGGCCCCACCTCCCCTGGAACCGCAGGGACTTCCAGAACCCCCCCAACCTGACAGACTGGCATCCATGGTGACCATCTCCCAGGAAGGGGCAAGAAAGGATCTGCCCCCCAACAGGTTCCTTGAGTCCATCCACCACAAGAGGGACCCCCTGACCAGGGGGGAAAGCACACAGACCCTGTCCAGGGATGCTGGATCCTTGTCCCATACTAACAATAGGTGAAGTTGCAGAGGCCTCAAGTGAAACTGAGCATAAGGGACCGCTTCGAAGCACGCCACCATCAGGCCCACCAGCTGCATCCCCTGCCTGATGGAGGGATGGGGACAAGCTAGGAGGGACTGAGCCTGTGCAATCAGACTGTCCACCTTCTGCTGAGGAAGGAAGATCTTTGCCTGAACTGTATCCAGAATCATTGCTAGGAATGGAGTTACCAAGGAAGGGGACAGTAAGGACTTGGGGTGGTTGATCACCCATCCAAATGACTCCAGAGTGGACACCACCAGCTGAGTATCCAACTCTGCCCGATGTAGAGGCTGGGAGGTGATGAGGATGTCGTCCAGATAGGGAAGCACGTGGACGCCTTGACATCTGAGCAGAGACATCACCTTGGTGAACACCCTGGGCGCTGAAGTGAGGCCGAAGGGCAAGGCCACAAACTGGTAGTGTTGATCCATCAGAGCGAACCTGAGGAACCTTTGATGACCTGGGAACACAGGAATATGAAGGTAAGCGTCTTTGATGTCCACAGAAGTCATGAAATCCCCTTGGCGCAGGGAATTGATGGCAGAGTCTCCATGCGAAAGCGCCTGCCCCTAACAAACTTGTTGAGGATCTTTAAGTCCAGGATGGGCCTGACAGAACCATCCTTTTTGGGTACTGTGAATAGGTTGGAATAAAAGCCCTTGCCTTTTTCTCTTAAAGGGACCTGGCAGATGACCCCCAGCTCCAGGAGGCCTTGCACTAGCTTCTGAGCTGACATAGGGTCCTGAGGAATCCGGGATCTGATGAATCTTGAAGGGGGATCGGCAGCAAACTCCAACTTGTAACCGGAGGACACTACCTCCTGAATCCACCGGTCTGAGACATGAAGCCTCCAGACGTGAGCAAAGTGCTGCAGCCGTCCCCCCCACCCGGATGGGTGAGGGCGCCCCATCATGCCTGAGGGGGCTTGGGAGAGGATTTAGCTTTGGGACCCCAGGAGGAGCCAGGACGTCCACGTCCTCTGCCTCTAGCCCAGAAATCTCCCCGGGCCCCAGGGAAAGAAACCCCCCTTCCCTGTCTTGCACCACGGAAAGGGGAGGAGAAGGAACCCTGACCCCGAAAGGGCCGAGATTGCCGCCTGCGCTGGGGCAACCTTCCCCCCTTAGCAAAAAGGTCCAGGCGGTCCCCAAACAGGCGCAGTCCTTTAAAGGGAAACCCAGTGATGGCCTTCTTGGCAGCGTTGTCAGCAGCCCACTGGCGCAGCCAAACCGAGCGGCGTATAGCCACCACGAGAGCAGAAGTTCTGGCACACATTCTGATGGTGTCATCCAATGCTGATAGGACAAAATTTACAAAAACATCACAACTGGAGAGTGCATAAAACACCTCACAAGGCAAATCATCAGGGGCACTATCAAGCATATTCCTGATAAGGGTTCTAGTGGCCACAGCAGTAATGGCAGAGGCACAGACCGGGCAGAGCGCCGGCCCCGCACATGCAAAGGCGTGGGATGCCAGCTGATCAATACGCCGGTCTTCAGAATCCCGCAGGGTAGTAGAATCAGGGGAATGCATGACAGAGGTGTTAAAAAGCCCTAGGATCGGGGCATCCACCTGGGGGGGGGGATGACCAACATTTAACCACCTCAGCAGGAAAGGGATACTTCCTATCCCAACTTTTTTGGAACCCCGGGAAGTTTACTGGGACACTCCCATTCCTTGAGCACAAGGTTATGGAAATGTGCCTGCTCTGGAAATTCCAGACGTGATTTTGCTGTATGAAAAAGCTCCCCTCTTTGCCTGGGAGCCTCAACAGGGAGAAAGATAGACAGAACCTCAAAAATCTGGGTCAATAATCTGTCAGTGTCATCCGGGGCCCAGGGGTCAGAGCCAGAATCGTCATGACCCCTTGGTCTCTCATCAGATGAGCCTTAATCAGAAAAGAGCTCCCCTTCATCAGACGGGGTATAGCCACACAGATTCCAAAACTCCTCAGTTCCCCTAGGGAAAACAGTAACATTAGGCATCAAATGCCGCTTCTTAGCAGGGGCCTTACGCCCTAAGGACTTCGCAATAATCTGTTATTGCGTAGCCAGTTATTACAGTAGCCAGTCTAGAAGACACATCAGGCTGAGAGTCCCCACTAGTATGCAACTCAGTAGGAGTGAGGTTTAAGCTTGGGGGAGTAGGTGAAGTGAAACGAGGTGCAGCCACTGGCAGGCCAGATTGAAATGCAAGCACCTGCTCAGCACAGGGTACACAGACCCGCGCCTTGTCAGCGTCAGCATGAGGCTGCCCACACGCTACACACAGCCGGTCTTGTCCCAAAGGGACCCCGGTCACATTATCCTGGGATGCCTCCATATGGTGATTATAGCGCCACTATACGCCGATAGGGAATAACGCTATATAGCAACCCTGGATGCCCCAATAACCCGCTAGGGAAGTGGGAGTATAATATTTACAAGGCCTATAAGTTATATATTAAAAACAGGGCCGGGAGAAGCTAGGAAGGGTTCGTCCCGCCTGAAAGACATAATCAGACAAGACCTTAAGTACATCGTAACCAAAGTGAAGGAAATAAAGCCACAGACCGCGGTAGGTAGGAGTCCATCGCGCATAGGCCAACCAAGCAGGAAAGATGGCGTCGGTATATCTCGAGGGGCGGGCCAGTAACAGCGATGACGCGGAACGCGCCAAAGACAGGCCCCGCCCCCCCGAAGAGCGCGAAGCCAGTACGGCAAGCAACCAATGATGGCGCACCAGCGCCTGAGGTAATGCCGCCGCCAAGCGCGGAGCCAAGTCAGCGCGCGGCGGCAAATTTAAAATGCAGTAAAGACAAGTCAGCGCAGCGGCTGACACAAGAATAAAGGCATGTGAAAAGACAGTGTAAAAAACACAGAATGCATAACATACCTATCAATACACATACACCCCCCCCCTCTTTTCCCCCGAAGACTACAAAGAGGATGAGGGAGGACGGCGGCCACTTAAATAGGGCCCACCGATAGGTAGGGGCAAGGGGCAATAGTGCGGGAGGGGCATCCCATAGAGGCCACCCTAAGCCTGAACCGCCTATCCTTTGGTGGAGGATTGCGGTGGAGCAGCGCTCCTAAGCACCTGACAGCGGTGCTGCCTACCCTCACCCGACCAGCGAAGCCAAGGCTGGGAGGCATATTACTAGTGGAACGGGTGGGAATAGTCCTACGGGGCCGCAGGCTAATAGCCCCACTCACCTGCGAGTAGAGAGCCAATTTCTCGTCCTTCGCAGCCAGACTGCAGAGAAATTCTGGGGATTTGTGGAAGGTCCCTGGGTATTTGAGGGGCCGGGAGGAGCCTATTTTCGATGTCTCTGCAGTCTAGCGCCATCTGGCGGAGTATATCCCAACTGTAAGTATTAAAGTGGACCAACACCGAGAGGTGATCGGCCCGGAAATCTATAAGATTCCCGGGCCGATCACCTCCCACCCCGCGGGACATCCGAGATCGGGATGTCCCACGGGGTGAAACCCCCCCAGACACCCCAAATCGCTTACCTGATCTTCCCCTCCCTCGCGCCCCTGTAGACGTGCGCGCGCCCGCGCCGGCCGTCTGCGAATGGCCGGCGGGGGCGCGCGCCGAAAGTGACGCGAGGGAGGCGGCGGCAGCCGCTTGGTCGTTCCTGATCCCCGCCTGGACGTTGGCGGGGATTGGACCGTCCAGTCACGTGGCAGCGGGGACAGGTAAGATTTTGGGGCTTTCTGGGGGGTTTCACACAGAAGTGGACCAAAACCCAGGATAGTCAAAATCCTGGGTGTTGGTCCACTTTAAATTTGGAGCAGGACGTACTGTATACTAAGAATATGTTTGTAAAATTCTGTATATAGGATAAATAGCAGAAAAGATTAACCTGTAACTGTAAAACTCTAAAAAGATAAAAAAACACTGACTGTATAAAATAATTAATGTCACATAACCATGTTGCACATAGTAAAGAATACATACTTTTTATTACAGATTAATATGGGCAACATGCTTTTCTTCAAGTCTTTATAAGCTAAACTCCAGTCAACACAAGGTAAAGCAGGGTGTTATTGTATTGTTCTCTCTTTACTGTCTGAGACCCAATCGGGTACATTTAGCTTCACTTCTTGCCTGCAGTGCCCAGGCAAAGGTGATGAAGGGGAACAAAATCCAAAATATAGCTGCGCCAAACCTCTGGATCACGATTAAGGGGTCAATTCAGAGGCAGGTGAGAATTCTCATTTTTAGGCGAGAAAACTGTCATGGACTTTACACCTTACCAGGTGTAAATTTTCACCTGGCTTTGAATCAGCCCCAATGTGGACATTGAAAGTGAATAGAAATTTTCTCTCCTAAAAATAGAGTGAGAATTCTTGCCAGGCTCTGAATCCACAGTCACCTAGGTCCTTGATCCCATGGCGTATGCACTGCTCTACAGTGGCACCTTAACCATTTCACTGTCTCACAGATTTGAAGTGGACCAACCACCCATTGCCCTGGAATCTAAAAGATGCCCAGCTGTCTGAACCCACAAGATCGGCCAGGATTCGCTCACCTTTCTGGGGCTCCCACAACACTGGCTGGGTATGAGAGCACGCTGCTGTCCGCAAGGAGACTGGGAATGAGGCCTGCACTAAAAGGGTTTTGAAATCAATGATTGGATAAGAGCCTGTGCATGCACCACAAGAATGGGGCAAGGTAATCTTTGGGGGCAATTTGCTGGGGTTGGTATACCAGGATAGTGAAAGTCTGCCAATGCAAGAGTCCAGGGAGCAGGAATTTAGCATGGTACTGCAGCCAAGCCACTGTAAAATGCATCATCCACATAGTGTGCAGAGCCGCCAGTAAGCCGATTAGGAGCGGCACATGTGATGTGGGATCGAGGGATATGGCAAAGTTGGGGCATTCCAAATTAGGATGCCCTGGAAGGGTGTTATATTTTGATTTTCAAAATAAAAAAAAAAAGACTTTAGTTTCTAACATCACACAGGCTCAATCTCACGGTTGTGCAGCCTAATTCTCCATTGTTTTGCGGTCAGTTCTGCTCCCAACAGCATGCTCCGGTGCATGGTGCAGCTCATAAAGCAGCCACATGGTGCACCACTACTTGCAATCAACAATGATTAGATGCCATGAGGACCATCAGCAGAAAAATAAGTTTTGTGATTACTCACCTTTAAAAACGGATATTGTAAGTGTGACATACACTCCGCTTCAATACTTCTTGACAGTTGGGTTATTCTCCAGTAGAGGGCGAACTTCTGCAGAGATGAATGCAAAAAAAAAAGCCCCTCCCGGTCCATAACTACCTGGGACCTCCCACCAATTCCCCAGTGTAAGATAGCAGTAAAGGGTCCAGGAAGAACCAAATATAACAATACTAACAAAAAACAATGGTTCACCATATAAAGGATCCAGAATACCAAACAGGGTGGGTGAAGCGGAGTGTATGTCACACTTACAATATCCGTTTTAAAGGTGAGTAATCACAAAACGGTATTATTCCAAGTGTGACATACACTCCGCTTCAATACTTCTTGACAGTTGGGACATCCAATAGCAGTGTCCGTCAAGGGTGGGAACCATAAACAGTAAAGAATGCACCAACTCAAAACCCTGCAGCTAGAAGAACCTTGCGGCCAAAAACAGCATCCGCTGAAGCCCGCACATCAACCTTGTAAAACTTGGAAAAAGCATGAACAGAAGACCAAGTAGCAGCCTTACAAACTTGTTCAACAGAAGCCTGGTGCTGAAAAGCCCAGGATGCACCCACAGCACAAGTAGAGTGCGCAGTGACCCTAAAAGGGGGAGTCCTCCCCTTAGCAGAATAGGCCCCAACAATGGCCTGACGAATCCATTTGCTAATCGTAGACTTAGCAGGTGCCAAACCTTTCCTGGGCCCGCAGGGCACCACGAAAAAAGCGTCCGTCTTGCGGAAGGAAGAAGTAGTCACCAAATAGTACTTCACACAGCGAACAACATCCAAATTGTGCAAAACCCTCTCCTCGTCATTGTTAGGCTTAGGACACAAGGAAGGGAGAACAATATCCTGATTGAGGTGGACAGCAGACACCACCTTAGGAAGGAAATCCGGTTTAAAACGAAAAACCGCCTTATCCTGGTGTCTCTCAAAGTAAGGGGCCTGAACCGACAGAGCCGCCAACTCAGAGACACGCCGAACCGAGGTAATAGCCACCAAGAAGGCAACCTTCTGAGTGAGAACCGAAAGCGCAATATCATGTAGCGGCTCAAAAGGAGTACCCTGCAGAGACGAAAGAACCAAATTCAAATCCCAAACAGGAACTACAGCCTTCCGAGGGGGCCGCACATGCGCCACCCCTTGGAAAAAGGTCTTAACCAGCAGGTGTAAAGCAAAAGACCTCTGGAAGAAAACAGACAGAGCAGAAACCTGTCCTTTCAAAGTACTAAGCTGGAACCCAAGGTCCAGATTATGCTTTAGAAACTCCCAAATCCTGGGTACAGAAAAAAACCTGCAAGGCAAGGCCCTAGCCTCACACCAATCAATATAGGACCTCCAAGTCCTAAAGTAAATGCCAGAAGAGGACCGCTTCCTAGCCCTAATCAGGGTCTGAACAACAGCCTCAGACAAACCTTCCTCTTTCAAGATGAAGGTTTCAGCAGCCAAGCCGTCAACGCCAGCGTTTGTAAATTGGGGTAAAGTAGATGACCCTGAGATAGCAGGTCCGGCATCAAGGGAAGCCGGTACTGGTCTACGGCCATCCTTACGACGTCTGCGTACCAAACCCTTCTTGGCCACCTTGGAGCCACCAGAATCGCTGGTGCTACTTCTAGAACCACTTTGCGAACTACCCTGCCCAGCATGGAGACAGGTGGAAACAGGTACAGAAAACCCAGGTCCTTCCACGCCAGAGACAAGGCATCCACTGCCAAGGCCAGGGGATCCTGAGAAAGGAGACACAAATGCCGGAAGTTTGTGATTGTGCCTCGAGGCAAAGAGATCCACCTTCGGAGTCCCCCACTTGTGGCAAAGATCCAGAAAGACCTCGGGGTTGAGAGACCACTCTCCGTGGCGAGAGGACCCCCTGCTCAGGGAATCCGCCTCCGTATTCTCCATCCACAGAATGTAGTCTGCCGAAAGGCAAGGAACATTGCTCTCCGCCCAGCGCAGGATCAGAGAGACTTCCCTGAGGGCACTCCTGCTGCGAGTCCCTCCTTGGTGATTTATGTAAGCCACTGCCGTTCGGTTGTCCGAACGCAACTGAACCGGAAGACCCCGTAACTGTGGGGTCAACCTAGCCAGAACCAGACGAATGGCTCTGAGCTCCAATACATTGATGGGGGTGTGAGCCTCCTGGGGACCTCACACCCCGCTGAACTGAGGACTCTTCCAATAACCTCCCCAGCCTGACAGGCTGGCATCCGTGGTAACCGTCTCCCAACAAGGGACCAGAAAGGATCTGCCCTTCACCAGATTGTTCGAGTCCAGCCACCACCGAAATGACTGCCGAACCCTGGGAGACCTCTTGAAAGGTTGATCCAATGACTGTGGGCTCCTGTCCCAATACGTCAATAGGAGAAGTTGAAGAGATCTCATGTGAAATTGTGCAAACGGCACCACCTCGAAGGACACCATCAGACCCACCAGTTTCATCCCCTGTCGGATAGAGGGACAAGGACTGGCAAGAAGAAGACGGATCAGGTCCTGAATCCCCTGCACCTTGGTCTGGGGCAGAAACACTCTGGCCCGACTGGTATCCAGATTCATGCCCAGAAATGAAATCACTCGAGACGGGGAGAGAGAAGACTTGGTGCGGTTGATCACCCACCCGAACCTCTCCAGGGTCGACACCACCTGGTGGGTGTCCAGTTCTGCCTGCTGAAGGGAAGAAGCTGAAATCAACAGGTCGTCCAGATCTGAGCAGAGCCATTACGCCCACCAAAACCTTGGTGAAGACCCTCGGTGCCAAGGTCAGACCGAAGGGAAGAGCTACGAATTGATCATGTTGATCCCCCACCGCAAACCGGAGGAATCTCTGATGTGCCTGAAAAATCGTAACATGCAGATACGCATCCTTGATGTCTATGGATGTCATAAAATCCCCTTGGCGAAGGGAATTGATAGCCGAGCGCAGAGTCTCCATGCGGAACTTTTTGGCTCTGATAAACCTGTTGAGAACCTTGAGATCTAGAATGGGTCTCACCGAACCCTCCTTTTTGGGAACCGTGAAAAGGTTGGAATAGTAACCCCTGCCTCTTTCCAACGGAGGCACCGGGCATATAACCCCCATGTCCAGAAGGCTTTTAACTGCCAACAGAAGCCCCTGTGCAGCCTGAGGGTCCAAGGGCACCCGAGACCTTAAGAATCTTGGGGGCGGCCAGTACTCGAACTCCAGTTTGTACCCAGAGGAGACCACTTCCAAGATCCAATTGTCTGTGACCTCCCGGGCCCAGACCCGGAAGAAGAGCTGCAGCTGTCCCCCCACCCTTACGGGTGAAGGCGCCCCTTCATTGCCGAGCCGGTTTAACGGCAGGCTTGGGCTTGGAACCCCAGGCAGCCGCGGGACGTGTCCGACCTCTGCCTCTGTTCCAGGACGAGCCCCTGACTCCCGAGAAGGCCAGACCCCTAGACGCTCTGGCCCCTCGAAAGGAAGGAGTGAACGAGCCCGCCCCCCGAAAGGGACGGCGCCGCTTCCTCCGCTGAGGTAACTTACCGCCTTTAGCAACAGCAATTTATCTCCAAACAGCCGCGCACCCAAGAAGGGGAGAGCTGTGAGTGACTTCTTGGCTCCAACGTCCGCTGTCCACTGACGGAGCCAGACCAGTCTGCGCATGGCCACAAGTAAGGCTGACGTCCTACTACACACGACAATGGAGTCTTCCATCGCAGCCATGACAAAATCCATGAACAATTCGCACTTCTTAAGTATAGCAAACTCAGCGCCAGCTGGATCCAACTGAGCGTTATTCAGCCAGTCCCTGAAAAGAGACCTGGTAGCAAGCGACACCAGGGCAGATACACTAACAGGCCGCAGGGCCGAGCCCACGTTGGCAAATGCGTGGCAAGCCATCTGATCAAGGCGCTTGTCCTCGCCATCCTTAAGGGAGGAGGCGTCAGGGGTGTTCAGTACAGAAGAGTTGACCTCGGGAGGAGAAGACCGGCGCTTGACCGCCTCCACCGGAAAGGGATACTTCTTATCCCATCCCCGAGGCACACCAGGAAGCCGACTGGGCCTCTCCCATTCCCTAGCATCAGCGCATCAAAATGACCCTGGGTAGGGAATTCCAGACGGGGCTTGTAGGCTCCAAAAAAATTCCCCCTTCTTAAGAGGGGGAGCCTCAGGTGGATCAATATCCAACACCTCCAATAAATGTGACAAAACAGTGGCCGTATCAACGGCATCCCCCAGCGCCTGCCCGACATTGGAATTCCCAGACTGGCCATAGTCAGCCTCTGACTCCTGATACAATTCCCCCTCCTCTAGCGGGGAATAATCGGACAATTCAGCTGACTCATAGTCAGTGTCCCACAAGGGCTGGGCCGACGACAACTGTCTCTTTTTAGCCTGGGGCTTCTTGCCCACCGTGCTAGCAATCATTTTCTCTATGCTGGCCAACCTAGCCCAAACATGAGAAAGCGACTCCCCACTAGTACCAATGTCACTTGGGGTACGGATCAGGTGGGGAGGGGAAGGCGATGAAGCAGGAGGAGCCGATCCAGAAGGCTGGGTACCAGACTGCCGCATTATGGCCTTTTGTGCGCATGGTATACAGATCAGCACATTCTACCCGTAAGGGATACCTCGCACCCCACACATGGCCCGGATTGTCCCAAAGGAATCCTGGGCCTGGTATCCTGCAGAGCCTGCATATGGTGAATTTTTGTGGTCAGTCGCAAGACCGTAGGGGATTACGCATAAGCAACCTGGGATGCCCCTTAAAAGTCCCGGTGGGAGGATTTTTGGGTGGACAATTTTTATATCTAGGGACCCCAGGACCAGGAGGGACCCCTTAAAATGCACGTATACAGGGACACATGTAACACACAAAATAAGCCACATAAGAGCAGAGCATAGTAAAAAATGCCCTAGCATTTGATCCTACAGTCACACAACAGAAATATACATATACAGGTATATATCTATATATAAATATTACATATATACCACCGAGCAGCCATACAGCCCAAATAAAATGCATATACTATGTATAGACACCCATAATTATACATATATCTTATATGGATAGATAGATAGATAGATAGATAGATAGATAGATAGATAGATAGATATAAGACAATTCTGTGAAGTACTCACCTGTAGAATTGGTATTACACACATACAGCATGTCCTGCTCCAGATGTAGTAATAACATGTGTGTAATCCTCCGCCTCCGGCGCCGTGCACTGCAGACATGTAGAAAACAAGCTCCTCCTGGCCCTACATATACCGAGGGACCTCCCACAAATCCCCAGCATTGAAAAGCAGTGAGAAGGAGAAGCCAGGAGAAAACCAACCACCCAGAGACTGGCAATAATATCAAAGATAATAACCACCATACAGGGGATCCAGAACAACGTGAAACCAGGGTGGGGTGGAGCAGGACGTGCTGTATGCGTATAATACCAATTCTACAGGTGAGTACTTCACAGAATTGTATTATTCTAAGCATACAGCACGTCCTGCTCCAGATGTAGTAATAACATGTGGGACATCCAATAGCAGTGTCCATAAAGTAGGGTGGGATCCCCATGAGAAAAGGCACAGCCAACAGTAATAGCGCTGTCACCCGCAACCTTGCTACCAGGAGCAACGTGAGCAAATGCTCTAACTCAAACTTATGAAACCTTACAAGGCTGAGAAAAACACAAGCAGCGAACTAGTCAGCTTGCTCAACAGAACCGAGTGCTGAGAGGCCCGAGCCAAGCACAAGTAGAAAGAGAACAAAAAACCAAGAGAGAAGAATGAATCTCCCCTAAACGAGTAGGCCGGGTTAACGCCTAACCATGCTACTACAAAGAAAGGGTAGCCATGGCAACATTAGAACCCTCCCCGTCGGGGAATATGAACCCTGGTCTCAGGTGAGACCGGTGGGAATACTGAAAAACAACGCTAACAAGGCTCAGCAAGAGCCGAAACGTTTATTTTAGGCTCAGAAGGACAAACCAACCGAGCAAGACCAATCCAAAGGGCTCCTACACCCATGAAAGCAATCAAATCCTGTTACATAAGGATGGAGACGCCTATAAGCCCCAAGGGGCATAATCCCAACCAGGGACAGGGAAGACCAGGAATCTCCAACGCCTGTAGAGGGATACAGATCCCTTAAGCTCAGAGTAAGCAAGACACTAGCCCAGAGGCCGGAGGGTCTGGAATAAAGGAGAATAAAAACTCCGCCTGGATCCAAACTCTGTGTAAGGCGGAACACCCTCACCTAATGGTGTACAGATATATAAACATAATATATATGACTAGGACCGCTAACAGAGCCATCCCCTATGGCACTCTTCTGACGGAAGCAACCACCCCAGAAGAAGGATGTGAGGGAAGGAACAGCTCAGACAAGAACCTGAATAAGACCCAAGGAACCCTTAGCCGGGCATCAGGATAAGTAACCCCCCCAAAAGGGAGCTTGGAAAGTCCCTGGGGAATGCACCTGAGCAACCCATGAGGAATGCTCCACACAGAAGATTGAACTAGACTTCTACAGTAGGCGAACAGGGCGAGCCCTGACAATCCTCAGAGAACTGAGTTGGGGAGCCAACTCAACCGTGCTGTAATAACTCTAGGACCCAGGGATCAGGCAACATCCCGCAGGAGAGAGAGCCAGTCCCAGCAAGGCAAACTAGAACGACATCTCCCAACATAGCAGGCAGAGAAGGGAGAAGAAGAAGAAGAGGAGGGAGCTAGGCCTAGTCCTCCAATAGAGAAAAGACATCCCGAAATAAGCATCTCCAATGGGGTGAAGAGCAAACCATCCAATCCTAAAAAGGCCTGTAGATAGGGGCGGCGTAGTAAGGAGCCTGAAGAGGCAGAACAGCCCTCGTGAGAGGGCATACAGTACGACTGTCTTCAGCAGAATCAGCGAACCACGCCCCACTGGGCCACCCAGGGCCCCCAGCGTAACTGTTCACCCTTGCTACAGTAAACTTAGTGCAAAACCCCACCTAGCAGGGTGAAAAAAAGGTTAAGACCTATAGAGTATAATGTCTTGACAACAAGCAATACTAGGCCCCCATGACCAGGCTAGCGAGGTTTGGGACAATAACCCAGGACAGAGTTCCTGTAATAGGAACGGGGCCCCAACAGGGCCACACCAGTAGGGGCTCAGTGAGACACTAGAATAGACCCTCCTAGCACAGTAGGACAGCTAGATCAGCTTAGATCAGAACCAGACCCTTCCTGAAGGGTCAACCTGTTCCGAGACCTTCACAGGTAAAAAAGGACAGGCCACTGCCGTCAGACTGACCGAGAGTCCCCAAAGAGACAAGTCCTGAAGAGGAGTAGTCCAGCAATTTAGAGCCCGCCAAGGCTCAATATGATAACCGATAAACAGTATGAAAACGGAACCCCAAAAAGGGGACCCCCTTAGGAGCCACGGGGGATTTCAGAAGAAGTAAAGACCCCCTAGAAAACCTGCCAGACTAGGTCCCCGTGGTGACCATTTACAGGGAAGGCAAAAAGGAAGGGATGGTCCCTGACACCTTCCTTGAATTTACCAACTCCAAAAAAGGAACCCCCGTGACCAGGGGAAGCATACTGACCTAGTTCCAGGGGTGTTGGAACCCCGACCAGGATAGGTAACCGAAGGTGTCACAGGCCCCAAAGGCCTCTGAGAGTAAAGGACAGCATCTGGACCGCAACCAACAGGCCCACCAGCTGCAAGGTGAAGGTAGCGTGACAAACCGGAGGGCAATGCCCCCACCATACTAAGGCCACACATAGCCGAAGGGAAGGTTTAACGTAAACCCAACTGAAAACCACCCTGTAGGGGGATACCGAACCGGGGTACACTAAGTAAGAGGTGTGCCTGAGCACCAATCCAAGGGACTCCCAACACGGCCTGACGCAAAATTGGAAAAGAATGACAAGTGGAACCTAGCGCGGACGTCACAGGGGCACGTCCAAGACCACACTCCCATACTCGCCTTGGTGAACAGGAGAGGGACCCAAGACCCCAATCCGCAGAGTTGGTCCTGCAATACTGTCTGGAAATAGCCTAGGTGTCCCGAAGGCACAGGGGACTAAGAAGGAATATAGATCCTCACAGGCATCAAGAGGTCCACTTGGACAAGAGCTCCTGTGGCCCAACAGGTAAATACCATGTAGGAGCTGCCTGTGAAAAGGTAAATGCTAGGTCCAGAATGCCCGCCCGGGTCAGACTGCTTCATCCCAGAGGGAAAAGGTATGTGGATACAATCACAAATCAAGGGCCAACCTGTAAGAGAGCCCAGACCCTGCACGCCGAACTCGGCCTACCTCAACTCCCGAAGGGAAAGCAGGGACTAGAAGAACCCTGACAACCTCAGAAAGGAACCGACCAGCAAACTCCATTCTGCATCCAGGGAGACTATCTCCGGTAACAACCTTAATGGAGCATGGTGCCCTGCGATAGGAGCCAAGTGCTGCGGCAGCCCCCTCGCCCAATAGGGCGAGGGCTACCCTTCATGCTTGCATGGTTTTGGCAGATTTGGACTTCGCCCTGCCGGAGGTCCCAGGGCGTTGCATGCCCCCCCTGGGGCGGGCCTCCACTCCAAAAAGTTGGAAGCACACTTCTGGTTCTCGCTTGACACTAACGTAGGGAGGGGGAGGGGTATCCCTGCCCCTAGGCTGCCGGGACGGCCTTCTGCACGAGGGTGCCTTACCCTTTCTTCCAAAAAGGTCCAACCGGGCCCCGAATAAGCATCGTCCTCTAAAAGGAAGACCAGTAAGAGCCTTTTTTGTATCATTGTCAGCCCCCCACTGTCGCAGCCAACGCAGGCGGCGAATAGCCACCACAAGAACCGAGGTTCTAGCACACATTTTAATGGTTTCGTCCATCGCTGAGAGAATAAACCTCACAAAAACATCACAATCAGACAGTGCATTAAAGACCTCCCAAGGGAGATCCTCCGGCTGTTGGTCAAGTATCTTCCTAAGAAGGGTCCTGGCGTCCACTGCAGTGACGGCCGCAGCACAGACCGGGCGCAGAGCCGTCCCTGCACACGAAAAGGCGTGGGAAGCCAATCTGTCAATGCGCCGGTCCTCAGCATCCCGAAGGGTACGATGAGTGGAAGCTGCCATGAAGGGAGGGTTAGCAACCCCGATAATAGGTGCATCCACCTCGGGAGGTACTGACCATTGATCAACCAAATCAGGGGGAAAAGGGTACTTCCAGTCCCAGACCCCCGGAACCCCTGTAAGTTTACAAGGTGATTCCCATTCCTTAGATATAAGAGTCTGGAAATGATCCTGTTCCAGAAATTCCAGGCGCGGCGTCGCCGTGTGGAAACTCTCCCTCTTGGGCTTGGGAGACTCTCCCGGAGGAGAGATGGACAGTGCTTCAAAGATCTTTATAAGCAACTCATCAGTGTCACACAGGCCCCAAGAACCTGGGCCAAAACTGTCACGGCTCCAAGACATCTCATCTGAGGAACTGGAACCTGAGAACAGCTCACCTTCATAAGAAGGATCAAGGTCCTGCATAGCAGCAGACTCCTCAGTTTCAGTGGGACACCTAGAACCAGGGGGTGTCAGGGACCGTTTCTTTCCAGCGCCCAAGCGCTCTGCCAAACCAGACATCACCTGCTCCGCCGTAGGTAACCTGCACGGCACCACCTGCTGGTTATCCCCGCTCGAGTGCGACTCATCTGGAGTTAAATCTAAGCACTGGGAAACAGGAGTATTGAAGCGAGGTGCAGCTACTGGTAAATCTGATTGCAGGGCCAGCACTCGTTCAGCACACGGTCCGCAGACCCGTGCTCTGTCAGCATCAGCGTGGGGTTGTCCACACATGGTACACAGCCGGTCTTGTCCCCTCGGGACCCCAGACACATAGATTAATCACCATATGGAGGCATCTCAGAACTAAGTAATATGCCAGTAGGGATTTATGCTATAAGCAACCCTGGATGCCCCAAGACCCGCTAGGGATGTGGGAGAATTTAGGAATAAACCAGCTAAGATATATATATCATGTAGACCAAAAACTGTAATTGGATAAGCACAGCCCAATATGGTTGTAATTAATCAAAGGAAAAGGGAGTGCCTGAAGTATTGGTGCTTGTAAAGCTCAATCAAATACAAGACAAAATAGGGGTCACTCTGGTATGCCCCATACATGCACCAAATACCATCCGCACTCACCCTAAGTAGTACAAACCAATAAATTCTAAAAGTTATCTCTAGTTTATTAAATTCAAACAATAGATCAACAAGGACCAAATGGACATCACATGGTTAAAAAACATGTACACAAAACAGATAAAAAAGGGAGAGGGTGGGGGGAACTCTAGGCAGGCAATTGTAAATGTTCAATAATCTTATTTGACCTATACACAATCATGTATCAAGAGTATAGGGATATATATCTGTATGGTATTAGACACTTAGCCAGTCAGTGGGAGATCAGAGAATACACCAAAACACCTTGTATAGCATGAAAAATAAGAAGCCTATGTGTACTGTGACTAAAAAGAAAATACATGCAGTGTAAGGAAAGAAGTGCCCAGAGAATACTGTGCAAAGAGTCTGTGTTACAGTGTATGTGCTAGATATACAAATAATAATAATATAATTTAGTACAAATTAATTAATCGATTATTTATGCTTGGTGATTGGCTAGCTATTTATTTATTTTATTCATTTATTTATCCATTAATATTGTTAATTGATTATATTTGTTGATATGTTTTGGTGGTTGGTTAGTTATTCATTTATTAATATTGTTTATATATTTTACACTTAATAATTCATCATATTCTGCAGGTTTGCAGATTTATAATTGATTTTTCCAGTAACATTAGGTCTATTATATGAATTCAAGCATATGAAATGTAAGCCCCCCCCCCCCCCGGAAAGCGCGAAGCTCTAAGCGCGGAACAAGACAGAAAAGGGGAGATCGTAATAAACGCCATAGCGTCGCTAAATGGAGCCGCCGTACGCGCCAAACCAAAGTACATTAAAGGAGCTGCGGCCAACTTTAACATAATGTTTCAAGTGCGGCTCTGACCCCCGGTAACCAATAAAGTCTATAAGCAAACAGTGTAATAGGGCAAGGTTAGGCCAACGTACACACAACCCCCCCCCCTCTTTTCCCCCCACTAACGGGGGGAACTGAGGAAGAAGGTGACCCAGCACTCGGGGTTCACCGCTACACGGGGCGTGGGGCAATGATGCGGGAGGGGCATCCACTGAAGGCTCACCATTAGCCTTGACCGCCTACCCTATGGTGGGGGATTGCGGTGGAGTCTAGCTCCGTAAGCACACTAGGTGCTGCCTACCTTCACCCGACCAACGCAGCCCAGGCTGGGAGGCATATTCTTCGCAAAAGGACGGGTGGAAATAGTCCCGCAGGGCCTCGGGCTGTAAGCCTCGCTCGCCTGCGAGAGCGTGACACTTCATGTCTTCGCAGTTCCAGCACTGCAGAGAAATCTGGGGATTCGTGGGAGGTCCCTCGGTATGTCTGCAGTGCACGGCGCCGGAGGATTACCCACATGTTATTACTACATCTGGAGCAGGACGTGCTGTATGCTTAGAATATATAGATAGATATAAATAGATATATATATATATATAGATAGATAGATAGATAGATAGATAGATAGATGTCCCCAAGATGTATATCGCCCACAGGCACCAATAACACCCGGCAGCATGTACAATAGTAATGTGCATAAGCCAATGTATCCAGCATAAAGGAGCCCCGTATGGGGCACTCACGGGCCGAAGATGGCGTCCCCTCGGTGGAAAGGGTGAAGGAGGCGGGCCACCGCGGAGCGCGCCAGCACATGGCCCCGCCCCCTTCCGACGCGGGATACACACCCAAGCCGCGCTTCCAGCCGACGAAGCCAAGGGGGGCGGCGCGGTCTTCCGACGCGGGAGAGCGCCAGGCCCTGCCCCCCTTCACTGAGGGAAGCAGAAGGTCGCGCTTCCCGGCCAATATGGCCGCAGAGCCGACCATGAGAGAACCGGCCCGCCGCCGCACGAGAGCATGCGTGCGGGCCGAGCGTTAAAGACACACACAATGAGTAAATCACACACACAGTTATAAAGGCCAGGCAGCCAGCCCCCCCCCCCCCCACCTGGAGGAGAGTAAGGGACCCAAAAGGGGGGAACCCTGCCAGAATCCGTCCCTAAGCCTAGCGTGACGGGGTATCCCACACCAGGATCACCAAAACCTGGATAACCGCCTACCCCATAGTGAGGTCTCACGGTGGAGCGGTGCTCCTACTGCACCCATAGGGTGCTCCTACCTTTACCAGGACCCGCAGCCTAAGCTGGGAGGCTCAATACAGGGACGATTTAGGAGGGTCCTGGCAGCAATAGGGACGAAAATGGCTGCAAGTAAGAGAAGTCTTTCATCTTCTGTCTTGCTCGCTCCCTGCAGAGAAGACAACTGGGGAATTGGTGGGAGGTCCCAGGTAGTTATGGACCGGGAGGGGCTTCTTTGTTTGCATTCATCTCTGCAGAAGTTCCCGCTCTACTGGAGAATAACCCAACTGTCAAGAAGTATTGAAGCGGAGTGTATGTCAGACTTGGAATAATGGCGCTCTACTGCGATCAGGGCTGGTTGGGCCTAGGTTGTTAAAGGTCAGGAGTAAAACCCTTTCAAAATGTATATTAGACAAACCATTTATTCTAAAATAAAAATGAAAAGGTCACCGACATAGAAACTACAAGTTTGTTTGTGCCAAGAACCAGCTTTTAGTCCCAATGCCACAAATGGATTTTTCCATTACATGAACTTCCCGTTTCCAACGATCATACATGGAAAGGGGGTCAGATCTCCTCAACAGGATCACAGACAGCAACAAAAGCACTGAACTGCCCCCTCCTTCAATCTATCAAAACAACGGAAACATTGACTGGAGTTAAGCTGTAAGTTTTGTAAAAGCAAATTCCAAGCGCTGCTCATGTTTTTGTTTCTTACATCATATCCCATTGTCCATCCCTCAATTATATATCTTATCCTGATGCTAAGGCTCCTTTCCCCTTACTTTGCATATTTATGGACACGCAATGCAGTTTATTATGGGTTGCTGTGCCACAGTATTGGAAATACAGTCCCCATACTCCTCTAGTAACACTTAGACTGGAAATTGCCACCGGTAGGTTATGCGGTCTCTGGGTAAAAAATCCAAATGATCCTTGACATCAGAAAAAGGTATGCATTTAGGGCGTGTTGAGTAAAAAATGGAACTGCCAGCAAAGAGTTAGGATTGTATACACATCAATTTTTGTTCACTAGACAGCGTTGCAGGACAACAATAGCAACAATGAATGGGTTCTTATGAAAATTGTGTGCATACAGACCTTTAGTCAAGCCAGAGTTGAGATTTGATCTAGGGTGACCTCTGATTCAATTTGACCTGCCAAGCCTTGGCTGAAAGGACATGCCAGAGTTCCAATATCAATAGAACTGCCATGTAATATGGCAACCTCTGATCCTTTTAATTTTCTAGTAAAACATAACCCTAACACTATAAAAGATATTCCATAGCTCATCACTAATGTGATATTAACAGTGATACACAAAGAAGAAACTATAACTGAACAACATTTACAACAGTTAGGATATGTTGATAAAATTCTAAAATACAAACTGCCAGAACTTGTGTAATTAGTTCAGAGTTTACTGCATTAAACAAATTAAGATACATAAGAATGAATAAAACTTTAGACAATTTGCCATTATTAAATGATTAACTGTTTTAAAAATACAGTCTTGAATTTCCCCCAAAAATATATTCTTAGTGTAAAATTGACCTTAAACAATCTTCTTTCTCAAACATTATGTATGTAAAAGTTACCCAAGCTATCTGCGATGTGTAGAGTTAAAACTGATAGGTCAGTTTCGGACGTGCAATACTGGGAAGTAGGACAACAAAAAATTGCTATAGATAAGAAATAATAATTCAATTCTGGTAGGGGTACAATATTCAGAAATGCACGACTTTAAAGATTGTAGATAAACAAAGCTCATGTATCTCCTCTTAACCCTCTGCCCTGACAACAGAAGCTCATTTTGGGATAATCAGGGATGACCGCTTCATGAATCAGCTCCAGGCCAGAATCTGAGAAAGGAGAGGACTATCAAGTCATCACCTTGTGTGGGGAGGTTGACAATATTAATCTATATGCATATATGAAGCAAGTAGTAAAGAAGGAACTAAGAAGGAACTTAGATTGTCGCCTGCACGTTGTTGCAGAAAAAGGTAACGTCGACTGACTCCAGCTGATCAATGGACCTTAGCGAAGGTCTGAACCGATGAACAATTCCTGATAGCTTAGTGGTGGAAGGTCCAGGAGGACCCCACAACCCTTGTACACTGGTGGAATTGGACCACCATCACCCCCTTATGAGCCTCCTCAGTAAGAAGATGCAAAATATACTATGTGGAATGCCAGAAGGCCAGACAAAAATAAGGAACAACGATGTTATGACTAACATGGACAGTGAGGACAGCCTTTGTTAGCAAATCTGGCTTCAGGTGAAAGACTCTTGGAAAGCACCTTGGGTGAAGATCCTTGCAAGTGCTATTAGTACTTATGTCTGATGACACTGACATATTGTGACACAAAGGTGTGCCCCTTGATGTAATATCAATTTAAAACTAATTTTGTTCCAGTGAGCCTGGACTTATCATGCCAGAATTGGTTCCCCAGAATTGAGGTTTTGTTGTTGCCTTTCATTGGCACAGGGGTCTTCACATCCTCCAGAGAAAGATGTTTCTCCTGGTAAAGTAAAAAAAATGCTTCTGAGGCATCAAAATGATCATGCTCTCCAGACCTTTGTCAATGAATTTCCATCCCTTAAAAAGAGTGAGGAGTTCATTACACCCCCAGGACCGAGTCAGAGGCTTCAGGACGACTTTTCCTAACAGGAGATCAATTACTTCTCACAGATGTTGAGGGACCATCAAGTGTAACTGTAATGCTGGATGGAGAGTTAGATGTCCAATATTACCACAATCAGATGCGCTAGTTCGCAGAGGGATTTGGGATCAAGGCTTTCTGGACAGTTGTCAAAGCATGTAGGACAGATGACACTATAGACCTGGTCCTGGGATGCAATTTGGGCATCGTCTCTCACTTCTATTAAACAGAAGATTTGCTTGAGTCTGAAAAAACAGCACAGCACAGCACAGCAGCCTTGGCTTTTTCTTCAGTTTTTACTCCATCCGTGCAGGGAGACAAACACAAGGAGTGCACACATGGCCGGAGCTGTGGTCTGCCAAACCACCACGGCGGGGAGCAGTTAGGGGGTTAGGTGCCTTTCTTCAGCCATGCCCCAGATTCATTCCTGTGTGTTGTTCCTTTCAGGGGGCATCCCCAATTGGGATGCCATGCTGTGTGTATCCCCCATACACTTGCCTTCCTTTCACTCCCACAGCACAGACTTGGGTGAGAGCGAGTGCACCGAGGTGAGCGAGGATGCAGAGACACGATGAGTGTATTGGGGCTTCGGGGGGGGGGGGGGGGGGTTACACAGAAGGGGCATGGAGTCTTTTAGACCACTAAGTCGAAACTGTCTGGTTAAGGTAAAGGGGTGACCCAAAAGGACAATGGAATAGATCAAGTTTTGAGAGCTGCAGACAAGCAATACGTCACAAATAAAATCAATGATAGTTAAAATAATTTGACCAGGTTGCTATTAGTCAGCACATCCCATCTCCTGTACGAAGCTGTTCAAGTGGCACAAAACCCATTTCGCTGACCCCCATGGCTGGCTCGGAGGCGACCAGTTAAAAAAAAAAAAGGCACGTCTGGCATGTTTGTGATAGATGATTGGATGATCTCAAGAATGCCAGCTGACAGAACCCAGCCCCCAAGCCACATCTCCATCTTCCCTGTACACTGGTGAGCGCTCACGCCCCCAGCTGTCATAATGGCTACATGGGATATAAATAAACAATAATAATGGGAGCGGCCAGCAGCAAAGAAAACACTGTGGGAACTTTACCGGCGACCCCGGGCATCCAGATCCCAAAGGCCCAGGGGGGCAGGCTAATGCTAGCTAGACTCCATGGCCAGCTGGCACAACTTTACAGCCACCTTTAGAGCCTCCTCAGCTGGAGCAGAGGGTTAAGGAAAGATGTAGGAGCTTTGTTTCCAGTGTCTCATCTGATGAAATGTGTGCCCTCAACCCATACATACATAGTGATATGCACCCACTAACTATGGGACAATAAGGTAAATAAGATTTATGACCTGTCTATATTAGAAGTAGACATATGAACACTATGTGGTTAGTATTAGGTCAGTCTCTTTTTAAACGAAATGCCTAAAATCAGACTTTTTTTCATTGTGTCTCTGTTCATATATACCAACTTCTTAAAGCCAATAGCTGCAGGGCTTTTCTTTGTGACCAGTTCATTGATAAACCCATAGCAAACAAAATTTTACTCAACTTATTGCAAATGAATAGAAAAAAACTGAAATCAAGACTGCATTTTAATATATAGACCCACAAACTTAGCTTCTGCATAGCAAAGCAAACTATGAAAATAAAAACGACAAAAGCAAAGCCAAAACTCACCTTTTTTACGTTTTTTCTGGAAGGAATAGTTCTGCTCAATAGCCTTTACTTCCTCAGCAGAGATGAAATGTCGTACATTGTAGCTGACTCCAACCCTGTTCAAGTGACCACGGACATGATTGGCAAGACCAATCCCATTATGGAACCGATCAGGACAATAGGGACACTCCCGCTCCTCATTCCTTAGTCCAAGAGCCTCAAGCCGACTTGCATACTTAGGATCCATTAATAAGGTGTCTAGGGGGATATCGTCATCTTCATCATCTGCCCATTCTTCTCTAGACTGATGGTGGCCAAGAGAAACATGTGAGAATACATTTTTACTTATAGGAAGTTTTTTTGCATTACCCATAGTTTTATGTTCCTTTGGTAGGTTTTTCTTGGAGTTAATGTTCTCCAATAAAACAATGGCCACCTCCTCTCTCAATTGTCGCCTCTGCTCTTCTTCAACTTCACCTGCAGATTTAAGAGCTTTTTGAAACCTTCTTTTTAGTATTACAGCAGCTTCAGGCAATACAAGTCTCCTTTTAGACTTAAAGAGTTCTCCACCTAAATGCTGATCATATAAAGAACTTTGAGATCCTTCCGTTGCATTTACCTTCCCTTTTACATTACTAGGTCCTTGCACCAAAGACTGAGATACATTTGTTCTCAATACATTTTCTGCCATATTCTCCATTTCTGGAGCTTTATATACTGCTTCACTTGATGGTTCTGATGTTTTAGCTCCCTCAACCACCTCGGATGATGATGATCGAATAGACACTGCAGTTGCTCGACTTTCCCCACTAACTTTCTTCACATGAGTCTTTGCATGTTGAACAAAGACCTTTGAAGAGTTTGTGCCAAAAAGGCACTTGGGGCACTGCAGACGAGCATCTCGTCCTTCGTCAGTCAAGCTCTCCAACTTTCCAATTTCCTCAATTATTTTCTTTCTTGACTCTTGGTGAAGCTGACGGTGAGTTTCCAAACTCTGCTCATCTTCAAACCCCTTTCCACACTCTCCACAAGTGTGAAGGGTCTCTCCCTTGTTTACACCCTCCCCTTCTCCTTCCTGAGAATGCTGAAACATGTGCTCTAAAAGATGAGCTTTTTTCTTGAAGTAAATGCTACACTCAATACAAGTATAGACAGAACCTTCCTCATCCCCTTCATCCTCTTCCACCTCCACATGGGCATCCTCTTCTGAGAAATTTCCCCCTTGCCAAACTTCATGGGCTCTTCCCAACTGCAGTGCTCTTCTAAATGCTGGCATAGTAATAGATTGAGGGTCTGACCTTTCCATTATTAGTTGTGAATGACTTCCTCCATCCTCAAAACCTGAAGTCCATTCAAAACTTCTGTGCTGTAAATACTGTTCCTCCGTAAGCACTTTATCAGATTCCCTTTCCATTTCTTCGTGTGTGTCTGGATACCTCCAGGGAGTAGTATGGGTGCCAGGCTGATGAGGAGCAAGATGGTTCAGTGTACTACAGTCAGGAGTTGGAGGAGTATATTTAGAAGATGGGTGGTCTTGCTCTGGGCTGCAGAAGTTAAATAAAGGTTTAGTGAACATTCAGTACTGCAACTCTGCGTTTTTGTCAAAGAAACATTTACCCTTCATTTTTAGTACAACTAAAAAAAAAAAAAAAAAAAAAAAACACACACACCACAAGATCTTGCACACTATGGTCATATAATAGGTTTAATAAATAAGAAATCGATACATTCAACCCCAATTTTGTCATCTATCATTAAAAGCAACAATGGAACAAAAATGCAGTTATAGAAAGGCATTTCTCCTTTTATGTAAATGTAGAATCAAGCCCTTCAGCCCCCCAAACATGGCAGACACATGACAACTCTGTATACCCCAACCAATTTCCATACTAATCCTTACCCTCCTACTATGTCAAAGTTGAGTCCATCAGATTCCCTGGGGTGGACCAGTTTTATCCCTGAGGAATAAAAATAAGTCAAATTGAAAACAGACTAATTGTTATTTTTTAACATAAATTGTATAAGTTCCTATTGCTGTGTATACTGAGCCTTAAAGTTATGCATATATCACCAATTTTTTTACTTTGTATCTGAACTGTGTGTTCTATTGGGGGTCATGCTAAAGAAAGTAAACCAGAAAATGAACAAGTGCACCAACTTTAAATTTAGACCACCCCAAGAGCATCAGCAAGTTCATTATCTGGTTCATTATCGCTTAGGGTGTCAGGTTTACATGTCTTATTTCCGAGAGCAAACTTGAGAGAGGCCTTGCACAAAACATAGAGCAGATTGTGGTTCACAGAAAACTACACAGTTCACATTTCGGTGCAGATTGAAGTTTAATTTAGAAGGCTAATGTCGGACCAAATTTTGTGCACTGCAATGTGCCCTGGGAAATTCTGCCTCCCACTGCTAAACTGAAAATAATTATTTTGGCTTTTTGAAATGCTGTACTCCTCCCTAGAAAAAAAAATACAATTCTGTGATTACTCACCTGTAGAATTGGTATTATACGTATACAGCACGTCCTGCTCCAGAGATAATTCCTTACGTTTGGGTTATACATCCACAAGATGGCGCTGGATTGCAGAGACAGCAAAAAAGTGGCTCCTCCCAGCCCCTTATATTCCAGGGACCTCCCACAAATTCCCCAGTATTGACAAGCAGTTAGCAAGAGGCCGGGAGAATAACAAACATAATCAAACAATTTAAACCATGATAACCACCATACAGAGGCACTAAGAATAATGAAAACAAGGGCAGGGTGGAGCAGGACGTGCTGTATACGTATAATACCAATTCTACAGGGGAGTAATCACAGAATTGTATTATTCTAAGTATACAGCACGTCCTGCTCCAGAGATAATTCCTTACGTTTGGGACATCCAAAAGCAGTGTCCGTAAGGTAGGGTGGGATCCCCAAAAGCAACAACATGCAGATTAAACCACTGCCGCCTGCAAACTTTGCGGCCAAAAGCAGCATCAGCTGAGGCCTTAACATCAACCTTGTAAAACTTATAAACAGAAGACCAAGTAGCAGCCTTGCAAACTTGTTCAACAGAAGCCTGATGCTGAAAGGCCCAGGAAGCCCCAACAGCACGAGTAGAATGATCTTAAAAGGAGGAACCCTCCCCTTAGCGGAATAGGCCCCAACAATGGCGCCAAACCTTTCCTGGGCCCAGAGGGCACCACAAACAAGACGTCCGTCGTACGAAAAGGAGAAGTAGCGACCAAATAGTACTTCACACAACGAACCACATCCAAAGAGTGCAAAACCCTCTCCTTGTCATTGCTAGGCCTAGGACACAAGGGAGGGAGAACTACATCCTGATTGAGATGGAAAGCGGAAACCACCTTAGGAAGGAAATCTGGTTTAAAGCGAAAAACCACCTTGTCCTGGTGTCTGTCAAAGTAAGGGGCCTGAATAGACTAGAATAGCCGCCAACTCAGCAACACACCGAACAGAAGTAATAGCCACCAAAAAAGCCACCTTTTGAGTGAGCACAGAAAGATCCACATCCTGCATCGGCTCAAAAGGAGGCCCCTGGAGGGCTGAGAGAACCAAATTTAGGTCTCAAACGAGAACCAAAGGCTTTCTAGGGGGCCGAACATGAGTGACCCCTTGGAAAAAAGTCTTGACCAGATGATGCAAAGCAAAGGACCTTTGAAAAAAAAGACAGCAAGGGCAGAAACCTGACCCTTCAAAGTACTGAGCTGGAACCCCAGATCCAGACTGTGTTGTAGAAACTCCAAAATCCTAGGAATCAAAATACCCTGCAAGGTAAGGCCCTAGCCTCACACCAGTCAATATAGGACCGCCAAGTCCTATAGTAAATAGTAGAGGAAGACCTCTTCCTAGCTCTAATCAATGTCTGAATAACCGCCTCCGACAAACCTCCCTCAGGATGAAGGTTTCAGCAGCCACGCCGTCAAAGCAAGCGTTTGTAAATTGGGGTAACGTAGCTGACCCTGAGAGATCAGATCCGGAAACAGGGGCAGCCTGTACTGATCTACCGCCAGTCTTACGGCGTCTGCGAACCAAACCTGTCTTGGCCACCTTGGGGCCACCAGAATTGCTGGTGCCCCCTCTAGAGCCAGCTTGCGAACTACCTTGCCTACCATGGAGAAGGGGGGAAACAAGTACAGAAACCCCAGATCCCTCCAGGCAAGGGACAAGGCATCCACTGCCAGGGCCAGAGGATCCGGAGACAGAGATACAAAGGTTGGGAGCTTGCGATTGTGCTGAGAGGCAAAGAGATCAACCTCCGGAGTCCCCCACTTGTGACACAGGGCCCGAAATACCCTGTGGTTGGGAGACCATTCCCCTCGGCGAGAGAATCCCCTGCTCAGGGAGTCCGCCTCCATTTTCTCCACTCCCGGAATGTACACTGCCGAGATGCAAGGAACATTGCTCTCCGCCCATGTCAGAATCAGAGAGACTTCCCTGAGGGCACTCCTGCTGCGAGTCCCTCCTTGATGATTGATGTAAGCTACCACAGTTCGATTGTCTGATCCAACCTGAACCGGTAAGCCCTGTAGGTGGAATGTCAGACGTGACAGAACCAAACGGATAGCTCTGAGCTCCAAGACATTGATGGGGTTGTGAGCCTCCTGAGGACCCCACAACCCCTGGAACTGATGATCCTTCCAGAAACCTCCCCAGCCCGACAGGCTGGCATCCGTGGTAACCGTCTCCCAACAAGGGGCCAGAAAGGATCTGCCCCTCATCAGATTGCTTGGTTCCAGACACCACTGAAGGAACTGCCGAACCCTGGGAGACATCAGAAAAGACTGATCCAATGACTGTGGACATCTGTCCCATTTCAGCAATAGATGGAGTTGAAGCGACCTCATGTGGAACTGAGAAAAGGGGACTGCCTCGAAGGAGGCCACCATCAAACCTACCAGAGTCATCCCTAGCCGGATAGAAGGGCGAGGATTGGTCAGGAGAACACGTATCAGATCCTGAACTCTCTGCACCTTTGGCTGAGGTAGGAACACTCTGGCCTGACTGGTATCCAGATTCATGCCCAGAAAAGAGATCTCCCTTGATGGGGAGAGAGAAGACTTGGGGTGGTTGATCACCCTGGTATCCAACTCCGCCTGGCAGAGGGAAGAAGCTGTAATGAGTAGGTCGTCCAGATACGGCACAATGCGTATGCCCTGGGCTCCGAGCAGGGCCATTATGCCCGCCAGAACCTTGGTAAACACCCTCGGTGCCGAGGTCAGTCCGAACGGGAGGGCCACAAACTGAAAATGCTGATCTCCAACCACGAACCTGAGAAATCTCGGGTGTGCTGGGAAAATTGGTACATGAAGGTAAGCATCCTTGATGTCTATGGACGTCATGAAATCCCTCTGACAAAGGGAACCGATGGCTAAGCGCAGAGTCTCCATGCGGAACTTCTTGGTTCTGATGAACCTGTTGAGAAGCTTCAAATCCAGAATGGGTCTTATGGAGCCATCCCTTTTGGGAACCGTGAAGAGGTTGGAATAATAGCCCCGGCCTCTCTCTGAAAGAGGCACCAGGCATATGACCGCCATGTCCAGGAGATTCTTTACAGCCAACAGGAGCCCCTGCGCCGCCCAAGGATCCGATGGCACCCGAGACCTTAGGAATCTGGGAGGAGGCCGGTACTCGAACTCCAGTTTGTACCCAGACGAGACCACTTCCAATATCCATTTGTCTGTGACCTCCTGGGCCCAGACCTGGAAGACGACCCGCAAGGGTGAGGGCGCCTCTTCATTGCTGAGCCGGCTTGGCAGCGGGCTTGGGCTTGGAACTCCAGGTAGAGGCCGGACGGGCGCGTCCCCTGCCTCTGTTCCAGGAATCACCTCTGAAGCTAGAGTAGGCAAGACCTCTGCCCCCTCTGGCGCCGTGAAAGGGAGCTTGCCCCCCCGAAGGAGCGACGCTGCTTCTTACGCTGAGGCAGCTTCCCACCTTTTGCCACAGAATCCAATTTGTCACCAAACGGCCGCATACCCAGGAAGGGCAGTGCGGTGAGCGATTTCTTGGCCGCTATGTCAGCCGCCCACTGGCGTAGCCATACCAATCGACGCATGGCCACCAGCAGAGCAGAGGTTCTACTACACATGACAATAGTGTCGTCCATAGCCGCCAACACAAAGTTCATGAACAATTCACACCTCTTAAGGGCTGTGAATTCAACACTGGCCGGGTTGAGTTGGGACCCTTTTAACATGCCCCTAACCTCAGACCTGGTAGCCACAGCCACGAGTGCAGAAGCACAAACAGGCCGCAAGTCTGAACCCACACTGGCAAAGGCATGGCATGCCATCTGATCAATGCGCTTATCCTCGCCATCCTTAAGAGTAGTGGCGTCAGGAGTATGTACAACGGAGGTGTTGGACAATCCTAAGATGGGCGCATCGACCTCAGGAGGGGAAGACCATCGCCTCACCGCGTCCACCGGGAAGGGATACTTCCTATCCCATCCCTGCGGAACACCGGGAAGCTGACTCGGCTTCTCCCATTCTCTAAGAATCATGCTATCAAAATGATCCCAATTTGGGAACTCCAGGCGGGGCTTAGATGAGCCAAAGAATTCCCCCTTCTTCGGAGGGGCCTCAGCTGGAGGGGAAATATCCAGAACCTCTAAGAGATGGGCCAGGACTTTTGGGGTATCCACAGCATGCAGCAGCGCCTGCCCGGCATCAGAATCAAGGAACTGCAGTTCTTCAGTCTCAGATTCCCCAAACAATTCCCCCTCCTCAAGAGGGGAATAATCAGCCCAGTCAGGGGAGTCATAATCATCAAAATCAAGTACCGGTGTAGACGGTGACAGATGCCTTTTCTTAGCAGGGGCATTTCTGCCCACCGAGCTAGAAATAATTTTCTCTAGGTTGGCCAGCCTGGCACATACATCAGAGCGCGACTCCCCACTAATGACAGTGTCAACTGGGGTACAGATAATGCGGGGTGGGGTGGGAGATGAGACGGGTGGCACTGACCCAGACGCCTGGGATCCCGACTGCCGCCTTATAGCACATGGTATGCAAATTAGTACATTTTCCCCCGCAAGGGGTACCCCACAACCCACACACAGCCGGGATTGTCCCAAAGGGAGCCCGAGCCCGGTATCCTGTGGAGCCTCCATATGGTGATGACCAGGATTTTTGGGGTGCCCAATTTACTATAGGGACCCTAGGACCGGGAGAACCCCCTTTTAAGCAGGTAGCAGGGAGTCGTCCTGAAGGACACAAGCAGTGGTCATAAACACATGCGCACACACACAGATAAAGAGCAAAATATCCAACAAATAGTTAATCACACAGTGTGACCTGCGCTGCCCCAAGCTGAAGGGAACACAATTATGCTGAATAATGAAATAATAATGAAAAAGCGGGGCCCCAGGAGGGCACTCACGTGTCACACATGATGGCAGCCAGTAGCACAGCACTCCCGAGAGGGAGAAGGAAGGGCGGGGCAAGCTCGGATCGCGCGCCGCGCCTGGCCCCGCCCCCCTTCCCTCACAACCAGCAGCGCGGTACCCAGCTATAGGCTGGGTTCCGCAAAAAGCGTCAACAGGAGGGACGGGCCGCGCCCCCTCGACACCGCAGCCTGAGGGGAAGAAGCTCCCCTCAGCGTATAACAAAAGATGCGATCTGTGTGCACCACAAGCACACTATATCACACACACACAGTATAAAGAGTGAAAAGCTGAGCAGGAAAAGACCCCCCCTCTCCCCGGAGGGCTATGAGGGGAACCCGGAAGAGGGGGGGGATCCCGCACCATGGGTGTAAGGGATATACACACACATATAATATAATATATATATATATAGATAGACAGGGCATCCCAAACCGGGATCACCAACCACCAACCCGGATTCCGCCTACCCCTTAATATGGGGTCACACGGGGGAACATGGCTCCCTGAACACCTAATAAGGTGATTCCTACCCTCACCCGGACCTGCAGCCGAAGCTGGGAGGCTAGTATAGGGACTTACAATATAAAGGTCCGGGCAGAAATAGGGCAAAAAATGGCCGGGTGCAAGCCCGGCTTACCTGCAAGGAAGAGCAGCATACATCTTCTGACTTGCTCGCCGTCCTGCAGAGAAGGAACTGGGGAATGTGTGGGAGGTCCCAGGTATTTATGGACCAGGAGGGGCTTCTTTTTTGCTTTCATCTCTGCAGAAGTTCGCTGGACCATAACCCATATGTCATGAATAGTGGAAGCGGGGTGTGTGACATACTTGGAATTGGTTAACGCCAGGCGCCGGCTTTTAGCAGATGCCTTACGCGCCGTAGAGCCAGCAATCAGCTTCTCAATGCTAGCCACCCTGGTAGACAAATCAGGCTGAGACTCTACACTGGTATGCACCTCACTGGGAGTCAGATGTAAGCGTGGGGGACTGGGCGAAGCCATAAGGGGCGCAGGCCCAGCCACAGGTAACCCAGATTGCAGCGCAAGCGCCCGCTGGGCACAGGGTACGCAAACCTGCACATTGTCATCATTTGTAGGGGACACACCACATGCCACACACAGCCGGGCTTGTCCCGAAGGAACCCCAAGCACATTATCCTGAGAAGCCGCCATATGGTGATTATCGCGGCCCACCGGCCAATAGGGGTTTACTCTAAGGCCACCCGGGATGCCCCAATAGTCCGCTAGGGAAGTGGGAGGTAAAGGCAGAATAGGCCTCTAATAACTAAATAGAGGGGATAGGCCGGGAGAAACCACAATTAAGTTTGACCCGCCTGCAAGACATAAACAGAAAAGTCCCGTAAGCGGTATGCATACATAATAGATATATAAAATAAGCAGGGGCACTTACAGACCACGGTAGGTAGACGCCAACCACGCAGCACGAGGAGAGCAAAAAGGCGCCTGCGATACATCGAGGAGCGGGCCGCGGAGACAGTGATGCGGAACGTGCCATCCGCAAGGCCCGCCCCCCGAAGAGTCTGAAGGCGCCCACGTGACCATGTCAACCAATGATGGCACAGCAGCGCCTGAGGTAATGTCGCCGTCGACCGCAGAACGCCGTACAAGCGCGCGTGGCTGCATTTTTTAAAAAGCAACCAGTGCATACCAAACACGCGGCAACACAAGCCAAACATACCTCATAAAACAATCCCAAGGAGTGAAGAATACAGATACACACACCCCCCCTGCCGAGAACTGCCAGGGACAGCGAGGGAGGGCAGCGGCCAACCTAACAGGAGCCCACCGATGGACAGAGGCGATAGCGTGGGAGGGGCATCCCATAAGGCTCACCATGGGCCTATACCGCCTACCCTTTGGTGGGGGATTGCGGTCGGAGCAGCGCTCCTAAAGCACCTGACAACGGTGCTGCCTACCATCACTCGACCAGTGCAGCCAAAGATGGGAAGCAGAATAAAAGAGGAACGGGTGGGAATAGTCCTACCGGGCCGCAGGCTAATAGCCCCGCTCACCTGCGAGTAGAGAGCGCCATCTTCTTGCCATCGCAGCACCGACTGCAGAGAAGAACTGGGGAATTTGTGGGAGGTCCCTGGAATATAAGGGGCCGGGAGGAGTCACTTTTTTGCTGTCTCTGCAGTCCAGCAATCTTGTGGATGTATAACCCAAACGTAAGGAATTATCTCTGGAGCAGGACGTGCTGTATACTAAGAATAAAGTCTTACTATAGGCAATTTGTGATTTTAACACTTGCATGCCTGATCTTCAGGCTAAATAATAGTATGTCCACAGTGTGCACCACAGTTTGAGTAAGTGTGCCAGAGTTTGCACTCAAGTTTGACTTCAGAATTAGCATGTCCACACATAGAAAAAACTAAACCTGGAGATGCAACCTCTATATAACGCTGTTTGTACCGTAGGGGACCACCGTATAGGTGAAACGGCGTTACACTGAACATAGGCGTCATAGAGAGTGGATAAATACATTGCATTTCTAAATATTGGGGTCCAATGCTGGACCATGTTATATCAAAATCTGCCTTATTTCGAACAGCTTTATATCAAGATAGCAATGCATAACATTATAGCAGCCACCCTTATACAACTTTACCACTTTCTACCTGAAGCTTAAGGTTAGCCACACAAGTTTGCTTTATTATTTAGCTAACTGTTATAAACTACAACTTTGTTATAAACTACTTGGCCAGTTTGACCATTTATGGTGTACTACAACCATTTATTAGTCTATTGTATTTATCTGTGGGTGTTATTCAAGACTAAGTACATTTTTTTATGCATTCATCAAGCCAGCTTTTTGGTTCAAACTTAAAAAAGCCAGCTTAAAAAGAAGTTTCTGCACATTAGGTCACAATTTATTTATTTGTATGTTTGACGGTTAATTACTAATTTAAATGAAAAAAGAAAAATGAAGATGATCTTTAGAGGCTCTATTGGCGTTTTCTTAAGCATTTGCCTAAAAATGTTACTTTTGCTCCAATATTTGTAATTGAGGAGTTTTCTTTTTTAGGTTAATAAACAGATTTTATTCCTCAACCGGGACGCCTTTTTTGAAGAAAATCTGTGCTGTACCCGGCACTCACCCCCCATGATAGAACACCCAATAAAAGTCTTACCTTACCCCAATCAAATCAAGCTAGGCAATTTGCCACCATGGTCACGTGGTCCTCAGGTCTCTCCAGGATACATGACCATGGCAGCCAATCATGGGGCTCAATTTCTCCAGGGGAGGGATTTAAAGTTAAGATTTTGCATTTTCCCTGCCATTACAGCACAGTGGTCCATCGGCAATCAGGATGCCTCCCCACACAGGGAATACAGCCCATTTTGATAAAAATGGGTGCTGTTCCCGTTTAATAAATAAAACGTGTACACTACTATTGTCTGTATATCTATTTATAACCATTATTAGGAATGTTAGGCAATAAATGTATACAATACCAACAGGTCAACAAAATCATCCATCAACTGAACAGGTATATTCAAAATAATATATAGAAAAACAACATTATAGGCATGTATACATCTATAACGCCAAAGAAAAAATAATCCCACTCATAAGTTTTAATGAGCAATCATATCTGCTCAGCATTGCTGCAGTGTTGTGCCCACAGAACAAATACATTGCAGGCCAGAAGTCTTTGGAAGATCATGTAAAGAGCAGTATACCACATTACTTGGATTAAGCGAAACATTTTTTTTTAGGTTTATTTGAAACAAATTTTAACACTACTCACCTTCCCTATTCTCCTCTCGATATCCAATGTGAGTGTAAGATGGGAGGACGCCAGACTCCTCAGGATATGCGCCAACTGTGGGTTCTCCACCTCCCACAAGAACAATCTCCACACCTCCTGGACATGACATAGGGGTACAAGCTTCATTTTGCCCAAGCGATGGAAGTGGGTATGGCAGATTATCCACATCTTCCAGTCCAGATAGGTATGAAGAGTGAATTTCCTCCATCAGAAGCAGAGTTAAGACGGAAGGAAGCAGTGGAGCAAGAGGGCAGCAGAATGTAGGATGCTATGTACTACGCTAGAGTGAAGTCAGTAATAGCAGTATGGAAAAACTAGAGATTGTATGATAATGATATTAATGGCCAAAGCATGAGGGCACAAAAGAAGCGCAACAATTGGAAAGAGAAAAATATAAAAAAAAACCTAAAGTTAGTTAATGTAATCAGGTGTATTATAAATATATATCAAGCATAACTTTTATTTTTTATAAAAAGCAAAATCAAATTATATCAGCGGTGGACACTCTTGTGATACGACCCCTGTGGCAAATCAAACCGGGAGCCTTTTGCCTCGTGCCGGGGAACAGGCTGTTGGCACCAGCGCCAGAAGAGTTCTAAATCTTTAGTTAAAGGGATTTTAATAGATTAAAAGAAATAAACAGCATCTTACCTTGCCAAGTACTCCTCCAGCGTTGTGCCTCCTCTCTCTGCGCCCTGAATGAGAAAAATACAATTCTGTGATTCTCATCTGTAGAATCGATTTCTTACTTCTTCCACTCCAGGGCGTCACTGAATCAGATATGAATGGTTAACTCTAGTCCGAAGGGCGGGCCTGCATGATAAAAAGGTGTGGCTCCTTCTGGCCTATATATACTTTAAGCACAATCCAGTAATTTAAGAGCAGTAGAACACAGCTGCCCGGGAGGATGAAGGTCTAAGAGATCCCATGTTTAGTTGGAAAACCAGGACACACAATAGAACTTCTCTCTTCCTATTTTTCTGCTTTTTTCCTTTCCTCCTTTTTTATGTTAATACTCAAAATATTTACATATTTACAAGTTTCACTAGGACTATGGCATCTAAGGAATGGATATAGTAGCCTAGCAAATAGGGTGGGCATGACGCCCTGGATTGGAAGCAAATAAATTAGTAAATCAATTCTACAGGTTAGACTCACATAAAATGTATTTTCTCTCATATTTCACTCCAGGGCATCACTGAAAGCAGTGCCCTTGATCCAGGGGGGAATCTCAAGTGTCGACTTTTTTCTCTAACCTGATGAATCAGCTATTGCAAAAAAACAAACCTCAGCTAAAGAGCCTACTGCCTCTTGTAATACCGCTCTACGTGTGACATCTGCTGAGGCTCTAATGTCTACCTTATAAAATGTGGTAAATATATGAATTGAAGACCGTGTAGAAGCCTTTGCAGACCTGCTCTACTGAAAATTGGTGCTGAAAGCCCAAGAAACTCTGCCGTAACCCAAAAAAGGAGGATTCCTCTCTTTGGAGACTTAGTCACTGCTTGTCTAATCCATGGGCTCATTGTGGACTTAGCTGGCGCTAGACCTTTTCGTGGCCCCTCAATATGATAAACAAGGAGTCAGTCCTGCAGAAGGTGTGAGTAGTGGAGATATAATATTTAAGGGCTCTCACTGCGTTCAGGGAGTGGAGGACTCTCCATATGGCTAACCAGAGCAGTGCATAAAGAGGGCAAAAATACAATTTTGTGAATACTCACCTGTAAAATGGGTATTATAAGTATGTCACACACCCCACTTCAAACATTATTACACTTGGGTTACTCCACCAGCAGGTGGCGACGTTGCAGAGAAGTCATGAAAAACGAGCCCCTCCTGGTCTATACATACCTGGTACCTCCCACTCATTCCCCAGTATTCAAACAGCAGTAAAGACAAGGTACCAGGAAAAAACCCATTGGAAACCCTCAAACTGTAAACGAAACTTCACCCTATAAAGAATCCAGGATACCAAAAAGGGCGGGTGAAGTGGGGTGTGTGACATACTTATAATACCCATTTTACAGGTGAGTATTCACAAAATGGTATTATTCTAAGTATGTCACACACCCCACTTCAAACATTAATTATTACACTTGGGACATCCAAAAGCAGTGTCCAGAAAGGGCGGGTATCCAACAAAGCCAAAATGCAAAACTCAAACCACTGCAGCCTGCAGAACCCTGCGGCCAAAAACAGCAACCGTTGAAGCCCGCACATCACCTTGTAAAACTTGGAAAAAGTGAGAACAGAAGACCAAGTAGCAGCCTAACAAACTTGTTCAACATAGGCCTGGTGCTGAAAAACCCAGGACACTCAAACAGCACGAGTAGAATGAGCAGTGATACGAAAAAGGGGAAACCTTCCCCTTGGTAGAACAGGCCCCAACAACAGCCTGACGAATCCATTAGCTAATGGAAGACTTAGTGGGAGCCAAACCCCAGCGTACCACATCCAAACAGTGCAAACCCTCTCCTTGTCATCCCTAGGCTTAGGACACAAGGAAGGAAGAACAATGTCCTGGTTAAAGACGAAAAGCAGAGACCACCTTAGAAAGAAAGTCCGGTTTGAAGCGGAAAACCACCTTGACCTGATGTCTCTCAAAGTGAAGAGCCTGAACCAACAAGGCTGCCAACTCCGAGACACGCAGAACAGAAGTGATGGCCACCAACAAGGCAACCCTCTGAGTCAGAGTAGGAAGAACAATAACCTGCAAAGGCTCAAGAAGAAGCCTGAAGAGCAGAGAGAACCAAATTCAAATCCCAAACAGGGAGCAAAGGCTTCCTAGGAGGCCGCAGATGCGAACCCCCTGGAAAATAGTCCTGACCAAAGGATGGAGTGCAAATGACCTAAAAAGATAGACAAGGCAGAAACCTGCCCCTTCAAAGTACTCAGCTGAAGACCAGAGTCCAGCCCAGATTAAAGAAATTCCAAAATCCTAGAAACAGAAAAGACCCGACAGGGCAAAGATCTAGCCTCACACCAATCAATATAAGATCTCCAAACCCTATAATAGATGGAAGAAGAGGATCTCTTCCTGGCATTAATAAGAGTCCAAATGGCCAAATCCGAAAGACCCTCCTCCTTTAAGATGGAGGTTTCAGCAGCCAAGCCGTCAAAGCCAGCGTTGGTAAACTGGGGTAGCACAGTTGACCCTGAGTGAGGAGATCCGGCCAAAGAGGCAGATCGAACTGATCCACTGCCAGACGAAGGATGTCTGCGAACCACACCCGCCTTGGCCACCTTGGAGCCACAAAAATGGCGGGAACCCCTTCCAGAACCAACTCTCGCAGCACCCTGCCTAGCATGGGGATCGGAGAAAACGGATAAAGAAACCCCAGGTCCCCCCAGCTCAGGGCCATGGCATCCGCCGCCAGAGCCAGAGGATCCTGGGAAAGCGACACGAATGTCGGAAGCTTGTGAATGTGACGAGAGGCCAACAGGTCCACCTCCGGCGTCCCCCACCAGAGACAAAACGACCGAAACACCTGGGGGGTGGAGAGACCATTCCCCCCGGCGGGAAGAGCACCTGCTCAGAAAGTCCGCCTCCGTGTTCTCCACTCCTGGAATGTACACTGCCGAGATGCAAGGGACTTGAGTCTCTGCCCAAACTAGGATCAGAGACACCCCTCTGAGGGCACCCAGACTGCGAGTCCCTCCTTGGTGATTGATGTAAGCAACCGCCGTCCGATTGTCAGATTGAACCTAAACCGGCAAACCCTGTAAATGCTGCGTCAAGTGGGACAGAACCAACCAGATGGCTCTCAACTCCAAAACATTGATGGGCAAGTGGGCTTCCTGAGGACCCCACCGCCCCCGGAACCGAAGATCCTTCCAGAAAACTCCCCATCCTGACAAACTGGCGTCCGTGGTGACAGTTTCCCAAAGCATGGTCAGAAATGACATGCCCTTCAAGAAATTGTCAGAGACCAACCACCACAGTAGAGACTGCCGAACCCGGGGGGGACATCCGGAAGCACCGATCCAACGACTGCGGTCGCCGGTCCCAAGATGCCAACAGATGAAGCTGAAGCGTCCGCGTGTGAAACTGCGCGAAGGGAACTGCCTCGAAAAAAGCTATCATCAGCCCCACCAGTCTCATCCCTAGATGGATGGACGGGCGAGGATTGGAAAGAAAAAGCTGGGCCAATTCCTGAACCCAAAGAACCTTGGCCTAAGGGAGAAAGACTCTGTGCCGGCAAGAGTCCAAGGACATCCCCAGAAAGGTCACCACCCTGGCCGGAACCAGAGAGGACTTGGGGTAATTGATCACCCAGCCAAACCTCTCCAGAGTGGACACCACCGTGCTGGTGTCCCCATCCGCTTGACTGAAGGAAGGAACCATGATGAGAAGATCGTCCAGATAAGGCACAATGCGCATCCCCTGAGCTCTGAGCAGGGCCAACACGCCCGCCAACACCTTGGTGAACACTCTCGGAGCCGAGGTGAGGCCGAATGGAAGAGCCACAAACTGAAAATGCCGATCCTCCACCACAAAGCGAAGAAACCTCCGGTGAGCTGGAAAGATCGGAATGTGAAGGTATGCATCCGTGATGTCTATGGACGTCATAAAGTCCCCCTGCCGAAGCGAATTGATCGCAGACCGCAGAGTTTCCATGCGAAACCTCCTGGGACGAACAAACAGGTTGAGAAACTTCAAATCCAGGATGGGGCGGAAACGACCCATCCTTTTTGTGTGAAGAGATTGGAATAATATTCGCGCCCCACCTCCGAAGGAGGGACCGGGCAGATGACTGCCATTTCCAGAAGATTCCTTACCGCCGCCAGGAGCCCCTGCGCGGCCAAAGGACCTGAAGGGACACGAGACCTGAGCAACCTTAGAGGAGGGCGGGACTCGAACTCCAGCTTGTAACCGGCCGACACCACCTCCCGGATCCATCTGTCTGAGACCTCCTGGTCCCATACCCGGGAGAAGAGTCGCAGCCGTCCCCCCACCCGTAAGGGTGAGGGCGCCCCCTCATTGCTGAGCGGGCTTGGCAGCTGGCTTGGGCTTGGCGCCCCAGACGTGAACAGGACGGCCACGGCCTTTACCCCTGTTCCAGCTGGCACCCCTGGAAGCCGAGAAGCCCGCACCCCTGCCGGCTCTGGCTCCCCGAAAGGAAGGATTGAAGGGGACCGTCCCCCGAAAGGAGCGACGGAATTTCTTGCGCTGAGGCAAATTACCTCCCTCGGCAACAGAATCAAGCTTCTCACTGAAAAGTCTCAAAACCCAGAAAGGGAAGAGCCGTGAGCGATCTCTTAAAATTAAAATCAGCAGTCCACTGCCACACTGAGCGGCGGATAGCTACCAACAGAGCCGCAGCCCTGCCACACATCAACATGGCATCATCCTGAGCCGCAAGGATAAATGAAACGAAGGATTCACAACGCTTAAGGGCAAGAAAACTCATCACAAGTAGGATCAAGATCCACACATAAATCCCTGACAATAGACCTAACCGCCAACAATAAAAGTGCCGAAGCACAAACAGGCCTCAAGACCGAACCCGCACAGGCAAAACCATGGCGGGCCAGCTGATCAATCCGGCGATCCTCGCCGTCCTTAAGAGAAGTCATGTCAGGAGAATGTACAACCGCCATATTAGATAGTCCGAAAACCGGATCATCAGCCCCGGGAGGGACAGACCAACGCTCCACCAAGTCCGCCGGAAAGGGATACTTTCTAACCCAGCTAGGCGGCACCCCAACGAGACGCGTAGGTTGCTCCCAATCCTTAAGGACAACATCCACGAAATGCTGTTGACTGGGAAACTCCAAGCGCGGCTTGGACACCCCAAAAAGCTGACCCTTTGGCCGAGGAGCAACATCAGGAGGGTCCAAATCCAAAACCTCAAACATTTGGGCCAGAATGGAAGACGTGTCTGGGACCGACCCCGCGGCCTGGTCATCCTCAGCACCCAGCAGCTGCTGAACCTTAGGATCACCTAAATCTTCAATAAGCTCACCCTCTTCAAGGGGACGATCCGACCAATCCAGAGCCTCAACAACCTCATCGTCTGAGTCCGGTGGAGGCGGAGACAAGTGTTTCCGCTTAGCCGGAGCCTTCCGTGCGACCACAGTGGAAAACATTTTCTCGAGGCTGGCCAATCGGGCGCAAACCTCAGATTGCGAATCACCCCCAATGACGTCACACGGGGCCCGGAATAGGTGAGGAGGGGAGGGAGATGGCGCGGCCGAGGAAGGACCGGGCACCGGGGTGCCGGACTGGCGCTCAATGTTCCGCTGTGCACATGGAATACATATAATGACGTCATCCCCTGGGAGCGGAGTCCCACACCCCCCGCACAACCTGTACTGCCCTGAAGGACCGTTTCCGTAATCTTTGGTAGCCTCCATATGGTGAATTTATGGTAAACGCAATAACCAGGGATTTACGCAATATGCAACCCGGGATGCCCCTTAATTACTTTAATTATGGCCCTGAAATGGGGAAATTTGCAAAAATGCCAATAAGGGGAAGGTACGGACAAAAAACCCCACTAGCCAGGTAACTAAGACCGGGAGAGCCCTGCAGCGTGGGATCCCAGAATCTGAAAAAAGGAGACAACAGTCACACCACGCACATAGACAAGCACAATAACATGAATGCTGTGGCATGGAGGGTGACATCATAAACTGGTCCTGTGCCACTCAGGACCAATCAAAATATATATATAAACATACACATCCATAAAAATATATATATATATATATATATATATATATATATATATATATATATATATATATATATATATATATTATATTCCATACACTATGGTTACTTGTGAAAAGCCAGGGAAGCCCCAATAGGACACCCAGCACACAGAAAATAGCTTGCTATCAACAATAGCAATAAAAAATGCCCCCAGCCAGAAGATCCACCTTAACAGACAACCAGCCCAGCCTACCTTAATGAGCGAAAAAGCAGCAGAGGGAAAGGAAGGGCAGGCCCAGCACGCGCGGGAAGTGCTGAGGCCCCGCCACCAATCCGGAGGAAGCGCGGGCCGCGCGCGACGCTGCCCCGCCCCCCGCGACGCGGCCCCGCCCCGCCCCCCCACCAAGGAGCAAGGCGAAGGCGGGCGCCCAGACAATGGCGCCCGCACCGATAGCCAGGCGGGCCGGCGACACAAACGCCGCCCGGCCCCGCACCACCGTCACCAGCAGTACGCCGGAGATACCACGCCCGCGGGCGCCTAACTAAAGGCACCCGCTCCGAAGACAGGCAGGCCGGCGGCACCACGCCGCCCTGCCCCGTTCACCCCGACTGGAGCATAGTAGCGGGCGCCACGGACATGGCGCCCGCAGTAAAACACACCCGCAGAGCGGCGGGCCGGCGACCCACACGCCGCCCGACCCCTGCACGGGAACACCGTCCGGGGGGCCCCAGCAGAGCCCCCCCAACACACACACAAAACGCGCGGGCCGGCGGCACACAACCCCCAGGCCGCCCGGCCCCGCCACCAAGTAAAACACAGAACACCTGGCACACACAAAGACCCCCCCCACTCTCAAAAAGGGCAGGGAGAAGGGACCAAGCTGGAAGTGATAGGGACAATAGGGCCGGGGCATCCCACATCCGGATCACCAGGCCGGATAACCGCATTGCCCCACAATATGGGGTCGAGCGGAGGAGCTAATCTCCTAGGCACCTTAAGTGCCGTCTACACTTTGCCCGGCCGACAGCCTAAACTGGGAGGCTACACATTCAACAAGGGGCTGATAACACAAAAGGCCGGGCAGAAATAGACCATGGGGGGGGGCCGGGGCCTGACCCCGGCTACCTGCAAGCAGGAGACTTCATTCTTCTGTCTTGTCGCCATCTTGCAAAGAAGAACACTGGGGAATGAGTGGGAGGTACCAGGTATGTATAGACCAGGAGGGGCTCGTTTTTCATGACTTCTCTGCAACGTCGCCACCTGCTGGTGAAGTAACCCAAGTGTAATAATTAATGTTTGAAGCGGGGTGTGTGACATACTTAGAATACCACCTCTTCATTAAGACAGCCTTGTCCTTGTGTAGGACTAAGTAAGGAGCATTTATCTATAAGTCTGCCAATGCGAAAAAGAGAAGCTATTGTCACTAGGAAGATGACCTTGAGTGTGCAGAAAAGGACTTCGGGGATGTCACATATGGGTATGAGTATAAGGAATCTCTATGATCACAAGCGACTACTCCGAGACCCTAGGGGTGCTGTCCTCTACCAGAGGCCTTTGCAGACACAGAGGACATGGACTGACACCCCAGACGCCTCAGTCATGATGAAGTCAGTCTATTATGCCTGAGGGCCTAAGACTGAAGTATAGAATCACAAGTGACTACTCCAAAACCCTAGGGGTGGGCCACAGCCTAATATCCCTTAACAAAAACAGAAAGAGACTAGCCTAAATTTCAAAAAAAGGACACACAATAGAATATAATAAAAATTAAAACAAAAAGAACCTACCAGATCCATAGCAAAGCCGATTGAAGTATGGTAGCACAGATGAGCATGGAGATCTCAGCTCGAAGGGTGACCTAAGACTGAGGTGGCCCGCAGGATGCAGGCAGACAAGGCATAGCAGCGGGCCTCAAGGAATCAGCTGGTTAGGTTCTGCAGCTGTCCAAGGTGGTGCAGATGGAGGCCTGCGAGAAAGCTGCTGGCAAGACCTGCTCTCCCTCAGTAGGGCAGCGACAACAGGAAACAGGCGCCAGAGATCCGGCCCAAGTGAGGTGAATCTCCTCCATGAGGAGGCAGGCATTGAAAGACTAAGCCGAAACGCCTCACCACCATCGGAAGGGAGCCGAGACCCTGAAGGATCTGAATTCACTTCCCTGCTAGAGGCGAGGCCGTGTCCCAGCCCCACCTCTCGACTGTTCCCTTCCCTTGACTGTGGTGCTCCCGCCCCCTTCCCTGGCGCAAATTTTGAAAAAGCCTCATACCACAATTTCAACAACCCTTATCTCCTAAATGGTTCAAATAAACAAAGGTCAATGTACAGTGAAAGTGTAAAGGGACAAAGGGGAATAATTTCCCCATAGTCCCCCCTGTAGGTTCACCAGACAAAAACCTGTGGCCGGTTCTCTCTTCAGAAGGGAACTCCAACCCTTGGGGGTCACAGTCACAAAATAAAGGGACACTCCACAGGACCCTGGCACTTACCCTTAGTTCACCCTTATTCAACGCTATTGGCCTATCTGACCCCAGGAGGCATAAGTGGGTCCATTGGATCAGCGGGACCGTAAGAGCCCCACTTCCAGAATAAAGAACCTAGATAAGGCAAAATAATACAACTCTGTGAAGTACTCATCTGTAGAGTTGGTATTATATGCAGACAGCACGTCCTGCTCCAGACATAGTCCTTACATGTGGGTATACCTCCGCCTTCAGCGCCGTGCACTGCAGAACATGAAGAAAACAAGCTCCTCCCGGCCCTACATATACCGGGAGGACCTCCCACAAATCCCCAGCATTGAAAAGCAGTGAGAAGGATAGGCCAGGAGAAACAACCACCCAAAACTGGCAAAACAAAATATCAAGTATAACAATCGCCAAACAGGGGATCCAGAACAAAGTGAAACCAGGGTGGGGTGGAGCAGGACGTGCTGTCTGCATATAATACCAACTCTACAGGTGAGTACTTCACAGAGTTGTATTATTCTAAGCAGACAGCACGTCCTGCTCCAGACATAGTCCTTACATGTGGGACATCCAATAGCAGTGTCCGTAAAGAAGGGTGGGATCCCCAACAGAAAGCAACAGCAAGCCGTTTAAACAACTACGGCCTGCAGAACCTTGCGGCCAAACGCAGCGTCAGCTGAGGCCTTAACATCAACCTTGTAAAACTTTGTAAAGGTATGAACGGAAGACCAAGTAGCGGCCTTGCAAACTTGCTCCACAGAGGCCTGGTGCTGAAAAGCCCAAGAAGCCCCAACAGCTCTAGTAGAATGAGCAGTAAGACGAAAGGGGGGAGTCTTCCCCTTAGTAGTATAGGCTTGAACCACAGCATGACTAATCCATTTACTGATGGTAGACTTGGCGGGAGCCAAACCTTTCCTAGGCCCGTGAGGCACAACGAAGAGAGCATCCGTCTTTCTAAATGCCTGAGTGGTAACCAGGTAAGACTTGACACACCTAACCACATTCACGGAATGTAAAACCCTCTCTTTAGGGTTATTAGGATTAGGGCACAAGGAAGGAAGAACAATATCTTGATTCAAATGAAACGCAGACACAACCTTAGGCAGGAAGTCTGGCTTGAAGCGAAACACCACCTTATCCCGTTGTCTCTCAAAGTAGGGAGGCTGAATAGACAAGGCAGCCAACTTAAACACACGTCTAACCGAGGTAATGGCTACCAGAAAGACCACCTTGAGCGTGAGAACAGCAAGAGCTGCTTCATGAATAGGCTCAAAAGGAGGACCCTGTAGGGCCGACAAAACCAAATTCAGATCCCAAACAGGAACCGTAGGTTTCCGAGGGGGGCGCACATGAGTGACCCCCTGAAAGAAAGTCTTGATAAGAGAATGCTGGGCAAAGGTCTTCTGAAAGAATATAGACAGGGCTGAAACCTGGCCCTTCAAGGTACTAAGCTTCAGACCTAAGTCTAGACCGTGTTGTAAAAGCTCCAGCACCCTGGAGACTAAGAATTCCCGGCAGGGAAGAGACCTGGATTCACACCAGTCAATGTAGGCACGCCACACCCTATAATATAAGGCAGAAGAGGTCTTCTTCCTGGCTTGGACCATGGTAGCCACTACAGAAGCGGACAAACCCTTTTCCTTTAAAATGGTGGTCTCAATAGCCAAGCCGTCAAAGCCAGAGTTAGTAAATTGGGATGGCGTAGAGACCCTTGAGTTAGGAGGTCTTGAATCTTTGGTAGATCGTACTGATCTACTGCCATATGAACCACGTCTGCGAACCACACTCTTCTTGGCCACCTTGGGGCCACCAGAATCGTGGGTACCCCTTCCAGGGCGATCTTGCGTAGCACTCTGCCCAGAAGGGGAAGCGGTGGAAACGCATACAGGAGCCGAAACTCCTTCCAAGACATTGACAGAGCATCCGTGGCCAGAGCCAGAGGATCCTGAGACAGAGATACAAAGCTCGGTAGCTTGTGATTGTGACGGGACGCAAACAGATCCACGTCTGGGACACCCCAACGGTGACACAGGGATTGAAATACCGAGTTGGAGAGGGACCGCTCCCCCTGACGGGACGACCCCCTGCTCAGGGCATCTGCTAGCAGATTTTCCGCCCCCGGAATGTAAACGGCCGAGATGCATTGAACATTGGTCTCTGCCCATGTTAGAATCAGAGACACCTCCTGGAGAGCACCCTTGCTCCGGGTTCCTCCCTGATGATTGATGTAGGCCACCGCCGTCCTGTTGTCTGAGCGTACCTGAATTGCCAGACCCTTCAGGTGCTGTGTCAATTGTTCCAGCACCAACCTGACCGCCCTGAGTCCCAGGACATTGATGGGTAGATGGGCCTCCTGAGGACCCCACCTCCCCTGGAAACGCAGGGACTTCCAGAATCCCCCCCAGCCCGAGAGACTGGCATCCGTTGTGACCGTCTCCCAGGAGGGAGCCAGGAAGGATCTGCCCCTTGTCAAGTTCCCGTGGTCCAGCCACCACGACAGGGATTGTCTGACCGAGGGGGAAAGCACCCAGATCTCGTCCAAGGGCGCTGGGTCCTTGTTCCAAACTGACAGAAGGTGAAGCTGCAGAGTTCTCAAATGGAATTGGGCAAATGGCACCGCCTCGAAGCTTGCCACCATCGAGCCCACCAACTGCATTCCCTGCCTGATAGAGGGATGAGGGCTCGAGAGCAGGGACCTCACCTGCATTGTCAGAGCTTCCACCTTCTGTGGAGGAAGGAATATCCTTGACTGAACTAAATCCAGAATCATCCCCAGAAACGGTGTCACTGAGGAAGGGGACAGAGAGGACTTTGGGTAATTGATCACCCAGCCAAAGGACTCCAGGGTGGTCACCACCAACCGCGTGTCCAGCTCTGCCTGCTGCAGAGACTGGGATGAGATAAGTATATCGTCCAGGTAGGGCAACACGTATGCCTTTTAGTCTCAACAGAGACATTACTCCTGCCAGCACCTTGGTGAATACGCTGGGGGCTGACGTAGGTCCGAATGGCAGAGCCACAAACTGGTAATGCTGATCGAGCAGCGCAAATCTGAGGAACCTTTGATGCCCCGGGAACACCGGAACGTGCAGGTAAGCGTCCTTGATGTCCACAGATGTCATGAAGTCCCCTGGGCGCAGCGAGGCAATGGCCGAGAGCAGAGTTTCCATACGAAAATGCCTGTTTCTGACAAATCTGTTTAAGATTTTTAAGTCCAGAATGGGTCTGACTGACCCGTCCTTTTTGGGCACCGTGAACAGGTTGGAATAAAACCCCACGCCCCTGTCTTTTAAGGAGACCTTGCAAATGACCCCGAGGTCTAGAAGGTCCTGCACCGCTAGCGTCAAAACTTGAGCTGAGGCAGGATCCTGTGGGATTCGGGACCCAACGAACCTGGTAGGGGCAGTACAGCAAACTCTCTTGTAACCGGAGGACACTACCTCCTGAATCCACCGGTCTGGGACGTGGCATCTCCAGACATGCTGAAAATGCTGTAGACGTCCCCCCACCCTGACGGGCGAGGGCGCCCCTTCATGCCTGGGGGGTCTTGGGAGGGGCTTTGGCCCCCAGGAAGAGCTGGGGCGGCGTCCTCTGTTCTTGTTCCAGGAATCTGTGCGAGCTCCGGCGAAGGACACCCCTCTGCCCTGTTTAGCCCCACAGTAGGGGGTCGAGTGGGAGCTTGGGCCACGAAAGGGCCGAATCGGACGCTTGCGCTGGGGCAGCTTGCCCCCTTTAGCAAAGATATCTAACCTTTCTCCAAACAGGCGCAGCCCTTTGAAAGGAAGCCCCGTAAGGGCCTTCTTGGCGACATTGTCAGCTGCCCACTGGCGTAACCAGACCGCTCGGTGTATGGCTACCACCAGAGCAGAGGATCTAGCACTCAGCTTGATAGCATCGTCCGATGCAGACAGTAAATAATTGATAAAAGTCTCACAGGTAACCAAAGCATTGGCGGCATCGGATGGCAAGTCATCCGCCCCTTCAAGACCAGTCTTAACCACAGTCCTGAGCACCACCGCCGTGATGGCTAAGGCGCAAACCGGGCGGAGCGAGGGTCCCCCAAATGCAAAGGCATGACATGCCAATTGATCAACCCGTCGATCCTCCAGATCCCGCAGCGTAGTAGTGTCAGGGGAGTGCATAATCGAGGTATTGGACAGACCCAGGATCGGAGCATCGACTTTGGGCGGCGAAGTCCAACACTTGATCAGGGCAGCAGGGAATGGATACTTCTTATCCACAGTCTTAGGAACCCCCTGGAGTTTGCTGGGATGTTCCCACTCCTTTAAGACTAGATTATTAAAATGAGTTTGTTCCGGGAATTCCAACAGCACCTTAGCGGAACAGGTCACCTCTTTGCCGAGGAGCCACAGGCGGGGGAGAGAGGGATAACACATCAAAGATCTGGGCCAGCAATCTATCAACGTCATCCTGGGACCAAAGGTCAGAACCAGATTCATCCTGACTCCTGGACTCATCGTCGTAGGACCCCGAGTCAGAAAACAGTTCCCCTTCCTCTGAGGGGGAGTGTGCATAGGACAAATGTAAATCATCCGAGTCTACAGGAAGGATAGTGGCTTCAGGATTCAGGTGGCGCTTTTTAGCGGTAGCCTTGCGCGCCAAGGAGCCAGCGACTAAACTTTCCACCCTAGCCAGTCTAGCGGCAAAGTCAGCATGGGAGTCCCCGCTAGGATTGGGAAACAGGGCGAGGCGCGGGCCCAGCCTCAGAAGAGGTGGGTAGGCCAGCTAGCGCCTGCTGGGCACAAGGGACGCAGACCCGTGCATTGTCACCACTGCTAGGTAAGACCCCACAAGCTACACACAGACGGGCTTGTCCCGAAGGAACCCCGTTCACGATATCCTGAGATGCCTCCATATGGTGATTATTATATTTAATATGCCAGTAGGGATTGACGCTGTAAAGCAACCCTGGATGCCCCAAACACCCGCTGGGAAGTGGGAGTGATTTGATTAAAAGGTTCTGGGCCGGACTCTACAACGGGCCGGGAGAAGCCACCGAAGTCCGCGGTCTGAAAGACACAAGGGGACAAGGGACGTCAGAGCCAAGCGCGAAGAAGTCAAGTTAGGAAAGGGATCGCCCAGGAGGGCACTTACAGAATAGCGAGGGGAGGACCGTCTTCACCACGCGCATGTGAGAAGGAAATGGCGCCAAGCGAACCTCGAAGGGCGGGCCAGAGCGGACGATGACGCGGAGCGCGCCAAACTGCACCACGCCCCCCCCTCGGAGAGCCTATCAGAAGCGACAGATAGTGTCAGGGAGACATCACCTCAGAGAGATCTGACAGGGTGAAAACAGTGATAGGACGCAAGCGTCTATCGAATAAAAACTGAAGTATGCGCCGAGTAATACAAGGCGCAGTAGGAAAGCAAAAGGCTGAGAGTGAAGCGCAGCTCTGACTCCAAGGACCAAATAAGACAATGGTTGACTAGTGTGATTAGGGCAAGGATTAGCCGTCGTACACACGAACCCCCCCCCCCTTTTTTCCCCCACTAACAGGGAAATCTAGGGAGGAAGGTGAACCTATATACTGGGTTCACCGCTACACCGGGCGAGGGGCACTAGTGCGGGAGGGGCATCCAATAGAAGGCTCACCATACGCCTTAACCGCCTACCCTATTGAGGGGGATTGCGGCGGAGTCTAGCTCCGTAAGCACACTAGGTGCTGCCTACCTTCACCCGACCCACGCAGCCCAGGCTGGGAGGCATTAATTCACAATGAGGACGGGTGGAAATAGTCCCGCAAGGCCTGGGCTGTCAAGCCCCGCTCGCCTGCGAGTGCGTGATACTTCATGTCTTCGCAGTATTGCAGAGAAAACTGGGGATTTGTGGGAGGTCCTCCGGTATATGTAGGGCCGGGAGGAGCTTGTTTTCTTCATGTTCTGCAGTGCACGGCGCTGAAGGCGGAGGTATACCCACATGTAAGGACTATGTCTGGAGCAGGACGTGCTGTCTGCTTAGAATAAATGAATTTAAAGTGGACCAACACCCACGGGTGATCGGCCCGGGAATCTATAAGATTCCCGGGCCGATCACCCCCCACCCCGCGGGACATCCGAGATCGGGATGTCCCGCGGGGTGAAACCCCCCCAAACACCCCAACTCACCTACCTTATCTTCGGCGGTGGCCGGCCGCCGCCACCTCCCTCGCGCCCCTGTAGGCGTGCGCGCCTCCGCGCCGGCCGTCTGCGAATGGCCGGCGTGGGCGCGCGAGCGTCAAAAGTGACGCGAGGGAGGCGGCGGCGGCCGCCGCCGCTTAGACGTTCCAGATCTTCCCTTGTACATCGGCGCGGGGAGAGGTGAGTTTTTCGGGGGGTTAGGGGGGGTTTCACACAGCGGGGCACCCCGATCGGGGGTGCCCCACCGAAGTGGACCAAGACCCAGGATAGTCAAAATCCTGGGTGTTGGTCCACTTTAAAGAAAAAGTCCAAGCGCGTCGTTTAACTTTCGCAATCCAACTGCAAGAATGAAGAGGAGAGGAGCCGGAAGTATATATATGCCGGAAGGAGCCACAACTTTTTATCTTGCAGTCCTGCCCTTCAGATGATAGTTAACCCATTCATATCTAATTCAGTGACACCCCAGGGTGGAATGAGAGAGAAATACACTTGCTTATCTGCCCCTCTAGTGCTACCCTGCCAATGTGGGCCACAAATACTAGCTCAAGGAGCTAGTCCAGACCATGCCCCCTCTGTATTTAGGCATTGAATGGCACTCTCAAAGCTGCCATTCACGCCCCCAACTAAATCCTCCCTCATTCTTCCCCTCCCAACCTCCTAGCAAGCCCTCTCACTCCCAGCACCGCCCCATGTTCTATACGGATTATTATGCAGCATCACAGCTGCAAGGGTGACGCCCACATGCTTCAGAAGAGAAGTCATTGGGTAAAACTGTAAATCTTGATATCTCAGCCATTTCTTCAATTTAAAAATGGAAAACAGTTTAGGACAGTGCCAAACACAGCACAAAACAGTGACCTAAAAATTGGCTATGCCTGAAATATCACTTTAAACTAGAGATCCTTTAAAGCTAGTCTAAGGCTTTAAGAAATCCTACAAAATGCATACAATCTTAAACATAGAGCTAAATCATATAGTCTACAACATAGATCATACCCAAACAAATAACCTGCCTGGTTTTATTGTTTAATACATTTTTAAGGATGTTTTTAAAAAATATATCTAATTATGAGAAAAGTGATTAGCAGTCTATGTGGTATTACATTTGTAAAGTTAAAAATATATTTATCCTACCAAAGGTATTGTCTTATTTATTAACTTTTCGAGTGATATCATGGGAAATATGACATATTCCTGTAAACAAACGCTCACCAACAAAGGGCAGCAGAAAAAGAAAATTGTAGCGGGCTGTCCATGGACCATAGACTATCAAAGGCGGTAGGTTTATAATAATTTGTTGATAGGTAAGCATTTAGTTGAAACTAATATTGGAAGACGAAAGAGTATCCGCCGCAGTATGTTCTGTGGTTTCTGGTCCCTGGTTGTAGGAAGACCCTCAAGGACCAAGTGAGTATCTCTCAATGTGGGGCAGCCTTTCAGTGGACCAACACCTCCCCAGGGGATAACTAGCCAGGAAAGGGGTGGGCACATTTAAATGGGCTTAACAACAAATAACAGTGAAATACAGCTGTACTTTCTTCAGTTCGTACCCGAATAAAGAAAATACTAGATGGCAGATCTGATGCACCAATTAAAGACAAACTTTTGCCCTGGCACTATATTGAGAGACACAATACACATTTATGGTTATTGCTAAAAGCTAACGTCAAGGCAACAGAGGGCTACTTTGAGAATTTAAAACTTTGATAATACATGGTCTAGCTATGAGTAACCCTGACCAAAACCCACCATGGAGTCTATGAGACTCCAGGGAAAGCTTACTCGCTCCCCCTGGGGCATCCCAAACTAGAGTGCTTTGCTGTGTGAAACAAGCCCACAGGGCATGTGCAGCTGATGACCGCATCACTTTCAGATGTGCGCCACTGATGTGTGCAGCTGGGTATTCTGTTCTGCTTCTCCAGCCGCACATTAATATTAATTAATCTGATTGAACGAGCGCCCACGCTAACGGCGGGTGCTCGAGGAGAGGCGAGTTTCGTTTGCGATATGGGGGGTTTCACATAAACTGTCCCCCGGAAGGACAGACCAAAAGCCCCGGATAGTGAAAATCATGGGTTTTGGTCCACTTTAAGTTGACATTATAGTCAAGTCCAACTTTCTTATTCATTGTAAGGCTGCCAATCACCTGACTCCCGGTGACTATTTGTGTTTGCCAAGTGGGCTTGCACATTAACCTGAATGGCGGCGGACACCTGGCTGAAATTTGCTGCCAAAATGTGATTAAGTGATGAATTGACTATAGTGTCCCTTTAATTACATGTGTTGCTTCATCATTTTTGTATCTTCAATTTAGAGAAAAACATAGAACAAAAATACCGTTTTGTGAGTACTAACCTTTAAAACGGGTATTATGAGTGTGCCATACACTCCACTTCGGTCTTCATGACATCTGGGTAATCTCCAGTAGAGGGCAAACTTCTGCAGAGATGAATATGCAAAAAAGAAAGCCCCTCCTGGTCCATATATACCTGGGACCTCCCACCAATTCCCCAGTGTATAAAAGCAGTAAAGGGACCAGGAAGAACCAAATATAACCTTAACAATCAAAACCAATGGTTCACCATATAAAAGCCCCAGAATACCTGAAAAAAAGGGGTGGGGCGAAGTGGAGTGTATGGCACACTCATAATACCCGTTTTAAAGGTGAGTACTCACAAAACGGTATTATTGTAAGTGTGCCATACACTCCACTTCGGTCTTCATGACATCTGGGACATCCAATAGCAGTGTCCGTCATCGGTAGGAACCAGAAACAGTAAAGAATGTGCCAACTCAAACCACTGCAACTTGCAGAACCTTGCGGCCAAAAACAGCATCCGCTGAAGCCAGCACATCAACCTTGTAAAACTTGGAAAAAGCATGAACGGAAGACCAAGTAGCAGCCTTACAAACTTGTTCAACAGAAGCCTGGTGCTGAAAAGCCCAGGACGCTCCAACAGCACGAGTAGAGTGCGCAGTGACCCTAAAAGGGGGAGCCCTCCCCTTAGCAGAATAGGCCCCAACAATGGCCTGACGAATCCATTTGCTAATTGTAGACTTAACAGGTGCCAAACCTTTCCTGGGCCCGCAGGGCACCACGAAAAAAGCATCCGTTCTGCGTAAGGAAGAAGTAGTCACCAAATAGTACTTCACACAGCGAACAACGTCCAAATTGTGCAGAACCCTCTCCTTGTCATTGTTAGGCTTAGGACACAAGGAAGGGAGAACAATATCCTGATTGAGGTGGAAAGCAGACACCACCTTAGGAAGGAAATCCAGCTTAAAACGAAAAACCACCTAATCCTAGTGTCTCTCAAAGTAAGGGGCCTGAATAGACAGGGCCGCCAACTCAGAGACACGCCGAACAGAGGTAATAGCCACCAAGAAAGCAACCTTCTGAGTGAGAACCGAAAGAGCAATATCCTGTAGCGGCTCAAAAGGAGGACCCTGCAGAGCCGAAAGAACCAAATTCAAATCCCAAAATGGAACTACAGCCTTCCGAGGGGGCCGCACATGCGCCACCCCTTGGAAAAAGGTCTTAACCAGCGGGTTTAAAGCAAAAGACCTCTGGAAGAAAACAGACAGAGCAGAAACCTGTCCTTTCAAAGTACTAAGCTGGAACCCAATATCCAGATTATGCTGAAGAAACTCCAAAATCCTGGGTATAGAAAAAACCCTGCAAGGCAAGGCCCTAGCCTCACACCAATCAATATAGGACCTCCAAGTCCTATAATAAATGCCAGAAGAGGACCGCTTCCTAGCCCTAATCGGGGTCTGAACAACAGCCTCAGACAAACCTTCCTCCATCAAGATGAAGATTTCAGCAGCCAAGCCATCAAAGCCAACGTTTGTAAATTGGGGTAAAGTAGATGACCCTGAGATAGCAGGTCCGGCAACAAGGGAAGCCGGTACTGGTCTACGGCCATTCTTACGACGTCTGCATACCAAACCCTTCTTGGCCACCTTGGAGCCACCAGAATCGCTGGTGCCCCTTCTAGAACCAGTTTGCGAACTACCTTGCCCAGCATGGAGACGGGTGGAAACAGGTACAGAAACCCCAACTCCTTCAAAGCCAGTGACAAGGCATCCACTGCCAGAGACAGAGGATCCTGAGAAAGAGACACAAAGGGCGGAAGTTTGTGATTGTGCCTCGAGGCAAAGAGATCCACCTCCGGAGTCCCCCACGCGGCAAAGATCCAGAAAAACCTTGGGATTGAGAGACCACTCTCCGTGGCAAGAGGATGCCCTGCTCAGGGAATCCGCATCCGTGTTCTCCACTCCCGAAATGTAGACTGCCGAAAGGCAAGGAACATTGCTCTCTGCCCAGTGCAGGATCAGAGAGACTTCCCTGAGGGCACTCCTGCTGCGAGTCCCTCCTTGGTGATTTATGTAAGCTACTGCCGTTCGGTTGTCCGAACGAACCTGAACCAGAAGACCCCGTAAATGTGCGGTCAGCCGAACCAGAACCAGTTGAATGGCTCTGAGCTCCAAGACATTGATGGGGGTGTGAGCCTCCTGGGGACCCCACACCCCGCTGAACTGATGACTCCTCCAATAACCTCCCCAGCCCGACAGGCTGGCATCCGTGGTAACCTTCTCCCAACAAGGGACCAGAAAGGATCTGCACTTCACCATATTGCTCGAGTCCAGCCACCACCGAAAGGACTGCCGAACCCTGGGAGACATCCTGAAAGGTTGATCCAATGACTGTGGGCACCTGTCCCAATACGTCAATAGGTGAAGTTGAAGAGATCTCATGTGAAACTGTGCAAACGGCACTGCCTCGAAGGAGGATACCATCAAACCCACCAGTTTCATCCCCTGTCGGATAAAGGGACAAGGACTGTCCAGGAGAAGGCGGATCAGGCTCTGAATCCCCTGCACCTTGGTCCGGGGCAGATACACTCTGGCCCGAATGGTATCCAGATTCATGCCCAGAAATGAAATCACACGAGACAGGGAGAGAAGACTTGGTGCGGTTGATCACCCAGCCGAACCTTTCCAGGGTCGACACCACCTGGTGGGTGTCCAGCTCCGCCTGATGGAGTGAAGAAGCTGATATCAACAGATCGTCCAGATAAGGCACAATGCGAATGCCCTGAGATCTGAGCAGAGCCATTATGCCCGCCAAAACCTTGGTGAAGACCCTCGGTGCCAAGGTCAGACCGAAGGGAAGAGCTACAAACTGATCATGTTGATCCTCCACCGCAAACCGGAGGAATCTCTGATGTGCCTGAAAAAATACCATTTTGTAAATACTCACCTGTAAAATTGATATTATAAGTATGTCACACACCCCGCTTCAAGACATTCATTACACTTCGGTATACTGACCTGTAGATGGCTATTTTGCAGAGATGATAACAAAAAAAGGTCAGACCCTCCCGGCCCATAAATCAGGACCTCCCACTCATTCCCCAGTATTAAAGATAGCAGTAAGATCAAGGGACCAGGAAAGCCAATAAAAACCAACAAAGGTTCACCATATAAAGGATCCAGAATACAAAAGGGCAGGGTGAAGCGGGGTGTGTCACATACTTATAATACCCATTTTACAGGTGAGTATTCACAAAATGGTATTATTCTAAGTATGTCACACACCCCGCTTCAAGACATTCATTACACTTCGGTATACTGACCTGTAGATGGCTATTTTGCAGAGATGATAACAAAAAAAGGTCAGACCCTCCCGGCCCATAAATCAGGACCTCCCACTCATTCCCCAGTATTAAAGATAGCAGTAAGATCAAGGGACCAGGAAAGCCAATAAAAACCAACAAAGGTTCACCATATAAAGGATCCAGAATACAAAAGGGCAGGGTGAAGCGGGGTGTGTCACATACTTATAATACCCATTTTACAGGTGAGTATTCACAAAATGGTATTATTCTAAGTATGTCACACACCCCGCTTCAAGACATTCATTACACTTGGGACATCCAATAGCAGTGTCCATAAAGGGCGGGGATCCAAAAAACAAGGCAACAAGGCACAAACTTAAACCACTGCAGCTTGCAGAACTTTGCGGCCAAAAACAGCATCCGCTGACGCCCAAACATCAACCTTGTAAAAACTTGGAAAAAGTGTGAACCGAAGATCAAGTAGCAGCCTTACAAACCTGCTCAACAGAAGCCTGGTGCTGGAAGGCCCAGGACGCCCCAACAGCACGAGTAGAATGAGCAGTAACACGAAAAGGGTGAATCTTCCCCTTAGCAGAATAGGTCCCAACAATGGCCTGGCAAATCCATTTACTAATGGAAGACTTGGCGGGAGCCAAACCTTTCCTAGGCCCAGAGGGCACCACAAAAAGGGCGTCAGTCCTACGGAAAGGAGAAGTAGCCACCAAATAGTACTTCACACAGCGAACCACATCCAAAGAATGCAAAACCCTCTCCTTGTCATTGCTGGGCTTAGGACACAAGGAGGGAAGAACAATATCCTAATTCAAATGAAAAGCAGAGACCACCTTAGGAAGGAAATCTGGTCTGAAGCGGAAAACAACCTTGTCCTGATGCTTCTCAAAGTAAGGAGCCTTAATAGACAAGGTTGCCAACTCCGAAAAACGTTGAATGGAAATGATGGCAACCAGAAAAACAACCTTCTGAGTAAGCGTAGAAAGTGCAATATCCTGCAAAGGTTCAAAAGGAGGACCCTGCAAGGCAGACAAAACCAAATTCAAATCCCAAACTGGGAGCAAAAGCTTCCTAGGAGGCCGCACATGTGTAACCCCCCTGGAAAAAGGTCTTAAGCAGAGGATGAAGAGCAAAAGACTTTTGAAAGAAAACCGCCAGGGCAGAAACCTGCCCCTTCAGCGTACTAAGCTGCAAACCTTGGTCCAGACCATGTTGCAGAAATTTCAAAACCCTAGGGATAGAAACGCCCTGCAACGCAAGGCCCTGACCTCACACCAATCAATATAAGACCTCCAAGTCCTATAATAGATGGCAGAGGAAGACTGCTTCCTAGCCCTAACCAGAGTCTGAAGCACAGCATCAGAAAGACCTTCCTCCCTCAAGATGGAGGTTTCAGCAACCACGCTGTCAAAGTCAGCGTTGGTAAATTGGGGTAGAGCAGGGCCCCTGAGCGAGCAGATCCGGCAGAAGGGGCAGGTCTAACTGATCCTCCGCCAACCTTACCACGTCTGCGAACCAAACCTGTCTTGGCCACCTTGGAGCCACCAGGATTGCTGACGCGCCCTCTAGGGCCAGCTTGCGCACCACTCTGCCCACCATGGGAAACGGAGGGAACAGGCACAGAAACCCCAGATCCCTCCAGTTCAGAGACATGGCATCCACTGCCAGAGCCAGTGGATCCCGCGAGAGAGACACAAATGCCGGAAGCTTGTGATTGTGATGAGAGGCAAAGACGTACACCTCCGGAGACCACCACCGGTGGCAAAGCGACACAAACACCTGGGGGCAGAGCGACCATTCCCCCCGGCGAGATGACTCCCTGCTCAGGGAGTCCGCCTCCGTGTTCTCCACTCCCGGAATGTACACCGCCGAGATGCATGGGACATTGCTCTCTGCCCAGGCAAGCATCAAGGACACTTCCCTGAGGGCACGCCTGCTGCGGGTCCCTCCCTGGTGATTGATGTAGGCGACCGCTGTCCGATTATCCGACCGAACTTCAACCGGTAGACCCCGCAACTGATGAGTCAAGTGAGCCAGAACCAGCCTGATGGCTCTCAACTCCAGAACATTGATGGGATCGTGAGCCTCCAGAGGCCCCCACAGTCCCCGAAACTGAAGATCCTTCCAAAATCCCCCCCAACCTGACAGGCTGGCATCCATGGTTCCCATCTCCCAACGAGGGGTCAGAAAGGACCTGCCCCTCGTCAGATTGCTTGGTTTTAGCCACCACCGAAGGGAGCGCCGCACCCGGGGGGACATCAGAAATGAACTGATCCAATGACAGCGGGGACCCGTCCCAGGCCGCCAAGAGATGGAGCTGGAGCGTCCTTGTGTGAAACTGGGCAAAGGGTACTGCCTCGAACGACGCCACCATCAATCCCACGAGTAGCATCCCTAGCCGGATGGACGGACGGGGAATGGATAGAAGACGCTGAGTCAATTCTTGAATCAGAAGAACCTTGGCTCGGGGAAGAAACACCCTGGCCTGAGAAGTATCCAGCGACATTCCCAGGAAATCCACCACCCTGGAGGGAGTGAGGCGGGACTTGGGATAGTTGATCAACCGAAACTCTCCAGAGTGGAAACCACATTCCTGGTATCCAGGTGCGCCTGACTGAGGGAAGACGCCATGATGAGAAGATCGTCCAGATAGGGCACGATGCGGATACCCCTGGCTCTGAGGATGGCCATCACTCCTGCCAACACCTTGGTAAAAACCCTGGGAGCCGAGGTAAGGCCAAACGGAAGAGCCACTACTGAAAATGTCGATTGTCCACGACAAACCTGAGGAATCTCTGGTGTGCCGGAAATATTGGAATATGCAGGTAAGCGTCCTCGGTGTCTATGGACGTCATGAAGTCCCCCTGACGAAGTGAGTGGATGGCTGAGCGCATCCGGAACTTCCGGGGATGAACGAACCTGTTGAGCAACTTCAGATCCAGAATGGGACGAACGGATCCATCCTTCTTGGGCACCGTGAACAAATTGGAATAGAAGCCCAGGCCCCGGTCTGAGTGGGGCACCGGACAGATGACAGCCATGTCCAAAAGACCTGCTACTGCCGCCCGAAGCCCATGGGCGGCCAGAGGATCTGACTCTTCTACTGAAGAATCTGGGAAGGGGCCGGAACTCGAACTCCAGCTTGTAACCGGAAGACACCACTTCCTGAATCCCACCGAATCCAATTTTTCTCCAAAGAGCCGCAACCCCACAAAGGGAAGGGCCGTGAGCGACTTTTTGGACACAAAATCAGCCACCCACTGGCGTAACCAAACCGACCGGCGGATAGCCACAAGCAGAGCCGCAGCTCTGCTACACATCACCAAAGTGTCGTCCAGGGCGGACAGTACAAAGGATAAAAATAACTCACAGCGCTTAAGATCGGCAAACTCCTCACTAGCCGGGTCAAGCCCGGAAGATGTCAACAATCCCCTAACAAGCGAACTGGCAGCAACCAGTACAAGCGCAGAAGCACAAAGTGGCCGCAAGGCCGATCCAACACTGGCAAAACCATGACAAGCCATCTGGTCAATGCGTTTATCCTCACCATCCTTGAGAGTAGTGCACTCCGGAGAATGGAGGACTGCGGAGCTGGACAACCCCAAGACAAGAGCATCCACCTCGGGGGGGGGGGGGGGGGAAGACGACCAGTGCTTCACCGCGTCCGCCGGAAAGGGATATTTCTTGTCCGAACCCGGTGGAACACCCGGAAGCCGAGTCGGCCTCTCCCATTCCTTGAGAATGATACCATCAAAATGCTTTTGATAAGGAAATTCCAAGCGTGGCTTAGTTACTTCAAAGAACTCCCCCTTCAGCGGAGAAGCCGCCTCGGGGGGAGAAATAGCCAAGACCTCAAACATATGAGCCAGGACCATAGCGGTAGTCAAAGAATCCCCCTGGCCCTGCTCGGTATCAGCGCCCACAAACTGCTGATCATCGGAGTCCTCAGACTCCTCATACAACTCCCCTTCCTCACGCGGGGAAAAAATCAGACCAATCCAGGGAGTCAAAATCCTCCCTATCAAAGGCCTGCGCAGCCGTATACAAATGTTTTCTCTTTGCCGTGACCTTTTTAGCAACCGCACTGGAAAACATTTTTTCAAGATTGGCCAATCTGGCACACAGTTCAGATTGCGACTCCCCACCAATGACCACATCAAACGGGGTACGTGTCAAGCGAGGGGGAGACGGAGAGGAGACTGGCGGAGCAGAACCGGACGCCTGAGATCCGGTCTGCTGCGTAATAGACCGCTGCGCACAGGGTCCACAAAGAAATACATCATTCCCCCAAAAGGGATACCCCAAACACAGCCTGGATTGCCCCGAGGGGGCCACAAGCCCAGTATCCAGGGATGCCTCCATACGGTGATTTTTTTCATAGATATATATTTCTATATGTGTACAATGCTCCGAGGGAATTACGCAGTAATGCAACCCGGGATGCCGCTTTAAGTCCCGAGTGGGAGGGATTTTAAGCCAACTAAATTTAACCAGGGACCCTAGGACCGGGAGAACCCCCCATTAATAGGATCAATGGTCCACCTGGAACACACAAAAACACACACTCAGACTATGCTGCAATGTCCCATTAGGAGTAAATAATAGAAATCTGATGGCCACAGCACAGGCCACTCACCCGACCTTCGCCCCACCTGACTACCGCTCGCAGGCAGGAAGGAACCGTGGGGACACGAGGAGAGCAGAGGAGGAGGGAGGGCGCAGTTTGCGCGTCGCGCACGGCCCCCTCCCCCAGGCCAGAAGCTGGGACCTAACAAACAGCGCCCGTAGCACGGGGGGGCGGGCCGTAGGCGCGTGCGCTAGCGCCCAGCCCCGCCCCCCAAGGAGGAGAAGCGCCTCATGGGCGCCATTACCACACGCCGGAGGCCGGCGCCGCAGGGACCGCCGTGCGCCGCGGCCCCAGCACCAGTCTGAACAACACACACTCTAGTTATGTACCAAACACACACATACGCAAAATAAAGAATGAATCCCTAAGGGATCCGCCCCCCCCCCCCCCCAAGGGTATCCGGGAGAGGGGGAATCCAAGCCAGGGTAGGGCCAAGGGATGGGGCATCCCAAACTGGGATCACCAACCCGGATAGCCACCTAACCCTTGTTATGGGGTCTCACGGCTCTTAAGCACCAGGGGTGCCAACTACCTTTGCCCGGACCAGCAGCCTAGGCTGGGAGGCAAGTAATTTAAAGAAAAGGGGGTCGGGGCAAAAATAGAAGAGTAAAAAGTGGCCGGAGTCATCCCGGCTACCTGCAAGGAGGAGACATCTTCTGACTTGCTCGCCTCTGCAGAGATGAAGACTGGGGAATGAGTGGGAGGTCCCAGGTATTTATGGGCCGGGAGGGTCTGACCTTTTTTTTGTTATCTCTGCAAGATCGCCATCTACAGTTCAGTATACCCAAGTGTAATGAATGTCTTGAAGCGGGGTGTGTGACATACTTAGAATATCGGAACATGCAGATACGCATCCTTGATGTCTATGGATGTCATAAAATCCCCTTGGCGAAGGGAATTGATAGCCGAGCGCAGAGTCTCCATGCGGAACTTTTTGGCTCCGATAAACCTGTTGAGAACCTTGAGATCTAGAATGGGTCTCACCGAACCCTCCTTTTTGGGAACCGTGAAACCCCTGCCCCTCTCCGACAGAGGCACCGAGCATATAACCCCCATGTCCATAAGGCTTTTTACTGTTAACAGGAGCCCCTGTGCAGCCTGAGGCTCCGAGGGCACCCGAGACCTTAAGAATCTTGGGGGCAGCCAGTACTGGAACTCCAGTTTGTACCCGGAGGAGACCACTTCCAAGATCCAATTGTCTGTGACCTCCCGGGCCCAGACCTGGAAGAAGAGCCGCAGCCGTTCCCCCACCCTTGCGGGTGAGGGCGCCCCTTCATTGCTGAGCCGGTTTAACGCCAGGCTTGGGCTTGGAACCCCAGGCAGGCGCGGGACGTGCCCGACCTCTGCCTCTGTTCCAGGACGAGCCCGACACCCGAGAAGGCCAAACCCCTAGTCACTCTGGCCCCTCGAAAGGAAGGAGTGAACGAGCCCGCCCCCCGAAAGTGGCGGCGCTGTTTCCTCCGCTGAGGTAACTTACCTCCTTTAGCAACAGCATCCAATTTATCTCCAAACAGCCGCGAACCCAAGAAGGGAAGAGCTGTGAGCGACTTCTTGGCCCCAACGTCCGCTGTCCACTGGCGGAGCCAGACCAATCTGCGCATAGCCACCAGTAAGGCTGAAGTCCTACTATACACGACAATAGAATCTTCCATCGCAGCCATGACAAAATCCATGAACAATTCGCATTTCTTAAGGATAGCGAACTCAGCGCCAGCTGGATCAAACTGAGCGTTATTCAGCCAGTCCCTGATAAGAGACCTGGTAGCAAGCGACACCAGGGCAGATGCACTAACAGGCCGCAGGGCCGAGCCCACGTTGGCAAATGCATGGCACGCCGCCTGATCAAGGCGCTTATCCTCGCCATCCTTAAGGGAAGTGGCGTCAGGGGTGTTCAGCACAGAAGAATTGGTCAAACCAAAAACGAGCGCGTCGACCTCGGGAAGAGAAGACCAGCGCCTAACCGCCTCCACCGGAAAAGGATATTTCTTATCCCATCCCTGAGGCACACCAGGAAGTCGACTGGGCCTCTCCCATTCCCTAAGGATCAGCGCATCAAAATGACCCTGGGTAGGGAATTCCAGACGGGGCCTGCAGGCCCCAAAAAATTCCTCCTTCTTAAGAGGGGCGCCTCAGGCGGTTCAAAATCCAACACCTCCAATAAATGTGACAAAACAGTGGCCGTATCAACGGCATCCCCCAGCGCCTGCCCGACATTGGAATTCCCAGACTGAACATAGTCAGCCTCTGTTTCCTGATACAATTCCCCCTCCTCTAACGGGGAATAATCTGACAAATCAGCGGAATCGTCGCTGGGCCGATGACAAATGTCTCATTTTTAGCCTGGGCCTTCTTGCCCACCGTGCTAGCAATAATTTTCTCGATGCTGGCCAACCTAGCCCAAACATCAGAAAGTGACTCCCCACTGGTACCAATGTCACTTGGGGTACGGATCAGGTGGGGAGGGGAAGGCGATGAAGCGGGAGGAGCCGACCCAGAAGGCTGGGTACCAGAATATCGCGTTATGGCCTTTTGTGCGCATGGTATACAGATCAGCACATTCTCCCCCGTAAGGGATACCCCGCACCCCACACATGGCCCGGATTGTCCCAGAGGGAGCCCAGTATCCTGCGGAGCCTCCATATGGTGAATTTTTGTGGTCAGTCGCAAGACCGCAGGGAATTATGCATAAGCAACCCGGGATGCCCCTTAAAAGTCCCGGTGGGAGGATTTTAGGTGGACAAATTTTTCACTAGGGACCCCAGGACCTGGAGGGACCCCTTAATATGCATATATACAGGGCAACCTGTAACACACAAAGCAGGCAACATAAGTGCAGTGCTGAGTAAAAATGGCCATAACCCTACAGTATCTAAAACCACAGCATTTGATCTTGCAGCCACACAATAAATATATATATATATATATATATATATATATATATATATATATATATTAACTATATCCCAGCCAGACAGTGTGAATAACACACACACACACACGCTCTAGACCAGTGGGGGCACCCGCTAAAGAGGAGCCCCCACACACAAGCTAAGGAAGTGGCCATCGGGCTCTTACCACACCGATCTGCGCTGCAGCCTGCTCAAAGAAAATGGCCCCCACGAAGCCTCATGCATGAGGAGGGAGAGCAGGGGGAGGGCGGGCCAGCGCAGAACGCGTGTTTACCGAGGCCACGCCCCCCTCCCAGCAACGCGGACCCCTAGAAACGAGCACAGCAATCGCGCCAAAGAAGGGGGCGGGGCTACCCCTTCCCGAACGCAGCCTGAGGGGGAGAAGCACCCCCGGCTGCCACTAGCCCTGTTATGGCAGTAAAGGCACTCTGTCACTCACACACACACTGTAAAAACACACTAACCACACAGGGACATAAGCTGGGGAAACCGAAATATCGGCCAGGCCAGGCAACCCGCCTCCCCCCCCCCTCTCCCCGAGGGGAATAAGGGACCCGGAAGGGGGGGGAACCCTGCCAGAAGCCTAGAGGGACGGGGCATCCCACACCAGGATCACCAAGAAACCTGGATAACCGCCTACCCCATAGTGAGGTCTCCTGCTGCACCCATAGGGTGCTCCTACCTTCACCAGGACCCGCAGCCTAAGCTGGGAGGCTCAATATAGGGGCAATTTAGAAGGGTCCTGGCAGTAATAGGGACAATAGAAGGCCGGGCGCGAGCCCGGCTTACCTGTAAGTAAAGAAGTCTTCATCTTCTATCTTGTCGCCTTCTCTGCAGAGAAGGAACTGGGGAATTGGTGGGAGGTCCCAAGTATATATGGACTGGGAGGGGCTTTCTTTTTTGCATATTCATCTCTGCAGAAGTTCACCCTCTACTAGAGATTACCCAGATGTCATGAAGACCGAAGTGGAGTGTATGGCACACTTAGAATAAAGGTACTGTATATAAATACTTAAAATACATTTGTAGCTAGGGTTAACCTATTTGCATTGGTGTTATGTACTGCTATTGGGTATAATATTAGCATACAGAATCCAGAATTGAACACTGGTTGTTTCTAGAAGCTGAATATTTTTTATAGCTTTTTTTTTATTGCCATTTCAGATACCATTTCGAAATAAACTGCAATCTTTTGGACTCTAGTCCCGGTTTTGGGTTTCTTTAAAGGAAGGACACATTCAGACTCTTATTTGTGGATTTCTCATCCGCCTTCAACACCATTGACCCACAAATTCTCCATGGGAAAATGCTTGCATTGGGCATCTCACCAGGTTTATCTGGTTGGATTACTAACTTTCTCACGAACAGGACCCAGAGAGTCAAACTGGGCCCCTTTATTTCCTCATCCAGATCAACAAATATAGGGATGTGTTCTGTCTCCCCTTCTCTTTTCCATCTACACTACAACGACTTCAAATCCTCAGACCCATCTATCATGATCATCAAGTATGCAGATGATACCACCTTGGTAGGCCTCATCAACGCACAAGTAAAAAAAAACCTGGAATCCTGGTGCAAAGAGAACAACCTTATCCTGAACATCCAGAAAATGGTTGAACTCCTAATTGACTTCAGACGTTCCCGCCTAACGCATCTTCCCATCTCCATCGGTAATGGCGAAGTCAATATCGCTACCAGCACAACATTTTTCGGCACTGTGATCACGCAAGACTTGAAGTGGAGCAGGCAAGCTACCGTCATCTTGAAGAAGGCCCAACAGAGATTATACTTCTTGAGACAACTAGCAAGATACGGTAGGTCGAAAAGGATCCTAAAGACCTTTTACAATGGTGCCATAGGCTCACTTCTGACCTCCTCCTTCACGGTCTGGTACTGCGGGATCACAGCCAAGGACAAGAACGGGTTGAAGAGGATTACTAGGACTGCTGAGCGGATCATTGGATGCCCCTTACCATCCCTGGAGGAACAATTCACGGAAAGGATCTGCTCAAAGGCAAAAAAAAATAGCTGAGGACCCAACACACCCAGGTCATTCTTTTTTCAAACTCTGCCCTCCGGCCGGAGGTACCGGGGTCTCTCGACCAGAACCTCTAGGTACAAAATAGCTTTTTTCCTCTAGCCGTTAAAGCGCTAAATAACCACCACCGATTAACCTGCCACGAACTTCCTGTCTCTACCATGTCACCCACAACATCATATGTAAATATGTTAAAATGTTAAACGTATAATATGTATAATATGTAAAAATGTTTAATTTCATATTTAATGTTTATAGCTCTAAAGGGGTACCTCTCTTCCAAAAAGCATTCCTTGTATGTATCCTGTACTTACTTGGCGGTCAATAAAGTATTCGTATTCAGCATAGAGCCACAAACGGATTGTGATAGGTTATATACCCTGCTGAAGCCATTTTTGACTGCCTGGAGAAGCTATTTATGCTGCTGAGTGAAAATAAAGCCATCTGAAGCTTCTCTGCCAAATATAATCAAAGATCATTACACATCTGAAACTAGTAGTAGTAGTAGTAGTAGTAGTAGTAGCAAGGACAAATACATGAGGGAAAAAAACAGCTATTAGGATGTATCAATAATTATTGGGCAGAAAGGTTGCTTCTTATTGCACACCACCCCTTTTGACAGTTACAGTATCACAGAAGGGAGTATGGAGGTGCTATAGCTATTCAGCATTTTAGAACAAAGCCTTGTATGGGACCCACCTCACTCCCAACTCAGACTCCACATATACTGCATTTTTCGCCCTATGCGATGCAAGGGTTTAGAGAAGCAAAATAAGAAAATAAATCCCTGTTAGTCTTACTAATGGTATTTCTACGAGTCCTTCAGGACAGCCACTTGGGAGAAGGCTCCTCCTCCTGGAGAGGAAACACAAAACTGGGACAGTTTAAAAGCACCACCCCTTCCCCCAATCCTCAGTATTTTAGACAAGTAATGACAGGAAACAGAAGGATCATTGAGGGTAGCTAGGGCCATACTGAAGGACTTACCGTTACCGGTTAAGTCTAACAGGGATTTTCCCCCTTCGTCCTTCAGGACGGCCACTTGAGAGGATAAACAAGTAATCTAGGTTAAGGGCGGGATACTGAATGAAGGACACGTCTTCCAAAGGCCTTTTGCGAATTTGACAGGAGGTCCTGTCTTCAGTGCCTAAGAAAAGTATTAGGAGAAGACCACATGGCTGTCTTGCCTTCCAAGGCAGCCCCTGATCTTTCTGCCAAGGATGTGGAGACTGCCTTGGTGGAATGTGCTGCAATGTAATGTGTCGGCAAGGGAGATAGCCTGTCTAATCCACCTGGCAATGGATAACTTGGAGGTGGCCATCCCTCTATGTTTCCCTCTAAATGAGATGAAGAGCCTCTCCGCCTTTCTCAAAGTGTGTGTTTGTTCTAGGTAGAGCACCAGGACATCTAACAAATTTGACATATCCTTGTCCTGCTGATTGTTCCTAAAGGATAGGAGAATAATGTTTTGAGAGCTGTGAAAGGCAGAGGCAACTTTTGGCAGATACAAGGGATCGTGTCTAAGGATGGTCTGTCTGTATGGACTGTACAGAATGGTTCCCAAATGGAGAGTGCCTGCAAGTTGCTGACCCTGTGAGCCGAGGTAATTGCTAGTAGGAAACTCAAGTTCGGATCTAATCTGACACCTCTGTAAATGGTTCAAAAGGTGATTTTGTTAACCCCTTAAAGTCTATGAGATTCCAGGGTATAGGGCAGGCATACTCTCTCCCCCTGGGGCACCCTGATTGCTGTAAGAAACCCCCAGGTCGCCCAAATACTCACCTTCGTTCCCGGTCCAATGGCGCAGGCATGAGCCTTTAGCAGGCCAACCGGGGCATGCTCCCTGTTAGAGGATAGCGGGGAATGCAACCACCAGCGCACGTTAGATAAGTTCCTGGGCGAAGGGGCTCGAGCGGATCCGAGCAAGCTGATTGGACAGGTCCAATCAGTGAGGTCCCAGATGTGGCACTTTGATACCCTAACAGGTCTTCTAGAAATAGAAACACAATCTGTTGATTAAGCTATATTTGTTAATGTTTTATCCAGAAACACTGAGATTACCGAGGCCTGGGGCTTAAGTGTATTTACTGTCAGACCCATCTCAAATCCCTTCTGTAGAAATTCCAGAACAAACACTAAATTGTTGCTATTCTGTTTGCCTCACAGAAATAAAATCTTTTCCAGACCTTCAAATAAATTCTTCTTGTAGATACTTTTTTACTTTCTACTAAGGTTTCTATCACCCTTGATGAAAGTCTCATGTTATTTTTAGGATTGTCCTTTCAGGATCCAGGCAGGTAAATTCAGATTCTGAATATTTGTGTACCAGATTGTACTCCGAGTTAACAAATCTGGTTTCTGAGGTAACAGCTCATCCACTGTGCCCTCCAGCAGCATAGCTTAGGTGGGTGGGCAAAAGTGATGCCGTGGACGCCTAGGGCTGCAGAAAGACTATCCTGTGGAAGTAAAGCCTAGGTTGATGACAGCACCCCAGGAACTCCTGGGGTTGAAAAAAAGCCATGGTCCCAGCTGTTTCCTGGAGGGGAAACACAAAATACTGAGGATTGGGAGGAAGGGGTGGGCCTTTTAAACTGTCCCAGTTTTGCGTATCCTCTCCAGGAGGAGGAGCCCTCTCTTAAGTGGCCGTTCTGATGGACAAAGAGATAAAATATACTGAAGCAAATAATTTGCTAACATTTTGATAATGTCTTGTTCGTAGATGCAAGCGCAAATGCATTCAAAAACAATCCCTTGTTAATGTGTTGCATTTGTGGGCAGGACTTTCTGCGGCTACGTTTTTCTCCTTTCTGCCTCGCCGGAGAGGTGTGAAAGGGGCATTGATGATTTTTGACGTACCACAGCGCCTGCCAAACGCAGAAACGCATGTGGCACTGGACAGGTGTGAATGAGGGCTTCAAAAAATAGAGTATATAAATATACACGGAACAAATAGTCTGTGCAGATAACAAGAAAACTGCCTGAAATGTGTCTCTAAAGTGCTAACATTATACACAACAAACACAATTTGAATATACTGGCTTTTGGTCTTGGCCCCCCAGGCACCCTGATGGGGGCTGCCCTGCTGTGTGAACCCCCCCAGATCGCCCGATCTCACTCGCCCTTTCCCGATCCTATGGCGCATTCGCAGTCTCTCCTTCAGTGCGCATGGATTCGACTCCTGCCATATCATCCAGGAGCTTGTTTAAGGTGAGCGAGTCCGAGTGAGCTGGCAGCCACATCCCCCACTCTCCTTTAACAGGTTGTGTGCCCGCGTCGGCCATCCACAAATGCCTGGCACGGATACGCGCCTGCTAAAGGGATAGCGGGGGGTTACAGGAGCTGTTCGAGCATGCACCGTTGAACCAGGAAATAAGGCGAGTTTCTGGGCAACCTGTGTGCGAAATCCACCGGAAGTTGCGGGGCACTGAGTAAACAGTTAGTGCTGCTCGCTGTTAGTCAGGAAGCGCCCCCCACCGCTGCCCTTATTTGCCTTTCTTGAAAGCCAGGAGGTTTCCGAGCGGCACAAAGGGCTTCAACTGCTGTGCGGGAGGCTAGGTTTTTCTTGGGTTTAGTAACTCTTTAAATATGGAGGAGTATTGTATTAATATACTGAAACATGAGATAATATTTTACAATAACATTGTGCAGACACACTATATTTTTATCTTGGAGGCTTGGCGAGTATTGGGAAATCTGCAGCTAAACTAGTTTACCCGAGAATCCATTTGAATACAATACTGGATGGCGGTTCATTTTGTGTTGAGAACGCCCTCTACCTTAGAACCCAACTCGAACCAAATTTAAATTCCAAATGGGACTGAAGCCACCTTAATTTTTTTGGCTGCGTTAGAGAGATCTATCCAAAACAGGTCCTATTCTAAGTGCCTGTCTTTATATCCTGTACTCACTCATGAATTGCCTAAGGGCACCTGGCATAGAACTGCTCTTTCAAAGAAACCAACTCCTCCATCCAACAGTCAACATGCTTGAACTTGTGGGTGTACATTTTGTATTATGTATTCCAGAAACCAAAGCCTCAACTCAATAGACAAACAAAAAAAAAAATGTAAATCTCTTACAACTGATTGGGCTTTATGATAAAGCAACTCCATAGGTTTCTTTTACTTTCAGTGGGGTAGAATTTTTGGTTAATAACTGCTCCTTTTAGACTAGGCCGGTGGTTACCACCTGTTAAATTTATAGCGGATGGGCATTGGGTTTCAGGACACCCACGCTAGCAGACAGGGTGTGCCGAGACCACACGCTATATAACAGAATAAAAAAATTGTTCCAAGAAAAAAAAAAAAACAATTAGCTTACAGGTAATGGCATGTCCGGTAGCTTCTCCCACCTAAATAGGAAACACAAACTAGGCATGGTTAAATACCCCACTCCTACCTCCTTGACCTCAGTGTTCTAACCGAATACCTTGATGGACAAGGTTTGTCCATTCTGGGCGAAGTAATGGCTAATATAAAAGCCAGAGTCAGAAACAGTCAGAGACAAAGTCAGAAACTTAATTGCTGCCTCTTTCAGGGGCTCGAAAGGTGGCCGTGTAAAACCGTACAGGACAATAGAAAGGTCCCCGAGAGTGAAGGCCTTAGGATACACTGGTCTTCCTCTAAACAGAAAAACAGATCTTCATGTCTAAAAATACCAATAGTTCTGCCATTAAAGTACTGGTGGGAAATGCCCATTTCCTCCCCAAAAACTCCAAAACTCCAGGCCTGCACGAATCAGGACAGAATAAAATGAAGAAAATGCCTTTCAGAACTTACCATAGATCTTAAGCGTAACCATCTTTCTACTCTGAAGAAGAAGAGTCTTAATGACCTAGCTGGAAATCCCCTTACTCGTTAGCAGGCCCTATTCAGGATCCATGCCGTCAAATGGAGGCTCTGAACCTGAGAGGGTGGAACACTGGTCCTTGATGCTGCAGATCTGGTGGTTGGAGGAAGGGTTACTGGAGGCCCTACTGACTGACTGATGTGCCTTAGGAGGAAACCACAGTCTCCCAGGCCAACTGGGGGCAATCAGGATAACACTTTCCTGTCTAACCTGATCTTCCTTATGACCAGAGAGAGAATCTGGAATGGTGAAAAGGCATAACAGATTGATCACCCCCCAATTCTGACCAAGGGCACCACTCTGGCTTAACTACCACTTTGCCTGTCTGCTCTGATGGACTTCTTGCAAGGAGGCTACTGATCTTGGTAGAGAGAGACATCAACTCAATTGATCTTGTGCCCCCCTCATGGTTGAGATAAGACATGACTGTGGCTGAGACAATAAGAAGAGCTCGATTCCTTATGTGCTCAAAATCGTTTAGGGCTAGTCGAACTGCCTTTAGCTCCTGAAAGTTCAAAGATTTGGTGCCGGACGACGTTCCCTGAACCTGGCATTGAAGGGTAGGGCCCCCCCCCAACTCCGTGCACTTGCGTCCGTATGGCTTGGGTCCATCTGATGCCAGGGGCTCCCTTTGGATATATTTTTCTGATCTGACTGAAGGCACTGACGAACCTGATCTGACGTGTAACCAGTGAGTCCAATGTTTTTGGATCTCTGTTCCAGGCGTGCAAAAAGAAGATCTAGAAGGTTCCTGAATGTAGCTGGGCCCAAATGACTGCTGGGAGGGCTGAAGACATAAACCCAACAGAACCATAATCTGTCCTAGGGAGATTCGGAGATGATCCTGAATGCAAGGGGACAGGGAGAATCCTTTCTAACCTCTTGGTTTGTAGAAGGAAAGTTCCCTCTAGGGAGCTGTTGATCTGATACCCTAGATAAATGCAAGGAGTCTGAGGGGAGAGACTCAACCTCTTCTTGTTTATGATCCACCCCAGATCTGAAAGGAGGGACAAACTCTCCTTGGACGGAGCAAAGAGAAGGAGATCGTCCAGGTATGCTACGATGCTGATCTGATTTAATCTTAAACATGCTATTGCCTCTGCAACAATCTTGGTAAAGATCCGAGGCACGGACGTAAGACCAAAGGGCATCGCTCTGACTTGGCAATGATAAGTTATTCCACCTATTACCGCAAACCTCAGAAACCTTCTGTGAGCTGGAAGAATAGGAACATGCAGATATGCATCCTGGAGAGCAATAGTGGCCATCCAGACATCCTAAAACAGGATATCTTTCATGGTAAAACTGATTCTATACCGAATCTTTCTTATCTGATCCGCACATTTAACTATTTTAGGTTCAGAATAAACCAAAAAACCAAAAACACATGGGAGAAAAAGGTACCTCCTATAAAACTGAGCAAACACTGCTTTCAATTACTACCAGTCACTCCCCTATCTTTTTTTATCTTAAGAGGCAGAGTTTACCTATACGATTCCCTATATTGGTCCATTGGCAAACTCTATCCCGCAGCTAAAGAAAAAGGGCAGGGCATTTAATACATAAAGCAACAGGATTCTGTGCCATGATGTTTGAACAGCATGATCAAATCCTCTGTGATAGATCATGATGCAATCTGGCAACTGCTGATTCTGCCACGCTTAGTTCCACAATCTGCCAGATGGGCGGGCTTTGGGGAAATTGATGGATATATTGCTTGGAAATGAACGAAGGCAGGATGTGGAAACCAATTCAAAATGCGCTGCCTGTGGGGTGAGGATTTCAAGGGAAATTGGTCAAAAAGATGGGTTTAGGTCTGCTTTAAAACAACATGTAGCTTTTACTGCTTATTAAAAGAACAACATTTTCAACAATCCAACAAATCATGTGAAACAATACAGTGCTAAAAATGAACAAGTAACCATGATGGGTTTCATGCCTATAGAAGGCCCTAGGTTTTACATGATATCACCAAGACCCTGTGTGGGTAAGTATTGAAAAGCCAGACTCGGACTATGAAGGTCTAGTGAGCATCATTTAGCCTACAGATTTAATTTAAAGGGCAAGTCCACTTTTGATGGGATTTTTGAAAGCATATATTTTTCGTGCCAAAATTAAGTCCTTAAGGTGCTAAGCAATTTATTGCCATTGCACAAGAGAGAAGTAAGCCATGTACACACAGAATGCTGCTACTATGGCCGCTGCTGGGGTGAGGGAGCTCACTCAACCCTACACACAAGCAACTTAGTGTACAGGATTCACCTCTGTCTTCTTGGTGTACATTGCCAATGGAAACAGATTGCAAGTAGTGAAAATTGCTTGTCCTTGAGGACATTTAGTGAAAACCGATTCCATGAAACACACATTTTTCTAAGCCTCCAATTTTCCTCCTAAACCGTCCTGGGGACAGTCACTTTAGATATGTATATAGATATATTTATATTATACGGTGCCTTGAAAAAGTATTCATACCCCAACTTTTTAGCATTTTAAATGTTACAGCCACAAACTTTTAAGATTTAATGTGATAAAGCAACGACTGCAAAGCAACAAGTATTTGTGAAGTGTAAAGAAAATAATAAATTTCCACATTTGTAAAAAATAACACACTAAAAAGTGTGGCGTGCAAGTATTCAGCCCTCTTGAGTGTTTTGGGGTATGACTCTACCAAGCTTTGTACATCTAGATGGTCATTCTTCTTTACAAAATAGCTCTGGCTCAGTCAGTTTGGATAGAAAGCATTTGTGATCAGCAATTTTCAGGTCATGCCACAGATTTTTTATGGAATTTAGGTCTGGACTTAGATTGGGCCCATTGCAACAAATGAATATGCTTGGATTTAAACCATTACATTGTAACATTGGCTGTATATTTAGGGCTTTTCTCCTCTAACAAGTTTTCCTCCAGGATTACCTGGTATTTAGCTCCATCCATCTTCCCATCAGCTCGGACCAGCTTCCCAGTTCCTGCTGAGGACAAGCCTCCCACAGCATGATGCTACCATGTTTCACAGTGTGGATGGTGTGTTCAGGGTTATGTGCAATGTTAGCTTTCCTCCACACACATGCCTTGATTCACTAAGAGTTGAAAAGAATTCAATTCATTAGGAAAAAGCATTAGAATTTCACCAGATAGGAATACAATGAAAGTCAATAGCACCTCCTAGGAAAAGTATTGAAAGTTTTATTACTTTTTACTCTGTAGTAAAAAGTGTAATTGATTTTCATTGTCTTCCTATCTGGCGATACATTAAAAAGTGAATTTTTTTCCCCAGGAATCAATTTTTTTCTACCATTAGAATTTTTTTCAACTTAGTGAATCAAGGCTAAAGTGTTTGGCATTTAGGCCAAAAACAAGCTTTGGAATCACCTTAGCAGAACACCTTCCCTATTTCCCCTACATCGCTTGAGCCAATTTGCAAACAAGACGTCTTATAACTTGCTTTAAAAAATAGCTTCCATAAGGCCAGATTTGTGGAGTAAACAATTAATAGTTGTCCTGTGGACAGATTCTCCAACCTGAACTGTGGGTTCCTCCAGAGTGACCCCAGGACTCTTGGCTGCTAAAAAAAAAAAATCTAAAACCTGGAATCAACCTGCTATAGGCAACATTGGCATCTCTTGGACTTAGTGGACCAAAACCCGTGATTTTGACTATGCTGTGTTTAGGGAGATCTTAGAGATTCCAGGGCCGTCGGGGTTTGGGTTTTGGTCCACTTTAAGCAGGCATAAAGCCTATGGAGAGGAGCAACTGTTAGTATCCAACCGTCTAAAAGGCAGGCCATATAATTCACCAATCCTTTAAATAATGGTAGAGAGACAGATTTTACTTTTAGTTTTTTGGATAGCTGCAACTACATTTATATATCTCCTGCTCTGGGGAATAAGAGACAAGTATAAGTTTTTTTAGCTTATGCCTGGACAGTCCCTTTAAAAGGTAAAGTCCACTTTGGTGGACTTTTCCTCAGATCCGACAAGAGGGCCAGAAGGCACAAGGCAGTTAGCTTGACGCCGATCGGCCTCCTGCAGCCCCAGTTTGTGAAGCCGAGAACTGTGTGCTTCCTGGTCCTGGCTGGCAGGTGGGTGCAGTCCGTGTATGGCCGCTTCCCATTGAAAACAATGGACGCCTCTGTACACTGAAAACTTTCCAAATCTAAAGTTAGACAGGCAGACAAAAAAGGGGACCATCCACTTATGGAATACTTGTCTAATTGCTCTTATGCAATAAAAGTTAGTTACCTGATAACGTCTTTTCTTAACATACCACTGAGATATTAAGGCTCTGAAAAACAAAAACAAAGCACCAACTGGTAAATCAGTAAGATAACATAAAATAACAGTCTGAGGAAGGGAAGCCTGTATGCTGCCCTTTCGTATGTTTAGAAAATAAGTTACCAGGTAACTAACTTAAGTTTTCTCAAAACATCCTTAGGGCAGCATACAACTAAGGATGAGCGAGATACTACCCCTACTGGGAGGAAAAGGCTGCCTGTAACACATTCCTGTCAAAGGATTGATCTTGCAAGGTGAGCAGATCCAGACAGGAATGATTAATAAACGTCTTTGCAGAAGACCAGGTTGCTGCTCTGCAAATCTGTTCAATAGAGGCACCAGCTTGCTACACCCAAGATGTAGAAATACTTCTTGTTGAATGAGCTGTATTCCGCCCTGGAGAAGGAGATCCGTTGTACGCAATATTGATAGTGCTCTTCATCCATCGGGCCAATGTCGCCTTAGAAACACGCTGACACTTCCTGTGACCCCAGAAAAAAAACAAAATAAGCCATCGGCCTTCCTTCAATCCTTTGCTTGCCGAAGGTATTCCAATAAACAGGCCCTGACATCCAAAGACTTATCCTTGGCAGATGGAAGGATAACCTCTTGGGTCCGATGAAAGTCGGAAGAGATCTTAGGAAGGTAGCAAGGATCCACTCGTAATATATGATCCTGGAAAACTTGAAGAAATGGGTGAGCCTGGATATTATTTACTGTTATTGCCACCAAAAAGAGAGCCTCCCATGTAAGAAATTAAGATGAGAGCTTGACAGAGGTTCAAGGGGACCCCATTGAGGAGCCAACCCCAACCAGACAGGTCTGAACTGCCCGACAGCTAGCAAGAAAAAAAATAAAAAGCATTGTTCAGGATCCAAACCAATCATAGCAAAAAATACTTTGTCAATTCCAGATCCTGGAGCAACCTCTCCTGAGCTGGGGCAAAGAGGAGGAGGTCGTCTAGATATGCTATGATGCCAACTGCTTTCTTCCTTACTGCAGCTATAGGTTCTGACAGAACTTTAAAATTCTCAGAGCTGACCTCAGCCAAAAGGGTAGGCATACAAATAGGAAGTGGCTCCCTATCTTTACTGCAAATCTCAAAAAGGCTTGAGCAGACAAGCTCATCAGTACCTGCCAATAGGCATCCTTTCAGGTCTATTAAGAACATGATCCCTGCTAAGAAAGGGCCGTCTATAAAAGGACTAACTAGAAAAAACATTTCTATTCCCGAAATCCCTACACTGGGAAAAGAATTATTTCTGTCAGCAGACATGTCTTACACTACTAAGTTCTGGGCGAAAAAGGAATTCCCGGTTAAACGGCATGGCACACAGGTGCAACTTTGAACCTGTATCCCTTGACCAAGTACACAGCCACACAGTACACAGTCCTACGCACCAAATTGGTGAGGGCTATGGTCATAGAGGAGCAGGGACTTGCATGCCCAAAAAGACACTATTAGCAGATTAGCAGAGTGCTTCCATTTTAAGCTGCATTAGCTGGGTCTTCCATCGGTGCCTCGAGCCGATGTCATGAAGCCCAGCTGGGTGGAATTGCCTCCTACAGCAGATCTCTCCCCCCTTCCATCAGGCTGAAAAAAAATACCATTTTGTGCTTACTCACCTGTAAAATGGGTATTATAAGTATGTCACACACCCCGCTTCCAATATTCATGACATATGGGTTATGTCCAGTAGAGGACGAACTTCTGCAGAGATGACAGGAAAAAAAGGAGCCCCTCCCGGTCCATAAATACCTGGGACCTCCCACACATTCCCCAGTATAGGAAAGCAGTAAGGGGACCAGGAAGAGTCAAATACAAAAAATGTAACAATAAAAGGTTCACCATATAAAGGATCCAGAATACAATAAGGGCGGGATGAAGCGGGGTGTGTGACATACTTATAATACCCATTTTACAGGTGGGTAATCACAAGATGGTATTATTCCAAGTAAGTCACACACCCCGCTTCCAATATTCATGACATATGGGACATCCAATAGCAATGTCCAACATGGGTGGGGATCCCAAAAAAGGCAATAATGCACAAATTTAAACCACTGCAGCTTGCAGAACCTTGCGGCCAAAAACAGCATCCGCTGAGGCCCGCACATCAACCTTATAAAACTTGGAAAAAGTATGAACAGAAGACCAAGTAGCAGCCTTGCAAACTTGTTCAGAGGCCTGGTGCTGAAAAGCCCAAGAAGCCCCAACAGCATGAGCAGAATGAGCAGTGATCTGAAAAGGGGGATCCCTCCCCTTGGCAGTATAGGCCCTAACAATGGCCTGACAAATCCATTTTCCAATGGTAGACTCGGCAGGCACCAAATCTTTCCTGGGCCCGGAGGGCACCACAAACAAGGCGTCCGTCCTACGGAAAGGAGAAGTAGCCACCAAATAGTACTTCACACAATGAACCAAATCCAAAGAGTGCAGGACCCTCTCCTTGTCATTGCTAGGCTTATGACACAAGGAAGGGAGAACCACATCCTGATTGAGATGGAAGGCAGAAACCCCCTTAGGAAGGAAATCTGGCTTTAAAGCGAAAGACCACCTTGTCCTGGTGTCTCTCAAAGTAAGGGGCCTGAATAGACAGAGCCGCCAACTCAGAAACACGTCTAACGGAGGTAATAGCCACCAAAAAGGCAACCTTTTGTGTGAGCATAGAAAGTGCAACATCCTGCACAGGCTCAAAAGGAGGCCCCTGGAGGGCTGACAGAACCAAATTCAAATCCCAAACGGGCAACAAAGGCCTCCTAGGGGGCCGCACATGAGTGACCCCCTGGAAAAAAGTCTTAACCAAGGGATGCAGAGCAAAGGACCTTTGAAAGAAGACCACCAGGGCAGAGATCTGCCCTTTCAAGGTACTAAGATGGAACCCCAGGTCCAGACCATGTTGAAGAAAATCCAAAATCCTAGGAATCGAAAACACCCTGCAAGGCAATGACCAAGCCTCACACCAGTCAATGTAGGACCTCCAAGTCCTGTAGTAGATATTAGAGGAAGATCTCTTCCTAGCTCTAACAAACGTCTGAATCACAGCATCAGACAAACCTTCCTCCTTTAAGATGGAGGTTTCAGCAGCCACGCCGTCAAAGCCAGCGTTTGTAAATTGGGGTAACGAAGTTGACCTTGAGTGATAAGATCCGGAAACTGGGGCAACCTGTACTGATCTACCGCCAGCCGTACGACGTCTGCGAACCAAACCTGTCTTGGCCACCTTGGGGCAACCAGAATTGCTGGTGCACCCTCTTGAGCCAGCTTGCAAACCACCTTGCCTACCATGGAGAAGGGGGAAAAAAAAAAAAAAAAAAAAAAAAAAAAGGTACAGGAACCCCAGATCCCTCCAGGCAAGAGACAAGGCATCCACTGCCAGAGCCAGAGGATCCTGAGACAGAGACACAAATGCAGGAAGCTTGTGATTGTGACGTGAGGCAAAGAGATCCACCTCCGGAATCCCCCACTTGTGACAAAGGGACCGGAATACCTTGTGGTTGAGCGACCATTCCCCTCTGCGAGAGGAACCCCTGCTCAGGGAGTCCGCCTCCATGTTTTCCACTCCTGGAATGTACACTGTTGAGATGCATGGGACATTGCTCTCCGCCCATGCAAGAATCAGAGAAACTTCCCTGAGGGCCCTCCTTGGTGATTGATGTAAGCGACCGCAGTCCGATTGTCTGATCGAACCTGAACCGGTAAACCCTGGTGGTGATACGTCAAGCGTGACAGAACCAACCGAATAGCTCTCAGCTCCAAGACATTGATGGGGGTGTGAGCCTCCCGAGGACCCCACAGCCCCTGGAACTGATGTTCCTTCCAGAAACCCCCCCAGCCCGACAGGCTGGCATCCGTGGTGAGGGGTCAAAACAAGGGGTCAAAAAAGACCTGCCCCCTCAGAAGATTCCTTGGTTCCAGTCACCACTGAAGAGACTGCTGAACCAGGGGAGACATCAGAAATGACTGATCCAATGACTGCGGACATCTGTCCCAAGCCAACAGTAAATGGAGCTGGAGCGACCTCATGTGGAACTGAGCAAAGGGAACTGTCTCAAAGGAAGCCACCATCAATCCCACCAGTCTCATCCCTAGCCGGATAGACGGGCGAGGGTTGGACAGGAGAAGACGTATCAGATCTTGAACCATCTGCACCTTCGACTCAGGTAGAAACACCCTGGTCTGAATGGTATCCAGATTTATGCCCAGAAACGAAATCCCCCTTGACGGGGATAGAGAAGACTTGGGATGGTTGATCACCCAGCCGAACCTCTCCAGCGTCGTCACCACCGTCCTGGTGTCTAGCTCCGCCTGTCTTAGAGAGGATGCCGTAATGAGGAGGTTGTCCAGATACGGCACAATGCGAATGCCCTGGGCTCTGAGGAGGGCCATTATGCCCGCCAGCACCTTGGTGAACACCCTTGGTGCCGAGGTCAGCCCGAAAGGGAGGACAACAAACTGAAAATGCTGATCTCCCACCACAAACCTGAGAAATCTCTGGTGTGCTGGGAAGATTGGTACATGAAGGTAAACATCAGTCCCCCTGACGAAGAGAAAGGATGGCTGAGCACAACGCCTCCATGCGGAACTTCTTGGTTCGAATGAACCTGTTGATAAGGTTCAGATCCAGAATGGGTCTTATGGATCCATCCTTTTTGGGAACCGTGAAGAGGTTGGAATAATAGCCCCGGCCTCTCTCCGAGAAAGGCACCGGGCATATGACCTCCACGTCCAGAAGATTTTTTCTTTTTTTATTTTTTTTCTTTACTGCCCACAGGAGCCCCTGCACAGCCCGGGGATCCAAGGGCACCCAAGATCTGAGGAATCTGTGAGGAGGCCGGTACACGAACTCCAGTTTGTACCCGGAAGAGACCACTTCCAAGATCCATTTGTCTGTGACCTCCCGGGGCCAAACCTGGAAGAAGTGTCGAACCTCATTGCTGAGCTGGCTTGGCAGCGGGCTTGGGCTTGGAACCCCAGGCAGGTCCAGGACGAGCACGTCCTCTGCCTCTGTTCCAGGAATCACCTCTGAAGGTAGAGTAGGCAAAACCTCTGCCTGCTCTGGCACCGAGAAAGGAAGGATTAAAGGAGCCTGCCCCCCGAAAGGAGCGACGCTGCTTCTTACGTTGTGGTAACTTTCCCCCTTTTGCCACCGAATCCAATTTATCTCCAAACAGCCGCATACCCAGGAAGGGTAGCCCTGTAAGTGATTTCTTAGCCGCAATGTCAGCCGCCCATTGGCGCAACCAGACCGATCGGCGAATAGCCACTAGCAACGCCGAGGTTCTACTACACATGCATATTGTGTCATCCAAGGCTGATAAAACAAAAGACATGAACAATTTAAAACCGCTTAAGGGCTGTGAATTCATCACTGGCCGGGTTAAGCTGGGAACCACTCAACAGGTCCCTAACCACAGACCTGGTAGCCACAGCCGTGAGCGCAGACGCACAAACAGGCCGCAAGGCTGAACCCACACTAGCGAAGGCATGGCAAGCCATTTGGTCAATGCGCTTGTCCTCACCATCTTTAAGAGTGGTGGCATCTGGAGAATGTACAACAGAGGTGTTGGACAATCCCAGAACGGGCGCATCGACCTTGGGAGGGGACGACCAGCGCTTCACCGCGTCCACCGGAAAGGGATACTTCCTATCCCATCCCTGAGGAACAGGGAGCGAGGCTTAGAAGTCCCAAAGAATTCCCCTTTCTGTGGAGGGGACTCCGCTGGAGGAGAAATATCCAGCACCTCAAATAAATGGGCCAGGAATTTGGGGGTATCAACAGCATCCCCCTGCGCCTGCCCAGTATCAGCATCAAAAACTGCTGATCCTCAGCATCAGATTCAGCAAACAATTCCCCCTCCTCAAGCGGGGGATTAATCAGACCAGTCAAGGGAATCATAGTCATCAAAATCCAGAACCGGCGCGGCCGGAGACAGATGTCTTCTCTTAGCTGGGGCCTTCTGGCCGCAGAGCTAGAAATCAATTTCTCGATGTTGGCCAATCTAGCACATACATCAGATTGCGACTCCCTGCCAATGACAGTGTCACTTGGGGTGCGGATAAGGCAGGGTGGGGTAGGAGATGAGGCCGGTGGCACAGACCCAGACGCCTGGGACCCCGACTGCCGCGTTATGGCCTGCTGAGCACATGGTATGCAAATCAGTACATTATCCCCCGTAAGGAATACCCCACAACCCACACACAGCCGGGATTGCCCCAAAGGGAGCCCAAGCACGGTATCCTGGAAAGCCGCCATATGGTGATTTTAAGGTAGTCGCAATGACCCGAGGGAATTACGCTGCTTGAGCAACCCGGGATGCCCCTTTAAGTCCCTAGTGGGAGGATTTATAGGACCCCAAATTAATCTGCAAGGGACCCTTGGACCGGGAGAACCACCTTTAAATATAATTGATAGGGAGTCCTCCTGAAAGACACAATGTGAAGGGACCCATGGGCTGCCCCAACGCGCTAGAAGGAACACGCAGCGCACATATACAGAAAGAAAGGGGCCCAACAGGGCACTCACGGAAGATCAATGGCGCCCTGCCAGCCAGGAGCTCCAGAGAGAGAGGGAGAGGGAGAGGGAGAAGACGTGGATCCCAGCAAATAGCTGGGCTCCGCAATGGCGCCATAAGAAAAGGTGGCGGACCGCGCCGAGCGCCTGGCCCCGCCCCCTTTCCAAGCAACCTGAGAGGAAGAAGCTCCCCCTGTAAAATGGCCTCCACATGCGGCCAAAAGCCCACACACCCCACGCGACGAGCGAGGAAGTAAGCACATACCCATTCTAAAAGAAGTTTTGGAGAGAAGGAAAAGCACCCCCCCCTCCCCAAGTAGAGGGGAACAGGGAGACCCGGAAGGTGGGGAATCCCGCACTACAGGGTGGAAAGGATAAACCGGGACAGGGCATCCCAAACCAGGATCACCAAACCTGGATACCGCCTACCCCTTAATATGGGGTCTCACGGGGGAGCATGGCTCCCTAGATACACCTCTAAGGTGTTGCCTACCCTCGCCCGGATCTACAGTCAAGGCTGGGAGGCATAGTGTGGACTTAATTAAACAAGGTCTGGGCAGAAATAGGGGCAAATTGGCCGGGTGTAACCCCGGCTTACCTGCAAGGAAGAAACACAGCCATACTCTGAATTGCTCGTCGTCCTGCAGAGACGAATACTGGGAATGTGTGGGAGGTCCCAGGTATTTATGGACCGGGAGGGGTTCCTTTTGTTCCTGTCATCTCTGCAGACGATCGCCCTCTACTGGACATAACCCATATGTCATGAATATTGGAAGCGGGGTGTGTGACATACTTGGAATAGTAGAAGAGGCACGTGTGCACATACCACAACCTGGCCTCTGGCGAGCTCTACAGACCCGCACCGCAGTCTTATATCCCACCGGAACCTCATAAACCCCATATAGTATAAGAGGAGGAGGGGGGCCTCAGACAGTCTGCATATTTGGTCCGAGGCTAGCGCTGACCCCCCCCCCCCCCGCTGACGAGGGTATAGGGGAATCTGGCCTATTCCCTGGGAGTCCCCTGGGTCCCTGGCAGGCTGCTTCCAGAGCTAGGGAATGAGTCAACCCAATCAGACCCACAGCAACCCGGTCTATTTACCTAAACCCACAGTTCAGGAGCTGGTGGTCTGGCTCTTGCCCCGGCAGGAACACAAATAACTGGTGTCTGGAGGAGGAGCTAATGCGTGTATTCTGGTGGTCATGTGTTCCTACCTTGGGCAGAGCCTGAATATCTCAGTGGTATGCTGCCCTAAGGATGTTTTTGAGAAATCAAAGCTTAGTATATTGCTCCCCTAAAGCCCCTCTCTGGCAATCAGTGACATAAGCTTATTGAGAGGGATTAACACCATGCAGAGGTTTGGAATAGCAGGCAGATGCTGCACTCTTAAACATGGCAGCAGAGACCTGCTTCTCAAAAACCCCTCATAGCTCTGTGCAATAATTTCTTATTTTCTAGCAGTAAGCCTTCAGCTGTAAGGACACATCATTGTTTTGCTAACAGCTGAAATCTTCAAATACATTGTAACCTCCAACTGTATGCTTTTGGCTGCTGTTGCCATAGAGATACATTGTAACAGCTTCCCTCACACAGATTTTCTTTTCCTGCATTAGCTGTTGATTCCGTTTTTGCACATATTAAAAATGACAGGCAAGCTTCTAAAACTGCTTATACCACTGATCATAAGAGGAGAAGCAAGTAACTAAACTTTCTTTTTGAGTGGAGGTCCAATTAAAGGGAAACTTTACAGATATATTTATTGATTTCAAGTGTACAAAATGAACAAACCTTTACAAACATTTGTGAAAGTCTGCTTCACTCAATAAATGTGAATGTAGTACTGTAATAGGTTGTCACGGTTTAAGTCAGTTGGTCCGCCTCAGAGCTAGCGATAAGCTCCATTACTGACAACCGAGCAGGTAGCAGAATCTGAATAGAGCCAAGCACGCCATGCCGATTGGCGGCCTGCCTGCACTGTGGAATCATCCAGAAGGTAAGCAGTCGCCAGTGATCCATGGGGATACACACAGCGAAACTCTACACACTGATTCCATTCTGCAGTGTGATCCCTCCCCCCCAAGAGTCCCTGTATACTCACTTCAGGATCCCCCAGCGCATGTACGGACCTTACCATGGGCGGCTGGTGTCCTGTGACATCCCCGCTCCCACCTCCATACGCACACCTGCTTAGAAACAGACAAGTCTGTCTGAATGAGGAACAACGGGGGGGACGTTAAAAGAATGATGTGTGTGCCATGGGATCATGAATCAAGGTTAAGTATACAGGGACCCTAGCGGAGGATTCAAAATCGGATGCCCTGGGGGGCAGCTTTTGGACCACTTTAGGAACCATAGCAACTATGTGACGTTCCAGAGGAGGGGAGTGGAAGTGCGGTAGATACACTGTCAACACTCGGGCTTAAAGTGGACCAAAAACCAGGATTTCGACTATCCTCGGTTTTGGTCCCTTCCCCCTGATCAAGGGTTCTCCGCTGTGTGAATCGCCGAAGTTAACTCACCTCTTCCCGGGCCTATGGTGCATGCGTGGCCACTCATCCAATCAGCGGCTCCGAGCACACTGGCGCCTGCATCCTCCGCTTCCCTCTAACAGGGAGCGTTCCCATGCCGACCATTTACAAATGCCTGGTGCATATGCTCGGCTGCATAGCTCGGGCATCACCAGTAGGAAGAGGGAGGTTGTGATGCCGCTGTATAGAGCCCTGGTAAGGCCACAACTAGAATACTGTGTGCAGTTCTGGAGACCTTACCCACAAAAAGACATTATTCAAATAGAACGGGTCCAAAGGCGGGCAACAAAAATAGTGGAAGGACTTAAAACTTATCAGGAGAGACTTCAAGAACTAAATTTGTACAGTACAGAGGAAAGAAGGGAGAGAGGAGACATGATTGAGACCTTTAAATATGTGAAAATATTTAATAAGGTTCAGGAGGGAAGTGTTTTTAAAGTGGACCAACACCCAGGATTTTCACTATCCTGGGTGTTGGTCCACTTCCGCGGGGTCGCGCATGCGCCGTTGGAACGAGGTACAGGTAGGATTTGCGGGCGTCCTGGGGGGGTTTCACACAGCGGGGCACCCCCGATCGGGGTGCCCCGCAGGCAGGGAGCTGATCGGCCCAGGAATCTTATAGATTCCCGGGCCGATCAGCGGTGGGTGTTGGTCCACTTTAAAAAGAAATGATAGAACAAGGGGCCCAACCTGAAGCTAGTCAGGGGGAAGATCAGGAGCAATGTTAGAAAATATTATTTGACAGAAAGAGTAGTAGATACTTGGAACAAACTTCCAGCATAGGTAGTTGAAAAATCAACAGTCACTGAATTTAAACATGCCTGGGATAAGCACACATCTATCCTAAGATAAAGAGTACATACAGTATACACATAAGGGCAGACTAGATGGACCGCATAGTCTCCTTCTGCCGTTAACCTTCTATGTTTCTATGGTGCGGGGACGCGCCATGCTAGAGGGACAGCAGGGATGCGGCCACAGCTCATCCATGCACCGTTGGACAGCACTTTAATAGTTCCAAAACTCTGGCATACCAGCGGCCCAACACCCATTTTGCTTGTTAAAGTGGACCAACCCATCTACCCCCCCCCCCCCCCCCAAGAACAAACAGGTTCCAATCCAAAATCCTGGGGCATCCCAATTTGGGATGTTCCGATGTGTGAACCCGCCCAGAACACTGTGTACATGCAATTCACTGGCGATTTCTGGCTTCCCGCACACCTGAACGGCTGTGGGTATACAGAGGAGTAGCTCCATTCAGGTTTTTTACACCACCTTGACATCAGAGAAGCTAGTAAAGCTGAAGCGAGACAAACACAAGCACTAAATAAGCAATGGTATGTCCCAATTACGGTGCCCCAGAAGCCATTGGGGGGGGGGGGGTAAGTGCCTTGTTCATGAGCACTTCAGTCATGTCCTGGCTGCAAATCAAACCTGCAACCCTCCAGTCACAGAATCGTCTCTTTACCACTAGGCCTGTCAGCAGGGCCGGCGTTAGCACCCGGCAAGGCGGGGCAGCTGCCGGGGACCCCCACCCTCCGGGGGGGCCCACTGACAGGGCCAGCCTTTGGGGGTGTGCAACGGCACTTGACTGCATGCGGTCTGGGAGGGCACTACCACAGCTGGTGCCCACATCTCCTCGTGGTGCACCAGTGATGACCAAGGTGGCGGTGCAACTTCTTTTCCCTGCTGGGCGGGGACAGCACTTTGCAGCAATAAGCTTCTGCTGCTGCCTGTGCTGTCCCCACCGGGGAGAGAGGAAGGGGCCTCCCCACCATGTGACAGGCACGCCGGCGGGCTGCGGGCAATCAAGCAGCAGGTGGCAACAAGCAGACCAGGAGTGCGAGCCGGGAGGGAGAGTACTGTAGAGGTATGTTTTTTTTTTTTACTTTAAGGAAGGTTTTTTTTCTTTTCTCAGGTCAGGTTTAAAGGGGTTTGGTGGAGTTTTGGTCCAAATAGCATGATCCTTAGGGGGCATCCAAATTTGTGACGTTCCTCAGTGATGTGACACAACTCTTTACCACAAAGGGGCCCAATGAGACAATGCCGCACAAGGGCCCACATAAACCTGGAGCCGGCCCTGACTGTCAGAGATGATCAATGACTAGACTTAAACCGGACCTTCACCATGATTTATTAAAAAGCCCAGACCCTTAAAACACATTAGCATCTAAAGTTAATATATTTAAGTTTTTAGTCACTTATTCTTTCCCTCACTGGGCTGCAATTCTGTTCAGGACTTTAGGATACGGGCACCGCCATCTTGACTCAGAAGCATCACACTTACTGAGGAGAGGAGAGTGGGATAAAGTACAGGGGGGTGGGTTATAGCTGTGCTTTGCTCAGATAGAGCAGAGCTGGGGTCAGGGAAATGACAGCAATCCCAGAATGCAGAGCGACACAGTCAGAAGACAATTCCTGTTTGCAGGCTGCCTAATGCTCCATGAGCCGCCATCTTGAATGTTTACAGGCTCAGAACACGCACTAGGTGCAGGTAGGATGATTTTTAATGTGAGCAATCTGTATGTACAGGGTGGGGGAAACATACAAGATAGGCTCTTATTCAGAGTGAAGGTCGGTTTAAGGAAGGTTTTTTTTCCTTTTCTCAGGTCAGGTTTAAAGGGGTTCGGTGGAGTTTTGGTCCAAACAGCAACGTCCTTAGGGGGCATCCAGATTTGTGAAGTTCCTCGTGATGTGACGCAATTCTTTACCACAAAGGGGCCCAATGAGACCATGTTGCCCAAGGGCCCACATAAACCTGGAGCCGGCCCTGACTGTCAGAGACAATCAATCACTAGGGGGGGTTAAAATCCTGGTACAGCCTAAAGTCCCTTTTACGATTCCTCAATCTACGAATGGGGAGAGGAAAAAGCTGCATGCTCCAGTAAAGCATGTCTCCCATTGGAGAAGGTTTGGCACATGTATGCAGCTATTCCCATCTATATCGCAGGGCTCATCAATGGTGTGAGTAGGGTGTGTTTAGTATTGCTGGGAACTGGAACCCTCCCTGGCAGGTCTGCCTCAACTGCTCCACCTCCATACACATGTGGATTTCCATGGCAACCAGGGGAAAGTGGCTGCTGTAAAAAAGAACAGTTCCCTCATTTAGATATTACTCACCTGACCTGCAGCAGAGGGGTGCATTCACCCCCTGCTCCCTTTCATTTTAAGCACCCCAATATGTTATTAATAATAACCAATGGGCTGGGGATGCTGGTCTGGTCACATGGGTGACCAATGATGTTTGCGATCATGGAGGGGGTAAGTACTTTATAGGGTTTATAATGGAAGATACACATGATGAGCTCTGATAGCTCCACACACACATTGCTATCGGCTGTGTAGCTGCTTGCAGACATGTCCCCACTCCCCATCACACAGGCACAGGGGAAGACCCGTTCCATGACACCCACCCCCCCCCCCTCGCAGTGTTGCCCCCAGTGACAGGTGGCACAATATTCCCTCCATTCAGCTTCCTCCCATGGCCCAGTCCTCCGCCTTACCCCTAAGCCGGGTCCCAGGGCTCGGTCCCGGTGCATTGCCCCTTTAAGAGCGGCTCCGGTACAAGACGATCCGTCCGGGGACAGCAGACAAGGCGGGGGGAGCCGAGTAACAGACAAGGCGCTGGAGAGTGACGTCACTGGAGACGCTGGCCCGTCTGAGGCACCATATTGGAGGTGGCAAGCGAGAAGGCGTGGCCTGACACCGAAGTCTGTGCGATTGTTTTAGTGGGAAACACGTCAGAGGGATTTGGAGGAGTAAAGGCGTCGTGAGCTGGACTTTACATTTCTGTTGTCCTGTACTAAGTTTGTAACTTTTACCTAATGTATAAAATATATGTTAGCGTAGGAAACCTTTCAGTTAAACCGGAACTTCAACATGATTTATTGAAAAGCCCAAACCCTTATAAAACGATTCCCAAGCGTCAAAATGTAATATATTTTAAGTTTTTAGTCACTTATTATTATTTCCCCCACTGGGCTGCAACTCTGTTCAGGACTTTAGGATACGGAGCTGCCATCTTGACTCAGAAGCATCACACATACTGAGGAAAGGAGAGCGGGATAAAGTACAGGGCGTGGGTTATAGCTGTGCTTTGTACAGACAGAGCAGAGCTGGGGTCAGGAAAAGGTCAGCAATCCCAGAATGCAGAGCAGCACAGTCAGAAGGCACTTCCTGTTTGCAGGCTGCCTGATGTTCCATGAGCCACCATCGTGGATGTTTAAAGGCTCATAACATGCAGCAGATGCAGGTAAGATGATTTTTAATGTAGGGAATCTGTATGTACTTATTCAGAGTGAAGGACCGCTTTAAGGAAAACAGCAAAGCTGTAAAATGATATAATGGAATAGCATACCTTGCTTTTCAGGCTGGGAAAGAGGCACTAATTTGAAATTAGGCCATGCCCCCTCATTGGGGGATGGATATGAGTTTTTTAACAGTTACAACAGTCGCTACAGAAGGTTGTAACAGTTAAAACAATATAAACAGTTTAAATAGAAGGATGAAACATTTATTGATGCAGATCTGCATGTTAAAGCACAACAAAACGTAGGGATGCCCCACTTTGTGAAACCCGCATCATTTGCATTCAGACTCACCTCGTCCATGTCCAATCAGCAGCCGCATCCCCTGCTGACCGGCACTCGTGTCTACCTGAATGGCTAGGGCGGGAGCGCGTGCACAGCCTGAGGATGTAAACAATCAGAACTACCTTGCTCAATTACGTCATTTCAGCTGGAGGCTGTGATTGGACGAGAACCTGTGCATGCGCTATTGGACCAGGGAAAGATAAACAAATACTGGTGCCTTGGGATGTTTCACACAGTGGGGAAAGCCAGCAGTGGGTTTGCTGGTGGGTTTTGTTCTGCTTTAAACCTCAGAGAGACAAATGAGAGCAGTGAGGGAAATTGACTCAAAAGAGGGACAGTCTCTCTAAATGAGGGACAATTGGGAGACATGAAATCCTTACACATGGGTTTTGGTCTACTTTTGTGTGAGCCCCAGCCATTGACCCATGCCCCTCACCTATCCCCCCCAGCCACTGACCTGCATCTATCCCCTTTCCCCAACCATATACCCCCACACTTTATCCCAGCCATTGACCCACATCTAAAGCTAACCCCCCCCCGGCCCAGCCAATGCAATGTTGGGACACCCATTTTTTTAAGAATAGGTTTCTGTGTAACCAGCCAACTGCGTGTGTGGACAATGGCCCCTACAAGACCATGCCCGCTGTACCTGTGAAATCTTGGTCTGGACTCCAGAGCCAAGTTACATGGGTTTTGATCTACTTCAAATTAAGGGTTTAGCTTTTAAAATCATTCAGTGACTCTTTTTTCTAACGGCTTAAAGTGGATCAAATCCTGTGATTTTGCCCATTTTTGCCAGGATTTTAGCAAGGTAAAGCTGGTATTCATAGCTCGGTGGCAATAACTTGGTGCAAGCACAGGCTCTCCGATAAGCGCTCTGCGCCATGCATAGGATTAAACATCCTACTTTTAGCGGCCCGCATTTCTGTGGCTGCTCCCCTCCAGCTATGCATGTCAATGTCAGCCATTCAGGTAGGACTGATGAGGGTGCATGCATCAGCCAAAGGTATGCCACCACAGCCCACGCATGCGTAGTGGGATCACCATATTGAGGTGAGGGCCCAAAATAAGCCCCAGCCCCCCATTACCTGCCTCCCCAAAGCCCAGGGGCAGAAGAGCCCGGGGCCATTTTGGCTTGGTGGTCTGGTAGCCTGCAGGGTGGGGGGCCACCAAATCTGGCCCCTGCACCATCTTTTACAAGCCCTCATAGCCGGTCCCCTGGCTGGTTATGCTTGATAGAGGGGACCCCATGCCATTTTTTTTGTGGGATTTTAACCCTTATATATGAAGAAATCCCCCCCCCCCCAGGGGGTTCTTATGTCATTTTTTTTAAATAGCCCTTTGTCTCCTCTGTTGCCCAGCAGGTATAAAAGGCTTCCAGCAGAAGCCAGAGTGGTCGGCATGGGACACAGTGTTTTTGAAAAAAGAAAAATAAATAAAATATTTTTTCTGTGTGTTGTGAATTGGTAAGGCATCCATGAGACCAGTTTACAGGGCCCACATCAACAAGGCTGGTACGCCTAGAAAGCTTGAGGTGTGTACTTCCAGGGAATATAATTCAAATGTAAAGGGTTGTTTTTATTGAAAACTGCAAGGTGCGCATAGCAGTTGTATTTTATCTGAAAGTCTCCTAAAGCTCTGTTTCAGTTTGGGGAAGTCTCCTGGGCAGGACGTGATACTGTTGTAACCGGGAGAAATTGGGCTTTTACATGCTATATGATTTTATTGAAAAACTTTTTTATTACAAAAAACACTTCAAATTGTAAAAAAATAGATTTTTTGCACATTTTTCATCCAAAAATATTGAGAATACACTAAAAGAATGACTAACAAGATATTTGTTATGTATTTGTTGTATAGTAAAGCTCAGACTATGCTAAAAAAAACACACTGTATAACTTTTCTGGGAAATCCCTGGAAATCCCTTCAAAAAGAAGTCACATCTCTGAGGGACGTCCCAAATCTGGATGCCCCCTAAGGATCATGCTATTTGGACCAAAAACTCTAGTTTTGGTCTACTTTGGAGCACACCAAACCCCATTAAACCTGACCACAGATTCTCCTGATTTTGGATGCCCCTGTGTGACCCCACCCCCCTTTTGTTTATTGCTTTCCTGGAACTGGTGAATACATTGTGGGATTGCCAGTTTGAGTTAACAGTCAAACCAGGGGGGTTCTTTCACAAACGGGCATCCCAAATTGAGATGCCCCTGTAAAGCTGACCAAAACTCAGTGGTGGAATTGCTGCATTGTGGGTATGCCAGTGATCCCAGGGGGTTTCACACCGCTGGGTATCATAGATTGGGATGCTCCAGGGATAGGAAATCAGCTGGGGTGGCCAACCTAAAAGCAGAACAAAACCCAGCACTTTCTCCCCTGGAATCTAAATCAAGATGCCCTATTGTGTGGAACCCCGCCATTCAAGGAGATGTGGGCGCCAGCTGTGGCGGTGCCCTCCCAGTCCACTGCCGGTCAAGCGCCATTGCACACCTCAAAGGCCAGCCTTGTCAGTGGCCTCCCTAGAGAGTGGGGGTCCTGGCAGCTGCCCCACCTTGCCGTTTGCTGACGCCGACCCTGCCAGGGCTTACGTGTCATGGTTTGAAAAAGGGTACATAGATTTTCAGATGCAGAGCAGCAGGTTGGGTCTGATGGGTCTGTTTTTCTTATTTTATCAGTAGAGATCTCTGTGGAACTTATTTTTGCCAGGGGGTATTTGGTTTAAAAAGGTTTGGATCCACTGATCTAAGGTAAGCTCTCTATTAGCCACAAAAAAAGATAAAGTTGAGCAAGCCCTGTGCATAACCCCTAAAACTGGTCTGAGACACAAACAAGTTCCGTCAAGTTCATATACAAGGGCTACTTGTAAAATAAGGGTACACCCAAAGACCATACCTACTACGCTCAGTGATGCCAACAAGTGTGAAAGAGCTTCTAATTTTGCTCTTGTTCTGTGTTTCTACAAATATGTCTGCTTTATTATATAGCTATAATTATGGTCAAGCATTGTCATTCATCTGTTCCCTTTCAGCTTTGATGCTCAGTTTTTTGCTAAAATACAGCTATTTCCACCTCTCTGTTGACCACACACACTATAACTCAACACACTATAAAGTGCACCCTATTTCTGTGCAGCTGATTGTATTTTGGGATAGAGACGTTCTCAGGGTTAGGTGTAGAAGTTTTGTATTAAAGTAAGAGATGATTTTTTACAAATTAGGAAAGAATTCCCCCATGGGGTGTTCACTCGAGTTTGGAGAACTTTCCACATGAGACTGTGAGCTTGCCACCAAATAAGGCAATGGGAAATCCTATTGTTGTGGGGAGCTTTCCAAATGAGACTGTGAGCTTGGGGCCACATGGGGCAATAGTCTATCCCATGGTAGGTGGAGAGCTTGTCACATTTTTCAAATTGCTTCCATCTAGTTGACAAAATATCCAGGCAGCCTTAAAACACCATGGGCTCGATTCAACAAAGGTAGAAATAAATTAGTGTCGCTCGAAAAATGGGATCGCATGCGTAAATATTTAACTTTTTCGAGTGATTCAAAAAAGGGTTGAATTAAATACGTGCACTCGAACATGCGATCGTAAAATTTTCGAATTGCTCGTAAAATTTACAAAATGCTCGTAAAAAGGCTGTCGCAAGCGAAAATTATTGGAAAATCTACTCGAATTTGTTTTCTATTGTTTTGTATTATTTTCTGACTGTTGCATGGTGTTGTAAGGCTTTTTAATGGGTAAATGTAAATGCATAATTTTTTTCAACTTTTTAAGTTGCCTGTGTAGCTGTATGTACATGGCTAACATTGTGGATACATGTAATAAAGAGGCAAGGTATGCTGTAGTGGAAGTACTAATTAAATAGTAATATTTGTAAGAGGCATGTATGTTGTTTTTTTTTTTTTGGGGGGGGGGGGTTGGTTGGATTGCCAGGGACCTGTATTAAAAATGTTTCCTTTAATGTAGAAATGTGGCCATTGTTTTCTATACAAAGCTTGCTCACATAGCACCACATGTCCTTGGGTGCAGGGTGCAGCTCTTGCTAGCTTTAACCTCATGGTACGCCATTCTTATGCTTACACTTTAACGTGGACCAAAACCCAGGATGTTGACTTTTCTGGGTTTTGGTGCCCCGCTGTGTAAAAACCCAAAGGTCAGCCACTCCCATATACCTTCCCCTGTTCTCTTGGCACATGCGCGGCCTCCCATGCATTCATCCGTATAAATGGTCCAGACGCAAACTGGTCTAGGGTTCTTTAAGGACTCAGCTATGGTCCAGTTGAGCATAGTATACCTGAGTTTGCTACAATAAACCAGTGGATACATCCATGCTAGGCTGGAACAGGGAGTGTGTCTTATTCAGACATTTACAAATGACTGGTGCCATGGCATACCCTGTTAAAGTTATAGCAAGGAGTGTCCCGTGCTTGCGCATGCATCCTTGAAGTTTGGCAGTTGGTGAGTATACTAGGCAACCTGGGTTGTTTTATACAGCAGGGCATGTAAAATAATAATTAGCCAAAGGCAAGGAAACAAGTAGCCATGGAGTTTTAACAATTTCCAGAGCAAAGGTGGTGGTTTTGGGAGTTCTGTAAGAGCACGTCAGCAATAATGCTTTTTTCTAAATAGCCAAGCCCATGGCAGTCAACAAATAAGCAAATAAATGGGCAAAATGTTACACTTGCATACTCGAACCTTTGTGCAATTACCTCAAGGAACAGCAGACTTTGGGACCTTAACATCAGTTGCAGATTCTAAGTTCCTATAAGGGTGAGGCTAGCAAGGGGTTAAAAGGTTGGAGCTTTCCAATATATCACAAGCAGTTAGGCAATAATGTTTAAACACTTAACAAGAAGCCATCCACCAGATAAATGCCCCTCCTCAAATAGTCGAAAAATTGATGAATTTCGCAGAATGTGGGCATCATGGCATGATCCAGGAAAGCCAGCCACAAAGCTAAGTATTTTGAGATCTGGACCAGCAACCATCTGGACATTCAGTGAATGTCCCATCTTTTGATTGCGGTAGATATATTCATCCATACTGGGTGAGATAAAGCAAACATGGGTGCAATCCACAGCCCCCATGACATGCGGCATGCCAGTAATGCGATAAAAACCCTGTTTTACTACAGTCAAAATTGCATGCATTGCCTTTAAAAATTTATCTACAGCACGGCATACAGAAGTTTGGGACATGCCAACGCCACACCACCCAGGCGCTGAAATGAAAATGCAAGAAAACTATCAGATTCGGCATTCCAGAAATTGCATGTCCTCTACCAGTTAATGGTGCCAAATATGGATGCAGCAGGCTTTAGAGGTGTTCCTAAGCTGCACGATTTAGCCTAGTAAGCTGGAAAAGTGCTTGATCTAGCAGCTGATCCACATCCAAATGTGTCCAAAAATACTTGGGAATGGGTAGTCTGCGCCACATCATGTGCAATATGTTCGAAGGCAAAGAAAGTAGATGGGCTCCATTGTGAGAAAGAGAAAAATGAGTTTTCTCCTGCTGAAAGCTGCATCAAAAAACTAATGTGAAACACTCTAATTTATATCATGTGTGTGGCTCATCAAGTCCACCTGAATCAGTAGTAAAATTTTCGAATCGCAAAATGCAGTAGTACATTTTTCGATTCACTAATTTATTTCGCACTTTTACAATCACACTCGAATTTAATTTGAGTGACTTGTGTTTTACAGTGGTTCCAGGTTGCTGAATCACTCGTAAAAAAAAAACGATCAAAAACGTACAAAATCGCAACTTTTTAAGCACAAAACACATGAAAAATCAATTTTTGACCTTTGTTGAATCGAGCCACATGCCTCTGATAAAAAAATCTTCCCAAAATATTTTTTCTGGTCTCCAACTCTAGGTAAATACTAACAGACAGGCACCCAGGATGTCAAATTAGGATGCTGTGGATAGGGGATGCAGTGACTCTTTTGGCATCTGCAGTAAATCTGGCTAGCGGTCCACTTTAAACCGGACATTCACCATGATCTATTGAAAAGCCCAAACCCTTAAAAAACTATTCCCCAACATCTAAAGTTAATCTATTTTTAGTCAGTTACTTATTATTCTTTCCCCCACTGGGCTGCAACTCTGTTCAGGACTTTAGGATATGGGCGCTGCCATCTTGGCTCAGAAGCATCACACTTACTGAGGAGAGGAGAGTGGGATAAAGTACAGGGGGTGGGTTATAGCTGTGCTTTGCTCATACAGAGCAGAGCTGGGGTCAGGAAAAGGTCAGTAATCCCAGAATGCAGAGCAGCATAGTCAGAAGGCACTTCCTGTTTGCAGGCTGCCTGATGTTACATGAGCCGCCATCTTGGATGTTTAAAGGCTCATAACATGCAGTAGATGCAGGTAGGATGATTTTTAATGTGAGCAATCTGTATGTACAGGGTGTGGGAAACATATAAGATAGACTCTTATTCAGAGTGAAGGACCGCTTTAACTATGGTATTTTTTTATTTCAGGGAAATGTTTTGAAAAGGATTGGCTACATTTATGTTGAAATAAATTACAATTTGCAGAAAATGATTGACTCTGAAGATAGGGAAACTGTTTTTTTTTTAATTTTAAAAAGTCAAATGAGTTAACACAGAGACATTATAACGGTTTCAAAAATTTAAGCAGAATAAAAAACAAATGTTTAGTCAGTATCTGAGCTTTCTTCCATAGCGGCCTCTACAATGACAGATGTGTAATTTCCCTCTGCATCCTCTTCTTCACTGGAGGCTTTTGGGGTGACTTCATGCCTTGTCCGTATGTTCTTCTTTACATGTGACAGATTATTTTCCTATTGAATTGATGTGCGTTAAATTTAAAGTAGCAAATCCAATGAAAGCCTACTAAATAAAGCAAGTTGAATAAGCAGCAGATTGAATTGATCTACCGAAGATCCGGTTTCTTTATATGGGCTATTATATTCTTTTTTAAACCTTGAATTATAAGCAGAGTGCATTCTTATTACATTTGTATGTCCCTATATCTGGATGAATATGTGAATAGTGAGGAAGCTGTTAAATAAAATGTGGAGACCATATTCATAAAGCCAGCTCCTATCCCCCATCACCTATGATACTGTACATACTGCTAGGGTAAGCTTAACTACTATGTTTCGATTTACCGCTTCTGACCCCTGCTTGCTATTTGACCTACCCTGTCTGTACTGACTACTGCCTGGCTGATTGACACGCTGGAGACTACACATCTCTGTTTACCAGAACCCTGCTCTCTTTGTTGTGACCCATTTTTGATCTGGCGAGCCTGACCACCCCATCATCCATATGCTTGCATGCATTGGCCTATGTTTTTGGAGAGTTTCTGCTTAATTTTCTTTGAAGGATGTCAGAATAGCCTCCCAGACATGCCGTTTTGATGAGAAATTTCTTCCAGCCTCATATATCTTTTGCTTGAGGCTACTCCAAAGGTTCTCATTAGGGTTGAGGTTGGAAGGATGGTGGCCACACCATGAGTTGCTATTTCTATGCTAATGATTTTCCTTCGAAAACTCATGTACTATGGAATAAGTGATCAGTCAGAAATTACATACTTTCCAGAGGTCGTTTTCACAACACCATCTCTTTTCCCATGATTTTGTCTCAAAAGATGGCTCCACCACTCCATGTTGACGTGGCAGCCTTGTTGGGACATGGTGGCCATCCACCAATCATCCACTAATCCATCTATCTGGACCATCCAGAGTTGCATGGCACACAATAGTAGAACACTGTTTGAAAATTTGTTTTCATGGATGGCTGGCCCCATTGTAACCATTTCTGCTTGTGAGCACTGATTCGAGGCGACTGAATAGTAGATTTATGCACAACTACAAACCTCTTTCATCGTTATGCCATTATCTGCACAAACCCATCTTTGCTCCAAATCAGCCACAAATCTTTACATTTTTGGAAAGATCAAATGTTTCCATACCCTGTTCAAGGCATTGCACGAGTTGGTGCCTCTTTTGTCTGCAGAGAAACCATTTTTCTTTACTTGCTTGAAACCTGTAGCCTTCTTAATAGTGTGGAATGTCCTTTATAAGTAGCTGTCCTTTAATTGGGTTTATCTGGCAGACACATTATCACAGGGTTCCATGTATACCTGAATGTTTACAAAGGATTCCTTGTTTTAAATAACTGGAAGTCACATCCATTTTTCTGTTACCCCTTATGCCCTTTCCTTGTGTACACTCTTTCACACGCTTTGCTGAAGGTATGTGCGTTATACTACTGCTTATAATTAGCCTGAGAACTATTGTAATCTTGAACTTCTACCTATTCAGAGAAACAGCAAATCTATTTCCAAATGTCCTTGCTTTTAATTTTCACTACTGTTTCATTTATAATATAAAATCGAGTTTCTATTGTACTATAGCCAACTATACTTTTCAGACTTTCACTCTCTAACTGTGATTATTAAAGGGACACCTGAGGAGAATATTTGTTATGGATTAACATTTATAACTGTACTTACTTACCTGCCCTCTGATGAAGCAACATACTTAGGTTGCGACACATGTTAGGGTGATCCTTTTGGTGCCTACCTTCTGCTAAAATACCATATAAGATTCTTTTTGTATGATCATATTCATGTACTGATAGTCTATACATTTATTTGCTGATTATATGGATAATTTAATGGTGCTTCCAGCCATATACACACATGATATGTAAATTATACATTTATGCCTACTGTTCTGGGGTCTATAAGTCTTTTGCATTGTATTGACATATCAGTGGCGTAACTAAATGTGGCTCACACTAAAGACTGGAACAGACAACTAAAGACTGAAACAGCAGATACAAGGGGTGAATGATGCAAAGTGAGCATAAATATGATAAATAAGGTGGAGGATATCCTGACCTCCAGTGCCTTGGTCGCACCCCCTATAGTTCCTCCCCTGTGACATATTCATCATATAATTAGCTCTGTTTTTTGTGATTGTCTTTGTATTCATGTTTTTGAAATTCTTTTGATGATCTGTTGTAGCTTTAAAGCTTTTTGGATGCTTTGTGTTTGATAGATCAAGAAGTTTGTGATGTTGTCTGATTAATTGGTTACTGACTGTGCTATATTCCCCCCTCCCACTTTGAAGGGAGCCTTGTCGCATGAGTAACAGCTTACCTCACCCCGATCCCACATCGTCACCGGTGCAGCCACACAGCGGCATCCCCCGCTCTTTGTGTGCTTGCTCCCACCCACCCATCCAAGTGAAGGTAGGGACACGAACAGAATAAGGGATGCCATTTTGTACTTTCCCTTAAAGATAGCGGGGCTTAGGACCCCAAGCGATTACAGAGCAGCACTGGATCCTGGGTGTGTTAAGTTGTTTTTTTCACTGTAACCACCCACCCCACCCTGCCTCAGCGCTCAGTGGGGGGCTGGTTGATTGCCTGGACTTTAATATTAAATATGAACTGCTGAGCATGATAGAGAAGTATGATTAACTGCTGCTGAGTAAACATCTCCCTCAGCTTTTAGGTTACCCACACTATCCCAGTGAAAAAGGGGAAAAATGTGTCAAGGGGAAAAATTGGCTTTGTCATGCAATATAAGTTTTTCTCTATAGGGGGTAAAAAGCCCACTGTATTCTGTCATTTACATATCAGTGATGTGTGAGGTCCTACCATAGCGGCTATCTGCTTTTCACATTTTTCTTTTTGTGACTTCTCTGCAGAATTTTCTTTCTCCAAGATGTCAATTCTGATCGAAGATAAATAAAAAATTTAATAAAATTATTACAGATAAAGCATAAACTGTTTTGGCATTGGTTTTCAGTATGAAACCTTTAAAGCTGAAACATGTGTGGAACCTCACCCATGCTGCCCAGGGCTGTGGAGTCAGTAGTACTCCTAAAACTCCTATAAATGGTAATACATTTCCTGTAGTAAAATTGTTTCATGGGTCTTTTTCTCACCATTATATAAGCAATAGGGATAATTATATAGAACATAAAGCATATTTATTGGAATACAAATTCAGAACAAATAACCTAAAGCCGGTTTGCACAACCCTTTGGAGAGCACAGACCATATAATTGATTTGAAAACTGGTCGTGGACCACAACAAATAGGTTCAGAATTTTAAATGTTTTATTTTAAATAGCATAATAAAGATTTTCTACACCAATCAGAATGTCCCAATGTCACCACAAACTGCATTGATTTTTTACTCATAAGTTCTTCCACCCCCCCTTTACCACATTTGTATTTAACAATCCCCACATGCTAGCAATACACATGCTAATTGCCTCAACTCTCCAAATATATGGGTCCCATTTTCCAAGTGTACAGCACGGCCTGTTTCATTTCAATCATTACTTCTGGGTATTCCGCCACAAGTTGGTGCAGTTCACTGCAGAAGACTTGTGGCTCCTCCCGGCCCTATAAAAAGCCAGGAATCACCCACAGACCCCCAGTGTTTCTCTGCAGTCACGACTGCGAAGACAAGAAGATGGCTCTATCTGGTTATTCACAGGCGAGCGGGGCAACCAAGGCTGTTGGCCCTGTAGGACTATTTCCACCTGTTTCCGGACCCTTCTGCCTCCCAGCCTTGGCTGCTCGGATCAGGTGACGGTAGGGAACACCTGGGGTCTGGTGTTCGGCGAGCTTCGCTCTGGGCCGCAGACCCTATATCTGAAGGTTAGCCGGCTATAGGCGAATGGTGAGCTTATGTGGGGGAGAGGAGAAACCAGTCTGTGTGTCACTTGTTAGTGTTCTTTTACTTATGTGACTTGGTGTTTTTACTTGTTATGTTTCCTTCCTTTAGGCATTCTTGATGGCCGCACGCGACGCGTGGGCGCTGTGGCGGTACGGTCGTCCCCACCGCCCAAGCACACTGCGCTCCACGGCGGGAGACGCTGTGGAGGCTTTCCTCCTCTTTCGGCTTCGGCACCATTTTGGGGGGCGGGGCAGGTCCTCGGGTGCCGCGTCGTTCGCGCCTTTCGGCGGGGTCGCGGGATGACGCGTACCGCGTCATTGTCGCGCGGCCCACCCCTTGAGGTCCGCATAGGCGCCATTTTACCTTCCTCGTGCGGTGCCTGGCAGGGGGAACGTGGGTGGCTGCCGTGATCTGCTGCGGGGACGCGGTGTGCCATCTTTACTTCAGGCTGCTGCGACGTTCTCCTTTTGGTCCGTGAGTGGGTTTTTGCTTTATTATGGGATGCTGTGCATGCGCTGTGGGATGCTCATTTGTGATTCACTTTATGTCTTTCAGACGGGCTTGTGGTTTCTCCTGGGTCCATACCCCCCCGTCCATTCTCTCGCTGGGCATTCCTTGGGGGCATCCCGGGTGGGGCCTGTTAGCCCTTATACCGTGTGGCCGTTTTGGTGCCTTTTGGAAATCACCACATGGAGGCTTCTGGGGATAGCGAGCTCGGGGGCCCCTCGGGGCAATCTCGTCTGTGTCTCATGTGTGGGGTATCCCCTCTGAGTGGGGGCGGTGCGGTTTGCGTTCCGTGCAAAGTGTAATTGCAGAGCAGGTTGGTCTGAGCGCTTCCCTGCCCAGTCCTGCCATTCTTGCAACTTCCCCTACTCCCCCGCGGCTGTACTTAGCGCCCAGCGAGGGGGACACCAGCAGGGGGTCCCAGTCGGACCTGGCACTGCGTGTGGCAAGTATTGAACGGCAACTGGCCTGGCCGGCTGTGGGCAAGGCCTCGCACAAGAAGAGGCACCTAGACACGGCACTGTCCCTATTTATCGATGAGGACGAGGGCTTTGATGTTTATGGCGCCCGTGACTCCCTAGAGGAGGTGGAGTTATTCCGGGACTCGGATACCTCTGGGGATCATCATGGAGAGTATGATAGTGATCTAGGGTCGTCCGCAGATGAGGATACTTGGCTCCCGGATGATACCGACAGGCTCTTGTCAGCGGTTTTTGATACTCTTCACATCGCTCCCCCTAAGGTGGCGAAGAAGAAGCAGGGTGAGCTCTTCCGCCCTGACAAGCAACGCTTGGAGTTCCCGGAGCAGGGCCACTTCTCCAATATGGTTCTCAAGGAGTGGGAACGCCCCAACAGGTTGCCCTCGGTGCCTAAGGGGTTGAATAGAAGGTATTCCTTCTCGGCTGATTTGGTTCGCCGCTGGTCGTGTACCCCTGAGGTGGACGCTCCGGTCCTGGGGTTGTCCAACACTTCGGTCATGCCGTCTCCTGACACCACAACCTTGTGTGATAACACTGACCGGCATATGGATCAGCTTGCTTGTCATGCTTTCACTTTTGTTGGGGCTGGTTTGCGTCCGGTCTGCGCTGCGGCTATTGTGGCCATCGCTATTAAAAAGAAGGTCAGGCGCCTGGCTGAGGCCGCCCGGTCTCGCAAGAATATGGAGGATTATAAGGACCTTTTGCTTTGTGCTAACTTTGCTGCCTTTGTGCTATCTGCCATGGATGACGCCGTCAGGCTATGCGTAGGCCCGTCTGGTTGCGTCAGTGGGCGGCCGACACTGCCGATAAGAACTCTCTCACTGGGCTTCCCTTCACTGGACTTCGTCTCTTCGGTAAGCGTCTTGATGCTCTGACCAAGGATGGTAGGCTCCCCCAGCGTAGGAGCGTAGGAAGCAGGCTCTGCCCTTTTCGGGGATCCTCCGGTCCAGGATATCTCTAAATCCTGTGGTGGCTCAGGGCCTGCGGTTGGCTGTACAACGACTTCTAGATTCCGGAGTGATTTGGCGCGGGCTCTGCTGTCGCGTCCTCACCTCTCCATCCGTCTGGGGATGCTTCGAGGCAGTTCCCTTTGCTCAGTTTCACATGCGACCTCTTCAGTTACACCTATTGTCGGTTTGGGATCGGACTAGGAGTCCATGGATCAGGAGTTTGCTCTGTGCCCTCTGGTCAGACAGTCCCTCTCTTGGTGGTTGGACTCGAGGAATCTTCTAGTGGGCAGGTCCTTTCTGCCTCCGTGATGGGAGATTGTCACCACAGATGCCAGTCTGACCAGCTGGGGGGGAGTTTGGCAGTCACTGAAGTTTCAGGGTCAGTGGGGTCCCCAGGAGGCCCACGCACCCATCTACATCCTAGAGCTGAGGGCGACTAGGTTGGTGCTCTCCCAGTTGACTCCCCACCTTCGGGGTTGTGCTGTACAAGTCCGCTTGGACAATCAGACGGCGGTTGCCTACATCAATCATCAGGGAGTGACCTGGAGCAAGTAAGCCCTCAAGGAAGTGTCCCTGATCTTATCATGGGCGGAGGAGACTGTTCCCTGCATCTCGGCGGTTTACATTTCAGGGGTGGAGAACCAGGAGGCGGACTCCCTGAGCAGGGGAACGTCTCATCTGGGGGAATGGTCTCTCAGCAACAGCACTAAGTTGTAGACCCGAATCCAGACCATGCTGCAAAAACTCCAGAATCCTGGGAATGGAGAATTCATGACAAGAAAGAGACCTGGACTCACACCAAGCAAAATACACACAGAGCGTGGAGGTTTTCCACGCTCTGTGCTGCCGCTGGTGTCAGCCGGATGTGGACCTATTTGCGTCCCGTCACAATCACAAGCTTCCAAGATTCGTCTGCCTATCAGAGGATCCTCTGGCCTTTACCACGGACGCGCTTGCGATTCCCTGGACGGAGTTTCGGCTCCTCTATGTATTTCCTCCCTTTCCGCTGCTGGGTCGTGTGCTGCGCAAGATAGCCCAGGAGGGGGGCCATTCTAGTGGCCCCCGTTGGCCGAGGAGGGTTTGGTTCGCGGACGTCGTCCAGATGGCAGTGGATTGGTACGTCTTGCCCGACGATCCAGAGCTTCTCACTCGGGCAGCTGCTCCATCCCAATTTACAAACACTGGCTTTAACGGCTTGGCTATTGAAACCCCCATCTTGATGTGCAAGGGTTTGCCAGCCTCTGTTGTCGATACTTTGATTAAGGCTCGGAAGAAGTCTTCGTCTACTATTTATTACAGGGTCTGGCATGCTTATATTGCTTGGTGTGAGTCCAGGTCTCTTTCTTGTCGTGAATTCTCCATTCCCAGGATTCTGGAGTTTTTGCAGCATGGTCTGGATTTGGTTCTACAACTTAGTACCCTCAAGGGACAGGTTTCGGCTCTGGCAATCTTTTTTCAAAGATCTTCTGCCAATCATAGGCTTGTCAAGACTTTTTTCCAGGGAGTTACTCATGTGTGTCCGCCACGTAAGCCTCTGTTACCGGTTTGGGATTTAAACTTGGTGCTTTCTGCTCTACAGGGTCCTCCCTTCGAGCCTCTGTGTAAGGCCGCTCTGTCCATTATGACTCTTAAAGTAACCTTTCTGGTCGCTATTAGTTCGGTGCGTCGAGTGTCTGAGCTGGCGGCGCTTCCCATGAAACCTCCTTATTTTGAGCGGCATCAGGATAAGGTGGTGTTCCGTCTTAACCCGGAATTTTTGCCCAAGGTTGTATCTGTCTTTCATCTCAATGAGGACATTGTTTTTCCTTCCTATTGTCCTGCCCCTGCTAATTCCAAGGAACGGAACCTTCATTCTCTGGATGTGGTCAGGGCGCTCAAGTATTATCTGGTCGCTACTGAGCCCTTTAGGAAGTCTGACTCTCTTTTTGTTCTTCCTTCCGGACCCCGAGCTTGCCTTCAGCCAAATCCACTATCAGCAAGTGGATTAGACAGGCGGTGGTGCGAGCTTATTCTGCCAAAGGGAAGGAACCTCCCTTCTGCGTTACTGCTCATTCCACTCGTGCTATTGGTGCCTCTTGGGCTTTTCAGCACCAGGCTTCTGTTGAACAAGTTTGTAAGGCCGCTACTTGGTCTTCTGTTCATACTTTTTCTAAGTTTTTACAAGGTTGATGTTAGGGCTTCAGCTGATGCTGTTTTTGGCCGGTAGTGGCTTGAACTGCCTGCCGTTACTCATTGGGGATCCCACCCTACTTTAAGGACACTGCTATTGGATGTCCCAGAAGTAATGATTGAAATGAAACAGGCCGTGCTGTACACTTGGAAAAATGCAATTCTGTGATTACTCACCTGTAGAATTGATTTTACTGTGTACAGTTGTTATTGCTGCCCTTGGTTGCCTCTTTATGGTGATGGTTTAAAAGTTATTTTTTGTGAGGCTGTGTATTTTTTTTATCATGGTTTATCTCCCAGCTTCTTGCATAACTGCTTTTCAACACTGGGGGTCTGTGGGTGATTCCTGGCTTTTTATAGTGCCGGGAGGAGCCACAAGTCTTCTGCAGTCAACTGCGCCACCTTGTGGCGGAATACCCAGAAGTAATTGTTGAAATGAAACAGGCCGTGCTGTACACAGTAAAATCAATTCTACAGGTGGGTAATCACAGAATTATATTATTTATAGCCCATCCCCCCAACAATCCCAAATCGTAACTGTATTCCATGTTATGGTTCCAGACAGGGTTGCCACTAGGAATTTTGGGATCCCATACAGCCACAATGTTTGCCCCCTCCCCAGTTTTGGTCCTACTCAAACGTACAAAAATAATAATAAAAAAAATCATGTTTGCAGAAATGGGCCCCCCCTCCATCCATATGCCATTACAGAGGCCCCATAAGGTGTGCACAAATTGGGCCCCCATCCATGTGCCATTACAGGGCCCAATCAGGTGAGCGGAGATGGGGCCCCATCCATGTGCCATTACTGGTCCCGATGCCCCCCCCATATTTATCTCCTTTCTTTACTGTTTCTCATTCACGATTTTGTCTCTCCAGCTTCTGTGTTTTAGTTGAATCTCTATTCTCCATTTCTGAGTGTTTTCCCTGTCAGGTGACTCAGGTAACAGGAAATTCAATTGGAGAAACAGAGATTCACCTAAAACACAGAAGCTGAAGAGACAAATTCAAAAATTTGAAACAGTAAAAAATGGGAGAAATATTTAGGTGTCATTTATGTATAGGTGTTTTTTTTCTACTTATTTTTAGGTGTCGTGTATTATTGGGATATCCTGATTCCAGGTCACTTCCAGTGTTTTTTTCAAATGTTTAGTCCCAGGTGTTCTCTTTACTCCAGCTGACCTGCACATTTTTTGGGGTGTTTTTATCAGAAAACATTTAGAGATTTGACAACTTTTAACCATTTTTCTTCTCACCAAAACTCAAAAATTACTAAAAAAACTTTCATTGCTAAAAAACATGCCGTTGGTCAGTGAAGTCGGCAGTTTACCCCAGCTTTTTGCTGGAGAAAAAAATTACAATTCTGTGATTACTCACCTGTAGAATTGGTATTATGAGCATACAGTACGTCTTGCTCCAGATTAGATTACTTACACTTGGGTATTACTCCGCCAGATGGCGCTGGACTGAGGAGACATCAAAAACAGGATCCTCCCGGCCCCTCAAATACCAGGGACCTCCCATAAAATCTCCAGCATTGAAAAGCCGTTAACGAGAAGCCGGGAGAATTAAGCAGAACCAAACTGGTAACTATAACAACTATAACACTCACCATACAGGGGATCCAGGATAATGCAATACCGAGGGTGGGGTGGAGCAGGACGTACTGTATACTCATAACACCAATTCTACAGGTGAGTAATCACAGAATTGTATTATTCTTAGTATACAGTACGTCCTGCTCCAGATTAGATTACTTACACTTGGGACATCCAATAGCAGTGTCCATAAAGTAGGGTGGGATCCCCAAAGGCAACAGCAGACAGGTCATACCACTGCCGCCTGCAGAACCTTACGGCCAAAAGCAGCATCAGCTGAGGCCCTAACATCAACCTTGTAAAACCAAGGTATGAACAGAAGACCAAGTAGCGGCCTTGCAAACTTGTTCAACAGAAGCCTGGTGCTGAAAAGCCCAAGAGGCACCAATAGCACGAGTAGAATGAGCAGTAAGGCGGAAGGGAGGATTCTTCCCCTTAGCAGAATAGGCCTGAATCACAGCCTGACGGATCCATTTGCTGATAGTAGACTTGGCAGGAGCCAAACCCTTCCTAGGACCAGAAGGGACCGCAAAAAGAGCATCGTTTTTTCTGAAAGGTGCAGTAGCCACCAGATAGTACTTCAGACACCTAACCACATCCAAAGAATGCAAGACCCTCTCCTTAGCATTACTAGGATTAGGCCACAAGGAAGGAAGAACAATGTCCTGATTCAAATGAAAGGCAGACACTACCTTAGGCAGAAAGTCTGGCTTGAAGCAAAACACCACCTTGTCCTGGTGTCTCTCAAAGTCGGGGGGGCTGGATGGGAAGCGCCGCCAACTCAGACACACGTCAAACAGAGGTGATAGCCACCAAAAAGACAACCTTGAGAGTAAGAATGGCCAGGGCAGCATCCTGCACAGGTTCAAAGGGAGTACCCTGCAAGGCTGACAAAACCAAGTTCAAATCCCAAACAGGCAACATGGGCTTACGTGGGGGACGCACATGAGTAACCCCCTGGAAAAAAAGTCCTGACCAGCTGGGCAAAGGACTTCTGGAAGAAAACAGCCAGGGCAGAAACATGACCCTTCAGAGTACTGAGTTGGAGCCCCATCTCCAACCCATGCTGCAGGAACTCCAGGATCATGGGAATAGAGAACACACGACAGGGAAGAGACCTAGACTCACACCAGTCAATGTAGGCACGCCAAACCCTATAGTAAATGGAAGAAGAAGACTTCTTCCTGGCCTTTATCGTGGTATCAACAACAGAGGTAGACAGCCCCTTCTCCATTAAGATGGAGGTTTCTGCAGCCAGGCCGTCAAAGCCAGAGTTTGTAAATTGGGATGGCGTAAGTGACCCTGAGTGAGCAGATCTGGCACCCTGGGCAGGGCTTACTGATCTACTGCCAGCTGCACCACGTCTGCGAACCACACTCTTCTTGGCCACCTGGGGGCCACCAGTATTGTGGCACCCCCTCCAGAGCAATCTTGCGCAGAACCCTGCCCAACAGGGGGAATGGAGGAAAGACATACAGGAGCTGAAAGTCCTGTCATGACATTGCTAGAGCATCCGTGGACAAGGCCAGAGGATCCTGGGACAGGGAGACAAAGGCCGGGAGCTTGTGATTGTGACGGGACGCAAACAGATCCACATCTGGTTGGCCCCAACGGTGACACAGAGATTGAAACACCCTGTTGCAGAGGGACCTTTCTCCCAGTCGAGAGGTCCCCCTGCTCAGAGAGTCTGCCTGCAGATTCTCCACCCCCGGGATGTACACTGGAGGGCCCTCTTGCTCCGGGTCCCTCCCTGATGATTGATGTAGGCAACTGCTGTCTAGTTGTCTGAGCGTACCTGAACAGGCAGGCCCCGAAGGTGATGGATCAGAACCAACCTGATCGCCCGCAGTTCCAGAATGTTGATAGGTGTGTGGGCCTCCTGAGGGCCCCACCTCCCTTGGAACTGCAGGGACTTCCAGAAACCCCCCCAACCTGTCAGACTGGCATCCGTGGTGACCGTCTCCCAGGAGGGGGCCAGAAAGGATCTGCCCCCCAACAGGTTCCTGGAGTCCAGCCACCACGAGAGGGACCGCCTGACCAGGGGGGAAAGCACAAAGACCTGGTCCAGGGACGCAGGATCCTTATCCCATACTGACAAGAGGTGGAGTTGGAGAGGCCTCCAGTGGAACTGAGCATAAGGGACCGCCTCGAAGCACGCCACCATCAGGCCCACCAGCTGCATTCCCTGCCTGATGGAGGGATGATGACAAGATAGCAGGAACTGGACCTGCGCAATCAGACTGCCCACCTTTTGCTGAGGAAGAAAAATCCTTGCCTGAACTGTATCCAGAGTCATTCCTAGGAAGGGAGTCACCAAGGAGGGAGACAGAGAAACTTGGGATGGTTGATCACCCAGCCAAATGACTCCAGAGTGGACACTACCAGCTGAGTATCCAACTCTGCCTGATGTAGGGACTGGGAAGTGATGAGAATGTCGTCCAGTTAGGGCATGCCCTGAGACCTGAGCAGAGACATCACTCCTGCCAGCACCTTGGTGAACACTCTGGGAGCTGAAGTGAGACCAAAGGGCAATGCCACAAATTGGTAGTGCTGATCCTCCAGAGCGAACTTGAGGAACCTTTGATGACCTGGAAACACAGGAATATGAAGGTAAGCATCTTTGATGTCCACAGACGACATGAAGTCCCCTGGATGCAGGGAACTGATAGCAGAGTGCAGAGTTTCCATGCGAAAGCGCCTGTACCTGACAAATTTGTTGAGGATCTTGAAGTCCAGAATGGGCCTGACTGACCCATCTTTTCTGGGCACGGTGAAGAGGTTGGAATAGAAGCCCTTGTCCCTTTCTCTTAAGGGGACCTGGCAGATGACCCCCAGCTCCAGAAGGCTTTGCACCGCCTGCACTAGAGCCTGAGCTGACACAGGGTCCTGAGAAATCCGGGATCTGATGAATCTTGGGGGGGGGGCAGGCAGCAAACTTACAAATCTTGTAACCGGAGGACACTACCTCCTGAATTCACCGGTCTGAGACATGAAACCTCCAGACGTGAGCAAAGTGCTGAAGCCGTCCGCCCACCCGGATGGGTGAGGGCGCCCCTTCATGCCTGAGGGGGCTTGGGAGAGGACTTAAGCTTGGAGCCCCAGGAGGAGCCAGGGCGTCCACGTCCTCTGCCCCTACCCCAGAAGTCTCCTCGGGCCCCAGTAAAGGAAACCTCCCTCCCTTGTCTAGCACCACGGTAGGGTGAGGAAAAGGAGCCCTGACCCCGACGGGGCCGAGACTGCCGCCTGCGCTGGAGTAACCTGCCACCCTTAGCAAACAGGTCCAGGCGGTCCCCAAACAGGCGTAGTCTTTTGAAGGGAAAACCAGTGAAGGCTTTCTTGGCAGCGTTGTCAGCAGCCCACTGGCGCAACCAAACCGAGCGGCGTATAGCCACCACAAGGGCAGAGGTTCTGCCACACATTCTAATGCTATCATCCAAGGCAGAGAGGACATAAGTCACAAAAACATCACAACAAGAGAGTGCATTAAACTCCTCACTAGACACATCATCAGGGGCACCATCAAGGATAATTCTGAGCAGGGTCCTGATAGCCACGGCCGTAATGGCAGAGGCACAGACCGGGCACAGCGCCATCCCCACACATGCAAAGGCATGGGACGCCAGCTGATCAATGTGCCGGTCCTCAGCATCCCGCAGCGTAGTAGAGTCAGGGGAGTGCATGACAGAGGTGTTAGATAACCCTAGGACCAGGGCATCCACTTCAGGAGGGGATGACCAACACTTCACCACATCAGCAGGAAAGGGATACCTCTTATCCCAACTCTTAGGTACACCGGGAAGCCTGCTGGGGCGCTCCCATTCCTTGAGCACAAGATTATTAAAATGGGCTTGCTCAGGAAATTCCAAACGTGGCTTAGCAGTATGAAACAATTCCCCCTGTTGCCTGGGAGCCGCAACCGGGGGAGAAATAGACAGAACCTCAAAAATCTGAGCCAACAGCCTATCAGTATCATCTGGGGCCCAGGGGTCAGAGCCAGAATCGTCATGACCCCTGGGCCTCTCATCAGATGACCCTGAGTCAGAGAATAACTCCCTTTCTTCCAAGGGGGTATAGCCAGACAGTTCCAAAAACTCATCAGCTTCCATAGGGAAAAGAGTGACATCAGGCGTTAAGTGCCGCTTTTTTGCAGAGGCCTTACGCGCCAAAGTATTAGCAAGCAACTTCTCAACACTAACCAGTCTGGAAGACACATCAGGCTGAGAATCCCCACTAGTATGCAACTCAATGGGAGTGAGATTTAAGCTTGGGGGAGTAGGTGAAGCCATACGAGGCGCAGGCCCAGCCACTGGTAAACCAGGCTGCAGCGCAAGCACCTGCTGGGCACAAGGTACACAGACCCGCACATTGTCAGCATTAGTAGGGGACACCCTACAAGCTACACACAGCCGGGCTTGTCCCGAAGGAACCCCAAGCACATTTTCCTGAGACGCCTCCATATGGTGATTATAGCGGCACAATAGGCCGATAGGGATTGACGCTATAAATGCAACCCGGGATGCCCCAATAGCCCGCTAGGGAAGTGGGAGTAAATTACACACTAGGCCTCACAAGTTAAATAACTAAATAGAGGGAGTAGGGCCGGGAGAAGCCAATAGGGTTCGGCCCGTCTGAAAGACATACGCAAAGGGGAACCGTAAGTGACATGTGCATGACAAAAGGTAAATAAAGCCGCCCGCGAGGGCACTCACGGACCGCGGTAGGTAGATGCTAGTCACGTAGCAGCCGGATCCAAAGGAAAATGGCGCCGGGTATACCTCGAGGTGCAGGCCGCGGGGACAGTGACATGGAACGCGCCAACCGCGGGCCCCGCCCCTCCCAAAGAGTGCGAAGCCGTACACATGACAAGCAGCCAATAAAGGCGGCGGCCAATTTAAACAGGCAACCAAGTCAGCGCGGCGACTGACACCAACCATAAGTACATAATACAGTGAAGCACCAAGGCAATTCACATACATACACACACACACGCACACCCCTGCCCCCCCCCCCCCCGCCGGCTACAAGGGAGAGCGAGGGAGGACAGCAGCCACTTAACAGGACCCACCGATAGACAGGGGCAATAGAGCGGGAGGGGCATCCCATAGAGGCTCACCATATGCCTATACCACCTACCTTTTGGTGGGGGATTGCGGTGGAGCAGCGCTCCTAAGCACCTGACAACAGTGCTGCCTACCATCACCCGACCAGCGCAGCCAAGGCTGGGAGGCACATTAATAATGGAACGGGTGGGAATAGTCCTACAGGGCCGCAGACTAATAGCCCCGCTCACCTGCGAGAAGAGAGAGCCATCGTCTTGTCCTTCGCAGTCCAAACTGCAGAGAAATTGTGGGGATTTTGTGGGAGGTCCCTGGTATTTGAGGGGCCGGGAGGAGCCTGTTTTCGATGTCTCTGCAGTCCAGCGCCAGCTGGCAGAGTAATACCCAAGTGTAAGTAATCTAATCTGGAGCAAGACAAACTGTATACTAAGAATACACTCTTGAAATTTACACATTTGTGCCCACTGTTCTGCTCTCTAAACACCCCATAAATCAGTTGCCAATTTGCGCTTACAGAAAATTACAGGCGCAAGTTTCCACATTTCCAAAAAAAGTGTGCATGACCGTGAATGTGTCTGTTATCTGCAGTGTGTTTTTCCTCGCCCCAAAGCCTGTGACCATTGTGGGACTGATAAAGGATAATTATATACTATTACCTGTCCAGCAGTTTGTCCATCTGTGATTGTAATGCATGATACTTCTGTTCCATTGAAGACAGCTGGTTCATGACATCCTCCATCCTCTCCCCCATAACAAGGAGCTGCCCCTCCAGGAACTTCTGCTTACCTAGATTTTCAGCAATCTGCCCCCTCATCTCATGCAAATGCCTCTCCTGTTAGGATGTTAAAGTTACATTTACATCTGCAGTATAGTGACTTACACAGACTATAAGTGATAAGAATAGCAACAGTGCACAATAGCTCATTTCGGTGGTGCGTTCCAGATGAGGGATCCTTTGTTGTATACAGTTGATGCACAGGCAGTGTACACATATCAATCACTGACCCTTTAAAGTGGACCAACACCCAGGATTTTGACTATCCTGGGTCTTGGTCCACTTCGGTGGGGCAACCCTCGATCGGGGTGCCCCGCTGTGTGAAACCCCCCCGATCACCCTAAAAACTCACCTCTCCCCGCTCCCAGCGCCGACGGACAAGGGATTTGACAGCCGCGGACAAGCGGCTCCTCCGCCGCCGCCTCCAGCGCGTCCCTCTTGACGCGCGCGCGCCGGCCATTCACAGACGGCCGTCGCGGGCGCGCGCACGCCTAGAGATAAGGTGAGGGGTTTTGGGGGGGGTTTCACCCCGCGGGGCATCCCGATCTCGAATGTCCCGCGGGGAGGGAGGTGATTGGCCTGGGAATCTTATAGATTCCCGGGCCGATCACCCGAGGGTGATGGTCCACTTTAATGGTCACACAAAAGGTCAAATAAGGTAGTTATCATTGAAATGCACCAGACTGGCCAAGACTGGTGTTTTAATGTATGTTGTCAACCTGTCTGTTGATGCCACCTATTATTAAAGGGTATACAAATATTTCAAAAGATAAATTATCATGTCAAACTTTAAACTTTGATCTCTTGCCCATTTCTTCTTCAATTTATAGATAGAAAACAGTTTAGGGCAGTGCCAGACATTGCCTTTGCCATCTGTATCCATTTAAGCTCTACTCCAGCACACCAGTCACTGGTTTGTTAAAACTAGGACCTAGAGAACAGTGGTTTATGCTTTTTCTACAAATTGGGAGAGGAATTCTTCCCCAGAACTAGTGTGATATAACGCTTGGACATATTTCTAGTGATATTAATGGCTTTTTCTTTGCATTCTTTCTCTTTGTCCATAATTCAGCATTTTCTTCAGGATAGGCAAGGGATGGGCCTTTTACTTAGCACTCTCAATGTACATATTACAAGGTTGCCTTGCACTCATCCCTACCATTGAAAAAGTATACTACTATACAATAGCAAAGTTTCAATTGACACTTATTAACAGTGGTATAAAACATTATCTTGACATCTTCAATGCTTCTACTAGCTACTATTATACATTAAAGTGGATGTCCAGTCAAAAATTCCACAGCTACTCTCCCCGTCTGTCCACCAGCTGGAGGTCCACTGGAAAGTGGAAACCATTATTCCGTGCTTTTTTACAGACATCAGATTAGCAGTGCCATGAGAGACTGAAGCTCCCCTGCTCTTCTACCACCAGTACCGCAGGCTCTGTGCCCCACATTAGGTGGCACAGTTCCAGCTTCTGGGCTCATTGCAGCGTGAGCAAGGTACAAGGCCAGATAGAATCACTATTATTTTCAAGTGATTCACCAAACCTCCACCCTAAACCTCCACCAAATTGAAAGCAGGAAATGCAAAACCTGATATGAAACACTAGGGCTTCCAGAGACCGAATGATGCTAGGTAAGCAGGAAAGGCTAGTGCTACTATCTGATCTGGTCTGGCCCTGGTCTGTGGGAAGTCTTTTTAAAGGCCTTTATGGGCTTCTGATGGATCAGGAGTGCAATGCAGCTGTTTACTATCACAATGTTCTACAAGCTTCACATATGGATGCCAGCTTCAGCTGTAAAGCATTAAACGTGGCAGTTGAATATCTCTTAGGTGGCATTCATTTTGTTAAAGCCTTTTTCTTATGGTTCCCATCTATGTGATGGGAACCATAACAAAAACTACACAAAAACAAACTAAACTAAAAAAAAAAGATACTTTGGGACATCCTGTTGTGATGTCTGTATCCCAGAAAATCAAGCAATACAAATATTTTATTGAGCTCACAGTAAAAGCCTTTTGTGGTTATGATTGAGGTTATAATTTGTACATTATCTTTGTGTTGCCATGATTTATTCTGGGTACTTTTCTCCCCACTATTTACATTGCTTAAATTTCAGGTGAATAACTAGAGCTTACTAACTGCGAGCAGGGCTAGTGCCAGCATTGAGGGTACCCAACTAAGTGCTTGGGCTCCAGGAATCTTCAGGCTTGGACTGGGCCATGGGATGATTCTGCAGGTGGCTGCACCCACAAGACAGGTGAGCTGGGGGTCCAGTATGCAGACCTGCTTATGGCTAGCCTTAGGACCAGAGAATGATCAGTGGCAATAAAGAAAGCGGTAAGGAATGGTGGTTGACAAGGCCCAAAGGACAATTGGCAGCAATGGCTGACTCTTCAATGGCAACACAGAAGGCAGCAAGAACTGGAAGATGACCAGGATTGGTGAAGAAAGCAGTTGGGACTGGAAGGGGGATTGGCAGCTGTGGAAAAGGCAGTGAGGATTGGAGGATGAGCAGCGACAAAGGAGGACCCATTGGTGGCAGCTGAACTGAAGGGTAACATTGTAGTATGTGACACAACACACTGCAACAGGGGCCCACTGACACTACTTTGCCCAAGGGTCCACGTAAACCTGGCCAGCCTTGGCTGTGAGAGTGGGGTTATACTACATGGGATACGTTTTGAAATCCAGAGGTTCAGTGCCCTGATTTGTCAGAATTATCCCTGCTGAAATCAAAAGTCACAGATTACAGCATGGTTTAATATCAGCAAGGATTTATAGAATTAAAAGGTTCATGTGTGCTGAAATGTTTTTCTGTATTTAACCTGTACAGTCTTACCTGACTATCTTCTTCCTCTTGCTTCTGCCTAATCAGGTAAATGTCCTCATTTCTGCACCATGGAACGGTGGATTTCCGTCTAGGTAAAGTGGATGGTGGTCTCAGTCTGGGCATTCTCTGCATAAGAGACAAATACAAGTAATTATAAAAAATAATTATTATTAACAGTATTACATATTACCTCATCCTTATGTTTTCTTAGCCACAATATTTCTTTGCTTGTCATATGCATTACCACTGTTTCTCAGCTTTCAGTACATCTACCCCAGGGGTACACATCACAGGGGTGCACTGATGGGAGGGGGGGTATGATGGGGCTGATATATTATTTTAACAGTGAAACTTAATTCCTTATTGTTTTAAAAATGCTACAGGACCATGGCCTCCTGCTTTTGGTAACATTTAAAATTGATCCTCTGCTTGGGGAACTCAGTTGGAACTTCATGTTGCAGTGAGTCCTTGGCATAAAAAAGGTTGGGAACCACTGTGCCAGACTATTGTGCTGCTTATTGATAGGCACACTATGTAAATGAAAAAAGCATGGTCCCAGATTCACATATGAAAAGTCAGAGCTTAAAAGTAACTGTCTACCCACTGGTAATATCAAGGCAGAAAGGAGCTCACCCGAAGCCTGTTCCATATACCTCTTCTCCTTTTTCTGCAGTGTGCTGTAGATGCTGTAGCAGGTGCCCAAAGTTTTACCTTCCACTCCTTTGCATTTTTACACTACTACACTGCAAATGTGGTGGCACAGGTGCCCTATCCACATTGTAAACTAGTCCAGCAAGTGCCACCATTACAGCTTGTCAGGCTCACTAATCTTGAAGGTAGGTACAAGGGCGGACACATTTGGAGCTTGGTCACGAAGGAATGGAAAGGAGTGGTACCCACTGTGACACAAGTTGCTCTGTTGTAAATCTATAATCCTTACATAGTCTACCAGAGCAAATGAAGGAACACAGTAGCTACATTATAATATGCTTTTGGTTCATACCTTTACAACATTTGCATTATCCTGATATTTATCAGTATCTGTATTAACATCTGCCCTCATCCTTCGCTCTCGCCCAGGTCTACTTTGTGCAGGGACACTCTGTGTGCGGGTCACATGGCGTCTGCTCTTCTTTTCTCTCTCCTCGATCCTTGGGGGTGGCACCAATCGTTCCCTTTTTAGGCTGTTGAGCGACAGACTTTTTTTCACAAGAGGGCGGAAATTGCGCATGTTTCTTGGAGAAATGAATTCTGGTTCTTCACTTTCTTTAAACCTATGGAAACAAAACACTGTCAATATATAGTTAAATATATCTGACATATTTTGGTTAAAGAGGAACTTAGACTCCAGGGCCGTCCGAGTTCCACTAAAATATAATTAATAGGTTTGCACTCCCTCACAGTAAGAGTAAGGATAAACTCAAGAGCATATAAGAATAACTTATATGGGTAATACTAAACAATAGTAGAGAGAAATACACATATATATATATATATAAAACTGACAAAGAATGATAAAGGGCAGTCCACCGAGAGACACTATACAGTGGCAGTAATTAATCATGAAAACAAGGTGTATGGGTAGCCATATGCAGCAATAGTGCTAACCATTAGGTATATTAGCAGTAGTAATTGCAGGGAGCCACAGGATGGCAGCAGAGTACAACCATTACACATCCAATGCACAGATAGCTAGTGACAGTTTACATTCTCACAAACAAAGCAAATGATCGTGAAAGGATAAAAAGTAAAGATACAGCGTCACAGGCAGAAATGGAGTAGTGCCCAACGTTTCTAGTCCAGCAAGGACGGTACTGGCTCTGTATAGTGTCTTTCTGCACTGCAATTTTGCACTGCACAGCCTATTGCCATTCTTTGTCAATTATATATATATATATATATATATATATATATATATATATATATGTATTTCTCTGTACTACTCTTGAATATTCTCCTAATATATGATATCACTTGCAAACTAAGCTTGGTTGTTAGTGTGCAATTTCTGAACCTCTATTTTTTTCTATGCTGTCCAAGTTCCACTCCTTGGGGCATTCTCAATTGGGATGCCCTGCTGTGGGTAACCCCCGGAGCCCCCATTCTACTCACCTTCTCCCAGAGCCCTCAGCACGTCATGGCATTGTGGCCGCATCCTTGCTCACTTCTAGCTGTGTGCACACCCACACCTGGCTTTTCTTAATCTCAATTCGGGATGTCCCCCCCCCCCCCACCCAAGAGGAACAGACATGGGAAAGTGATATTCCTGTGTGTTGTCCTTTGTGTTAAAATGTTGTTATTGTCTATTTTCAAGCTTGACAGAGCATTTCTGCATTTGTGTATGTATCTCTTGTTTGTACAACTCTACAAAAGATGACAGTTTGGCATCACATCAGTAACAGTGTGAAAAGGAAATTCTTTAAAACATTTAGAAGGCAATGGAGTCAATTCAATCCAGGCGCAAAATGTTGCAAAAGTTGCAGCATAAATTTCAGATTAAGTGAAAAATGCAAATAGAGGTTTTTTTACCCAGTGCTAAATCGACACCTAGGTATACAAAAAAAAGATTCAATTTAATTCAGCAACATATATATTAAAAAAATTGCTTCTATTTATTTTTGTGGTATCTTTACTCCATGGTGCAATTTTTGCCCCATTAATTGGCCCCATTATCTTTTCAAATACATACCCACAATCTTAACAGCATTGCCAATATTTCTCACCTCTCACAGCACAGACAAGATATGAAGCTAATAGTATTGATTTTAACAGTGGCTTTATCCAATCCTTACTCTATTTAAAGAAGAACACTAACCAGTGATTTTCCCAATTTAGGGTGCTCTTCTGTGTAATAAACGCTGGAATGTCAAATATTCCTACTTTACCAGATCCTGACATTTACACACACATTCAGAAGTTGCCCAACACTCAGACAGACTGACTAACAGAGGACATATGCCCCACACTGCCTTGGTGTATGCCATCTGTACAAAATATGGATATAACAGGACTGGTAAGTTATACAGCATCATAGCTGCTGCGGGGGAAGAGAAGGCGATTATATATATTTTTGGATGTTTACGTCTGGAAAGAGGTGACAAACGACTTTTGTAGGTTTAACTCCGTGTTTCCAAATCCTATGTTGAAAGATTTACATTTTCCCCTCAAAAGGTGTATAGAGGTGTGGGGACATAGCAACACTGATAGACATGTAGAAAGAGAAGGAGCTCCAAAGCCATAAAGCTCAATGGACTTACATTTTATCTGTGGAGACATAGTTTGGGGATTAAGCACAGAGCTTGGCATAATTATTGACTTCTCTGAGTGGTTTATTCATCTATAGAAGTGTTTATAAGTCAGAGAGCATTACTATTCCAGCCTACTGTAGTGACAATTATATAGCCTATTTTAAACTAATATAGTATATTGGCCTGAATGTTAGATGCTTATTTTTCATTCCATTCATTTAGATCCTTCTTTCCCACCAGGTCTTTTAGAGCAGTCTCTTCTACCTAGATTTACAACCACGGTCTACTGACCGTGATTTTATAAAAATTCAGCTGGTGCGCAACCAAACCAGCAACAAAATTATTGCCATTGCCAAAATAGTTTCTACCAAAAATCACCATTTGTATTCCTAAGTTTGACATTACCTTTGTTCCTGTGTGATGCATTCTGGAACAGGGAGACCTTCTGCAAGGGCATTGAGGATTGTGGGTAATGGCTCGAGTTGATTTTTGGTTTGCTAAAAGTTAAAGGACATTGCAGGTTTGTGGTTAAGGTAGGTACATTGTCAATATAAACTGAAGCAGACACAATGTATTGAATGCTATGTGCTGTGAGTCATTGTCAATCCTGCAGGCTTCTTTTCTGTTTTTGCTTGATACTCTCAACATGCCTAAAATGTAGATTACAGATCTACATAGGTAAGTAATTGGAAAGGGATAGGAAACAGGGTAGTTGTTAATGGTATGTAATAGTGGGCTAATGAAGGGGTCAATATTTATTTTATTTTAAACTGGGAAGTGCACAGTAAAATGCCACAGGCTCTATTCACACTAAGCACAACAGGTATCTGTGTAGGCATAAAGTAGCTTTGGAGGCTGAGCAGCAGCTTAAATATAGTCAGTAGTTGTGAGGATGGTATTTTTTTTACCAATCCAGGTCCTCATGGGACCTTGAAGGCGTCACTGCCAGTAAGTGATCTGCTATTGGCCCAAGCAAATTGCTGACTGAATTAGTAAAAGTTAAGCATCACCAGCAATAGAACAGCAAAGCCTTATATTTTTAAATTGAAATTCTACACATCAAGTACTTGCCTGATGGACCCCTTCAAAGATTCCACTGAGCATAAAGTGTAGGCTGGAAAGTTCATAAGCCAGATCAATGCTGCCTTCATAACTGGCTGGAGAGACCTCACTGTCTGGGTCTGTAACAGTCTGCAGGAAAAATGACATCTGATCCCAATATTGCTCCAAGAACCCATTCATAAATTCCATGTAGTCTTCCTTCTCTCCAAATCTGTTGCATTTAACAATAGAAACAATATATAACTTTTTTAATATTTTTAGATTGCAGAGGTAGGAGGTAAATCAGAAAAGCTCAACAAGTGGCCTCCATGGACCTAAACTTCCCCTGCCCTTTATTGTTCCTGGGAGGGAACAAATGACTAGATGTATTCTGAAAGCTGAAGATTTTGTGAGTGCATTTCTACTGTTTTGCATAACAGGGCGGTGGAGTCATTAAAACAAAGTACTCTGATTCTGACTCCAGCGCCCACCAAAAACAATACACAGGGGCACCCTGCTGAGAGAAAAAGTCCTCCTCCTCCCTCCTCTGAATGCTCCAATGCTGTCCACTGGCTAGACAGTGGAGTACCTGGCTTACCCTGCGAGCCACGTGTGCACTGCACTGAAAATGGGCCTTCCTTCTCTGCTTCCTCCTGTGTGTATTTTTCCAGCAGGCAAAGGATGGAGATGGTAGCGCTGACGAGGGCATCATCAGAGCTAATTATATTGGTGGCATACTGGAAGCACTGCAGCATCACGCAGATGTCCCTCATGGAGGCCCACTCATTGGTGGTGAAGTACTGGTGGTCTGCATTTCTACTCACCCAGGTGAGTGGCCAGGTGAGATATTTAATGAATGAAAAGTGGTACATCATGAAAAATTGTTGGGAACCCCTGTTCTAGATGAAATTTGTCTTTATAGGTAATCTTTTAAAGCAGAACAAAACCCAGCAGTGGCCAGTCTAAAATATAAAAGGTTAAAGGGCCAGCGGCTCGCTTTTCCCTAGATGCCCCGCTGTGTGAACCCCCCCCCCCCAGTTCTCCCATAAAAATTAACCTTCCTACAGTCCAATGAGAGCCGTCTGCTGAGACGACATCATTCGACATCCCCTGCGTCTTGTACATGCTCTGCCCCGGCCATTCTTATTGATTCAAGTAAATGAGAGCCCCCAAATGATGTAGTCACAGAAGTCGGCTGTCATTGGACGAGAGCCCCAACATGAGCCACTGGAACCTGGACAGGTAAGTTTTTATGGGAGAACTGGGAGGGGGGTTCACACAGTGGGGTATTCCGATTTGTTATACTCCGGGGAAAAGCCAGCCGCTGGCCCTGGAATCTTTTAGATTCCAGGTCGGCCGCTGCTGGGTTTTGTTCTTCTTTAAAAGATTACCTATAAAGGCAGAACAAATCCCGGGAAAATCAAATTTATGGGTTTAAAGAACATAAAAAGAATCAACATATATACCATCAAACCTGATGCAACTTATATATAAGATAATATAGATCTAGAAAATGTGCAAAAGCCCACTCATAGATTACTACCTGGTAAAGCTGGACAAATTCTGTAGGACCTTGGCGACCAGAGTCAAGGCACGCGAGGCAAGAGCATTAGGATGTTTGGGAGATAGGTGGAAGAGTCCAGGTGAAAGAATAGCTGGACACAGGAACCGCAAGAAAAGACAGGAACTGACCATTTGAGAACCAAACTCTGGTTTTCCTTGCATGGCAATATTCTCCTGCCAGCTGGAAAACACGGCCAGGAGCTCGCGAGGAAAATACCTGCAACACAGATTTATGGTAACAAAGATAAATTCAGCGAGATAGAATGCTACCATGATGCAAACACAAGTACATGTGTTTTTGTGTCATTACAGGTGATTACAGGTTATTTGGTGAAGCTAGGGCCTGATTTCGGGCTTAAATTAAGACCTGCTTCTGCCGTTCTTTCTGAATTTATGTTTTTTTTTGCATTTTCTTTTGTGTTTAGTAAAATAGCCAGCTCCAATGCCAGTTGCGAGTTAAAATGGACCTCCAGTCAATAAAAGAAAGTTTAGTAAATTGTTTCATTTCTTATGATCAGTGGTTTAAGCAGTTTGAGAGGGCTTAACCCCATGCAGATGTTTTGGAATGGAATAAAGATTATTCACTCTTGATTTACATGGGGGCAGCCATCTTGCCACACGCTTGCTAGTCCTGCTTACACATGAGAATTAGGGAGGTGCTGTGCCAGCATCAAATCACACCAAACTGATAGAGATATCTGCCTCAGATTGCCTGTCATGCTTCACACACGCAAACACTAAATATAAACAGCTAATGTAGCAAAGGAAATCTGTGTGAGGGGAGCTGTTACAATGTATCTCTATGGCTGCTGCGCCCTCAAAAGCAAAAGGGGATACAATGTATACAATGTGTTTTATTCAAAGATAAGTCATTACAGCTGAAGGCTTACTACTTCTGGCTAGAAATAAGAGATGATTAATCTGATTGCAATTTTGACTCAGAGACTCATTAGCTTCTTCATGTGTGTGGCAAGATGGCCACTGCCATGCATGTTTAAGACTGCAGAATCTGCCTGCTATTTCAAACATCTGCATGGTGTTAACCCCTCTCAATAAGCTTATGTCACTGATTGCCGGAGGGGGGCTTTAGGGGAGCAATTTACTAAGCTTTGAGTTTTTGCCAACCTTTTTTACTCAACACAAAAGAAAATGCAAAATAAATGTACATGCAATGTAGTATGTCTACAGGTCCTTCAGGTGACAGTGAGATAAGGATCTTTGTTTTAGGAATTTGGAATGTCTCTTAGAAAAAGTGCCCTAAGAGCCAGAACTCACACCTTTGCGAATCCAGAATACTCTGTACAGTTTCTTCACAGCTTTGCCATAAATGCTCTCTGTTTTCACGTAGCTCTTCAGGGGAACAACGCAACGGGTCAACCTCATGGCTGTTGGATGAAGTATATATTCGAGATATAAAAGGTCCTAAATATCAAAAGAAATTTTAATTATGATTATTCAACTTATTTTTGCAGCCAACGCTTTGTAATACAACATTTTGGTCCAATGGCTAAATAATAGGGTCTTTCTTTGACAGAAAGCCACTGTACTACTGTAGATAGACATGTGCAGCTAATATGACAGGGCCTGACTATAAAGTCTTTACTCACTTCAGTTAGCTGTACTGGAGCAGCTGGTCCAGGCATCAGCGGAGCACCCTTGCAGTTCCCATTCATTTATCCAAATGATAGCTATGTAATTTAAGGAGTGAAATTGTGGTTTCATATAACTTGCCCAAAAGTGTAGGTAACCAGATTGCAGCAGAACTTCAGTTCAGGAGGATATTTCAACAGTGACACTGTAATACAGAAGCAGCTGTCAAATTGACAGCTTGGATAAATTAATGGGTACTGCTCCACTGCTGCCTGGACCAGCTGCTCCAGTCCGGCTAACTGGATGAAGGGACTTTATAGTCAGGCCCTGTCATATTGGCTGCACATGTCTTTCTTAGAGAGGCCCCACATGACCAGAAAGGGGAGATGTCCCTGACTGGTGGGTGCTGCCACGCAGGAGCACCCCAGAAAAGCTGACTGCTGTGGTGCTTAAATGGTCAAGAGAGAGGAAGCTAAGGCAATGAAATTGCTGGTTGAGTATGTGTATAATTGTCTACAGATATACCTGTCACATCTTTAGGCCACCATCTAATTCATGACAAGTATATCCATGCATATGGGAGGCTTGTAGGGCTGCGCTTCCTCTGTGAAGTATGTAAATCAAGAGAGATATTTACTATTTCTGTTGAGTTTCTCCACCTCATTAGAGTACTTATGAACCACACTAGGGGTGGAGGAGTTCCCCAGTTAGAACGGTTTTCCACAACAGTCAATAACCCCTGAAGTCCTGATTACTTGGCTCTGTATTACTAAGCATTGGAGCAGTGTTCCTCTATAATGTTTTGTACAGTAAGAAGAGTTGTATTAACATTCGCACCAAGGGTCTCCTGGAGATACGTCTGCCCCACCATTTTCATGTATTCTTCAATAGCCCTAGTGACTATGGTGTTTTCTCGAAATATTAAGGAGTCTTGAAAGTCAAAGCGAGAAATCTCAGCTATTCCAAGTTCCACCAAGAACTCCTACAAAACAAAAGAGAACAATAAAAAGAAGGTCACTTCTGCTGATGGTACTGTCCTATATATTCAGCATAGAATGTATGACTAGCATAATTTTATGTATAGAATGAACATTACTACTCACCTTGGCCTGACCAGTACTCTGAAGGACATAAATCAGTGACCTCCCAAGCTCTTCTTTCTCCTGTGCATTAAGTATGGGCTCCATTGCTTGGCTTAGTATGAGATATCTCCAGGTAAGGTACTCTGCAAATTCCTTATATTGTACTAGAGGAAGAACACAAAGCTTTCTGTACCTTCCACGTACTCTGAGCATAACCTCACCACCAAGAGGCACCCATCTTTCTACACCTTCCTTCATTCCTTCCAGGGCCAGCGTTACAGTCCCAACACCAGTTGCTTCCTTTCCTTCTCGCAGAAGATGAATAGCAACATGGCCTGAAGAAAAGGGCAAGTCTCTTAGAATAAAGCTTTCACCCCAGAATACCAATCCAGACTCAGAAGCTGCACTTGAGGTCCGGCCATAAAGAGAACCATCTAAATGAATTTCGCAAAAGTAGCTTGAGCGGGAGCCAGGACCTGAATTAGGAAGCCCTTTGACTTCATGTATCCACAGGCTGAGGGACGATTCGTCACGCTTGCAGTTATCCTGTGCAAAGAAAAGAGGTAAACAGGCCCATGACCCTGGCTGTTTAGAAGAGTCTACTGTTCTCAGTAATGTTCTTACCTTATCTGGGTGCACAATTCTACGTAGATTTTCAATCCACCTGTCTCGTTCTTGAACAGAGGAACAGCCAAAGCAACGACTGCCATTGGCAGTGATAACCTGTAAGAAAATTGTTTTATTTTTAAAGATGAATGGTGCTAAAGTTGCATACCCTATCTGCTATTAAACCACTTTTCTCCACTGCCCCACATTTCTCTGGGTCTGCAGCATTATTACTTATCCACTGAGGAGAGCCATCCAGATCTGCAATACTGATTTATTGAGATCAATCCAGCTCATCAGTACAAATACTTGACGGGATACATGCACTGCATCTGAGGGACAACATAGCATATCCCATCTGCAAATAGTGAATGCAGCCATAAGCTTCTAAATCATGTTTTGGTCACCATTTTATGAATTATTCAGTTTTTTTGGTTAAATAACATTTCACTTATGACCTGATTTATTAAGCACTTCTGTCAGACAGTGCCACATCTGTGCAAATACAAGTGGTGCAAAATATAATTTATAGTTTCTTTTTCACACTGTTCCTGCACCGCAAGAAACACTTTTACTAAAAACATCAGAGGTGCAACAACATGATAAAAATATTCTAAATCATATTTTGCACTTCTCTCATTTTCATTGAAATGGCATTGTCTGAAAGCAGAGGTGCCTCATAAATCAGGTCCAAAATATAACAGATAATTAACTATTAGTAATCTGGGCCAAGGGTATTTACCTAGTACATATCATAGGGTTACAGTTACACCCTCCTCAGCTCCTGTGACAATGGTCTTCAGGGTTCCCCAACTAACCGTTCTACTTGAAACATATAGCCCTTCCTTACTATAACTGAAACTTAAAAAAAGAAGTTTTCTAGATTTTGGCTTTCATGGAGAGGTTATGCATAACGTGATATGACATGTCTACTAGAAATGAATGTATTAATATATGAACTGTAACTAAACAATACTAATATTACTAAAATAACAATGTCATGTGTAAAATGTTCTATACAGAATTCATGCATTACCAATAGGAAACATTAATAATACTAACAAACTAATGGTTCATACTTGTCTGCTATAGCTTTCCAGGGGCATTGAGGAAGCCGGGATCGGCGAAACATGACACATGTCTGCCCCCCATATAGGAAAGAATATGAATCAAAATGTACAGAGTGTATGTGACAAGATTGTATAGCGAGTGGGGTAATTGCATGATCACTGTGCTGCTATTTTTTACAATTGTATGTTTTTTCTTTGTACATGTTAAATAAATGAAATTTTATATACTACATACTATTTTGGTGTGGTCATAATCTCAAGCCCAAAGTATTGTCTGAGGGTGCCTAACCTCGGAGTAAGTAGCCTTTCATGGAGATTGTCAAATTGCCTTGTATTCACCTCAAAGCAAAACTGCTCTCCCAGAATGCTGCTGTGCAGTGCTCTTATAATTACATCTTCCTTATTGTTAAGATCAAGAATTTCCAAGCATCCCAGTGACTCATGGGAACCATGTAGACTTCTGAAATAAAAAGAAATGATTACCATGAGTAAGAAATGGATATTTATAGAAAATTGGCATTTTTATATATTACATACAGAGCTATTGCGTATTACAAAGACACAACCCTTGCATTAAGGATGGCCTATCATCATAAGACATTGTTTTAGAAAGAAACAGACAAACGTTTCTCAGAATATGAGAAAGTGACTAATATTTATATAATATCATTGTTAGGGCGAGTGCTGCACGCCCATCTAGCAGCACTTCACTTACCTCCATGGCTGCATCCAGCCGTCATCCATTTTGCAGCACTTCCCTTATGGCAGTTCCCAGCTGTCTCCCTTCCCCCCATGCTTCCTTCTCGCATGCTCAGGTGCGCGCACGTCTCCATCCACTAGAGGGCGAGCGCACTGGATTCCTGAGATTTAAAGGGCCTGTACAGCACTGATTGGTGCTTGGTCATCCAAGCCTGCATCCACTTCTCCTATTTAAAGAGGCACTTCCTTCCTTCAGTGCCGGATCTTGGTCTCTCCATGCTTGTTGAAAGTCAGACATTTTTGGATTGCTCACCCGTGTACTGACCTCTGCCTGTCCCCGACTCTGAACCTTTGCTGCCTGCCCCGACCTCGGCTACTCACCTTTACCGCGAACCTGTGCTGCCAGCCCCGATCTCTGTCTGTACTTACTACGCCTTTTGCCTGCCACTTGTGTACCTCGCTGAACCTTGGCTGACTGTGGGACTGGGCCGCTGTTGGGGGGTAGCGACCTGGGGGTCACTCGCCGCACAAGACCAACCTGCCTTGCGGTGGGCTCTGGTGAATACCGGTGGCCCCTTAGACTCCGCTCCCCTGACACGGTACCCGCCATCGGTCCCACAGTTAAAGCGGATCCACACTCGAGTCCGCTCCACCCAGTCCGTGACAGTAAGATCCGGCCATGGATCCCGCTGAGGTGCCGCTGCCGGATGCCACTGAATTGCCTGCTATAGTGGCTATGCAGTCCCGCCAGATTAATCAACTCTCTGCCATGATGCAGCAATTATTAACGATTCAGCAACAGCAAGTTCCATCACCGGCTCCAGCATTACCGCCACAGCCCCCGGTAGCATCTTCTGCCAGAATCCGTTTCTCCTTGCCGGCTAAATATGATGGGGATGCCAAGTTATGCCGAGGGTTCCTTGCCCAATGTTCCCTGCACTTGGAGTTGTTGGCGGATCAATTTCCCACTGAACGAGCTAAGGTGGCCTTTGTCATCAGTTTGCTTTCTGGAAAGACTTTGGCCTGGGCCACTCCCTTGTGGGATCGCAATGACCCTGTCTCTTCCAGTATTCACACCTTTATCTCAGAGTTTCGCCAAGTCTTTGAGGAACCTGCCCGGGCTTCATCTGCTGAATCGTCCCTTTTGAACTTGGTCCAGGGCGAGTCCGTTGGTGAATACGCCATTCGGTTCCGCACTCTTGCCTCCGAATTGTCTTGGAATAATGAGGCCTTGTGTGCCTGCTTCAAGAAAGGACTTTCTAGTAAAATTAAGGATGCTCTTGCGGCTCGTGACTTGCCTTCATCTCTCACTGATCTCATCCATCTGGCCACACGCATTGATGTGCGCTTTGCTGAAAGGCAAAAGAATTCCACCAAGGAAGAGAATCTCAGCTCCCTAGGAGGGCATCCCGTTTGGCTCCAGTATTTCAAAACCCTTTGTCTGCACATGTACCTCCTAGTGAGGAGGCCATGCAGGTCAATCGATTCCGCTTGACCCAATTGGTGAGAACTCGCTGAAGGAACGAGAACCTTTGTCTGTACTGCGGTGGTTCTGAGCATTTTTTGAAGGACTGTCCTATTCACCCTCCACGTCAGGGAAACGGGCGCACCTATTGGCGGTGGGAGAGGCGTCCCTGGGTGTATGTGCTTCCTCTCCACGGCTCACTGTTCCTGTTCAACTTTCCATCTGTTCAACTTTCCAACTTTCCATCTCAATAAACATAATATCCCTGTGAATCGCCTTGCAACACCCTTATTTATCGCCTCAGTCAATGGTGATAGGCTGGACTGTACTGTGCGCTATCGCACCGTTCCCCTCCAATTAAAAATTGGACTCTTCCATCAAGAGAATGTTGAGTTCTACGTCCTCCCTAATTGCACCTCTCAGATTCTTCTAGGCCTTCCTTGGCTCCAACGTCATGATCCCACACTTGACTGGACCACCGGCGATATCAAGACTTGGGGTGCAGCGTGCTTTAAGAGGTGCTTGAAGTCTGTTCCTGTTCGACCCATTCCTGCTTCAGCACCATTACCTGGCTTGCCTGAGATCTACCTAACCTATGCTGATGTATTCTGCAAGAAACAAGCGGAGGTACTTCCGCCTCATCGCCCCTACGATTGCCCTATAGACCTCCTACCGGGTACCACTCCTCCTCGTGGCCGAATTTACCCTCTCTCGGCTCCTGAGACTCAAGCCATGTCGGAGTATATTCGAGAAAATCTTCATAAAGGGTTCATACGGAAGTCTTCCTCTCCAGCAGGCGCGGGGTTCTTCTTTGTGGCGAAAAAAGATGGCTCTCTTCACCCTTGTATTGATTACCACGGCCTCAATAAGATTACCGTTAAAAATCGCTACCCTTTGCCCTTGATTGCCGAATTATTTGACCGACTGCGTGGGGCCAGGGTCTTCACCAAGCTTGACCTGAGGGGAGCCTATAATTTGATACGTATACGCGAGGGCGATGAATGGAAGACAGCCTTCAATACGCGCAATGGCCACTTCGAATATTTAGTGATGCCCTTTGGTCTCTGCAATGCACCCGCAGTATTCCAGGAATACGTAAACGACATTTTTCGGGATTTGCTTTACTCCTGTGTAGTTGTATATTTGGATGATATACTCATCTTTTCATCTAATCTAGAAGAACATCACGGTCACGCCTGGCAAGTCCTGTCTCGTCTCCGTCAACACCATGAGGTTGCTGCGAGTTCCAATCAGGGGTCAGAGGGGCATCCCATATAGGTGTTGAACCAGAACCGCGAGCCTCAGCAACCAAAACAAACCGTAGCTATAGAAATGCGTCCACCGTAGGTGGTAAAGAGGGGAAACCGGGGCCTCCCCCGAAGATCTCTGCTGGGAGACTTGCCTGAGAGTGTCCTCCTCTGCCGGATTGGCTATCAGGGCTATATGTCCACAGGGGGAGTACCCCAGCTAGTGCATGTAGCTCCGGGGGTCTGGCGTGTCAGGATAATAGGTTAGGCTTATTGTCCTTGTCAGCCAACTCACCGCCGCCACCCGGAACAGTCCTGTGCCGCAGATCCGCAGGCGCCGGCACCACACCTCACGCCGGGGACGCACGTGGCCGGGGCAGCCGCCCTCTCCCTGCTCCTCTGCTCACAGTCACTGCCACCTTCGGGGGGCCGCCGCCTCCCCCCTTCTCCCAGTTTCCCTTCCCCTTCCTTCTCCTATTAATTGTGCCTGTCCCGGCAGTTGTCTGCCAACCTGTATAGTGTTATGGGTTAATTTAAGTTGCAGGCCCCGTTAGGCGTTGGGTCCCTGCACCCCAGTTGCAACTAGTTACACCTGAGTTGTATTTTTTGGTTGGGAGGGATTGATGCTCGCCAAGGTTGGGGGGTGGTGGAGCGGGGTGGGGGGAGGGGGGTATGGGAATGTTTGGTTTGGTTTTATGTATAGTTTTATCTGTATATGCTGTCTTTGTGCTGGGATGAATGTGTGGTATGAATGCCGGACTCGAGAAGAGGTAGGATCTTGGTTGGGAGGTATGAAGAGCTTGGGAGAATTTGCTCCCGGTTTGCATACATGTACTCAAATTTTTGATAATGGGTGAATGTAGATTCCTCTCCTGGAATGTACGGGGACTTAACGATAAAATTAAGCGGGCCACGGTCCTCCAATTTGTCAAGAGATATAAACCTAATGTGGTTATCCTGCAGGAGACTCACCTGGTGGGGCGGAGAGAACTTGCACTTAAGAAACCTTGGATTCAGTGCTCTTACCATGCTTCTTTCTCGGCCTACTCCAGGGGGGTCTCTGTACTGGTCTCCAAGGGGACGCCATTCGTGTTGTATTCAGTGCAGACGGACCGGGAGGGCCGCTGTGTGATCCTACATGGACACGGATGTGATCATAGTTGGCGTGTATGTTCCTCCTCCCTTTTGTATTCAGGTACTGGACCGGGTCATGGAAAAAGTGGTTGGCCTGCCACCTGTGCCAGTTCTCCTTATGGGGGACTTTAATATGGTGCTGGATTTGGCTTTAGATCGCCTGGACAGGAATTCGGGCCCCAGAACGCATCTGGCCTCTTGGGCTGAGGCTCTGGGTCTGCGGGAGCTGGTCCCAGAGGTGCGGGAGTCCCTGGATGCCCCCATCACTGTGGAGGAGGTCACGTGTGCAATTGGTGCACTCCCTGGAAGGAAGGCACCAGGCCCCGACGGAATGCCGGCCAGGTGGTACAGACTGGTGCAGGAGCAGATAGTGCCTAGACTATTAGAAGTATTTAAAATGGCGCTGGGAAGTGGAAGTCTCCCCGCCTCTTTTTGCGAGGCACATATAGTTCTTATATACAAGGATAGGAGACCTCCCGATGCCTGTGCTTCATATAGGCCCATATCCCTTTTAAATCAGGATGCCAAAATATTAGCCAAATTGTTAGCCATGAGATTAAAACGAGTCATACTACAATTAATTGGGCCTGATCAGTCTGGCTTTATGCCGGGTCGTACCACGGGGATAAACCTGCGGAGACTGATGTCGAACCTTCAAATTGTGCGCGATAACTGTGGTGATCGGGCGATTGTTTCGATTGACAATGAGAAGGCCTTTGATTCGGTGGAATGGACCTTTCTGTGGGCGGTGTTGGCCAGAGTTGGGCTCCCCGAGAGTTTCGTTAAATGTATCAAACTATTATATGGACATCGCACGGCCCGCGTGCGAGTCAACGGATGTTTTTCCGACCCCTTTACACTGAGCAGAGGAACCAGACAGGGGTGCCCACTCTCGCCGCTGCTATTTGCGTTGGCCATTGAACCATTGGCAATTCTGATTAGGAACTCCCCGGCCATCTCGGGATGGAAACTGGGTGCGGTGGAAGAGAAAATTTCGCTGTACGCAGATGATATCCTGCTATATTTGGCTGACTGCCACAAGTCCCTAGAAGCAGCCTTAGACATCATCGATACATTTGGGAGATTCTCAGGCCTGAAAATTAATTGGGACAAATCCAGTCTGATGCGGGTTGATGCCTGTGACTCTTTGGGTATCTCCCCGAGATCCCAGCTAAAGGTGGTACGGCAATTTAAGTATCTCGGAATCATGACTGGGAAGCAGCCTAGTCAGTTTATGCCTCTCAATATATCACCAGTCATTGCGAAATTGAAACAGAGGGTCAGTCGGTGGGCGGGTCTACCACTGTCAGTCATGGGTAGGATCAATATTTTCAAGATGATCTTTCTTCCAAAATTATTGTATATTTACCAGGCCTCACCCATATTGCTCCCGGCTTTTCATTTTAAGGCGCTGGAAGCAATTATTTTTGGATTTATTTGGGGGCAGTGTCCTCCTCGGTTAAATAGGAACTTATGAAGGCGCAGATAGTCGTCGGAGGTTTGGCTGTTCCGCACATGAAAATTTACTTTTATGCTGCCCAACTACTGTATGCCCATTGGTGGATTAGCCGACCCGGGGATTATCCGGTGGTGCGTCTGGAGGGGGCGGTGCTGGGGTCCCCCGTGCGGCTGTCCTCCTTGGCCTATAGGGGTGCAAGGCGACCACATGTATGAGAACGGTCTGTAGTGTCTGGGAGAGGGTGGCTAAATTATGTGTGGATCCAGACGTGAGAGGGGCATATTCCCCCTTCACCCCCCTTTGGGCGAACCCTGGGCTTCCGGAACTCGGGACTCTGCAGGATCCACACTTCTGGAGTAGAAGGGGAGTTCACCAGCTGGGTCAACTTTACAGAGGGGGGTAATGGCGTCTTTTGATCAGCTCAAAGAGAGCTTTCACTTGTCTAATCGGGATTTTTTCCGTTACCTGCAGATTAGACATGCCCTGAACGCTCAGTTCTCCAGGGTGGGCCCCAGGGTGTCGGTTTTGCGGGTGGAGAACGTGGTTACACAGGATGGGTCTACTGGATAGGGACACGTGTCCTAGATGTGAGGGTGGTAGCGGTACATGGGTACATATGGTCTGGTCATGTGGAGAACTTGCTGGTTATTGGGAGGATAATGGACCTGATCGACAAAATAGTGGGATTTCGCATAAAGAGTTCTGTTTCGATATGCCTTCTGGAAGTGGTGGAGCCGTTGTCGGAGCTCAGTGCATTGAAAACATTGCTTCGGCTGCTGCTCTTTCGTGCCCGGAAGTGTATACTGATAAATTGGAAGCACCCAGCTACACCATCTGTGCAGGCATGGAAAAGGTTAATCAGAAGCTTGCCATGTATAAATTGACATATGAGGCGAGAGGAGTGCCAGACAAGTTTACTAAGGTCTGGGATCCCTGGTTACAGTGCCAGGATTTGGTCTGTAAGGGCTGAGGTGAGAGTATGGTCGCATCACGGTGGTTACTGCTCGTACGCCGATATGTGGAGCAGATGAATGTGACTGCAGATGGGCATCTAATCCTGGAGGGGGGAGCGGAGGGAGGTGGAGGGGTAGTTTCTGTGTGGGAGAATGATTACCCTGAGGTACTTCTAACCATTTTCTGCTCTTTTGGGCCTCCTCAGAAGAATCTTCTATCTTGTAAGACTTGAGTCCGGAGTGGATGTCGTTTGTTGGGTGGATGGGTGTTTTGTGTAAGTAGGCCAGTTTGATATTAGGCGCCTGTGGCGTCTTGATTGCTGTGTTGCATAATTTTATTTTATGTTATGTTTTACGTTTCATGCAAAATAAAAACTTGAAAAAAAAACAAAAATCGTCTACTGGCAGAATTCTCACCTGCGGGTTCTTTTAGAAGACCTTTTCTCCAGCTGAGAGGAATTACTCCATCGGAGATCGGGAGCTACTCACCATCAAGTTGGCGTTGGAGGAGTGGAGACACCTCTTAGAAGGTTCTGCCCATCAAGTATCCATCTATACTGATCACAAAAATCTTATTTAGAAACTGCCCAGCGATTGAATCCACGACAAGCTCGTTGGTCGTTGTTTTTCACTCGATTCGATTTTCAAATCTACTTCCGGCCAGCCGCTAAGAACATCAGGGCGGACGCCCTTTCTCGCTCCTCTGACATCTCTGGTGTAGAATCCACCCCACAACATATCATCTCGCCTGAACGCCTTGTCCACTCTGCCCCTGCTACTCTTGTACAAGCGCCGACGGGAAAGACCTTTGTGCCATATTAGAATGGGGGCATTCTTCCCATGTAGCCGGCCATGCCGGCATCAGGAAATCTTGTTCTATCATTTCTAGATATTATTGGTGGCCTTCTTTTGAAAAGGATGTGACCGAATTTGTTCAGGCCTGTACCACCTGCGCTCGCGACAAAACCCCTCGCCAAAGGCCTGTTGGCCTACTCCATCCTCTTCCTATTCCGAATACCCCATGGACACACATTGCTATGGACTTTATTACCGACCTCCCTTCTTCGCATGGCAATACTGTTATTTGGGTGGTAGTGGATAGGTTTTCTAAAATGGTGCATTTTGTTCCTTTGCCCGGTCTCCCGTCGGCTCCTCTGTTGGCAAAATACTTCCTGAAGCATGTCTTTCGACTTCATGGATTACCTTCACACATTGTCTCAGACAGAGGAGTGCAGTTTGTGTCCAAGTTCTGGAGAGCTCTTTGCAAACAAATGAAAAATAAACTGGACTTTTCCTCTGCTTATAATCCCCAGTCTAACGGCAAGGTGGAAAGAGTCAACCAGATTCTCGGGCAATATCTACGCCATTTTGTTTCTGTGCGTCAAGACGATTGGGTCGATCTGTTGCCTTGGGCGGAATTCTCGTATAATTTTAAGGATTCTGAGTCCACGAGGAAGTCCCCGTTTTTGGTGGTGTACGGCCCTCAACTCCTTCCGCCTCTGCCTTTATCCGTGTCCTCCGGAGTGCCCACCGTGGATGACATCACACAGGATTTCTCCACCATCTGGCAAGAAACACAGCGTTCCCTTTGTCAAGCTTTTGCCCGTATGAAGGTTAGCGCTGATAAAAGGAGAAGAGCTCCGCCTGTTTATTCTCCAGGAGATAAGGTGTGGCTGTTGGCAAAATACATCCGCTTCAAAATTCCTAGCTACAAATTGGGCCCCCGTTACCTGGGTCCTTATAAGATCAAACAACAGATCAATCCAGTTTGTTATAAGCTACACCTACCAACATCACTGCGAATTCCCAATTCTTTCCACATTTCCCTGTTTAAGCCAGTTATTGTCAATCTATTCTCTCCTAAAACCTTGGTGCCTGCCCCAATCTCTGGTACCGAGGATGCCTTTACGGTGAAAGAGATCCTGGCCTGTAAGCTCTCCAGAGGTAAAAGATATTTTTTAGTCGACTGGGAAGGCCTGAAGAAAGATCTTGGGAGCCCGAAAAGAATATTCTAGACCGTAGTCTCATCTCGGATTTTCTTGGCCCCAAGAAGAAGGGGAGACCCAAGGGGGGGAGTACTGTTAGGGCGAGCGCTGCACGTCCATCTAGCAGCACCTAACTTACCTCCATGGCTGCATCCAGCCCTCATCCATTTTGCAGCACTTCCCTCATGGCTGTTCCCAGCTGTCTCCCTTCCCCCCATGCTTCCTTCTCGCATGCTCAGGTGTGCGCACGTCTCCGTCCACTAGAGGGCGAGCGCACTGGATTCCTGAGATTTAAAGGGGCTGTACAGCACTGATTGGTGCTTGGTCATCCAAGCCTGCATCCACTTCTACTATTTAAAGAGGCACTTCCTTCCTTCAGTGCCGGATCTTGGTCTCTCCATGCTTGTTGAAAGTCAGACATTCTTGGATTGCTCACCCGTGTACCGACCTCTGCCTGTCCCCGACTCTGAACCTTTGCCGCCTGCCCCAACCTCGGCTACTCACCTTTACAGCGAACCTGTGCTGCCAGCCCCGATCTCTGCCTGTACTTACTACGCCTTTTGCCTGCCACTTGTGTACCTCGCTGAACCTCGGCTGACTGTGGGACTGGGCCGCTGTTGGGGGGTAGCGATCTGGGGGTCACTCGCCACACAAGACCAACCTGCCTTGCGGTAGGCTCTGGTGAATACCGGTGGCCCCTTAGACTCCGCTCCCCTGACACGGTACCCACCATCGGTCCCACAGTTAAAGCCGATCCACACTCGAGTCCGCTCCACCCGGTCCGTGACAATCATACAGCACAGAATATGTGTTTCCTTTGTGATATCTAGATTTCTATATTTGTCATTATAAAAGTTTACCTAACTTTGTTATTTTGTAAAACTCCTTTCTTACATAATTCAGTCAGCTATGTGTTCTTTCATTTTGTTTTGCGACTGTTCCATTGGCTTTCTGTCCCTGTGTTCAGTGCCATGATACTCACAGGCTCACAGGTACCAAAAGATTATGCAACCTGCTATACTAGCTTTAACCCACATGGATTGGAGGTCCCCAGAGGCAATCCTAGTCAGACGTGAGTCAGTCTGAAGTAAAATGGTTAATTAGACACCGCAAGAATTTTGGTTTCTCAGGTTTTTTTGAGAGAATGCTTTTTTATTTTTTATGTGGCACCCAAGCTGGTGTCTATGTTGTTGTGTAGACAAATGCAGGAGGGAAACCTTGGTAATAAAAATGTGATTTGATTACCTTTCTTCTGATTGTAGTGATGAGGTACTTTTTTTCTTGCTTCTTTTTTTCTTTCTTTTCAGGATTAACTTCTGCCAAAATAATGTAAGGCAATTCAACACATATTGGAGGGCCAAAAAGGACATTGTTTAACATAGATTGGGTTCATACCAGCACGACTGCGAAGCGCCCATCTTTCGGGCAAGTGCCCCACATTGCTGGTGAAAAGCTGCACATAGTAATCTAAGGGCACTTTCACATATCATCTTGGCGTTTGCGGAGCTCTCAGAGCACTATCTCTAATGATTACAATTCATGTGAGTGGAGAACGCAATCACTGACTCCCTCCACAAACTGCACACCGACGCTTGTGGGGCACTCGCCGGAAAATGCAAGCACCCCGAAATTGCCCTGGTGTGAAACCAGCCATAGAGACTACTGAGGTGTATTCATTAAGCTTTGTGGACAAAGGGATTAATTCAACCTGTTTTCCTGTCAGTAGCTTCCTGACAAGGATTATCTTTCAGTGGTTCTCAAGCTGCCTAAGGTGCAGTACCACATGTGCATGTACAATGAGTAGGGGTGGACTGGCCATAGGCAGACTCAAGAGAATTCCTGGTGGTCCACAGTGCTTTGGGGCCAGTTGGGCTTTTGCTTCTAGCACCTATCCAATTCATGCCTCCCTGATCTCCCTGCCAACACCCCTGTACCTGGCACCATTGTACCCAGCAAACCCCAGCCCATATAGCTATTGCCTCAGAAGCAAGGCTGTGGGGGAGTATAGGTACCCCCAAACACAATAGAAAAGCTTCCGTGCCATTAAGTTTGCCTTATTGAACCCTGTTTATGAGCCATCTCTGCAACGCAATAATGCTAAAAAAACTATATTCTAGGACCCTAAAAAATAAGTTCCAACAGACGCCATGTGCCTGGAATCCTGTTTTTTGAGCGTCTTTAGGAGCGCTATGTATTTTTTTCATAAATATTTTAAACTAGAGCTAGGTGTCGCTAGCGCCCAAGCATATAAAAGTTGTGCGCTGCGAACACTGTCTGGCCAGGAATGCTACAGCTAATAGCGCCGCCAGCCTGAAGCCTGCGCTGCGGTGCCGCCCGCACCTTTAGTAGTAAATTAGCCTACCCATGTGATGGGACCCTGGTGCGAACGTTAAATGTGGCCCATTCAAGGCTCATATAGTAAACTTTTTTTGTCTTTTAACTCAGTTGGATGCAGCTAGACTAAAACAGATGATACAAATGCTCTGCCACGCTACCCTGGCACTGAGGCAGGATGGGCGCCTGGCTAAGGTATGGGTTTTTTTCTTTGGATCCCCCATCCTGCCTCAGTGCCAGGGTAGCGTGGCAGAGCGGGTGGGCTCCTCAGGCGCTCCGGATTCTGGGTGCCGCCATATTGGCTGAAAGAGACAGAACCGCATCCTTGGCTCCCTTTGTGCTTGCGCCCATTCAAGTGAATGGATGTCGGAAGCATGTGTGGAGCCATGGGATGCCACTTTGCTTCACTTGCGGCACCCGCAGGAGACTGGGGAAGTTTTTTTCTTTGTAACCCCCCACCCTGTCCTCTCCCTGCTTTTAAGTTGAGGAACAATGATGGGGCATCCTGACCACCTGAGCCCCAGTGCCCTATAGTTACCCCCTCCTCTGGTTGGAAAGCAAATTAACATTTTAATAAAAAAAAAACTATAATAAGCATGTACATTAACCAGTTATTTTGTTACCTTCACATTATTTGCTTGATTCTTTGAATCAAAATCAGAATTGCCATTGATGCCAGAATCTGCAGAAGAAAATTTGATTCATTGTTTGTTTTATATTTAATCGAGTTATCCTACAAACCTTCCCTACATTTTTGTATAACATAACAAAAAACCTTGATAAAATAGCAACCAAAAGGAATCCCTGTTGATTTGACCAAAGAATTCCCAAAATAATGTTTGTGATGTCATTCATTTAAAAAAAAATGTATCAAGAGTACTACCCACTTGCTTTTATGCTATTTCTTAAAGCGGACCTTTAACCATTTTTAACTCGTAACCCCTTGTGTTCCTCTTCTCTAGTTCACTTACCTGCCAGATCGAAGGCTTGGTCCAAAGTAGTCCTGCTGGAGGACCAGCAGCAGGAAAATGGACCAACGCCATTGTGGGACCAGACAGTTGACACATGAGCCAACAGCACTTAGTGATCGATCCTGTGGGCAGGGGCCGACTGGCAGGGCTGGCCACTGGCCGCTGCCTGTGGGCTTGCAGGTAAGTGTTATTTTTAGTGGCTGCCCTGCTGTGTGAGCCGCTGTGGCTTGCCGGTCCACCTTACCTCTTCAACTCCCCTAATGTGCATCCTCCAATAAGCGTTCTATGCCATGCAAAGCAATAAGCAGCATAGAACACTTAATAAATTGGAGTGACAAGCATAACATATCAAATCAATTAGTTATGCACAAACTTCAATCTTGAAAACCAGTTGAAATCTTACTTATCTTGGCATCATTTAAAGTAGAGATACACCATTAATCACTTCGTTTCAGTCTGTGTAGAGTGCATTCAACTACATGAAAGCTGGGAGCAGGGAATACATTGCGCATGTGAGGATTTTTCTCTGTTTCACTCATAAAATCTGGCTTAATGAGGGTTCCAGGGAGGGCTTAGTGAGGGTCTGGGGAGGGCTTAGTGAGGGATCTGGGGAGGGCTTAGTATGAGGGCTTAGTGAGGGTTCTGGGAGGGCTTAGTGAGGGTCTGGGGAGGGCTTAGTGAGGGATCTGGGGAGGGCTTAGTATGGGGGCTTAGTGAGGGTTCTGGGGAGGGCTTAGTGAGGGTTCTGGGGGGGGCTTAGTGAGGGTTGTGGGAGGGCTTAGTGAGGGATCTGGAGAGGGCTTAGTATGGGGACTTAGTGAGGGTTCTGGGGAGGGCTTAGTGAGGATTCTGTGGAGGGCTTAGTGAGGGTTCTGGAGAGGGCTTAGTGAGGGATCTGGGGAGGGCTTAGTATGGAGGCTTAGTGAGGGTTCTGGGGAGGGCTTAGTGAGGGTTCTGGGGAAGGCTTAGTGAGGGTTCCAGAGAGGGCTTAGTGAGGGTTCTGGGGAGGGCTTAGTGAGGGTTTTGGGGGGGGCTTAGTGAGGGTTGTGGGAGGGCTTAGTGGGGGTTCTGGGAGGGCTTAGTATGGGGACTTAGTGAGGGTTCTGGGGAGGGCTTAGTGAGGATTCTGTGGAGGGCTTAGTGAGGGTTCTGGAGAGGGCTTAGTGAGGGATCTGGGGAGGGCTTAGTATGGAGGCTTAGTGAGGGTTCTGGGGAGGGCTTAGTGAGGGTTCTGGGGAAGGCTTAGTGAGGGTTCCAGAGAGGGCTTAGTGAGGGTTCTGGGGAGGGCTTAGTGAGGGTTCTGGGGAGGGCTTAGTGAGGGTTTTGGGGAGGGGTTAGTGAGGGTTCTGGGAGGGCTTAGTGGGGGTTCTGGGAGGGCTTAGTATGGGGGCTTAGTGAGGGTTCTGGGAGGGCTTAGTGAGGGTTCTGGGGAGGGCTTAGTGAGAGTTCTGGGGAGGGCTTAGTGAGGGTTCTGGGAAGGGCTTAGTGAGGGTTCTGGGGAGGGCTTAGCGAGGGTTCTGGGGAGGGCTTAGTGTGGGTTCTGGGAGGGCTTAGTGAGGGTTCTGGGGAGGGCTTAGTGAGGGTTCCGGAAGGGCTTAGTGAGGGTTCTGGGGAGGGCTTAGTGAGGGATCTGAGGAGGGCTTAGTATGGGGGCTTAGTGAGGGTTCTGGGGAGGGCTTAGTGAGGGATCTGGGGAGGGCTTAGTGAGGGATCTGGGGAGGGCTTAGTGAGGGATCTGGGGAGGGCTTAGTATGGGGGCTTAGTGAGGGTTCTGGGGAAGGCTTAGTGAGGGTTCTGGGGAGGGCTTAGTGAGGGATCTGGGGAGGGCTTAGTATGGGGGCTTAGTGAGGGTTCTGGAGAGGGCTTAGTGAGGGATCTGGGGAGGGCTTAGTATGGAGGCTTAGTGAGGGTTCTGGGGAGGGCTTAGTGAGGGTTCCAGGGAGGGCTTAGTGAGGGTTCCGGGGAGGGCTTAGTGAGGGTTCTGGGGAGGGCTTAGTGAGGGTTTTGGGGAGGGCTTAGTGAGGGTTCTGGGAGGGCTTAGTGAGGGTTCTGGGAGGGCTTAGTATGGGGGCTTAGTGAGCGTTCTGGGGAGGGCTTAGTGAGGGTTCTGGTGAGGGCTTAGTGAGAGTTCTGGGGAGGGCTTAGAATGGGGGCTTAGTGAGGGTTCTGGGGAGGGCTTAGTATGGGGGCTTAGTGAGGGTTCTGGGGAGGGCTTAGTAAGGGTTCTGGGGAGGGCTTAGTGAGGGTTCCGGGCAGGACTTAGTGAGGGTTCTGGGTAGGGCTTAGTGAGGAGTCTGGGAGGGCTTAGTAACGGTTCTGGAGAGGGTCGGCGGGATGGTTTTTTGGAAGCAGACACCTGCTGTGCTTTTTTTCTGAAATGCAGATTCAGCACAGATGAATAAACCTTTGGGCAGGAAGGATGTGGTGAACTGATTCTAGGTTATTTTACATTAACGCTTGGGTGAATAAAGTGGCCAGATCTGTGTCTATGAACCTCGCCCTGAAAAGTCTAACAAAAATACACAACTGATTGCTGAGGACTTCAACACCTACCTGCCTCTGCTCTGTCTGCCAGCAGGACTTCAGGATTTGACACACAGCTACCAGCTCGGCTTCGGGTTCGATACGCATTCTAGGCATAAACAAAATTAAGCAAAGTAGCCACTTATGTTCGTCTTAAAGCTCATCTGTAAGCAAAATACAATACAAAATACACCGCCGCTCGGCTTGGCCCGTTCCTCCCGCGCTGCTCACTCACACAGCAGGGGGAGAAGAGACACGAGCAGCGTCTGCTGCCCCACCTCCTCCCATCTCCCTTGGGCAATGCTGGGAGAGTACAACCCGGTTCCTGCTACCTCATCTGCTCTCTCCATCATCGCCTGCCACCCCATCTTCTCATCTCTCTATCGCCACCTGCCGCCTCCCCTCCTCCTCCCTCCCCTGGAACTTTAGGAGTGCACGCATGCACTTTGGGAGCCTGGTACAGTTCGAAAAGAAAGGTAGCAGCCATTTTGGAGCTTCCTCTCCCAACTGACAAGTCCAGCAGCACTTCCTGTTTGCAGGTGGCCTGCAAATACATGAGACATTTTTATGTGCAGCAATCTAAATTGTCCTGGGGAGGGATGCATTTGAGCACTGTTTGCTGTGTTGGTCTGGTTTAAGTCATATTTGACTGTTGGTCTGCTTTAAGAAAGAATTGGAGGAGGTCCAAGCATTCTGTAAAACCTTATTTACTCCCCCTGTGCTAAACCCAATTTGGCTTGAACTTCCTCTTTAAATAATACGCTTAATCTGCAAGGTACACTAGATCACATTTCCATAAGTAAATACAAACAGGGCTGCTAGGAGCCCTGCTTCTGTGTGATGACATGGTATTTCTCAAAATATTACATTACCTGCTCTTCTCCTTTGGTTAAAAGAAGACATCCATCTACAAGAGAGAAGTTTGATACATCCCAAACAGAAACATCAGGTGTGGGGATTGGAGGCGATATTAGTGGATGCTCTGTAATACACAGTTATAGAACTTAATCAGAATGTTATATGTTGTACAGGGGTTGGCTCTAAACACTGTACTGACATGTTGGCTAATGTCATTTTTTAATTTATAATCCTATAAACATTTTTGCATCAATTTTCCTCTTGTTGCTGAAAATAGAAATGAAGAAACATGATTTTTCCGGTGTATTAATTACAAGGCGCACCGGGAATCTGATGGCCATTGAGCTTGTATATCCATATTAGACAAGGGTATCCGCGAAAAACCCTCCACATGCCAGTCAGGTGGCATGCTGATCCCCCTATTCCTTGATCCTGTATAGAGGGCCTTGAGACCTGGTTGGGGCGGGTGGCTTTCTGATACTTCTACCCAATTACCTGCATCACCTACTGGGCATCGGGGTTGTGTAAGACCTGGTGCCCATTGGCATAGGCCTGGTGTTCTTTCCAAAATATCCTACACTGGGGATATCTATGTCTAGTGTGCTAAACAAAATAGATAAGGAACAACTTAACAGTTTTACCTGAATTGTGTCTCTATGTGAGCCAAACTGTAGGCAAACTCAGGTAGAATTTGACTATAATTTGCCTGTCATGGTCCTTTTTAAGAACATGATTTGCATTTTGATAGGGTATCATTATTTTGATAAATCAATCCTGATCATCGTACCACAATGTTGTGGTATCTGTGATGTGTGATTTTACTGTTACTTATGGCCCCATCACTAAAGGACCCCCCTCAGCATTGGGATGGCCTGCTCAGCTACCTTGGGGCCTCCCTACCCACTATGCACCCCTCTCCGGACCGCCCTTCTCAGTTGCTGGCCCCAGGGCAGACGTCAGCACTAGGCATACCCGGGCAGGTGCCAGGGCCCCTGCACCTTGAGAGGGCCCACCTCATTACCTCTACCCACTACCCTGGGCAGCCCCTATGCAGGACACATGGACATGCAGTATCCAGAACTAAGGACTATCAACCAGAGACAGATTGCTATTGGGAGATCCTTTCTTTCTGTCTGTCAGTCCATCTATTCTTTGTTTCTTTCCTTCTATTCTTTTTATTCATCTATTCTTTTTTTCATCTATTTTTTGTTCATTCTTTTTTCATTCTTCTTCATCTTTTTTGCTATTCCTTTTCTTTCTTTGTTCCTTTTTTTGTGCTTTTTTCTATCTCTTTTTCTCTGTCAGTACATCTATTTTTTCTTTCCTCATATATATTCTTTTTTTCTCCCATTCCTTCTCCCTGTCTTTCCTGTCATTCCTTTTATTCTTTCTTTGCTTCTGTCATTCATTCTATGCTTTTTGTTCTTTCTGTTTCTTTCCATTTTTTTTTTTTATATTTTATATCCATACATGCAACTCTATCGCCCAAGGGCCCCCCCAACTCTCACCTAACTCCCCCTCCCCAGCTGCTGACCCGAACCACTCACCACCCCCCTCTTCTGTCTCTGACCCAAACCCCTCACATTATTGCCCTCCCCAGCCACCGACCCACAAACCTTTCCTAACACCCCTCCCAGCTTCTGAATGAAAAATCTCACCTAAGACCCCCTTTTTCCAGATGCTGACCCACAATCCTCTTCTCACCCCCTACTGAGTCGCTGATCCGCACCCTCACCTAACCCCTCTTCTCAACTGCTGAACCAAACTTCTCACCTAAGCCTCCCTCCCCACCCACTGACTCACAACCCTATCCTAACACCCCTCCCCAAGCGCTGACCCACAACCCTCACTTCAAAATCTCATTAATAAATACTGTTCAGATGTTCATCTGAACTAACGAAATTGATTGTCAGCACAGTATATAAAACATGGTAAGCATGTCAGAGTGAACAGGAAACATGTACATTTCCGTTGACTGTAACCACACAATGTCTATGGTAAAGACTAAGTATGTGCTTTCCTGTTGTGTCAGGTATGAGCCATATATGAGATCCAGGGTAACTACAAATACCAGAACTCCACCCATCAGCAGTCTAGTCTATTCATTTCCCCCTAATATGCCCATAGAGGGTCATAATGTCAAGCAATGACACTTTCAAAAAAATGCCCCAGTTAATTAGGCTTGTTTTTTTACCAGCCGTCTCTATTGAGTGAGCAGTGAGTTTGTTACTGGGTGAATATCTTAGTTTCATATTTTTCATTGATCAGCTTACCCCCAAAATGCCTCCATAGCATTAGCTACCCTACCTTGGTATCATTGCTACTATACTGTAATGGTGATGAGCCTGAATATCACAATGTGATAGAGGTCCTGGAAAGACTAGACAAGAGAGAAATAAGAGTAAATGTGGAAAATCAAGATCAAGAGAAGAAAAAAGGGAATGTAATATGAAGAGAAAGTAAAAAGAGAGAGGATGGAGGGAATGTGTAAAAGAGAAAGGAGGAGAAAAGATAAACAATTGGATGACATAGAAAGTGAGTGATAGAAAGAACTTAAAAATGTGAAAAAAAGAAAGATAAAGAAGGGAGGAATGTAGGAGATAGAGAGAGAAAGCAAGAATGTTGAATAGGGAGGGATAGTGAGAGTGAAAAATAGGAATGCAAGGAAAGTAAGAGAGAGAGAAAAAGAAAGACATAAAGTGGAAACGAGAGATAGAGGGAAAGTTAAAAAGGAGGAAGAAGAAAAAGTGGAACAGACAGGAGGAACAAGATGAAGGGATTGTGGAAATTAAATATTAAAAAGGAAAGGGGGGTTATGGAAAGAGATGAAATGGAGGGATCAGGAGATTAGAGAAAAATAAGGAGAAAGGGAAATTGAAAAGGGTAAAAGAGAGTTATAAAGTAATGTGCAAGGAAAGAAAGGAGAGAGATGGGGGTATTTTGGAAAAGAGAGGCTTGCTGGCCCAGTTGAGAGCCCCTGGCACCCCGCAACAGAGAGGTTGGGATAGCGCCCTGTTCAATCGCACACCTCACACACCCAAAAGGCTGGTCATGATCCTGAGAAAAGCCTAGCAGAATAGTGGAAACATTATTGTCGGGGCTTCCCTTGTGACCATGAAGAAAACACACAAATTTAGAATGAGAACTAGGACAAGAAACATCTGTGGGGAACCCGTCCAACCCAGACCATGAACTACTTCAATGGCTTCTTTCTGGAAGGCTCTTTAAAGCCCCTGCTTGCAGGACCTTGAGGTCTAAAATGGGTTCTTTTCAGGGTCAGGGCCATTCATGCACTTTGTAGACACTTGGCCAAACCTCAGTAGACAGGGCCTAGGGGATCAAGTCTCATCTAATGTATTTAAAAGGACCAAAACCTGGGATTTTGACTATCTGGGGTTTTGGTTCATCCCCTTGGGGCATCCAGATTTGGGATGTCCTGCTGTGTACTGTGTGCTGTGGAGAAACACTCCAGACCGTCCACTATATATATACCTCGATGGTGTTCCTGCAGCATAGATGCGTCTCTCTTCCAATCAGCTTCTTTGGACGTGCATATCATTAAACAGCTAAAGATGCTAAATGGAATCATGGGACTGGCAGGGACTTTCACGTGGGATGTCGCCCTGTTTGGTGTCCCTGCAGCTGTCGCCCAAGGCACCAATGACAGCGCTGTGTTTGGGACAAGTAAGGTCTTTGTCCCCCCATCCTACCTTAGTGTCAGGAGAGGGGGCCTGAATGTACCCCCCTTGTGTAAGCAGCCAAAAGAAATTCCTTGTTAGCGAATAAGGGCCCACTTATGATGGGAAAAATAGGCCAATAATAAAAATCCATACAAATAGCTAAATAGAAGGAGGGCAGGTCACTAATACACCTGGCATAAAAAATATCCAGCCAAGCTTGTATCTTTTGTTTAATGGAAGAAGGATAAATCAGGGGTCACATTTTGTGGCATCCCTAATACACCCCTTTTATTTATTTTATTCAGTTTGGGTGTATAAGTGACCCCTCCTCTCATAAGCCGAGTTTATATGGATTTTTAATATTACACAATATTGTGATACAGATACTTTAAAGCAGACCAATACCCACATTTTTAACTAGCATCCCCTGGATTGCTCCCCCCCATGAAGAGAAACTTTTTCAAATTTTTACTGCTTCTGCTTCACTCGAATCCCAAATAGTGGCCCTTATTTTAGCTGTAAAGCCCCATGTCCTCCATTTATTACCTTTGTTGTGTGTGGCAATGATATCATATCCACTCTTATGCAATGACTTATCGTCTGCCATATTACATAGAGGGACAGCAAAATAAACAGTGTTACAGGACAATTCAAAAAACAAGATTTCTAGATACCCATTTCTAGTTCTACACCCTAAAGAAGGGAATATCGGCAGGGGCTATGGCCAAATGTATTTCACAAGTTTGGTGGGTTTTAGTCTGTGTTAATAAAGATAAAAATAAACCAATCTCTGCTCACCTTCAATGACCTCAGTAGGTTCGATTAGGTCTCTTTTCCTCTCTTTCTGCCGCAGTGAAATAGTATTTAGGTAACGTGTAAAGCTGCCATTGCTAGAGTCATTGGATTTCTTTGTCTTCTTAAAGAGGTGTCCATGTTTTTTTGTGGAACGCTTGTCCTTGGTGCTCCAGGAGGACCTCCAGTCCTGGATCCTACCCCATACAGTTTGTTTCTGACCCAGGACCCTTTTCCACTGGTAGGATCCCAGAGGAGATACCTCTGGGGTTATGGAATCCGGCAATGCTTGTTCCTCGCAAGGTTCAACCATCTTGAGTCTCAGAGAGTGGTGAAGACTATTCAGAATTTGTCTCTTTTAGACAAGAAAGCTATTGTATCTAGAACCGTCAGATTTTGTTGTCCCATGGACTCCATCCACAGCTCTACATTTGTCTCTGGTTTGTCTCTGGACGTATATAAGATGTGTCAGTCTGACCCAATGCAGCCCTCAGTGGGTTGGCCAAGGCTTTGTACTGTCTCGCTCTATTATCGTCTATCTCTCATCTGTCTATTTCCTTCTACAATCTACCCGCACAACAGGAAATAGACTTTTACGTATTTTAAATAACAGTCAACCTGTGGTATTAGAATGCAATTCAGCAGCTGCAGTTGATGGTAAGGAGATGTGTGCGGCTATTGTAGCATGTAAACCTGTCACAAACCCTCTAAAACAAGAAGCGAGAAAATATTTCCTTGAAATAAAAATGCAATATACCTGAAAGATATATCTGTCGGGGGTGTGCATCACTAACAGGCCCCACAGCAAAATTCTTAGTGAGGTCCTCAAAAAAGAGCACATTTTTTTTTAATACTGTAGACAGCTAGAGGGCTGTTGTGGCAACAGTGGGGCCCAGCAAGTGGGGCCCAGCGTGTTTGTTATTTATTTTTTTTAGTCCAGGGTGCTGCCGCAGTACAGATGCAGCGGCACTGAGAGTTTAAGGTTAAGCTAATACCATTTATTGGCTATCTCATTCAACTGAAAATGAGAGCACTTTAAGGGTAATTCCACTTGATTTTCAGTGGACTGAAACCCACCCCGGAGTCTATGAGACTTCAGTGCAGGCATACTCGCTCCCCCCGTGGCACCCCGATTAGGGATGCTCCTCTGTGTCAAATGCCCCAGGTCGCCCGAAAACTCACCTTTGTTTCCGGTCTAACAGCGCATGCCTGCGCCAGGTATTTGTGAAAAGCCAGCACAGCCACGCTCCCTGTTAAAGGATGCTGCGGCCAGCGTGTTTGGATCGGCTTGCATTAGACGAGCTCCTGGACGAAGGGGCATGAGCGGATCCAAGTGCGCCAATTGGACAAGAGGGCTGCGCATGCGCCATAAGGAAAGGTAAGGGTGAGTGAGATCGGGCGACCAGGAAAGGGATTTAAGGATCGTCCATAGAAATGTATGGGAGTGCGCCAGGTAGCAAGAGGTAATACGTGGTGCTCTGCAAGGCTATACGCCGGCGCTGTACGCTGAGCCCGGGATAATGATGAATCGTATGCTACATGGCATTGTTATAGTCGCTCACCAGATTCGGCTTCATAAATGTGGAATTGCGTGCCGTCTCCGTCGTTCACCTGATGCTACCTGCTGCTTAACAGGCACTAACTGGCGCTATCCCTTCATGAATAAGGCCCTTAGCCAAAGCTGCTAAAGAGTTCAACTGTTACATTGGAAGAATTGTGGGACTGTTTTTACTCAAGGCCATGAAAACCACTCCCACTGTAGCAAAACAGAGCCCCCCAGGAATATGAGAATCATGTAAACAGCATGCTGATAAGTAAATCACAGGTCTGGGGGACACAAATGTTTATTTTTCATTACAAAAGAGGAAAACAATAAGGCAGAACACCAAAAACATGACAAAAGGGAGTTTTCCTTGAAGCTTCTTTTTCAGGCATAATACAAATCTGTAACTTACAGACACACATTTATACACAAAAGTACAAAAGAGTTACAATTGGTTTACTACTGACACATGTGAATAATGGTTATCATAACATTGTAAGTGAGATCAGCATATTAAAGGGGACCTCCAGTCAAAAAGCTAAAATATTCAGCATAAAAGTTGGAAAACTGATTTTCTTTAGTTAGTGCTATTTATGTGAAGCTTGTCTTAAGAAACAGCTACATAAGGGTGTACTTAAAGTGGATCAGAACCCAGGATTTTGACTATCCTGGGTTTTAGTCTCTTCCAGAAGTCAGCTTCTGCTTTGTGGATCGAAATTTTCTGGCTTTTTGACCCATGTTCATAACCTCCCCTTTTTGTAGCTTTGGACTTCTCAGACCTGGAGCAGGAAGTGGGTGCCTTAGTTTGCTTATTATTTGATGTTATGTATGTTGGGCTGTGGCCAATTAATCTTTCCAAAAAAATGGTGGTCTGGAGATTTTATTTGGTGGGGGCATGGAGGTTAACTGAGGAAGGGTATACGGACCGCTAGCCCAGTCATGTGTATACATGTAAGCATCATGTGGATCACACTACATCATGCTTTCTTCTATTTACGCTCATATATTATTTTCATAAAAGTTTTATAAAGTTTCCGTTGCCTTAAAATTCTTCCAGGTGGATATCTCTTGGAATAGGGCATCTCCAGGGCAGGAAGTGTTGACCACTTGCCGGTGGCCTCGAATAGAGAAGTTGCTAGCGATATAACCAGACCTGACTCCACATTTCAAGAAACGATCTTTCACTAGGCTCAGGATGTGGCCTTCGGGGATCAGAGCTGTGAAATCCCCAATGAAGCTCACCCCATAACCATCTGAGTTGTGGCCCTTGGTGTGGGCTCCAACCCACAGCCATCCTCGTCCTTCATAAAGATATCCGTCAGATCCTGCTACAAAGCTGAGGAGAAAAAGAGACAATAGAATTGTAGGTCAGAGATATTTATAAAACTGTTTCAACATGTAAATGTTGCTAAGCTATTCCAGCGGGCGTAGAGCAGGAGATTGTGAAGTGAAATGTTTCAGGAGAACCTAGCATAGATGATCATATCTTGCAGCCTAGTCATCTACATCAAGAAAACCAGGCAATTTGTAGATGCCGCTTTTATTGGCAATGCGTTTTTTTTTTCTACACGTTTCCTATTAAAGTTAAAAAATACAATTCTGTGATGACTCACCTGTAGAATTGATATTATGAATATACAGTACGTCCTGCTCCAGATAAGATTCATAACACATGGGTATTACTCCACCAGATGGTGCTGGACTGCAGAGACATCGAAATTGGCTCCTCCCGGCCCCTCAAATACCCGGGGACCTCCCACAATCCCCAGCATTGAAAAGCAGTTAACGAGAAGCCAGGAGAATTAAAACAGAACCAAACTGGTAACTATAACAATGATAACAATCGCAGTACAGGGGATTCAGGATAATGCAAACCAAGGCAGGGGTGGAGCAGGACGTACTGTATACTCATAATATCAATTCTACAGGTGAGTAATCACAGAATTGTATTATTCTAAGTATACAGTACGTCCTGCTCCAGATAAGATTCATAACACATGGGACATCCAATAGCAGTATCCATAAAGTAGGGTGGGATCCCCAAATATAACAACATGCAGATTAAACCACTGCCGCCTGCAGAACCTTGCGGCCAAAAGCAGCATCAGCTGAGGCCCTAATATCAACCTTGTAAAACTTTGAAAAGGTATGAACAGAAGATCAAGTAGCGGCCTTGCAAACTTGTTCAACAGAAGCCTGGTGCTGAAAAGCCCAAGAGGCACCAATAGCATGACTGGAATGAACAGTAAGGCGGAAGGGAGGATTCTTCCCCTTAGCAGAATAGGCCTGAATCACAGCCTGACGGATCCATTTGCTGATAGTAGACTTGGCAGGTGCCAAACCCTTCCTAGGACCAGAAGGGACCACAAAAAGAGCATCAGTTTTCCTGAAAGGTGCAGTAGCCACCAGATAGTACTTCAGATACCTAACCACATCCAAAGAATGCAAAACCCTCTCCTTAGGATTACTAGGATTAGGGCACAAGGAAGGAAGAACAATGTCCTGATTCAAATGAAAGGCAGACACTACCTTAGGCAGAAAATCTGGCTTGAAGCGAAAAACCACCTTGTCCTGGTGTCTCTCAAAGTAGGGGGGCTGGATGGAAAGCGCCGCCAACTCAGACACACACCTAACAGAGGTGATAGCCACCAAAAAGACAACCTTGAGAGTAAGAATGGCCAGGGCAGCCTCCTGCACAGGTTCAAAGGGAGCATCCTGCAAGGCAGACAAGACCAAGTTCAAATCCCAAACAGGCAATATAGGCTTACGTGGGGGACGCACATGAGTAACCCCCTGGAAATAAGTCCTGACCAGAGAATGCTGGGCAAAGGACTTCCTGAAGAAAACAGCCAGGGCAGAAACATGGCCCTTGAGAGTACCGCGTTGGAGCCCCATCTCCAACCCATGCTGCAGGAACTCCAGGATCCTGGGAATAGAAAACACACGACAGGGAAGAGACTTAGACTCACACCAGTCAATGTAGGCACGCCAAACACTATAGTAAATGGAAGAAGAGAACTTCTTCCTAGCCTTTATCATAGTATCAACAACAGAGGCAGACAGCCCCTTCTCCATCAAGATGGAGGTTTCAGCAGCCAGGCCGTCAAAGCCAGAGTTTGTAAATTGGGATGGCGTAAGTGACCCTGAGTGAGCAGGTCTGGCACTCTGGGAAGAGCGTACTGATCTACTGCCAGCTGCACCACGTCTGCGAACCACACTCTTCTTGGCCACTTGGGGGCCACCAGTATTGCTGGCACCCCCTCCTGAACTATCTTGCACAAAACCCTGCCCAACAGGGGGAATAGAGGAAAGACATACAGTAGCTGAAAGTCCTGCCATGACATTGCTAAAGCATCCGTGGCCAAGGCCAGAGGATCCTGGGACAGGGAGACAAAGGCCGGGAGCTTGTGATTGTGACGGGACACAAACAGATCCACGCCTGGTTGTCCCCAACGGTGACACAGAGATTGAAACACCCTGTTGCAGAGGGACCATTCTCCCAGGCGAGAGGTCCCCCTGCTCAGACTGGCATCCGTGGTGACCGTCTCCCAGGAGGGGGCCAGAAAGGATCTGCCCCCCAACAGGTTCCTGGAGTCCAGCCACCACGAGAGGGACTGCCTGACTAGGGGAGAAAGCACAAAGACCTGGTCCAGGGACGCAGGAACCTTGTCCCATACTGACAAGAGGTGGAGTTGCAGAGGCCTCCAGTGGAACTGAGCATAAGGGACCACCTCGAAGCACGCCACCATCAGGCCCACCAGCTGCATTCCCTGCCTGATGGGAGGGATGAGGGCAAGATAGCAGGAACTGAACCTGCGCAATCAGACTGTCCACCTTCTACTGAGGAAGAAAAATCCTTGCCTGAACTGTATCCAGATTCATTCCCAGGAAGGGAGTCACCAAGGAGGGGGACAGAGAAGACTTGGGATGGTTGATCACCCAGCCAAATGACTCCAGAGTGGACACTACCAGCTGAGTATCCAACTCTGCCTGATGTAGGGACTGGGAAGTGATGAGAATGTCGTCCAGGTAGGGAAGCACGCAGATGCCCTGAGACCTGAGCAGAGACATCACTCCTGCCAGCACCTTGGTGAACACCCTGGGAGCTGAAGTGAGACCAAAGGGCAATGCCACAAATTGGTAGTGCTGATCCTCCAGAGCGAACCTGAGGAACCTTTAATGACCTGGAAACACAGGAATATGAAGATAAGCAGCTTTGATGTTCACAGACGTCATGAAGTCCCCTGGACGCAGGGAACTGATGGCAGAGCGCAGAATTTCCATGCGAAAGCGCCTGCACCTGACAAATTTGTTGAGGATCTTCAAGTCCAGGATGGGCCTGACTGACCCATCTCTTTTGGGCACGGTGAAAAGGTTGGAATAGAAGCCCTTGCCCCTTTCTCGTAAGGGGACCTGACAGATGACCCCCAACTCCAGAAGGCTTTGCACTGCCAGCACTAGAGCCTGAGCTGACACAGGGTCCTGAGAAATCCGGGATCTGATGAATCTTGGGGAGGGGGGGGGGGAAATGAAGCCTCCAGACGTGAGAAAAGTGCTGAAGCCGTCCCCCCACCCGGATGGGTGAGGGCGCCCCTTCATGCCTGAGGAGAAGACTTAAGCTTGGAGCCCCAGGAGGAGACAGGGCGACCACGTCCTCTGCCCCTACCCCAGAAATCTCCTCGGACCCCGGTAAGGGAGAACCCCCTCCCCTGTCTGGCACCATGGTAGGGGGAAGAAAAGGAGCCCTGTCCCCGAAAGGGCTGAGACTGCCGCCTGCGCTAGGGTAACCTGCCTCCCTTAGCAAACAGGTCCAGGCGGTCCCCAAACAGGCGCAGTCCTTTGAAGGGAAAACCAGTGAGGGCTTTCTTGGCAGCGTTGCCAGCAGCCCACTGGCGCAGCCACACCGAGCGGCGTATAGCCACCACAAGGGCAGAGGTTCTGCCACACATTCTAATGGTATCATCCAAGGCAGAGAGGACATAAGTCACAAAAATACAATTCTGTGAAATAATCACCTGTAGAATTGGTATTATACGTATACAGTACGTCCTGCTCCATATATAATACTTATCCTCCGCCAGATGGCGCTGTGCACTGCAGACATGCAAAAACAGGCTCCTCCTGGCCCTTCATATACCCAGGGACCTCCCACAAATCCCCAGCATTGAAAAGCAGTGAACCAGAAGCCGGGAGAAGTCAACCACCAAAAACAACTGGTAATGATAACAATAACAACAATCACCATACAGGGGATCCAGAACAATGCAAAAACCAGGGTGGGGTGGAGCAGGACGTTCTGTATACGTATAATACCAATTCTACAGGTGAGTATTTCACAGAATTGTATTATTCTAAGTATACAGTACGTCCTGCTCCATATATAATACTTACACTTGGGACATCCAATAGCAGTGTCCATAGAATAGGGTGGGATCCCCAACAAAAAGGCAACAGCAGACAGTTGAAAGCACTGTCACCTGCAAACCTCGCTACCAAGAGCGACACGAGCAAGGGCTCTAACGTCAACATCAAAACAACCTTTGAAAAGGTACGAACAAAAAAACAAGTAGCGTTCAAGCAAACCTGTTCAACAAAAACCTGGTGCTGAAAGGCCCCAAGGCACCAGTGGAATCAGAATAGAGTGAGAAGAACTCTTCCCCTTAAGGAATAGGCCTAAGTAACAGCCCAGGAAGAGATCAGGCACATCCAGATGTAGGTGCCCACAACCCCAAGGAGCATCAGTGCCCCTAAGGGACAAGAGACAATCCAGGAAAAAAATTCCAGCACCAGAAAATTCCAGAAAATAGATTCCCTTGCCCCAGCGTTACAAGGAATAAAGCCCAGAAGAAGGACAAAGTCTTAAAACCTGAGCCTAAGACACCACCTTAGGCAGAATATCCGGCGTAAGGCGGAACACCGCCTCATCTTGGAGTATATACATCAAAGAACGAGGGCTAGCTAGACAGAGCCGCCCGCTCAGGCACACGGCCGGCTGAAGTAACAGCCCCAGAAGGACAACCTTATGGAAAAGAACAGTCAGACAGCATCCGGAATAGAGCCAAAGGGGAACACCCCTCAAGGCAAACAGAATAGAAATCAAATCCCAACAGGGACCCTAGAACTATGTGGGGGATGCCGCTGAGCAATCCCTGAAAGAATGGTCAACCCAGGCAAAGAACTGAGTAAAGACTTCTGCAGAAGACGGACAGGGCAGAGCCTGAACCACCAGGGCACCGAGTAGGAGAGCCAACTCCAACCCATGCTGTAATAACTATATCACCCTTGGAACAGAGTGCACCCACAGGGGAGAGACCAAAACTCACACCAATCAATATGGGTAAACAATACCCCACAATAGACGGGAGAAGAGGAGGAAGAAGCCAACTCCTAGGCTTCCAGAAGTCACAGACACCCAGCAGATACGCCCATCTCCATCAAGGTGGATGAATCAACCGTCAGACCATCCAGACCAGAGTCTGTAGATTGGGGTGAAATAGAAAAAGGGGGGCCTGAGTGAGCAGGCCAGCACTCCTGACAGGACGTACAGGTCCGCTGTCCACCGAACCACATCTGCAAACCACACTCCACTAGGCCACCCAAGGGCCGCCAGTATCACTGATTCCCCCTTCCAGAGCAAGCTTGCACAGAACCCTGTCAAGCAGGGTGAAAGAAGATAAGACACACAGAACAGAATGTCCAGCATAAAGTACTAAGCCTCATGACCAAGGTCAGAGCAATCTGAGACAGGGAAACAAGGGCCTAGAACCCATGATAGTGACGGGCCCAGAAAGATCCACACTAGACGGATCACATAGAGACACAAGAATTAGCACATCCTGTCGCAGAAGGACATCCAGAGGAGCGAATATCGCAGATATGCAGGGAACGCCGTCCTCCACCCAGATCAGGGTCAGATACCCTCCTGGGGGATCATCCTGCTTCCGAGTCCACACAGACAATTAATACAGGCCACTGTCGTCAGACAGACCAAGGAGCCCCCCAAATAGCCAGATCCCGCAAGGGAGAAGTCCAGTGAGATAGAGCCAACCTGAAGGCCTACCGCTTCAAAAATAGACAGGTGAATGGACCCCTAAAGGACCCACCTCCCCCAGAACCACAGGGGAATTTAGAAGAAAAAAAGTCCCCCCTCCGTCAACCTGATAGATTCGGTATCCAACTTCAGGAAGACGCAAGGAAGGGGGCGTCCCCTGACTGGTACCTCTAGTACAGCAGTCTCAGGGGTAACCACCAAACCAAGGTGGAAGGGTACACAGACCCAGCTCCAGAGAAGCTGGAACCCAGTCCAGCATTTACAATATGAGTTGCAGAAGAGCCCAAGGGCACTGAGCATAAGGGACAACCTTTGAACAGCCACCAACAGGCCCACCAGCTGCAATCCAGCCTGGTGAAAGAGACGGGAACAGCAAAGAGGGACCGAGCCCATGTAACCAGATTGTCCACTTTATAGTCAAGGAAGCAGGTTCCCGTCTGAACCGAATCCGAATTCAACCCTAGGAATGGAGATACCAATAAGGGGAAAAAGAGGAATTGAGGTGATTGAGCACCCATCCAAAGACGTACAGGTCCGCTGTCCACCGAACCACATCTGCAAACCACACTCCACTAGGCCACCCAAGGGCCGCCAGTATCACTGATTCCCCCTTCCAGAGCAAGCTTGCACAGAACCCTGTCAAGCAGGGTGAAAGAAGATAAGACACACAGAACAGAATGTCCAGCATAAAGTACTAAGCCTCATGACCAAGGTCAGAGCAATCTGAGACAGGGAAACAAGGGCCTAGAACCCATGATAGTGACGGGCCCAGAAAGATCCACACTAGACGGATCACATAGAGACACAAGAATTAGCACATCCTGTCGCAGAAGGACATCCAGAGGAGCGAATATCGCAGATATGCAGGGAACGCCGTCCTCCACCCAGATCAGGGTCAGATACCCTCCTGGGGGATCATCCTGCTTCCGAGTCCACAAAGACAATTAATACAGGCCACTGTCGTCAGACAGACCAAGGAGCCCCCCAAATAGCCAGATCCCGCAAGGGAGAAGTCCAGTGAGATAGAGCCAACCTGAAGGCCTACCGCTTCAAAAATAGACAGGTGAATGGACCCCTAAAGGACCCACCTCCCCCAGAACCACAGGGGAATTTAGAAGAAAAAAAGTCCCCCCTCCGTCAACCTGATAGATTCGGTATCCAACTTCAGGAAGACGCAAGGAAGGGGGCGTCCCCTGACTGGTACCTCTAGTACAGCAGTCTCAGGGGTAACCACCAAACCAAGGTGGAAGGGTACACAGACCCAGCTCCAGAGAAGCTGGAGCCCAGTCCAGCATTTACAATATGAGTTGCAGAAGAGCCCAAGGGCACTGAGCATAAGGGACAACCTTTGAACAGCCACCAACAGGCCCACCAGCTGCAATCCAGCCTGGTGAAAGAGACGGGAACAGCAAAGAGGGACCGAGCCCATGTAACCAGATTGTCCACTTTATAGTCAAGGAAGCAGGTTCCCGTCTGAACCGAATCCAAGTTCAACCCTAGGAATGGAGATACCAATAAGGGGAAAAAGAGAAATTGAGGTGATTGAGCACCCATCCAAAGACTCCCAAAGGACACCACCAGCCGAGTAACAAACTCGGCCTGACGTAGAGATTGGGAAGCAAAGAGGGACAACCAGGCAGTTCCTCGCGCGGACGCCCCCTTGGTCTCAGTAGAGACATCACCCCTGTCATCGCCTAGGCGATCACTCAGGGAGCAGAAAAGAGGCCAGATAACAAGGCCACAATCAGCAGTGTTGGAGCACCAACACTAACCTGTAGGATCCTAGGTGCCCGGAAGGCACAATGGCAATGAAATAAGCGTCTTAGATCCCCACAGACGGCAAGAGGTCCCTGTAAACAGGGCACTGGCGGCCCAACTCAGAGAAACCATGCAGAAAACCGCCTGTGAATGTAAATTGCCTCACCTGTGGAAGGCCATAATGGGCAGAGTGTCTCCTCCTTTTGGAGGAATGAGGAAAGGTTGGTGTAGAGGCCCCTGCCTCTGTTAGTTAAGGGCAACCAGCAGGTGATCCCAGACCTCGCAGGCCGCACGTGGCCTGCGCCAACACCAGAAGAGAGGCAGGGACCAGACACATCCTGACAATCTCGGGAAGGGGCCGCCCAGCAGACATTATCCTGCATCCAGAGGAAACTTCCTCCTGACTCCTGATAGGAGCAAGGTGCTGCGGCCATCCCCTCGCCCAGGTGGGCTAGGGCGCCCCATCATGCCTGGGGGGGTTTTGGTGAAAGATTTGGACTTGCCGGAGGGGCCAGAGCGTTGTCTGCCACTCCGGGGGCAGGAATCTATACCAAAAAGCTGGAAGGACACCCCTGGTTCGGGTTTGACACTAACATAGGGGGGTGGAGGGGTGCTCCTGCCCCGAGAAGGCCGAGGCCGCCTTCTGCAAAGGGGTGTTTTGCCCTTTTTTCCAAACAGGTCCAGACGGGCCCCGAATAGGCGTCGCCCTCTAAAGGGAAGCCCAGTAAGAATCTTTTTTGTAGCATCGTCAACACCCCACTGTCGCAGCCAGACCAGTCGGCGTATAGCTACCGCAAGGGCGGAAGTTCTTGCGCACATGCTGATGGTGTCATATAGCGCTAAAAGGATGAATCTTACAAATACATCACAACTGGAGAGTGCATTAAACACCTCCCAGGGGAGATCCTCAGGTCCATGATCAATCATCTTTCTGATGAGGGTCCTAGCGGCCACTGCAGCGATGGCCGCGGCACAGACCGGGCGCAGAGTCGTCCCTGCACAAGAAAAGGCGTGGGAAGCCAGCCTATCAATGCGCCGGTCCTCAGCATCCCGAAGGGTACGATAAGTGGGGGCTGCAATAAAGGGGGGTTAAGAACCCCAATGATCGGTGCATCCACCACGGGAGGTGATGACCAGCAGTTAACCACATCAGGGGGAAAAGGGTATTTCCAATCCCAGTCCCCTGGAACCCCTGGAAGTTTACTAGGGCATTGCCATTCTTTGAGCACAAGAGCCTGGAAGTGATCCTGCTCCAGAAATTCCAAACGCGGCGGCGCTGTATGGAAACTCTCCCTTCTAGGCCTGGAAGCCTCACCAGGGAATGAGATAGACAAGACCTCGAAGATCTTTATCAGTAATTCATCGGTGTTACACAGGCCCCAAGAACCGGGGCCCGAATCATCATGACTCCTCAGCCCCTCGTCAGATGAGCCCGAGTCAGAGAATAGTCTACCTTCCTCAGAAAGAGCAAAACCCTGCTCAGCAGTGAACTCCTCAGATTCAGAAGGGGTGGGTGAAACCGGAGGCATCAGGGACCGCTTCTTACCAGGGCCCAAGCGCTCTGCCAACCACGAAATCACCTGATCGGCCGTAGGCAGTCTGCGCGGCACGACTTGCTGGTCACTCCCGCTCGAGTGCGACTCATCAGGAGTGAGATTTAAGCACGGGGAGAGAGGTGTATTGAAACGAGGCGCAGCCACTGGCAACCCTGACTGCAGGGCCAGTACTTGTTCAGCACAGGGTCCGCAGACCCGTGCTCTGTCCGCATCAGCATAGGGCAGTCCACACGCTGTACACAGCCGGTCTTGTCCCGGAGGGACCCCGGTCACATAATTCTGAGATGCCTTCATATGGTGATTATTAATGTAATATATGCCAGTAGGGATTTACGCAATAGGCAACCCTGGATGTCCCAAAGACCCGCTAGGAATGTGGGAGAATTTTGTAAGCCCGCTAAAATATATGTTAGGCCGGGAGAAGCCACCGGAATCTTTGACGTCTGAAAGACAGAAGGGGAATAAGAGGTGTCAGGGCCATGCGCAGCAGAAAAAAATACTAATGATGAAAGAAAAAAATACTAATGATGGTGGCGCGGAGCGTGCCACGCCGGGTCCCCGCCTCCCCCAAAGAGCACGAAGCTCTGAGTCAGCCGTCCAGGCCTGACAAGCCAAGCATAGGATATGCCAGTTAAAAGCATCTGCTAATGGATACTAGTAGTCTGATGACGCCGCCACCCAGCACAGTGAATTTTAATGAAAAAGTCAGAAGGCAAAGACGGTGGCGGCCAAATAAAAAGAGCAAGCAGTGCGGCTCTGACACCCGGTTGCCGCCAGGGGCAAAACTACGGCCATAAGCATAACAATGCAGTACACTGAGACCGCCACACACACACACCCCCCCCCTTCTTTCCTCCCGAATACTGGGGGGAAACGAGGGAGGATGGCGACCCTTTACACAGGGTCCACCACTACACGGGGCATGGGGCAATGATGCGGGAGGGACATCCACTAGAGGCTCACCAGCAGCCTAAAGCGGCCTACCCTTTGGTGGGGGACTGCAGTGGAGCATGGCTCCGTTAAGCACGCATGGTGCTGCCTACCTTCACCCGACCAGCACAGCCCAGGCTGGGAGGCACATCACAAGGAGGACGGGTGGGAATAGTCCAACAGGGCCGCAGGCTGTAATAGCCCCGCTCACCTGTGAGAGAGTGATACTTCATGTCTTCACAGTCAGCACTGCAGATAAATCTGGGGATTTGTGGGAGGTCCCTGGGCATATGAAGGGCCGGGAGGAGCCTGTTTTTGCATGTCTGCAGTGCACAGCGCCATCTGGCGGAGGATAACCCCAAGTGTAAGTATTATATATGGAGCAGGACGTACTGTATACTTAGAATAACCTCACAACGAGAGAGTTCATTAAACTCCTCACTAGACACATCATCAGGGGCACCTTCAAGGATACTTCTAAGCAGGGTCCTAATAGCCACAACCGTAATGGCAGAGGCACAGACCGGGCGCAGGGCCGTCCCCACACATGCAAAGGCATGTGGGGGGATGCCAGCTGATCAATGCGCCAGTCCTCAGCATCCCGCAGCGTAGTAGAGTCAGGGGAGTGCATGACAGATGTGTTAGATAACCCAAGGACTGGGGCATCCACTTCAGGAGGGGATGACCAACACTTCACCACATCAGCAGGAAAGGGATACCTCTTATCCCAACTCTTAGGTACACCGGGAAGCCTGCTGGGACGCTCCCATTCCCTGAGTACAAGGTTATTAAAATGGGCTTGCTCAGGAAATTCTAAACGTGGCTTAGCAGTATGAAACAATTCCCCCTGTTGCCTGGGGGCCACAACCGGGGGAGAGATAGACAGTACCTCAAAAATCTAAGCCAACAGCTTATCAGTATCATCTGGGGCCCAGGGGGCAGAACCAGAATCATCATGACCCCTGGGCCTCTCATCAGATGACTCCGAGTCAGAGAATAACTCCCCTTCTTCCAAAGGGGTATAGCCAGACAGTTCCAAGAACTCAATCAGTAAATAAAAGGAAGGGGAGATTCCACAATATAATAGCCTGTGCAAAGAACTCATCAGCCTCCATAGGGAAAAGAGTGACATCGGGCGTTAAGTGCCGCTTTTTAGCAGAGGCCTTACGCGCCAAGGTATTGGCAAGCAACTTCTCAACACTAGCCAGTCTAGAAGACTAGAGACTGGGCTGAGAATCCCCACTTGTATGCAACTCAATGGGAGTCAAATTTAAGCTTGGGGAAGTAGGTGAAGCCATACGAGGCGCAGGCCCAGCTACTGGTAAACCAGGCTGCAGAGCAATCACCTGCAGGGGACCGAAGGTAAGACTGGGTGCAATCGGGTAGCCGAGGTATACACAGATTACAGTTCTTGCAGGCCCAGCTACTGGTAAACCAGGCTGCAACGCAATCACCTGCTAGGCACAAGGTACACAGACCCTCACATTGTCGGCACCAATAGGGGACACCCCACAAGCTACACACAGCCGGGCTTGTCCCGAAGGAACCCTGAGCACACTATCCTGAGACGCCTCCATATGGTGATTATAGCGGCACAATAGGCCGATAGGGATTCACGCTATAAAAGCAATCCGGGATGCCCCAATAACCCGCTAGGGAAGTGGTAGTAATTTACACACTAGGCCTCAAAGTTTCATAACTAAATAGAGGGAGTAGGGTGGGGAGAAACCAATAGAGGTCGGCCCGTCTGAAAGACATTAGCGAAAAGAACCCCGTAAGTCACATGTAAAATGACATAGGGTAAATAAAGCCGCCCGCGAGGGCACTCATGGACCGCGGTAGGTAGATGGCAGTCACGCAGCAGCCAGATCCAGAGAAAATGGTGCCGGGTATACCTCGAGGGGCGGGCCGCAGAGACGGTGATGCGGAACGCGCCAACCGCGCCCCCCCCCCCGAGGGGCGCGAAGCCGCTCACGTGACAAGCAGCCAATAACGGCGCACCAGCGCCTGGGGTAACGGCGCCGGCAAGCGCGGAGCACAGCGGAAGCGTGCGCGGCGGCAAATTTAAAAAAGCAACCAGTGCAACCAAGTCAGCGCGGCAACTGACACCAACCAGATAAAAAAACATGATACAGTGAAGCACCAAGGCAAATTCACATACACCCCCCCCCCCCACCCGAGAACTACAAGGGAGAGCGAGGGAGGGCAGCGGTCACTTAACATAGGACCCACCGAGACAGGGGCAAGGGGCAATAGGGCGGGAGGGGCATCCCATAGAGGCTCACCATATGCCTATGCCGCCTATCCTTTGGTGGGGTATTGCGGTGGAGCAGCGCTCCTAAGCACCTGACAGCGGTGCTGCCTACCATCACCCGACCAGCGCAGCCAAGGCTGGGAGGCACATTAATAATGGAACGGGTGGGAATAGTCCTACAGGGCCGCAGGCTAATAGCCCCGCTCACCTGCGAGAAGAGAGAGCCATCTTCTTGTCCTTCACAGTCCAGACTGCAGAGAAGATCTGGGGATTGTGGGAGGTCCCCGGGTATTTGAGGGGCCGGGAGGAGCCAATTTCGATGTCTCTGCAGTCCAGCGTCATCTGGCGGAGTAATACCCATGTGTTATGAATCTTATCTGGAGCAGGACGTACTGTATACTAAGAATAAGAGTATCTGTCAAACCCCAGGGACACTCGTCTTCTTAGTGAGTTTACAACCCCTAATCTCCACAGCTAGCTTCAGCTTTAGCCAAGCCCCCAATCGCCGGAACGCTTTAAATGTCTCACCAGACACGGTTGCCCCCAGGACTTGTCAGCTCAAAGATTGGGAACTCACGGGGGTGAAGACGGATGAACCGAAGGTAAGACTGGGTGCAATCGGGTAGCCGAGGTATAAACAGATTACAGTTCTTGTAATAGCAGCTCCAAGGGAGAACACGGGCAAGGTCAAAGGTCATGCCAAGGGTCAAACCAGGAGATCAGAGAGCTTCGCACCAGAGATGAGACAAGTACGTAGGCGTAATTCAGGCAGAGGTTGGTACAGGCGGCAGGCAGGAACAGTCAGGTTAGCAAGGTCGGTAAGGGATAAACAAAACTGGAGTCCCAGGAATATCAAATTGGGTCATGAGCAAGCTGTGTCATGTCTTTCAAGTGTCCCCAATGCAATTCCCATTAAAAAAACACAAAAACTTCCAAACCTAAAAAATAAGAAATGGATGGGGTGTGGCTTTGGGATGCTAGAGTGAGGAGGCACGAGGCATAGCTCCCGAGTGACCCAGGCGTTTTTCAGTTGATTTTCCGACCCACGGTTATCCTTGACCCCCCTCATGAGAGGCAACAAAAAGAAGAGGGCAGGGGGCAACACTAGAGACCCCCCAAAGGCTGCAATCGGCGCCTTTTTCAAGCCCAGGAAGAAGACAGCGACCCCAGTAAAGATTTCACAGCTCACATCGCCTGATAGCCACGCCGCGGCGGAGAGGAGGGAGCGTGACATGGCGACCAGCGGGCCCCGAGGTGCTGTCGGCGCTGGGGGAGAGGAGCGACTCACCGCAAGTCCGGGAGAGAGACCTGTCATCAGTGCGGAGATGGTAGAGGAGAGCCCAGCCCCCGCTGTGTCACAGGTGGCGGAGGGCGAAAGAGAGCGGGGAGCTGACGAGAGCCGACTGCTGGCAGCCGACACGAGGACACGCCGCCGAAGACTGTTACCTCGGGCGCGCGGAGAAGAGCTCTGATGGAGGCAGCAGCGGCCCGGAGGTGAGCGTCGGGAGCCGGGGGGGAAGGCAGATAAGCTGGGGCGGTGGAACAGTCGTGCCCTCAGATGCAGTGACACACCAGGCTACATGTCACAGTAGCTCCCAGGCTGCGGATGGTAATAGCAGCCCTATTGACTGCCTCCCTTGCAATCTGTCCCCAATCAACCTCAGCCCCATGTCACCCAAAGGGGTCACAAAGAGGAGTGGAGAAAACAGTCTCCCTGATGGGGGTCCAACATTCCACGTCTCCCCGATTTTGGGGCCCCCCCCGGCTCTCACGGATTTGCTGAGGGAAGATCTGGAGAGGGAATCAGCTCCTGCCCTCAATGTAGTGCGGGCTTTGGTGCACGTTGCCCCTGATCCCTCCTACCTCCCATCGGGGTCCACGGGAGGTCGCTTGGGGACCCTAGACCTTGAGTGGTCATCCAGATCCAGCGAGGGCTCAGGCTGTAACATTCCGCTTGGCCGGGGGATCGACCACAATCCCAGCTCCTGGGGTCAGGGGGGGCTCGAATGTGTGAACGCCCGCTTGGCCTGTCCCTCACCGAGTTCTCTCATGCCGCATGATTCGGGGAGCCGGGTAGCCCCGGACCCACCTATTGACCCTAACATCCATGCCATCCTTCAGTATCTACCGACTAAAACAGAGCTTAAGGAGGATCTGGAAGCGGTGGCGTTTTATCCGGTCAACGTTTATCCGTTATCCTAGTGTTAAAATGTGGGTTGTTGAATTACTGTAGGTTATTATAGCTTAGAGAATATGGAGGTGCTGACTTGGGGGTAAGGCCTTGCACTTTGTAGATATTAGTTCAGCTGAAAAGACAACCATCTATCTGCCTAGACGACTAGCATGTGGTTGGGAATTCAATTGCGGTTCAGTGTTGGGTTGTTGGGAGGCCCCTCTGGCGTCGCAGGGTCACTTCCCCCAATAGGTTGCCGCGTCATCCTGTAGGGTTTAGGCCCATCAGGATCCGCAAGGCAAAGGGGTTTAGCCCCTGTTAGTTTAATTGCCCCCCCTATAGGGAGGCTTTCTAAAGTTCTCTAAAGTTTTCTAAAGTTTAGGTCTCACCTGACATAGACCGGGGAGACAATTTACTCAATCTTATTTTTCTTCCTTTCTGTTGTCTTTTCTCCTTCTTTTTCTTTCCATTTCCCTCTTTTCTTATCTCTCATCTTTCTCTCTGTAGAGGAGCCCGGGCCCGACCCAGGCCCCGAAAAGTTTGGTCCAGTAGTAGCGCTCGGGGCACCGCCGTTCCGAACAGCTGAGTGTCTTCCTCGCTCACCGCTCGCCCCTCATGACCGATTTAAAAATATGCACGTATAAAGCGGACCAACACCCAGGGGGGATCGGCCCGGGAATCTATAAGATTCGATCAGATCCCTCCCCGCGGGGCATCCGAAATCGGGATGTCCCGTGGGGTGAAACCCCCCAGGAAGCCCACAATCCTACCTTTCCGACCGCTGCCCGCGCGTCCCTCTAACAGGGCGTGCTCCCGCGCCGGCCGTTTGTTAATGGCCGGCGCGTGTGTGCTCCCTGTAAGAGGGACGCGCGGGAGGCGGCGGCGGACGCGCTCTGCTTGTCCGGCGCTGCCTCTCGCTTGTCCGCCGGTGGGGATTGGCTGCAGCGGTCACGTGGGAGCGGGGAGAGGTGAGTTTTCGGGCCTTTCTGGGGGGTTTCACACAGCGGGGCACCCCCGATCGGGGTGCTCCACCGAAGTGGACCAAAACCCAGGATAGTCAAAATCCTGGGTGTTGGTCCACTTTAATGCTAAGGGGCTCAATGTGCCGGAAAAAAAGGCAAAAATTTTGTATGGCTTCCATAAAGAGAGAGTGGACATAGTTATGCTCCAAGAAACACATTTCTGCCAAGGGAAGATTCCGCAGATAAAAAACAGGTACTATGACAGGTGGTTCCACAGCCCCAACCCCGAAAATAAATCTAAGGGAGTATCTATCGCTGTTACTTAAGAGCGTTCTCCTGGAGCAGTTGGAGGTTAAAAATACCATTTTGTGATTACTCACCTGTAAAATGGGTATTATAAGTATGTCACACACCCCGCTTCCAATATTCATGACATATGGGTTATAACCAGTAGAGGGCGAACTTCTGCAGAGATGACAGGAAAAAAGAAGCCCCTCCCGGTCCATAAATACCTGGGACTTCCCACACATTACCCAGTATAGGAAAGCAGTAAGGGGACCAGGAAGAGCCAAATCCAAAAATCTTAACAATAAAAGGTTCACCATATAAAGGATCCAGAATACAATAAGGGCGGGATGAAGCGGGGTGTGTGACATACTTATAATACCCATTTTACAGGTGAGTAATCACAAAATGGTATTATTCCAAGTATGTCACACACCCCGCTTCCAATATTCATGACATATGGGACATCCAATAGCAGTGTCCAACATGGGTGGGGATCCCAAAAAGGCAATAATGCACAAATTTAAACCACTGCAGCTTGCAGAACCTTGCGGCCAAAAACAGCATCCGCTGAGGCCCACACATCAACCTTATAAAACTTGGAAAAAGTATGAAAAGAAGACCAAGTAGCAGCCTTACAAACTTGTTCAACAGAGGCCTGGTGCTGAAAAGCCCAAGAAGTCCCAACAGCACGAGTAGAATGAGCAGTGATATGAAAAGGGGGAACTTTCCCCTTGGCAGAATAGGCCCCAACAATGGCCTGACGTATCCATTTGCTAATGGTAGACTTGGCGGGCGCCAAACCCTTCCTAGGCCCGCAGGGCACCACGAACAAGGCGTCCATCTTACGAAAGGGAGAAGTAGCCACCAAATAGTACTTCACACAACGAACTACATCCAAAGAGTGCAGGACCCTCTCCTTGTCATTGTTAGGCTTAGGACACAAGGAAGGAAGAACCACATCCTGATTGAGATGGAAGGCAGAAACCACCTTTGGAAGGAAATCTGGCTTAAAGCAAAAGACCACCTTGTCCTGGTGTCTCTCAAAGCAAGGGGCCTGAATGGACAGAGCCGCCAACTCAGAGACACGTCGAACAGAGGTAATAGCCACCAAAAAGGCAATCTTTTGTGTAAGCATAGAAAGTGCAACATCCTGCATCGTTTCAAAGGGAGGTCCCTTTGACCGACAGAACCAAATTCAAATCCCAAACGGGCAACAAGGGCTTTCTAGGGGGCCGCACATGAGTGACCCCCTGGAAAAAAGTTCTAACCAAGGGATGCAGAGCAAAGGACCTTTGAAAGAAGACCGCCAAGGCAGAGACCTGCCCTTTCAAGGTACTAAGCTGGAGCCCCAGGTCCAGACCGTGTTGAAGAAAATCCAAAATCCTAAGAATCGAAAACCCTGCAAGGCAATGACCTAGCCTCCCACCAGTCAATATAGCTCCAAGTCCTGTAGTAGATGTTAGAGGAAGATCTCTTCCAAGCTCTAACAAGTGTCTGAATCACAGCATCAGACAAACCTTCCTCCTTTAAGATGGAGGTTTCAGCAGCCACGCTGTCAAAGCCAGCGTTTGTAAATTGGGGTAACGAAGTTGACCTTGAGTGAAACAGGGGCAACCTGTACTAATCTACCGCCAGCCGCAAAACGTCTGCGAACGGACCAGAATTGCTGGCGCACCCTCTAGAGCCAGCTTGCGCACCACTCTGCCCACCATGGAGAAGGGGGGAAACAGGTACAGAAACCCCAGATCCCTCCAGGCAAGAGACAAGGCGTCCACTGCCAGGGCCAGAGGATCCTGAGACAGAGACACAAATGCCAGAAGCTTGTGATTGTGACGTGGCAAAAAGATCCACCTCTGGAATCCCCCACTTGTGACAGAGGGACTGGAACACATTGTGGTTGAGCGACCATTCCCCTCGGCGAGAGAATCCCCTGCTCAGGGAGTCCGCCTCCGTGTTCTCCACTCCCGGAATGTACACCGCTGAAATGCATGGGACATTGCTCTCCGCCCATGCAAGAATCAGAGAAACTTCCCTGAGGGCACTCCTGCTGCGAGTCCCTCCTTGGTGATTGATGTAAGCGTCCGCAGCCTCGAACCTGAACCGGTAGAACCTGGAGGTGATACGTCAAGCGTGACAGCACCAACCGAATAGCTCTCAGCTCCAAGACATTGATGGGGGTGTGGGCCTCCCGAGGACCCCACAGCCCCTGGAGCTGATGTTCCTTCCAGAAACCCCCCCAGCCCGACAGGCTGGCATCCGTGGTGACCGTCTACCAACAAGGAGTCAGAAAAGATCTGCCCCTCAGAAGATTCCTTGGTTCCAGCCACCACTGAAGAGACAGCCGAACCAGGGGAGACAGAAATGACTGATCCAATGACAGCGGACATCTGTCCCAAACCGACAGTAGATGGAGCTGGAGCGACCTCATGTGGAACTGAGCAAAGAGGACTGCCTCGAAGGAAGCCACCATCAACCCCACCAGTCTCATCCCTAGCCGGATAGATGGGCGAGGGATTGACAAAAGAAGACTTATCAGATCTTGAACCATCTGCACCTTCTACTGAGGTAGAAACACCCTGGTCTGAATGGTATCCCGATTCATGCCCAGAAATGCAATCTCCCTTGACGGGGAGAGAGAAGACTTGGGGTGGTTGATCACCCAGCCGAACCTCTCCAGCGTTGACACCACCGTCCTGGTGTCTAGCTCCGCCTGTCTGAGAGAGGATGCCGTAATGAGGAGGTCGTCCAGATACGGCACAATGCAAATGCCCTGGGCTCTGAGAAGGGCCATTATACCCGCCAACACCTTGGTGCCGAGGTCAGCCCGAACGGGAGGGCCACAAACTGAAAATGCCGGTCTCCCACCACAAACTGGAACATCCTGGTTCTGATGAACCTGTTGAGAAGCTTCAAATCCAGAATGGGTCTTATGGATCCATCCTTTTTGGGCACTGTGAAAAGGTTGGAATAATAGCCCCGGCCTCTCTCTAATAAAGGCACCGGGCAGATGACTTCCATGTCCAGAAGACTTTGCACTGCCAACAGGAGCTCCTGCACAGCCCGGGGGTCCGAGGGGACCCGAGAAATCTGGGAGGAGGCCGGTCCTCGAACTTCAGTTTGTACCCGGAAGAGACCACTTCCAAGATCCACTTGTCTGTGACCTCCCGGGCCCAGACCTGGAAGAAGTGCCGCAGCCGTCCCCCCACCCGCAAGGGTGAGGGCGCCCCCTCATTGCTGAGCTGGCTTGGCAGCGGGCTTGGTCTTGGAACCCCAGACAGGTCCCGGACGGGCCCGTCCTCTGCCTCTGTTCCAGGAATCCCCTCTGAAGGTAGCTCCTCTGCCTGCTCTGGCACCGCGAAAGGAAGGATTAAAGGAGCGACGCTGCTTCTTGCGCTGCGGTAGCCTTCCTCCTTTCGCAACTGAATCCAATTTATCTCCAAACAGCCGCATACCCAGGAAGGGTAGCCCTGTAAGTGACTTCTTAGCCGCAATGTCAGCCGCCCACTGGCGCAACCAGACCGATCGGCGAATAGCCACCAGCAACGCCGAGGTTCTGCTACACATACATATTGTGTCATCCAAGGCAGACAAGACAAAGGACATGGGAACCACTCAACAGGCCCCTAACCACAGACCTGGTAGCCACAGCCGTGAGCGCAGAAGCACACACAGGCCGCAAGGCTGAACCCACGCTAGCAAAGGCATGACAGGCCATTTGGTCAATACGTCGGTCCTCACCATCCTTAATCGTGGTGGCGTCTGGAGAGTGAACAACAGATGTGTTGGACAATCCCAGGACAGGTGCATCGACCTCGGGAGGGGACGACCAGCGCTTCACCGCGTCCACCGGAAAGGGATACTTCCTATCCCATCCCTGAGGAACACCAGGAAGCCGGCTAGGTCTTTCCCATTCCTTAAGAATCAGATTTTCAAAATGCTTCTGATTTGGGAACTCCAAACGAGGCTTAGAGGTCCCAAAAAATTCCCCCTTCTGTGGAGGGGACTCCGCCGGTGGAGAAATAGCCAGCACCTCAAACAAATGGGCCAGAATCCTGGGGGCATCCACGGCATCACCATGCTCCTGCACAGCATCAGCATCCAAAAACTGCTGATCCTCAGAGCCATCAGACTCATCAAACAATTCCCCCTCCTCAAGTGGGGAATAATCAGACCAGTCAAGGATATCACAATCATCAAAATCCAGAACCGGTGCGGCCGGTGATAAATGTCTATTCTTAGCTGGGGCCTTTCTGGCCGCAGAGCTAGAAATCAGTCTCTCGATGTTGGCCAATCTAGCACATACATCAGATTGCGACACCCCACTAATGACAGTGTCACTTGGGATCAGGCGGGGTGGAGTAGGTGATGAGGCCGGCGGCACGACCCAGACGCCTGGGACCCCGACTGCCGCGTTATGGCCTGCTGAGCACATGGTATGCAAATCAGCACATTATCCCCCGTAAGGGATACCCCACAACCCACACACTGCCGGGATTGCCCCGAAGGGAGCCCGAGCCCGGTATCCTGGGGAGCCTCCATATGGTGATTTTAATGGTAGTCGCAAGGACCAGAGGGAATTACGCCAATTAAGCTACCCGGGATGCCCCTTTAAGTCTCAAGTGGGAGGATTTGTAGGACCCCAAATTTATCTCCAAGGGACCCTAGGACCGGGAGAAACCCCCTTTTAATATGATAGATAGGGATTCCTCCTGAAAGATACAATGTGAAGGGGCCATAAGAAAGGCACACAATCATGCACAAAAAACCATACATACAAAGATATATATATATATAGATATATAGACACATGGAAAACATGAGCCCCGCTGCCCCAACACGCTAAAATGGGGCACGCAGCCAGTATGAATATACAAATGAGAAGGGCCCAATAGGACACTCACGGATCGATAATGGCGTCCTGCCAGCAGCGTGACTGGAGAGACAGAAAGAGAAAGAGAGGAAGGACGGGCCAGCGCGGATCGCGCGCCTGGCCCCGCCCCCTCCCTTCAGCAAGACGCGGATCCCAGCAAATAGCTGGGCACCGCAACAGCGGCAAAGACAGAGGGGGCGGGCCGCGGCGAGCGCGCCGAGAGCCCGGCCTCGCCCCCTATCCGAGCAACATGAGGGGAAGAAGCTCCCCCAAGAAGGCCTTCACATGTGGCCAGCAGCCCATTCACCACAAGCGATGAGTGAGGCACCGTGAAAACATACACACACACACACTGGCATACCAATAATAAAGGAAAATAATAAAGGAAAATAAGGAGAGAAGGAAGCCCCCCCCCCCCAGCACAGAGGGGAACAGGGAGACCCGGAAGGGGGGAAGAATCCCAGTGTAACAGGATATCAGGGACAGGGCATCCCAAACCAGGATCACCAACCTGGATACCGCCTACCCCTAAATATGGGGTCTCATGGGGGAGCATGGCTCCCTAATACACCTCTAAAGGTGTAGTCTACAGTCGCCCGGACCTACAGCCAAGGCTGGGAGGCATGGGGCTAAAACAAACAAGGTCCGGACAGAAATAGAGACAAAATGGCCGGGTGTAAACCCGGCTTGCCTGCAAGGAAGAGACGCAGCCATCTTCTGACTTGCTCGCCGTCTGCAGAGACGAAAACTGGGTAATGTGTGGGAGGTCCCAGGTATTTATGGACCGGGAGAGCTTCTTGTTTCCTGTCATCTCTGCAGAAGTTCGCCCTCTACTGGTTATAACCCATATGTCATGAATATTGGAAGCGGGGTGTGTGACATACTTGGAATATTGACCCGAAGGGTAGATTCCTGTTCCTTAAGTTGGTGTTGTGTGAGGCAGATACACCCTGGCTAATCTGTATCTGCCAAATCAGGGGCAGGTTGAGGCGGGTTTGGGGATGTTGAGAACACTAGAGGAGTTTGTTGAGGGTACTCTAATCCTGGGGGGAGATTTCAACATAATGACAGTGTCACTTGGGATCAGGCGGGGTGGAGTAGGTGATGAGGCCGGCGGCACGACCCAGACGCCTGGGACCCCGACTGCCGCGTTATGGCCTGCTGAGCACATGGTATGCAAATCAGCACATTATCCCCCGTAAGGGATACCCCACAACCCACACACTGCCGGGATTGCCCCGAAGGGAGCCCGAGCCCGGTATCCTGGGGAGCCTCCATATGGTGATTTTAATGGTAGTCGCAAGGACCAGAGGGAATTACGCCAATTAAGCTACCCGGGATGCCCCTTTAAGTCTCAAGTGGGAGGATTTGTAGGACCCCAAATTTATCTCCAAGGGACCCTAGAACCGGGAGAAACCCCCTTTTAATATGATAGATAGGGATTCCTCCTGAAAGATACAATGTGAAGGGGCCATAAGAAAGGCACACAATCATGCACAAAAAACCATACATACAAAGATATATATATATATAGATATATAGACACATGGAAAACATGAGCCCCGCTGCCCCAACACGCTAAAATGGGGCACGCAGCCAGTATGAATATAAAAATGAGAAGGGCCCAATAGGACACTCACGGATCGATAATGGCGTCCTGCCAGCAGCGTGACTGGAGAGACAGAAAGAGAAAGAGAGGAAGGACGGGCCAGCGCGGATCGCGCGCCTGGCCCCGCCCCCTCCCTTCAGCAAGACGCGGATCCCAGCAAATAGCTGGGCACCGCAACAGCGGCAAAGACAGAGGGGGCGGGCCGCGGCGAGCGCGCCGAGAGCCCGGCCTCGCCCCCTATCCGAGCAACATGAGGGGAAGAAGCTCCCCCAAGAAGGCCTTCACATGTGGCCAGCAGCCCATTCACCACAAGCGATGAGTGAGGCACCGTGAAAACATACACACACACACACTGGCATACCAATAATAAAGGAAAATAATAAAGGAAAATAAGGAGAGAAGGAAGCCCCCCCCCCAGCACAGAGGGGAACAGGGAGACCCGGAAGGGGGGAAGAATCCCAGTGTAACAGGATATCAGGGACAGGGCATCCCAAACCAGGATCACCAACCTGGATACCGCCTACCCCTAAATATGGGGTCTCATGGGGGAGCATGGCTCCCTAATACACCTCTAAAGGTGTAGTCTACAGTCGCCCGGACCTACAGCCAAGGCTGGGAGGCATGGGGCTAAAACAAACAAGGTCCGGACAGAAATAGAGACAAAATGGCCGGGTGTAAACCCGGCTTGCCTGCAAGGAAGAGACGCAGCCATCTTCTGACTTGCTCGCCGTCTGCAGAGACGAAAACTGGGTAATGTGTGGGAGGTCCCAGGTATTTATGGACCGGGAGAGCTTCTTGTTTCCTGTCATCTCTGCAGAAGTTCGCCCTCTACTGGTTATAACCCATATGTCATGAATATTGGAAGCGGGGTGTGTGACATACTTGGAATATTGACCCGAAGGGTAGATTCCTGTTCCTTAAGTTGGTGTTGTGTGAGGCAGATACACCCTGGCTAATCTGTATCTGCCAAATCAGGGGCAGGTTGAGGCGGGTTTGGGGATGTTGAGAACACTAGAGGAGTTTGTTGAGGGTACTCTAATCCTGGGGGGAGATTTCAACATAGCCCTTGACCCGAGAGTGGATTCCTCTCAAGGTAGATCTGCAATCCCCCACTCTAAACTTAACAGGATACGCAGGGCCCTCCAATCGCTTCAGGTGGGGGACGCCTGGAGAGTTCTACACGGGGGGGAGAGAGACTACACTTTTTTCTCCCACACCCACAACTCATATAGTAGATTGGACTATTTGTTCCTCAGTCACCACGCTCTTGCTCGGGACCCGATGACTTCGTTTGGGCAGATACTTTGGTCTGATCATGCGCCCGTTTTCCTGACCCTTCCGATCCTTAATGCGACCCCAAGGCAGTACACGTGGCGCCTCAATGACAACTTACTAAAAGACGTGGCTTGTTTGGCTGAAGTCAAGGCCACTATGAATGTTTTTTATCTAGACCACCGTAGTGACAGCACTTCGTTGTCAATACAGTGGGAGGCGCTAAAGTGTGTGCTGAGGGCGATCTTTATCAAACATGGAGCTAGGCTCAAGAGGGAGCGGGCGCAGCAGATCAGGGTCACACTGGATCTCATAGGGGAACTTGAAAGCGCACACAAGGCCTCCTCTAGTCACGCAGAGCTGAGAGAACTGCTGGAAGCCAGGCAAAAGCTAAAAAGCCTTTATGACCAGTGTTACCTCAGATTTCAGGACAGAGGTAGGGCTCACTTCTATGAGCACTCAGATAAATGTGGGAGGTTGTTGGCCCGGTCTCTCCACCCAAGGCAGGGCTGTACATTTATCCCCAGCATTAAAACGGTGGGAGGGAAGGGGGTTCACAAGACCCCTCTGATCGCTGATGTTTTTCAGACCTACTATTCTGACCTCTATAATATTAAGGAGCCGGCCGGGTGTGGGACGCGTCAGGACTCAGCCGCTTTGATTGACGAATATATTGAGGAAACTGCCTTACCAATCATACCCCGGGAGGAGAGCGAGGTCCTGGAGTATTCAATCAAACTAGAGGACGTGTCAGATGCCATAGGGAAGACTCCCGCAGGGAAAAGCCCGGGCCCAGAAGGGTTCACCCCTCAGTTTTATAAAGTATTGGGACCCCTGGTCACCCCTTTTCTATTGAAAGTGTTTAACTCAGTAACCAGTAGTGCCCCTTTCCCGAGACCCTAGAAGCGCATATCGCAGTCATTCCGAAACCAGGTAAGGATGGATCCTTACCCGGGAACTATAGGCCAATTTCACTAATTAACATTGATGTTAAATTGTACGCCAAAATCATCGCTAACAGGATACAGCCTCTGCTTCCTTCACTAGTCAGTATGGATCAGGTGGGGTTCATTACAGGAAGGGAGGCTAGGGACAACATTATTAAGACTGTTTCCCTGATGCACTATGCCCAGTCCCGGGGGATACCTGCTTGCTTGTTGGCGGTTGATGCCGAAAAAGCATTTGACAGGGTTCATTGGGGGTTTTTAAAGGCCACCTTGACTCAAGTGGGACTAGGCCCAGTGATGGTTGAGAGAATTATGGCCCTGTATCAGGACCCCACTGCTAGGGTCAAAATCAATGGTACATTGTCGGAGACGTTCCAAATCAGGAATGGTACACGACAAGGGTGCCCCCTGTCCCCTTTATTATAGGTGTTAGCATTCGAGCATCTCACTAATGCACTCAGGGCCAACACTTTGATTAAGGGGTTAACCTGCGGGGAGGGGGAATATAAGCTCTCACTTTTTGCCGACGACTTGCTCTTATACATCGCCTCCCCACATACATCCCTACCTTCTATTATGGCGGAATTTGACCGCTTCAGTAGAATGAGTAACTTCAAAGTTAACTTGTCTAAAACGGAGGTTTTGAATATTTCTTTGAAAGCACAGACTCTGCAATTATTGGAGGCGAATTTTCCCTTCAAGTGGCAGGAGGAGTCAATCAAGTACTTAGGGATTAAGATACCTACAGAGCTAGGGAAGTTGTATAGACTTAACTATGCCCCGCTCCTGAATGCCACATTGAGTAACCTTCTAGCCTACGGGAAAGGAAAGTATTCGTGGTTGGGGCGAATCAATATCTTGAAGATGGATATACTCCCCCACTTCCTGTATGTGTTCCAGGCCCTGCCGATTGTTCCGGAGCGAGGGTTCTCCAGATCAATAAAAGAGGCTTTCTTTAAGTTCATTTGGGGTAACAAGAAACCCAGGATTAGAAGGGCTACCCTGTGTAGACATAAGGCCAAGGGAGGACTGGGTGTCCCAGATCTTAAACCGGACCTTCACCATGATTTAATGAAAAGCCCAAACTCTTAAAAAACGATTCCCCAGCATCTAAAATTAATATATTTTACATTTTTAGTCACTAACTTATTATACTTTCCCCCACTGGGCTGCAACTCTGTTCAGGAATTTAGGATACGGGCGCCGCCATCTTGACTCAGAAGCATCACACTTACTGAGGAGAGGAGAGTGGGATAAGGTACAGGGGGGCAGGTTATAGCTGTGCTTTGCTCAGACAGAGCAGAGCTGGGGTCAGGGAAAGGTCAGCAGTCCCAGAATGCAGAGCAGCACAGTCACTTCCTGTTTGCAGGCACTTCCTGTTTGCAGGCTGCCTGATAAAATGGCGGCTTCCATAAGCCGCCATCTTGGATGTTTAAAGGCTCATAACATGCAGTAGATGCAGGTAGGATGATTTTTAATGTGAGCAATCTGTATGTACAGTGTGGGGGAAACATATAAGATAGACTTTTATTCAGAGTGAAGGTCCGCTTTAAGGTATATCATGCGGCGGCAGTCCTGGTGCACCTCACTGACTGGTTTCACCATAAGGATAGTAAGCGATGGGTCGCTCTCGAACGGGACATCTCTCCACTCGGGTTGACGGCCTTGCCTTGGGTGGAGCCATCCCGCCACCCCAAAAGACAGGAGCTTCCATATCTGGTGGGCCCCCTGTTGACCCTGTGGGACAGGCTTATAAAAAGGGACATCATATTGCATAGGCCTGGTCCTTTTACCCCCATATTCGACAACCCGGCATTCTCTGCTGGAGTGCGCACTCCTACTTTTCTTGTGTGGAGCGCTTCTCAGGATCCAAGATTGGGTGATGTGATTTCTGGGTCTGGGGTCCCTGCTCTTGCAGACCTGAGGGAGCTTGGTGGGGGAAGGGGTCTCTCATGGTTCATGCATGCTCAACTGGTGGCCTTTGTCAAATCATTTTCCCCTAGGACAATCCTGTCTCGCCCCCTTACGGCGTTAGAGAAGATGCTTAGGGATCCAACTCCCCCCACACATACAGTTTCTGGGTTATACAAGATCCTCCGGGAAGGGGGGAAAGGAGGGGGAGCTTCCCCATTTCTGTAGGAAGCTGGGACGATCATTCGAGGCTGATGAATGGGAGAAGTCTTTTGCTCTGACACATAAATTCTCTATGGCGTGCAGGGCCCAGGAGAAGAATTACAAAATTTTGTCCAGGTGGTACAAATGTCCAGCGGATCTGATTAAGTTTGGTGGATCGGAATCAGGGGAGTGTTGGAGATGCAATGACGCCCCGGGGACCCTTACCCATATTTGGTGGGGGTGCCCAGCGGTCAATACTTTTTGGGAGAAGATAATACCATTTTGTGATAACTCACCTTTAAAATGGATATTATAAGTATATGTCACATACCCCGCTTCCACTATTCTTGACATATGGGTTATGGTCCAGTAGAGGGCGAACTCCTGCAGAGATGAAAGCAAAAAAGAAGCCCCTCCCGGTCCATAAATACCTGGGACCTCCCACACATTCCCCAGTATATGACAGCAGTAAGGGGACCAGGAAGAACTAATAAAACATTCTTAACAATAAAAGGTTCACCATATAAAGGATCCAGAATACTAAAGGGCGGGATGAAGCGGGGTGTGTGACATACTTATAATACCCATTTTAAAGGTGAGTAATCACAAAATGGTATTATTCCAAGTATGTCACACACCCCGCTTCCACTATTCATGGCATATGGGACATCCAATAGCAGTGTCCGTCATGGGCGGGAATCCAAATACAGCAAAAAAATGCACCAATTTAAACCACTGCAGCTTGCAGAACCTTGCGGCCAAAAACAGCATCCGCCGAGGCCCGCACATCAACCTTATAAAACTTTGAAAAAGTATGAACGGAAGACCAAGTAGCAGCCACAAACTTGTTCAACAGAAGCCTGGTGCTGAAAAGCCCAGGAAGCCCCAACAGCAAGAGTAGACTGAGCAGTGATCTTAAAAGGAGGAACCCTCCCCTTAGCAGAATAGGCCCCAACAATGGACTGGCGTATCCATTTACTAATGGTAGACTTGGCGGGCGCCAAACCCTTTCTGGCCCAGAAGGCACCACGAACAAGGCGTCCGTCTTACGAAAAGGAGAAGTAGCAACCAAATAGTACTTCACACAACGAACCACATTCAAAGAGTGCAAAACCCTCTCCTTGTCATTGCTAGGCCTAGGACACAAGGAAGGGAGAACTACATCCTGATTGAGATGGAAGGCAGAAACCACCTTAGGAAGGAAATCTGGTTTAAAGCGAAAAACTACCTTATCCTGGTGTCTCTCAAAGTAAGGGCCCTGAATAGACAGAGCCGCCAACTCAGAGACACGCCGAACAGAGGTAATAGCCACCAAAAAGGCAACCTTTTGAGTGAGCACAGAAAGAGCCACATCCTGCATCAGTTCAAAGGCAGGCCCCTGGAGGGCCGAAAGAACCAAATTTAGGTCCCAGGCTTTCTAGGGGGCCGAACATGAGTGACCCCTTGGAAAAAAGTCTTGACCAGATGATGTAAAGCAAAAGACCTTTGAAAAAAGACAGCCAGGGCAGAAACCTGACCCTTCAAAGTACTGAGCTGGAACCCCAGATCCAGACCGTGTTGTAGAAACTCCAAAATCCTAGGAATTGAAAACACCCTGCAAGGTAAGGCTCTAGCCTCACACCAGTCAATATAGGACCGCCAAGTCCTATAGTAAATGGTAGAGGAAGACCTCTTCCTAGCTCTAATCAAGGTTTGAATAACCGCCTCAGACAAACCTTCCTCCCTCAGGATGAAGGTTTCAGCAGCCACGCCATCAAAGCAAGCGTTTGTAAATTGGGGTAACGTAGTTGACCCTGAGAGATCAGATCCGGAGACAGGGGCAGCCTGTACTGATCTACCGCCAATCTTACGACGCATGCGAACCAAACCTGTCTTGGCCACCTTGGGGCCACCAGAATTGCTGGTGCCCCCTCTAGAGCCAGCTTGCGCACTACCTTGCCCACCATGGAGAAGGGGGTACAGAAACTCCAGATCCCTCCGGGCAAGGGACAAGGCATCCACTGCCAGGGCCAAAGGATCCTGAGACAGAGATACAAAGGTTGGGAGCTTGTTATTGTGCCGAGAGGCAAAGAGATCCACCTCCGGAGTCCCCCACTTGTGACACAGGTCCCGAAACACCCTGTGGTTGAGAGACCATTCCCCTCGGCGAGAGAATCCCCTTCTCAGGGAGTCTGCCTCCGTGTTCTCCACTCCCGGAATGTATACTGCCGAGATGCAAGGAACATTGCTTTCAGCCCATGTCAGAATCAGAGAGACTTCCCTGAGAGCACTCCTGCTGCGAGTCCCTCCTTGATGATTGATGTAAGCTACCGCCGTACGATTGTCTGATCGAACCTGAACCGGTAAACCCTGTAGGTGAAGCGTCAGACGCGACAGAACCAAGCGGATAGCTCTGAGCTCCAAGACATTGATGGGGTTGTGAGCCTCCTGAGGACCCCACAACCCCTGGAACTGATGATCTTTCCAGAAACCTCCCCAGCCCGATAGGCTGACATCCGTGGTAACCGTCTCCCAACGAGGGGCCAGGAACGATCCGCCCCTCAACAGATTGCTTGATTCCAGCCACCACTGAAGGGACTGCCGAACCCTGGGAGACATCAGAAATGACTGATCCAAGGACTGAGGACATCCGTCCCATTTCAGCAATAGATGGAGTTGTAGCGGCCTCATGTGGAATTGAGCAAAGGGGACTGCCTCGAAGGAGGCCACCATCAAACTCACCAGAGTCATCCCTAGCCGAATGGAAGGGTGAGGGTTGGTCAGGAGAACACGTATCAGATCCTGAACCCTCTGTACCTTTGGCTGAGGTAGGAACACTCTGGCCTGACTGGTATCCAAATTCATGCCCAGAAAGGAGATCTCCCTTGATGGGGAGAGAGAAGACTTGGGGTGGTTGATCACCCATCCGAACCTTTCCAGCGTCGCCACCACCGTCCTGGTGTCCAACTCCGCCTGGCAGAGAGAAGAAGCTGTAATGAGTAGGTCGTCCAAATACGGCACAATGCGAATGCCCTGGGCTCTGAGCAGGGCCACTATGCCCGCCAGAACCTTGGTAAACACCCTCGGTGCGAAGGTGCGAAGGTCTCCCGCCAAGAACCTGAGAAATCTCTGGTGTGCTGGGAAAATTGGTACATGAAGGTAAGCATCCTTGATGTCTATGAACATCATGAAATCCCCCCGACGAAGGGAACCGATGGCTGAACGCAGAGTCTCCATGCGGAACTTCTTGGTTGAGAAGCTTCAAATCCAGGATGGGTCTTATGGAGCCATCCTTTTTGGGAACCGTGAAGAGGTTGGAATAATAGCCCCGGCCTCTCTGTGAAAGAGGCACCGGGCATATGACGCCATGTCCAGGAGATTCTTTACAGCCAACAGGAGCCCCTTCGCCGCCCGAGGATCCGATGGCACCCAAGACCTTAGGAATCTGGGAGGAGACCGGGACTCGAACTCCAGTTTGTACACAGACAAGACCACTTCCAATATCCACTTGTCTGTGACCTCCTGGGCCCAGACCTGGAAGAAGAGCCGCAGCCGTCCCCCCACCCACAAGGGTAAGGGCGCCTCCTCATTGTTGAGCTGGCTTGGCTTGGGCCTGGAACCCCAGGTAGAGGCTGTACGGGCACATCCTCTACCTCTGTTCCAGGAATCACCTCTAAAGCCAGAGTAGGCAAGACCTCTGCCCCCTCTGGCACCGCAAAAGGAAGGATTAAAGGAGCTTGCCCCCCGAAAGGAGCGACGCAGCTTCTTACGCTGAGGTAGCTTCCCACCCTTCGCCACAGAATCCAAGAAGCTCCCCTCAGCAGAAGTGAAAAATGGCGACCAGCCAGTAAAGTGCAGCACCAAACACACATACACACACACTTTCACACTAGAAATAAAGAGGAAAAGACCGCCCCCCCCCCCCCACTGGAGGGTTAACAGAGAGACCCGGAAGGGGGATAATCCCGTACCAAATATGGTGTAAGGGATATATATATATATATTGTAGACATGTCACTGGAGAAGTGATCGAGGGGGTGTACATTTCACCTAGGTTACTACGCTGGGTGAGATGGTAAGTCCAGGATTGATTTGTTTCCCAGCAGTGATATGCTGCTGAGGTGTTGCTAATTTTGCCGGGCCTGGATTTATATGGAATGGCAGGTAGGTTTGGTAGAGGGACCTGTCATTCCACACCTCTCCGATCCGGTTTGGGTTTTGAATCAGGTGAGCTCTGATCCTAATTAGCCTGGGAGGTAAAAGCTCTGCAGAGACTGCAGGCTATTGCTCTCAGCCTGAAATGAACAGCCTGTGTGTGTCTGTGAAGGAAGCTGCGAACGCAGCCACTGCTGGAGCTAAAAACTCACCCTGCGATGTCCAGGCGAACGCTGTATTTTGAAAGTGTCAGCTAGGCGAGAAGAACCTGCTAGTAAGCGCCCAGACGGGCTAGGTCTTTATTTTGTTTTGTACACTAAAGAAGCACGCTGCTGCTGTATGTTTTGTTTACTGGACTGTTTATGCCATGAATAAACGCCAAGACCTGCTTTTATAACACCTAAGTCTGTCGTGAACTGTGTCCAAACACACCATCCCCCGGGAAGATCCCTACAATTGGTGCTGCGGAGCGGGCAAAACGGTTGCTAGGGGCAACGGTGTGGACAGACTTGGCTACAGCTGCCTATGTCTTGGGTGAAAGCTGCAACTACACTCCAAGAACAGTCGGGCAACATGGAGGAGATGCTGAAGCAGTTTATGCAAGTAAGTTTGCAACAACAACAGGCCCAGATAGAGGCTAATAGACGCCATGAACAGACCATGGCTGCCCAACAACAACTTATTGAACACCTGATTGCAAAACAAGAGGCGCCTGTGGTTGCTAACCCCCACACAGTGGTGCGAGCCGCTCCAGAGACTTTTGATGTGAAAAGAGCTGTGCAGCGAGCGCTGCAAAAGATGACTGCTGAGGATGATGTTGAGGCCTTCCTAACTGGGTTTGAGCGTGCGGCTGAGCGAGAGAAGTTACCCGTCGCTGAGTGGGCAGAGGTAATTGCGCCCTATTTAACAGGGGAACCTCAAAAGGCCTACTATGACCTCAGTGAGCAAGAGGTTAAGGACTATACTCGGCTAAAAGCGGAGATACTTGCCCGACTAGGCGTTACTACTGCGGTCCGTGCCAGGAGGGTACGCAACTGGAGCTACAGTTTGGACAAATCGGCGAGGTCCCAGATGTATGACCTGATCCATTTGGCGAGAAAGTGGTTGGAGCCAGACACTTCTACTCCTGCACAGATCCTAGAGAGGGTTGTGATGGACCGCTACCTCCGAGCACTTCCTGCTGACCTGCAACGCTGGGTGGGACAAGGTGACCCTAAGAATGCAAACGAACTTGTCAACCTTGTGGAGAGATTCCAGGCGACTGAGGACTACCTCCGTGATGTTTCTGCAGCCTCCTCACCTCCCCGGAGTGCCAGATCTGTGCCATCAGCTGGTAAGAGACTTCCATCTATTGGGGGAGTGTGGAGGGGTGCTGAGGGAGGAAAAAGGGCTCAAGTGGTGTCTCAGGGGCAAAAGACTGGAGATGGTCCCGGGTGGCTAAGTAGCCCTAAAAAGGACTCCTGGCCAAGGAGAACAGGCTCTATCCAGTGCTGGAGATGCCATGAGACGGGACACGTGTCTGCCCATTGCCCTCTTACCACTGAGCCCATGGACTGTGAGGTTAGTCGGCGTCAGTCGCTATTTGCGGAACCATCTTGTGTTGCAGTTCCTGGACTAGAGACTGAACCGCAAATCTGCGACATTACAATTAATGACTTTCCTGTTAAGGCGTTGCTGGACTCAGGAAGCCTCGTAACCTTGGTGCATGCCAGCCTGGTGGCTGGGGACTTTGAGTGTAAAAAGCATATGAGTGTTGTTTGTATACATGGGGATACAAAAGTGTACCCTATAGTGCTGGCTGAAGTCGGGACTAAACAAGGCACCGTACAATATGAAGTGGGTGTGGTTAAAAATCTCATGCACAACGTAATACTGGGGCGCGATTTTCCACTATTCTGGGCTCTCTGGGGAAAAAGAAAATCCCCCGAAAGGAGTGAGGATACTCCTAAGGTTGTTGCGTTACCCCCTGTAAATGATAAAAGTGTGCAGGATGAAAATAATTGTTTTCCTTTGCAGGTCCTGGCTGGAGAGGAGGAGGCTCCTCCCACTGAGCAAAATATACCCGACTTAGAGGTGTCTAGGGATAATTTTGGGACTGCACAGTTACAGGACCCCACTCTCAAAAATGCGAGAGAGCAGGTTGCTGTCATGAATGGGGTACCTCAGGAACCAGATGCTGAGAAAAGATTTCCACATTTTTCTGTGACTAATGATCTTTTCTATAGAGTCACTAAGGTTAAGGATGAGATTGTGGAACAGCTTCTGGTGCCTAAGCCGTACCGGCGTCAGGTGCTGGACATGGCACATAACCATGTTCTTGGGGGACACTTGGGGACTGACAAAACGCAGGAGAGGGTTCTCCAGAGGTTCTACTGGCCGGCGATATATGGTGATATTAAAAAGTACTGCGAGTCGTGCCCCACATGTCAGCTTAGTGCCCCAGTGTCACATTTTCGCAGTCCTTTGGTTTCGCTCCCTATTATAGAGGTGCCTTTTGAGCGTATAGCCATGGATTTAGTGGGTCCCATTGTAAAATCCGCTAGAGGACACCAATATATTCTGGTGGTCATGGATTATGCGACCCGCTATCCTGAAGCTGTGCCCTTAAGAAACACCGCATCTAAAACAATTGCACGTGAGTTGTTTTATATGTTCTCTAGGACTGGAATCCCCAAAGAAATCCTAACTGACCAAGGTACACCCTTTATGTCAAAGGTGATGAAGGAGTTATGCAAACTATTTAAAATCTCACCCATCCGTACCTCTGTATACCACCCCCAGACGGACGGATTGGTGGAGAGATTTAACAAAACTTTGAAACATATGCTGAAAAAAGTGGTGGAAAAAGATGGCCGTGACTGGGATCATTTGTTACCCTACCTCATGTTTGCTATTAGGGAAGTGCCCCAAGCGTCCACAGGGTTCTCACCATTCGAGTTGGTCTATGGTCGTCACCCTAGAGGTCTACTGGACATTGCAAAAGAGACATGGGAGAGCGAGTCCACCCCATACAGGAGCGTTATTGAGCATGTAGCACAAATGCAGGACCGTATAGCCGCTGTAATGCCCCTAGTAAGGGAACACCTCCAGAGGGCGCAAGAGGCCCAAAGTAGAATCTACAACCGGTCTGCAAGAATCAGGACATTTAACCCAGGCGATAGGGTCCTTATACTAGTTCCCACTGTTGAGAGTAAATTCCTGGCGAAGTGGCAAGGTCCCTATGAGATTGTGGAAAAGGTCAGTGAGGTGAACTACAAGGTGCACCAACCAGGTAGAAGGAAGCCTTTCCAAGTTTACCACGTAAACTTGATTAAGCCCTGGAAAGACAGGGAATCCTTGGGGGCGACAAATACTGTTAATAATTTGTCACAACCAATCCCTCCAGTCAAGGTTGGTGATACCCTATCAGTGTCACAGAAACAGGAGGTTCAGGAATTTTTACAGAAAAACAAAGACAAGTTTTCTGACCTTCCAGGGCGTACACACCTCATCTGTCATCACATTGAAACTGAGCCTAGAAGCAGAGTAAACCTCAAGCCCTATAGGATCCCAGAAGCCCGTAGGGAAGCCGTATCTGCCGAGGTAAAACGTATGCTTGATCTGGGAGTAATTGAGGTGTCACAGAGTGAATGGTCCAGCCCGATTGTATTAATCCCAAAGCCTAATGGAACTTGGAGGTTCTGTAACGATTTCAGAAAGTTGAATGAGATCTCAAAGTTCGATGCCTATCCTATGCCCAGGGTAGATGAGTTGATTGAGAAGTTGGGTAATGCCAGATACATAACCACCCTCGATCTCACAAAGGGCTATTGGCAGATTCCACTTACTAATGAGGCTAAAGAGAAAACTGCATTCTCCACCCCTGATGGGCTATTCCAGTATGTAGTGATGCCGTTCGGGTTACATGGAGCACCTGCGACTTTCCAGAGGTTGATGGACTTGATTTTGCGACCACATCGTGATTACTCAGCTGCCTACCTCGATGATGTGGTCATTTTTAGCCCTGATTGGGAAAGTCACCTCTGTAAGGTACAGGCTGTATTGGATACCATAAGTGATGCGGGGTTGACCATAAATGCCGAGAAGTGTGCAATAGCCCTAGAAGAGGCCAAGTATCTGGGCTACATTATTGGAAGAGGGTTGATTAAGCCACAGCTTAATAAAGTGGAGGCAATACAGAATTGGCCTAGACCCCTGACAAAGAAACAGGTCAGAGCTTTCCTTGGTATTACGGGCTATTACCGTAGATTTGTGCCGAACTTCGCCTCAGTTGCTGCTCCCCTAACGGACTTGACCAAGGGCGGAAAGAGAGCCATGATCACGTGGACTCCAGAGGCCGAGAAGGCTTTCCAAAGCCTTAAGTCTGCCTTGTGCCAACAACCTGTGTTAGTTACCCCCGATTTCAGGCGAGAATTTCTGGTCCAGACAGATGCTTCTAACACAGGCTTAGGTGCAGTACTCTCACAAGTAGTAAATGGTGAGGAGCATCCGGTGATGTACTTGAGTAGAAAGCTAACCCCGGCCGAAAAAAATTATGCCATTGTGGAGCGAGAATGTTTGGCAGTGAAGTGGGCCCTCGAATCCCTAAAATATTACTTGCTAGGAAGGAAATTCAAGTTAGTGACAGACCATGCCCCCCTAACATGGATGAAGTTAAATAAGGAGAGAAACGCAAGAGTGACTAGATGGTTTCTGTCCCTACAAAACTTTAATTTCACTGTGGAACACAGGCCAGGGAAATTACAGGCAAATGCTGACGCATTGTCGAGGGTACATTGTCTGTGGGGACAAAATGCTCAGCCCTCCGGTCTGAAGAAGAGGGGGGGGATATGTAGACATGTCACTGGAGAAGTGATCGAGGGGGTGTACATTTCACCTAGGTTACTACGCTGGGTGAGATGGTAAGTCCAGGATTGATTTGTTTCCCAGCAGTGATATGCTGCTGAGGTGTTGCTAATTTTGCCGGGCCTGGATTTATATGGAATGGCAGGTAGGTTTGGTAGAGGGACCTGTCATTCCACACCTCTCCGATCCGGTTTGGGTTTTGAATCAGGTGAGCTCTGATCCTAATTAGCCTGGGAGGTAAAAGCTCTGCAGAGACTGCAGGCTATTGCTCTCAGCCTGAAATGAACAGCCTGTGTGTGTCTGTGAAGGAAGCTGCGAACGCAGCCACTGCTGGAGCTAAAAACTCACCCTGCGATGTCCAGGCGAACGCTGTATTTTGAAAGTGTCAGCTAGGCGAGAAGAACCTGCTAGTAAGCGCCCAGACGGGCTAGGTCTTTATTTTGTTTTGTACACTAAAGAAGCACGCTGCTGCTGTATGTTTTGTTTACTGGACTGTTTATGCCATGAATAAACGCCAAGACCTGCTTTTATAACACCTAAGTCTGTCGTGAACTGTGTCCAAACACACCATCCCCCGGGAAGATCCCTACAATATATATATGTATAAATATACAGTTAGGGACAGGGCATTCCAAACCGGGATCACCAACCCGGATTCCGCCTACCCCTTAATATGGGGTCTCACGGGGGAGCAAGGCTCCCTGAACACCTATTAAGGTGATTCCTACCCTCACCCGGACCTGCAGCCAAGGCTGGGAGGCTAATATTCGGCTTAATCTATAAAGGTCCAGGCAGAAATAGGGCAAAAAATGGCCGGGCGTAAGCCCGGCTTACCTGCAAGGAAGAGAAGCAGACATCTTCTGACTTGCTCGCCGTCCTGCAGAGAAGGAACTGGGGAATGTGTGGGAGGTCCCAGGTATTTATGGACCGGGAGGGGCTTCTTTTTTGCTTTCATCTCTGCAGGAGTTCGCCCTCTACTGGACCATAACCCATATGTCATGAATAGTGGAAGCGGGGTGTGTGACATACTTGGAATATTGGGGATCTTCAAATTCTTGACGCTCGAGAGCATCCCTAATCACCCTCAGGTGACTCTATTGTCTATGATCCCGGGGTCGGTCGCGGCGGGCGGCAAGGGTTTGCTGAGACACCTCCTTACAGCGGCCAGGATGGTGATCCCCCGTCACTGGCGAACTAATACTACCTCCTCCCTGCTGGAATGGTATGGAGAGGTGGAAAACATAAGGAGGATGGAGGATCTGGTGTCAGAGAAAATGGATGGCGGGACAGAGAGGTATCTGGGTACAGGGTTGGTTTGGGAGGTCGCTAAGGATTCCCTGGACTTTCAGAACCTCTTAAAGAATGCTTAGGGGTGGGTGGGAGAGGGGTGGGGCGAGACAAGAAGAGGTGGGCCTAGGTGACATGACAGTGGTTGTGATGGGGTTTATGGATCGATTTTTTTTTTCTCTCTTCTTTGTTCTCCTCTTCTCATGGGTAATGAGATCATGGGTAATTTATAGGAGACATATGGCGGGGGGTGGGGTTCGGGATCTCCCTGACTGGCGTCAGGATCTGCATTAGTGGTCGTTGGCAACCTCGTATGGACAAACCAGCTGGGGAGGTTCGCCCCACCTCACGGGTATCAATTAGTAACTCGCTAGCTTACGGCTTTCGAAGCCCTGGATGTAGAATATGGTTATAACGTGTATCTTTTAAACATTATTGTCATGTACGCCCTATCTGTATTCCTTCTTCTGTATGCTTTGTTTGCACTTGTATGTTCAAAATTCAATAAAATTATATTGCAAAAAAAAATAAATAAATAAGAAATGGCGTTTTTGAGCGCCTCTGTGAGCGCTATGTATTTTTTTTCTTACATTTTTAGACCTTTTAATGTCATGTGCTCTTTTCTTACCTGTAGCCAATGTCATCCCATGCACGATCTTGCTGGTGGAAGTTTTGCATGCTGCGCATATCTGCAGCGCAGTCCCCGAAGGACAAACAAGGACTAGATGGTGTAGAGGTGTGATGGATGTATATATTCTGCAGAGGTGGGTGTAACAGAGTGGGGGTCCCTTTATATGGTTTAGCCTCCCACATGCAGCGAGGTATAACTGCAGGACATTCTGGAGAAAAAAATACCATCTTGTGATTACTCACCTGTAAAATGGGTATTATAAGTATGTCTCACACCCTGCTTCCGAAATAGTCATTACACTTGGGTTATGTCCAGTAGAGGGCGAACTTCTGCAGAGATGAATAGAAAAAAAGAAAGCCCCTCCCGGCCCATAAATACCTGGGACCTCCCAAACATCTCCCAGTATAAGAAAGCAGTAAGGGAACCAGGAAGAGCAAATAAATCCATGAGAAAAACAATATCACCAAACAGAGGATCCAAAATACAATTCAGGGTGGGGCGAAGCAGGGTGTGAGACATACTTATAATACCCATTTTACAGGTGAGTAATCACAAAATGGTATTATTCTAAGTATGTCTCACACCCTGCTTCGGAAATAGTCATTACACTTGGGACATCCAATAGCAGTGTCCAAAAAGGGTGGGGATCCCAACAGGCAAAAGTGCACAAATGAGACCCCTGCCGCTTGTAGAACTTTGCGGCCAAAAACAGCAGCCGCTAAGGCCCGCACATCAACCTTATAAAAACTTGGAAAAGGCCTTAACAGCAGACCAAGTAGCAGCCGTACAAACTTGTACAACAGAAGCCTGGTGCTAAAAAGCCCTGAAAGGGGAATCTGAAAGGGTTAGGCTTAGGACACAAGGAAGAAAGAACCACATCCTGAATGAGATGGAAAGCAGAGTCCACTTTAGGTAGGAAATCCGGCTTAGAGCGGAAGACCACCTTGTCCTGATGTCTCTCAAAGTAAGAGGCCTGAATATACAGAGCCGCCAACCCATAAACACATCGAACAGAGGTAATAGCCACCAAAAGGGCAATCTTTGGTGTAAGCAAAGAAAATGCAAAATTCAAAACCCAGACAGGCACAAGGCTTTCGAGGGGCCGCACATGAGTGACCCCCTGGAAAAAAACTTTAACCAAAGGACGAAGAACAAAGGAACTTAGAAGAAAACCACCAGGGCAGACCTGCCCTTTCAAGGTACTAAGCTGGAGCCCCAGGCCCAGACCGTGTTGAAGAAAGTCCAAAATCCTAGGGATCGAAAACACCCTGCAAGGCAAGGCCCTAGCATCACACCAATCAATATAAGACCTTTACATCCTGTAGAAGATGTTAGAGGAAGATCACTTCCCAGCCCTAACAAGCGTCTGAATCACAGCATCAGACAAACCATCTTCTATTAAGATGGAGGAGATTTCAGCAGCCACACCGTCAAAGCCAGCGTTTGTAAATTGTGGTACGAACCAAACCTGTCTTGGCCACCCTGGGGCCACCAGAATTGCTGGCCCACCCTCTAGAGCCAGCTTGCGCACCACCTTGCCCACCATGGAGAAGGGGAGAAAAACTGGTACAGAAAACCCCCAATCCCTCCAGGCAAGAGACATGGCGTGCACTGCCAGAGCCAGAGGATCCTGAGACAGAGACACAAACGTTGGAAGTTTGTGATTGCGACGTGAGGCAAAGAGATCCACCTCCGGAGTCCCCTACTTGCGACAGAGGGACCGGAATACCTTGTGGTTGAGATATCATTCCCCTTGGCGAGAGGATCCCCTGCTCGGGGAGTCCGCCTCCGTGTTTTCCACTCCTGGAGGGAATACCACTAAGATGCATGGAACATTGCTCTCCGCCCATGGCGATTGATGTAAGCGACCGCAGTTCAATTGTCTGATCTAACTGAACCGGTAAGCCCTGTAAGTGATGCGTCAAGCATGACAGAACCAACCGAACAGCTCTGAGCTCCAAGACATTGATGGGGGTGTGAACCTCCTGAGGACCCCACAGCCCCTGGAACTGAAAATCCGTCCAGAGACCTCCCCAGCCCGACAGGCTGGCATCCGTGGTAACCGTCTCCCAACAAGGGGCCAGAAAGGATCTGCCCCTCATCAGATCGCTTGGTTCCAGCCCCCACTGAAGGGACTGCCGAGCCCTGGGAGACATCAGAAAGGACTGATGCAAGGACTGGGGACATCAGTCCCAGATCAGCAATAGATGGAGTTGGAAAGACCTCATGTGGAACTGAGCAAAGGGGACTGCCTCGAAGGAAGCCACCAGCAATCCTACCAGTTTCGTCCGTAGCTGGATAGAGGAGCAAGGATTGGCCAGGAGAACACGTATCAGATCTTGAACCCTCTGCACCTTTGGGTGAGGTAGGAACACCCTGGCCTGACTGGTATCTAGATTCATGCCCAGGAATGAGATCTCCTTGATGGGGAGAGAGAAGACTTGGGGTGGTTGATCACGCATCCGAACCTTACCAGCGTCGTCACCACCCTGGAGTCCAGCTCCGCCTGACATAGTGAAGAAGCTGTAATAAGCAGGTCATCCAGATACGGCACAATGCGAATGCCCTGGGCTCTGAGAAGGGCCATTATGCCCGCCAGCACCTTGGTGAACACCCTTGGTACCAAAGTCAACCCGAAAGGGAGGGCCACAACTGAAAACACTGATCCCCCACCACAACCTGATAACTCTCTGGTGTGCTGGGTAGAATGGTACATGAAGGTAAACATCCTTGAAGTCCATAGATGTCACGAAATCCCCCTGACGAAGGAAATTGATGACTGAACGCAGAATCTCCCTCTCAAATCCAGAATGGGTCTGATGTATCCATCCTTTTTGGGAACCGTGAAGAGGATGGAATAATAGCCCTGGCCTCTCCCTGAGAAAAGCATCGGGCATATGACCTCCATGTCCAGAAGATTTTGTACTGCCAACAGGAGCCCCGGCGCAGCCCGGGGGACCGAGGGGACCCGAGAACCGAAGAATCTGGGAGGAGGCCGGCACTCGAACTCCAGCTTGTACCCGGAAGAAACCACTTCCAAGATTCATTTGTCTATGGCCTCCTGGGCCCAGACCAGGAAGAAGTGCCGCAGCCATCCCCCCACCAGCAAGGGTGAGAGCGTCCCCTCATTGCTGAGCTGTCTTGGCAGCAGGCTTGGGCCTGGAACCCCAGTTTAGGCCTGGACGAGCACGTCCTCTGCCTCTGTTCCAGGAATCACCTCTGAAATTAGAGTAGGCAAAACCTCTGCCTGCTCTGGCACCGCGAAAGGAAGGATTGAAGGAGCCTGCCCACCCGAAAGGGGCGACGCTGCTTCTTACGCTGAGGTAACTTTCCACCTTTCGCCACTGAATCCAATTTATCTCCGAACAGCCTCATACCCAGGAAGGGTAGCGCTGTGAGTGATATCTTAGCGGCAATATCAGCCGCCCACTGGCGTAGCCAGACCTATCGGCGAATAGCCACCAGCAATGCCGAGGTTCTACTACACATAATAATCGCGTCATTCATAGCAGATAAAACGAAGGTCACAAATAATTTACACCGCTTAAGGGCTGCGAATTCATCACTGGCCGGGTTAAGCTGGGAACCACTCAACAGATCCCTAACCCCAGACCTGGTAGCCACAGTCACGAGCGCCGAGGCACAAACAGGCCGCAAGACTGAACCCACACTGGCAAAGGCATGGCATGCCATCTGATCAAAGCGTTTGTCCTTACCACCTTTAAGAGTGGCGGCGTCTGGAGAATGTACAACGGAGGTGTTGGACAATCCCAGAATGGATGCAACGACCTCGGGAGGGGACGACCAGCGCTTCACCGCGTCCACCGGGAAGGGATACTTCCTATCCCATCCCTGAGGAACACCGGGGAGCCGGCTAGGCCTCTCCCATTCCTAAAGAATCATGCAATCAAAATGATTCTGATCTGGGAACTCCAAGCGGGGCTTAGAAGTCCCAAAAAAATGTCCCCTTCTGCAGGGGGGTCTTCGCTGGCGGAGAAATATCCAGTACCTCAAATAGATGGGCCAGATCTTGGGGGTGTCCACGGCATCCCCCAGCTCCTGCCTGTATAGGTAACAAAAAACGGCTGATCCTCAGCATCAGATTCCTCAAACAATTCCCCTCCTCGAGTGGGGAATAATCAGACCGGTCAAGGGAATAATAGTCATCAAAATCCAGTACCGGCGCGGCCGGCGACAGATGCCTTCTCTTAGCTGGGGCCTTTCTGGCCGCAGAGCTAGAAATCAACTTTTCGATGTTGGCCAGCCTAGCACAAACATCAGCTTGCGACTCCCCACTAATGACAGTGTCACTTGGGGTACGGATCAGGTGGGGAGGGGTAGGTGATGAGACCGGTGGCACGGACCCAGACGCCTGGGACCCCGACTGCCGCGTAATGGCCTGCTGTGCACATGGAATACAAATAAACACATTATCCCCCACAAGGGATGCCCCACAAACCACACACTGCCGGGGGAGCCCGAGCCCGGTATCCTGGGAAGCCTCCATATGGTGATTTTTTATGGTAGTCGCAATGACCAGTGGGAATTACGCCAGTAAGCTACCCGGGATGCCCCTTAACGTCCGTTAGTGGGAGGATTTGTAAACCCAAGGGACCCCAGGACACATAACAGAATGGGGGCCCCCGTAAGTAAGGTACACCAAGACAAGCACTCATACATGCAGTAAAAAGAATGTGGCAAAACATATAAAATAAATATATATATATATATATATATATGTATATATAACATAGTATATAACATTGAATATAGTATTGTATATAATAATATGGTATACTTATTTCTTCATGTAGTAATAAACAGAATGTATGCGCAAGTAGTACACTAATGACAAAAATTGTGGTTGATCTAAATAAGACCCAGAAACCGCAAGATGGGACAATACGATTCCACAGTGTTCTAGGCCACCGCGCTGGATAAGGCGCCTCAGGCAACAGTGAACAACAAGCAAAGCCCCGCAGGGCACTCACCGCACAGCGAAAGGCGATCCCCAGCCTGATGGCAGAAGGAAGGAGAAGAAGAAGAAGGGCAGGCGCGGATTGCGCGCCACGCCTGGCCCCGCCCCCTCCCCATCCTCACCCAGCAAGCGATTCCATTAACCGGGCACCGCCGAAAGCACCAGAGAGAGTGGGGCGGGCCGCCGCCTGAGCGCCCGGCCCCGCCCCCTCTCCTCACAGCAAGGAGAGGGAGAAGCTACCCTTATCCTCCTCACCCAGCGACGCCATGACAGGGCGGCTCTAAATACGGCCGCCGCATGTATAAACTAATGTTAAAATCACACACACACACTCATACACCAGTTGATTGAGGGATTACTTCCCGATGCTCCACATCAACTGGACAAGGGAGAAATCACAGCCCCCCCCCATAGTGAATAAGGGGAATAAAGGAAAGGGAGGGAGGGATAGTAGAACATGGGGAAACGGACAGGGCATCCCAAACCAGGGTCACCAACCTGGTAGCCGCCTACCCCTTGTAATGGGGCCTCACGGAGGAGCGTGGCTCCTATCAGTACACCTGTTAAGGTGAATCCTACCGTCACCCGGACCTACAGCCAAGGCTGGGAGGCATTAGGGGACTTAATCATAACTAGATCCAGGCAGAAATAGGGATAAAAATGGCCGGGTGTGAACCCGGCTTACCTGCAAGGAGGAGACTTCATCTTCTGACTTGCTCGTCGTCTGCAGAGACGATTACTGGGAAATGTGTGGGAGGTCCCAGGTATTTATCGGCCGGGAAGGGCTTCCTTTTTTTCTATTCATCTCTGCAGAAGTTCGCCCTCTACTGGACATAACCCAAGTGTAATTACTATTTCCGAAGCAGGGTGTGAGACATACTTAGAATAAACTAGAAGTATACATATACAACAGAGAGAGTAACGTGGGTGAAACCTCCATAGTTTATTACAAGGTTTATTTTGGTGTGTCAGTCACATAGCAGGCTGGAGAGCGCACTATATATCCAGGCTTTCTAGTTTTGTCCGCACTGTCTCTAGATCAGGGGGTCCCAACCACTGCTGTGTGTACCACTGGTGGTATGCAAGATGTCATCAGGTGGTACTTGGTGAGGATGAAATGGTGCTTTAAACAAATCATAAAGCAGAACAAAACCAGCAGCTTGGAATCTTTTGATGATTTCAGAGCCGGCCACTGGCTTTTCCCTGGGACACCCACCAGTTCATCCATGAAAACTCACCTTTCCTGGGTCCAACGGCGCATGCGCACGTTCTCCTCCAATGAGAGCCACCTGCTGGGACTATGTCATTCGGCAGACGCCTCTCATTCAGAGTCTGGGGATGTGGCAGCATGCGCTCCCCATTTAAGTCAATGAGACCTGCTGAATGACTTAGAAAGGTGAGTTTTAATTGCCAAAATGGGGGGTATACACAGCAGGGCTCAGAACAAAAACGTGGAAAGTCAAATTCCTGGGTTTTGTTCTGCTTTAAAGTGGACCAACACCCAGGATTTTCACTATCCTGGGTTTTGGTCCTGCTAGAAGGAATCGCGAGATGCGGCCGCGGCCTACGCAGGCGCCGTTGGAACGGGGATAAGGTAAGGTTTCTGGGCGTCCTGGGGGGTTTCACCCCGCGGGGCATCCCGATTTCGGATGCCCCACGGGGAGGGATCTGATCGGCCTGGGAATCTTATAGATTCCCGGGCCGATCCCCCCTGGGTGTTGGTCCACTTTAAAGGCACAGCACACAACTCTGTTAACTAGCAAATAATCCTAAAATCTGTCTCTAAAATCTATGTAAAAACATAGCACCTGCAGCGCTTTGTCAGCTGCACAGAGGCTCAATGTGCCTCTTTGTAGGTGCAGCCCTAAATCTATGAAAGCCTCCTTTGGGACATACAATACAGAGGATAAATTGGGAGCAGCTTACCTGAGGTTGCCCTATACCCCAAGCACAAGGGAAAGGTTATAAGGCACCCCCATACAGCTAAGGACCCCCCATGTGCTTGAACAAAATCAATAGGATCAAAAGGATACAAAACTAACCAGTGAGGTGCACATGATCTTTTGCTTTTATACTCTATCCAAGTATCTGTTTCAAAATGTAATAAATACTACTTATGGGTAGTGTGCATTTTATGTCCTGCTCCAGATATAATACTTACACTTGGGTTATCCTCCGCCAGAGGGCGCTGTGCACTGCAGACATGCAAAAAACAGGCTCATCCCGGCCCTTCATATACCCAGGGACCTCCCACAAATCCCCAGCATTGAAAAGCAGTGAACCAGAAGCCGGGAGATACCAACCACCAAAACAACTGGTAATGATAACAATAACAACAATCACCATACAGGGGATCCAGAATAATGCAAAAACCAGGGTGGGGTGGAGCAGGACGTACTGTATACGTATAATACCAATTCTACAGGTGAGTAATTCACAGAATTGTATTATTCTAAGTATACAGTACGTCCTGCTCCAGATATAATACTTACACTTGGGACATCCAATAGCAGTGTCCGTAAAAGTAGGGTGGGATCCCCAACAAAAAAGGTAACGGCACGTAGTTTAACCCTTTAAGTGCCAGCCTACCTGGAGTTTTTGTCACCCTTTGTTGCCAGACTATTTTGCACTATTTTGCGCTCCCCATGTTCAAATGTGATTTTTGAAGGGATTTCCAGGGATTTCCCAGGAAAATGATATATTGTTTTTTTCAGCATAGTCTGGGCTTTAACATGAAACGTCTTGTTTGTAATTTTTTAGGTGTATTCTCAATTTTTTTGGGTGAAATATGTGCAAAAAAATAAAAAAATCAATTTTTACTGGCCCTGCAGGCTTCTCCATCAAGATGGAGGTCTCAGCAGCCAGGCCGTCAAAGCCAGCGTTTGTAAATTGGGATGGCGTAGGGATCCCTGAGTTAGCAGATCTGGCACCCCTGGCAGATCGTACTGGTCAACTGCCATTTGAACCACGTCTGCGAACCACACTCTTCTTGGCCACCGGGGGGCCACTAGAATCACAGGCACCCCTTCCAGAGCAATCCTGCGCAGAACCCTGCTCAGCAGGGGAAATGGTGGAAATACATACAGGAGCCGAAACTCCTTCTATGACATGGACAGGGCATCCGTGGCCAAGGCCAGAGGGTCCTGAGACAGGGACACGAAGGCCGGGAGCTTGTGGTTGTGGTGGGACGCAAACAGGTCCACATCTGGACCCTCAACGGTGACACAGGGACTGGAATACCCTGTTGCAGAGGGACCACTCTCCCTGACGGGACGTCCCCCTGCTCAGAGCATCTGCAAGCAGATTCTCCGCCCCCGGAATGTAAACAGCTGAAATGCATTGTACATTGGCCTCCGCCCATGTCAGAATCTGAGACACCTCCCGGAGGGCACCCTTGCTCCCTCCCTGATGGTTGATGTATGCAACCGCCGTCTTGTTGTCTGAGCGTACCTGGACCGACAGCCCCCTCAGGTTGTGGGTCAACCGCTCCAGTACCAACCGGACAGCCCGCAGTTCCAGAATGTTGATGGGTAAATGGGCCTCTTGAGGACCCCACGTCCCCTGGAAGCACAGGGACTTCTAGAATCCCCCCCAACCTGACAGACTGGCATCCGTTGTGACCGTCTCCCAGGAAGGGGCCAGAAAGGACCTGCCCCCTGTCAAGTTCTCGAGGTCCAACCACCACGCAAGGGACCGTCTGACCGAGGGGGGAAGCACACAGACCCCGTCCAAGGACGCTGGGTTCTTGTCCCATACTGACAGAAGGGGAAGCTGCAGAGGTCTCAAATGGAACTGAGCAAAGGGCACCGCCGCGAAGCTCGCCACCATCAGGCCCACCAGCTGCATTCCCTGCCTGATGGAGGGCTGTGGGCACGAGAGCAGGAACCTGGCCTGCGCAGTCAAAGCTTCCACCTTCTGTTGAGGAAGGAATATCCGTGACTGAACCGTATCCAGAATCATTCCCAGGAAAGGGGTCACTGAGGACGGGGACAGAGAGGACTTGGGGTAATTGATCACCCAACCGAAGGACTCCAGGGTGGACACTACCAGTTGGGTGTCCAACTCTGCCTGCCGCAGAGACCGAGAGGTGATGAGGATGTCGTCCAGGTAAGGCAGCATGCGTATACGCCCCTTAGCCTTATCAGGGACATCACCCCTGCCAGCACCTTGGTGAACACCCTGGGAGCCGACGTGAGGCCGAATGGCAGGGCCACAAATTGGTAATGCTGATCTTTCAGTGCAAATCTGAGAAACCTTTGGTGTCCTGTAAACACCGGGACGTGAAGGTAAGCATCCTTGATGTCTACTGACGTCATGAAGTCCCCTGGGCGCAATGAGCCAATGGCCGAGCGCAGAGTTTCCATGCGGAAATGCCTGTTCTTGACAAATTTGTTGAGGATTTTTAAGTCCAGAATGGGCCTGACTAACCCATCCTTCTTGGGTACTATGAAGAGGTTGGAGTAGAACCCCGTGCCCCTGTCTCCTAAGGGAACCTTGCAAATGACACCTAGATCCAGGAGACCCTGCACGGCCAGCAACAAGACCTGAGCTGAGGCAGGGTCCTGAGGGATCGGGGACCCAATGAATCTGGTGGGGGGCCGTACAGCAAATTCTATCTTGTAGCCGGAGGACACTACCTCCTGAATCCACCGGTCTGAGACGTGGCGCCGCCAGACGTGCTCGAAGTGCTGTAGACGTCCCCCCACCCTGACGGGGTTGAAAGGGTGCCCTGGCCTCGAAAAGGCTGAAACTGCCGCCTGCGCTGGGGCAACTTGCCTCCTTTGGCAAAGAGGTCTAGACGGTCTCCAAACAGACGTAGCCCTTGAAATGGAAGCCCAGTAAGAGCTTTCTTAGCGGCGTTGTCAGCCGCCCACTGTCGCAACCAAACCGTGCGGCGAATAGCTACCGCCAGGGCAGAAGATCTGGCACACATCTTTATAGCATCGTCCGATGCAGACAGGATAAAGTTTATGAACACATCACAGTTAGACAGAGTATTGACAGTATCAGAGGGCAACTCATCTGTGCCATCAAGTGCATTCCTGACCATGGCCCTGAGCGATACTGCCGTAATGGCTAAGGCGCAAACCGGGCGCAAGGTCGCTCCCCCAAATGCAAAGGCATGCCATGCCAATTGATCAAGAAGCTGGTCCTCAGAGTCCCGTAGCGTAGTAGTGTCAGGGGAATGCATAATAGAGGTGTTAGACAGCCCTAGAATAGGAGCATCGACCTCGGGAGGCGATGACCAGCACTTAACCAAGTCAGCCGGGAAGGGATACTTTCTATCCACACTCTTAGGGATCCCAGGCAGTCTGCTGGGATGTTCCCATTCCTTAAGCACGAGGCTATTGAAATGAGTCTGCTCGGGAAATTCAAGACGAGCCTTAGCAGTACGAAAAATCTCACCCCTTTGTCTGGGAGCAGCGACAAGGGGAGAGATGGACAAAACCTCAAATATCTGAGCCAGCAGTCTGTCAATATCATCCGAGGTCCAGTGCTCGGAACCAGATTCGTCATGACCCCTGGACTCCTCGTCGTATGACCCAGAGTCAGAGAACAGCTCCCCTTCGTCTGAGGGGGGTTGGCCGTAAGGCTGCAACAAGTCATCAGATTCCATAGGGAAAAGGGCAGAGTCAGGGTTTAAATGCCGCCTCTTAGCGGTGGCCTTACGCGCTAGCGAGCAATCTTTCAACACTGGCCAGTCTAGTAGCCATATCAGGATGAGAATCCCTGCTTGTATTGGGGGTTAGACTCAGGCTTGGGGGAGTAGGTGAAGTGAGGCGAGGTGCAGGCCCAGCCACGGAAGAGGCGGGAAGAACCGATAATGCCTGCTGTGCACAAGAAACACAGACCCGTGCATTGTCACCGCTGCTAGGTAAGACCCCACAAGCTACACACAGCCGGGCTTGACCCGAAGGAACCCCATTCACAATATCCTGAGACGCCTCCATATGGTGATTGTATCGGCATGATAGGCCCGTAGGGATTGACGCTATAATACCCTGGATGCCCCAATAACCCGCTGGGAAGTGGGAGTAATTTTTAGTAGTCTCAACCGGGGGATACACTGGGCCGGGAGAAGCCACCAGGAATCACGGTCTAAAAGACATAAGAGGGACAGGAATGTCAGAGCCAAGCGCAAGGTGTAAACTAGGTAAGATACAGGTAATGTGCTAAATTATATCAAAATGTCCTTTACAGCAGCAAGCCCTGGCACAACAGCAGCAGGACCTGGCACAACAGTTCCAAATGCAGCAGCAGACCGTGGGTAACCAGCAGGAGACAAATCGCCTGTTGATTGAACAGATGGCCGCGCTTAGAGAGACTGTTGGTGCCAAAGTTTCACAACCGGAGAGAAGCCCGGTTGAGACGGAGGGGGCGAGAAGAACCGTTCAGCGGGTTTTACAAAAGCTGACCCATGAGGATGATGTGGAGGCCTACCTCACGGTGTTTGAGCGCATGGCTGAGAGAGAGCAGCTGCCAGTCACGGAATGGGCTGACGTGATTGCACCGTTCCTGTCAGGTGAGCCGCAAAAAGAATATTTTGATCTCAGGGAGCAGGATGTGCGGGACTATGCCAAGCTAAAAATGGAGATCCTTGCTCGCCTGGGAGTCACGCCAGCGGTTCGGGCAAGGCGAGTACACAACTGGACTTTTTCTGTTGATAAACCTGCCCGATCGCAGATGTATGACCTAACTCATCTGGTCCAAAAGTGGTTGGAGCCAGAGCGTTTGACCCCTGTACAGATCATCGAAAAAGTCGTGGTGGACCATTTTGTTCGGGCACTGCCGCCGAAGCTACAGCAATGGGCTGGACAGGGCGACCCACAGACTGCTGAGCAGCTAGTTAATGTCGTGGAACGATTTGTCGCGGCTGAGGACCAACTTCGGGATGCCCCTGACAAGTCCGGCAGACCAGTGAGTAAACAAGTTCCCCTGGGAGGTGTGTGGAGCGCTGTGAGAGGGCAAAAGACTGTCCCTGACCCCCAGAGGCCCCCTAACCCTAGGGAAGACGTCCGGCAAGGAGGTTCCGGGGTCCCCAGTGTTGGAGGTGCCGTGAGTGGGGGCACATAGCCGCGGATTGCCCCCTCGGCCCTGAACCCATGGAATGTGACGCGGGTCGCAGAAAATCCCTGTTGGCAGACCCCGGTTGTGCCGCCAGTCAGCGGTCAAAATCTGAAACGCAGGTTGTGTCTTTAAAGATGAATGGTCGCCCAGTAAAGGCATTATTGGACTCAGGTAGCCGGGTAACTTTGGTCCGGGCCAACCTGGTGCATGGTGATTGCAAACCAAAGAAAAAGCTGAGCGTGCTTTGCATCCACGGGGATGTCGTGACTTACCCTGTTGCAGTGGGTAAGTTTGAGACCCCCGCGGGAACATTGTCCCATGAGGTTGGCGTAGTAAAACGCCTGGGCTATGATGTCGTGGTTGGGTGGGATTTCCCCTTGTTCTGGCCCTTGTGGGAAAGGTGTATCCCTCCTGCCAACAATGGAGTACCCCCGGCAGAACTGGTAACCCTCCCCGTTAAGTCCGTTAGACGTGTGGTCCCCAACACATTATGTAATAGGCCGACCAGGGTGAGGGCCTGTAATCAGGGTGACCGAGTGCGGAGAATAGTACCCCTGGCTGAAAAAGTGAACATTAAAGCGGAACATAAGCCAGGGAATGTAGTCGCTGTGTCCCGAACCCACTGTATGGCCGCTGAAGGTTGTCAGACCGTGGGTCTGAAGAAGAGGGGGGGGATATGTGGTAAATTGTATCAAAATGTCTATTTCTCCCCTGCTTGGCTGTATAAAGCACAATCCTGGGCCGCGTTTTCAGGACCCAGGTCACTTCCCCAATTCCCTAACGGGTTGTTACATGTTCTAAGGCCTCCACAAGTGTGCACGCTGATTACAGGAGAAGCCTGTATAAGAAGAGAGCACATTCCCTTTGTCTATGACCAGCCTGTTGGAGTGAGCCCAGGCTGAGCTGCACCGTGGTGAAGGATAGCACTGGACATTGAGCAGAGGGCTGATACGCCCTGTAAAGTGGACTGGAATTGATCAGCTTGCTGGATTACCCAGCCCAGGACTATTTGGTTGGTGAAGTAACCCTTTTTGCTTACTGCATTTATGCTGCAATCTTTTGAACTATCTACTGAACTTTGCTGAATAAAAGCCGTTTTTGCCGTTCAAATCCGTTGTCCGTCACTGCTGATTGTTTGCCCGCTTACAGTAATTATAAGGATAATATATGGTCGCCCGCGAGGGCACTTACAGACAGCAGCGGGAAGGCGGTCTTCACCACGCGCACGCGCGAAAAAGAATGGCGCCAAACGATCCTCAAAGGGCGGGCCAGAGCTGAAGGTGACGCGGAGCGCGCCAAATCATGACGCGGGGCGCATCAAGTCAGGACCCCGCCCCCCCCCCCCCCGGATAGCGCGAAGCTCCGAAAGCGCAATGCAAATAGAGAAGAAGAAGACAGGGCAGTGACGCCTGAAAAGATGACCGAGCGGGTTACCGCAGCAGGGCCACTACAGATTAAGACAAAAGACGCCTCAGCATCAACAAAAGCCACCGCCGTTCGTGCAATGTAGAAAGGGCGCGGCGGCTACAATAAAAGTAAAAGTACAAAAAACGCGGCTCTGACATCCATTCCCAGTCAAACACGACACTGAGGCCATAAGCATGTAATAGGGTACACTGAGGCCGCCATACTCACAAACCCCTCCCCCCCCTTTCTTTCCCCCCGAGCTAGGGGGGGAACGAGGGAGGATGGCGACCCTTTACACATGGTCCACCGCTCTGCGGGGCGTGGGGCAATTATGCGGGAGGGGCATCCCCTAAGGCTCACCATCAGCTTAACCGCCTACCCTATGGTGGGGGAGTGCGGTGGAGCATGGCTCCGTCAAGCACGCATGGTGCTGCCTACCTTCACCCGACCAGCGCAGCCCAAGCTGGGAGGCACATCGCAAGGAGGACGGGTGGTAATAGTCCCACAGGGCCACAGGCTGTAATAGCCCCGCTCACCTGCGAGAGAGTGATACTTCATGTCTTCGCAGTCAGCACTGCAGAGAAATCTGGGGATTTGTGGGAGGTCCCTGGGTATATGAAGGGCCGGGAGGAGCCTGTTTTTGCATGTCTGCAGTGCACAGCGCCCTCTGGCGGAGGATAACCCAAGTGTAAGTATTATATCTGGAGCAGGACGTACTGTATACTTAGAATAACCAAATTTTTGCTATTTTATTGTTGTGGCAATCCAGGCTTCTCGATTTGGCAGGGTTCCAAATCCAGATGCCCCACAGACAGGGAATCAACAGACTCTGTAGGCTTATAGCCAGTTTTAGAGACAGACAACCCTTACATACCAATCGATACATTTTTTTATAATTAGAAGATATCAGGTTATACTTGATGAAAAAAAGGTTGGGAACCCCTGCTCTAGACAATTTTGAGACACTTGAAACTAGAAATGTCTCACCCTGTGAATTTAATTTCCAGGGCCACTTTTAGAAAAGTGAGGTCCTAGGCAAAATTAAAATAGACTTTTAATTACACTGTGTGTATCCCCCATGGGCCCAGTCCCTGCCAATCACATCTCTGCCTGCCAGTTATTGTACCTGTCATTTTCCCATGTGTGCCAAGTTCCTTTTATCCTCCCATGTGGGTCAAGTTCCTGCTATCTATCCTCCCATGTGGGCTGAGTTCCTGCTATATATCCTTCCATGTGGGCCAAGTTCCTTCTATCTTCCCATGTAGGCCGAGTTCCTGCTATCTATCCCCCCATGTGGGCCAAGTTCCTGCTATCTATCCTCCCATGTGGGCCAAGTTCCTGCTATCTATCCTTCCATGTGGGCCAAGTTCCTGCTATCCTCCCACGTGGGCCAAGTCCCTTCTATCCTCCCATGTGGGCCAAGTTCCTTCTCTCCTCCCATGTGGGACAAGTTCCTTTTGTCTTCCCATGTGGGCCGAGTTCCTGCTATCTATCCTCCCATGTGGGCCGAGTTCTTGCTATCTATCCTCCCATGTGGGCCGAGTTCCTGCTATCTATCCTCCCATGTGGGCCGTGTTCCTGCTATCTATCCTTCCATGTGGGCCAAGTTCCTTCTATCCTCCCATGTGGGCCAAGTTCCTTCTATCCTCCCATGTGGGCCAAGTTCCTGCTATCTATCCTTCCATGTGGGCCGAGTTTCTGATATCCTCCCATATGTGCCGAGTTCCTGCTATCTTCCCATGTGTGCCCAGTTCCAGACATGCTCCCACATGTGTCCAATATCTGCCACCCTCCCACGTGTGCTCAGTATCTGCCATCCTCCAATATGTGCCCTGTTCCTGTCAACTTCCCATGTATGCCCAATTCCTGACATTCTCCCTTGTGGCCTATTTCCTGACATTCTCTGATGTGTTCCAGTCATAACAGCAACCTTACCTAGATAATTCTGCTCAAACTGATTTGCTGCCATATTGGAGATAATCTTCAGCTCATCATCTGTAATGTAAGGAAGACTAGAACCTGAAATGTCTTTTCTGCAACAAGCAATTTGTTTCTCTATTTCCTTTTCTAATTGGTTCCTCTCGAACAGAGCCTGGAAGTTCTGACGCCTGTAAGGACTCTTGGGTGGTTTACTTCCATAGTAAGACTGAAGAAGGTCACTCATTTTCTGGGTCTTATTTTTGAGCATCTCTCTCAAGAGAGAACCATCCAAAGCACCATTTACAATGGCGAGCGTCAGATCATTTATGGTTGGGACATCTTGAAGTTGGAACGATGACGGACTGGAGATGGAGTCCCAGCACCCATTTGGAAAATATAAAGTTTGAGAAGCTTTGTGATTGGCATAGGCTGATCCCAGTAAACTTGATATGGTCTTTGGGTAAATGTTATTGGTACCTAATGTTTGACTTGTTTGGGTGCCCGTTTTCTCTGAACTTTCAATGTTTTGTTCATTACATTGTGTTCTCCACCCCCAGACCAATGAATCAAGAAGAGATCTCAAAGCCACAGAGCTACCATCAGGTGCCAAAACAACCCCTTGTTCATGCCACCCCATCTCCGCAGAACCCTTAACGCTGTGAGACAAGAAAATCCGAACAAGAGCAGCATGTATATCAGGTAAAGGTTGACTAGGCAGGATTTGGTTGTGGACATAGTTAAGCAGTATCTTGGTGAGATCAATAACAGAGGAGTCTTTATAAATGAGTTCCAGATTTTGTACAAGTTCAGTGAAGGTCTTCATCTTCATAATGACGGCATCTTGGACAAAAACAAGAGTTAAAGGTAATTTTCAGACAACACCATTTTTTAAAATTTGTTCACATTCAAGTGCATCACTTTGTAGTTCATGTCTGGGCTTAATGAAACCTTCATTACTCGCCTTTTGTCCCTCGCAACAGCGCCGCCCTATCCCCACAGCCTCCTACAGAGCTTGGGCACTGAAACAAAGCCTGGGACCTCCAGGAAAAAATGGCAGTTAATCAGGTGACCCACTGGAACTTTGCAGGTTTGATGTGCAAGCCCACTAGAAAATTCAGATTGATCACCGGCAGTCATGTGATTGCCGGCCATACGCGAATGAGAAAGTGGTTAAGGTATAGTTATAATGCCGCTTTAAGGCAACACTAGAACAGTTCAATTAAAGTCTATGGCAAGGCAAGTGTATAAAGCAGTTAAGCTAGTGTTGCCATATACTCAAAAGCCAGCAATTTTTTTGACACAATGTACCTTTGACATTGCTGAAATCCATCAGCTCCACTTAGCTCGATGGCAGCGCAACTGATAGGTCTGAAAAATGAAAATAGAGAACACAAAGAAGAAATCCAGATGAAAGACTTGATTCAGCACTGTGCAATGGTGCTATTCTAAAATTCCCCCCTCGCCACAAATAGATACTTGGTAACCTGGGCGGGATGGTTAGACTACCGGGATTTGCACCTCCCTTGCTTAATACAATCTAGTGGATAAGTCCGGGAACTGCACCTCTTTGCTAACCCGGAATTCCCCCTGGACCAGTGTTGGCCCAGAAGCATACAATGTAGATATAAATGCCAGAACATGGGCCTGGAACATGATCTTGGGTTCTTTCCCATCCAACTTTATGGAACCCTTCACTCAACCAATAGTAGACCTGCAGTTGCTGTGTTCCACTCACTCCCCCATCCTTATTACCCCTCTCCCCCCTCCCCTAATCTTTCCCCGCAATCTTAGCAGAGACAGCATAATAACTAAGACACCGTCATTTTAGCTCAACTTTAGTGTACAGTTCGGTATCTGTAAGGTCTACTCATAGGAAGGAAAGGTTTTAATGATTCCCCTGTGGGAACCTGTATAAATGTTATGGTCTACTGATATAAGAATGTTGTTGTCTACCATTTGTATGATCATCACCAATTGACATGACTGTGAGTTACTACAAATGAAACTGATATTGTATCTAATTGTGAAATACATATGCTGTACCCCCCCCCCCCCCCTTAACCTTCCTTCTTGCCTTCTGTACCCCTTCATTACCCTTACGCACTTTTAAAACCAATAAAACTTGATTACAATAAACATTCCTGCCTCCACTAGCAAGACCTGTGCCAAAGGTAAAAAGGGCTGGTAATTACTAGGGCCAGGGGCAGGTAACCCAGGGTCAAACTATCAGCCCCTGGCCCTAATAATTAACAGCTCTTGCAAGAAAAATGTAGCACTTTGAATAACCCAGCCTATATCAATGAGAGTTTTACAGGATAATTTTTTCTGCTTTTTGCATATGCTTCACTTGTGCAAGATTCTAAAAGCACAAAATATTTTGCATACCTTCTGACTTAAAAGCATGCGAGAATATATTCTCTCAAGGCGCTGAATAGAGTTTATAGAAGCTTGTCTTTGAGCAAGGAAGAATAAAGCAAACATTGAAAAGAAAGCAGAATCAAATACTTGTCCACGCGTCAAAAGACTTGTAAAATGGAATTACTATGAACCTATGTTACTAGAACAAAGCAAAATAAATGCAGAGAATCAGCGCCCACCTACTTATAACCCGCCATCTGAGAGATTTGAGGTTACAACAGCAAGAGAAACATTGAAGGGCCTCAGATTCTTCCCACACATAACGTAGTGCCGGAATATGTCACTTACTCTGAGCAGCAGGTGCCGAGAAACACACAGGCAGAATGGAGATGAAGATCAGATGCCAGGGAGCCATGTCTGCCTCAACCTTCACAAAGAGAAAATGCTGAAGGTCTCACGATAAGCTCACTGCTTTATCAGCTATAAACACGCCAGCAATGTACACACTGGACAAACACTGGAATTATTTCGTCAGTACACTTTCTCATCAAAAATAACAAATTCTCCTGCATGGTTAATACTCAAACAGGTTTATCCAGTTCAAAAGCTGCCGTCACAACCCCACAGTCTTGGCATAGTTATTGCATCAAAGGGAAACCCCTGCCAAGAGCCATGAACCTGCTTCTGCCGCTCCAAAACCACCCACTTACCTGAGTACTTTATTGCGTTGTCCTTAAATTTTTTCCGGGTTTTGGTCCGTGCCCCTGGGGCATCATGGATTGTGTGAACCCCCCAGAAAGCCCACTAAAACTCACCTTACCCTGCTCCAATAGGGCATGTGTGGGCTCTCGTTCAATCAGAGCCCTGTGCCGTGTTTACTTCCTCTTGGCAAAAGGCTTTGATTGAGATGGAAAGTGTCCATCCCCCCTATCCCTGGCCTTGTGCATGTTCCTGCCCTAGCCTATCTGAATGGCTGGGCCGGTAGTGCGCGCAACTCACCTTTTCCTGCTCCAATAAGGCATGTGTAGGCTCTCGACCAATCAGAGACCTGTGCCGTGTCTACTGCCTTTCGGCAAAGGGCTCTGGCTGAGCTCAATGGGAAATGCGCACTGCAGCATCCCCCGTATCCCTGGCCAGGTGCACATTTATGCCCCAGCCTATCTGAATGGCTGGGCCGGGAGTGCGCACACGCCACTGGGGATGCGGCAGCACCTGCTCCCCATTGTAAACAATAAGAGCCACCTGCCAAATGATGTCGTCATGGCAGGTGGCTCTCATTGCACCAGAGCCTACGTATGCACCGTTAGAGGATGGAAAAGTGAGTTTAGAGCTTCCTGGGGGGTTTTACATAACAAATGAATTTACTAGTGAATTATTTCACTAATACAGTAATATTGTTTTACAATAAATAGTAGTATTGTAGTACCTTATAAGTGAATGGGGGTGTTGTTTCCATGTATAGTGATTGATACTCACTTGACACTGTGTTTAAATAGATTGCTTGTATTGGAATAATCAAGTTGGCTAATGTTCTTTTGGGGGTGTTGAGAATAGGAGCCCTTCTTTGATATCAGCTCCACAATTCTTGCATCCATTGAACTTGTTTTATAGAGTTTCTACTTGAATTTCTTTACAGGATTTTAGAATAGCATCTCAGGGCTGCTTATTTGATGTGAACTGCCTCACAACCTCATATATAGAAACATAGAAAGGCGACGTCAGAAGACCATACGGTCTATCTAGTCTGCCCTTATGTGTATATTGTATGGTCTCTTTATCTTAGGATAGATGTGTGTTTATCCCAGGCATGTTTAAATTCACTTGCTGTCGATTTTTAATCACCTCTGCTGGGAGTTTGTTCCAAGCATCTACTACTCTTTCTGTAAAATAATATTTTCTAATGTTGCTTCTGATCTTCACTCTGACTAGCTTCATGTTGTGTCCCTTTGTTTCTTCTTAAAGCGATATTTCAGGCAAAAGCAATTGTTATCCCATTGTGTTGGGCTACATTTGGCACTGTCCTAAACTGTTTTCTGTTTTTGAATTGAGGAAGAAATGGCTGCAGTATCGGGGTTTACAGTTTTACCTTATGATTTCTCTTCTGAGGAAAGTAGGCATGGCCCTTGGAGCTGTGATGCTGCATAGTAATCAGCATAATGGGTGGGGTCTGTAACAGGCCGAGATCTTGCTTAAGACAACCTTGCTATGCTTCTTTCCTCTCTACTTGTTTCTTGTTGACTTTGGACGTCTAGACTAGCACTTCCATATGTGCGCACTTCCAGAGGTGGATGCACACACTAGTAGCTTCCCAGAGGGGCAGTTGTACAGCGCAGGTAAGGTGAGTTCTTTTTTATCTCTTAAATAGTCAAATAAGGTCTAACGCTGGTGAAGGGATTGGTAAAAGATGGGTCTCATCAGGCTGGACTTCCATTTTAAAAAATCAAGTGAAACCTTCCTTAAAGGAGCACTATCGCAAAATTGTGTAATGTTAAAAATCCATATAAACACATTGGTTAATGAGAGGACAAGGCACTTATATACTCAAACTGAATAAAACTCCCACCAAACTTGTGGTTTATTCTCACATGGTAGAAACAAAATCTAGGGATAACAGGTTTAGTCTATGAGGGGTGACAGAGCCTGTCACCCCGGCTGTCCTTTTCCTTCCATTAAAATAAAAGAAACATGCCTGGCTGGATATTTCTTGATGTCGTGTGCATAAGTGACCTGTCCTCCTGCCATCCAGCATACTTATATGGATTTTTATCATTGGTCCATTTTTTCTCGATAATAGTCCTTTAAAGTGATTGGCAAGTCAAGAGTTAAAAATAAATATTATTAGGTTACCTTACTTTGAGTCCCTCCAGCACTCTCCTTCCTGGTATGTCTGTCTTACTTAGTGAGAAAATCACTTCCTCATTCAGCTTTCAGTCTCCAACACACTGACCTGGTCAACCTAGTCGACCAAGAACTCCCTCCCCAGACATCCTGATTGGCTGCCTCTCTCTGTAGCTATGAAACCCCACCCTCCTCCTCTCTGGTCACAATATGTGGGGGCAGACTAGCCTGCAGCATCTCTCACCCCCTTTTTCTGGTCACACTATTGGGTCGATTCAAAGAAACATGTAACAGCTTGGATTTGGGTGCCGATCATCCTATTTTTCCCGTCCGCTCGTGCGTTCGTATGAACTTGCGAGTGATTCAATAAGCAAATACGTTTCTATCCTAAAATATACGTCCGTTCGTATGATATCTCCCGAACTTGCCTCAGTCAGTTGTCAATCGTAAAAATCACGTTCATGTGCTCACCTGTTGCGGCGGCAGCCTGTTTTTTCTTCTGCTTCCATCGTCCACCTCTTCCAATTACTTGCGTTTGCCTCTGGTTTTCATTGGTTTTTGGCCTCTTAAATTCGTGCGTTCGTATGTATATAAGATCTTGCGCATGCGCACCCTCATCCCGCACCCCATCCAAACCCCTTAGCGCTTGCATCCTTCTTCATTTTTTGGTCCCTAAAACTTACCTAAACCCCTTAGCGCTTGCATCCTTCTTCATTTCTGGGTCCCTAAAACTTACCTAAACCCCTTAGCGCTTGCATCCTTCTTCATTTCTGGGTCCCTAAAACTTACCTAAACCCCTTAGCGCTTGCATCCTTCTTCATTTCTGGGTCCCTAAAACTTACCTAAACCCCTTAGCGCTTGCATCCTTCTTCATTTTTTGGTCCCTAAAACTTACCTAAACCCCTTAGCGCTTGCATCCTTCTTCATTTTTTGGTCCCTAAAACTTACCTAAACCCCTTAGCGCTTGCATCCTTCTTCATTTTTGGGTCCCTAAAACGTACCTAAACCCCTTAGCGCTTGCATCCTTCTTCATTTTTTGGTCCCTAAAACTTACCTAAACCCCTTAGCGCTTGCATCCTTCTTCATTTCTGGGTCCCTAAAACTTACCTAAACCCCTTAGCGCTTGCATCCTTCTTCATTTCTGGGTCCCTAAAACTTACCTAAACCCCTTAGCGCTTGCATCCTTCTTCATTTCTGGGTCCCTAAAACTTACCTAAACCCCTTAGCGCTTGCATCCTTCTTCATTTTTTGGTCCCTAAAACTTACCTAAACCCCTTAGCGCTTGCATCCTTCTTCATTTTTTGGTCCCTAAAACTTACCTAAACCCCTTAGCGCTTGCATCCTTCTTCATTTTTGGGTCCCTAAAACTTACCTAAACCCCTTAGCGCTTGCATCCTTCTTCATTTTTTGGTCCCTAAAACTTACCTAAACCCCTTAGCGCTTGCATCCTTCTTCATTTCTGGGTCCCTAAAACTTACCTAAACCCCTTAGCGCTTGCATCCTTCTTCATTTCTGGGTCCCTAAAACTTACCTAAACCCCTTAGCGCTTGCATCCTTCTTCATTTCTGGGTCCCTAAAACTTACCTAAACCCCTTAGCGCTTGCATCCTTCTTCATTTTTTGGTCCCTAAAACTTACCTAAACCCCTTAGCGCTTGCATCCTTCTTCATTTCTGGGTCCCTAAAACTTACCTAAACCCCTTAGCGCTTGCATCCTTCTTCATTTCTGGGTCCCTAAAACTTACCTAAACCCCTTAGCGCTTGCATCCTTCTTCATTTTTTGGTCCCTAAAACTTACCTAAACCCCTTAGCGCTTGCATCCTTCTTCATTTCTGGGTCCCTAAAACTTACCTAAACCCCTTAGCGCTTGCATCCTTCTTCATTTTTGGGTCCCTAAAACTTACCTAAACCCCTTAGCGCTTGCATCCTTCTTCATTTCTGGGTCCCTAAAACTTACCTAAACCCCTTAGCGCTTGCATCCTTCTTCATTTCTGGGTCCCTAAAACTTACCTAAACCCCTTAGCGCTTGCATCCTTCTTCATGTTGACGACCCTAAAACTTACACAAACCACATAATGTACATATGTCTATATGTTTCTAAGCGTGTTTTTTCTTGTTTGTGTAATTGTTTTTTGGTGCGCATATTATAAAAGACACATTTATTTAAAATATTTTGTTTGTTTGTTTTTTTTTTTTGTTAAAACATAGTAATTTTTTATTTTTTGGTTTGTTTTAAAACATTATAAAAGTTTTTGTTTTTTTTTTTGGACAAACATATTAATTATTTTTTTTTTTTTGTTTAAAACATAGGGTAATGTTTTTTTTTTTTTTTTGGTTTTTTAAAAACTAAAAAATTTAAAACCATAAAAACATTTTTCAAACATTTAAACAAAGTAGCCAGGACCAAGGGCACTAATCATCCTCCTCTTCTTCATCTGTTGGCCCCAACGTCGCCTGTATGGCCAGCAGCTCGGCCACCAACTCCTTGATTCTTTTTTTTTTTTCGGCCACGGTCTTTGGGATAATCCCTGTAAGCAATAGAGAAATAAACATAAATAGGAGTACCAGACCGGTTTGTATGCTGGAAATCGATTTGGGGTTAATCAAATAAATGTAAATGCATGACATATGTCATTCTTCCAAGGGATAAAGTTAATGCATTTCCCACAGGTAACTATTTAAACTCCTTAAACCGGACCTTCAACATTATTTAATGAAAACCAATAACTATTCCCAAATGATTCTGCACCAGATCAAAGTACATTTTGGAGGTTTTTTGATTACAGCGCCGCCATCTGGACTCTGAAGCATAAAACTTAATGAGGAGTGGAGAGTTGGCTAAAGTACAGGGGAGTAGGTTACAGTGGTGCGTTGGGAAGCCAGAGCATAGCTGGGTTGAGGGAAAGGTCATCACTCCCACAATGCATTGCAGCACCTTACTTTTTATAATCTGTATCCCATGCTGCCTGTAAATATTGCGCATTCAATATTCCGCCATATTGGATGTTTACAGGCTCCTAACATGCATTAGATGGCTGAAGGCTGTTTTTCCATGTTTCAAATCTGTAGGTACAGTGTGTTGGCTAATTATTAGCTATGTTCTTAAGACGAGTTAGGGTCCGCTTTAAGCTAACGAAGTGGCCACATGAAAGTGTTAACTACACATTGGCTACGCCTTTAGTTATGTGTGTGTTATTAGCTAACAAAACATTAGTATGAATAATGTCATGGAGACTTACGGAGTTGGTGGCCGACAGATGGCTGGTTGGGGCCAACAGGCTGCCCTTGGTCCTGGCTATGCTGTGAAGAAGTCCCTGGAGAAACATGTGACATTTGGTTAGTACTTGTATAGAGTCACTATTCCCAACATATCTGGCTCCCAGTCTGGCTGACATCACTCACCTTCGCCAGGATCAACTTCCAGCATCTCTGCTGCCTCCTCCTCCACTATCTCACCCGCACCAGAAGCTTCTACAAATACATAATAAAGGATAACTTAGTTTTTGGCCTGCCATGTATATCTTTGTGCCTATACATGAAGAGTGACATACCAGAGCCTTCCCCATGCCTGGCCAGGTATGACTCCACGCCCACGCGGTTGGGCCCCTCCTCTGTGGTAAGGTCCAGGGGCTGGTCTGAGGAGGCCACAGAGGAGGGGTAGGTCCGTCGCCCGGGAGATCCACCACCTTCACTCACAGATGCAGACTCATGCAGCACTGGTCGGCCTGTACGCCTCCGGGTGCGGCGAATTCTGAAATCCATTTCCAACACTACCAAAGAAAAGTCATTATAAATAAAGGCATAACTTATACATTTGGAACATATACCATGCAATTGCTTTGTACTTACTTGGGAAATGGATCCCAAAAAACCTCCGCACCCGGGGCATGTGCAGACGTTTCAGGTCCGACCAATGCTGCATTATCTGGGTGTGAGTGAAGGTGGTGCTAGTCACACGGTGTATTTCCGCGATGATCTCCCGAGCGATGTCCCTTTTTTCGCACACATTGGGCGCGAAGTCATACCGGCGCTGAAGCATGATCTGAAAAACATAATGGACACAGAGCTTTTACTTTTACACACAGACCCATATGTGTTGCATCACAAGTTGAGAATTTCATGTCATTAACACACACATTTAGAGTGGCTGCCATTTTTGGGGAGTGCCTTAAAGCGGACGTTGACTGTGAATGAGAGTCTGGTCTTATGTTATATGTATCACACACCCCATGTACATACAGATAATAGCCAACATCAAAAATCAGGCCACCTGCATCTATGGCATGTTAGGATGGTTTAAACATCCAAGATGTAGGCTTATGCTTAGGCTTTTGGACCACGTGTGTGGCTTCCCGTTGTGTTTTTATGGCTTAGGAAAACAGTGTTCCTCAAACATCCGCATCAAGGTCCGAGACACGCCAGGTTTGACAGCTAGCCCCGCTACTCCACAGGTTAATTAACTGTTGCTAAGCCTGACCAATTTCCCTAATTAGGACATCAGCATAGACAAGTGAAAACGTGGCCAGGCTCGGCCCTTGAGGATGAAGTGTGAGGAGCCAGTTATTAAACATTAAGAGACCCCAAACTAGTTCCAAACGCATCATTTACATTTAGGCCATCATTGACTATTACATTAAAATGCAGAGGCAGGCACTTACCAGCATGAGGATCTCTTCCTGTTGACGGGTGAAGATAGTGGGCGCCATCTTTATGCTTCTTCAAGGCAGCAGATAAGTGAAACCCCAGCGGTTTCCTGGTTCCGCTCGAACGTACGTCCGTACGAGCGCGTAGTCGTGCGCATAGGCGTCACACGCTGGGCTCATTATTTAAAGGTCCCTGCACCCAAAGCTCATTCTCTTTGAGCATTTGTGGAAGATGGCACCTAAAAAGGCAATCTCCAAACGACCCCAGCAAAGCCAGACCTCGGAGGGCCCAACCACCAGGTCCCAGCAAGGTAGGAAAAAGCTGCGATCCCAGACTACTACCTCTGCCCCACCAAGGGACACTGGACCCTCTGGAAGCCAAAAAAGGGGCCCCAAGGCACGTGCCCCTGCCGCAAAAAAGCAGGCAACAGCAGCACCCACCACCTCTGCCCCCAGAAGAGGCCGCCCAAGGGAGCCCACACCGCCCATGGGTTCAAGTAGGGCAGTTCGGCAACCCAGCCCCGCAGCAGGGCCCGAACCCCATCCAGGGCCCGAACCCCATCCAGGGCCAGAAGCCCAGCCAGGGCCCGAACCCCATCCAGGGCCAGAAGACCATCCAGGGCCCGAACCCCATCCAGGGCCCGAACCCCATCCAGGGCCAGAAGCCCAGCCAGGGCCCGAACCCCATCCAGGGCCAGAAGCCCAGCCAGGGCCCGAACCCCATCCAGGGCCAGAAGCCCATACAGGGCCCGAAGACCATCCAGGGCCCGAACCCCATCCAGGGCCCGAACCCCATCCAGGGCCAGAAGCCCATACAGGGCCCGAAGACCATCCAGGGCCCGAACCCCATCCAGGGCCCGAACCCCATCCAGGGCCAGAAGCCCATACAGGGCCCGAAGACCATCCAGGGCCCGAAGACCATCCAGGGCCCGAACCCCATCCAGGGCCAGAAGCCCATACAGGGCCCGAAGACCATCCAGGGCCCGAACCCCATCCAGGGCCAGAAGCCCATACAGGGCCCGAAGACCATCCAGGGCCCGAACCCCATCCAGGGCCAGAAGCCGATACAGGGCCCGAACCCCATCCAGGGCCCGAAGACCATCCAGGGCCCGAACCCCATCCAGGGCCCGAACCCCATCCAGGGCCAGAAGCCCCTACAGGCCCCGCAGCAGGGCCAGAAGCCCACGACCTGCCACCAGTCGGGAACAGAGCCCCCGACCTGGCACCAGCCGGGAACATAGCCCCCCAAGAGGGCCCAGAATGTCCACCATGACCACATCTACACCTGGAAGTTCGGTGGCCAGCCACGCAAGAACACCCAGTCCCTTGGCCAGTCCAGTCCAGTCATTGGGAAGCCAACAATCCGTCCATTCCCCTACCCAGCCCCAGGCCATAATGTCACCACATGTGTCTGCACACATGGAGGAGCAGCCAAGCCAACCATCTGGCCGCACATTGCGCCGCGGCCAGTTGAGTGGGAGATTCTCCCATGACCAAAATATGGCATTGGCTAGTGGCCTTACATTATACTATGACGAGCTCTATGGGAGCAAATCAAAACACACCACAAAGCAGCGCAAGATGGAATTGTTTGAAACCATCCTACGACAAGTAAATGCAGCGGGGGAAGAGAGGAAAGATGTGTCCCAAATTCAGAAGAAAATCTCGGATCTGAAATATGCTGTACGGCAAAAAGAAATTAAAAGGCATAATTACAGGTAAATAAATGATGTCTCCAAATATAAGGATTAGGATGTACTGTATGCACATTTTCTGAGTACCAAACGATTTTCTCTTTTCAGCATGAAAACTGGAGGTGGATTTCCTACCAAACTGGAGTTTACCCCTGCTGAGGAGATTGTGCTGGGACTTCTCCATCCGGTCGCGGTCGGTGGACATGCTGGTCTAAGGGACACAGACTCACCGACCCGTACCCACGGTGAGTACTCTTAAATCTGCATGTTTGCCTTTTTGCTAAATAATCTAAAGTTCACTAGTAACAAGATGACGGGATGGCCCTATGGTTTGCCTTGCTTGGCCTCGCACTACTGTGCCTGTTTGTGTCCTCTTTTGGTCCCTGTGAATCACACATTTAGGACCACATCCATTATGGCAAAGATCCAATTTCCAATTTTATTGGTCAAGTAATGAAGTTTATCAGGAAAAGTGATATATTTGGAATCAATCACAAAACACACATCATTATGGATGGGTTGGCTATTTGTTGTGTGAGTTGTGTTTGAGTTAACAATTTAATTACCCACCCCCAAACATATCTGACCTAGAGCAGCGAGACTCAACTGGCGGCCCGGGGTCCCAATGCGGACCTTGGCACCAGATTCCAGGACCCCTGGCCAGACAGCCCTGCACTCAGTTACTTCTGTGTTGACGTGCTCAGAGCTGCCCCCTTGATCGGCGATGTAGTGGTTGTTCTCCTGCCCAATGTCATGGCTCCCTGAAACATAGCATTGCAATATGAAGTACTGCACAGGAAGTGGCATTGCAAGGTACACAGTAACTTGGTAGATCTTTCTCTTGGTACAATCGTGTCCCGCTGCCCCAGCTCTGCCCCATCTGCCACAGTCCCCCCATGTCCCCCCCCCCCACATAAGCCCCATACATTTGTAACAGATTTGCTCCATCCATCCCATCACCATCAATTCGTGAACTCCCCCCTTTAGCCATCCAATCCCTGTCCCCTCAGCTCTGCCCCATCCAGCCCAGCAAGGGCAAGCAGCCTTTATTAGTTTGCACTTTGAAATCTCAAGCCCCTCCACCAGTGTGTTTATTTCTAACTAGACACCCCCTGCGTCAGCCCCATGGCCAGACATTCACCTCTCACCACATACCTTTAAATGGACCTTTACAAGAAGTGTTTGAGTACCCCGGACCTAGCGAATGGTAGTCTTAATCCAAAAATTTGCGTTGCAAGTTGTATGCTGACTGGGTACACTTCCTGACTTAGAACTGAGGTCAGTTAGCAGTTTTCTCGAGGCATTGCACCTATCTAAAATTGCGTGTCTTTTAACAAATGTCCCCATTGCTGTAGAGTTGCTTAATATTACAAATAGTGGTTTATTTGATTACCTAAAAAAAAAATGGTTATGTGTGTGTTTACCTTGTTTGTTTTTCTCTTCTTCAGCCCAGCATGATCCCTCAGCAAGGGTAAACTCACCCCCCAGTTTGCTTATGCCTACCAGGTCCGTACAGCATAGGAGCCCAGATCCGAGATTTCCGGTAAGTTAATTTAGTACCATAAATACTACCAAGTGCTTAAGCATGTGTTAAACTGTGGGAATCCCAAATTTGGACGGCAACTTACACTTTTTTTTTTATATGTCCCTACAGACCCGCACACTCATGGAAGAGATCCAGGAAATGGAGGAAGCTGATGTCTCCATGCAGGGCACGTCGGATGACCTCCCCCTGGGTCCCAATTTGGAACTGCTCCATAATGTTTCTCTGGCCAATCCTCAGCAGCAGAGTGAATCTCCATCCATTGTGCATGCACATGGGGAGACTGACACAACAGTCCCCAGTGTTCACTCTGCTGCTGAGGATTTGCAAAGCATGCCTGTTGCTGTTGAGGGGACGACACCACGCGGCAGGGCACGCCCAAGAGCCAGGGTAATTGTGCGGCGGACTCCATTACGCCGCCCCACAATTTCCCAGGGGAGGCAGAGTGCCCTGCTTCAATTATGGACCCAAGAAAGGGACTCTTATGAGGCACAGCTCGTTACAGAGCGTGAGGAAAGGCATGCCGACATGGTCACCATCAATACCAGCTTACAGGGCATCCTCGCGGAGTTGCGTACCCTCAACAGCAACATGGTAACTGCAAGTAATGGCATCCAGTCAGCCATGGCTGAGATGACCAATATGCAGAGAAACATTGTGGAGCAGTTTCAAATTCACAATGCTGCCATGGCCCAGGCTAGGTCCCATTCACATGGACCTCCACCTGGACCTCCACCTGGGTATTATGGGCAGCCACCCTATTAAGCCATGGTTGTGTGGGACATCTTTTCTCTTAACCCCCACTGTATTTACTTGTCCTTTGAGGTTTCAAACAATCCATTTTGTGTTGCTCATGCAGGTTGTGTTTTGTATTTGCTCCCATATAGCTCCTTAGAGTAATGATTAAGGCCACTAGCCAATGCCATAGGTCTATGTGGAGTGTATCTGGCCACTTATGGCTTTAAATATGTATTTGGTTTGTGCTCCTCCTGTTTGCAGACATGTTTGTGTGACATTATGGCCATTCCCAAATATCCCTGGCAACAGGCAATATTAATGACTGGACTAGGCTGGCCTTTGGACTGGGTGTCCTTGTTTGGTTGTGCCACTCACTTCCAGGTGTAGATGTGCTCGATGTTTTTTTTGTTATCTCATCCATTTGTAACCACAGATGTATGTGGAATGTTTTCTGTTAAGCACAATAATTTTAACTTTCCTAAGTAAAAAAATATTCTCACTTACAATACTTGTGGCGTTTTTAGTGGGAACACATTTTAAACAGCTTGGGCTAAACCAGATAATTTTTGTTTTAAGAGGTGTAACAATGCAAATATCAAGCTAAGGAAACTACATGAAATACATTAGGCAACAATTAAGGGAAAAATGTTTTAATTGGAGGTAATGCCACATTACGGCAAAACAACATATTTAACAAAAAGGCTAACACAGACACACAGAATGCTGATACACGAAATAAAATTAACTAAAATGCTGCAATATCAAGTTTGCTCTAACTGATTGGGCAGACTCACTGGGTGGCCCAACAAAATTCTCTCCATCATCCTCTAGGGCTGTAGAGGGCAGGCTATCCACATAACGTGGGACACGTTCGAGTATAGCAAAATTGTGCAAAACAGCACATGCCATGATTATGTCGATCACTTTTTTGGGATCATATTGCAGGGCGCCCCCAGTATGGTCCAAGCAACGAAAACGGGTCTTCAACAGCCCAAAGGCCCTCTCCACAACAGCCCTGGTCTTGCGGTGCGCACGGTTGTACGCTTCCTGAGAGGCATCCTGGGGCCGCAGCACAGGCGTCATGAGCCAGGGTAGAAGTGGGTACCCGGAATCACCTTAAACAGACAATTAAATGTAATAAAAATTAAAAAGGCAACACAACAAACCCAAAGAATTTTACATATATCATAATGATGTAAGGTAAAGGGCAAAAAAAAACACCCAGGGCACATTAGCAAAATAACTATTGCCACTAATGTAGTACATAATTAAAAATGGCACTTCAAGATACCAATTAATTAACAAACATCTGCACGGCCAAGGGTAGTTGGAATTTAAATATATATTTTAGTTTTCTGACATGTTACAATTAGGATGCTGCTGAGGGGCTATCAACATTTATCTGAAAACTACAATGTATGCAGTTTAAGTCCACTTTGCCATTTAAAGACCAATACTACAAAAGGAGCAAAAGCTCACAGATACTTGGGTATAAACTCCCAACCAAGCCCTTGATGTGCCACAAACTCGCTCCTCTCCATCCTACTCCCGAGGCCAAATAGCTGCCGGCAAACATTTCGTAAAGCAGCTCTTTAATGGGCTTCAAAACAATTAGCAATCACCTCTCTGAATTGGTCGCAAGCCCATGTGAAGGACGTAAAAAATAGGATCTGACGCAAATAATACGATTTGGACGGGAAAAACACACGAACTAACGCAAAATATACGATTCCCGTACGAAATGCGTATGTTCATATACGTCTATGCGCGAACGATCGTGCGAATACGAAATGGGCAAAAAAACAAGAAAAAATGACAAACACCCACCCAAACTTACGATTCTCGATACGAAATCAATTAACTTTTGCTCTTTGAATCGAGGGGTATGTGCTGGCAGTAATAACTAGAGCCACTTATTTTTTTACTGTGATATATGTAAAGCACACAGTGTGCTTTCATCACATCGCTGTTGCCACACTCACTTTTTCTGCTCATTTTTTCTCTGCATCTCCAATGCTCTGATACTTTTACAAATACCGTATTTTTCGCCCTATAAGACGCACTTATTTTTCCCCAAAAGTGGGGGAAAAATGTCAGTGCGCCTTATCGGGCGAATGTAAAAAAAAAAAAAAAAAAAATTAAAAAAAAAATTAAAAAAAAAAAACTCACCCGTCCCCGGCGCTCCCGCGTTGTCTGGCACACTGCGAGAGGCCAGAGGAGCGGCGGGGGCTTTGTCCCGGCCCCGCCGCTGCGATCGCTGTCTTTTCAGGCAGCGATGACAGCGGCGGGGCCAGAGACAGAGCCCCTGCCGCTCCTCCATCTGCTCCTTCTCACGCGAGTACGAAGGTCCCGGCAGTGGGTGGGCGTGGCCTGCACCGGCGCAGGCCACGCCCGCCCGCTGCCCGGACCTTCGTGATCGCATGTGGAGGAGCAGATGGAGGAGCGGCAGGGGCTCTGTCTCTGGCCCCGCCGCTGTCATCGCTGCCTGAAAAGACAGCGATCGCAGCGGCGGGGCCGGGACAGAGCCAGCTCGTGAATGGGGTGGGCGTGGCCTGCGTCGACGCTGCGGCGCAGGCCACGCCCACCCCATTCACGGAGCCGGCCGCTCAGCGCAGCAGTGTCAGCGGACAGGTGAGTTTAAGTTTTTTTTTTACTATGGCGCCTGCCTATACTAACGGGGGGAGGGGGAGGGGGTGGGAATGGGGGGAGAGGGGCCACACAGCCTTTGGGAATGGGGGGATGGGGATGCCACACAGCCTATGGGAATGCGGGGAGGGGTATGCCACACAGCCTATGGGAATGGGGGGATGGGGATGCCACACAGCCTATGGGAATGGGGGGATGGGGATGCCACACAGCCTATGGGAATGGGGGGATGGGGATGCCACACAGCCTATGGGAATGGGGGGATGGGGATGCCACACAGCCTATGGGAATGGGGGGATGGGGATGCCACACAGCCTATGGGAATGCGGGGAGGGGTATGCCACACAGCCTATGGGAATGGGTGGAGGGGTATGCCACACAGCCTATGGGAATGGGGGGATGGGGATGCCACACAGCCTATGGGAATGGGGGGATGGGGATGCCACACAGCCTATGGGAATGGGGGGATGGGGATGCCACACAGCCTATGGGAATGGGGGGATGGGGATGCCACACAGCCTATGGGGGATGGGGATGCCACACAGCCTATGGGAATGCGGGGAGGGGTATGCCACACAGCCTATGGGAATGGGTGGATGGGGATGCCACACAGCCTATGGGAATGGGGGGATGGGGATGCCACACAGCCTATGGGAATGGGGGGATGGGGATGCCACACAGCCTATGGGAATGGGGGGATGGGGATGCCACACAGCCTATGGGAATGGGGGGATGGGGATGCCACACAGCCTATGGGAATGGGGGGATGGGGATGCCACACAGCCTATGGGAATGTGGGGATGGGGATGCCACACAGCCTATGGGAATGGGGGGATGGGGATGCCACACAGCCTTTGGGAATGGGGGGAGGGGTATGCCACACAGCCTATGGGAATGGGGGGATGGGGATGCCACACAGCCAATGGGAATGGGGAGAGAGGGATGCCACACAGCCTATACTAATGGGGGGAGGGGGAAAGCCACACAGCCAATGGGAATGGGGAGAGAGGGATGCCACACAGCCTATACTAATGGGGGGAGGGGGAAAGCCACACAGCATATGGGAATGTGGGGAGAGGGATGCCACACAGCCTATACTAATGGGGGGAGAGGGGGATGCCACACAGCCAATGGGTATATGGAGAATGGGAGGGGGATGCCACACTGGATATACAGGGAATGGGATGGGGGCATGCTACACTGTCTATGGAATGGGGGCATCCCACACTGCCTATGGGAATTGGATAGGGGAATGCCACACTGTCTGTAATGGTGCGTTTTTGGTTTAAATTTTTTTTTTCTTATTTTCTTCCCCCAAATCCTAGGTGCGTCTTATGGGCAGGTGCGTCTTATAGGGCGAAAAATACGGTAACTTCGGAACTACAGGGTCTTTTTGAAAACTGATTGAAGTTTGGGACAGTGCAACGTGTAGCCCGAGACAATGGGACAACAATCGGGAGCTCACCTTTAGTATAACTTGTGGAACTGTAAACCTTGATATCTCAACCATCCTTTAGACTGTAAGCTCACAAGGGCAGGGCTCTTTCTCCTATTGTATCTTGTACTAAGAATATTCACTGTAAACTCTGTAACACTGCATTTGTAATAGTCTGTGTACTGTATGTTTCTACCCTGTCTGTAATTACTACTTCATACAGCACTACAGAAGATGATGGCGCTATTTAAATAAACAATAATAATAATATTTTTTTCTTCAATTTAAAAATGTAAAACAGTTTAGAACAGTGCCATACGTACCCTGACAAAATGGTGTAACAATTGCCTTTGCCTGAAATATCACTTTAAGAAAGAATAATAAAGATAATTTCTCCAACATGTGTTGTGTTTTTATTTTTTGACACCTTTACTTTGAGCTGGTAAGTGGTCCCATCAACCCCTATACAAGTTAAATGCTCATTACCTGCACCACCAATGTGCATAGTGGTGCGGATAAGCCCGGTGGCCCATAGCATGAGACCTGTGCTATAGAGTATAGGGGCTTGTTAAGGCTAGGGCCAGGCACTAGCCATTCCACCCTTGAGCTCTGGAATTACAAGCCCCTATGCTTGGTTTGTTGGGCTGGTAAGCCTTAAAGGGAGGGACCCCATGAATTAAAAAAAAAATAGGAGAAAAGAAACGGGCATATAATTTGAAAGATTTGCTAGACATTAGGGATTACCATATTCAGCCTGAGAGTTTCCGCACCACTTCATCCCCTGTTCATTTCATTGCTACTTCTAAGGCCCCACATAATGCTGAGGTTTGTCACGCCCCCTTTATTTTAATGAATAGAGTGGGCATGTGGAGGGGCAGACTTTTGTCTTGGAGGAGGCGCTATTCGCTCCCGAATGGGGACCGGCGCTGGATGACAGGATGCTTGATTTCAGCAATCAGAAAGTTATAAAATGACAGAGCTGGACAAAAGAGCTGCAGGGGACAAAAGGTGAGTATAGCATATTGTTTATGCCTAAACAAAAATGCTTTACTATAGGTAAAGGCTTTTTTAAAAATAAAATCTGTCATTAAATGTAATTTCTTCTATTACAAATAGAGCTGAATTTTCTCCAAATTTTGTTCTGATTAAAAAGAGAACAAATTGCAAATATTCAGTTTAAAGTGAACCAAGTGGTCCACTTAACAGGGGCATCCCAATTTGGTATTAGTTTGGGCCAATCAGTGCTCTCGGCTCCATTCACTTTTTTTCAGCTTCAGAAAGAAACTGAATGGAGTGAGAGTGTCGCTGGGCGCAATCCCACCTGTCTCTAGCAGGGGGCGTGCCCGCGCCAGCAGTTCACAGATAGACGGTGCAGGTATACACCTAGTGCAGTGCAATTGCACCAGGGCCCAGAAAGTCATGAGAGGCTCCATCATTGTTGCTCCTCCACCTTATGTATATTTGTGCTCACATCATAAAAGAAGCACCATTTGTCTGTTTCAGTCTTTAGTTGTTTGGCTGCATCCAACTCAAAAGTTAAAAGACAGAAAAAAAAAGTTTACTGTATGAGCCATGAAAGGGCCCCATTTAAAATGCACCAGGGCCCCATCAGATTTAGTTACGACACTGTCGGCTAAGTGAGTAAATGCAGCGATCATCGGGGTTTCACTCACAAATTGGGATGCCCAAGGGAGAGGGAATAATCTTCTTCATCTTTTATACTCCAGGGCCGGCTGAGATGGATTTTGGTCTACTTTAAACCTCTTTCTTTGGAACCACTTCGTGGATTCCTATTGAGTGACCCCAAATCACCCCTATGATATTGTTCTTGGTTGGTACATAGCTTGGCCCTTAATTTAAGGCACAGCTTTGTTTCAGGCTAGGTGAACCTGGAAAGTTTATTTGGGCTCAAGACTATAACCACACCAAAGATTGATATGATTTTCTATCTCAATTTATTAAATACATATGTATACAAAACCAATTAGCCACATCTGTGGCCATATTTACAATTCATGATGTTCTTATCATTTAATACAATGTTAAAAAAACCTGTCTTTCCTTGTTACAAAAGAAGCTCTTGTGAGTATATAGTACACTGTGTCATCAGTTTTTTGGGGCAGACATGTATCATGTTTCGCCTTACACGGCTTCCTCAATGCCCTCTGTGTGTAACAAGCAGACAGACAATTCATATAGTTAGTAAGTTGGTTAGTATTTAGTTAGTATTAATCAGTCCATAGCAGTGACTTCTTGCTATTTTCATTAGGAATTCAATAAAAAAACACATGACAGTACCTGATTTTGATATATTCTGCACAAATGATGATCCTATCTCACTTGCAAGTTACATAATTCACAAGGTAAACCGGTGGTGTGCGTTCTCCTGTTTATTAGATCCCAATTATTGGTTTAAGAATACACCATTATAGTTAAGAATGACCTCATAATTGTCATTAAATTTAAGTACCTGGTATGGTTATATTCGTCTCTGGACGGGTAGCCCTAGGAGCCACAGGAAGCAATTTTCACATCAAAGAGAATCCCATGCCCCCACCGTGGTCTCTGTATGTTTAAAAACACAGGGAGAGGGAAATCATACCCTTGTGCCTGCATAATAGTTGGAGCATTTTAAATAAAACCAAACAGTTTATAACTTGTCTGTAGGTTGAAGTTAAGTCCCTTGTTGGGCAGTCGCGGTGGCAGGTAAATCTTGCTAGCCAAGGCGGACGCGAGCATATGTGTGCATTTTCTATCAAGGTTTCTTTCACGTCGCTCCCCCGTGCTCAAGGCGTTCCTCCTGTATTATAACCCCGCCGAGTGGTTACTTACCTGTCAGCGCGCCAGCGACGCTCATTTATGCGCCCCAGCTCAATGGGGACGCAGCTGCCCTCACGTCCGGCTTCCGCCGGAAATGACGAGGCGCGCCCATGCGTGGAGCGCACCGATCACTGAAGCCGGCATCCGCCGGAAGTGACGGAGCGCGCCACCCACTGTGGAGCGCATCCCTGTCAAGAGCCGGCATCCGCCGGAAATGACGGTGCGCACCACGCCGTGGAGCACATCCCCGTCAACAGCCGGCTTCCGCCGGAAATGACGGTGCGTGCCACACCGTGGAGCACACCAACGCCAATAGCCGGCTTCGGCCGGGAGTGTTAGGTCAGCAAGCGCCGCTGGTCCAGCTCCACAAAAAATGATGCTAGGGCGCCATTTTTTCGAGGGCACAGTGCTCCGTCAAACGAAAAGCAGGGCCCATTCAAATCGGCACCCATGTTCTGTCACTATAATGCCATCCATCTGAAACATTAGGGTCGATTCAAAGAAACATGTAATAGCTTGGATTTTGGTGCCGATCATCCTATTTTTCCCGTACGCTCGTGCGCTCGTATGAACTTGCGAGTGATTCTATAAGCAAATACGTTTCTATCCTAAAATGTACGTCCGTTCGTATGGCAGTTCGGGAATCAGACCTATGTCAGTTTCCATCCTGAATTTTCCGTTTCATTTCTCAGGTTGCAACATTGGTTTTGCCCTTTTTCCTTTTTTGTCTGGACGTAAATCCTTCTGATCTTGTGGCTGCGCACTAAAAACTTACCTCATTAAAGTGCATTCTAAATATTTGGTCTTTTATTTTTCTTTATTTCATTCATTTTGTAGTAACCAACCATTAATGAATGCATTTGCATAAGTAAATCTTACTTTGTTTAATTTTTAGTTAACTTGCATTTTTTACTTGAGGATTTAATTTAAATATTTTGGCTTCAAATGGTACAACTTAAAATTTTGGGTGTGGTTACCCACACTCTCTACATACAGATTTGCTCTCAAAAATTACAAAACACCCAGCAACTTCTGCATGTTATGAGCCTAGAAACAGCCAAGATGGCGGCTCAGGTATTCTCGGGCAGCCTGCAAACAGAAAGGGCCTTGTGTCTGTGTTGCTCTGCATTCTTTGATTTCTGACCTTTCCGTGCCCCCAGCTCTGCTGTGTCTGTGCAAAATACAGCAGTAACCCACATCCTGCACTTTATCCCGCTCTCCTCTCCTCAGTAAGTGTGATGCATCTGACCAAAGATGTGCTTAAATAATTAAACAAAGCAAAGGTAAACAACTACACCAATAAATGCAATCTAAAAATATTATTCTAGTACATCAATTTAAAAATAAATAACAAAGGACATACGTTTCTTTAATTAACGCAAATATATTGATGTATTGCAAAATAAAGGTTTACATGCAAAGGACTAATTAAGGTCCACATTAAAATGCTTTTATAAGGCATACATGAATCAGGTATGCATTGCCATACAATTTATGGCCTCGGCCATGCTGATACATGCAGTTCATTGGAGCTCAAGACGCGCAGACTCCTCCACATAGCCAAAAAACCTGTTCAAGAACAGCAATCCGACTGCTAAAAGGTGTCAGCAGTGGCTTTCTTTTAAAACGTAATTAGAGGTTGGAAAACTGTTCTCTGAATCACACCTAAACACATCCGATTATCCTAAGTTTTACGTTTTGATCCTAAGTTTTAGGATTTGATCCTAAGTTTTAGGATTTGATCCTAAGTTTTACGTTTTGATCCTAAAATTTAGGAACGAACTTCCGATGATCGTAAGAGCATATACGAATTCGTACGTAGGCTCGTGCTAGTCGGAAATGGCCATAAAAACAGGAAAAAATGACTAACACCCACCCAAACTTACGATTCTCGATCCGAAATCAATTAACTTTTGCTCTTTGAATCGAGGGGATTGTCCTAGGGGGAGGCAAAGGGAAGAATTAAGAGAAATAAAGTAATTGTGGAGCCGGAACTGCCCTACTAGGGACAATCATCTTACAATCATCTTATACTAGACTAAAACAGGCATTTTGGGCTTGGCATTGTTGTATCCCTCAGGGACATATGTGATCTTACATTACAGCCTAATATGTGGTTACTTGCAGGCACTGAATGTTTGCCTGATTGGTGCTTCCAGTTTTGTTACACTTAAAGCAGCACTCCACCAATTTGTTACACTTAAAGCAGCACTCCACCGATTCACCTAAGTGTACACGTCATCGTTCATAGATTTTCCATGAATATACAGTATCATTGAAAACTAGGGTCATGTTAGAAAGATTTCTTTGCATCACATACATTTATGGAACTTATTACAGGATTTATCTTGCAATCTATTTAACTATTATTGTGTAGCGTTATGTCCCATGGGTTTAAAGCCTCGTGGCCCACTGTGCCTATCAAGTGAGCCCGATGTAATTGATCACTAATAGTGGAAAAGATTGTGGAAAAAATTGTTAGGAATTGAGAGCAAGGAGAGTACATTAAAAGATATTTTTCCCTTAAATTCTGAGTGGGCTTTCATAATGATATTAACATTAGCCATACTACTATTAGAGATAAGGAGCAAAACTCAGGGTTTCATTAAGACCGGGATATTTGAATGCTCCCAGTCTGTAGATCCATCTGGTTTCGAGTTGGAGGGTTAATTTTTCGATATTTCCCCCACGGATTGTTGGATGTAATCTGTCCAAGCCCTGTACCTGGAGGGTACTTGGATCCTTATTATGATGTCTAAGGAAATGGCGGCCTATTGGAGTTTTATTAGAGCCCGTTTGTATATTATATTGGAGCTCATATATTCTTTTCTTTAAAGGGCGGTTAGTTTTTCCCACATAGAAGCACCCACAGGTGCAACTCAACAAGTAGATTACATTGATTGTATTACAATTTGTCTGTCTGCTTGTTACACACAGAGGGCATTGAGGAAGCCGTGTAAGGCGAAACATGATACATGTCTGCCCCAAAAAACTGATGACACAGTGTACTATATACTCACAAGAGCTTCTTTTGTAACAAGGAAAGACAGGTTTTTTTAACATTGTATTAAATGATATGAACATCATGAATTGTAAATATGGCCACAGATGTGGCTAATTGGTTTTGTATACATATGTATTTAAATGTATTTAATAAATTGAGATAGAAAATCATATCAATCTTTGGTGTGGTTATAGTCTTGAGCCCAAATAAACTTTCCAGGTTCACCTAGCCTGAAACAAAGCTGTGCCTACTTTAAACCTTATTGTGCACAACTATACTAGTTATTTAGACAGTAATTTGTCTCCTACTCAGTCTGTATACCATATAATACATATGGCGCTATCTAGTGTTTAATGTACAACACTGTGCTAATTTGGTGAAGTGGTGGGTTTGTTTTTGAGTGAAAATTGCAACCTACAACTTGGTAAGCATTTTTACTTTAACACACAAAAAAGTGCATTTTGTCCAACACCCAGGGGTGATCTAGATTCCAACACCCAGGGGTCCAACACTAGATCTAGATTCCCGGGCCGATCACCTCCCTCACCACGGGACATCCGAGATCGGGATGTCCCGCGGGGTGAAACCCCCCCAAAACACCATACCCTATCGGCGGCGGCAGCTGCCGCCGCCGCCGCCTCCCGCGCGTCCCTCTAGACGTGCACGCACCCGCACCAGCCGTTTGTGAATGGCCGGCGCGGGCGCGCGCCCTGTAAGAGTGACGTGCGGAAGGCGGCGGCGGACGCGCTCTCTTGGGCGTCGCTGTCACCCGCTTGGACGTCGGCGGGGATTGGACGGCACGGTCACGTGGGAGCGTGGTGAGGTGAGTTTTTGGGGCTTTCTGGGGGGTTTCACACAGCGGGGTGCCCCCCCCCCCGAAGTGGACCAAAACCCAGGATAGTCAAAATCCTGGGTGTTGGTCCACTTTAAGCATATTTTTTAAAGTTTGGAATCAACAGCAGCCTAATGGGATGTATGTAAGGCATATAACTGGTGCTGCGGCAGAGATCCAGCGTTTCGTGTGTATGTGTGTGTGCGGATGCAAGAGCACAAGCAGTCACTCCAAGCTTCTTTAAAGCAGAACAAATGGCAGCACCAAATGCCAGATACTGGAAGGCTTTCCAAACAGATTGTCTCCTGTCTGGCTCAACACTAAGCAGATCAAGCTGTCACTTGCAATCAAAGGAGGAATTCTACTTATGTCAAGTAACACAAGGGTGCACAGAGACAGATATTTAGCCTAATATATGGACCACACTGACAGCACCTTAAAAGTGGCACTAGTACCTGAATAATTTGTGCAGGGGACCTTGGAAGGAGGACCTCACACAATTTTTTAAAATGTTGGTTTATTACCATCCCCCTATGCCTCTCAACAGGGCACCAGACTCTTTTATAATAGTTTGATAGTACCTGAATGCCACCCATCGACATGTCAGACTGGTTTCCCTACCCTGCAAACTAGTTTTGTGGTCCCCTTACTAGTTCACCTCAAGTGAAAAGATCAAAAACACTCCACCCAATTTGTTATCTAAATTACACTTATCTTCATTGACTTTATCCTCCTTGTCCCACACAGGTATAGTGTCCCCTGTCGGCTCTGACAGGAGCGGTCATATTGACCACTCTGGTATTTTAAAAGGTGGGGGACCATCTTGCCGTAATCAGGGCCGGATTATGAGGGGGGCGCAGGGGGCTAGAGCCCCGGGGCCTCCACCACTTTCCCTGCAAAGGGGGCCTCCACCAAACTTTAGGTTTTGGTCTGGTCCAGAAGGCTTTTCAGTGTTTGGTCTGATGGGCTGCTAAGCCGGCAATGAAGCTATCGGTGGCAGTGTGGCCCACGTGCCTGGGCAAGCCTTTTTTTGTTTTTGCCAATCTGCAGCCAAAGCCACCACAGGGCAGGAAGGAGAGTCTATAGCAGCAAAGCCGCCGTCAGCAATGCTACAGTGCTGGGTGCGTGCAAAGCTGTCACTGCACATAAGCCACCAACACAGCCACTGGCAGCTCAATGCAGGGAACTGCTGGACCAGCTGGGTGACTACACTACCCCCAACCCAGAATGGCAAAGCAGGAGTTCCTGAGCAGCACACACCCGCACAAGGGTGGCACAAGGGACTCAATCTGATATTCTAGTAAGTAGGCGGGTGCCAGACAACCACCAATCAGTTACTTGTCCGGACTAATATTTTAAAGGAAAGAAAATTCTGTATCTGGGGTCTCCACCAGATTTTGTGCTCAGGGGCCTCCACCACACTTAATCCGGCCCTGCCGGTAATAGACCCCATTGAGGCAGCTGTGTTATGTTCAGAGGAAGGGCCTCTGAGTATCTCTGTCATTGGAGGGCAGGGCATGGGGGGGTTCCCAGTGAAATCCCTCCATGTGCTGCCCTTCAGTGATGCACAGGCCATGCCTCTGAGTATAACACAGTGGCCCGCATTGGGGATTTCATTACCATCGTGACAGCTGACAGCCCGGTCAGCTACCCCCAGGCCATGGAGCTCCGCTGAAAGCCGGTATGCAGCTGACATCTGAACACCGAACTTTAACATGGACTTCTGGAAGTCCGCGTCTGTGTTTGGGCACATGGGAAACAGCTCTTCGGTATAAACCCCGTACTTTACAGTTTGGGGTCGCTCAACCCTACCCGTAACCAGGGCTGTATTTACCATTAGGCAAACCTAGGCCTGTGCCTGGGGCCGCCACCTACAGGGGGGTGGTGACATTACTGCTATAGTAAAAAAAGAAAAATTGTTGGCACGTTAATGCCTCTTTAGAAATGCGTGTATAGAGGGAGAGTGCGTAAGAGGTTAAAGGCAATCTGCAGCCTCATCCTCTCCGCTTTATTGCTGTGGCCATGTGACTCCTGTGTGTTGGTAATCTATAATACAAGTGCATGCTCCTTTGCATTTTGCCCCCCAAAACTCCTTTCTGCACATTTATTTTTTATATTGGCGGACCACGATGTCCGGGCAGGTGTCAGCACTGGGCATACTCAGGCAGTAACCAGGACTAAGGAGTGTCATCAAGGGGCAAATTGGCCATTGAGAGAGTCTCTTTCTTTTCCTATTCTTTGTTTCTTTTTTCTATTCTATTCCTTCCTTCTAGTGTTTTTCTTTCTCTCTATCTATTCTTTGTTTCTTTCTTCCTTTTCTTTCCATTTTTCCGTCATTACTTCTATTCATTCTGTCTTTTCTTCTCTTTTTTCCACCAGTCCTTCTATTTTTACTTTACTTCCAGCTCTTTTTTTCTCCCATTCCCTCTCTTTGTCTTACCTGCTTTTTATTCCTGTCTTTCCATTATTTGTATCTGTCGTTCATACATTTTCTTTCTTTGTTTCTGTCATTCATATTGTGCTTTCGTTCTTTGTTTCTTTGCATTTATTTTTTATTTTGTTTTATCTATTTTTTTTCTTTTTTTGTGATTCCTTTCTTTATTTTTCCGGTCATTCCTTCTATTCTTATGTTCTTTGTTTCTCTTTCTTTCTGTCATTACTTCTATACTTTGTCCTTCCTTATTTTTTTTTCTTTTAATTCTTTAGCAGTATTCGCCATACATGCAATTTTATCACCATGTATGGGGTCATACCACACTGCAAGGGGCCCACTGATACTCTATCGCCCAAGGGCCCACATAAGCCTGGCCCTGCTCAATGTTATTTAAAAAAAAAAAGGGGGTGCCAGCACTTGAAGTGCCTAGGGCAGCATGAACACCAAATACGATCCTGCCCCTAACTGCTGAGCGACAAAGATTTGTGTAGTACTGTTAGTTTTCTTAGTAGTTAGTAGCAAATCATTTGTGTGACAGTTCCCTTCATAGGTTACGCAAAACAGTATTGCTGTCCCATCATGGACAAAGCACTTAATTTACACTTGCAGACATTTAATGACAGACAATATCCCCCGGGCCATTATAAAATATGAATATGCCTCTGTATGCAGCAAAGACCTCATCAAAAGCAGGACGGTAATGCAGAGGACTTCTAAGAATATTCAGATAAAAATCAGTAAATGTGACGCTTAGTTGTGTAAGTCACCTTTGATGTTAAAGAGGAACACATCCAAAGTTTTTCACTTTCTTGGGATTTGTTCCTCCTGGTGTGGGCATCCTGATTTTGGATGCACCATTGTGTGTATCCCCCCACGATCACCTGTAAACTCACCTTTCCCCTGCTTCCATGACACATGCGCCAGATGCTAAGCCAATCAGCAGCGCTCGTTCCATTCATACTTTCTTTGTCACTCAGAGCGGCAAGAAAATCTGAATGGAGCGAACACCCCTGACAGCATTTTCACTGTGGCCCTGCCTGCGCCGGCTATTCAGAAAGGTCTAACGCAAGAGCGTGCCCAGCTAGAGATATAAGGCTCGATTCAGAGACACATTCGTCTGGACTTTCGTAGCTGTCTGTGTATGTTTTTGTGTGTGTTTGTCATTTTTTTTGGTTTTTCTGTTCCATTTTCCATTTGTACGTTCGTTCCCGCTAATGCGTATATGCGCTTTTGATGAACGAAACTAAATCGGATCATCAAAATCTGATATTTTGCTTTCGTTCAGATAAATTACGTTATTGGGATGGGCTTGCGTCTGATTCAGAGAGCTGATTGCCGAGGGGCCACCGCCCTATAAAACCGTTTCATTTTTGATCCACTTACGGGACCATTTTGCACTCGGCTTGCTTGCTTTTGACCATGTTTTGCGGCTTTGTGGAGGAATATGAGCGCCTCTTCCTTTTATTAATTCCTTAGCATAATGACATATATGGCCTCATGAGTTAGCTTGCAACCTAATAAACATTCCATCCACAGCTGTTAAACATGTATTTGCCAACAAATAATTAAAAAAAATATTTTATACAGGGACCACACGTGCCAGAGTGGCACAACTCAGTGTCAGGGTCCTTCAGTTGGTGGGTGAGATGCAGGAGCTGCGCGATTCGTTGGGGACCACAGATGAAGAATAATGTTCTGGGGCCTGCCATTGAAGTGAATATATTTTAAAACATGTAAATTTGTATTTTTAAAATTGTAAAATTTTTATATTTACAGTTTTTGTAAAAAAAGAAAAAAATATATATCTTCAAAGTTGTTCCATTTAAAAAAAAAAGCCAATATAAAAATGCCAGTTCAAATAAAAAAAAATAAAAAAAATAACTTGTTTCTGTGTCATTTCCTTTTCTAAATACATTTATTAAGGGTGGGTTACCACAAATGAATGCAAAAAACAACATGCAGATATGAAGATTCGCCTGACCGTGAAGTGATTCGGGTAAGTTTTAGGGGTGGGAAATGCAAGAAGAATGAGAGCGCGAAGTGATTTAGCTAAGCATTGTAGCAAAATTTAGTGAACCTAATATGTAGGCGAGCACATTAATGAGTTAAGTTTGTAGTGTGCAGGCGTAAGGTCGTAAGGATTTTCATCTGGACCATTATTTATTGTAAAAGGAAATCAGAATCTAACAGGAAACGTAAAGGATTCATCGAAGACGATGGAAAAGGGGCAAAAACGAAAGCCTACGTTGTAACATGAGTAACATAAACGGAAATCGAAAGCTGCAAAATGACATTGTCGTTGGCATACGAACGGACGAAGACTTTACTGAAGGCTTGCGATGCATGCTTAGAATCACTCATACACTCATACGACAGCGGGAACATTTAAAAAAGAAAACAGATCGACACAAAAATGAAAGTGTTTTTTGTCTCTCTGAATCAACCCTATAGTGCAGATGCGGCCGCAGCACCAAGATGCGGTGGGGGGCCTGGAAAGGAAGTGTGGGTTAGCAGCCAAGGGTGAAACATAGACAGTCCTTTCAAGTACAAGCCTGTGTCTGGGGTGGCCACCTACAGGGGGGGGGGGGGTGACATTACTGCTATAGTAAAAAAAAAAATTGTTGGCATGTTAATGCCTCCTTAGAAATGCGTGTGTTTGTGTGTGTGTGTGTGTGTGTGCGTGCATATAAAGAGAGGAGACGGCGTAAGAGGTTAAAGGCAATCTGCAGCCTCATCCTCTCTCATTTATTGCTGTGGCCATGTGACTCCTGTGTGTCGGTAATCTATAATACAAGTGCATGCTCCTATGCATTTTTGCCCCCCAAAACTTCTTCTTTCTACACATTTATTTTTTATATTGGCAGACCGCCAATTCTCCCATTCCCTCTCTCTGTCTTACCTTCTTTTTTGTCCAGTCTTTCCGTTTTTTGTTTTGTCATTCTGTCGTTCATTAATTTTTTTCTTTGTTTTTGTCATTCATATTGTGCTTTCGTTCTTTGTTTCTTTGCATTTATTTTTTATTTCGTTTTATCTATTTTTTTCTTTTTTTGTGATTCCTTTCCTTTTTGCTTACATTTATTTCTGTCATTCATTCTATTATTATGTTCCTTGTTTCTCTTTCTTTCTGTCATTGCTTCTATACTTTGTCATTCCTTCTTATTATTTTTTTCTTTTAATTCTTTAGCAATATTCACCATACATGCAACTTTATCACCATGTATAGAGTCATACCACACCGCAAGGGGCCCACTGATACTCGCCCAAGGGCTCACATAAGCTTAGAGCTGGCCCTGCTCAATGTTATTTAACAAAAGGGGCACCAGCACTTGAAGTGCCTAGGGCAGCATGAACACCAAATACGGCCCTGCCCCTAACTGCTGAGTGACAAAGATTTGGGTAGTACTCTTTGCTGTTGCTGAGTAGTTAGTAGCAAATCAGTTTGCTGAGTAGTTAGTAGCAAATCATTTGTGTGACAGTTCCCTTCATAGGTTACGCAAAACTGTATTGCTGTCCCATCATGGACAAAGCACTCATTATACACTTGCAGACATTTAATGACAGACAATATCCCCTGGGCCATTATAAAATAGGAATATACCTCTGTATGCAGCAAAGACCCCATCAAATGCAGGACCGTGATGCAGAGGACTTTTAAGAATATTCAGATCAAAAACAGTAAATGTGACGCTTAGAGTTGTGTAAGTCACCTTTGATGTTAAAGAGGAACAAATGCAAATATTTCACTTTCTTGGGTTTTGTTCCTCCTGGTGTGGGCATCCTGATTTTGGATGCACCATTGTGTGTATCCTCCATGATCACCTGTAAACTCACCTTTCCCCTGCTTTCATGGCATATGGACGAGCCGCTAAGCCAGTCAGCAGCGCTCGTTCCATTTATACTTTCTTTGTCACTCAGAGCGGCAAGGAAATATGAATGGAGCGAACACCCCTGACAGCATTTTCACTCGCATCTAGATGCGGCCCTGCCTGCGCCGGCTATTCAGAAAGGCCTAACGCAAGTGTGTGCCCAGCTGAAGATATAATGCAGATGCGGCCGCAGCACCAAGATGTGGTGGGGGGCCCAGGAAGGAAGTGTGGGCTAGCAGCCAAGGGTGAAACATAGACAGTCCTTTCAAGTACAAATATACAAGACACTGAATTTGAACTACAAAGATGATTGCTGTTAGTAAAGCTAGTTTTATAAATTGTATATTTTATTATTTTATCTAATTTTACGTTCCTGCTACATGAAATAGTATCTCATATTCTTACAAACATGGTAGATTGCAGGGATGTCAACCTGACCCATTCCTGCAGGGTGATTTTTCTCCATTACTGCTCTTCACAATGACCATTTACCTCAACACACTTAGACTTAGATAACTAGAAATCCTATTCAGCCCAGTTAATTGGCTGAGCTCAGGTGTGTTGAGGTAAATGGAGGACTGGAGAAGAATCACCCTGCAGGAATGGTTCAGGCTGACATGTCTGAAGAGGTAAGGTTAGGTATACACCCTGCCGGGGCCCCCACTCTCTGGGGTGGGCCACTTACAGGGCCGGCCTTTGGAGTGTGTAATGGTGTTTGACCGGCGTCAGACTGGGAGGGCACCACCACAGCTGGTGCCCACATCTCCTCGAATAGTGGGGTTCCACACAATGGGACATCTCAATTAAGATTCCAGGGGAGCAAGTACTGGGTTTTGTTCTGCTTTTAAGTTGCCCACCAGAGCTGATTTTCTATACCGGGAGCATCCCAATCTGTGATACCCTACTGTGTAAAACCCCCTGGAATCGCTGGCATACCCACTCAGCAGAGAAATCCCCTATTAAAGTGGACCAACACCCAGGATTTTGACTATCCTGGGTGTTGGTCCACTTAGGTGGGGCACCCCGAACGGGGGTGCCCCGCTGTCTGAAACCCCCCCGATCGCCGCAAAAACTCACCTCTCCCCGCTTCCACGTGACCTCGTCCGGCCAATGACAGCGCTCAGAGCAGCTCTGGTATGCGCGTCCAAAGCCGCTTGGACGCGCATACCAGAGCGCTGTCATTGGCTGCGTCTCTCGCTTCCCTCTAACAGGGAGCGCTCCTGCACCGGCCATTCACAAAACGGCCGGCGCGGGAGCGCGCCCTGCTAGAGGGAAGTGAGAGACGCGGCCGCGTCTCGCGCATGCGCCGTTGGATCGCCGGTAAGGTGAGGATTGTGGGCCTCCTGGGGGGTTCCTCCCCGCGGGACATCCCGATTTCGGATGCCCCGCGGGGAGGGATCTGATCGGTCCGGGAATCTTATAGATTTCCGGGCCGATCCCCCCTGGGTGTTGGTCCACTTTAAAGAATGACTAATAATTGAGGCTTCATGGCAGAGGCCGATATGTGGCAAAACCATGTTTAATGGTGACAGTGATAAGTAAACAGAGTACACTCCAACCAGGATACTGTACAGATTTACAAGTGGACATATAAACATACACATGCTGAAGTAATAATACAAGAATACAGGTGATCACTGAGAGCTACGGCTGCTGTGCATAAATATAGGTAACCGGGGAAACATAAACATGCTCAGGCTGCTGTACATACACATAGGTGGAGTCAGGAAACATACATGCATAAGGATCCAGAGAAAGTCCAAAGGCGGAAACAAGGCTGCAACAGGGAAGGTAAATAACAAAGGCTGTGGCAGGAATCCTGGGTTCTGAGTTCAAGATACAGAGGTATGGGTACAAGAATGTAATGCTGATCCACTGGCTGCAAGGTTGGATCAGCTTATCAATAGCAGGAAGTCAATAGCACAGGTGCTGGCTAATCTGCTGGTGGGGCAGAATACAGCAGGAAGTGGAGACAGGCAAGGTCTTCCACATTGTGTAGCAACTCCAAACCTGACACCCACTATGCAAGCAATTCCACCCCTGAGTTTTGCTCTGCTTTACAGGGGCCTCTCATTTTGTGATGCCCCTGTTTGTGAAAGAACCCCCCTGGTTTGGCCGGAAAATCAAACTGGCGATCCCACAGTGCATTCACCAGTTCGAGGAAAGTAATGAACAAAAGGGGGGGGGGGGGTCACACACAGGGGCATCCAAAATCAGGAGAATCTAGATTGGTTTAGTGTCAAGGATAACTCACCTCACTGTCGGTCCCGGGCTTTCTCCGGGTGGCTGGCGGGGGCACTTCTTGCTCGGCGGCCGTGCCAAGCAAGGCCATTTCCCCTGGTGTTGGGCGTGCCCCCGATGCCTGTGTACATGCCCGCGCGTGGGCACGTGTCTATTAAGCCCTCCGGCGGCGATGTAATCAACGCGCCCGCCGAAGGTAGAATTAAGGGGCCAATGAGCCCAGGGTTTTTTGGGCTATACGCCCCTTCACCTTTTGTATCCAATGAGGGGTTAGATCCGGAGTGCACCAATCACGCACACACTTTCCCCTATCCTATCCGGTTGAAATCCTATAAAGGCGTCATCCCTGCAGTGTTTCAGAGCCTGTGATAGCGTTATCTGAGTGTGCCTTGGATAGTCTTTACGCCCGTTTTGATCTTGTTGCCGACCTTGCTTTGTTTGAGCATTCTTGATTGCCACCTGAACCGACGATTGCCTGTACTCCGACCACGCTTCCGTCTCACCCTCTGTACTGCGAACCGGTGACCTTCTGGATTGACCTTGGCCTGATCTCGACTCTTCTGTTTGCCTGTCCCTTTGGTGCTGAAATATTATTGGACTGCCTCCTCGTGTCAGACCCAGCTTGTCGACATTGTCCCGTCGCGCACTTGGTTCATCTGTTTTCACTCTCCCGTAATCTCACATCCTTTGTGCTATTATGTCCTGGGGACAACCATGTCCGGCGAGGCGTATAAAGCGTCCCGGCAAACGGGGGCTTGTCTAAAGGTGAAGCTAGCAGCGGAGATTGGGGGTTGTGGGCTTACTCTGAAGGCGGGTGTCCCACGGGGCCTTACAGGCAGCAGGGAGGGGCATTGCCAGGATCAATTTTACAGCACACATATTAGAATCCCATTTCCTGGCCCCGGTACTTACCTGCTTCAGTCCCACGAGACATCACAACTCCTAACAGCAGGGATGTCAACCTAACCCATACCTGCAGATTGTTTTTTCTCCATTACAGCACTTCACAATGACCATTTACCTCAGCACACATGGACTTAGATAATTAGAAATCCTATTCAGCCCAGGTAATTGCCTGAGCTCAGGTGTGCTGAGGTAAATGGCCATTGTGAAGCGCAGGACTGGAGAAAAATCACCCTGCGGGAATGAGTCAGGTTGGCATCTCCGCAACAGGTTTGGAGCAGTCACATGGGGTTGTGATCCAACATCTAAAATGAGGGATTGTGTAAGTATTTAATTATCAGGGCTGGTGTTTGGGATTTCCCTGATGCTTTTCGGATCATGCCTCTTTGAGATGTGCCCCCCCCATTGCTGTCTAGTTCAGGGATCCTCCAATGACATTTTACTGGGGGGTCAGTTTACCTCAGGGCTCATCGATACATAGTTCCCAGGCCACAATGGCAGCTCAATATATAGGTTGTAGTATTGAAAGCAGATATACAAGCACAATGTATTCCTTTTATTCGTTGACTGTCTAGATGACATTACTTTTAGTGATAATAATAATAGTGATAATAGTGCAATAGTGGCCATTGTGTGCCAACGCACACATGGAATTGCTTCTCCGCATTTTACCCATTCGTGTACTGTGAACAACACAACTCTATGTACACACCAGTGAATAAACACCATGTGAGTGACTATACAAGTGAATTACAAACTAAGGGCAGTGAAGTGCACATGTGCCCGGAGTGCCCTAAACTCAGCGCCCAGAGAGCAATTAGATTTCAGGCAGGTGGTTTTCAGCGACCCTACCCTGCAAACTAGTTTTGTGGTCCCCTCACTAGTTTACCTAAAGTGAAAAAATCAAAAACACACCACACAATTTGTTAAGTTATTCTAAATTACACTTATCGTCATTTGCTTTATCCTGTGCCATGCAGTAAGTCCTCTTTGTCCTGCAGGGGTATAATGTCCCCTATCAGCTCCGGCAGGAGCGGTCATATTGACCACTCTGCAGGTATTTGAAAAGATGGGGGGATCATCTTGCCGGTCATGGAACCCCATTGAGGCAGCTGTGTTATGTTCAGAGGAGGGGCCTCTAAGTATGTCTGTCATTGGAGGGCAGGGCATGGTGGGGGGTTCCCAGTGAAAGAGGCAGAGGGCGTAAGAGGTTAAACGCAATCTGCAGCCCCCTTTATTGCTGTGGCCATGTGGCTCCTGTGTGTCAATAATCTATGATACAAGTACATGCTCCTCTGCATTTCACCCCTTGAAACCTCTCCTCTCTACACATTTATTTTTTATAAATACTTTATTTATTCAATTTTCAAAGGAAAACTATTACAAGCAGATAACATTGCATAACAACATGTTTTCTGGTAATTTCACTTATATCTAATACAGACCAAATTGTAGCATAGGCGTCAAACCCCCATTTAATTAGGGGAAGCATTCTTTGACCAGTTAGAATCTTTCTCCATTCCCCCAGAGCCAGTCTCCCCTCTCACCCGTGCCCCATCGGGGTTATTCTATTCCACACGTGTGGTCTCATTCTAAAAGCCAGCGAGGGAACAACAGGGGAAAAATAAAAAGGAAAAGAAGAAAAAAGGGGGTATATTGGGGGGGAATGGACACGCGATAGGCGGCTACTAGACATCGCGCAGAGCGGTTTTATACTCCTCTGACTCTGTATACTCCATCCACCTGTAACAGGTTACCATAAATTTCTCATGTCTATCATCCTTAGAGGCAATGAGATTTTCGAACCGCATTATGTCATTAACTTTTAGCGCCCACATAGCCAACACCTTGCTTCTACCTCTGGGCACCGTTTACTGATTACAGCCGGAACCCTGTACCATCTTGTTAGAATCTTGTAACTGCATTCCTGGTACCTCGTAACACTGATGTTTTGTGTGGCAACCAAAGAATCTTTTTTCTTTGGTCTGGCGTAAATATCCTCCCAAGATCCCTCTCCCATCTCTCCACAAACAGGGGGACCTCCATGTCCGGGGGGGGTTATCATCATCTTATAAATATATGACAGGGTATGGCTCTCAGGGGTCTTACTTGAGCATAGCATCTCGAACGGGGAGAGGCGTCTCTGCTCACCTCCGATCTCCTGTATGGTGGAGAGGAAGTGTGACAGTTGATATTTCTGCCACCTCGACCAACTAGGGATTCCCCTTTCGAGTGCCACTCTCTCCAAATCCGCCCACTCCTCTCCCGCAATGAAGTGTCCCACTCTGAAAATGCCCACCTGTCTCCATGCCCTAGGCACCGGGCCCTAGCAGCCCGGCGAGAAACCAGGGTTACCGAGGACCGGAACCATGGGCGAGGGCGTCGGGGAAAAGTCGCATAGCTGGAAGTATCATTGGCAAACCCGTAGGGTAGCTCCCACTGTGGGATGTTTTATTGCTCGTGGTATGAGTTTTCTGTCCACCCATGGGATACAGTCCACCTGCGCCTCCAATAAATCTTGTTCCAGCGACACCCACTGTTTGTGTTTCCTATGCAGACACCAGTCTACCACTCAAATGTGCCGCTGCCTGGTACAGAGTGGTATCTGGGAAGCCCAGGCCCCCACATTCCTTGGTCCTAGAGAGAATAGTTCTGCTCAACCTCGGCTTCCCCCCTCTCCATACAAATCTCCCAAAAAGAGTTTGGACCCTTCTAAAAAAGGCCTGTGGAATGGCTACCGGGTGGGCCTGCAGCAAGCAGAGAAGCCGTGGGAGCAACACCATTTTTAGAGCATAGCATCGACCAAACCAAGAGAGTTTGCTCGACGACCACCTAACCACTTCCTCTTCGAATTTTTTAAGTAGCGGAGGAAAATTCAAGGCATATATATTGTTCAAGTTCTTGCATATCTTTGTTCCCAGGTAAGTTACGCTCTCTCCCGCCCATCTAAAGGGGAATGAGTTTTGAATGTTATTAAATCTCTTAGTGGGGATATTTATATTTAGGGCTTCTGATTTCTGATTTTGTATCCCGATAATTCCCCATACCCTCTCAACTCTTTCAACAGATTAGGGAGTGGTGTCTCCGGGCATGTCAGGCCAAAAATCAAATCAGCGGCATAAGCCACCACCTTATACCGTCCTGAGGGGTCTCCCATGCCTCTAATATCTGGATTTTTCCGTATCTTACACAAAAGGGGTTCCACATTTATTTTTTATATTGGCAGACCACGATGCCTGGGCATCAGCACTGTGCATACTCAGGCAGGTGCCATGGCCGCCCTTATGCAGCCTCTATGCAGGGCTGTGTAGTAACCAGCAAGGGGCAAATTGGCCATTGAGAGCCTCTTTCTTTGTCAGTTCTTCTATTCTTTGTTTCTTTTGTTCTATTCTATTTCTTCCTTCTAGTCTTTTTCACTATTTCTATCTATTCTTTGTTTCTTCCTTCCATGTTATGCCATTCCTTTTCTTTTATTTTTTTCTGTCATTCCTTCTATTCATTCTGCCTTTTCTTCTCTTTTTGTCTGCCAGTCCTTTTATTCTTTCTTTCCTCAAGCTCTTTTTTTTCTCTCATTCTCTCTCTCTGTCTTACCTGCTTATTTCCTGTATTCACATTTATTCTTAGTTTCTGTCATGCATTCATTCTCTTTCTTTGTTTCTGTCATTCATTTTGTGCTTTCATTCTTTGTTTCTTTGTATTTATTTTGTATTTCGTTCCATCTATTTTCTTCTTTTTTTGTGATTCCTTCTTTCTTCTTGCTTACATTTTTCCTGTCATTCCTTCTATTCTTATGTTCCCTATTTCTCTTTCTTTCTGTAATTACTTCTATACTATGGCATTCCTTCTTCTTATTTTTTCTTTTAATTCTTTAGCAGTATTCACTATACATGCAATTTTATCACCATGCATCGTAGTGGCAGGTAGCGGCTGGTGAACGCCGGGCGCTGTACGCAATACCACATTCATGAAGGCGATTCTGGTGAGCGGCTCTAACAGCGCCATGTAGCGTACGATTCATCATTACAGGTGGCTTAGCATATATCGCCAATGCTCTAGCTTCCAGAGCACCAGGTATTACCTGTCGCTACCTGCCGCTCTCCCATTCATTTAAATGGACGTTCCTTCTCTTCTGTTTAAACAGGGTTTTTTGTTTTTAATTTTTTTTCTCTCAAATAATTGTGTGACCTCTCCTGGCCTAGAAAAAGTCATTTTTGAAAACTTTTTTTGATTTTTTATATTTTTATGCAGAATTGTCATTACAGGTCTGGCATTAAAGTATTAATGTCACAATGTTACAACAATGTAATTCCATTCACTTTGTTACTGGTAGATATGTGTTCAAAAACAGACTTTAATCACACAGCGTCTGCCACTCTATGCTATAGCGACCAGATTTAGAGCGCCGACGCTCTGTGAGTCTGTTTTTTGTTAAATATGAGTTTCACTGAGAGTCAGTCGCACTGAGTTGGCGCTACCTTTCGCTCGCTGCAACGCTGTACTGGAGTTAGAACGCTCAACATACATCTCATTCATCAATGTCGGCTTGGTTACTACAGCGAATGAGGCGCTATGTTACAGCGCCCGATAGCCGATCACAACATATACTAGCGGTCTCTCTAAGCGCTGCTATACAGACGCTCATCTGCCGATACCTGACGCTAGTAATCAGTAATCAGCCTCCCCATTTGCTTAGTAGTTAGTAGCAAATCATTTGTGTGACAGTTGCCTTCATAGGTTACACAAAACCGTATTGCTGTCTCATCATGGACAAAGCACTCATTATACACTTGCAGACATTTAATCACAATATCCCCATTATAAAATATGAATATGCCTCTGTATGCAGCAAAGACCCCATCAAAAGCAGGACAGTGACGCAGAGTACTTCTAAGTTCATTTATAGGGCAGTAAACGTGATGCTTAGTGTTGTGTAAGTCACCTTTGATGTCAAAGAGGAACAAATCCAAAGATTTTCACTTTCTTGGGATTTGTTCCTCCTGGTGTGGGCATCCTGATTTTGGATGCACCGCTGTGTGTATCCCCCACGATCACCTGTAAGCTCATCTTTCCCCTGCTTCCATGGCATATGGACGAGCCGCTAAGCCAATAAGCAGGGCTCATTCCATTCATACCACCGCTCAGAGCGACAAGGAAATCTGAATGGAGCGAATACAGCTGACAGTTGGCAATGGGGTCCAGAACAGTGTTAGGACTGTGATGCATGGCGACGGAGCGCATTCTCCATCCCTGATCCCAGTCTTTCATCTAGAAGTGTCAGGGATCACATTTTGTTGTCCTTGAGATGCCCTATTGGGCCCCATGGAACACAAAGACTGGTTATTTGATTCTGCCCCACAGAACATACATCCGTAGAACAACTGCTTTTTCAGGGTCCCACAACCTGTTATGAGGTCCCTCCCCATTGCCAACAGGGGCTCCACTGCAGCAACACAGTGTCACAGCGATGACACATCTCAGGGGCCCACCTGTGTACATGACAAGTCAGTTGGATGCTGGGGGGCTCCCTTTGTGACGTGGGCCCTGGGAAGGGTTGCCACCTGGCCAGTGATTTTTTTTTTTTACACTAGGCCTGGTGCTGCCATTATTTGTTTTTTTACTGATAATTAAGAATGGGAAAAGTATATTTGCAAATACTATAACCAGTAAAAAAAATCAAATACCGGCACCGCCAGACCAGTGGGCAGTAAGATAAAAATTTGGAATTGCCTTGTTTGCTACCCCCCTTCAGAATTCCTGTCATCTATAAAACACAGTGATTGTGTGTGTATTCACTGGTAAAGAATTAGGGCTTGTGCCACAGTATTAAATCACATGCTTATAATTCTTTCTCAGTTCACCACAGGACTTACTACAGACCCTCATGCCAGACTCACAAAACACTATAATATAACACAAATGTCTCCTTTGCCCTGATACATAATGAATAAATAATCTGCCTCTGATTTATGATGGTCATGATGCTGTAATGCATTACTGAGAATAGTTTCCCCCGGGGTGGTAAATGTGATGCTCAGCGTGTGCCAACATAGTTGTCTACAATACATTGTTGTTTATTGCGCATATATATAACTGGAATTAAAGGAAAGATCGGTCAGACATGCGGATGTTTACCTGGCACCAGCATGCAGCTCCAAACAGTCAGCAAATCAGAACTCGTTTGCGTATCGCTTACAGGTCAGTGGTTTCCTATTCAGTAAGAGGTTGTTCACTTTAAATAGCTGATCATAAGTTTTATATTTAAACTGTTCTGTCTTTGTTTATGTGAATAAACCAAAATATCCTGAATATAATCATATTGTTTGATGCAAACCCAGGTAGTTTTCTAGGAGGGCCCTGAAATGTCTGTTTAAAGGGACAGTGCAAGATGGCAATAATAATAATAACTGGTGTCTATCTATGTGCCACACATCCATTTCCTGCAGCGTGCTGTAGATGCTGAAGCAGGTCTCCAAAGTTTGCACTCCAGTGCTTTCCATTTTTCCACGACCACACTCTAAATGTGGTCACACAGCCGTCCTCATCCATCATCGCTCCCAGCATGACTGAGCAAGGCAAGTGTGACAACTGTGGCTATCTGGACTACTGAGGGACAAGGGCGGCTGTTCAACTCCATTTGAAGGTAAACCTGGGTGAATGGAAAGAAAAGAATGGGCAACCTTTGTTGCCCTGCTACAGCATCTACGGTGCTCTGCAGGAACTAGAGGAAAAGCTCAGGCTTTAGATGGGCACCGTGCTGCCTTATTATTGCAATTGTCTAGAACAGTGGTACTCAACTGGCAGACCGGGGTCCGAATGCGGACCTTGGCACCAGATTTCTGGACCCATGCCCTGACAGCCCTGCACTTAGTTGCTTCTGTGCTGCCGTGCTCAGAGATGCCCCCTTTATTTGACCGGTGATGTAGTGCTTAGTCTCCCTGCCAGTGTCATGGCTCCCTGGCACCTAGCATTGCAATAATACAACTCTGTGAAGTACTCACCTGTAGAGTTGATATTATATGCATACAGCACGTCCTGCTCCAGACATAGTAATAACATGTGGGAAATCCTCCGCCTCCAGCGCCGTGCACTGCAGACATGTAGAAAACAAGCTCCTCCCGGGCCTACATATACCGAGGGACCTCCCACAAATCCCCAGCATTGAAAAGCAGTGAGAAAGAGAAGCCGGGAGAAACCAACCACCCAGAAAATGGCAATAATATCAATGATAACAATCACCATACAGGGGATCCAGAACAAGGTGAACCAGGGTGGGGTGGAGCAGGACGTGCTGTATGCATATAATATCAACTCTACAGGTGAGTACTTCACAGAGTTGTATTATTCTAAGCATACAGCACGTCCTGCTCCAGACATAGTAATAACATGTGGGACATCCAATAGCAGTGTCCATAAAGTAGGGTGGGATCCCCGTGAAAAAAGGCACAGCCAACAATAAAATTGCTGTCACCCTTAACCATGCTCCCAAGAGCAACGCTCTAACCTCAGCCTTTGAATTCTTGTAAAGGCAGAACTGAACACAAGCAGCGGACTAGCCAGCTTGCTCAACAGAAGCTAGTGCTGAAGGCCCAAGCCAAGCACAAGTAGCAAGAGAGCAAAAACCAAGAGAGAAGAAGAATCTTCCCCTAAACGAGTAGGCCAGAGTAGCAGCCTAACCATGCTACTGGAAAAAAGGGGTAGCCATGGCAACCTTAGACTATTGTTTTAAAGAGATCAGAGCATAACTAATAAAAAATATTTCTTTATTCTAAATAAGATATAAAAAGTATATACAATATACTTATGTACAGAAAGAAAGCTTAACAAAGGTAAAAATACATATAGATACAGGAAAACTTCACCACACAGTTATAAATAGCTTAAGACTTAGTGGGATACATATGACATCACCACAGAAACAACCATTGTCTGAGATTCATCAGCCAGGAGCAGGGGAGGCGACAGACAAGGGGTTTGTGGGAAAACAACACTATGTCCCTGACACAGGTAGTGCACCCTAATATCCACACACTAATACAGCATCACCATTCAGTAACATCACCTTTCCAATGGGAACTTGAATGGGAAATCAGCACCACTTCACCACGAAACAGAGGGGGCTTCTGTCGTCATCTGTCTTGAGCCGGAGGAATCTTCAGAGTAATGGCGAAAAGACAGGATATTATTCGTGGCAACCACACTGTGCTAAGACGTCTTAAAGCACAGGTTAATAATTCCTGTTTTACACCGCACTCCGGACCCCTTTTTATGGAGGCAAGTCAGCAGTTATTTGCTGACTAGACATAAATTACCCAAAATCAAGCAGGGAATGGCCATTTCCCTTACTTGACCTTAGGGTCAATTTAGCTTGCAAACTCAGACTTCCAAAGACGAAATACTCCCCCAGCTTCGTAAGTCTTAAATTAAGATGTCAGCCTTCTAACAATGGATTGTGTGAAGTCAACAAACAATACTCAGGATATAGACAGTGGAGGGAAAAAGATGTATAAACATTAATTTCTCCAACACAAGTTCACATAAGGGATAAACAATGACATGCTTTAGGACGGAGACAGCTATATTTCCCAAATGTCTGTGTCAGCACAGTGACATCCAAGTCAGCAATTAAAAGCTTATACCATGTCATGTTTTCAATAAAATATATACATTACATCTAAAAATTCTGTTGCATAACAGGCTCAGAAGGACAAAAGCAACCGAGCAGGCCCAAGCCAAAGGGCACCTACACCCGTGTTAGCAATCAGATCCGGTACATAAGGATGGAGCAACCTATAAGCCCCAAGGGGCATAATCCCTACCAGGGACAAGAGACAGACCAGGAATCTCCAACACCTGATGAGGGATACAGATCCCTTTTGCTCAGAGAATCAAGACAATAGTCCAGAGACCGGAGGGTCCTCATGACCAAGGCCAGAGAGTCCTGGGACAATAACCCAGAACAGAGTCCCTGTAATAGCAAAGGCCCCACAGGCCCACACCAGTAGGAACTTAGTGAGACACTAGAATAGAACCTCCTGCCACGTTAGGGCAGCTAGCCAAGCTAATACCAATAAAGTGCAAGGGATGTAAACCCCCACTTAGGACAGAACCGGAACCTTCTTGAAGGATCAACCTGTTCCAAGACCTTCACAGATAAAAAGGACAAGCCACTGTCTTCAGACTGACCGAGAGTCCTCAAAAAAAGACAAGTCCTGAAGAGGAGTAGTCCAGCAAATTAGAGCCCACAAAAGGAACCGAAAAGCTGTATGAAGATGGATCCCCTAAGGGGACCCGTCTAGGGACCACGGGGGGTTTCGGAAGAAATAAGACCCCCCAGTCAACCTGCAAGACTTGGTACCCATGATGACCATCTACAGGGAGAAGAGAGAAGGAAGGAATGGTCCCAGATGTCTTCCTTGAATTTACAACCTCAAAAGGAACCCCCGTAACAAGGGGGAGCGTACTGACCTAGTTCCAGGGGTGCTGGAACCCTGTCCAGGATAAGTAACCTAAGGTGTCGCAGGGCCCAAGGGCTCCTGAGAATAAGAGACAGCATCTGGGCTGCTACCAACAGGCCCACCAGCTGCAAGGTGAAGGTAGTGTGACATCAAGAGGGCAAGGCCCTTTCCATAACAAGTCCACATACAGCAGAAGGAAGGTTCTATCATGAACCAATCTAAATGCCACCCCGTAGGGAGATACCGAACCGGGGGACACTAAGTAAGTGATGTGCCTGAGCACCAATCCACAGGACTCCCAGGGGAGCCACAAGTCAATAGCCAACACAGCCTGATGCAAAAATAGAAGGCCAAGAAGGACAATAAGGTAGAACCTAGTGCCGATGCCACACGGGCATGTCCAAGGCACCACTCCCATACTCGCCTTAGTGAGTTGTCTGGGAGCAGGAGAGGAACCAAAAGGGAATATAGATCCACACAGGCAGCAAGAGGTCCACTGGACAAGAGCGCCTGCGACCCAACAGTTAGATACCGTGTAAGAACTGCCTGTGACATGAAATGCTAGGTTCAGAATGCCAGCCCTGGTCAGACTGCTTCATCCCAGAGGGAAAATGTAATGTGGATGCAATCACAAGTCAAAGGCCAACCTGTAAGAGAGCCCAGACCCTGTACGCCAAACTCGGCCTGTGTCAACTCCCGAAGGGAAAACAGGGACTAAAACCCTGACAACCTCAGACGGAACCGCCCAACAAACTCCATTCTGCATCCAGGGGGACTAGCTCCTGTAAGAACCTGAGCGAAGCATGGCGCCCTGCGGTAGAAGCCAAGCGCTGCGGCAGCCCCCTCGCCCAACAGGGCGAGGGCGTCCCCTCATGTTTGTGCGGTTTTGGCAGATTTGGACTTCGCCCTGCCAGAGGTCCCAGGGCGTTGCCTGCCCCCCCTGGGGTGGGCCTCCACTCCAAGAAGATGGGAGCACACTTCTGGTTCTCACTGGACAATAACGTAGGGAGGGGGAGGGGTGTCCCTGCCCCTGGGCGGCCTGGACGGCCTTCTGCGCAAGGGTGCCTTACCCTTTCTTCCAAAAGGGTCCAACCGGGCCCCGAATAAGTGCCGTCCTCTAAACGGAAGGCCAGTAAGAGCCTTATTTTTTGTATCATTGTCAGCCCCCCACTGTCGCAGCCAAGGCAGGCAGGGAATAGCCACCACAAGAACCAAGGTTCTAGCACACATTTTAATGGTGTCATCCATCGCTGAGAGAATAAAACTCACATCACAATCAGACAGTGCATTAAAGACCTCCCAAGGGAGATCCTCCGGCTGTTGGTCAAGTATCTTCCTAAGAAGGGTCCCGGCGGCCACCGCAGTGACGGCCGCGGCACTGACCGGGCGCAGAGCCGTCCCTGCACACGAAAAGGCGTGGGAAGCCAGTCTGTCGATGCGCCGGTCCTCAGCATCCCGAAGGGTACGAGAGTAGAAGCTGCCATGAAGGGAGGGTTAGCAACCCCAATAATAGGCATCCACCTCGGGAGGGACTGACCAGCAGTCAACCAAATCAGGGGGAAAAGGGTACTTCCAGTCCCAGACCCCTGTAAGTTTACAAGATGAATTTAATTCCTTAGATATAAAAGCCTGGAAATGATCCTGCTCCAGAATTCCAGGTGCGGCGTCGCCGTGTGGAAAACTCTCCCTCTTGGGCTTGGGAGACTCTCCCGGAGTAGAGATGGACAGTACTCCAAAGATCTTTGTAAGCAACTCATCAGTGTCACACAGGCCCCAAGAACCAGGGCCAGAATTGTCACGGCTCCAGGAAATCTCGTCTGAGGAACTGGAACCTGAGAACAGTTCACCTTCATCAGAAGGATCAAGGTCCTGCATAGCAGCAGACTCTTCAGAATCAATGGGAACCTAGAACCAGGAGGCGTCAGGGACCGATTCTTTCCAGCGCCCAAGCGCTCCGTCAAACCAGACATCACCTTCACCGCCATGGGCGGCACCACCTGCTTGTCATCCCCGCTCAAGTGCGATTCATCAGGAGTGAGATTTAAGCACGGGGGGACAGGAGTATTGAAGCGAGGTGCAGCCACTGGTAAACCTGATTGCAGGGCCAGCACTTGTTCAGCACACGGTCCGCAGACCCGTGCTCTGTCAGCATCAGCGTGGGGTTGTCCACACGTAGTACACAGCCGGTCTTGTCCCCGCGGGACCCCAGACACATAATTCTGAGATGCCTCCATATGGTGATTAATCTAATCAATATGCCAGTAGGGATTTATGCTATAAGCAACCCTGGATGCCCCAAGACCCGCTAGGAATGTGGGAGAATTTAAATGTGAACCCGTTTAAGATATATATCAGGCCGGGAGATGCCACCAGCGAACCTCGAAGGGCAGGCTTGATGCTCGGCCGTGACGCGGAGCGCGCCGATTCAAGTCCCCGCCCACTCCGAAGAGCGCGAAGCTCTGAGGTAACGGCAAGGCAAGGATACAATCACACGCTTAAGGATTAGTAGAAAAACCGTTACGTCTAGTAAGGAAAAAGCACCACAGCATCTAGACAACGCAGCAAACTGTGCATAAGACATACGGCGGCAGCCGAAAACCAAATAAAGGGCAAGCAGCGCGGCGCTGACATTTCAATGTAAATGAAGGCCAGAAATAAGGCCATAAGCGTGATATACTGGTACACTGGGACCACCACACACATACCCCCCCCCCTTTCTTTTCCCCCTAACTAGTTGGGGAAATGAGGGAGGATGGCGACCCTTAACACAGGGTCCAGCACTACCCGGGGTACGAGGCAATAATGCGGGAGGGCCATCCACTAGAGGATCACCATCAGCCTAAACCGCCTACCCTATGGTGGGGGATTGCGGTGGAGCATGGCTCCATAAGCACACAAGGTGCTGCCTACCTTCACCGACCAACGCAGCCCAGGCTGGGAGGCATATTCTTCTACAAAGAGGACGGGTGGAAATAGTCCCGCAGGGCCTCGGGCTGTAAAGCCCCGCTCGCCTGCCAGAACGTGATACTTCATGTCTTCGCAGTTCCAGCACTGCAGAGAAATCTGGGGATTTGTGGGAGGTCCCTCGGTATATGTAGGGCCGGGAGGAGCTTGTTTTCTACATGTCTGCAGTGCACGGCGCTGGAGGCGGAGGATTACCCACATGTTATTACTATGTCTGGAGCAGGTGCTGTATGCTTAGAATATAAAGTGTTGCACGGGCAGGAGGTGGCATTGCAAGGTACACACAAACTTCATTTCTCAATCTCTTTGCCCCATCCAATCCTGTCCTGCTGTCCCAGCTCAGCCCCATCCATCCCTGTCCTGCCATCTCTGTCCCATCCATTTCCGTTCCCCTAGGTCAACCCTATCCATTCCTGTCCACCCAGCTTTGCCCCATCACTCCCATCCCCATCCATTCCTGACCCATACTCCCAGCCTTTTTTAGTTTTGCCTGTGGAATCTATAGCCTCTCCAGTGCACAGATTTCTAACCAGCCCCCCCCCACCCCCACCTGGACCTTCACCTCTCACTGGATGCCTGTTTATGGACCTTTACAAGAAGTGGTTGAGTACCCCTGGTCTAGGGTGTCCCTTTAAGGAACAAACTGCCCATAGAGAGATCACTGGAGTACCCCCCCCCCCCCCCTTTGGCTGGAGGGGTGCTGAGGATGCCTCCAAAGCACTGTGGGAACAGGAATCAAGGTAAGTATACAGGCAATCCTGTAGGTTTCACACAGCAGGACATCCATCTCAGTGAAGAGCTTTCCCCCGACCCTGAAGTATTTTAGACTTTGAGGACCGTTGCATAAGGTTTTGACTCACTTTCATAATAAAAGGCTTGTCTGGCTCAGAGAAAACGTTGTGGCAACATGCATGGGGGAAATACAGTACATTAAGAGGGCTTTGTATGTGCTTTTATCTCAACAGGTCAACATTAAAGCTTAGGGGCATCCCAAGATCAGGCGCCCAATCCATTCCAGAGAGAACTACTTACATATCCTGCTTTCTCTCTTCTTCTCATGTAATCATGGGTGATCAGCGGGGATTTCCAGTGGGTGGTGGGCACAATTCCTGGAAGAAATGTGTACCATATTGTTGTTGAAATGTAAACACATGGCAAGCAGTAGATACATAGAAGCACATGAGGCACTGCTAGGACTTACCCGGTAGGTATGTTACAGCAGGATGATGTGGGCTCCCCTGCAATAAGCCAGGAAGAGGGGAGGAATGAACATCCAAACTACAAAGCTATGCAATCAAAATGCCGGTGGTATAGTATAAAAATACCGTTTTGTGAGTACTCACCTGTAAAACGGGTATTATGAGTGTGCCATACACTCCACTTCGATCTTCATGACATGTGGGTAATCTCCAGTAGAGGGCGAACTTGTGCAGAGATGAATATGCAAAAAAAGAAAGCCCCTCCCAGTCCATATATACCTGGGACCTCCCACCAATTTTCCAGTGTAAAAAAGCAGTAAGGAGACCAGGAAGAACCAATTATAACCTTAACAATCAAAACCAATGGTTCACCATATAAAAGCTCCAGAATACCTGAAAAAAAGGGGTGGGGCGAAGTGGAGTGTATGGCACACTCATAATACCCATTTTACAGGTGAGTATTCACAAAACGGTATTATTCTAAGTGTGCCATACACTCCACTTCGATCTTCATGACATGTGGGACATCCAATAGCAGTGTCCGTCATGGGTGGGAACCAGAAAGAGTAAAGAATGTACCAACTCAAACCACTGCAGCTTGCAGAACCTTGCGGCCAAAAACAGCATCCGCTGAAGCCCGCACATCAACCTTGTAAAACTTGGAAAAAGTATGAACGGAAGACCAAGTAGCAGCCTTACAAACATGTTCAACAGAAGCCTGGTGCTGAAAAGCCCAGGATGCACCAACAGCACGAGTAGAGTGCGCAGTGACCCTAAAAGGGGGAGTCCTCCCCTTAGCAGAATAGGCCCCAACAATGGCCTGACGAATCCATTTGCTAATCGTAGACTTAGCAGGCGCCAAACCTTTCCTGGGCCCGCAGGGCACCACGAAAAAAGCGTCCGTCTTGCGGAAGGAAGAAGTAGTCACCAAATAGTACTTCACACAGCGAACAACATCCAAATTGTGCAGAACCCTCTCCTTGTCATTGTTAGGCCTAGGACACAAGGAAGGGAGAACAATATCCTCATTGAATATCCTCATTGAGGTGGAAAGCAGACACCACCTTAGGAAGGAAATCTGGCTAAAAACTAAAAACCACCTTATCCTGGTGTCTCTCAAAGTAAGGGGCCTGAATCGACAGAGCCGCCAACTCAGAGACACGGCAAACAGAGGTAATAGCCACCAAGAAAGCACCTTCTGAGTGAGAACCGAAAGAGCAATATCCTGTAGCGGCTCAAAAAGAGGACCTGGAGAGCAGAAAGAACCAAATTAAAATCCCAAACAGGAACCACAGCCTTCCGAGGGGGCCACACATGCGCGACCCCTTGGAAAAAGGCCTTTACCAGCAGATGTAAGGCAAAAGACCTCTGGAAGAAAACCGACAGAGCAGAAACCTGTCCTTTCAAAGTACTAAGCTGGAACCCAAGATCCAGATTATGCTGAAGAAACTCCAAAATCCTAGGAATCGAAAACACCCTACAAGGCAAGGCCCTAGCCTCACACCAATCAATATAGGACCTCCAATTCCTATAGTAAATGCCGCTTCCTAGCTCTAATCAAGGTCTGAACAACGGCCGCAGACAAACCTTCCTCCTTCAGAATGAAGGTTTCAGCAGCCAAGCCGTCAAAGCCAGCATTTGTAAATTGGGGTAAAGTAGTAGATCCTGAGATAACAGATCCGGCAACATGGGAAGCCGGTACTGATCTACGGCCAGCCTTACAACGTCTGCGTACCAAACCCTTCTTGGCCACCTTGGAGCCGCAAGAATTGCTGGCGCCCCTTATAGAACCAGTTTGCGAACTACCTTGCCCAGCATGGAGACGGGCGGAAACAGGTAAAAAAAAAAAAAACCCATATCCTTCCAAGCAAGGGACAAGGCATCCACTGCCAGAGATAGAGGATCCTGAGAAAGAGACACAAAGGCCAGAAGTTTGTGATTGTGCCTCGAGGCAAAGAGATCTACCTCCGGAGGCAAAGAGATCCAGAAAAACCTCAGGGGTTGAGAGACCACTCTCCTTGGCGAGAGGATCCCCTGCTCAGGGAATCCGCCTCCGTGTTCTCCACTCCCGGAATGTAGACTGCCGAAATGCAAGGAACATTGCTCTCCGCCAGTGCAGGATCAGAGAGACTTCCCTGAGGGCACTCCTGCTGCGAGTCCCTCCTTGGTGATTGATGTAAGCTACCGCCGTTCGGTTGTCTGAACGAACCTGAACCGGTAGACCCTGTAAATGTGAGGTCAGCCGTGCCAGAACCAGTCGGATGGCTCTGAGCTCCGAGACATTGATGGGGGTGTGAGCCTCCTGAGGACCCCACACCCCGCTGAACTGATGACTTTTCCAATAACCTCCCCAGCCCGACAGGCTGGCATCCGTGGTAACCGTCTCCCAACAAGGGACCAGAAAGGATCTGCCCTTCAACAGGTTGCTCGACTCCAGCCACCACCAAAGGGACTGCCGAACCCTGGTAGACATCCTGAAAGGTTGATCCAATGACTGCGGACACCTGTCCCAATCCGTCAATAGGTGAAGTTGAAGAGATCTCATGTGAAACTGTGCAAACGGTACCGCCTCAAAGGAGGACACCATCAAGCCCACCAGTTTCATCCCCTGTCGGATAGAAGGACAAGGACTGGCCCAAAGAAGGCTGATCAGATCCTGAATCCCCTGCACCTTGGTCTGGGGCAAAAACACTCTGGCCTGAATGGTATCCAGATTCATGCCCAGAAATGAAATCACTCGTGACGGAGAGAGATAAGACTTGGGGCGGTTGATCACCCACCCGAACCTCTCCAGAGTCGACACCACCTGGTGGGTGTCCAGCTCCGCTTGACGGAGGGAAGAAGCTGAGATCAACAGGTCGTCCAGATAAGGCACAATGCGAATGCCCTGAGCTCTGAGCAGAGCCATTATTCCCGCCAAGACCTTGGTGAAGACCCTCGGCGCCGAGGTCAGTCCGAAGGGAAGGGCTACAAATGGAAAATGTTGATCCTCCACCACAAACCGGAGGAATCTCTGATGAGCCGGAAAAATCGGACCATGCAGATACGCATCCTTGATGTCTATGGATGTCATAAAATCCCCCTGGCGAAGGGAATTGATAGCCGAGCGCAGAGTCTCCATGCGGAACTTTTTGACTCTGATAAACCTGTTGAGAACCTGGAGATCTAGAATGGGTCTCACCAAACCCTCCTTTTTGGGAACCGTGAAAAGGTTGGAGTAGTAACCCCTGCCTCTCTCCAACTGAGGCACCGGGCAAATAACTCCCATGTCCAGAAGGTTTTTTACTGCTAACAGGAGCCCCTGTGCAGCCTGAGGGTCCGAGGGCACCCGAGACCTTAAAGTGGACCAACACCCAGGGGGGATCGGCCCGGGAATCTATAAGATTCCCGGACCGATCAGATCCCTCCCCGCGGGGCATCCGAAATCGGGATGTCCCGCGGGGAGGAACCCCCCAGGAGGCCCACAATCCTTACCTTACCGGCGATCCAACGGCGCATGCGCGAGACGCGGCCGCGTCTCTCGCTTCCCTCTAGCAGGGCGCGCTCCCACGCCGGCCGTTTTGTGAATGGCCGGCGCAGGCGCGCTCCCTGTTAGACGGAAGCGAGAGACGCAGCCAATGACAGCGCTCTGGTATGCGCATCCAAGCGACTTTGGACGCGCATACCAGAGCGGCTCTGAGCGCTGTCATTGGCCGGACGAGGTCACGTGGGAGCGGGGAGAGGTGAGTTTTTGCGGCGATCGGGGGGGTTTCACACAGCGGGGCACCCCCGATCGGGGTGCCCCACCTAAGTGGACCAACACCCAGGATAGTCAAAATCCTGGGTGTTGGTCCACTTTAAGAATCTTGGAGGCGGCCAGTACTCGAACTCCAGTTTGTACCCGGAGGAGACCACTTCCAAAATCCAATTGTCTGTGACCTCCCGGGCCCAGACCTGGAAGAAGAGCCGCAGCCGTTCCCCCACCCGTGTGGGTGAGGGCGCCCCTTCATTGCTGAGCCGGTTTAACGGTGGGCTTGGACTTGGAACCCCAGGCCCGACCTCTGCCCCTGTTCCAGGACGAGCCCCTGCCACCCGAGAAGGCCAAACCTCTAGCCGCTCTGGCCCCTCGAAAGGAAGGAGTGAACGAGCCAGCCCCCCAAAAGGGACGGCGCTGTTTCTTCCGCTGAGGTAACTTACCTCCCTTAGCAACAGCATCCAATTTATGTCATGCCTGGAGTTCCTCCTTAGCCTTCGCCTGTTTCTCTGTAGTATGCAGCTTGACCACCAGGTGGTGCTGTCCTGCAGAGCTCCTGGAGATCAGCCAGCACCTGGGCTAATTAGCTGCTGGCCTTTATATGCTGAGTCTGGCATGTAGTCAGGGCTCAGCATTTTTATTCTGTCATCTGGAACCTGAAAGCTCAAGCAGAGCTCCTGAATCTGATTTCTGAATCCTGAACTTCCTTGTGAACCATTGGGTTCACTTCTGTTTGCTTTTTGGACTACTTTGGACTGGACTTTGTGTCTGTATGTTTTTCCTCACTGCACTGTATGTATAGCAATCAGAGTGTTTGTTTCATGTTTCTCACAATAAAAACATTGTGTTTGCTGCACAATTCCAGTCTCTCTGCCTTGCAGTACTCTAATTATTGGTCACTCTTTATTAATGGATACCTCCGTTAAGAGATCCGTGACTTTATCTCCAAACAGCCGCGCACCCAGGAAGGGAAGAGCTGTAAGCGGCTTCTTGGCCCCAAAATCCGCCGTCCACTGTCGGAGCCAGACCAATCTGCGCATAGCCACCAATAGGGCTGAAGTCCTGCTACACATGACAATAGAATCTTCCATAGCAGCCAAGACAAAACCCATGAACAATTCACATCTCTTAAGGATAGCGAACTCATCGCTAGCCGGATCAAACTGAGCGTCATTCAACCAGTCCCTGATAAGAGACCTGGTAGCAAGCGACACTAGTGCAGATGCACAAACAGGCCGCAGGGCCGAGCCCACGCTGGCAAATGCGTGACACGCCATCTGATCAAGCTTGTCCTCGCCATCCTTTAAGGGAAGTGGCGTCAGGGGTGTTCAGCACAGAAGAGTTAGTCAAACCCAAAACTGGCGCATCGACCTCGGGAGGAGAAGACCATCGCCTCCACCTGGAAAAGATACTTCTTATCTCATCCCTGAGGTGCACCAGGAAGCCGACTGGGCCTTTCCCATTCTTTCAGGATCAGCGCATCAAAATGACCCTGGGTAGGGAATTCCAGACGGGGCTTGCGGGCCCCAAAAAAATCCCCCTTCTTGAGAGGAGGCGCCTCAGGCGGGTCAATATCCAACACCTCCAATAGATGTGACAAAACAGTGGCCGTATCAACGGCATCCCCCAGCGCCTGCCCGACATCAGCATCACCAGACTGTACATAGTCAGTCTCCGTTTCCTCATACAATTCCCCCTCCTGTAAAGGGGAATAATTCGACAAATCAATGGAATCATCGTCGACATCCCACAAGGGCTGGGCCGACGACAAATGTCTCTTTTTAGCCTGGGCCTTCTTGCCCACCGTGCTAACAATAAATTTCTCGATGCTGCCAACCTAGCACAAACATCAGAGTGCGACCCCCTCGCTGGCACCAATGACACTTGGGGTACGGATAAAGCGGGGAGGGGAAGGCGATGAAGCGGGAGGAGCCGACCCAGAAGGCTGGGTACCGGACTGTCGCGTTATGGCCTTTTGTGCACATGGTATACAGATCAGCACATTCTCCCCCGTAAGCGATACCCCACACCCCACACATGGCCCGGATTGTCCCAGAGGGAGCCAGAGCCCAGTATCCTGCGTAGCCTCCATAAGGTGATTTTTGTGGTCAGTCGCAAGACCGCAGGGAATTATGCCTAAGCAACCCGGGATGCCCCTTAAAAGTCCTGGTGGGAGGATTTAAGGTGATCAATTTAACACTAGGGACCCCAGGACCAGGAGGAACCCCTTAATATGCACTATTATGAAGCAATCTGCAACACACAATAAGGCATATCAGTTACTATACAGCGTAACAACATCATTCAAAATACATATTATATATATGATGAAGCGGGAGGAGCCGACCCAGAAGGCTGGGTACCGGACTGTCGCGTTATGGCCTTTTGTGCACATGGTATACAGATCAGCACATTCTCCCCCGTAAGCAATACCCCACACCCCACACAGAGCGACAGGTATTGCCTTGTAAGCGACAGGTAGCGGCTGGTTAATGCCGGGCGTTGTACGCAATACCACATTTATGAAGGCGATTCTGGTGAGCGACTCTTACAGCGACCGATTCATCATCACAGATGGCTCAGCGGATCCCGGCGGCGCTCTGCCTTTCAGAGCGCCTGGTATTACCAGTCACTACCTGATGCTCTCCCATACATTTCAATGTATGTTACTTTTCTTCTGTTTAAACAGGGTTTTGTTTTAATAATCTTCAGTGCAAGATCATTTTCTCATGAGAGAATTCTTGCATGATTCAGGGGACACTATTCTCTAATTCATCCTGCAGCTGTGATTGGTGGAACTCTTGCACACCTTCAAATTAACAGCAGGGAGACGTCTGTCACTACCTAGGCCTCCTCCCAATGGTGTACATACCATAGGAGTTAGGAGGCAGCTTGCACCAGGCCCCATTCTGCCATGGGCCTGATTAGAGCCGCACCCCCGCACCAGTTTTTTCGGAAATGCCCGACAGGTGATCGCAGCTCAGCCAAATGTATAGTGAGGAAGCGGCCGCAGTGTGCACATGCAACATGGGATCACCAGCTAAGTGTGTTTACTCTGCGATCCTGTGGGTTTAACACAGAGATGCACCCCAGATTAGGATGCCCCAGGTATAGGGAACTGGCCAGCCCTGGAGTGTTTTAGACATCCAAAGAAGCTGTTTTGCTTCTTAAACCGAAGCAAACCCTTCACAGGCTGTTTGCCTACCCCTATGGCAACCCGATTTTTGGTGAACACCCAAAAAGAACGTTTTAGGCGATAACCAAATACCTGGATGGCCAGCCCTAGTGTCTAAAAGACTTCAGGGTCTGAAAAATGTGTTCCCAAACCATTCCGATCTAGCTACCCCACAGTGAAACGAATGGGGGGGTTTCACACAGCAGATGGGGATACCCCCTGCAAAAAGCAGCATGGCAGGTAGGTTCACATAAAGGTCCCTCCACAGATCCCTTCCAATCTTTCTCTGTCAGGCATATCTGAATGCCTGTTGGGCAATACACACAGAAAATCTTTTCTGATTGCAGGAAGCCCAAACATGCACCGAGGGAGTGATGTAAGATTTGTGGCGATCCAGGTGGTTTTACATATGAAGCATCCCAAATCAGGAGGCCCCTGTGAAGCAGACCAAACTGCACCAGGGTCCAGGAGGCTCCATCATTGTTGCTCCTCCATTTTAGTTAGCAAATCCATGATCACTTGGCATCGTTTAGATAAAGGAAGCACCATCTATCTCTGCCGTTTCAGTATATAGTTGTCTAGTGTCATAGAGTGTTAAAATACAGAAAAAAGTTTACTGCATGAGCAGTGAAAGGGTCCCATTTACCGTTTGCACCAGGGCTCATCACATTTAGTAAGCCACCCCCATACCTCCCAAGTGTCCCTGATGTGGAGGGACTGTCCCTCTTTTGAGTCTTTGTCCCCCTGCCCCTCATTGTTCTTATTTGTTCCTCTTTGATTTGTAACATGCAGATCTGCATCAACAAATGATTCAGTTGCCTATTTAAAGTGTTTGTATTGTTGTAACTGTTACACCCTCACCTAGCCATCTCACAAAGAGGGGGCGTGGCCTAATTTAACAAATGTCCCTCTTCCCCACCTTGAAAAGTTGGTAGGTATGCACCCCTCAGTGCTGAATGCTCCTGTTGTGTTAAACCCAGCAGTGGCGGCCATACTGGGTGGGGAGCAGAGCACGTTCTCGGGTCAGGCTTAGGACACACTCCATCATGTGTCTCTGGTGCCGAGTGCGGGTCAAGGAACTCAATAACACTGAGGATGGGCGTGGTTTAGATGAATGATGCGGAAGGTGGGCAGGACACGTGTTCAGGTCACATGGCCAAGCAGGAGGCGGTCAGCTGATCTCACTAGACGGATCTGGAGCTGCTGTTTGTACTCATGGGCGAGAGGCTGAGCGGAGGCCCCGGCACCCAGCGCCTGCAGATGAGAGCCGCGCTCCCCGGCAGCCATGATGGGCTCTCTGCACAGGAGTCGCAGCCTGAGTGACAGCCCCCGACCATCAGCAGGTAGGTGCCCCTCTGCCTCCAGCCCTCCACCACCCACCCATCAGCGGCTAGGGGCCCCTCTACCACCACCACCCCCCACCCATCAGCGGCTAGGGGCCCCTCTACCCCCACCCATCAGCAGGTAGGTGCATGTTCACCTCCATCCATCAATCAATCAATCAATCCATCCATCAGGAGGTAGGTGCCTGTCCGCCTTCCCCACCCCTCCCATCAGCAGGTAGGTGCATGTCCGCCTCCACCATCCACCCATCAGCAGGTAGGTGCATATCCACCTCCCCCCCCCCCCTCCCATCAGGAGGTAGATGCCTGTCCCCCCTGTGCTCTCACATTTTCACCCCCCCAAAAAACCCTATATTAACCATGTGTCCCACACAGTCTGTCAGCGATGGTGTCTCTTCCCATGCCCCTCTCCATTCACTGCATTGAAAAGGGCGCATTGGGCCTTCACACACCCCTTTCCATTGGCATGCTCGTTTTCGCTTGGCTTCATTATACTCTGCTGGCCACACAGCGCCATGTGGAGCTGTGCGAGACAAGCTATACGCCGGCTGCTTCCCCGCTCACCTCTAGCCGTGGACGTGCCCACGCCAGACATTCAGACCAGCGAGCGGCCCTGAGCGGCACTGGTGTGTATCCAGTCCAAAAGCCTTGCCAGCAGCGTCTGGGGGGGCACAGCAATTGCGATTCCACTGCTAACGGCCCCTAGATGCTGACACTAGTGGTTGCGGGAAGCTTGCCCAGGTCTGTAACCAGCCTTAGAATTGCCTGACGTGGGTACGCAACCAACCTAAGGTATAGTGGGGCTGCGGTGCAGAGACGTGCTGAGGGCTCCAGCAACAGGTGACTGGATCTGGTGGGGTGTTCAAACAGTGGGTTTCCCAAACACGGATACCTGGGGGAGTGAGATTCTTTACGGCCCTGGAGTCTTTTAGAAAGACTCCCGGGCTTCTGATGTTACTTTTAAAAGCTGACCAAAATCTCCTGGGTGAAAGTCCTTTCTAGGGTATCCCTATTTAGGGTGTCCTGCAGTGTAAAAGCCCTGGAAACACGAGCATTCTTACTCCGATCCTTGCACATACAACGGGCCACTGGCAGCATCCATGACACCCCTCTGTCCAGTGGGGCGGCTGGATGGAGGGAGGGGCAATGTAAGAACCCCTGGCATTCCATTCATTCAGACTAGATTGCTGGGTGTTTATGTGCCTGGAAATTTATTCTGTTTGGCTAGAAACTTGTGAATGCACTATGGGAGCTAGGTAAGAGACCCTATAAACTCAGGGGTTTAACACACAGGAGCGTCCCAAAGTGAATTGGAGAGAGGAATGAAGAGCTGGCCACGTGCACCCACTTCTAGCTTTTTAGATATTGATAGACTTGAATGGTTGTAAGCGGGAGAGGCAATGACAAAAGCTCACCATTGCTGCAACATGCCTGCTCCCCGTACTCTGCGAGCGCACAAACACAGAATGCTGAGCCGCGCATGTGCAGGGGGATGGAGGAAGCATGTATGGGTGTGGCCTGTGTACAGCCGGGTACCATCAAAGGCAATGGGGACCTCTGTACACTGGGAGGCTCCCATTATTTTCAATGGTAACCAGGAAGCTCAGATCCCGGCTTCAAAAACCGGGGCTGTGGGAGGCCTATGTGGGACTGGTGGTAAGCCTCATTTGACTGGTCTGAGGAAATGTCCATCAAAGTGGACTTTTATTTTGCCAGTACTGGTGAATGGCAACCGCATTGCACCTTTTTTGTCAAAAGAAAAAAAATAAAAAGCACACTTTTCGGTTCCTTATTTCTGGTGAGCAGATCTGACTACCACACGGTCACTCCTTCCCTCAGCTTTCACAAGGTTGTAGTTCTGCTTTTGCTGTAAGAGGTGAGGTTTTTTTTTTTTTTTAATACAAACAGATAAAACGTTCATTGAGTGAGCATATGCTCATATGAGAGAGGGCAACTAGTGCATGGACGCAAAACATTTGTTGGCTGATATTTTGTTAGAGCGATTGCTACTAATTTGTGCTCCACATCCTATTTGAGATCGATTTCAGTTTCCACAACCAGAACAAGAAATTTAATATCAGCCAAAATCATGCAAACCTCATCTGATGAATGAATTCTCACTGACTGCTTGATCACAGCGGCATTTCCACTGATCAGTTATCGTCTGATTGTGATTTTCTTATTAGCAGATTGCCCTGTGAAAATGGGTCATTACAGGAGAATTGTTTATTGTGCTTTGTTGTTGGTTCCTGTGGCTTCCTTCTTTTCAGTTTGTTACTTACAGTTCTGCTCATTTCTTTTGTCTTTGCTTTCTTACTCAGTTAAATTGCTCTGATTTTATACACTCGCAGTGGGATTTTATTGCTGTGAGGGCAGGTCTCTAAATATCTAAGTTACCCACTGATAACCTCATTTTATATTTGGGGAAGGCTTTTGATTGGTAGAATTTTGTGCCTGTTATAAGTTTCTTGTCACTGTAACTCCATAGACATTTGTGAGATAAATGTCCTATTGTGTTCACATTGGCTGGTGTTCTCCTCAGTCAGAAAAAGCAAAAAAAAAAAACATTTTAAGGCAAAAACAATGTTGTAGTAGAAATCCAAATCAACATACTGTACTGGAGGAGAGTATTTAACAAAACATAGAAGACATTACGCTGAACTTTACCAGGTTGATTATGTTAGGTTTGTACGATTTTTTTTCACCATTGAAAGGTGCTTTAGTATTTAACCTTACGGTCTGCATTAAAGTGGACTAAAACCCACTGAAGTTGTAGAATACATTTAGACAAATGCCCTGCCATTATTCCCTCTCTAAGGCTCTGTTCACACCTCTCCGTTGCATTAAAGTAGACCAAAACCCAGGACTATCCTGGGTTTTGGTCCTTTCCCCCGGGGCACCCCGATTGGCTGTGTGAAACCCCCCAAATTGCCGATGCTAACTCGCCTCTTTCTGGTCCTATGGTGCATGTGCGGCCACTCGTCCAATCAGCGCACTTGGAGCTGCTGATGTCACGTCATCGAAGCTGTCATGTAAGCCTTCGTCTAAGGCCAGTGGCTCTGAGTGCGCTGGCGGCCGCATCCCCCACTTCCCTCTAACAGGGAGCGTGCCCAGGAGCACATGCGCCATTGGACTGGGAAACAATGTAAGTGTATGGGGCGACCTGAGGGGTTTCACACAGCAGAGCATCCCGATTTTGTATGCCTCGGGGGAAGGGAATCAAACGCTGTGGGTTTTGGTCCACTTTGAGAGAGCGTTTTGTAAAAATGCCAGAGGGGCAATGTATCAAAACAAACACTGCACTTTTCACATGTTAGCAATGTGTTTTTTAAAAGCAATATTTTTTTTGCATAATAAATAGTAAATTTTATGGCAACGCTGGTAAACTGCCTTATACATGCATTGCGCTTGCGTTGCTGTAGATGTCTATTGACCTGCCCTGTTACAACGTTGCGCTGAAAAAGGTGCCTGCATTTTTTTTTTTTTTTTTAATGCGTTGTGCAGCGCAGATGTGTGAACTATCCCATCTAGAATAATGTACAGTGTTTCCTCTGCGTCGTTAAAGTGGACCAACACCCAGGGGGGATCGGCCCGGAAATCTATAAGATTCCCGGACCGATCAGATCCCTCCCCGCGGGGCATCCGAAATCGGGATGTCCCGCGGGGAGTAACCCCCCAGGAGGCCCACAATCCTCACCTTACCTGCGATCCAACGGCGCATGCGCGAGACGCGGCCGCGTCTCTCGCTTCCCTCTAGCGGTGCGCGCTCCCGCGCCGGCCGTTTTGTGAATGGCCGACGCAGGAGCGCTCCCTGTTAGAGGGAAGCGAGAGACGCAGCCAATGACAGCGCTCTGGTATGCGCGTCCAAGCAGCTTTGGACGCGCATACCAGAGCTGCTCTGAGCGCTGTCATTGGCCGGACGAGGTCACGTGGGAGCGGGGAGAGGTGAGTTTTTGCGGCGATCGGGGGGGTTTCAGACAGCGGGGCACCCCCGATCGGGGTGCCCCACCTAAGTGGACCAACACCCAGGATAGTCAAAATCCTGGGTGTTGGTCCACTTTAAAGTGGACCAACACCCAGGATTTTGACTATCCTGGGTCTTGGTCCACTTCGGTGGGGCACCCCCGATTGGGGTGCCCCGCTGTGTGAAACCGCCCTGCCCCCCCCCCCCCCGATCACCCGGAAAACTCACCTCTCCCCGCTCCCACGTGGCCACGCCGTCCAATCAGCGCAGCCGGACAAGCGATTTGACAGCAACGGACAAGCGGCTCCGCCGCCTCCCGCGCGTCGGCGCGGGAACGTCTAGAGGGGCGCGAGGGAGGCGGCCGCCGCCGAAGACAAGGTAAGGGGATTTGGGGCGTTTGGGGGGGTTTCACCCCGCGGGACATCCCGATCTCGGATGTCCCGCGGGGAGGGAGGTGATCGGCCCGGGAATCTTATAGATTCCCGGGCCGATCACGGGAGGGTGATGGTCCACTTTAACTTGCAATGCAGAGGTGTGAACAGAGCCTACGGGTGTATAACTGGAAAGTTATATTTTTGCCTACCAAATTGTTCTCCCCCCCCCCCCCTTCTTTTTTTTTTTTTTTTTTTTTTCTTAGCCCCTGATGGCGTTACATCATCATTGCATGCTTCCCTGTAGCCCCCAAGATGCACCATGGGAGTTTACGAATTTCCAGTCTTTGGCCAGATCTCCTGCATGTGCCATAGCTTTAACTTGACAAGACTGGACAGTGTGCTTTAGAGGGGAACCTCCATGAGATATCCGTTGATCTGTGCTGCACCACTTTAATTTCTGCCCAGAGTTCCTCTTTAACAGTCCATTTGTTGCTTCAGACACTGGCTGTTTAAAGCAGACTCTGGTTTATTCTCTCATACCCCCCCCCCCCCCCTTTCTTGGTTTCTGCTAGTGCCGGATCCCACACCCACCAGGGGCAATTTTGCCATGTTTGCTAAGCTGCATAGGGATGACCATTAATCACCCAATCACAGAAGAGGGCCATTGGGTGACAGGTCTGATAATTATGCCCAGGGGGCAGCAGCTGGCAAAGACCTGCAGAAACTTGGGACACTGTGCTCTGTCTCCACTCAGGGAGAGGGCAGAAATCTGGGGCCACAGATGTTTTTATCATTGGCTTTGTTAGTTGTGAGGGTTTTTTCTTGTGCTACTACTAGTGAGGTTTGGATATATTTCAGTGTTTCGTGTGTAGTTATCAGAGGGCAGTAGCATTCTCTTTAGTACCACAAGGAAGGATTTAGGTCTATTTTTCATAAATTATTCTGTATATTAGAAGTAGAGATGGAGCTGGATTCAGATTTTCTTAAACTTTCTTTTGTATTTTGTGTAGCTGAACGCCAGCGTCTCCTGTCTCCGTCCCCCTATTATGGCTCTGCAATGTGTGAGGGGCCCAGCCCTGAGGAGGAGCAGCTCCGCCGCCGGCTCAAGTACTTCTTCATGAGTCCCTGTGATAAGTTCCGAGCCAAGGGACGGAAGCCATACAAGCTGGGCCTACAGCTAATCAAGATCCTGATGGTCACTGTGCAGGTAAAGGACATGTGGGAGTATTTCCTGTAAGGATTGAGTTAAATAGTTGTGTTTTTTTTTTTTTGTGGTGGAAACATGGCACACTTCTAGCTTGGGTATCCTAACTATGGTGTAAAAGCAAAATGCTACAAAAATAGTCCTAATCCTTATGATCTTGTCTTCTGTCCTACAACTATTCATTTATGTCATCTCACTCCCTCAAGCCTGGACAAGAACGAACTGGCCACCATTCAATTCCCCTCTTCTCTCTAACATGTCTATCTCTGTTACCACATTTACAATAATTGCAACTGACACAATTCTGTGCCTAGGAGTCATTCTGGACATTTCATTAAAACCTCACATTCACTCCATCGCCGCCTCCTGACATCCCCAACTTCAAAACATCTCACGCATCCGTCCTTTCCTCTCGCCACCACTAAAATGCTAGTACACGCCCTGGTCATAACCCCGACTCGATTACTGCAACATCCTTCCTTGTGGTTTACCAACTAACAGACTGGCACCCCACCAATCTATTCTGAACTCTGCTGCTCCCCTCATCCATCCTTCCTCTAGCTCTTCCATCTCCGCTGGCTGCCAGTCCCACAGTGAATCCTAGTTGAAACTCTATCCTACAAAGCTCTTTCCAGCCAGGCTCCGCCCTACATTCCATCTCATTGTGGAAAACCTAGAGCTAGAACCTTTTGTTCCTCCCTTTCAGGGCATTCTGATTTGGTATGCAGCGTTTTGTGTATCCTGCCGGATCACTACTTCCTTGTTCACACATAGTCCACTTACCTCTAGCTGTGGGCATGCCCCCGACAGCCGTTCAGAAAGGCCTGGCATGGGTACCCATCCCAAATAGGGGTATGCTGGGATATTGGGTGAGGTTAATTCAGTGGGGCATCCCATTTGAGGGATTTTTAAAGCAGAACAAAACCCCTTTACATTGCCCCGCTCAAAATTGGAGGCAATCCTTCATCCTTTGTTTTTCTTGAAACAAGCTTGGTTGCCCATGCTAACTACAGTCACTTGGCAAATTTGAGATCGCTGATATCTCAAATCTATTGGGTGACATAGCACTTCTTCTGGCCGCTTCCCCAGTTTCTCTGTTTTAGGCACACTCCGGCTTTATGGCTGTGGAATTGGAGCCAATCCCAGTTTGCACACAGCGGGCCATCCCAAATTGGGATGCCCCAGAGAGGCGATTGGCTGGGGGGGTGAAGTGGGGGCCGCCTGAAATCCCACAAGACTTTGCTGATGGGCGCGGGACTCAGCGACAGCAAGTGCTTTTCAAACAGACTGCTAAGCCGCCAGCGATCGGGCAATGGAGCAGCAGGCCGCGGCAACATCCAAAGGGTAAGTAGGGGGCCGATTGGGGGGGGGGGGGGGGGGGGGGGGATTGACCCCTTTTTATTTTTGGTTTGTTGTTCCACTTTAGATCAAGATCCAGCCTGTTACACCATGAGTTGATAGCTCCAAGGTTGGCCAGTAGATCTGGTAAATGGTCAGAGTATAAATATGCTGATGCAGGAAAGAGAATGACCTCCAACTAGAAAAGTTCAAACAACTTAACTGTAGATATTCCTGCTGCTTCCAGCCTTTGATCAAAACTTTATCAGTTAAATGTTTGGGCTCCACCCATTTGTCAACTTTTTATACAGTCAGACATTCTTAAAAGTATCTTGCTTTTGTTATATATGACCCATACCTACTTTTATCTGTTACAGTTAATCTTGTTTGGTCTCAGTAACCAGATGGTGGTGCAGTTTAGGGAGGAGAACACTGTGGCATTCAAGCACCTGTTGCTGAAGGACTACACAGATGATTCTGATAAATCCTATGCTGTATACACCCAAAGTGATGTCTATGAGCACCTCTACTATGCTGTCGATCAGGTGAGTGTGTTATTATTGCATTGTACGGCAGTGATGTTGCAGCCTAAGCAGCAAGGATCAACTACTGATAAGTGAAGCTAGACTGTCAGTTGTGTGGCAACATGGCCACCCCCATGTATTTCAGGAGGGCAGAATCTGCATACTACACCACAATAATTGCATGGGTTTAAGGCCTTTAAAACAGATTATGCAGTTAATCATGGAGAGCCATTTGTTAAAGTCTAATTTTTGGACTGGTGGTCTGCTTAAAAGTTTTGCCTGGACTATCCTTTTTAGGAACCCTACTGGCTTATAACCTAAATAAAATGTTTCTGGACTGTTTACAGATGGCAAGAGGTTAGATATATGGTGAGAACATTTTTTCTAATGCACAGCACGGCCGGTTTCATGAAGTCCTTACATCTGGGTATTCCGCCACAAGGTGGCGCAGTGGACTGCAGAAGATTTGTGGCTCCTCCCGGCTCCATATAAAAACGGTAATCACCCTTAGACCTCCAGTGTTTTCCTCTGCAGTCATACTGCGAAGATAGAAGATGGCTCTTCTGTTTCGCAGGCGAGCGGGGCAACCAAGTCTGCGGCCCTGCAGGGCTATTGCTGCCCATTTCCGGACCCTATTTGCCTCCCAGCCTCGGCTGTCAGATCGGGTGATGGTAGAGGAGCACTGGGGTCAGGTGTTTGGGGAGCGCTGCTCCAAGCCGCAGACCCTGTACCACAAAGGGTAGCCGGCCATAGGCTTTTATGGTGAGCCTGCTGCGGGATGAAGAAGCCCTGCTGTCGCTATGGTGTAGGGGGTGAGTTGTGCCTGGGGACTTGTGTTCCTAGCCAGTCTTCCCTTTTGTCTTCTTCCCTGTGGGGTTGTCTCCTGCCCCCCTCCGGGCCCCCTTTTAGTCGGCCCCCGCCGCTGCCTGCCCTCTCCTCTGCTCCCCCTCTCCCCGACTGGTTTTGTGTCGGGGGGGGGGGGGGTAGGGGAGGGGGTAGCGGCAGGTGGTGATTTGGTGTGATGTCCCGCTGTTTTTCTCGCCGCTGCGGGTGTACTGCGCTCCGCGGCGGGCGGCGCTATTACTGTGTGTCTGTCTGAGGACTGTCATGGCGCTGGGTCACGTGGGCGTTTTTTTTTGCGCTCTTCGCGGGGGCGGCACCGGGGGATGACACGTATCGCATCATACCTCCGCGGCCCGCCCCTCGAGGTTCTCGATCTCGGCACTATTTTGCTCAGGCTGCGTGCTTGTGACCGGAGGCCCAATTTCAGCGTGGGCTGCGGCGGTGACCTGCTTGTCTGATCTCCCATCCGCGGTTCTTCTGGCTGTACTGCGATCGTCTGTGTGCGCTGCGCGATCTGATCTGGCACTACGCGTGGCCAGCATTGAAAGGCAGCTGGCCTGACCTGTGATGGGCAAGGCCTCTGGCAAGAAGCGGCATCTTGACACCGCGCCTTCCCTCTTTGCCGAGGAGGATGTGGGCCTTCATGTGTTTGGCGGCCGTGACTCCCTAGAGGAGGGTGAGCTTTTCCATGATTCTGACTCATCTGGGGACCATCAGGAAGGGTACGACAGTGACCCCGGGGTCCGCCTCTGATGAGGATACCGGGCTCCCTGTTGACACTTCAGATACAGGCACAGGCTCTGCTTTTGTTCAGTTGCATCTCTTGTCAGTTTGGGATTGGGACCCTGTGTCCCTGGATCAGCAATTTGCTCTGTCCCCTCTGGTCATGCAGTCCATCTCGTGGTGGCTGGACTCGAGGAATCTTCTAGTGGGCAGGACTTTTCTGCCGCCGTGCTGGGAGATTGTCACCACGGATGCCAGTCTGACCGGTTGGGGGGGGGGGGGGGGGAGTTTGGAGGTCTTTGAAATTTCGGGGTCAGTGGGGCCCCCAGGAGGCCCATGCACCCATCAACATTCTAGAACTGCGGGCGATCAGGTTGGTTCTCTCCGAGTTGACCCCACACCTTCGGGGTTGGGCTGTTCAGATTCGCTTGGACAACCAGACAGCGGTTGCCTACATCAATCATCAGGGGGGACTCGAGCCCTCAGGGAAGTGTCCCTTGCATCTCGGCGGTCTACATTCCGGGGGTGGAGAACCAGGAGGCAGACTCCCTGAGCAGAGGGACATCTCGGCTGGGGGAATGGTCCCTCAGCAACAAGGTATTTCGCTCCGTGTCACCGCTGGGGTCAGCCGGAAGAGGACCTGTTTGTGTCCCGCCACAATCACAAGCTTTGTCTCCCTGTCGCAGGATCCTCTGGCCTTCGCCACGGATGCGCTAGCAATTCCTTGGACGGAGTTTCAGCTCCTCTGTGTTCCCTCCCTTTCCTCTGCTGGGCAGGGTGCTGCACAAGATAGCCCAGGAGGGGGTACCAGCCATTCTGGTGGCCCCCTGTTGGCCAAGGAGGGTGTGGTTCGCAGACGTTGTGCAGTTGGCAGTAGATCGGTACGTCTTGCCCAAGGATCCAGATCTCTCTGAGACAGCTGGGCCATCCCAATTTACAAATGCTGGCTTTAGTGGCTTGGTTGCTGAAACCTACAGGGTCTGGCATGCAGTTTTACAACATGGTTTGGATTCGGGCCTTCAACTTAGTACCTCAAGGGACAGGTGTCACCTCCTGGCTATTTTTTTCCAAAGATCCTTTGCCAATCACCGACTGGTTAAGACTTTTTTTCCAGCGAGTTACTCATGTGCGTCCGCCACGTAAACCTATGCTACCGGTTTGGGATTTAAATCTGGTGTTGTCTGCTCTGCAGGGTCCTCCCTTATCCTATCCGTGGAGCTGCGTCGCCCATTCTGACACTTAGGTGGCCTTTTTGGTGGCCATTAGTTCGGTTAGGTGAGTTTCTGAGCTGGCGGCGCTTTCCATTAAACCTCCTTATTTTGAGTAGCATCAGGATAAGGTGGTGTTTCGGCTTATGCCAGATTTCTTGCCTAAGGTTGTGTCTGCTTTTCATCTCAATCGGGACATTGTCTTACCTACCTTGTGTCCTAACCCTGCTAATTCCAAGAAATGGACCCTTTATTCTCTGGATGTTAGGGCATTAAAGTTTTATTTGGTTGCTACTGAGTCTTTCAGGAAATCTGATGCTCTTTTTGTTCTTGTTGCTGGACCTAGGAAGGATTTGCCTCCGGTTAAATCTACTATTAGCAAGTGGATACGTCAGGCGGTGTTACAAGCTTATTCTGCTAAAGGGAAGGTACCTCCTTTCCGGGTAACTGATCATTCCACTCGTACTGTTGGTGCCTCTTGGGCCTTTCAGCACCAAGCTTCTGTTGAACAAGTTTGTAAGGCCGCTACTTGGTCTTCTGTTCATACTTGTTCCAAGTTCTACAACGTTGATGTTAAGGCCTCAGCTGATGCTGCTTTTGGCCGCAAGGTACTTCAGGCGGTAGTGGTTTGAACTGCCTGCCGTTACTCTTTGGGGATCCCACCTGTAGCGATAACCCTTATCGCCGGAGGGCTTCACCGCCCGAGACGTCCTTTTCCCAATCGTAAGAGGTGCTGCTGGAATTCCAGAGTCGTCCGTGAGGAACCAGGAACAGCCCTTACAAGGGCTAGTGAATTGTAATATAGCGTTTCCCCCAATAAGAGACAGAACTCAGTATTGAGGGTGAAGGTGAAGTGTTTTTATTAGTGCCACACTGGGCCTTATATACACAAGTCTCTATTGCATGACACACACACCGACCAATAGCAGCAGGGCAAACAATCCCTCAACTCTGCCGGTGACGCAATCAGTAGAACAATAGCAGGCTGTAATATAATTATAATCAATCAGGACAATGCCATTGACTGTGACGTAATCAACAATACACAATGGCAGTCAAAATACAATGACATTGCCTGTAACAGTATCAAAATACAATGACCTAATTAAGACAAGGCCAGTGAATGACCCGGTGGGCAACTGAATAGTGATGACATCCAAAAGACAGAGCGTCTGTCACAATGCCCCCTTTTTGTGGAACACCCGGCAGACCCGGATTGACCCTGTTCGGGTTAACGTGGGGCTGTCCGGACTCTTGTTATGGGCAGAGTTCTGTTTGCCGGGATAATCCATCTGCATTACCGTTTTGTCTACCGGGCCTGTATACACACACACACATACAGTTGTACTCACAGGGTGCTGGTCTTGTCTTTTCCCCCCAATAAGAGACAGAACTCAGTATTGAGGGTGAAGATTATACCCACACACACACACATGCAGTTGTACTCACAGGGTGCTGGTCTTGTACACACATACAGTTGTACTCACAGGGTGCTGGTCTTGTACACACACATGTACTCACAGGGTGCTGGTCTTGTACACACAAACAGTTGTACTCACAGGGTGCTGGTCTTGTACACACACATGTACTCACATGGTGCTGGTCTTGTCTTTTCCCCCCAATAAGAGACAGAACTCAGTATTGAGGGTGAAGATGATACACACACACACACACACACATACTCTCTTAGCTCTGGTTGCAAGGCATTGAGAAAATGTTCTAGTAAAAACAACTGTAGGCTTCCGGGGTGACAGCGTTCCGGGCTAACAAAGCCTCCTTTACCAGATGGTAGTGTGGTATGTCCGCATCAGGGATGGCCCGGAAAGCATCGGAAGCTTTCCCCGATAGTTTCCCTGATAATATGGTGACCCATTCCTCCGTGGGTACCCGGTGTAAAGCGCACTGCCGTTCAAAATCGGCCAAAAATCCATCACTCATCGTCACTTTCCTGGAAGGACTTAAATGCTGCAAATGGAATCTTTTTTCCCCCCAGTGTAACTGAGGCTCGGAGACACAGGGGCGCTGAGAGGCTGCTGGGTTGCGAGTCGCCGATCTTCCCTTCGCTTACTGGCCTCTGCCTCCGCTGCGGCGAAGACTTGGTCGATCAGTTCTTGTGATGGATTCGGCCATAGACCGACAATCTGTTCCGAACCGCTTGAACGAGAGCAGCGTCTTCATTGATCTCTATATTGGTTTCGGTCCTCACTGCTGCACGATCCATTTTGATCAGCTCGGCTATCAGTTCCTGACGTGGGCGGTTGCTAGCTGACCTTCCCCGGCTCACGAGTAGATCCTCCAGGTCAGCCTTTTCAACTTGTCCTACTGACTCTCCATCAGGGTAGCACTCTCTCTGGTAGACAGGACCATCCGACCGCTTGCCACCAATTGTAGCGATAACCCTTATCGCCGGAGGGCTTCACCGCCCGAGACGTCCTTTTCCCAATCGTAAGAGGTGCTGCTGGAATTCCAGAGTCGTCCGTGAGGAACCAGGAACAGCCCTTACAAGGGCTAGTGAATTGTAATATAGCGTTTCCCCCAATAAGAGACAGAACTCAGTATTGGGGGTGAAGGTGAAGTGTTTTTATTAGTGCCACACTGGGCCTTATATACACAAGTCTCTATTGCATGACACACACACCGACCAATAGCAGCAGGGCAAACAATCCCTCAACTCTGCCGGTGACGCAATCAGTAGAACAATAGCAGGCTGTAATATAATTATAATCAATCAGGACAATGCCATTGACTGTGACGTAATCAACAATACACAATGGCAGTCAAAATACAATGACATTGCCTGTAACAGTATCAAAATACAATGACCTAATTAAGACAAGGCCAGTGAATGACCCGGTGGGCAACTGAATAGTGATGACATCCAAAAGACAGAGCGTCTGTCACACCACCCTACCTTATGGACACTGCTTTTGGATGTCCCAGATGTAAGGAAAACATGAAACAGGCCGTGCTGTGCATTAGGAAAAATACAATTCTGTGAGTACTCACCTGTAGAATTGTTTTTACTATGCACAGCACGACCTGTTTCATCCCTCCCTTGTTATCGTTATTCTTGGTTGCGTCTTTATGGTGATTTGTTCCAAGTTAGTTGAGAGGGTTTTACCTTTTTTTTTTTTTTTTTTTTTTTTACGTTTATTATCTCCCGGCTTCTTGTATAACTGCTTGTCAACACTGGAGGTCTATGGGTGATTATCGTTTTTATATAGGGCCGGGAGGAGCCACAAATCTTCTGCCGTCCACTGCGCCACCTTGTGGAGGAATACCCAGATGTAAGGACTTCATGAAACGGGCTGTGCTGTGCATAGTAAAAACAATTCTACAGGCGAGTACTCACAGAATTGTATTTTTTCAATCCTTCATTATGTGGTTATACGCCCCATCTACTATGAGGTTGGATACTATATAGAAGTGTTCACAACTGGGTTTATATATACCCCACAAAGGAAGTGCTTCTCAGTTTGTCTGTCTTCATTAGAAGGGGGATACTTGCCGCCTTGGCCTCCTGCAGTTTTTTTTTTTCCTTAACATTTGCTTTAGCAAGATGTGATTCTGCAGCACAGATCACTTTGCATGAAGTGATGAAGTAGCACTGAGGACCCCTCCACCAGCCATGCAAGGGCTTCACTCAGCTACTGGACATTCACTTTAGGTTAGGTATTTGTCCTGCTGTCCCTTTGCAGTTGTTTTACTTTGTCTTCCAGTCTCCCTTGGGGGCCTTGGTGGCTGAAGGGGCCTGGTCTAGTGGTTGCAGGTTCGATTCCCGGGCCAGGACATGAGTGAACTGCTCCAGAGCAAAAACCTAATCCACAAACTGCTCCCAGCAATTGTGATTAAGGCAGCTCACTGCTTGTTTTTCTCCCTGCATGGATGGGTTACATCTGAAGGAAAAATTCCTGTATGTGTGCAAGCATACAATGGCCATAAACGTCTTCCCCCCCCCCCCCCCCCCCCCCCCACCTCCAAAAAAAAAGCCTACCCTATGTTTGTCTGGTCAGGTTCTGTACCAGATGTTGCAGTAGCATAGCCTTCCAGAGTCGTGGAATTTCAGCTTTTTCCTAGCATTTGGCGTGGCAGTGGCATTCAGTCTCCACACTGTAGGTGCCCTAGGCCAGCAAGTTTGATTCTGTAAGGGAGGTGCCATGCTTCCTATAATCAGAGCTACACCTCACGTAGGGAGTCTGTGTGTCCCATTTTGCCTGCTTCCTGAAGGTTACAGACCCTACATTTGTGCCTATTGGCCCTGCACAAGAGTGGTGGTGGCGAGGTGATGGTATATCTGCTCGCGGTCTGAGGGTTCGAATTTACTCCTCAAATTTTTTAGTCTTTTGTGTTTGGGGCAAATAACAACATCTTGGCAAATCATTGGGTATGTAGTTGTCCCTTTTCGCCTCTGGTTGGATCGAGCACCCTATAACTTTTTGAAAACCTGGGGTATTGACATTCAGCTGCGTTCTCTTTAGATACAGCAGTCTGACCATTTTTTAATAGATTCTTTTAGATATAAACATAATATTTAGGTGGTGCATTATCAAGGGGTTGATGGCCTATATGGTTCAAGACCATTTATACTGTCTGTGTTTGCAACTTGAACTACCCTACTACTTTATGTGGTACGTAATCTGCCCTTTATGAACGCTTACCCAGCTTCCCTGTTTGGGAAGAGGTGTGTCCCCATATGTTATATCCTTGTCTTAAGATACATTTGGAGGCACGCCCCTCTCCGCCCACCCTAAAGTTAAGATCAGTCTTGGCACTTGCTTGATATTACTGAGGAGTACAGCCTGTGTGCAGTATATAAACACCCAATTGTGAACTTTTGTTCAAGAGATTTATCTCCCAGATGTACTTCTAGAAATAGATTTTGTATTGCGTACACTAAATTCTACTTTTTCTTTGACAGTATCTCTCCCTGTCCAACCAAACCACAGCTCGCTATGCTTACGTTCGCCCCTTAAACCACTCTGCGCTTTCTGTTTGCCAACAATATTATCGTAAAGGCCACATTGATCCAGCCAACGATACATTTAATATTGATCCAAAAGTCATAACAGGTATTTTTATTTTCTTATAAATGGCAGCTGTTTGTTACTGGTCTTTGTATTGTCTTTTGATCACATTTATTACTCTTGGGCTCTCCCAGCCCAGGGCACATTGTTTTGGATTGCAGCATGTTTCATGGATATTTAATAGTTATAGTGGTTTACCTAAGCACTGATTGCACTTTATTGAAGGATGTGGTGCTGACATCCCGTATGGAGCAATTTGGGTCCGCTAGTCCTTTTCTATTTTTTTGAATGTGGCATAGTGTTGTAATATATACACTCTTGTGGGCTTTCCCTTTCAGACCTCAGATCAGATATGAATCTGGAACATGACTCCCATCTTACCTGCCACCCACAGAACAGGTGGGAATGGCCACAGTATGTCAACCTGATTAACTGGTAAATGAAACTCTCGTCTTCCCTGTCACTCTATCCTGCTGTGTCGGTATGAGAAGCCAAAACCGACAGGCACAGCGTGATATGGTAGCAGGGAAAACGAGACAAGGGTAAGTCTGATCACCTTTTAATCAAGTTGACTCCCTTAAACCAGAACACAACAAATGTTTAAAAAAATAGATGCTCCTAATGCAAGGGAGTATCCCGATTGCTGATGCTGCCCTGCGCATAACCCCCCCCCCCCCCCCCCCCCGTTTAAAGCTGAAGTCTACTGTTGGAATGTCGAGCTGTATGCCACTTTATTTTTCTACTGATCTGGCCACGTTGAAACAACCAGCAATTAGTACATACGTCTCTTTATAGCATAACTTCAGCAGCATTTGCTTTACTGCGTAATTTTGTTTCTCCAATGTACACATCAGAGGATCCAGCCCTACATTTTCCCTGAACATCTGACTATAGCTACCAGGGACACGGCACAGCATAGTTTTGTGTCTACCTATTGTTGTGTATTTAGGATACCTTTTACTCATCCTGGAATGAGGCTCCTGTGGAACCTGTCTTTCAGGATGGGATTAAAAGAAGAAACTCTAAACCAGTCTAGATCTCTCTCCACCTTTTTTTTAAATTTAATTTTTTTCACTGCATAGACTTGGATGGCTGGCCCAGCAAAGTTTTTATTTTTTTAAAGTGTAACAAAACCTATTGTGGCTGTCCCTTCCAAATCGAGATGCTCCCCTGTGTGCACCCCCCCCCCCCCCCCCAAGATGGCTGCGAAACACACCTTTGCCCTGGCTAACGTCGATATGACACCGACAGCATCTCTGTGCTGAGTTGCACTCCCATGACTCCAGGCGATTTTTGGGGGGGGGGGCTCACATAATGGGGCATGCCAAATTGGGAAGCCCCCAGGGCAAGGATCGGAGACCAGGGTATTAAAAGCTCTGGGTTTTGTTTTCTTTCAGTTTCAGTGTGTGCACTGCGGCATCCTCTCCCTCTGTCCTGTGGGGGTTGCAGGGCGAGGGCTTTGCATGCTGTGGGGATCTAGAGGGTTTTGGTCCTCTTTAACTTCCAGAGTAGATTATAATTTACCCATTAAATTGTACTCCACTCAGACCCTTTTATAGCCTCCCGCTAGCGATTAGGACAATAAAATATTTAAAAAACTGTGAAGCATTGTGTAGTCATGCTTTCGGCTTCCTAGTGTCTCCATTGATCTGAGTGACCTATGAGTTGCCATATCTAGTGCAGCAATGGTGCAGTAAATGGGTGGGCTGTAACCGGACCTTCAGCATCATTTAATAAAAAGCCCAAACCCTTAAATATATTAATGTTAGATGCTGGGGAATAGTTTAACATTTTAGTCAATTACTTATTTCTTTCCCCCACTGGGCCGCAACTCTGTTCAGGTCTCTAGGATACGGGCGCCACCATCTTGCCTCAGAAGCATCACATACTGAGGAGAGGAGAGCGGGATAAAGTACAGGGGGCGGGGTTATAGCAGAGCTGGGGTCAGGGAAAGGTCAGCAATCCATGAGCCACCATCTTGAATGTTTAAAGGCTCATAATGTGCAGTAGATGCAGGTAGGATGATTTTTAATGTGAGCAATCTGTATGTACAGGATGTGGGAAACATATAAGATAGACTCTTATTCAGGGTGAAGGTCTGCTTGAAGGGGTGTGGGTGCCCCTCCACAATGATAATGTGCTCATATGACCTGTGTAGGATTGTGTATCTTTCAACGCACAACAAAACCATACACTAGTGAAGTGCATCAGTGAACACACTAAGGGGCTGTGAGTTCAAACATGTGCCTGGAGCGGTGGGCTGCCCGCCGGTCAGGGGAGCACTTCAGTCATGCTCCAGCAGGAAAACGATCCCACAACCCTCCTGTCACAAGTTGATTCCCTAAACACCAGGCCATGACTAGCCCACAGGAGCCTGAAATCTTGCTTGATTACATTCTTGCACCGTGTGGCAGAGGATAGTCCCTTCCATGTGCAAGCCCACCTAGACCCAAGAATGCAAAGGTCACTAAGTAACAGGTTTCTGCTATATAATTAGATTGTCTCCTTCACACACACACACACACACACACCTAATAACTGCTTTGTTTTTCTGCAGATTGTTTCTATGTGGATCCTGTTAATCCCAATTCAGATTACAAAAATTTTACCATCAAGTTTCACAAGTAAGTGTAACTAATACAGTATCGGGTGTTTTAAAGTGGAATTCCATTCACAATATAACCTCTACCACCCTACCCTGGTGCTGAGGTATGATTGGGGGGGTTACAAAGAGAAAAAACCTTACGCTCCTCGAGATCCTGGGCAGTGCCAAGTCACATCCCCTGGCTCCGAGCGAGAGGACCTGGGGGATGTCACTTTGTATCTTTTCCTGTGGTGGCCATATGGGCTCTGGGGGGAGCGGCTAGGGCCGCTGAGTCAGGTGAGGGTTTTTATTCCTTTGCAAACCCCTGGAATTCCGCTTTAATGTTTCAGCTGATGGGATCTGTGGCTGGTGAGCCTTGGCTAATATTTGTGCTGATATTGTGCTGTAGGTTATTTAAAGACCAGGTGTCATGAGGAACATCCCTATCATTGCTATATATATATGGTCCTGGAATATTCCTGGCTTTTCATAGGCTGTGTGACATTGTGAACTTCCTTCCATACATTTGTTAAATATGCTGCTTTATTATATTTAACATAATGTGCAGTCTGACAGCAGGGCAAAGTGCAGGACTTTCTAATCTCTTTTTGGTCTATTTCGGACCGTTTCAATAATCTGTATATTTGCCTTTAGTCTCCTGTCCTGGCCTAGACCAGGCAGATCTAGTCTGGAAGTCTGGGGGGTGGGGGTAGGGGAGGTTCTTTGTACTACGTTTACACACGCTAGGACAGACTTCTCCAGAGAAATGTGTAGGTTGACTCAGTGTTCTTTTTGGTGTACTCGCCTAATTCACCCAGACATATGACTTAAAGGGATTTTTCATTTCATGCAAAAGGTTAAAAAAAATAAAATAACCAGCAGCTCGTTCTTCCAGCGCTGTGCCTCCTCTCAGATAAGAGCTGTAAATGAGGAAATGCAATTCCTCATATGCCCCTTCAGTGCTACTCCACCAATGTGGGCCACCAATACTAGCTCAAGGAGCTAGTCCAAACCACGCCCCCCTTTATTGATGGCTTGAGTTACATCATCAGAGCTGCCTTTATAGCCCAGCTAACCCCTGCCCGTGTCTGAAGCAAGATTTTGGGGTCTTACAGATCCAGCCCATTATGTTGATTATGCAGCACCACAGACCCTCCCCCCCCCCAGGCCACACCCACATACTTTAGAGTAGAAACCATAAGGTAAAAGTGTATTCTTTGATATCTCAGCTATTTTTTCTTCAATTTAAAAAGGGAAAACTGTTTAGGGCTTTTCCAAACAAGCCCGACACACTAGACTAACAATTGGCTTTGCCTAAAAAATCACTTTATGCGATTTTCACAAGGCGATTGACTGATACCCACAAGCGCGGTTGTGTCTTAGGGCTTCTTGGGGGCCGAGTGTAATTGCCCCGTTAGTATGTAAAGGTGCCCATACACCCTCCTATATACAGTGTTTCACAAGCTATTGCGGGCACCCCAGGGTGAAAGGACCCTCATGGCTAGTTGCATTTTGCTTAAACTGGACCTACACTCTAAATAAGAGTCTATCTTTTTCCACCACCCTATACATACAGATTGCTCACATTAAAAATCATCCTTCTTGCACCTAGAGCCTTTTCTGAGCCTTTTAAACATCCAACATGGTGGCCCATGGTGTCTCAGGTTGCCTGCAAACTGGAAGTGTCTTCTGACTGTGCCGCTCTGCATTCTGGGATTGCTGACCTTTTCCTGACCCCAGCTCTGCTCTGTCTGTACAAAGCACAGCTATAACCCGCCCCCTGCACTTTTTCCCCGTCGTCCTCTCCTCAGTACTACCCCTACATTATTGTTTATAGAGTAGAATCCGTTCCTTTCTTGTCTAATTGTCCTCTCCTCAGTATGTGATACTTCTGAGGCAAAATGGCAGTGCCCGTGTCGTAGAGTCCTGAACAGAGTTGCAGCCTAGTGGGGGAAGGAATAATATGTAAGCAACTTAAAATATGATTTTTAAATGCTGGGGAATAGTTTTTTAAGGATTTTGGCTTTTCATTAAATGACGCTGAAGGTCCTGTTTAAGAGACTATCACCAGGTAGGCTTAGGATGACAGTTGGAGGCATCAATACATGGACCAGATGGTATTCCCTTTTGGAGTAAATATTCTGGTCTGACGTATTCATCCAAATTAGAGTGTAGCAAAATGTGCAAGCTAGAGATTCTGTGGCATCCATGATTTTCCAGTTACACAAAATAAGAGGGATGTGGCTGTGGAACTAGCTTTTTCTGAGGGAAAATAATGAAACTGGATTTCTAAACCATCACCTCTCTATTTCTTTAGGGCAGGTTAACTAATGGTATTCAAAGGTTGGAATCAGTTTCCTCTTTTAGCAAGTATGTATGCAGCTAAATTGGGGTGCCCCACGGGAAAGATATCAGGTGGCCCTGGAGTCTATAAGCCATTTTTGGTCCACTTTAAGTGCAGAAGGTCTTCCTGTCCATAGGAGATTCAAATAGGGTCACTTCCCAGATAATACATTTTCACTTTTCTATTTTGTTTTAGACTAATAAACATCACTGTGCAGTTTCAACTTAAAGCTATCAATATCCAGACGATCATTAATAATGAGATTCCAGACTGCTACACATTTGCAATTACTGTAAGTATTCTGGTTAATCCAGGCAGGGCATGTTTTTTTTTTTTTTTTTTTTTTAACTCCAGGAGACCCCTACATAACTTCAGTTTTGTGGTGTTTCTTTTTCTTATGTCTAGATCCTCTTTGATAACCAGGCGCACAGTGGAAGGGTGAAAATACAGCTAACTAATGATGCAACTATTAAAGAGTGCAAGGATCCCAGTGTCTACGGCCGAGGTAGATACTACATTTTGCTACCATGAGAATAATGTTCATAGAAGCTTATGTTTCTTGCTGAGCTTGTGGAGCATGGGGTTGGGCGTTAAATTGTTCCGTTATTTCTGAACATTTTCAAGGCTTCCAACTGCATAGATGGCTCCTAACTGCAGAGCTTGATTTATCAAACCTAAAAGAAAAATTTGTTTTGATTGGAAAATGGATTGCATGGGAAAAACTTAAAGGAGCACTATCGCGAAAAAGTGTACCAATGATAAAAATCCATATAAATATGCAGGATGGCGGGAGGACAGGTCACTTATACACACGACATCAAGAAATATCAAGCCAGGCTTGTTTCTTTTATTTTAATGTAAGGAAAAGGACATCTGGGGTGACAGGCTCTGTCACCCCTCATAGACTAAACCTGTCATCCCTGGATTTTGTTTCTATCTTGTGAGAATAAACCACAAGCTTGGTGGGAGTTTTATTCAGTTTGGGTGACTTGTCCTTTCATTAACCAATGTGTTTATATGGATTTTTAACATTACACAATTTTGCGATAGTGCTCCATTAAGTAACTTCGAGTGATTCAACAAAGCTGACTTAAAGCGGACCTTCACTCTGAATAAGAGTCTATCTTATATGTTTCCCACACCCTGTACATACAGATTGCCCACATTAAAAATCATCCTACCTGCATCTATTGCATGTTATGAGCCTTTAAACATCCAAGATGGCGGCTTATGGAAGCCGCCATCTTATCAGGCAGCCTGCAAACAGGAAGTGCCTCCTGACTGTGCTGCTCTGCATTCTGGGACTGCTGACCTTTACCTGACCCCAGCTCTGCTCTGTCTGAGCAAAGCACAGCTATAACCCGCCCCCCTGTACCTTATCCCACTCTCCTCTCCTCAGTAAGTGGGATGCTTCTGAGTCAAGATGGCGGCGCCCGTATCCTAAATTCCTGAACAGAATTGCAGCCCAGTGGGGGAAAGAATAATAAGTTAATGACTAAAAACGTAAAATATATTAATTTTAGATGCTGGGGAACCATTTTTTAAGAGTTTGGCCTTTTCATTAAATCACGCTGAAGGTCCGGTTTAATAAATTTGTCCAGTCGAATAGGCTCGAAAATGCGGACAAAAATTGTTTTCCATACGTAAATATCTTTAGTTTACTGAAAAATCAGCTCGAATTTTCCAGCTAAAAATTGAAAATCTCTGACAATTGAGAATCTCTGAAGCCTTTATTAAGCCTTTATCTCTGAAGCCTTGCATTTGTTTTCTACATTCCGCACAGCTTCAGACTGATCAGGTGACGTTCCAAATGTAATAGGTCTCTGGGAATTTGACAATTATTATAATAATAATAATTATATTATAATTATTATAATGCACTTGTGCAACTAGTCACTTTGTTATGAAGGATCACATTCATCCATGTAATGCTAGATGTGCATTTAGTAATAGATCAAGGCAACTGGACTTGCTGTTGCTCCAGATTACCAAACTGGCTTCTTCATTTTTTTAGGCCTTGGCCTTACTATGCCTTGTGCACCAAACAGCCTGTCCTTGGCAACCTACCAGCCCCATGACCTTTGGCCAAGGTTTAGCACTTTTCCCGAGATGTCGGCTTTAATATTTTTATTAAAATAGTGATAAAAAAATGCAATTAATAAGGAGATGATCATGGCAACTGGACTTGCTGTTTTTTTTTCTTTTGCGCCACATATTGTTCATCTCACTGGATGTATGTGTGAATTCAACGTTGCCTATTGGTAAAAGTGGCTGGATGACTTTGCATCTATTGCATAGATTTATCCTGCAGACTTATTGGAGTTAACTTTGTATTTTTATTTATTATTTTTACTGTTTAAATTAAATTGAAAATCATTTATAGCCCCTTGGGCCCAGGTTTGCTGCTCTGCCTGGGGTGCCGGCAGTCATTTTTTAAATTAAAACGTCATGAAAGATGTGAAGTTTATTTTGCATGTCTTTTACACTGATAGAGGAATATTCTGGCAATTGCTGACTTGGCTTTTTAGATAAAAAAAACCCATAAGGGAATGTGCTCAGGGCAGATGTAAATAATGAATTCAAAATAGTTGTAAAAACCTTGCTGAATCACACGAAGTTTTTACAATTGTATATTTCAGTCGTATTTTTTTTCACTTTAGACAATTTTTTATGATAGAAGACAAGTGAAAAAAAAATAGTGTAGAAAATGAAGCATGTTTTTTTTTCTTTGTTGAATCACAAGCATGTGAAAAAGATAAAAACAGAAAACAGAAATTTCTTATTGAAGACTTTGTTGAATGGAGGTCCATGTTTTTCCTGGCTGGCCGTATGCACTGATATCTAATATTCTTCGCTACTTGCATACCCTCCCACTTCTATTCTATCACTCTGTCCCACTGTTGGCATAGTTCACTGTGGGTTGTCATTGAAAATTAAATTTACAAATGTAGAAAGCAAGCCTAACGTGCACCCCCTACAGGCAACATTGAAATGCCTGATGAAGTGATTTCATTGATACAACAGCCAATTGAAAAAACAAAAGGATACTTACCTTTTGACCTTGCAGCTGGTCGGTGGCAGTTCAGCAATAAGCCACTCGCTTGATGGAACCAAACCTGCCCTTCCAGCGCCATCCATGGCCCGTACATGGGGTCAAGATTGATGGTGTGTCAGGCTTGTGACCCACCATCAGTTGTAAGAGCCATGCCAAGCCCTCTTCTTTTACTGTAATTGAGGGGTGCGCTGAGACCTGACACACCCCCTCCATTTTGGAAAATGGAGAGGGCGTGGTAGTATCCCTTTGACTGATGGAGGGGGAGCTGGCACGGAAGCATCGGTCAATGGCATTCAGGCCTGGGGCTTGATCGGGAAGTGAGGCCTGAGATCCAGCAAGCAGAGGAGTTGCTGAATAGTTGCTTGACAGACTAGCACCGATCATCCACGGTGGACAAATAGTAAGTACCCTTTATTTTTTGGGGGTTTACTTCTGCATTACTGCAGCACTAGCTGCTGCTGTGGGCACAAACGCATTTTCCTGTGCAGTGTTATGCATTGGCCAGATGGCAGGCGGGGTAGATGGGAATGAGTGGGGTTGGGAGGAAGTTGACTTGTTGTCTATGGTAATATTGGCAATTATTCTGCTCCTATGATGACTGCTCGGGGGGTTATATGTATGTATTGGGTGAGTAGGTGCAACAGATTTTGTTGCAACTGTTGTTATGGGCATAATTGAGACCCATTTATACAAAAATGAGGTGTAGGTGGATGTCTTACAAAAGTATTATTTGCATGTGCGCTTCTAAAATACACCTAGTTTTTACTGCCTGGAACTCTTCTGCCTTGTCTTCCCAATTATCTTTCCTATCTTCACCAGGAGATAACTACACTCGCCTGGCGTTTGATGTTCTTGTGATCATCTCTTGTATTTTCTCCTTTATCCTCTGTGCCCGCTCCATTATAAGGGGACTCAAACTGCAACATGTAAGCTTCTTTTATTTTTTTTTTTTTTTTTTTTTTTAGATTAAAATTTGGGGTATAGAACATGTAATAGTAGGGGATATTGACTTGCAGAATTTATACAAATTGGCAGTAGTTTTGGTGTTGCTTCCATATGAGGAGTAGATCAATATCTTTGTTTCCCTGCAGGAATTTGCAGGATTCATGAGCACCAGACACTCCCTTACAGTCTCCCTGTCTGACCGGATGGAGTTTGTGAATGCCTGGTACCTGCTGCTCATCATTAGTGATATTCTCACCGTGACTGGTACTATCATGAAGATCGGCATAGAGTCCAAAGTAAGATTTTCTTTATGGCTCAGTTACATTTGTTTTAAGGTGGCACCTTCTGGCGGCAATAATATGGTATAAGAATAAACGTTTTTAGCTTGCAAATCTCCATTATGGCAATTCAAAGGGCTTTGAGTATCTATTTCTAGGCTACTTTTATATTCCTATTCCATTTCTATCATTATAAATATCTAAGTCAACTTTCCCAACAACTGTAACTCCGCCATGTGGTGCTGCAGTGTTAAAGCAGATCAAAACCCAATATTCTAAGCATACAGCACTTCCTGCTCCAGATATAGTAATAACATGTGGGTAATCCTCCGCCTTCGGCGCCGTGCACTGCAGACATGTAGAAAACAAGCTCCTCCCGGCCCTACATATACCAAGGGACCTCCCACAAATCCCCAGATTTCTCTGCAGTGCTGAACTGCGAAGACATGAAGTATCACGCTCTCGCAGGCGAGCGGGGCTTTACAGCCCGAGGCCCTGCGGGACTATTTCCACCCGTCCTCTCTGAAGAATATGCCTCCCAGCCTGGGCTGCGTTGGTCGGGTGAAGGTAGGCAGCACCTTGTGTGCTTAACGGAGCCATGCTCCACCGCAATCCCCCACCATAGGGTAGGCGGTTAAGGCTAATGGTGAGCCTTCAGTGGATGCCCCTCCCGCATTATTGCCCCACGCCCCGTGTAGCGGTGAACCCCGAGTGCTGGGTCACCTTCCTCCTTTGTTCCCCCTGTTAGTGGGGGGAAAAAGAGGGAGGGGTTGTGTACGTTGGCCTAACCTTGCCCTATTACACTGTATGATTAGAGCCTTTATTGGTTACCGGGGGTCAGAGCTGCACTTCAAACATTGTTAACCTTGGCCGCAGCGCCTTTAATGTATTTTGACTTGGCGCATACGGCGGCTCGGTTTTGCGATGTTATGGCGTTTATTATTGTCTTCTTTTTCTGTCTTGTTACGCGCTTAGAGCTTCGCGCTCTCTGGAGGGGGCGTGGTCTGGTTTGGCGCGCTCCGCGTCATCTGTAGCTCTGCCCCGCCCTTCGCGGTTCGCTTGGCGCCATTTTGTCGGTCTTCCCACGCGCGTGTGTGGTCTTCCTCCTCCTTCCTTGGCTACTGTAAGTGCCCTCACGGGCGCTTTGATTATCTTTTTCTTCCTGTGCTGCGCATGGCTCTTGACAGCCTCTCTTCTTATGTCTTTCAGACGCCAAGATTCCAGTGGCTTCTCCCGGCCAGATATATATATCTTAGCGGGTTTATATTTAAATTCTCCCACATGCCCAGCGGGTTTTGGGGCATCCAGGGTATCTTTAGGAAGATACTTGACCAACAACCGGAGGATCTCCCTTGCGAGGTCTTTAATGCACTGTCTGATTCTGATTTTTTTTGTGAGGTTCATTCTCTCAGCGATGGATGACACTATTAAAATGTGTGCTAGAACCTCGGTTCTTGTGGCTATTCGCCGCCTGCCTTGGCTGCTACAGTGGGGGGCTGACAATGAGACTAAAAAGGCTCTTACTGGTCTTCCCTTTAGAGGACGACGCTTATTCGGGACCAGGTTGGACCTGTTTGGAAGAAAGGGTAAGGCGCCCTCGCGCAGAAAGCCGTCCCGGCCGCCCAGGGGCAGGGACACCCCTCCCCCTCCCTACGTTAGTGTCAAGCGAGAACCAGAAGTGTGCTTCCAACTTTTTGGAGTGGAGGCCCGCCCCAGGGGGGGCAGGCAACGCCCTGGGACCTCCGGCAGGGCGAAACCAAAGTTTGCCAAAACCACTCAAGCATGAAGGGACGCCCTCGCCCTGTTGGGCGAGGGGGCTGCCGCAGCACTTGGCTCCAATCGCAGGGCGCCATGCTTCGTTCAGGTTGTTACAGGAGATAGTCTCCCTGGATGCAGAATGGAGTTTGCTGGGCGGTCCCTGTCTGAGGTTGTCGGGGATCCTCTAGTCCCTGTTTTTCCCTTTGGGAGCTGACGCAGGCCGAGTTCGGCGGGCTAGGTCTGGACTCTCTTTCAGGTTGGCCTTTGGCTGGTGTTTGCATCCACATTACCTTTTCCCTCTGGGATGAAGCAGTCTGACCAGGACCAGCATTCAGGGCCTAGCATTTTTAGTTTTCACAGGCAGTTCCTACATGGTATCCACCTGTTAGGCCGCTGACGCCCTTGTCCAGTGGACCTCTTGATGCCTGCAAGGATCTATATCCCTTTGGAGTCCCTGGTGCCTTCAGGACACCCAGGCCATTTCCAGCCAGTGTTACAGGACCAATTCTGCAGATTAGGGTCTTGTCTTGGGTCCCTCCCCTGCTCCCAGACGGCTCGCCAAGGCCAGTATGGGAGTGTTGTCTTGGACGTGCACCTGTGACGTCCGCAAGTTCTACTTGATTGTCTTTCTTTTCCATTTTTTGCATCAGGCCGCGTTGGCTGTTGACTTGGGGCTCCTTGGGAGTCTTTTGGATTGGTGCTCAGGCATATCACCTTCTTAGTGTACCCTGGTTCGGTATCTCCCTACGGGGTGGCATTTAGATGGGTTCAGGTCAAAACCTTCCCTTCTGCTATTGTGGCCTTAGTATGAAGGGGCCTTGCCCTCCTTGTGGTCACACTACTTTCACCTTGCAGCTGGTGGGCCTGTTGGTGGCGGCCCGGACGCTGTCCTTTATTCACTGGTGCCCTTGGACCATGCGACACCTTAGGTTAGTCATCCTGGACGGGGGTTCCAACACCCCTGAAAATGGGACAGTACGCCCCTCCTTTTAGTGAGGGGGTTCCTTTTGAGTTTGTAAATTCAAGGAAGTTGTCAGGGACCATCCCCTTCCTTCTTGCCTATCCCTGTAGATGGTCACCATAGGGACCATGCCAGGCAGGTTGGCTAGGGGGTTCTATTTCTTCTGAAATTCCCTGCGGTTCCAAAAAGGGGGGTCCCCTTAGGGGGTCCAATTTCATACTGTCTTTCGGTTATCACATTGAGCCCATTTGGGCCCTAAATTGCTGGACTACTTCCCTTCGGGACTTGTCTCTTTGGGGATTTTCGGTCTGTCTGAGGACAGTGGCCTGTCCTTTTTATCGGTTAAGGTCTTGAACAGGTGACCCTTCACGAGGGGTCTGGTTCTGATCTCGGTGGGGGTTTACATTGCTTGCACCCCATTAGTATTGGCTTGTTGGCTGTCTTACTGTGTTAGGGGGGCCTATTCTAGTGTCTCGCTGAACCCCTACTGGTGGCCCCGTGGGGCCCCGTGGATATTACAAGGACTCTGTCATGGTTATTGTCATGGTTATTGTCCTGGTCTAGTGTTCTGGGTTATTATTCCAGGACTCTCTGGCCTTGGTCATGGGGACCTAGTATGGCTCTGTCAGGACATTATTCTCTATATGTCTTAACTTCTTCACCCCGCTAGATGGGTTCTGCACAAGATTGCTGTAGCAAGGGTGGACCGTTACGCTGGGGGCCCTGGGTGGCCCAGTGGAGTGCGGTTCGCAGATTCTGCTGACAGTTGTACTGTGTGCCCTCCCACGAGGGCTGTTCGGCCTATTCAGGCTCCTTACTACGTCGCCCCTATCTAATGGGATCGGGCGGTTTGTTCTTCACCCTCTTGGAGATGGATCTCTCTGGGTGTCCTTTCCTTTTGGAGGGTTAGACCTAGCTCCCTCCTCTTCTTCTTCTCCCTTCTCTGCCGGCTATGTTGGGAGATGTCGCTCTAGTTGCGTGCTTGGACTAGCTCTCTCTCCTGCGGGATGTTGCCTTATCCCTGGGTCCTAGAGTTCTTACAGCATGGCTGAGGTTGGTTCCTCAACTCAGTGCTCTGGGGGGTTCCAGGGCTCGCCCTGTTCGCCCACTGCAGAGCCTAGTTCAATCTTCTGTGTTGAGCATTCCTCAAGGGTTGCTCAGGTGCATTCCCCAGGGATTTCTAAACTCCCTGTGGGGGGGGGGGGGGTTACTTATCCTGATGCCCTGCTAACGTTCCCCTGGGTCTTATTCAGGTTCTTGTCTGAACTGTTCCTTCCCTCACATCATTCTTCTTCCGGGGCGATTACTTCATTCAGAAGTATGCCATAGGGGACGGCTCTGTTAGCTTAGTCACTATATGTATACACCATATATGTTTCTTATCTGTACACCGTTAGGTGAGGATGTTCCGCCTTACACCGAGTTTGGGTACAGGCAGAGTTTTTTTTTTTTTATTCTCCTTTATTCCAGACCCTCCGGCCTCTGGGCTAGTGTCTTGCTTACTCTGCGCTTAAAGGGTTCTGTATCCCTCAACAGGCATTGGGGACTCCTGGACTGTTCCCTGTCCATGGTTGGGACTATGCCCCTTAGGGCTTATAGGCATTCCATCCTTTATGCAACGGGGTCTGATTGTCTACACGGGTGTAGGAGCCCTTTGGATTGGTCTTGCTCGGTTGGGTTGTCCTTCTGAGCCTAAAGTTAACGTTTCAGCCTTGCTGAGCCTTGTTAGCGTTGTTTTCGGTATTTCCGCTGGTCTCGCTTAGGCCAGGCTTCGTATTCCCTGTCGGGGAAGGTTCAAGGTTGCCATGACTGCCCTGTTGTTTGCAGTAGCATGGTTAGGCTGTTACTCTGGCCTATTTGTTTAGGGGAGATTCTTTTTTCTCTCTTGGGTTTTGTTCTCTTCTACTTGTGCTTGGCTTGGGCCTTCAGCACTCGGGTTTGGTTGAGCAGGCTGACTAGTTCGCTGCTTGTGTTTCACTTAGCCTTTGTAAGGTTCAGAAGTTGACTTAGAGCATTGCTCACGTTGCTCTTGGTAGCAAGGTTGCGGGTGACAGCGCTGTTACTGTTGGCTGTGCCCTTTCTCATGGGGATCCCACCCTACTTTATGGACACTGCTATTGGATGTCCCACATGTTATTACTATATCTGGTGCAGGACTTGCTGTATGCTTAGAATAATACAACTGTGAAGTACTCACCTGTAGAGTTGATATTATGCGCATACAGCACGCCCTGCTCCACCCCACCCTGGTTCACCTTGTTCTGGATCCCCTGTTTGGTGATTTTTATCTCTGAGAATTATTGCTAGTCTCTGGGTGGTTGTTTCCTCCTGGCTTCTCTTTCTCACTGCTTGTCAATGCTGGGGATTTGTGGGAGGTCCCTCGGTATATGTAGGGCCGGGAGGAGCTTGTTTTCTACATGTCTGCAGTGCACGAAGGCGGAGGATTACCCACATGTTATTACTATATCTGGAGCAGGACGTGCTGTATGCGCATAATATCAACTCTACAGGTGAGTACTTCACAGAGTTGTATTTTTGGGTGATCTGATGTCACCCCACCCACCCCAGATGCTGGCAGCTCGGTGGTGGCGTGGTTCAAAAAGAAAAATGGGTTTTAGCACTGCTTAAGCCACGCCCCCCAGAGCAGATTTAAGATCGTCGATTGCCTGATCTCAAGCCTGCTGTTTCGACGAGGTGTAGCCAGCTGGTTGCATTGTTGGTTTTAAAGTGGACCAACACCCAGGATTTTCACTATCCTGGGTTTTTGTCCACTTCTAGGGGGCACCCTGATCGGGGGTGCCCCGCTGCATAAAACCCCTCTTAACGCCCGATAAAACTCACCTCACCCCTCTCCTACGGCACATGCGCGGCCGCTCGTCCAATCAGCACGCTCGGAGCCGCTGTGGTATGCGCGTCCAAGCGGTGTACAACCACAGCGGCTCCATCTCGCGCTTCCCTCTAACAGGGAGCGTGCCCGCGCTGGCCATTCACAAATGGTCGGCGCGGGCACGCGCCTTACTAGAGAGAAGCGCGAGATGCGGCCCGCGCATGCGCCGTTGGATCGGGATGCAGGTAAGGTGAATGGGGGATTTCACACAGCGGGGCATCCCGATATTGGATGCCCCTCAGGGAGGTATCGGATCGCCTCTGGAATTTTATAGATTTCCGGGCCGATTCCCCCTGGGTTTTGGTCCACTTTAAGCTCGGGTGCACTCCCGTGCCCTGCACTCAGATAGGCTGAGTGCCGTAGCTCGCACAGCTACACAAATGGTGGGGATGCAGCGCCATGGAGGCCCGAAAAGGCGATTGTACCGGTGACCCTGGAGGTACACAGCGTGGCATCCTATAGCGGGATGCCCGACTGTGTACCCCCCTGGGGTCACCAGTCCCCCCCCTTAATTGCGGAAGTTCTTGTGTACGAAGACTAGATCTTTGTTACTTGGGCCAGACCCACCCGACTTATACTGTTGCCAGGGAGCAATGAGCGGCAGGTAACCAAGCCTCAGTCTATCTGGCACTACCTGTGATTTGTCTCAAATGCGACAGTTGCCACAAATGCGACAGTTGATTGAATTGTGTACAAATGATCTATGTCCTAATGTTCGTTTTTCCTTTTTTTTGCAGTCTTTCGCAAACTATGATGTCTGCAGCATTCTTCTGGGCACCTCTACTTTGTTGGTTTGGGTTGGGGTCATACGGTACTTGAGCTTCTTCCAAAAATATAATGTAAGTAGAAATTAATGGGCACTAACCTACCCTGTTTTCCCAAAAATAGGCCCAAGCTTGATTTTTCTGGGATTTTGGAGGATTATTCAAATATAAGATCTAGTTCCGGTTATGGAGCAAATAATGCAACTGCCTATGGCACCAGGTGACACACGACGGTCTGCGCCATATTGTGGAGCAGGGCAGATGGCAGGAAGCCGCATGCAGGCATCAGGACTTATAAGTATACAATGTGCCTCATGCTGCACACTCTGCAGTGGTGCCCGTCCATCACCCAAGCCCACGACGGGCGCAGTAGTGCCGTGGTGAATATTAACATGTCACCCAACTGGAACATGGTAGAAGGGGAGTTGAGTTGCCATATTCTGATAGTTCTTTAAATTTTTGGAATGAAACTGAAGAACACATGTAAATTGTTTGGTTCTCATTCATCCAATTAATCATATCTCTTTATTATGAATACGTGTATTTTTGTTGCTTGTATTATTTTTTCTTTGGGATATTCAGCACTCTCAGTTCAGAATGGCTTTGTACAGTATGTTATATATGTACTATTAATAAGTATGTCACACACCCCGCTTCAAGACATTCATTACATGTGGGTATACTGACCTGTAGATGGCGATCTTGCAGAGATGTCAATAAAAAAAGTAAGACCCTCCCGGCCCATAAATACCTGGGACCGCCCACTCATTCCCCAGTCTTTCATCTCTGCAGTGGCGAGCAAGTCAGAAGATGATGTCTCCTCCTTGCAGGTAGCCGGGATGACTCCCGGCCCTCTATTGTTCTATTCCTGCCCTGGTTCTTTTATTTATATTACTTGCCTCCCAGCCTAGGCTGCTGGTCCAGGCAATGGTAGATGGCACCCTAGGTGCTCAGGAGCCGTGAGACCCCATAACAAGGGGTAGGCGGCTAACCGGGTTGGTGACCCCGGTTTGGGATGCCCCGTCCCTTGGATCCCACCCTAGCATGGATTCCCCCTCTCCCGGATACCCTTAGAAGGGGGGGGGGGGGGGGCGGGACCCTTATGGATCATCTTTATTAATTATAATGTGTGTGTTTGGTGCTTTACTCAGACTGGTGCCGGCCGCCGGTGTTTGTCATGGCGGCTCTCAGGTGCCCAAGAGGAGCTTCTTCCCCTCAGGGTGGGGAGGCGGGGCTGGGCGCTCGCGCGTGTCTATGGCCTGCCCCCGTGCTGCGGGCGCCGCGTTTCTGGTCCTGGCTTCTGGCCGGGAGTGACGCGCGAACCGTGCCGGCACGTCCTCCCTCTTCCTCTGCACCTTTTCCTTCCTACTGCCAGGGACTCCGGAGGTGGCGACGGTTGGGAGAGTTGCCTTGGGCCCAATTAGTTTTTCCTTATTGATTATGCCCCTCCTTGGGGTTGCTTGGCAACGCTGCTATTAACCCTTTGGGCAATTGCTATGTAGGTCTGATTGTGTGTTTGTGTGTTCCAGGTGGACCATCGTTCATATTAAAGGGGGGTTCTCCCGGTCCTAGGGTCCCTGGTTAAATTTAGGTGTCTGTAAATTCCTCCCACTCGGGACTTAAAGGGATTACTGTGTAATTCCCTTGGGGCTATAATATTAATAAATATATATATATATATATATTCATTCCCTTTCTAGGGATGATGTATTTCTTTGTATACCCTGTGCGCAACGGTCCATTACGCGGCAGTCCGGATCTCAGGCGTCTGGTTCTGCTCCGCCAGTCTCCTCTCCGTCTCCCACTCGCTTGACACGTACCCCATGTGATGTGGTCATTGGCGGGGAGTCGCAATCTGAGGTGTGTGCCAGATTGGCCAATCTTGAAAAATTGTTTTCCAGTGCTGTTGCTAAAAAGGCTACGGCAAAGCGAAAACATTTGTATACAGCCACGCAGGCCTTTGATATGGAGGAGTTTGACTCCCTGGATTGGTCTGATTGTTCCCCGCGTGAGGAAGGGGAGCTGTATGAGGAGTCTGAGGGCTCCGATGACCAGCAGTTTGTGGGTGCTGATACCGAGCAGGGACAGGGGGATTCCTTGGATACCTCTAGGGTCCTGGCTCATATGTTTGAGGTCCTGGCTATTTCTCCCCCCGAGGCGGCTCCACCGCTGAAGGGGGAGTTCTTTGAGGTGACCAAGCCGCGCTTGGAATTTCCTTATCAAAAGCATTTTGATGGTATCATTCTCAAGGAATGGGAGATGCGGACTAGGCTTCCGGGTGTCCCTCCGGGTTGGGACAAAGAATATCCCTTTCCGGCAGACACGGTGAAGCACTGGTCGACCCCCCCGAAGTGGATGCTCCTGTTTTGGGGTTGTCCAGTTCCTCAATCCTGCATTCTCCGGAGTGCACTACTCTCAAGGATGGTGAGGATAAACGCATTGACCAGATGGCTTGTCATGGTTTTGCCAGTGTTGGGTCGGTCTTGCGGACGGTTTGTGCTTCAGCGCTTTTATTGGTAGCTGCCAGGTCGGTTGTTAGTTATTTTTGTCCTTTGTGCTGACCGCCTTGGACGACACATTGGTGATGTGTAGCAGAGCTTCTGCCTTGCTTGTGGCTATCCGGCGGTCGGTTTGGTTACGCCAGTGGGCGGCTGATTTTGTGTCCAAAAAGTCGCTTACGGCCCTTCCCTTTGTGGGGTTGCGGCTCTTTGGAGAGAGATTGGATGTGGTGGCAAACGGAGGTAGATTACCTCAGCGTAAGAAGCAGCGTCGCCCCTTTCGGGGGGCGGCTTCCTTCTCTGTCCTTTCGTGGGGCTAGAATTGGCAGGGGTTCGGCTTTCCCCTCGTCCAGAGGTGATTCCTGGCCTAGGGGCAGGGATCGGGCCCGTCCAGGACACAGTTGGGGCTCCAAGCCTAGAGCCGCTGCCAAGCCGGCTCAGCAATGAGGGGGCGCCCTCACCCTGGCGGTTGGGGGGACGGCTGCAACTCTTCTCCCGGGTCTGGGTCCAAGAGGTCTTGGACAGGTGGATTCAGGAAGTGGTGTCTTGCGGTTACAAGCTGGAGTTCGAGTTCCGGCCCCCTCCCAGATTCTTCAGTTCTCGGGTGCCGTCAGATCCTCCTCAGTACCAAGTCTCTTGGACATGGCTGTCATCTGTCCGGTGCCTCCCTCAGACCGGGGCCTGGGCTTCTATTCCAATTTGTACACGGTGCCCAAGAAGGACGGATCCGTTCGTCCCATTCTGGATCTGAAGTTGCTCAACAGGTTCGTTCGTCCCCGGAAGTTCCGTATGGAAACTCTGCGCTCAGCCATCCACTCACTTCGTCAGGGGGACTTCATGACATCCATAGACATCAAGGATGCTTACCTGCATATTCCAATATTTCCGGCACACCAGAGATTTCTCAGGTTTGTCGTGGAAAATCGACATTTTCAGTTTGTGGCTCTTCCGTTTGGCCTTACCTCGGCTCCAAGGGTTTTTACCAAGGTGTTGGCAGGAGTTATGGCCATCCTCTGAGCCAGGGGTATCCGCATCATGCCTTTATCTAGACGATCTTCTCATCATGGCGTCTTCCCTCAGTCAGGCGCAGCTGGATACCAGGACCGTGGTGTCCACTCTGGAGAGTTTTGGTTGGGTGATCAACTATCCCAAGTCCTGCCTCACTCCCTCCAGGGTGGTGGAGTTCCTGGGAACGTCTCTGGATACTTCCCGAGCCAAGGTTCTTCTGATTCAGGAATTGACTCGGCGTCTCCTATCCATCCCCCGCCGGTCCATCCGGCTAGGGGTGCGACTGGTGGGATTGATGGTGGCATCATTCGAGGCGGTTCCCTTTGCCCAGTTTCACACAATGACGCTCCAGCTCCATCTCTTGGCGGCCTGGGACGGGCCCCCGCTGTCATTGGATCAGTCCTTTCTGATGTCTCCCCGGGTGCGGCGTTCCCTTCAGTGGTGGCTGAAACCAAGCAATCTGACGAGGGGCAGGTCTTTTCTGACCCCTCGTTGGGAGATGGTCACCACGGATGCCAGCCTGTCAGGTTGGGGGGGGGGGATTTTGGAAGGATCTTCAGTTTCAGGGACTGGGGGCCTCAGGAGGCTCATGATCCCATCAATGTTCTGGAGTTGAGAGCCATCAGGTTGGTTCTGGCTCACTTGACTCATCAGTTACGGGGACTACCGGTTCAAGTTCGGTTGGAACAATCGGACGGCGGATGCCTACATCAATCACCAGGGAGGGACTTGCAGCAGGCGTGCCCTCAGGGAAGTGTCTTTGATCCTGGATTGGGCAGAGGGCAATGTCCCATGCGTCTCGGCAGTGTACATTCCGGGAGTGGAGAACACGGAGGCGGACTCCCTGAGCAGGGGGTCATCTCGCCGGGGGGAATGGTCACTCAGCCCCAAGGTGTTTCGGAGGTGGACCTCTTTGCCTCTCGTCACAAGCTTCCGGCATTTGTGTCTCTCTCGCGAGATCCGCTGGCTCTGGCAGCGGATGCCATGTCTCTGAACTGGAGGGATCTGGGGTTTCTATACCTGTTTCCTCCGTTTCCCATGGTGGGCAAAGTGGTGCGCAAGCTGGCCCTAGAGGGCGCGTCAGCAATCCTGGTGGCTCCAAGGTGGCCAAGACAGGTTTGGTTCGCAGACGTGGTAAGGTTGGCAGAGGATCAGTTAGTTCTGCCCCTTCTGCCGGATCTACTCACTCAAGGTCCACTGCTCTACCCCAATTTACCAACGCTGGCTTTGACGGCGTGGCTGCTGAAACCTCCATCTTGAGGGAGGAAGGTCTTTCTGATGCTGTCATTCAGACTCTGGTTAGGGCTAGAAAGAAGTCTTCCTCTGCCATCTACTATAGGATTTGGAGGTCTTATATTGATTGGTGTGAGGTCAGGGCCTTGCCTTGCAGGGCGTTTTCTATCCCTAGGGTCTTGGAATTTCTGCAACATGGTCTGGACCTAGGTTTGCAGCTTAGTACGCTGAAAGGGCATGTTTCTGCCCTGGCGGTTTTCTTTCAAAAGTCTTTTACTCTTCATCTGCTGGTTAAGACCTTTTTCCGGGGGGTTACGCATGTGCGGCCTCCTAGGAAGCCTTTGCTCCCAGTTTGGGATTTGAATTTGGTTCTTTCTGCCTTGCAGGGTCCTCCTTTTGAACCTTTGCAGGATATTGCACTTTCTACGCTTACTCAGAAGGTTGTTTTTCTGGTTGCCATCACTTCTTTTCGGCGTGTTTCGGAGTTGGCAGCCTTGTCCATTAAGGCCCCTTACTTTGAGAGGCATCAGGACAAGGTTGTTTTCCGCTTCAAGCCAGTTTTCCTTCCTTAGGTGGTCTCTGTTTTTCATCTTAATCAGGACATTGTTCTACCCTCCTTGTGTCCTAAGCCTAGCAATGACAAGGAGAGGGTTTTGCATTCTTTGGATGTGGTTCGCTGTGTGAAGTACTATTTGGTGGCTACGTCTCCTTTTCGTAGGACGGACTCCCTTTTTGTGGTGCCCTCTGGGCCTAGGAAAGGTTTGGCTCCCGACAAGTCTTCCATTAGTAAATGGATTCGCCAGGCCATTGTTGGGGCCTATTCTGCTAAGGGGAAGGTTCCCCCTTTTTTGTGTTACTGCTCATTCTACTCATGCTGTTGGGGCGTCCTGGGCCTTCCAGCACCAGGCCTCTGTTGAGCAGGTTTATAAGGCTGCTACTTGGTCTTCGGTTCACACTTTTTCCAAATTTTACAAGGTTGATGTGCGGGCCTCAGCGGGTGCTGTTTTTGGCCGCAAAGTTCTGCGAGCTGCAGTGGTTTAAGTTTGTGCCCTGTTGCCTTGTTTTTTGGGTCCCCGCCCTTTATGGACACTGCTATTGGATGTCCCACATGTAATGAATGTCTTGAAGCGGGGTGTGTGACATACTGGGAATGATACCGTTTTGTGAATACTCACCTGTAAAATGGGTATTATAAGTATGTCGCACACCCCGCTTCACCCTGCCCTTTTGTATTCTGGATCCTTTATATGGTGAACCTTGTTAGTTTTAATTGGCTTTCCTGGTCCCTTTACCTTACTGCTATCTTTATACTGGGGAATGAGTGGGAGGTACCAGGTATTTATGGGCCGGGAGGGTCTTACTTTTTTTATTGACATCTCTGCAAGATCGCCATCTACAGGTCGGTATACCCACATGTAATGGATGTCTTGAAGCGGGGTGTGTGACATACTTATAATACCCATTTTACAGGTGAGTATTCACAAAATGGTATTTTTCTGACCTGGGTCACAAGGTGCAAATTAATTGTCTAGGGCCTAAAATATGATCTCCCTTAAAAACCTGGTTATATGGTCAGTCCTGTCCCTAAACCAGTCAAAATACCTTGGGGGGTAATTTTTGGAATAGTTGGGGGTTTTCAGGATACAATTTGTTAGATCAAAGCACCTAACATCCCTGCAAGCAGTATGTGATCAAACTGGGAAAAATAGGTGCTCATTTGTAAGTATGCGATTGCATTTAGTAGATTTAAACTGATTGGCCTGTTAAACGTCTCCCCAGACATTTTGATTGGCTGCCTCTTTCTGCAGCTATGAATCCCCACCCTCCCCCCTCCTCTCTGGTCACACTATGTGCTGGCAGACTGGAGATGCTCTTAGCCTGTAGCATCTCTCACCCCCTTTTTTCTGGTTACACTATGTGCTGGCAGACTTGAGATGCTTATAGTTTCTCATTTGTTCTCGGCATCTCCAATGCTGTAATACCTTTACAAATAACTTAGGAACTACAGTGTCTATTTGAAAACAGATTGAAGTTTGGGACAGTGTAACATGTGGCCAGAGACAATGGGAAAACAATTGGGTGCTCGCCTTTAGTATAACTTAAACATTTTGCTTAATATTGTCTGACATTTCTTTAAAATCTCATCTATGTGGAGGAGTTTAGTGAACTTTTGTTAGGTTTACTTAAAAAAAAAATATGTACTACTTTGAGTTGAGGGATTATCCATATAGGTATTGTGTTGATTTGTATTACTGGAACCATGGTGCTACTTAATAAAGGATAGGTGCTTGGAGAGGTTTTTGTACAAGTTATTCTGAAAACCTTATCCTTACGAAGGTCTCTGCAGCAAAAACCCAGCAAGTCTAGACTATTAGTTCAGATATCCTGTAACCTAAATGGCTTTGAACCTTTAGACACATGGAACTTCCTTTGGCGAGAGAACCCTTAAACTGGCCCTCCAATCAAATAAGACTGAAGAATCCCTTCAATTGGGGACAGTGACCATCCGACCAATGAGGCTCGCAAGGTGGGCTTGATGTGCGGCTAGCCCCCCTGTCCAGCGAACCTTACTGGTTGGGCTTCTAGTGGCTGTATGTGGAGTAGGGCATCCCTCAGTCGGATGCCCTCCTTTACTATTTCAGTCTTATTTGACTTCAACTTGTTCAAGAATAATTGTAGGTTAGAAACCATTTCGCACTTTGACCCAAGCTGATAAACAGGATCGATAACTTGCAGCATACGCCTTCGATTTCCAGGTAAATGGCTACAAAACCAAGCTGATTCTACAAAAGGCCCAGAATTAATTGCAAAAAGATTGTATCTGACTCATTTTTAAAGTTGATTGGTCGTTAAACCCAGATTAATTAGTACAGGGCCTGACATTGCAGCTGGGTTTATAGAACATGCAACGCTTGCTCAGCACTGTTTAAGGGTAATGGGTGTCAATGGAACAAATTCATTCTTTCTGGACTGCGACCTGTCACACTGGCCAGAAACCTGCAGGTGAAAGGATTAAAATGTGACACTTTCAAAACAAAACTGCAAAGAACCTGATCCACTTCTCACCACCTTTGTGAAGGACGGGGCCTATGGTAGCTTTGTATATTTTAGCCATGTGGCACAAAATTACTCGACGCTCTTTTGACATAGGCAGGTGACTAAATGATGGACATTAAAGCGGGACAAACTCATTAGGCCCCCCCCATCCAAAATGCCAAACTATTACTGCAAAACTCATTTGTCTGGCCCACTCTGGAGCGCCCAGCTATTCAGATGGGCTGGGGGTGGGAGCGTGTTCCATAGTGGGCATGTGGTCGATCTCACTTCGATTGGCAAGTGCTTTGTCTAAACAGAGCTGTATGAATGCACGTCATCCACCACTGAATAGACGAGAGCCAGCGCATGTGGAAAAGGTGAGTTTTTATGGACAGTCCAGGGGGTTTCACACAGTGGGGCAAGTGGGGCTCTATACTGTCAGGAACCCATTACCTGTATTTGCAGGTACTGTTTTCAGCTGTACATTTATTTTGGCTAGAGCTGGGCAGCCTTGTGTCAGGTAGGGTTTTTATGATCAAATAACTTTATGTGGCATAAACGGTCTAGAATTTACAAGTATGGTTGAATGGTAGACAGAGCTTAAATGCCCAGTGCAGTACTACGGTAAATTGGAACCAACTTCCATTCAACACATCCCTCTTGATCTTCTATACTTATTTTTAGAGACATCTGGACCAAGGATCCACACAAACCAGATGCGTGTGCCCCTTCCATCCGCATTCACATTGTGACACTTGTTCTGGTGCCAGTATAAACAGCAGTGGGCAATAGTTATGTAAAGCTGTGGGCTGACTGGCATAAAATGGCAGGCACTGGATGGAGTTCTTGTGCAAACACAGGATTGTTGTTCTTGGGAACAGTCACCAGTTCAGCATTGCATCAATCAATCAAGTCCATCGAACAAATAATGCTTTCTTCAGCACAAAGTCAAACACATAATTCCAGAGCTCACCCAGTAACAGGCTTTCAGGCTAACGCTGGCTCTCTCCAGCTTCCAGTAGAGTAGGGGGGTTAGCTCCCTCCTGCTGCTCAGTTTACATCTTTTTGTCTCCCTGACGTCCAGGTGCTTTTCCATTAATATCAACTGAGGTGCACACCTGAGTTTTCAGCCAGCAGTTTGCGAATCCTGGACTGGGATATGGGAGTGGCCATCCCACCCAGACTCTACAGCCACTCCTAAATCCTATACCCAGAAGTCCAATTTAAAGAAAATGCTTGACAACCTAGCTGTTGCCAGCTAGTATCTTTACCCAGAACTTATGCCATTGAAAGCGTCAGCCTCAGTGGCACATATCTCCCATCCTGGACCAACCCTGTTGACTGCTTACAAAGCCTTAAAGTGTACCAAAGGGTCAACAGACGTTTTGTTGCTCAATTTTAATCTTTAGGGAACATCCTGATTTGGTATTCCCCCGTAGTGTACACCGATGCCAGGATATACACTGATCATCTTCTGTATTCCAATAAATATGAAAACCCAGAGCAGACACCCTGTCTCTGAGCCCAATCCTGTGCCATCTAGGGAGTGACAGGGTGTCTCCCTCTGTCCAAGCATAGACCACCACCGCAACCGAGATGTGACAGGCCCCATGCTGAAGGTGCGAGCGCCAAATACCCCACATGTAGTAGGGGAGTTGGAACAACTCATCAGACAGGCCGATAGATAACCAGCCAAGGGCTTAGAGATGCAGCACCCAGTCCTAATAAAAGCACACAGCTCTAATCAATATACTAACAATTTATACTACAAATGTATAGTTAAACTCTGCTTACAAATCCATGTCTATATGCTGTGGTAAAGGCCAAAATGCATATATGTTGTTGGAAATTGTTGACTATAGTTGTATAACTTAATTTTAAATAGAATATAATGTTCCCATATGCCCTCTTTGGTGTTTAATTTGCTCTTATCCTTTGCAGATACTGATCGTTACACTGCGTGTTGCTCTTCCTAATGTCATCCGTTTTTGTTGTTGTGCTGCTGTCATCTACCTGGGTTATTGTTTCTGTGGCTGGATTGTACTTGGACCATACCACGTGAAGGTACGTAGGTTCTGGTATCATATTCTACATACTTAACCTGTTATAGTTGCAGCTTTTTGTCTAATTGTCTCATCGAAGATTTGAGTTGCTCTTTGGGAAATAGATGTGCCTACCAGAGGTGGAGACTTCCAGAGTTTTTTCATTCTTTAACATTACATGAGCTTTAGTCTTTCAACTTTCTTTGCAGATTGACCCTGCTTTTCTGCTGCAGCAAGATCTGTTTCATTGGCTTTATTTACTTTTTTGGTTAGTGATTGCCTTGGTGTTCTGCATGATCAGGTGATCAGCTTGGGAAATCTAGTGGTCTACTGCTCTTTCCCTTCAGTGATTGCTCCCTTTTACATGGAAGATATTACTGGAGTGAAGTACTTGCTGCTAGGATTTTAGAGCACTTCCAGCAACGAGAGCAAGTTCTCTCCACCCCCCCCTCCCAACCAGATTGTTCTTTCATCTCCTTCTGTAGGGTTGGCCAGGTCCCTGTCATTTTTGTCTTCTGTGGGTCAGGTCTGAAAGGCATCTACTTGTAGTTTCCATGTTTGGCTGCACGTTCCTTTAGGGGCTCTTAGTAACTCTTTCATTAAGAGGGTGGCGCTGACCCACGGGTCGAATTAACACTTTTCCCTTTGTAACCCCCTTGTCCTGCCAGGGGAGGTGTGGGGGGGGGTGTACCACAAAACTTCCACTTTAAAGTCATGTCCATGCTAAAATTAAGAAGCTACCATTTTTCTCCCCTGCAGGTTTCTGTCCTAGTCCAGTTGAAAAAAACTTTTCAATATCATGATTAATGGGCATTGCCATTCACAGTGACTGATGTGTGTGGGGGGGGGTGGTTGTACAACACAATGGTGGCTTCTGAATCTAATTGTGGTACTGCACACCATGGAACTCTATCTTGAAACCCAGTGAGTCTTATTCAACCGGAATAGAAAAGGGCTGCAGGGGTAAGAAAGTGAGTTATTAATAGTCATTTTTTGCCTGGGCTGTTTTACAAAATGATGTCTTAGTTGCTTTCTGCATGCAAGATGTACAGCTTGTGACGGGACTGAAGCCCATATGGCCTTAAAGTGGACTTTGCAAGTGCTCACCTCCAGGTAAGTGTGGTTAGAACCAAAAGTATCTTGGCTATTTTCACGTTTTCAGTTTGTTTTCTTGGCAATAAAAAAACAAAAACGTTTCTTTAGGGACAGCTACTTTTTCAGTTGCGTGCTGATTTTCTTCTACTTTACTTAATATATCCTAATGATTTTCCTGTTTCAAGCTTGTCATTTTTGAGATGGAGCACTATAATTAATCACTTGCACTTGCCTTTTTTTATAAGCTCACTAATTAGTGTGTTTTTTTTTTTTTTTTTTTTTATTTATTTCCTGATGTTTCTCTTGCAGTTCCGCTCGCTTTCCATGGTGTCGGAGTGCCTTTTCTCCCTTATCAATGGGGACGATATGTTTGTCACCTTCTCGGAGATGCAGAGTAGCAGTAACCTTGTGTGGATGTTCAGCCAGCTTTATTTGTATACGTTTATCAGCCTCTTTATTTACATGGTGCTGAGTCTATTCATCGCTCTAATTACAGGAGCTTATGAGACCATCAAGGTAAATGTTCAAGAATAACCGAGGACTAGATGGTAGGAATGATGGACAAGATCTAACTGCCATCTTTATTGTCTTATCAGTTCCAGAATGCAGGGGATGATCATATATCGCCTCTACATCAGTACATAGCAGAATGTAAGGACAGTCCCAACTCTGGCAAATTCCGATCTGCCAGCACAACTAATTGCTCTATGTTTTGCTGCTGTGCCAAATCGTGAGTATTCAAAAATATCCATTCAAAGTGTGCTGTCTTTTTGTTGGTGCTGTTTCCACCCTGTTAGCAAAGCTGTACTCTGATGCAGACATGGGTTTGGAGGAATATTTAGGACTCCTTCTTTCTAATGCTGTCTTGGAACGGCCACTCCAGCCCAGGATTGCCAGTTTTTAAATACCCTACCCTAGTGTCGAATGGGGTGGGGGGGAGGTGTAAAATAAAGAAAAAACACACACTGGCACCAGAATCGATCGGCGAAATTGGGCAATTCTGCCGATTCCGCCCGATGCTCTCCGCCATATTCTAAGTATGCAGCACGTCCTGCTCCAGATAATGATTCATAACATCTGGGATATACCTCCACAAGAGGGCGCTTTACTGCAGAGATGGCAAAAAGAGGCCCCTCCCAGTCCATATATACCCGGGACCTCCCACTAATTCCCCAGTTTCTTCTCTGCAGTGGGCTGCGAAGGTCAAGATGATGGCTTCTCTTCTCGCAGGTGAGCCGGGCTTCACAGCCCCTGGCCCTGTAGTAATATTCCCACACGTTCCACCTTTTATTCTGCCTCCCAGCCTTGGCTGTGTGGTCGGGTGATGGTAGGCTGCACCTATTAGAGGTGCTTTATTAGGAGCTTGCTCCACCGCAAATCTCCCACCAAAGGGTAGGTGGTCTGAGTTTTTGGTGATCTTGAATTGGGATGCCCCATCCGCTTAGCCCTCCATGACCTTCTTGGGTGTCCTTATGGGCATACTACTACTCCCCCTTCTCCTGCTTTCCCAGTTCATCGGGGGGGGGGGGGGGGGGGGGGGGGTGAGCGTCTGTATGTGTTGTGTGAGTGCATGCTTCACAGTACTAGCATTGCTGTGGCTGCGTTTGGCATACTCGCGCTGGCACTCTGCTAACAGCGCTTCTCCTCTCCCCGGGTCATTTTTAAATTCTCCCGCCGCTGACTCGCACGCCCTGCGGCGTCAGCGGTAACATCACTCCGGGGCCTGCTGTGCTGGGATTGGCTGCGGGGTGGCTCCTATTGCTCTGTCCCTGCGCTTCCTGGAGGGGGCGTGGCTTGGCGCTTGTGCGTGTTCCGCAGCTCTCCTCATGCAGCCCCCCCCCTTCAGAGCCCTCCAGCGCCATCTTGCCCTGCTGCCTGGACGATTGCAAGCTCTTCTGCGGACCGTGGGTGCCCCAGCGGGCCTGTATTTGATATTTTTATACAATTTTTTTTTTTCTGTATTGCTAATGGGGTGTAATGTCTTATGTCTTACAGGCGGGAAAACTGTTTTAGAGGTTTATCATGGTCCTTTGCCCTCTATTTGTTCCCTGTTACTGTATTAGAGGCCTGTATAATTTAATCCTCCCACTATCCTAGCGGATGTTTGGGGCATCCTGGGTAGCTGTAAAGCATAATTCCTATTGGCCAGTTGTGCCACCAAAAATCTCCATATGGAGGCTTCACAGGATATTGTGCTCGGGGTCCCATCGGGACAAGCCCGGTTGTGTGTGGGGCATCCCCTGTGAGCGATGATGTGCGGGTCTGTGTACCCTGCGCCCGGCAGGTGCTTACGCGGCACTCTGGGCTGCCTGTGTCTGGGTCTGCGCCCACCATGTCTTCTCCCACACCCCCTCGCTTGATCATGACTCCCAGTGAGATCAATACTAGTGGGGAGTCTCAGCCTGACATGTCTTCCAGGCTGGCCAACATTGAGAGATTGATTGTTAGCTCTGCGGCCCGTAAGGCCCCGGCTAAAAGACGGCACATGGCACCTGCTGCGTCAGCCTTTCCTTTGGAGACTGAAGATTTCCTTGATTTATCTGACTATACCCCACTTGAGGAAGGGGAATTATTCTCAGATTCAGAATTTTCTGATGATCAGCATTACCTTGGCGCTGATGCCATAGACTTTTGACTCAAATCTTTGAAGTGCTCTCCATTTCCCTTCCTGCTGCGGCACCCAAGCAACAGGGGGAATTGTTTGGTACTGCAAAGCCACGTTTGGAATTTCCAAAACGGGCACATTTCAATAATCTGGTTCTCAAAGAATGGGAGTGGCCTAGCCGGCTTCCTGGTATCCCTAAGGGATGGGATAAAAGGTACCCTTTTCCCTCGGATGTGATTAAATGTTGGTCCTCTCCCCCAGAAGTGGATGCACCTGTTTTGGGGTTGTCTAACACTTCGGTGGTGCATTCCCCTGATTCCACTACCTTGAAGGATAGTGAGGAACGGTGTATAGACCAGCTGGCGTCCCATGCCTTTGCCTGTGCTGGATCGGCCCTGCGCCCGGTCTGTGCTTCTGCTATTACTGCAGTGGCCATTCGGACTCTGGTCAAGGGCCTTTTGGAAGGCTCTCCCGATGATTCTTCTAGTGCCGAATTTAGAGCCTTATCGCAATGTGCGATGTTCATCGCTTATATTCTTTCTGCCTTAGATGACACCATTAGGATGTGTAGCAGGACCTCGGCTCTGGTTGTTTGTATTCGCCGCTCGGTCTGGCCGGACCTTTTTGCTAAGGGAGGTAAGTTCAGGGTCCTTTACTCCCTCCTTTCGTGGATCCAGGTCAGGGAGGGGGTATTCTTTGCAGGCACAGGGGAGACTTCTGGGGCAAGGGCAGAGGCCGTGCCTGTCCCGGATCCTCCTGGGGCTCCAAGCCCAAATCTGTCACCAAGTCCGCTCAGCCATGAAGGGGCGCCCTCACCCTTACGGGTGGGGGGACGGCTGCAGTCTCAGACAGGTGGATTCTGGAGGTTGTGTCCTCCGGCTGCATGACCCCTCCAAGATTCTTCAGGTCTCAGATTCCTCTAAACCCCCTGGCAGCTCAGGGTCTGTTTCTGGCTGTACAGAACCTATTGGACATGGGGGTCATCAGTCCGGTCGGTCCCTCCGGGGGGGGGGGGGGGGGGTTGGAGGTCAAGGTTATTATTCCAATCTCTTCACAGTACCCAAAAAGGATTATTCCATCAGGCCCATCCTGGACTTTAAACTTCTCAACAAGTTCATCAGGACCAGATGCTTTCGCATGGAGACCCTGCGCTCCACGATCAGCTCTTTGCGCCCGGGGGACTTCATGACCTCCATAGACATCAAGGATGCTTACCTTCATGTGCCAGTCTTCCCAGGGCATCAGCGGTTCCTCAGGTTCGCCCTGGAGGACCAGCACTACCAATTTGTGGCACTTCCCTTCTGTCTCACCTCAGCCCCCAGAGTGTTCACCAAGGTGCTGGTGAGGGTGATGGCCCTCCTCAGAGCCGCGGGTATTCGCATTTTCCCTTATCTGGACGACCTTCTCATTACATCTCATTCTCTCCAGCAGGCAGACTTGGATACCCAGACGGTGGTAACTGCCTTGGAAACGTGGTTGGGTGATCAATTATCCCAAGTCCTCCCTTTCCCTGTCCCGGGTGACACCCTTCCTGGGCATGAATCTGGATACCATTCAGGCCAGGATTTTTCTTCCTTAGCAGAAGGTGGATTCTCTTCAAGCTCTGGTTCATTTCATGCTGTCCAGCCCTCGTCCTTCCATCAGGCAAGGAATGCAATTGGTGGGACAGATGGTGGCCAGCTTCGAGGCAGTCCCTTACGCTCAATTTCACATGAGACCCCTTCAGCTCCATCTCCTTTCAGTCTGGGACAAGAGTCCCCTGTCTCTGGAGCAGGCCTTTGTTCTCTCTCCTCTGGTCCGGTTGTCCCTCCTGTGGTGGCTGGACTCGAGGAATCTTCTGGGGGGCAGATCATTTCTGACACCATGTTGGGAGACGGTCACTACGGATGCCAGTCTGTCGGGTTGGGGGGGGGGGGGCTACTGGAGAGCCCTCCAATTCCAGGGGCTGTGGGGCCCTCAGGAGGCTCGAGCTCTTATCTACGTCCTGGAGCTGAGGGCGGTTCGGTTGGTGCTGGCACAGTTGACTCCTCACCTTTAGGGCCTTCCGGTACAGGTTCGCTCCAACAACCAGACGGCGGTCGCCTATATTAATGATCAGGGAGGGACTCGGAGCAAGAGTGCCCTCAAGGAGGTGTCGTTGATTCTGTCCTGTGCAGAGAACAATGTCCCGTGCATCTCAGCAGTTTATATTCCGGGAGCGGAAAATCTGGAGGCGGATTCCCTGAGCAGGGGGGCCTCTCGCTGGGGGGGAATGGTCCCTCAACAGCGATGTCTTCCTGTCCCTTTGTCACTGTTGGGGGATGCCGGACGTGGATCTGTTTGCTTCTCACCACAATCACAAGCTGCCAGCATTTGTCTCCCTGTCCCTGGATCCTCTGGCTCTGGCAGTGGATGCACTGTCTCTGCCCTGGCAGGGACTCTGTCTCCTGTACCTCTTCCCTCCGTTTCCTCTTCTGAGCAAGGTTCAGGGCAAGTTGGTACAGGAGAGGGCGCCAGCCATTCTGGTGGCCCCCAGGTGGCCAAGACAGGTGTGGTTCGCAGACGTCAGTGGCAGTGGATCAGTACAATCTACCCTTGGTTCCGGACCTTCTCACTCAAGGGACGGCTCTGTTATCCCAATTTACAAGCGCTGGCTTTGATGGCCTGGCTGCTGAAACCTCCATCCTAAAGGGGAAAGGACTGTCTGATTCGGTTGTTCATACTCTTGTCAGGGCTAGGAAGAAATCCTCCTCTACTATCTACTATAGGACCTGGCGGACCTACATTGACTGGTGTGAGTCTAGGGCCTTTCCCTGTCGTGTTCTCCATTCCTAGGATCCTCGAGTTCCTTCAACATGGTTTGGATTTGAGTCTTCAGCTCAGCACTTTGAAGGGTCACGTGTCCACCTTGGCCATTTTCTTCCAGAGGTCCTTCGCTCTACATCCTCTGGTAAAGACTTTCTTCCAGGGGGTCGCTCATGTGCGCCCTCCTCGCAAACCCATGTTACCAGTCTGGGATTTGAATTTGGTATTGTCTGTCCTTCAGGGTCCTCCATTTGAACCTGTGCATGAGGCTGCCTTTTCGATCCTTACCCTGAAGGTTGCCTTTTTGGTAGCTATCACTTCTGTTCGGCGTGTTTCTGAGTTGGCGGCTCTGTCTATTCAGGCCCCCTACTTTGAGAGACATCTTTAAACCGCTTTAAACCAGGCTTCTTGTTGTCTCTGCCTTCCATCTCAATCAGGACATTGTGCTTCCTTCTTTGTGCCCTAATCCTGGTAATTCCAAGGAGAGGGCCTTGCATTCTCTGAATGTTGTCAGGAATTTGAAATACTACCTGGTGGCTACTGCACCTTTTAGAAAGACGGACGCCTTGTTTGTGGTTCCCTCGGGTCCCAAGAAGGGGTTGGCTCCTGCTAAGTCTACTATTAGCAAATGGATTCGTCAGGCTATTGTTAGGGCCTATTCTACTAGGGGGAAAGATCCTCCTTTCCGTGTTACTGCTCATTCTACCCGTGCTGTTGGGGCTTCCTGGGGCCTTCTAGCACCAGGCTTCTGTTGAACAAGTTTGTAAGGCTGCTACGTGGTCTTCTGTTCATACCTTTTCCAAGTTTTACAAGGTTGACGTTCGGGCCTCAGCGGATGCTGTTTTTGGTCGCAAGGTTTTGCAGGCGGCAGTGGTTTGAACTGCGCGTTGTTGCCTTTTTGGGATCCCCACCCGTTTTTGAACACTGCTATTGGATGTCCCAGATGTTGAGAATCATTATCTGGAGCAGGACGTGCTGCATACTTAGAATAATACAATTCTGTGATTACTCGCCTTGTAGAATTGGTATTATATGTATGCAGCACGTCCAGCTCCATCCCACCCTGATTGCTTTATTCTTGGATCCTCTATGTGGTGATTGTTTTCCTTGTTAACGTTGTTAAATTTGTTATTGGCTTCTCCTGGTTCCCTTACTGCTTTTCTATACTGGGGAATTAGTGGAAGGTCCCGGGTATATATGGACCGGGAGGGGCCTCTCTTTGCCATCTCTGCATTAAAGCGCCCTCTTGTGGAGGTATATCCTAGATGTTATTAATAATTATCTGGAGCAGGACGTGCTGCATACTTATAAAACCAATTCTACAAGGTGAGTAATCACAGAATTGTATTTTTTCGAAGTCTAGGGTGCGTCTGATGTGGCATTGCCTGACTTTGCGAATGTATTTGACTGAAGGTGTTTTTTTTTTTTTTTTCATTTTTATTGCTTTTCTGGCAATCCTGGGCTGGAGTGGCCCTTTAACTTTCAATGGAGTATGTAGATTGGTGGCATAGGTAGCTAAGCTCAGAATGGTCATGTAATCTGAAGATGTGTCCCAACCTCACAGCATTTACACCCTTTTATAAATTGTGGCACCTCCTGAACACCTTTACGGTTCCTCCATCATTCCCACTGGCACCCATAGAGTGATATTTGTAGTATCAGCTGAAACTAGTCAAGCTTTAAAGAACACCTCCCTCGACTCTGAGCAGGTTTGCTCTACCCCTTTATGAGGTGCTCCCTCCCCTTATATACATGCCACTGAACTAATGCTGCCACGCCGTATCTTTAATGCCTGGTGGGGCTGCGGGCGGCACCACCATACGTCGTCATGGTGCACACACCCACCCAGAGGATGGATGCCGAAAGGTAAAATCATGCGCAGTAAGACTAGAGGCATGGTGATGATAGTGCATGCAAAAAGGATTGTGTGAAGTGAACAAGGCTATTCACCCAAGAAAGGAAAAAAAGATTATAATCATTATATGAAAGGGATTTTGGGTGGTTATATGTAATTCCTGTTCCGCAAAGGAAATCTAAATGGAACAAGTGTTCAAGCTGGCATCCCAAACTTTTCTTAACTTCAAGTCCACTTTAAAACGGACCAACAGTCAAAAATGAATTAAATCAAACCAACACAACAAACAGCGCTCATATGCATGCCTCCCCAGGGAAATTTGGATTGCTGCACAGAAAAAAAACTTTTTCTAACGCATACTGGGATAAATTTTAAAAGCAAGATGGACGCTCATGGGCTTGCCGGCCACCTGCAAACAGGAAGTCGTGCTGGGCTTCATTTCATTTCAGTTATATCAGTTGGGAGAGAACTCCAAAATGGCTGCTACCTTTCTTTTCCAAGTGTATCTAGCTGTTGGTCCGGTTTAAGCGTGAAAGACTCATCTACTCAGGGGCATCTGGACATAGCTTGTGATTGGTGAAGCTTTGCATGTGTTTGCGCTCTAGATAAAAATGTAAAATAGATGTCTACATCTTTCATGCATTGCGATCCATTCAGAGTCTGGTGAGAAAAGTCAATCATTTTTAAGAGCGAAAACAACCATTCACTTTTTGTCTACCTTGGGGCTGATTCAACACCAGTTGAAAATGTACATCCGCTTGTTGAATCAGCCCCAAGGAAGACAAAGTGAATGACTGTTTTCTTTCCTAAAATAGAATGAGAATTCTTTCCTGGCTCTGAATCAAACCCATAATGTCTATTGTCCCTCCCCCCCAAACTGGCTCACTGATGTGATCTTTTCATTTCAGATCTACTGCTGACGACGACAATGTGACCATCAACTGACGTGCTTGTGTTTTGTAACAAGTGGACAAATGAGCGCTTGACTGTCGGATCCTAAAATTGTTTGATATTTTTTTTTTTTTTTTTTTAAGTGATTTTTCCATTCTGTTCAAAGACATCTTAAAACCTCTGCCTATTGGCAGTTATACAGACCTAGGGAAAATCCTTATTGATGGAAGCTAAATATGTAGCGGGTGTTTTTATCAAGACTTTTATTTATATATGTGTCATAATGAAGACTGAGTGTTTTAAAAGAGAAATTATGAAGTAAGACTGAAGTTTGGGTTGAAGACCTGGGTGGCACTAGTAGGACTTTGTACAGAGCTTTTTTGTCGGAGCAACTAGGTGACCAAGAAAAACGCACAACTGCACAATATTTGTTTTTGCTATGTTCAGGTGAAACTATTTTTTTTTTTAGTTTTAAACTAGGCTCTTATTATATAAGAATATAAAGTGTCACACTTTGTTTTTATGTGTGTCAAACGTATAGTCTGGAAGAGACCTGTCTAGAACTGTTAAGTTCATTTAAAGGGCCTCTTTAATTTTACGATTCATTTTCATTGTGTTTATCCAGCATTGTCATGTTTCTCCATTGATTCAGTCTGCTCACTCCTAACACTGCAGATGCCTTTTTGATTTTAGACTACTGATGGATTCCAAGAAGAAAGCATGTAATAGGGCAAATCCACAACTAGAAGTAAAAAAAAAAAAAACAAAGCAGGCAATGTTTTAAAGCCTCCCACTGTCTATATCTGAATCTCTTAGACCATCATTGAAGCAAATCTGAATTTCCATGTGTCTCCAACCTGAGTTTAGGTACAGTCTAAGGGGGGAGGAGTTAAAGCGGAGAAAAACACTCTCAGCTCAGCCGTGGAATCTAAAAGATTCTTGAGTCGGCCTTTAGCCTGCTTCTAAGTCATCTGATGGGTTTTGCTCCACTTTTATCTCTTCTTTGATCAAAAGATGTTAAATGCCCCAGAAGAGGGGGCATTTTTTGGAGAAGTGAAGGGGCATGGTTAGTCGGTGGGGCTGCAGCTGGCGGCACGAACGCCTGCCGCCATCTTCCTGAAGTCCTGTTCGATCGATGGCAGCAGCGCTCTTTGCATGGCACACGCTCCCGCTTATTCATGTGAGTGCACACAATGCAGAGAGAGTCTGCTCCCAGCGGCCAGCCGGGACTTCAGTAAGATGGCGGTGGCCTTTCGGTGCCGCCAGCTGCTGAGTTTTTTTTTTTTTTTTTCTTTTTATTACGTTAGCTAACCCCAAGGGTCGTGCACTTGTTACAGGATTTCCTTCTGGGTAACTCTGCCAGTGCGGTTAGCATTATTTTAGGCTGCTTCAAAACTGTTAAAGTGAATGTGCATTGGTAAACTCTCCTATCCCTAGTCCTTCTAGTTGCTGGCAGCCTCATCTCCGCTACGCTCGAACAGGCTGCATGCCTGTGCTAGCCATTCACGCGCCATTCTAAAGGTATAGCAGCCGGCTTCTGCAGCGTGCACCTGTTGGATCGAGGATAAGGTGAGTTTACTGGGCGACGTGGGGGTTTTTATAGAACGGGGCATCCCGAATCTAGATGCCTGTGGTGGGTCCAGGGCGCTTTGGTCCACTTTAAGCATTTTTTTTTCACAACTCTTGAGATGGTGGTGGATCCTCCTTGAATTTTTTAGATTGAAAAACGTTAACATTTTTCTACCTCTTTTTGCCGCCAATCACCTTTATGCTAAATTCCATTTTGAAAAGTATTCTTATAAGTAGACCTGCACCCAAGTCTCTTAACCTGTCATCAAAGAGGACCTCCAAGCAAAATTGTCTGGAGGTCTGCTTGGTATAATAGCACAATAGCATCCCCATGTGAGATGTATTGTGGCCTGGGTCCCAGAGGCCATCAATCACTAATACTTCCATGTTTCTCGAGGACCTTGTGGCTGCATGAAGTAAATCTTGTTTAGCCAGTGCCCATGCACATCACTGTAAAACCATTGGTTGTCACTGGTCACGTGGACTGCTGCTGTGCAAAGCAGAAGATGTACGTATAGTGATGCTTGGACCTGACCAGGGCAGTGATGAGTGACTGGGTCATCCCTAATTGTTAATCTCCCCCCCCCCCCCCCCCAAAAAAAAAAAAAAAAAAAGATAGTGAAGGAACTCCAGTCATTTTTTATTGGCAGTTCTCTTTAATCCAAGAGAGTTGCTTGACAGGACTTAAGCTGCTAACCATATGGAGACTTGGTGATGGAACAGAATCTTGCAGGGTTGCTTGGATGTCTGATGGCACTCCATTCATATAGCTGGCTAGAACCAGAGCCCAAGTTATGCATATTGCTAAGCTGAGAAGGCACCCATTGATATTTTGTTAGACAAATTGAGCTTGGGTTTAATTTCCAAAACTACATTGATTGTAGGGAAGCTAATATGACCTTTATCTTTCCATGGGCTATTCAAAACTAAAACATTGTTACTGTTGGACTCCAAATCTGACTTTATCTCCAGTGTGTTCCATGGGAGTTCTGTTTATCTGAGAAATGGATAGAGCACATCGGCATTTAACGAGCCCAGGAGAAAGGGCAGATGATCCATGTCTGTGCACACTACTGGTTTCACTCGTGCAGACCACAGATCTGCCTTTATAGAACTTCTGATGCCATATCTTTTAATTGTTAATAGATCTTGGCGGGATCTTGAATATTTTATCCTAGAATTGATTGTCTATTCCCGAGACAGTACAAAATTGTTGTGTTCCTATATATTAATGAAAATAAAGTGTTCTTGCATAACACCAAATGAAATGTACGGAGCATATTATCCTAAATAAAATAAAAAAAGATGAAACATACGATTGTGATGAGTGCCTCATCTAGCATTGGCTTACTGCTGGTATGTAGAACAGATTATTCAGTTATCTCTTAGGATTGTTGGTGCCTGAGGCTGGGAGTTCCAATAAAAAACATGTTCTAAACCAGGGGTACTCAAACACTTCTTTTAAAGGTCCATTTACAGACATCCGGTGGGAGGCAGTCACGAGGGGGGGGGTAGATAGAAATCGGCACACTGGGTGGGGGTGGTATAGATTCCACAGGCAAAACTAAAAAAGGCTGTTTGCCCCCCCCCCCCCCAAGAATCTCATTGGACACTGGAAAGAAACAGGAGCACAGGCCTGCAGCACACAGATTTATTCTAAGCATACAGTACGTCCTGCTCCAATATAATACTTACACATGGGTAATCCTCCGCCAGAGGGCGCTGTTCACTGCAGACATGCAAAAACCGGCTCCTCCCGGCCCTTCATATACTCAGGGACCTCCCACAAATCCCCAGAAGACATGAAGTATCAACTCTCTCGCAGGTGAGCGGGGCTATTACAGCCTGCGGCCCTGCGGGACTATTACCACCCGTCCTCTTCGATAAAGATGTGCCTCCCAGCCTGGGCTGCACTGGTCGGGTGAAGGTAGGCAGCACCTCGTGTGCTCACAGAGCTATGCTCCACCGCAATCCCCCCACCATAGGGTAGGCGGTTTAGGCCGATGGTAAGCCTCCATTAGATGCCCCTCCCGCATTGTTGCCCATGCCCCTCATAGCGATAATCCCTGGGTGCAGGTCCGCTTCTCCCTCGCTTCCTCCCGTAGCTCGGGGGAAAAGAAAGCGGGGGGGGGGGGGGTATGTGTGGCAGTCCCAGTGTAATGTAACACGTTTAAGGCCGTTGATCCTTTATTTGAACTTGGGTGTCAGTGCCGCGCTCCTTGCTCCACATAAACCTTCTGGTTGCGCGCGTTTGTCCTTTCATTACATTAGTGTGCAGCCCGGGCGGCAGCATCATTCTCTAGTGTGAGAGCAATCTCCTTAATTACATTATGTATGTGTGTACTATCCACTACTGCCATTCACGTTGCGCTGGTTAGAGCTTCGCGCTCTTTGGGGGAGGCAGGGACTCGGCATGACGCGCCCCGCGTCACAGCCAGATCAGGCCCGCCCCTCGAGGTTCGCTTGGCGCCATTTTGACGGTCTTCGCGCGTGGTTGCGATCCGCCTCCTCCCTTGGTCATGTAAGTGCCCTCCCGGGCGGTTTTTGTTCCTATGATTTTTTTATTCGGCTGCGCATGGCACTGACACCCCCCTCCTATCCCATTATGTCTTTCAGACGCCAGGATTTCGGTGGCTTCTCCCGGCCTGACATATATTATTGCGGGTCCTCATAACAAATTCTCCCACATTCCTAGTGGGTCTTGGGGCATCCAGGGTTGCCTATTGCGTAAATACCTGCGGGCATACTGCTCAGATAATCGCCATATGGAGGCATCTCAGAATTATGTACCCGGGGTCCCTCGGGGACATGACCGGCTGTGTACAGTGTGTGGTCAGCCCCATGCTGATGCTGACAGAGCACGGGTCTGCGGACCGTGTGCTGAACAGGCACTGACCCTGCAATCAGGTTTGCCAGTGGCTGCACCTTCCTTTAATACACCTGTCTCCCTGGACCTAAATCTCACCCCTGATGAGTCTCACTCGAGCTAGGATGACCAGCAAGTTGGGCCGCGCAGGCTGCCTACGACTGAGCAGGTGCTCTCTAGTTTGGCGGAGCGTATGGGCCCTGGAAAGAAGCGGTCCCTGATGCCTCCTGGCTCTCCGGTTCCTAACGAAACCGATGAATCTGCTGCTATGCAGGACATGGATCCTTCTGATGAAGGTGAGCCATTTTCCGATTCGGGCTCCTCGGATGGGATGCCCTGGAGCCGTGATGATTCTGGCCCCAGTTCTTGGGGCCTGTGTGACACTGATGAACTACTTATAAAGATCTTTGAGGTTTTGTCAATCTCTCCTCCCGGAGAGGCTCCCAAGCCTAAGAGGGAGAGTTTCCACACAGTGACACCGCGCTTGGAATTTCTGGAACAGGAGCATTTCCAGGCTCTTATATCCAAAGAATGGGATTCGCCTTGTAAACTTAAAGGGGTTCCAGGGGTCTGGGATTGGAAGTACCCTTTTCCCCCTGATGTGGTTAACTTTTGGTCAGCACCTCCCGTGGTGGATGCACCAATTATAGGGGTTACTAACCCCCCCTTCATGACTGCTCCTCATTATCGTACCCTTCAGGATGCTGAGGACCGGCGCATTGACAGACTGGCTTCCGTGTGCAGGGACGGCTCTGCGCCCGGTCTGTGCCGCGGCCATCGCTGCGGTGGCCGCCAGGACTCTCATTAGAAAACGACTTGATCACCGACCTGAGGACCTCCCCTGGGAGGTATTTAATGCGCTCTCAGACTGGTGTTTGTAAGGTTTATCCTCTCAGCGCTGGATGACACCATTAAGATGTGTGCTAGAACCTCTGGCTATCCGCCGCCTGGTCTGGCTGTGACAGTGGGGTGCTGACGATGATACGAAAAAGGCTCTCACTGGCCTTCCTTTGAGGACGGCGTCTATTTGGGGCCCGTTTGGACCTTTTTGGAAAAAAGGGTAAGGCACCCCTACGCAGAAGGCCGTCTCGGCCTCCTCGGGGCAGGGACACCCCTCCCCCTCCCTATGTTAGTGTCAAACACGAACCTGAGGTGTGCTTCCAACTTTTTGGAGTGGATTTCCACCACGGGGTGGACAGGCAACGCCCTGGGCCCTCTGGCAGGGCTAAGTCCAAATCTGCCAAGACTTCCCAAGCATGAAGGGACGCCCTCGCCCTTCTGGGCGAAGTGACTGCCACAGCACCTGGCTCCTATCTGGGAGCGTATCTTCTCCTTCTGGTGGCTCCAGGAGGTAGTTCCCCTGGACACAGGATAGAATTTGCTGGGCGGTCCCTCTCAGAGGTTGTCAGGGTGCTTCGAGCCCCTGTTTTCTCCTCAGGAGGAGGCTTACTTGCAGGTTGCCCTTAACAGAGTGGGGCAATGGCCTCTATGTTAACCTTTCTCTTTTCCTCAAAATGATGAGGCAATCTGGGTCATGCTGGCCTATGGTAGGCTTGGCAATTCTACACTCACAGGTAGTCCCTGTATGATATCTCTGTCTTGGGACACAGGCGCCCTGTGCAAGGGGGGCTTCTGGCCTCCTGTGGCGTTCTAGATCCTGTTGGTTCCCCCTGTGTCTTCTGGACACCAAGACCGTTACTAGTCAGTGTTGCAGGACCAACCCTGCGGATTGGGGCCTTGTTTTTGGCCTCTCTTCCGCCCCCAGGCTACTCGCCATGGCGCGGATGGGGGTGATGTCTCGGACATGCCTGTGGAGCGTCCGCACTAGGACCTACCAGGTCGTCTTTCCTTCCTCCCCAATCTCTACGTCAGGCCGAGTGGGTTAGTCGGACGGCTGTGTCCCCTGGGAGTTACTGGATGGGTGCTCAGTCACCTCAATCCCTCATGGTCCCTTATCCGCTATCTCCATTCCTTGGATTCGGTTCAGGCTTGAACCTTCTTCCTTGGCAACAAGTGGACACCTGGTTACGAGGACTCTGTCCCCCTTTGCTGACATCTTACTTTCACCAGGCACGATTGCAGCTGGTGGGCCCGTTGGTGGCGTATCAGATGATATCCCTTATATACAGAGCCTTTGGGCTCTTCGGCACAGTAGGTTATTGATCCTAGATGGGGTCCCAGCACCCCGGGAGCTAGGTCTGTGCTCATTCCCCTTCGGTACGGTGGTTCCTCTTGAGCTGGTTATATTCAAGGACCCTGTCAGGGTGCACCCCCTTCTTTACTTGCATCTTCCTGTGAATGGTCACCTTGGGTACCAAGTCGCGCAGGTTGGCGGGGGGGGGGGGGAATTTCTTCCAAACCCCCCCCCCCCCCCCCCCCCCCGTGGTTCCTAGGTAGGGTCCCTTAGAGGGTCCATCTTACCTACTGGCTTTGTTAAAACAATGAGCCTTCAGTTGACTCTATACTGCTGGACTTCTCCTCTTTAGGACCTGTCTATTTGGGGACTGTTGGAAGACAATGGCCTGTTTTATTATTGGTCTGGAGCTTGAAGCAGGAAGATTCTCCTGGAAGGTTCCTGATCTGGGTGGGGGTCTACGCCCCCTGCTCCTCAGTGGTATTCGCTCCAATGGATGTCTTTCAGTGGCAGGTTGTGCTATCCTGGTGTCCCTCTGAGAGCCAACTAGGGTGGCTCTGTTGGGTCTCGCTTATATCACAGGGGCTCTGCCCTTGTTTTTACTGCCCCAGAATATTCTGACTCTGATCATGGGGGCTTAGTAAATTTATGTATAGACTTTCTATTTTATATGTCTTCTCTTCATTCACCCTGCTATGTGGGGTACTGCGCACGGTCGTGCTGATAAAGAGACCCATGAGATTGATGGCCCCTGGGTGGCCTAGTGAACTGTGGTTCGCAGATGCTTCTGCTGAGGTCAGCGGACCTGTACGCTCTCTCAGGAGTGCGGTTCTGCCCTTGTCAGGCTCCTTCTTATGTCGTCCCAATCTACAGACTCTAGTCTGGGGCTTGACAGCTGATTCATTCACCCCTTGGAGACGGGCTTATCTTCTGGGTGACTTGGTATATGGGGGGCTAGGAGCAAGCTTCCTCTTCCTCCATCTATTGGGGGTTATGGTGTACCCATATTGATTGGCATGAGTCTTGGTCTCTCCCCTGTTGGATGTTCTCGGTTCCCGGGGTTCTAGAGTTGTTACAGCATAGGTTGGGGTTGGCTCCCCATCTAGGTACTCTGAAGGTTCAGATTCTGTCCTGTCTGCCTTCCTGTAGAAGTCTGGTTCTGTCTTCCTTGTTAGGAGTCCTCTTGGGGATTGCTCAGGGGCATCTCCCAAGTAGTTCTATGGTCCCTGTTGGGATCAATTTTCTTTCTGTTTGCCCTGCAGATTGTTCCCTTGGGACTTATCCTGGATGCTGTCTGAGCTGTTTTGTAGTTCAAGTAGCCCCTCCGGGGGCTGTTGCTTCAGTCAGACGTGTGCCTGAGAAGGTGGTTCGGATTACTTAGCCCTCGTTCATTATATAATCACACCATGATGTGGTGGTATTCCGCCTTACGCCGGACTCTTTTGTCCAAGGTGGTGTTTTATGATCATTATTTAAGTCCTTTTAGTCTGCCTATGGGCCTTTTTCTTAATAATGCTGAAGTAAGGGGTCTACATTCCCTCAACAGATGTAGAAATTTTCCTGGTTGCTTCTTGTCCCTTAGGGGGACTGATGCCCTTTGGGGTCTGCGGGCGCCTCCATATGTATGCGCCTGATCTCGTTTGCTTCCAGGGCCTATGCGCCCTTTGGACTGATCTTACTTGGATGGTTTGCCTTCCTAGTCCTGAGTAAAGGTTTCGGCTTCTTGCTGATCCTTGTTCGTGAAGGGGTCAGTATCTCCGCCTGTCTTGCGGCAGACCAGTTTTTATTTCCCCGTTGGGGAGAGTTCTAGGTTTTACCGGGGCTTCTGTTGCCTTTGGGCTGGTTAGGCCGTTACACTGGCCTATTCCTTTAAGGGGGAAGAATCTCCCTCTCTTTTTATTCCGTTCTATTGGTGTTTGGGTACCTTTTGGCCTTCAGCACCAGGTTTTCTGTTGAATAAGTTGCTAAACCGCTGCTTGTTTCTGTTCAATACCTTTTCAAAGGTTTTGTTATGAGATTGACGTTAGAGCCTTTGCTCATGTCGTACTTGGTAGCAAAGTTTTGCAGGTGACAGCGCCTTTACTGTCTGCTGTGCCTTTTTTGTTGGGGATCCTACTTTATGGACACTGCTATTGGATGTCCCACGTGTAAGTATTATATTGGAGCAGGACATACTGTATGCTTAGAATAATACAATTCTGTGAAATACTCACCTGTAGAATTGGTATTATATGCATACAGTACGTCCTGCTCCACCCCACCCTGGTTTTACTTTTTCTGGATCCCCTGTATGGTGATTGTTATCATTACTATTGTTACCAGTTGGTGGTTGGTTTCTCCCGGCTTCTTTTCTCACTGCTTTTCAATACTGGGGATTTGTGGGAGGTCCCTGGGTATATGAAGGGCCGGGAGGAGCCTGTTTTTGCATGTCTGCAGTGAACAGAGTCCTCTGGTGGAGGATTACCCACGTGTAAGTATTATATTGGAGCAGGATGTACTGTATGCGTATAATACCAATTCTACAGGTGAGTATTTCATAGAATTGTATTTTAACTCGCGTTCTGTGCATCCATGTAAAGGAGTGGACTAGGGCCCAAAATGTTACTGGCATAAAGGTCTGGTAATAAGGATGGACAGATAGAGCTTGGGGGAGAGGGATGAATTGTAGAGGAGCTGTAGGGAAGAGGGATGGATAAGACAGAACAGGAAGGGCAGGGAGGGATGTAGAGAGCTGAAAGAAGGGGATGGATGAGCAGAGCTGGAAGAAAGAGTAATGGATTAGCAAAGCTGGGAGGTCTTGGATTGGATGGGCAAAACTAGGAGGACAGTAATGGATGGGGCAGAGCTAAGGGGGGCAGGGATGAATAGGGAAGAGCTAGAGAGACAACAATAGAGGGGGGATGGGATATATGGGGCAAAGCTGTGGGGGATAGGAATGGACTGGGCAAAATAACCGAGAAACAATGTTTTTGTGTACCCTGCAATGACTCTTTTGGCTCCTGCAGTACTTCATATTGCAATGCTAGGTGCCATGGAGCCATGACACTGGCAGGGAGAATAAGCACTACAAAGCCGATAAAGTAAAGGGGGCAGGGCAGGGGTCCGGAAATCTGGCACTAAGTTCCGCATAGGGCCCCCAGTCCACCAGTTGAGTACAAATGTTCTAGACTTTCACAAGAACACGTCTTTGGCTGCAGAAATTTACATGGCTGCGTGTGTAAACTGACAGCCAGATAAATTTCATGTGCCTGTGTCGCCTCTATCCAGGATCCAGCGCTGGGAGGCTTTTAATCTTGGGTCAGGGGTCTTCAGCTGGCCAGAGAAGACCGATTCTCTGCCCCGCACGCCGGTTTCTGACAGCTCCCTTCCTGCCGCAGTGTACTGATGTCTGCTCACTGCAGTGGGAGCGGGCAGAGGACACGGTCTCTGACCCGCTCACTTCCGGCTGTCAGAAGCGGCAATCAGACAGCGTGGGACACTTTTTCAGGTCAACTCTTGACCCTTTGAACTGGTAAAGGGTTCTCAAAGACTCCTTACCAGTTCACAAAGGATGGGAGAGGCTAGCAAATCACCAGCACTCAAGTAGGGCCAAAACCCAGTGCTTGATTAACTGCATCCCCAAAGACCAGGGTGGCACAAAAGATCCCAGTGCCCATGTGGGCTTTCCGGGCTGGGGTCTGGCCACTCTGCTTCTGCACCCTGGTCTACAAGACCACATAGCAGGTGCTGGGGCTGGTTTTCTGGGAGAGGGGAACCTCTTGCACTTTACCTATTTTTATTTAACCCTACATTTTTTTAAATTTAAACTGTGGGGTCCCGTATGGTTCAACCCTTAATAGTGTTCAGAGTAGTTGTAGTTTGATTTGAAAATCTAATAAAATGCCCTTTTCAGTTTGGGGTGTCTCCTGGGCAGCAACAGGTGTTATGTGGTTCCGTTGTATCTGACAGGAATGGAGTTTTTACATGCAGTATGTATGTATATTTTCTTGAAAAACGTTTTACTTTGAAAAAAAAAAAAAGCTTCCAAATTGTCAAAATAGAATTTAATTCTGAATTCTGGTCAGCTGACAGCACCAGAGTGGTTGTTAGACCACTTTTCCACACGGTCCTGGAAAACTGAAATGTAAACACTTTACAACTTTGTAGCCTTGCTACGGCTTCTACCCTGCACTACATGGGTATCGCAGGCAGATTGCTTGCTGGCTTTTTATTGCCATTAGGTGTAAGATTAAACCGGACTAACACCCGTTTTTTCTTTAACGGGTGTTGGTCCCGCTGTCTGTCCATCACAACCAGGTCGGGGGCATCCAGAATGCTGGAGCCCCATCGCAGATAACCTGGCAGAACTCTTTTAAAACTCACCTTCATTACGAGCCTGCCCCGGGAAAGGAGACCCATGGTTGGCCGCCGGGCGGTCACGTGGGCCTTAGTTGCTACCTCTGCGCCGGCCACTGGCAGGACCTGCCCACGCGACCGCCCGGGTAGCAGAACTCTGATCGCAGGACTTCTTTTCCTGCGCTGGCTCGTAATGTAGGTGAGTATTAAGAGTGGTCTGGGAATTTATCTGCCTGTGGGGCTCCAGCATTCTGGATGCCCCCCCCCTCCCCCCCAGCGGGACCAAGACCTGTTAAAGAAAAAAATGGGTGTTAATCTGGTTTAAGGCCCCCTTCACACCTAGGCATTTGCGTTACATTGGAGTAACATTGGAGTAGAAATACTCTGTGTCACAAACGGCAACAAAACTTTTAGATCAGTGCCGCTGCCTATTGCAAAACTATCCCATAGAAGTCTATGGCCACCGCAGGTAAAGTGCATGTATTGGACTGTACCTATGCCATACACACCGCCACCTCCCAAACAATTGCTGCTGGTCCTCCACTGCTATTCTGGCCTCCGTTCTCTAGTATGGCAGTACTGCATTCAACATCTTGCACTTTTAATGATTCCCCTTGGCCTCCGTCCTCTAGTATGACAGTGCTGCATCCAGATTCTTGGGGTTCTTCAGTTCTCTGTCTCAGCAAGGAACCAGTTGAAGGACACCATGAGGTGGCTGTAGCACTTCTGGACCGGAGTAGGACGCTGGTCCCACTGCCACCAGGTCCCACTAGCTCCTGCTGCTGCCTCCAGATGCCCACACCACTCCAGGGGACAGGAAACAATGGGGTGGTGCCCTGTGCTCATAGACTGACAGTGTGAAGGGGGCCTAAAAGTTGAGAATTCTAACAGGAAATGAATGGAAAGTTTTGGAGAGGAGACAAGTCCTCGACAGAATGTCCCTAAACACTGCACTGCTGTCCTATCTCATTTACCCACACCGGAAGATGAACATACCCACAGTTGTGCACCCCCACACACTCGCACATGCCACAACATATCCACAGAATCCCCAACTTTCCCTGCAGGCATATGCGCACCCCTGCAGTTGCACATGCCCACACACAAATGCTTACACACCCACAATCATGTATAAACACACATAGCACTTTTCAGGCACCCCAGCATTTTTTGCTGGGACTTATATATGAAGTTTCACACTTTATTGCTTACTTTGCACAGAGCTCATTTTGCACATAATCCTAAATATACTTGCATATTTTTCTGCTATTATTTTTTCTTTGGCACACTTTGTATGCGGAGGACTCTTATACACCCGGCAGTGAATATTATCATCATAAACCTTGATAATTAATGTCTATTATGGAATTATAAGTCTAGACAGGCCCACCTGACATCCGTTCTTGTTTTTTAATGTCTTTTCTTCAGGATTTGCAATGTACATATTAATTTTGAATAAAGTATAGATTAATCAACTTTATCTACTGTAGTGCGGCTACTCTTTTACAGGGAGCAAGTGGTCTGACTGGCAGTCCGCATATTTTGTACACACAAATGCGCGTTCACATTCTCTCAGTTGAAGATTCATACACCGACACCTACAGATGCACATACCCACACACTCGCGGCTGTTTTCAAGCACTATGTCCATCTAGATCATATATTTCCCTCTTTGTCAGTTACAATTCCACACATAAAAAACACTCCCTGTTATCCTGGAGACAAGTTCAGCAGCGACTCAATACTACAAGCACATGGTGTGTGGTGTAATGTTTCTCTGAGCTGTGCTGATCTCTCATGGCACATGGAGCAGAACACAATCTGTGTATTCGAGATATAATTATAGCACAGGCCTCGGTCACTCGCTGTTATCTAGGAGCCTTATCGGTCAAGCTTCATGGGATGAGATATGAACAACAAAAAAAATTACTGTTGGAGATTTAGAGGTATGTTTTATTTAGAATTGGATTAACAAAGCCCAAATTTACATAGTGGGGGTGGCAAGATGGCTGTGTAGGTTCACTCTGGATGTGGGTGGAGTAAGATGGTGGTTTGTTTACTATTACCTACAGCTGTAGCTCAGCCCAGCACCGACTGAGGACATTCACTGAGGCTGAGGAAGGTCAACCGAGTGACGACAAAGGTGAAAAAGGCAGAAAGCTTTCTCAAACTAACTTTAAGAGATGAGCTGCGGTGGTTTTGGAGGAGTTATAAATGTGACTACATGGATATTTTATTATATTAACCTGTTAAAGCCTGACACCAGGAATAACTTAAAGTTTTGTAGAGAGCATGTAATGATTATAACCAATATATGCTGTGTGTGATTTAGTTATTATAAAGCTGTAGATTCATACTATTAGCCTCAGTTAAAGGTTAACCTTTTCATTGCTTTTTAAATATACAGCTGCATTTTAGACTTTTAATGCACAATGTTTTTATGTAGTTATCTTATAAAAGTATTTGCTTCCTTTTAAAATTGAACAAAACCCAGAAAATTTTTATTTGCTTCGATTTTATTTTCGTGAAATGTAATGTTTTTGTAAGAACATCTGTGGTATAGTCAATGCACACTTACGTCATATGTAGCCAATTCCTTCTTTGTCAGAGGGGTGTTGCTTAGTTCTAGCTTTCGTTCATAGTAAAGCCCCCCTCCCCGGCTGATCTTCTGCCTAAAGCTATCCCCCAATAGCTGCATCACAGTGTGTTAGCAGCATCAGTCACTGTGTGTGGGGGAAATCCCTTCCTCCTGTCTCTGTGCTGAAAGATTTTCTACTTAAAACTTAGACATATGTTACTTTTCTAAAACAAACTAAATGAATGAACAAAACGCACAACATCTTTATATTTTTCCTAATGCATAAGTAATATTTCTACTTTGATATTTTTATTTATAATTATACTCCGTGCCCAGTAAATCTGCATCAATGTCACAACTTTTTTTTGGTAAAACGCTAGGACATTTTTTAATTTCATGTTAAACCCTTCCCTAAGGGACACCCCCTTTTTTTGCAACCCAACTCCTGACTGCCTGTATACTAACCACCACTGGGTATTCCTTGGCAGCAGGAGGTGTTTGGAAGATTTTACATGTTTTAATAACCGTAGGTATACCTCATTATTATTAGATATTGTGTATAGAGCATAGATAACATATATAATTATTTTAAGAGTTAATTTATTCATACTAATGTGTTATCTTGTCATGCCAGCCCCTCATCATTCTTTCTATCATTCTTTCTAAACATGCAGGTTTTCTCTTTTACTCTTCACCTCAGCTGTTAAAATTACAATAAGATTCCCTCCCCTGGCTTTTAGGTAGTGTGAGTATAGTGGGTTAAAATAAAGAAAACACTTACCCCGTCTCGTGAGACAGCGAGGTCACAGGGGGGGGCCACCACATCGAGGATGCACTGATCGCCACCCCCTGTGAATGCTGTTGTTCTGCCCCCTACATACCGGGTAGCCTTGCACCACTCATTAGATAACACAGGAATTCTTCCTAAAAGAGTAACATTTCAAACACTTAAAGTGGACCAAAACCATGCGGATTGACCGGGGCATCCAAAAACACTGTGTGAAACCTCCTAGGTCGCCCCATTCACTTATCTTGTTTCCCGGTCCAAAGACACATGCGTGAGCCGTGACCGCATCCCCGCTATCCCTCTAGCAGGGCACATGCCTGCGCCAGGAATTTGTGAATGGCCGGTGCGGGCATGCTCCCTGTTAGAGGGAAGCGGACGATGCGCCCAGCAGCACGCTCTGAGCCACTGCTCTTAGACGCACTGTAGGACCAGGAGGTGAGTTGGTCTTGGCGTCCTGGGGAGGGTGTTCACGCAGGGGTGCCCCGGGGGAAAGGACCAAAACCCAGGATAGTCAAAATCCTAGGTTTTGGTACATTTTAAGAATATTTTTTAAACAATTTGCAACAATTTGCAAATTAGGATTGCTACAGGCATTTATGGTGACTTGGGTTGAAATGTAGATTACTGTTCACTAAAGACATACCTACCAACTTTAAAGTGAGAAAGAAGGACATTTGTTAAATTAGGCCATCGAGGAATGGATAGGTGATAGGGTGTAACAGTTAAAACGATATAAACATTTTAAATAGGCAAATTTATAATCTGTATGTTACACCTCAGGGGAACAAATGAGAACAACAAGGGATAGGGGGGACACTGATTCAAAAGAGGGACAGTCCCTCCAAATTGGGGACACTTGGGATGTATGCCAAAGGCCTTTTGTCATGGTCAGTGACAGCCTGGCTTATTGAAGAAGCAAAAACTTTGCCTAAACACTTCCAAGACAGTGATGATGGCGTTGGACCATAGGAGAGCCCTCAGCACTGTCTTCATCTTCACCTAACTTATGGTGTACTGTAGAGGAAACCGTTCCTTGGCCAGGTCAGTTCCCAAGACCTGCGATTGAATGACAATGCAAAGAATGTGCAACATGTTTGGTCTGTTGCAGGACCAGCTGATCCTCTTGCAACTAACTCTTCAGGTCAGACATGCTCCTCCTCCACAGCCTAGTTTAGAGAATCTTCCATGCTTGACACATTCGAAATACAGAGATTCAACTAATTCGGCTAAAAAAATAATTGCTGCCCTCTCACACTTATCCAAGACGTATTTACCTGCAGGATGTAGCAAGATTCATTAAACCCATCAAACCCAGGTCACTTGCTAATACAGTCATTACTCTCAGGCCAGTGTTGTCCAGAGACAACTAGAACCTCCAGACTAAGCTGTTGTTTTTTGTTCTAGCCAACATTGACACAAATGAAAACGTTTAGTTGTTGCTCCGCCCATTCTATACGAGTACGTATATATATATATTCCAGATTGGGGTTGCTAACATCAATGACAACTCTGGCAGCAGTTCTTATGGTGAAATCAAATGCAGTTTATTGTGCAACAAGACCAACAAAATGTTCACTGCAATTCGTAATACAAGCAGGTTGCATGATAAATGAAACAAAGTCCATCCCTTCCGGGGTTAAATGTAAAGACAACATAAAAGGTCCGGGGTTTGGCATGCAGCAAAAACACGTCTCGTTTACAGGTTCGGAGCTTGAGACTAGCTGTGTCTCATCACGTCTCCCCCAGATTGCTTTTCCCAGCAATCCTTTGTAGCCCTGTGATGAGCCAGCCTCAGGCACCTGTGCAGGCAGAGGCGGGGAAGGTAAACTCTGGCCTGGAGGAAGAGGAAAGGCAGGGCCCGCTATTAAACCTACCTGCCGTTCCATAGAAGTCCAGTTCTAAAAGCACTGAGACAAAGAGCCTCCTCGATTCCTTATCCCACCCAGGTGAGCACCCTGGGTGAAATATACACTCCCTCCACTGTACAGCCAGCTGCATGCCTACAATAAATATACAATATGCCAGGTATTCATGTGGCTTGATGTTCAGACAAACTTTTTGTAACCTGGTTTAGAAGGCACACAAATCCACTTTATGTCTCAAAGTGGACCTATCACCTGTAACACCGGCACTGGAGTGTAAAAGACCCCAGGACTAGCCCACTAAGTAAGACAAAGGGGTTGTGCGCCAGCACTCCTGATACAACTTTCATATTTATTCGGTCCATTAAAAGCATTCAAAAACATTGACAAACAGGTGAGGTCAGGTAAGTATCCTCCAGCGCTGCTACGCGTTTCAGGAGTATAAAACTCCCCTAATCATGCATGATGCAGACTGCAGGGAGACTGGGGATGCGGGTGCTTCTTATGCTGACGCTCTTCTCAGAAGATTGATTTATGCTGTGCATTAGTAGGCAAGGAAAATGGCACAGATTGGACGAGAGCCTGCATACGATCCATGGGAAGGGAGGGCATGTGAGCTGTGTGTGCAATCTGGGAGGTTTCACACAGCGCATTATCCCAAATCAGGATGCTCCAGGAAAATAGACTTCTCCCCAGAATCGTGAAAATCCTGGTGATAGGTCCACTTTAAAGGGGGAAATTCTAGTTGTGTGTGTTTGGGAAGCAACTTGTTGCAGAAATACACTAAATTATGTTTTTAAAATTAAAGGATTATCCCCTTTTACTCCTTTAAATGTATAATTGCGTTTCCCTTTAACTAGTAAAGTTGCAAAAATGACCTGACTTTTCCTGAAAAATGTCAGAGCGGCCTAATGTTTCCAATAGGAGCCCATCTTCTGCCTCATGCACCAAAGCCTCTGAGTGATCTGAGTCAGAGAGTACCTGGAGCCTGCCGCGATGCCCCCATCTGGTGCTGAGCCTGAACTGCAATATAAAAACAAAAACTGGTGTAACTTTGCCAGTGCAAACATCCGCTGCTGCAATGGCAATATGGTGGTGGTGGTGGGGGGGTACATGACAGTGTGGTCCTGTTACATTGGACTTCTGAATTAATGTGCACCAACCATGTCCCATGGAAGTTAAATATCTAAAAATAAAAACCCATGTATCCACTCTCCTTCGTGACCTGGTAATGAATTGGATACAAATCCTCGAATGATCACACTCAATGATTTTGGCTTCAAAAGAAAAAAACGAGGGAAATTTAAGGCTCTTATCTTCCTTCTAGAACATTTTTTAATAGCCACTAATTGCCGGCAGCGTGAGATTGCGAAGAGGTGGCTTAAACGGCTAGTTTAGAACAATGGCATACTGTCAGAAACCAATGGCATAGCTGGGAAAATAAAAATCACTATACAGCAATACCAAGCAGCATTGAGGGCACTAAACATCCAAACGCTAATGTACCTGGGATGGGGGAGCAAAATAGACTGAGTTGTATTTAAGGGTTTTGGTTCGCTTTAAAAGATTGGGGACTGGTCACTTGCCAAATAATAAAGATTCAGCAGAATATTCGCCGTCTAATAAAAAAAAATGGAGCTGATGAGACTAGTGACAGTATTTCACTGACGAGAATTATTATACTCCTATGTCTCCTTCCCCCAAGTCACCCTATTACCACATTCACATGCAAAATTCCCCTCAAGCTATCTATGCACATTTTGCGTTATTTGTCCCAATATATGAGTCCTAGATTTATTCATTTATTCAATCAGTCCCTTATATTAAAGTCCATGTCCAGGCACAAACTAGCTTTCTTTCACCTTATCCCCCTTGAAAATATTCATTTCAAAGCATCTCAAAATCTCCAATTGTATTTAAAATGGACCAAAACCCACGCCCCAACGCCCTGGAATCTATAAGAAACTCACCTTCTTTCCCAGTCCAACGCTGCAGGCATGAGCAGCGGCTGCATTCCTGTTATGCCTTTAGAAGGGAGCGTGCCTGCGCCAGGCATTTGTGAGTGGCCAGCATTGACATGCTCCCTGTTAGAGGGTAGCGGGGGATGCGGGCACGAGCACGAGACATGCTCTTAGATGAAGGGGTGGGAACAGATCTGAGATCTGATGAGAGGCTGAGCTGTAGGACAGGGGAAGGGTAAGTCAGATCTGGCGACCTGAGCAGTTTCACACAGCGGGCATCCCCAATCGGGGTGACCCTGGGGCAAGGACCAAAACCCAAGATAGTCAAAACCCTGGGTTATGGTCCACTTTAAATAACTTGTATTATAAGCAATGCCACTTTCTTAACCCCAATTTCTGGGTCATGCTTGAGCTGGGAAAGTCTATTTATGGCACAGCTTTGAGTCTTGAGCACTCTCTGTTGTGGTCAGAGACAGCTGTGGGACCACTGTGACTTGCCAGTTTTGGTCACACTGAGAGCGCCAATTGACAGAATGGCTGTTAGACCACTTTTTTTGCGTGCTCCTGGAGAAATAAAATTGAAAGAAGGACAAACTTTGGAGCCCTGATACGGCATCTACCCAGAACTACAGGAAATGCAGGAGAGGCACATGGGACAGGCATCAGGTATGCTGCGTGCTGCCTTATTATTGCCCTTGTACAGTCCCTTTAACCATATCTCAAATCCCCAAGCCAACTGCGCTCCATCTTCCTCCCATTGCAGGCTCCACGGCCACAGTGTGAGCGTGTCTCGCAACCATAGCTGGAACTAGGATTAGAACATCGGTGGTTGATAATGTGCTCTAGGCCAACTTCTCTTCCTAATGTATGTACAAAGGTCCTTGTCATTTATTACAAGTTACACCCTTTCCTCAGGTATCGTCACGTCATGCAGGAGGAGCAAGACCTGGAGACCCTCGGAATAGTAAGTCTGTAACTGCTGCTAATAAAAACTGATTTCAAAAGCAGGAGGTGTGGATGTACTGAATTGTTTTTACTATTGTATCAATTCCAGACTTTCAGTCACAATTTTAGAATGTCTTTAGTCTTGTAGAGATGATGATCAGTGATACAAATGTTATATGAGGGGCATTCCCAACTATTTGAGCCCATCTAAGAAAGGAACGTCTCATAAAAATAATTTATATATATTTTCTACATGATGACCTGACACCTTAACACATTTAGCCCAGTGACTTGGGGGGTTCTTCAACTGTTTGGACTTGAGTCATGTTGGTAGAGGTGAAACCATATCCTGTCTCAACACCTCTAGCTTCTCCCTGGACAATCAGTTACCTGATAATTCTCCCTTTCTTTAGATTGGCTGTTTTTTTTTGTAGGTAGATGCTTTTATTCACCTAAAGCACAACAAACACAGCCAGAATCATAGCATTTTGTACAACAGCTTCACAAAGCATAATAAATATTATGCAAAATAGCAGTAGTGTAGCTATAAAATTTCATATTTAGGTTCAAAACTTCTGGGACCACCAATGTGTGTAAACAGAAATATATATATACATGTTTAGTGGGGCTTAAAACACTATTATTCCTGGATTTATTTTTTTCTTATTCCTCAGGAATACACCATGACACGTTGCACCTTGGGGGTGGGCCTTCTATTGGGCGGAGTTTGCTTGCTATGGCTGATTCAGTGGGCAGTTCAAGAGCACCAGTCAGGTGAGTCCTGTATTTGTTAAAGTTGAACAAAACACGCACCATAGAACCAGAAAAAGGTCTATTTTACTGGGAGATCTGTGGGTTTTTACACAGTGGGGCATCTCAAATTGTGATGCCTGGGGGCAATGAACAAAACCAGAGATGGTCAGAATCCCCGATTTTGTTCCACTTTAAACCTTCTCCTTACCTGAGCAAATCATAATGTACAAAATATGCTCTTTTTAGTCCACCTGTGTATTTAGGCATACCTAAACTCCCCCTTGCAGTTCTGTGTCAGGTAGGGTCCACAGAAGCACTAAATCAGCCTAATTAACCTAACCCACCTCCTTATGTCATCAGTGAGCCCTGCATTAGCAAAATTCTCACATTTTCCTAGTGAAGGTCCATCCAACAGGGACAGGAAATTAAACACACGGTTTCCAGTTCCTTTTCCATGAGGAAAAATATGTTGTACCGTATATTCATGGCTAACATGCAAAGGGTGTAGGTGGGTTAAGGTTCTGGTGGACCTGGACCAACCTGCCTCAAAATTGCAAGGGAGGGTTTGCTTCAAAACTTCAGGACTTTTTAGCAACCTGAATACAATCTAACCTTAAAGCAGACAGAAAGCGGCCCAGGATCCTGACACTCCAGGGTAGCCTGATTCCTTCTCACATGGACATGGCTTTGGTCCATTATAATGTGCAAATCTTCAGGTATGGGTTGAGTTTAAGGGCCTCAGTCCTACTGTGTCCCATTATCAATGTGTATTTGTTGCATTTCTGTCAGATCTGACTGGTAACACCCTGTGTATTATTTAGTTTTACCCAGTCTGTGGTTTTCAGCTTGTACAGCAGCAGTGGTAGAGTGAGGCCAAAAATTGACCCACTATCCAGCTAATCCCTGACCGGCCCATGGAATCTGCTTTCAGCCCACCCCCCCTCCCAATGTGCTTCCTTGATAGTCAATGAGACTATTGGGGTGGATATGGGTGCATCTTATTGAAGCTGAATGCAAATAAAGAGGCAGGGGTGGTATGGACCCCCCCCACACATACAGCCATGCTGCTGAGCAATAGCATGGGCTGAGGTTTCTTGGCTGAGTGTGAACAGTGGGACCAGGCACAGCAGGGACTTTGGTTGAGGGGGGGGGGGGGGTAGGGAGGCAGGAATTGGAAGGGTGTCAAAAGCAGCAGCCCGGCCCCAGATGATGAAATGGCTATTGTGGTCAAATAATACATTTTTGACTTAGTGGAAAAGAAAGTGCATAACCTCTGGAGTACCCCCAGGCTAATAAGTTATATTTTTCCATTGATTTAGTATTCAGTCTTGTGCCTGTGCATTCTTCAAAGTTTCCCTGATTTCCTGTTTATACTATAGAAATAATGATACTCTCCGCAGCACCCCCAGCTAGGTCTAGGGTTGTTTAATGGAAATAAAAGCCTTCTTCTTACATATTAATTAAGAATAGTTAGAGATGTGCTTGACTTTTGCTGCTAAAATTTCAGTTCAGAAAACCTTTCCTGTATCATCAGGTGTGTGTGTGGGTTGATATCATTATATTTATCCCCACCATCCATGATTCCGCACAGCTTGCAAGTATATGTGAATTTTTCTTGGTACTTTGCAGTTATTTATGTATATGAATCTGTTAATTGTTTACAGATCCCCCATTATTGGAAAGTCCAAGAAGATCAATTCGAAGGTTTGCAAATAAGGTGAAGTATACTGTAAATCCAGTAAAGAAAACACTCCAAATTAAAGAGATTTCGACAGCCAAATAAGTAATTCTTTAAAGATAGTACTTACCTCCATGAGATGAACATGGCACTGTCCTTGTCCTCCGCTGCCACGCTGGATTCTGATTATAGGAGTCATTGTGCTCGGCCTCCTTGTCTCCTCTGAAAACCCATTTGCCAAACACATTGCTGGACAAGCGCCTGGTGGGTTTTCAGAAGCCAGATTTAGTAAAAGCTACTGAGTGAGATAGAAGGAGAATTACTGAGTTATTTTTTTAATTCTAACCCCACCTGTGTTTTGGTCCACTTAAGAAGGGGCATCTGATATGGGATGTGTTTATCCCCGCGGATTGCTTAACTGAATGAAGTGAGTTGCCACCAGCTGTATCCTCTCTCACATCTAGCTGGGGCCGTGCCTGCGCTGGCCATTCACAAATGGCTGGTGCTAGTACGTGCCTAGCTAAAGGTACAGGAGGGCGGCAGCCCACACATGTGCCGTGGGATCACGGCTATGTGGGTTAATGCGGTGATTGCTGGGTTTCCCACATCGGGATGCCAGAGGGAGAAGGAATCGGCCTCTAAAAGATTCCAGGACATGCTGAGATGTTTTAGTTTTTGATCCACTTTAATAAACTGACTTTTGGTAGCTTTTCTGTGCAGGTGTTTGGCTACTCTAGTTGATTTTAAGAGACCAGAATACTCAACTCAAAATGTTCCCCTCCATATCCTTCAATGGTAGATTCAGATTTTGGTCAAAAAAATATGGCCAAACTGCATCAGAAAGGAAGGTATATTCCAATTCTAAACCTGTATTTTTCTGACCGATTGTTCTGGTTTAACTCTATTATTCCATAGATATGATAAATCTACACATCTATGTTTACTATCATTTAGACATAACATCAAAATAAGTATAATAATGTTGTATTCAAACTATACCGACAGCCTTGTACTGTTAAAAAGAACCCCTCCAACTCACCTACCACATCTGCATGCATGATACTGAATCGTTGTCACTCAAAGCTGAAATCCTGCATCAACAATTTTCTTATGGTTGCGGGCTTGCGGCCATCTTGAAGCACCCAGAAGGCTTCCTTTCCCAGCCATTCTGTTGCCTGTATTTTACAGACATGACCCACAATGCACAGTGGCAGGCAGCCCAGCAGCATTTGCTCCTTGAAAGTTACTGGCAGACCCACAGGATGCCATTGGGGGGATCGACCACGGCAGGAGTTACAAAAAAGTAAATTAATTTTTATGTGCAGCAATGTGAATGGCCCTGGCGAGGGATGTATATGAGCATTGTTTCTTGTAAGGGTGTTAGTCCGATTTAATTGGCTCCTATTGACTGGTGTTAAGACAACTATAGTCAAATGTGAGTTTCAGGCTACAAATTGCTTTGGCCTCCCCTTTCTCATTGCCTCCAGCCTGTAGTCTGTCCAGAAAAGCCATTTCCCTTGTGGAAATCAATATTTTTGTTGCTGTACCAGCGTAGCTGCTGAGAGAAGAGATGGTAACAGGAAGTTTCTGGTTGGTGTTTGGACTCATTGGCCCATTTGCCAGGCAGAGATTAGCTATAATTTAGCTGCTATAGTAAATTGTCCCAGACACAGGGTGTTCCAGGGTGTCTGGAGAACTCCTCAGTTACTGGCTGCTGCAATGATACATCAAGAAGGCTAAATTCTGCTACTACAATAGGCAAGGTTGGAGGGGTGTTTTATTTTAAAAATATGTTTTACGTACTGCTGGCCTAATATTTACAATGTATTTACAGTGTAAGAAGAAGAAGAAGATACTGAGTCTAAAGCAGAGGTGAGGGGGTGAATAGTAGCCTATATCTGTTATAGAGTCAGTATGTTATGTTCCTGTAAGCCTTTGTTTTCCAGAATTCGGCGGGGAGCATGGGAGCCTCACCCGGCTACAACTCATTACTCAGAATTAGGACCGGCTTCGGTTCACGGAGCCCCACCTGAACTTGACTTGCCCACTTTGCCCCAAGAGGTGCTTTACATGTTGCAGAGTGTTAGGTGAGCTATACCAAAAGTAAATATGTGTTACAATTAAAATAATAATAATAATATTAATAATATGTATTATATATGAATCAAGAAAAAAAATGTATAGTATTGTATATTGGGTTGCCCTCCAGAAAGCTGGTAATCACTCACCTCGCCTTGGTCCAATGGTGCATATGCAGGCTCTCGTCCAATGAGAGCTGTTTGCCCTGGCTATGTAATTCGGCAAACGGCTCTCATTGACTTCAATGGGAAGCACAAGTGGACGCATCCCTAGTGGCATGCGCTTGAACAACAAGGGGATGCTCCAACTTGCTTTCCCTATTGAAAACAATGAGATCTGTTTGCTGAATTACATATGCCCGGCAAATGGCTCTAGGTGGATGAGAGCATGCTCATGCGCCATTGGACCGGGGAAAGCTGGATCAATACCGATGCCCCAAGGGGTTTCACTCACCTGGGGAAGGCCAGCCCGGCTAGGTTTTGTTCCGCTTTAAAGATGCTTTGACCCTCTTCCAATTTTCTTTCTCAATATGCTATGGTTGGTATGAAAATGATACCAGCAGGTTTAAGAAGAAGGTCATCGATCACATTCAACAGCTGCAAGAGGACCAAGCTATTGAGCTATCTATGTCCTTAGCCTGCAGTTCACTTCCTGGAACTTTCTAGTCTAGCCTGGAAATTGAAGGGTTCACCAGCCATAGAGCAGACAAGGACTCGGATGCAACTGGCAAAGCTAGAGGAGGCGGCATTTGCTTCTACACCAACAACAGATGGGTCAAAAATGCTCATGCGTTAGATAAGAGGTGTACATCTGACATAGAATACCTGGCTCTTATCTGCAGACCTTTTTACTCTCCACGGGAGGTCTCGTGCATTATTCTAATAGGGGTGTATATTCCCCCTCAGGCCAATGTCAACATGGCCCTCAGCTCATCATCCGAGGCTATCGCGGACTACAAAAAGCTGTTCCCAGACTCATTTGTCATAGCTCTGGGTGACTTCAGCAAAGCATGTCTTAATCTCGAACTTCCCAAATTTATACCACATATTACTTGCCCTACAAGAGGGAACAACACTCTCGACCAATGCTACACAACAGTAAAGCGTGCTTACAGGGCTGTTCCCACAGCAGCTCTGGGATACTCTGATCATTGCTTACTACATCTGCTACCTCTATACAAGCAACGGTTGAAGTCAGTTACTCCCCAAACCAGAACAACCAAGGTCTGGTCAAAGGAGGCCGTCGACCAGTTGCAAGCCTGTTTTGAGTGTACTGACTGGGACGTCTTCTACTCTCACTCTATAGAGCAATGGACTGACTCAGTGCTCTCTTACATTACCTTTTGCGAAGACACAATTGTACCATCCAAAATCTTCAGGAACTATGGCCACTTCAACAAGCCATGGTTCACTAACAACATAAGGAAGTTAAGGAAGCAGAAGGACTGCACAAAGAGATGGGAACATCCTTATGTTCAAGAAGTTGAGGAATTCCCTGTCCAAGGTGATCAGGGCCACAAAAAGAGGTTACACTAAGAAAATGGAAAAGCAGTTCTCCTCCAGTAACCCGAGAGAGGCCTGGCAGGGTTTTCGGCATCTTACTAACTACAAAGGGTCCACCCAGATACTGAACCCTAGCAGGCAGCAAGCAGAGGAACTCAACAACTTCTACTGCAGATTTGATTCACCTCCAAACATGGCAGCTTGCTCCCCCCAGTCCCTAAATCAATCACTATCGTCAATCGACCATAACATTGATACTAATGGCTCTCAAACAGCAAACACACTCTTGGTTTCAGAGATTAAAATTGCCCAAGTTCTCAAAGACCTCAACATAAGGAAGGCGCCAGGACCAGATGGAGTATCCACAATCTGCCTCAAGTCATGTGCGGACCAGCTATCGGCAGTGTTTTCAAAGATCTTCAATGCCTCCCTGGAATTGGGCGTAGTTCCACACTGTCTCAAGAGATCCATCATTGTCCCGGTGCCAAAGAAACATTTGGCCACTGAGATGAATGACTTCAGACCAGTTGCACTTACATCCGTGGTCATGAAGTCATTTGAGAGGATTGTGCTGGAATACCTGAAAACAACCACTGGCAGCCTTATGGATCCCATGCAATTTGCCTACAAGGCAAGTAGATCTTCAGACGATGCTGTTAATATGGCCCTCCACTATATGTATGAGCATTTGGATAAGCCAGACACCTATGTCAGAGCTCTCTTTGTTGATTTTAGTTCGGCTTTTAACACCATAAGTCTGAACCTACTGGTGGAAAAGATGTCTAAGCTCAACATTCCTCAAAACATCTGTGCGTGGACAGGGAGCTTTTTAACAGAGCGATCCCAAATAGTTAGACTTGGTCCGGTACGGTCCAGTGTCAGGCACACCAACACCGGTGCCCCTCAAGGCTGCGTTCTGTCACCCCTCTTGTTCTCCATCTACACTAACGACTGCACTTCCTTGGCCAACTCTGTGAGGATTGTAAAGTTTGCTGATTACACAACCGTCATAGGCCTGATCAAGAACGGAAAAGAAGATACCTACCGAGGAGCAGTGGAGGAGCTTGTTAGTTGGTGCACTATACACAACCTGGTCATTAACCCTTCAAAAACCATAGAGATGGTTGTGGACTTCAGGAAGAATCCGGCACCCATGACACCCCTGTCCATCAAGGGGGTGGAGATAAAAAGAGGAAGTGAGACAAAATTTCTGGGTGTGACCATCTCCAACAACCTCAGCTGGGAAAAGAAACACCATGGCTCTACTGAGGAAAGCACACCAGAGACTTTTCTTCCTGAGGCAAATAAAGATGGCCGGTCTGTCGAAAAGGTTGCTAGTGCTCTTCTTCAATGCCGTCATTGGTTCTGTACTGTGTTTTTCTTTCTCTGTCTGGTTCGAGGGATCTACTAAAAGGGACAAGTGTAGACTCCAAAGAACAATTAATACAGCAGAAAGAATAATTGGAGCCCTGTTACCATCCCTGCATGAACTGCACGAACGCAGAAGACTCTGGTAGAAAAGATACTTCGGGATCCCTCCCACCCTGGACACGCCCTATTCCATTACTTACCATCTGGGCGGCGTCTTGCGGTACCAGCCTGCAGGACTTCTAGGGCTAGGAAGGGTTTCTTTCCTTTGGCTGTCCGCATACTCAACAATAGCCAGGCATCATAGGCCCCGGCTCAAGTCGGTATCATCTGCACTTTGTATCATTTGCACTTTAGAAGATTAACTGTGTCTGTGTATCTCTGTTTCTATTTTCCCCTTCCTATGTTACTGGAACTGAAGTTAACTGTTTACTGTTGCACTGTGTATATGCCAAAAATAATTCCTTGTTCATCTCACGATGTACTTGGCGAACAATAAATTGAATTGAATTGGAATGCACAAGGAAGGCGCAACTCATTGGTGTCATCAGCAACACAGCATCAACTCTGTATGGCAGAAACACATACCTCAATCCATATCCCAAGCTTTTTCCTTGATTTAGGCTTCTGAAATGTGGTGGTGTCATTCGATCAATAGTCTCTGTGTTTGGGCTGATGTGTACAACAAGCAAGTGAAATGCTGTCCAGGCAATCTTAGGCCAATCCAGGCCAGTTATTGACTGATTTTTCAGTGGTCAATTTAAGATTATAGGATGATCTCCCTTTTGCTGTTCTGAAAAAGTACCATTCGATCAGCCCAAAAGAGGTTTCTGTCTGTCTGAAAGAATTGGCAAGCTGCTTTGGGAAATTTGTAAAAGGTGTTGGAGGGACCCAGTGGAACCACCGCTTAGAAATATATGAGTACCATGCAACAAACATGTCTAACAGGTAGAAAGTTAGTTAGTTTCATATATGCAGATACATGTAGAAGCCACACTACCCCAACAAGGCACTCTGTGTTAGTTTGGCCCCTACTCTATGTGTATGAGCCCCATAGTTGGGACATGCACTGCAGCTAGTACACTACAGAGCTACTGTCACTTGAAGTCAACAGGCAGCGTGTGGATATTAGGCTCCCATGTGGAGAAAAGTCTCTCCACTCTCTCCTCCTTCAGAAGGATTGCTTCCAGCAATTCCTTCCGAAATAAGAAATTTAGTTTAGCTAGAAAAGTGAGTGTGGAGGGTCTGGATATATCCAACACTGTAGAATCGACTTCCTTGCACCCACCGATATTATCAGAGCAAGTCTCCCTCCTACCCTGGATAACTCGCCCTGCTCTAAGGATACTATTCTAAAGAAACCCCACCCTGCTCTAAGGAGACTATTCCAAAGAAACCCCACCCTGCTCTAAGGAGACTATTCCAAAGAAACCCCACCCTGCTCTAAGGAGACTATTCCAAAGAGACCCCACCTCCGCTCTAAGGAGACTATTCCAAAGAGACCCCACCTCCACTCTAAGGAGACTATTCCAAAGAGACCCTGCCCCGCTCTAAGGAGACTATTCCAAAGAGTGCCCATTCTGGTGTGTATGGGATGAAATTCATGAGATAAAGCTTAGACTTTTAATCACCCACTTATTTGCAGTTAACCTTGAAGGGTCAACTGTGATGGGCTAAAGTGTTTCTCCAAGTCTTTTTATGTGGCCCTCTGCAGTGCCCCTTCAATTCAAGGCTGCTGACACCTGCAGCACGTCTTTGCACCTGTGTGTGGTGTAGTGTAGTATCTGCAACTATTCTGTGTCTCTGTCCACACAAGAAAGACCCACCTAACCCACTGAACTTACTGCCACAGCAAAGGTTGCTACAGCTGCTGTAGGGATTATTGCTAGCGATTTCCAGGTGGGGTGAGAAAAAAATGATTGTGCAGCTGGCCTGAGCAGAATAATGCTGTGTCTGTAATGATACATTTAAATATCCAGAACATTTGAAGTTACTAGCCAGCCCTTTGAAGGTGACCAGAATGCTGATCTATAGGTCTATATTATTTAGCTGTCACTTTATGAAGTGTCTCACCTTTTCTTCATCCTCAGGGTGCTCGGTCATTTTGAGAGGCCTTTGTTTCTGGCACTGTGTCAGTATGTTGTATATGAACATTATGACCCAGGAAGTTTGGTCTTCTGCCCGGGACAGCCTGACTCCAGCATTTACATTGTCCTGGATGGCAAACTGGAACTATCACTCACTGATACTGTAAGAATATCTTTTATCGTGTGTGTGTGTGTGTGTGTGTGTGTGTGTGTGTGTGTGTGTGTGTTCATAAATAAACATACATGATGTAGTCTCCAAAAGTGAATATAAAAATGTACAACTAAATATCAGACTTTAACTCATTTTCTGCCTTACCTAAGCACATCTGCTTCCTAAATATATACTAGTAAACTATCCATGTCCCAGTTTGTTCAGGGGCCCATGAAAGGGGGAGATCCCCCATTCCCCAGTGGACCAGTGGGATCTAGTAGATTCTTTGTTGTGTTGCTCTTATGCTAATAGATATATATTAACTCCATATCTTCTTATCTCTTTCTGTTAGGATGGTACCCGGCACTACATAAAGTCAGTGTGTCCTGGAGATAATGTGCACAGCCTTCTCAGCATTTTGGATGTTCTCACAGTAAGTTGAACACCATTAAGATTTCTACCTAATGTCCCATTTCCATTTAATGATGTTTGAATGGAAAATCGCTAAAGCGACTGCTGTAGGATAATTAATCTGTGGAAACAGCTGCTGCGATTTAGTGACAAATTTGTTCGTCGGTCAGGCATTGTATCATTTTGAATGATCCTAAAATCCTAAATAAGATCCAAAATCCACATGTGCCTGGTATTTTCCTTGGAGATCACTAAGTACATACCAGAGGACACGTTTAGCCCCCATAGGAGAAAACTGTAATAAGCAACAACTTTTGCATACAGTTCTCTCCACAAGCACATTACTTACTTACTGTTTGCTGCAAGTGAATTGATGTGCGTCTGGAGAAGCTGAATGCAATTCCAGCCACACATATCATAGGCAGCATCACTCGCATCCTTTGGCTGTGCACAGTCACTCAGTTGAGGTGCACAGCTGAAGTGTTGCCGTCTCCGGCTGTCCATCCGCTGTGGGCTCATCAGACAGATAAGGATTTCAGTGAAATGGGGGGGGGGGGGGGGGGGTCACAGAGTGGTGCATCACAATTCGGGATGCCCTGGGGAGAGGGAATCAGTCTCATAGACTCCAGGGCTGGTTTCGGTCCACTTTTAAGTGCAATTGTAATTATAACATGAAAATTAACAAAATACCTCTATAGCCCTGAAAGTTACACCAGTAAAACAGCTGAAACCTGCCTGCAAGGCACTCCCCAAACTTCCCTCATGGGCACATTCCTGCTATCCCTCTAGCAGGGCGTGTGCCCGAACCAGGCATTTGTGAATGGCCGACGCGGGCACGCAAGGGGAAGCAGGCGATGCGGCCGCCAGCCGCCACTCGGAGTCGCTGGTTATAGACGACGTCTTAGACCACGTGACGTCAGCGCCTCTGAGCTGATTGCATGAGCGACCGCGCATGTGCCGTAGGACCGGGAAGAGGTTGGAAACAGGATCTAGTTTGGTTACAACAGGATGGTGCCTTTTCATATGCCAATATTGACCCAGTGTTGTAAGTGGGTGGAATCAGAGGGTATCTAAAGTGCGACCCTAGACAGTGTTCTTAAAAAGTGAAAGCCAGCAATTGTATAAGAGGGTCCAGAGAAGAGCTAGGAGTATTGTGCCTAGTTTGGGGAGGGTAGGTAGATTTGTGCCAGTCCCAGGGAACTCGGGCTGGAATAAAGTCATGCCACATTCAAAAGAAGGCAGTAAGACCTCTACCGAGTTAAGATAGTGCAAGTAATACCTGGCTTGTGTATTATTATTATTATTATTATTGTTTATTTATATAGCGCCATCAACTTCCGTAGCGCTTTACAAGGTATGAATACAGACAGGGTAAAACATATACAGAGAACAATACAAAATTAGATGCCACAGGTTAAAACCAGGTGTTGTGAGCACAGGAGACAATAGGGAGGAGTGCCCTGCCCTTGCGAGCTTACAGTCTAAAGTGGTAGAGCTTGAGTATGGCTGCATGTGCCATTGAAGGCTATAGGAGTTGCTTAAGCCAGGTCATATGCTTGTCTGAAGAAGTGAGTTTTGAGGGCGCTTTTAAAGGCTTGGAGTGGAGAGTGGCGGATCGAGCGGGGAAGTGCATTCCAGAGAAGTAGGGAGGCACGAGAGAAGTTTTGAAGGCGGTAGTGCCAAGAAGTAACCAAGGAAGAGGACAGGAGAATGTCAGAGGCAGAGCGGAGGTTGCGCTTGGGTTGGTAATGCTGGATCAGAGATGAAATGTAGGAAGGGGCCTGGTTAGAGAGAGCTTTGTAGCTTTAGAAGTTTGAACTGAACTCTATGGAAGACAGGTAACCAGTGGAGGGATTGACAGAGGGGGGCAGCACTGGAGAAGCGAGAGGAGAGGTAGATGAGGCGAGTGTATGTGTATGCTGTCATGTAAAGCCATTGTGACTGCTGATCTTGTAACTTACATCAATGGAGGATAAAGACATTGCTTTATTAAGAGTGGAGAAACTACCGGTACATTGGTGCAGCAACAGCGATTACCCGGACAGCACTACACCTACCTACCCCACAGCTCAGACACAATTACCGGGTACCTCAGGATCCAAAGAAGCCCCCTGCTGCTCAGACTGTCCAGGCAACTGTTACCATACACCATGCATGGAGGATTGCTACAAAGCAGTAGCAGTGTGTTAGTTAATACTTTTTCCAGAAATGCCAAAATGTATATTATCCTTCCTTTTCAGGGCCATCAGAGGCCTTACCGCACAGTAACTGCAAAGGCTGTGGAGAAAAGCACAGTGCTACGTCTTCCTGTTGAAGCTTTTTCTGCTGTGTTTCGTTCGTACCCGCAAAGTCTAATTCGCACTGTCCAGGTAAGTAGTCCCCTTGTTAATTTTCTGATTGTTTAGTGTACAAGGTCCTGTTTTCATTAAAATATACTATAAAGTTAATCCTGTCTAGACTTTCAATACTTACCTGAGTTAGTCTTTTATGTACTTGATATAAGCTGACATTTCAAAAGCTTTAAATCGGACCTTCAGCATAATTTAACGAAAAGGCCAAACCCTTAAAAAAAATATTCCCCAGCATTAAAAATTAATATATTTTAAATTAATATATTTTAAGTTTTTAGCTACTTACTTTGTTCAGGACTCTAGAATACGGGCTCCGCCATCTTGCCTCAGAAGCATTACATACTGAGGATGGGAGAGGGCGGAAAACTTTCAGGGGGTGAGGTTATATCTGTGTTTTGCTCAGATGGAACAGAGATGGGGTCAGGAAAAGGACACCAATTGCAGAATGCAGAACGACACAGTCAGAAGACACTTCCTGTTTGCAGGCAGACTGCCATCTTGGATATTTAAAGGCTCAGAAAATACAGTAAATGCAGGTAGGATGATTTTTAACATGGGAAATCTGTATGTACGGGGTGTGAAACATATAAGATAGGATCTTATTTAGGCTGAAGGTCCGGTTTAAAATAGTTTTTTCCTACGATATACATTACATAGATTTACAATTTGGGCTGGATTAATGTGGTGAACCCGCGTCCCTACCCTGGGCCTCCTCAACTTGTTAACAATGGCAGTGATTAATCTGGGGTTACTTACCCTATCCACTAAATTTTATCCAGTCCCGATTACAGCTGTAAAATGACCAGAAGGGTTAAATAGTTTTAATATTTAAAGCAGAGTAAAACCCAGCAGCAGCCACCCTGGAATCTAAAAGATGGCTTTTCCTCGGGGCATCCTGAATTAAGATGCCCTCCTGTGTGAAACCCCCCCAGGGCGCCCATAAAAACACACCTTTCCCCGCTCCAATGGTGCATGTGCGAGCTCTTGTCCAATAAGAGCCATCCGCTGTGATTACCTCATTCTGCAGGCTGCTCTCATTCTTTACAATAGAGATGGTGTGCTGCTGCATGCTGCATCCCCGGGGTCGTGCGTACACTCTCGCCACAGCATTCAGACAGGCTGAGACAGGAGCATGCACATGGCGGGGTGGTGCGGCAGGCAGCATGCTCTCTTCATTCTAGTAAATGAGAACAGCCTGCTGAATGATGTAGTCATTTTAGGTGGCTCTCCTTGGACAAGAGCCCGCACATGTGCCGTTTTAGCCTTGACAGGTGAGTTTTTATGGATAAACAGGGGGGTTTCACACAGCAAGGCATGCCCCAGGGCACATAACAAAACCAAGGAAAGTCAAATTCCAGGGTCTTGTTCCGCTTTAGCAGATGTTTGACCAGTATTTAAACCTGGAGCCTGGCATGGAGCCTCTAAAGAAGGAAACCTTTATCTCTAACATATAATTTCTAACTAAATAAGGTTTCTTGTTCTGCAGGGGCAGCAAAATAGCCATGCACTGTAAGCAGGAGAAGCTGTACAGTTCCATTTTCATTGGTCTAAAACACTAATGCATTGTTGAATATTCCTCACAATTTCCTTCTCTGTTATCAGATCATAGCTCTTCGTCTTCAGAGGGTCACCTTTCTTGCTCTGCACCGTTACTTGGGCCTCACCATTGAACTCTTCCAGCATGTAAGACCCATCAACTGAGACCCAGCTTCACATCTCTCCTGATTGTATAAATACACATATCCAGCTCTAGCCCTCCAAAAATGACTTACACAAAGATCAAGGTTCTTGATGCTCTTAGACAACCCTTAATCCCAGCCAAACCTTGTCTAATATTGAGCACACCCCTTTGTGTACCCACCCACAATGATTACTGGCAATTAATGGAAATGTGTTGGCCAGTTATTGTGCACAGAAAAATACTGTCTTTCTTCTATTTAAAAACAAAAATTACAGAATTACAATGGATCAGCTGGTTGCCACATAACCCTTGATACCAGATTTTAATGCAAATGTTCAGTTGAGCACTACAGAAGGTTGAAGGTAGGAGGGGACCATGTAGTCCATCTAGTCTGACCTTTTGTGTATTTTATCTCTTTTATCTTAGAATAGTTATTTGTTTATCCCCAGCAAGATCAACAAAATTGAAAAAGAATAATAGTTAGGATTTCTTCCAGAGGGTTGCTGCCTCCACTTGCATTGTACCACCCTAGGCACTGGCCATCCAGCCCCTAATAGGAAATACGAGCACAAGCTCACTATGAGGATAGTATACTAACAGGAACGCTATAATGCCAACTGCTAGGCACGCACAGCCCAAGTTTACTATATTAGATAGAAAGATTTCAATTAGTGGTGCCAGCAATGGGGGTATACAAAGTATACAAGCACAAGCAAATGGTAGGGCCCTCAAATTGACCCAAAATACCCCCAACAATATTGATATTCCACACATACTATAAATGGTAAAAAACTATTTCATGTTTATTGTACCGACTTACTCTAACAAAAACAGACTAACACCACGTAGTTAAAAACACATAGGACAAAAACATGAGTTTTGAAATATGTATTATTAGAGCCTGTTCTTTTCCGCCTTTGTTCTGATCCTATGTGTTTTTAACTATGTGTTTATGTCTATTGTTAGTCTATTTTTGTCAGTAGTTTTTAAGTCTGTACAATAAACATGAAATGGACCTGAGGGCCTCACCATTTGTTTGTGCTACTATACTAACGTGGCAAGCTCTCTGCCTCATGTGACAGAGCTGGTCCCCTCATGAGCCTTCTCATGTGGAAGTGGAGTGGCGCCCAAACATCAGGGCAGTTGAGATGACAGGTTCGACATTTTTGTGAATTACCACCCTCGTGTCGACAGCCATACTTGTACTTGATTATTTTTCTCTCCAAACCTTTGCTAATTTGAGGGAAAAAGGGACTGTTTAGGCCGGGCTTAGGTTAGGAGGCACCTTGTGCAAGAATTCAGGATGGAACCATTCAAGATGGAGTCATCCAAACATACGATTACACTTTGATAATGACAGAGAGAGAAAGTATGAGAAAAGGGATGAAGGAAATCTGAAGGAGATACTTAAATTATGCAAATGAGAAAGAGAAATGAGAGGAAAAGGCCGAGGAAATTATAAGTAAAAAGAGAGTGAGAAAGGTAGAAGCAGAGAGAATTGCCCTCCATTCCAGGCCACCTTCCCCATTGTTGCTGATCATCCCCTGTTGCTGAGGCCAGCCATGAGCAGCTCTGCACCCAGTGTTCGGTGGTTCAGATCCACTGTAAATTAATACCATGGCCAAGTGTGAGCCTGAGTGGGCCCCTGAAGATGGCCAGGGGCCCTGGCAGTTGCCCAGGTTTGCCTTGTGCTGGAGTATGTAAGGGATTCTGGGAAGACCTGCTGAGCCAGCTAAGAGCTGTCTCATATGGGTGCCTAAATTAAGTCTCCAGGGGACCCCTTACAGAGGGCACGTGATCCCAAAGACCAGCTATGTATTCTATTGATAGACACACCAGGTCACTGCTAAGTAGTTTCTATAGCATGAGAACAAATACAAATCACAATGACCTCTGACACTTTTGTAACAACTAGCATTATCAAATCTTGTCCTGCTCAGTCTGCATGCACCTCAGATGAATCGGCTCAAAAATGTGGGCAGGAATTCCAGATGGTACTGTAGGTCTGCTTTGTGTAGTGAGGGACAGGACGCATTTCACTACGCCTTTTAACACTCTCTCTCTGCTTGCAGGAGCTTCAGTCTGAAGAAAGTCCTTCTCACCCTGTGCGGCCCCGTCTCTCTAGAAGTATAACACATGATGAGGGTGAGAAATATACTGATCTAATGCTAAATCAGGTTGTCAAAGCAGATGGAAAAAAAGGTTGAACTTCAGTCGCGCTGCAATCAATAAATGTTTCTTAATTGTCATAGAGGATTCTAACTGCAAATATATTTAATATTAGGGTAATCTCTAGGAGTCCCCTAAATTAAAATTATTGGCTGTATCGGCAGATTAATCTGTCTTAGCAACCCAGAAAGAATAGAGAGCATCCTTTTATATACAGTATATAATCAATATTGCATTTCTAGATCCTGTTTAAGTTGCCAAAGATTAAAAAGAATGGGGCACTTACTGCCGTGGCCCAGGGTTAAAAAACCTGACCTGGGCCCTTGAGAGTTAACCACTTCTGAAGATGAACCTGAGGCTTGTTATCGGGTGTGCTCGCCGTCTTATCGGGTGTGCTTTCGTCCTTTGACGTCCTCAGGTTCTGATTGGTGGAGCCTTAGGGTCTATAGAGTGTGCTTGCTTCATCTGGGAAACTATGGGAATTTTCTATAGAGCTTCCACCCATTAATGGGTTCTTTTAGTCCTTACACATTCTACTCAGAGCAGAGGAGTTACTGGAATGTCATCACAGTGTTGGATCACCTAGCTCCACACACTGTGCAGTGTGATGCCAGACACTGAATGATAAATTTATGCTGAAATCCAAGTATCTAAATTACATATGTTGTGTTGCAGGAGATGAACCAGACACCTCTATGTCCTCTCCAGTCCGTCAGCGACCCCCATCCATTGGAAGCAATAAATTCACCACTGTAAAAAAGACAGGTGACTATTTTATTCTCCCAATCTCCAACCATTAATAATAATCATAATAATAATAATATAAAAGTAATAATTTACTCAAAATTAAAAAAAAAAAACAATATACTTACCTTTTATCCAGCATAGGCTATTGCTGCTAGTCCTGTGCTAACCAACTTACCAGATTGCCTGATCCCGCGCTGGGATCCGCTCCGCCGCATAGTCTCAGCGACAACGATGTGAAGAGGGGACTATGGCAGACCCCCCCCTCATCACACAAACTATGGTACATCCCTCATCATTGAAGTGAATGGAGAGTGGAGTGCCATTGTTCCTGTGACGAGGGGGCGTGGTGCGCCATAGTACCCTCTTAAGAGCGGTGTCACTGAGACGATGCGGCAGAGCAGCGCCCAGCAGGGAACCCAGGACAGGCAATCTGGAAAGTTGGCAAAAAAGCCTGAATAAGAGGCTTTTGTATTTTTCCCCCACCTCCTACATACAGATTGCCCGCATTAAAAATTATCCTACCTACACCTATTGTGTCTTTTTAACCTTGTAACATCCAAGATGGTGGCCCGTGGAGTCTTAGGCTGCCTGCAGACAGGAAGTGTCTTCTGACTATGTTGCTCTGCATTCTGGGATTGCTCTGCTTCGTCTGTGCAAAGCACAGCTATAACCCACCTACTCTGCACTTTTCACCCCTCTCCTCTGTTCAATATGTTATACTTCCGAGGCAAGATGGCGGCACCCGTATCCTAGAGTCCTGAACAGAGTTGAAGCCCAGTGGGGGAAAGAATAAGAAGTGACTTAAAACGTAAAAAATATGTTAATTTTAGATACTGGGTAGTTTTTTAAGGGTTTGGGCTCCATTAAATCATGCTGAAGGTCCGGATTAAACTGGACCAAGATCCTTACAAGAAACAATATTCATATGCTCCCTCCCCAGGGCAATTCAGATTGCTGCAAATAAAAATTAACTTACCTTTTTGTAACATTAATTGGAACTGCTGCTGGGTTTCTTGCATTGTGGAGACAGCAGCATGCTGGGAAAAAAGATGGCCTCAAACAGGAGAAAATCAGCGAGGTGCCATTTCAGCTTTGGGTGGCTGCAGGAGCAAATTTAAGTGCTAACGACTATTCAGTATCATGCAGATGGGGCAAGTGACTTTTGGGGATTTGGTTCGGTCTGGTTTTTTATTTCCCCTCACCTCTGCAGCACTGGGCCATACTGATTTAGAATAGCCTTGCATCTCCAATTGCCACAAATAGGAGGGACGTTTGGACTTGAGGGAGTTTCTTTTTGTGTTTACAGATCCCTTCATTTTCTGTTTTGTCCCACCATAATACTGATGGACAAGGGAGGTGTCTGTCCAATATTTATCTTTAGGGATGAGCGAAGCCCCCAGGCAAGTTCGGTCAAACTTTTTAAAGGAAGAAATCGATGGGGACCCGAACTTTGGGGTGTGTGTGTGTGTGGCGCAGAGTGTGCAGCAGGAAGCATTCCAGGTGCCTGCTGGCAGTGCTGCCAATAGGAGTGTCCTCACTCATGGGGAGTGGCGGCATTTTTCTGTGGACCATTTCAAACGCCGCCACTGACAGGAAGGGGATCATGGGTCTCAGGTGAGTTACCGCAGCCTCCTGCTGCTGCATCCTTAGATGAAGCAGGTTGATAGACTGCTCAGCAGCCCACTAACTGGCTTTTCTGCGTTGGGGCCGGATGCCAAACTCGAACATGGACTTCTGGTTGAAGTCTGTGTTCGGGTTTGAGAATGCGAACTCTGAAAGTTCGGTCAGTTCGGAACTTTGTAGTTTGGGTTCGCCCGTCGCTATTTATTACCAATGGCCCTTATGTGGGCACAATTTCTTCTTTTAATTTGTAGGTTACTCAGCAAGCACAAGTATTGCAAAATATTGCAAAGTAAAGTAAATTCTTTCAATGCTGTCTGAGTCTCCGATATGAGCTGTGCTGATAAGTCCTTGGTTTTACCCACTAAAATTGAGATAGAAAGAGTGCTGTAACTTCCGTAAAGGGCAAGTCCACTTTCAGTTACATTTTTTTTGTATATTTGTGTGTGCCAAAATGATGTGTTGAAGGTGCTGAGCTGATCTAGTATTTTTACTACCACCAATCTGTTGCTATTGGCAACTTTACACCAAGTCTGTACACCAAGATCTACAAGAAGAATGAGGAGGTGACTCCTGCACAAACTAAATGCTGCTTCTATGGTCGCTGCTGAATAATAAGAAACAATTTTAAAAAATACTAGATCAGTTCAGCACCTTGGGGGGGGGCATCACTTTGGCGCACAAAAATATACACTTTCGCAAATGCCATCGAAAATGGACTTACCCCCTAAAGTGAACCAAAACCCACGTTTTATAACTGGCATCCCCTGAATTGCCCCCCCCTCCCCCAATGAAGAGTACTTCAATGTACACATGTAGCAAATTTCTCTGCTCCTGCTTCAATCTACAGCTTCAGTTGGGGATGCCCCACTGTGTGAAACCCCCTAGGTTGCCCCATCTCACTCACGACTTCTCACTTCCCGGTCCTAGGGTGCATGTGTAGCCTCTCGTCCAATCTGCGCACTTGGATCTGCTTCTGTCCCGTCGTCTAAGAGCTCATCTAAGGCACGCGGATCTGAGTGCACTGGCTGCCACATCCCCCGCTACCCTCTAACAGGTAGCCTGCCCACTCTGGCCATTCATAAGTGCCTGGTACAGGCACGCGTCCTGCTAAAGGGTTAGCCGGGATGTGGCTGCTGCGTGCTGTTGAACCGGGTAAGAAGCTGAGTTTACAGGCGACCTGGGGGGTTTCACACAGTGGGGCATCCTGATTCTAGCGGCCCTGGAATCTATAAGATGTGGGTTTTGGTCCACTTTAAAGCTGGCTGAATAAAAAAAATGTATTTTCTATTAGTAAGTAACACAAAAATATATCTGCTGTGTAGGGTTCTGGAGGTCCCTGGATTGTGAAATAGAGCAGAGTTATGTTAGACAGAGCCCTGCGGATAAGGTAAGTGACTAGGCGAGTACAAAAATTACTTAAATAAGCTTTACCAAATGTTGACCTTTATCAAACATATTTTTTCTACTTTTGGTTTTGTTGTTTTTTTAATAGCTCCTAAGATATTTGCATGTTTAAAGGCCCTGTTCAGACACACACAAACTTCCTCTCACCTTATCCCCTGGTTAAAATGGTATAAAATGTGCCATTTCAAGGCATCTCAAAATATCAGATTATATGTAAATACCTTATGTATTCCAAGCAAAGCCACTTTGCTGAACTGATAAGGACATGTCATAGCAGGGTTTTATGACTAAGGCATGTGCTCTGCTGTGGTCAGAGCCAGCTGCTGGAACAATGTGGCTTGCTAGGATCTCTCGCACTGAATGCTCCAGGGGACAATAGCTGTTAGCATGGCCGGCCTATGGGGGGATGCAAGATGTCCGAATGCACAGGGCTCTATCCCAACCTCTTTGTAAGGGGGCACCAGGAGCTCTCAACTGGACCTGCACTTTTTTTTATAATTCTTTTACCTTTTTTCTCCTTCTTGAATTGCCCTTTCTTTTTTGTTCTCCTTTATCTCTCATTCTTCAATTTCTCATTCCTCTCTTTCCGTAGCCCCTCCCTTTTGCAATGTTGCTTCTACATTCCCTCCATCTTTCTTTTGCCCCCTTTCTCCTGTTTGGCCCTTTTCACCTAATTTTTAATTTAATATTTCTTTCTCTATCTTTCTTTTTTTCTTTCTTTCCCTCTCTTTTTCTTTCTTTCTTGTTATTACTTCCTTTTCCAGCCCTATTCAACTCTCTCCCTTCTCTCTTACTCCACCACTCGCTTGTTTTTCTACATTCCTCCCATCTCCACCCCTCATTTATTCTCTCTCCCATTTCCCACATTCCCCCCATCTTTCTCTCATTTCCACATTCTATCTATCTTTCTGCTGTCACGTTTCTTCTCTCTCTCACTTTCTATGTCAACCTATCCTTTTTGTATCCTTTCTCCTCCTTTCTCTTGTTCACATTCTCTCCAACCTTCTCTTAACATTAAATTCCCTTTTTCTTCTCTCCATCTTTTTCCCCATTGTCATTAATTTCTCTCTTGTCCGCCCTCAGTCTTTCTTTTTCTGCATTCTCTCTTTTTTTCTTGCCCATCTCCATTTTTTTCTCTCCTGCTCGATTTCCTTTTTGTGTGTCTTGGGGTGATGGGCGCCATCCTGTGGCACTTACCTTAAGGCTGGCCCTGTCTGTTAGACCACTTTTTCTGGTCATCCTGGAGGAATTGAACGGAAGCTACAGCTTCTACCTGACATTGCAGAAAATCGAGGAGAGGCTAACTGGACAGGCTTCGGGTGAGCTGCTTGTGACCTTATTACTGCTATTTGGTTTACATACCTATTAACCATTGAAATGCCAACCATGGGAAATTCATGTGTTCGTCTCGTTGACCTTTAAGTGCTAAGCACTTAAATGTCACTGCATCCCCAGTCTTTGCGGGAACCCCTACGCTCTGGGTTCCTGCGCCAGGCTTCTCCCGAACGCCCGTTCTCTGCTCCACACGATGGCGCCAGACACACACCCAGCTTCTGCTGATAATTTCTGGTTGAAGAATGGGCTACGTAGGACATCAGCGATCAGCAATGGAATGGAGGTAAGTAGAGAACAGAGCAACAGAGGGTGACACATTCTCTAGGTAGGCTGGCACTGAAAGTATTACTTGTCATAGGACTTTTAAAGTCTTTATTTTGTATACTATTCAATAAAAGTATATATACTATACTCTCTCTCTCTCTCTATATATATATAGATATATACTGTATATATATATATATATATATATATATATATATATATATATATATATACTGATTATGCTTTCAGGCAGAGGCACTTTTCTGGGAGTCTGAGGAGAAAATACAAAATCTGGTGGAGAAGGGCAAACTAGAGCTGGCTAAGCTCATGGATTTGAAGGTATGTGCTATGTATTTATCTTTTTCCCATCATCCTCCGACACTGGTTATAAAACAAAATGATTGTCTCACAGGATCTGTCGTTGCTTGACCACAGAGTGACTCTTCATAATGTAAAGGCAGAAACAGTTATTGCTCGGAAAGGTGACCATGTAAGTAGTAGACTGAACACATGCCAGTACTTCCTCTGCTTTTCTTATTACCTCTTCCTTTTCAGTATTTAATTTCACCATCTGTTAATTTCAATTTGTGGGTGCAATGTAGGATCTGGTAATGAGCAACAGTTAAAGTTATACTAAAGGCAAGCCCGATTGTTGTCCTATTGTCTCAGGCTACAGGTTGCACTGTCCTAAACTTCAGTCTGTTTCCAAGCAGACCCTGTAGTTCCTAAGTTATTTGTAAAAGTATTAGAGCATTGGAGATGCAGAGAAACATTGAGGAGAAACAGTGGGAGTGGCAACAGCAATGTGATGTAAGCACACTGTGGGCTTTACATATATCATAGTAAAAAATAAGTGCATTGTTGTGCCTCTAGTTATTACTGCCAGCACATAGTGTGATCAGAAAAGGGGGTGAGAGATGCTGCAGGATAAGAGTGTCTCCAGCCTGCCAGCACATAGTGTGACCAGGGAGGAGGGTGGGGTTTCATAGCTGCAGAGAGAGGCAGCTAATCAGGACGTCTGGACAGGGAGTGGGGGTATTTCAGTTCTCGGTCCACTGAAGGTTGATTGAAGGACCAGGTCAGCGGGGTGGAGAATGAAAGCTGAATGAGGAAGTGATTTCATCACTAAGAGACAAGCATAGCAGCAAGGAGAGCACTGGAGGGACACAATGTAAGGTAAGCAACTACTATTTTTAACTTTTGACTTATCAATCACTTTAATTTTTAGAGTTTTTGTACACCACTCAAGGAACCTGTTTGAACTAATGAGCAGTTGTTTTTAGGTTACTTAGTCATAAACTTTATTGCTGTCTGCATTTTTATTACAGGATGTTGGCCTCCACTTTGTGCTCTCAGGTCGTCTTCATGTCTATCAGGGGGTCACAGGGAGAGAAGATTCCTGTATCTTCGTGACCGCCCCAGGTGAAATGATTGGACAGCTGACAGTTCTCACTGGGGAACCTCTGATTTTCACTATCAAAGCCGTGCAAGACAGCTCCTACTTGTGTCTCAGTCGTACTCACTTTTACCGGTCAGTTGCAGTATCATAATTTATTATAATTCTCTAATGCATTTACAAAAAAAAAAAACCTCACTGAACTGATACTGCAGCATGCTAAATTAATATACAAACAGGTGGGTGGGCAGGGCAACCCATCGGCCACGCCCACCCGCTGTACGGAGCTAGGTGTTCGCTCTGTGTGTACAGGCGTAGCGGAGTAGAAGCGATACATTATCCTGGTCCCACGGCACGTCTAAGAGGAGCTCTGATGGCCGCATCCTCCGCTTCCCTGTACGAGTGCGTGTGCCCGCACCAGGCATTTGTGAATGATCGGCGTGGGCGCGCTCCCTGTTAGAGGGAGGTGGAGGATGCGGGCGTCAGAGCCACTGCTCTTAGACGCGTGGTGGGACCAGGATAAGGTGAGTTGCTGTGGTGATCTGGGGGAGTTTCACGCAGCGGGGCACCCCCCAGGGTACGGATCAAAACCCAGGATAGTCAAAACTTTTGACTATCCTGGGTTTTGGTCCACTTTAAATCCTTGGCAGTGGTTTGTTTTCTTGACATCAAAGAGCCTTGTTTTACTGATCTTATCAATGTTTCTCACATATAATGCAAAAACTTCCCAGGGGGCGAATACATTTCACAGAAAGACCCTGGCTTCAGGGTACAGAACACTAAACCAAAACTAACCAAACACAACCATGTACTAAAGGGAACATAAACAAAGCAGAGGTACCCCAGGTGCTGGTACACTCACCTAAGGCCCAGGACAGAGGACTGCAGCCTCCAGGAGTGAACACAATGCAGCACCAGGGGAAGGGTGGTTCCCACTTAAACTGGACCTTCACCCTAAATTACAGCCTATCTTATATGTTTCCCCCTCCCTGTACATACAGATTACTCACATTAAAAACCATCCTACCTGCATCTACTGCATTTTCTGAGCCTTTAAACATCCAAGATGGCGGCACATGTGTCTAAGGCTGCCTGCAACCAGGAAGTGTCTTCTGACTGTGCCACTCTGCATTCTGGGATTGCTGTCCTTTTACTGACTCCACCTCTGCTCTGTCTATGCAAAGCACAGCTATAACCTGCCCCCCCCCCCTGCACTTTTACCCCTCTCCTCAGTATGTCATGCTTCTGAGGCAAGATGGCGGTGCTCGTATCCTAAAGTCCTGAACAGAGTTGCAGTCCAGTGGGGGGAAGAATAAAAAGTGACTAAAAAAGTAAACTATATTTATTTTAGATAGTTTTTTAGGGATTTGGGATTTTCATTTAATAATGCTGAAGGTCCGGTTTAAAGTGGACCAACACCCAGGATTTTGACTATCCTGGGTCTTGGTCCACTTCGGTGGACTGCTGACCGTGTCCTCACTCATGGGGGTGGCCATCTTACTGGAGCCCCCGCTGTAGCCATGTTATGCTGGATGGAGGTGAGGGTAGGGGACACCACCTGGGCGTTATCTGTTCATTTCCTTACTTAGTTTTGGGCCTCTTTAAAATGTTATGCTTGATCAAGTTCTTCTTTGATCATTTCAAAGCATATTCTTCTTTTCTTTATTTTTTTTAGAATTTTGCACTCTCACCCTCGAGTGCTGCTCTCTGTGGCTCACTCTGTTGCCCGGCGGATGTCTCCCTTTGTAAGACAAGTAGATTTTGCCATTGACTGGATTGGAGTGGAGGCAGGTAAAGAGCTCTATAGGTAAGCTTAAAGGGATTTTTTAGCCAAACAGTATAAAACATATATAAAACGTATAAGCTGTGTGCTAAACCCCTGCGCCTGGGAGGAAGGGGAATTGGATCTCAATCCCAAGCCATCTAGACCTGCCTACTCAACATGTTGACTAATGAGAGCCTTAGATGGCTTGATGCGTAGGCACCTACGCCCCTGTGTAGCCCGTTTCTCCTTGGTTCCCACCTTCTTTGGTGATCTGTGGAATTTCAAACAATGGGACATCCCAAATTGGAACAAAGCCATAGAGCAGCGGTTCTCAACCCGTGGGTCGGGACCCCGGCAGGGGTCGAACCACCAAAACACAGGGGTCGCCTAAAGCCATTGGTTGAATTGTGCATGACCTCCATAATTTATATTTTCTCATAGGCTTCTTGTACCTCCCTTTTACTTTTCGACCTTATTTTCTTATTTAGAAAGGGAGACTCCTCTGACTCTACATACATTGCCCTAAATGGCCGTCTTCGTTCAGTGATTCAGGATGATAATGGGAGGAAGAGTGTGGTGGGAGAGCATGGTCGAGGGGAGCTCATCGGAATGGTAGGAATGCCATCTCTATTGTGTTGTTTTTAGCTATGGTCTTTACTAGGCATAGGAGGGGATTCTTTACTGTAAGAGCAGAGACTACCCTGGCAGAGACTATGGAACTCTCTGCCAGAGGAGTAGTTCTGAGGAATACACTAAAATGTGTTCAAAAGTGGATGCCTTCCGTACATGCCATAACATTACCAGCTATGGTTACTAGACCACTAATAAACAGGGTGAATTGGATGAACTAAATATTTTTTTCAGCTCCACATACTACATTACTATGTTAGACTAGATTTTTTACAGAAAAATATTTCTTATTGGCCCTATTTCAATTTCACATGTTATCAACAGGCAGTGATGTAGTAGGAAGCAGAAATTCCAGCTCCAGTACTGGAGTAGCTGTAGAATGTGACACAAAATGTAATGTTTTGCGGTACCCATTTTCACTTTTATGGGAGAGTAATAAGAAAAGCCAGTTACTGGGCCTTCAACAACTAATCCATGCTGGTGGGATGATGAGAGCAAATCTGTGCAATGTTTTTATTGCTGCCCTTGACTCCATTGTGGAGAATCAGCTTCAATTCTCTTTGCATTGACTGTCGCAGATGGGTTTCTTAGATCCTTATTCAGACACTGGTACAACCACATACACTCGTGTGTGCACAGATAAAGGGTAATGCTGTCACCACTATGCCAGTTGCTGCAGGGGTGGGAAGGCGGGTAAAGACATATTTGTTTGTTTTAATTTAATGGTTGCATTGCCAGGAACCTCATATAGCTGAAATTTATTTGACAGGTAGAGGCTTTAACACACCGACCTCGAGTCACATCTGTTGTTGCGGTGCGAGACTCTGAGCTGGCAAAGCTCCCTGATGGTGCCTTGTCTTATATCAAAAGGAGATACCCACAGGTAGGCTTTATGGCACAGCTACAAAACTATGTAAGCAGTCTATTAAAAAGGTTGCCTATGTTTTTCTGCATTAAAAATGTGGTTAAACAAGAATGGAAACTAAATCCGACACGAGCTTCAGTTTTCCTCAGGGAAAAAAGTGTGTATTTAGACACTTGGTGGTGGAAAACCCAGTTTTTTTTTTGCTAAAACCGGGCCACCGCTGAACCAGGTGGGGGGTGGTCAGAGGGAAGAGCAGAGCACCCAGAAATGCTTCTTGCTATGTTTTAAAAGTGTATTGTGAAAATGTGCAATGGTAAAAATCCATATAAACACATTGGCTAATGAGAGGAAGGGTCACTCATACACCCAAACTAATTAAAACTCCCACCAAGCTGGCAAGAATAAAATTCAGGGTTGACAGGTTTGAGTGTATCGGGGGGACAGAACCCGTTACCTTTAATGTCCTCTTACTTCCATTGAAAATAGGAAACAAACCTGGCTGAGTATATCTTGATGCTGGGTGTATAAGTGACCCCTCCTCCCACCTTCCAGCACAATTATATGGATTTTTATCATTGGGCCATTTTTTCTCGATACTCCTCCTTTAATCTTTTAAGACACATTTCTGCTTGATTTATGATCTTTTTTGTGCAAGGCTGTTGGTATTTATGTTAACAACAATTGCAGTACTAACTTTGTCATTTTAAAGTACATTTTCAGACAAAAAAAAAAGAAGATATACTCACCTTTTCTCACACACAAGTCCAGGGCTGCAGTGCTTACCTGAAAGGCTGGATGCAGGTCCCCCGCTGCCTGGCACCATGCAGCGCCGCTCTCTCGCCTTAAGTCTCTTCCTGACTCCCTCCAATGTGGCGACGCTCCCACCACTAGCTTTTTTTTTTGGGCTGAAAATGTACTTTAAGACTAAAGTTGAATCTTCTGTTTGCTTAACTTTAAGCTCTCTAATTTAGAAATACTTGCCCTATATACTGTAGGTAACATTAAAGGTTTGAGCATCTTAATACCCCTATATATACTGTACAGTACATTCCAATTGTTACAAAACCCTCTTTACCATATTTTTAAAATACCATAAACTTTTTTCAGCATATTGATTAGTGTTTCTGCGTTTTTACTTTTTTTTGTTAATGACAGTTGGATAGATGGTTATATGGTTAGTCTAATCCTACTTGGATTTCTCTGTATTGGCTGATGAGATAGCAGTCCATTCCTTAGGTGTGCATTAACTGAGAAAACCTTTTGTTGGAAACTAGAAGGTAAAATTACTTTTTGTCTTTTTAGTAAACCGTTTTCTATTTCTGAACTGAGATGTTAGGAGTTGAGAATGGTGTCGGGCTTCGCGTCCAGACCGAAACTAGACCCAGATGCCATTTCTGGTTAACCCCATTCCTCATAAGGGCAACATGTGGGTCAAATTACCTGGCATTCCAGCCACCACAACATGTGAACTGTTGTATGGGTCCCTTGGATCCATTACCAACTCAGACTGTGAAAAAATACATTAAAAATAAAAAAACTCACTACTTAGCATCTTCCTCCTGTCCTCCATTCTCTCTTCAAGTCCACATCTGACATTATCAGGAGGCCAGGGAAGGAGGAGGGGGGGGGGGGCTGGAAGAACAGAGGACACTGCCTGGCCAAGGACAAGAGGAGGAAAACATTGAGAGTTAATGCATTTTTTCAACACTCTGTGAACTGGTAAGTGGTCCAAGGGAACCCTATATCAGTTCATATGTTGTAGTGGCCAAAGCTATTGTATCTGGGATTTAGAAGTACTGATAGCCAGATAATGGGGACTGTCCAGCCAGTGGGCTCCTGAAAAGGATTGTTCCCGCTTCAACTCATCACTAATTGAGAGGGTACTTTGTATATTGGCAACAGAGGTATGTGTGAGTGAAAGCCTGTCTATTTAGGCCTATTGTGAACAGAAAAACTGGTTGTGCTTAAAACCTGTGCCAGCAGAAAACACTCATAACTTGAAGAGTTCTTCCAAGTCAATCTCCCAATCTATAAGTCATTCCCTCATAACTGATTTTATATGAAGGGGAGAGTTGTGAAAATTTGGCAATATCTCCAAAATGATGTTTGACTTTTAGAAACGTTCTGCTCATGTGTGTTTGGGGTTCTCTAGGAGTAAAATGTGAAATGCATTTTTTTTTAGTATTTAACATGTATTATGAACAGATTGTTTAATATTGATATCTTTCATGTACTGTCAGGTTTTGTAACTTTTCTGCAGGTGGTGACAAGGTTAATTCATATTTTAAGCCACAAAATCTTGGGAAATCTTCAACAGCAGGGAGATGCAACAGGTAACAAAAAACTGAGACTTCAATATAAAACTCTAAACAAATCCTTAAAAAAGAAACCTTTTGAAATTTATTTTTCCACCACAGAATGCAATTTCATTTTCTAATTAGAATTGGATGTCCTTGAATCTGTAACCCCATTATAAAGATTTAGCCAATAGATTTAATTGAGATAAAAAAACACTAAACTTGCTGGTCAATTTGTTCTGATTAAAACCCAAAGATTTGCAGATACAAGTTTCTGTTAATCAGTAAGTAGGGCTAGATTGCATACAGCACAAAGTAAGAACATGGACTTGAGTCAGAAGTCCTTGCCAGGTTTCAGCATTCTGATCAGTCCATCAATCAGCTTCTAGCCCTCCCCGCAGCCAATCAGGTCGGCCAGCAGACCTACCATCTTGCTGCCTATGCCCCACCCCCAAAATAATCAGAAAGGGGAGTAAGTGGGGCCGGGCCGCCACAGGGATTTGCTGCAAGCTGGGCACACAGCTCCCAGCCCGGCCAGCAAGCAGGCAGGCGTACACAGCTCTGTCTGCTATGTAAGATGATGGGGGCTTTGTCACAGTCTGCTATGGGATGGTGGGGATTGTTCTGCAACACAGAACTTCTATTAAGTGAATCCCAAGCCTGCTGATTAAGCATGAGGCAGGCTCCGAACACGGGTAAAGTTGAAATCGCACAACCGTAATGTTTTATTAGCGGTTTTCTCAGGGGAACCTTAGAATGGTTTGAATTGGGAAGTGGTAATCAGGGCTGGCATCAGAACTGGGCATGCCGAACAAGATGCAAAGGATAAATCCAGCTCCAGGGATAAAACTTAGCTTTTACTAATAAATTGTAAAATATACTCCACAGGAAAATTCAAAGCAAAGAACAAAGTGTCCAGGCAAAACGATGTCACCCCCGTCCCTCACCAATACCGTAACGCGTTTCAGGCTTAAGAGCCCTTAGTCATACAATATATGTGTTTATAAGAATGGTTTATATGGGGGAGCCACACACTCACCTGTCCCGCCCGAAAACGCGAGCCACCCGTCACCGCCGATTGACGTAATTCCGTCGGCCGGCGCTCGCCTCCACCGGTGTTGATTGGGATAGGCTTGTCTCTCTCAGACGAGAGAGGAGGAATAAAGCGCACCCGTAATACACAGGTTGTGCGCTGCAGGAATATGACAGGTGTCAATCGGGCAAAGGCAAACACATATGATAACATTTCACAGCGCCCAGCGGGCATAATAAACACAGGGGATGACACTAAAAAACGTCGCTTCAAAGATTAGGCAAACGATACCACAAATCCACAAGAAATATATAGTTCCATTCATCAAAAAATCATCATGAGAACATACAAAGGCTCTTTAGAAACCTAAAGGGTGTTGCACTAATCCTTATAATGGCCCTTTAAAAGTAGCAGTATTGCATAGATCCTTTATAGGTATATACATTGTGTTATATTGGTCTATAAGCAAAGCGTTATAGATAATATGCGCCCATCAAGCCGCCCTCTATACCGATTTCAATGGGCTTAAAGCCCCCCAAAACAAGAGGAGGAATGTAATATATCCTTATTGAGATTGGTATAGGCAATGTACAGCGGACAAGATAAATGCAAATAACAAACATTAATGGTGGCCAGTAAATATGATCGACACAGGTGATAACAATCACAAGGAAAGCATCTCAATAGATGAAAATAGGGGAAACCGCGGATTATACCACACTAATGAAGGTTAATAAAAGCTGGTGACTACTAATGTAGCAAATTCCAGACATTGTTAGTCCTAGACTAATATTTAAAACACACCATACTGTATCCGCCAAGGATTCTTATATAATTCCATCCAAATAGCAGCGTCTGGTCGATTTCAAAGCAAATATGTGCATTGGTTATGGTATAAATATTTTGTAAACATTGCACTAATCCCCAAAGAAGTACTTTAAAAGAACATGGCACCATCAAATGGATCCCATGACCAGTGTGACCTAATCAATAAAAACTGTAAATATTGCACTAATGCCCTAAGCAATCCTGAGAAGTAAATAGCTGCCTTATTCCATGACTCTGATTACAAAAATGTAAAGTGTTACAAAAAAACCCACACTACAGTTAAAACCACTGTTATCTAAAAACACATACAAAAAATATGTTGGAGAAGAAAAATATTGTATCAACCATAAAAAATTGGCTGTTCAATTGTCAGAGGCATCTGGCTATTGATTGTTAGTAAAAAGAGAAATGTCTAATCTGTCATTTAGACCCTGTGGGAACCGTGTACTCAATAATATGATCCATTTGGCTTCATGCCCGAACAAGAGCCAGGGACCAGACCTCCTTAGAGGCTCACTTAGGCTCAGACTGGTCTGTGGTATGATTTTCCAATTGTCTTCAGCCACTGGAATGACTAATGATTGCCCTCAAGACCAGAGGACTATCGGCATGCACCAGAAAAGGTGGTAAGACATAGATGATGATTGAGGGCAATTCAGAAGGTGTTAAGGACCAGAGGATAGTTGAGAGTAATGGTGGAACCTTCCTTGGCAACAAGGACTGGGGGAATGATTATCTGCAGCAGAGAAAGCAGTAAGGGCTGAAGGAGTAAAGAGGATGACAAGGACCAGATCAGTGACTGTGAAGAAGGCTGGGTGGACTATGGAGGGTGATCAGTGGAACTGATGGACCCATTGTTGGCAGCGGAGCTAAATGATGACCTAATGTGATGTGGCATGTAACATGACACACCGCAATGGGGTTACATAAAAATGGAGCCAGCCTGTTATTTTTTATATTATATGTATGATACTATTTATACATGTTGATGCTATATCCATATCAGTTGCTTAGTCAAGAACCAGAACAGGACCATAACTTGAAACTTTATGCTCAAGCTTTGGGCTATCAAGCTTTATACATAGGGTTCTCTTAACCCCCAGCCTTCCTATAACAAGGCTAGCACATCACAAGAGAATATGAGTCAACTGCTCATAAAATGCTAGGCATGACGTGGACAGGGAGAGCTGCCCTCAGAGGCTGGGGTGCACAGTTTGGCATGTGGAGTGTGCTGTGTTACTCACTTAGCCCACCTGGCTCCCATGCTGCAGCTTGTTTCCTGACCCCCACACCCTAATCAACAGGAGCCATCCATCGCTAAGCTTTCCCTAAGCTGTTATGGCAGTCAACTGCATGGATCGCGAGGCGGTGGAAGGTATGTCATCCCTTCCACCAAAAACTACAGTATCATTACATATATGTACTTTACCCATTCCTGGGTAACATTTAAGGTAATGCATTATAGAAAGGCATCATTACATTAAAAAATAACCCTTCTATCTCTGTTTCAATTTCAGATCCTGGAAATGTTGCCAGTAATCTGTCTACAATCTGTGTTCTACCTTGCAGTAATAATGTTCCTCTCACTGCATTTACATTGGAGCTTAAACATGCTCTGGATGCTCTAGGTATGGCTTGGGAGCGTGGTGGCTGATATGATTGGATTCTCAGATGGTGCCACAAGTATCATTCCTTGATATTCTGCTTCTTTCAGGACCAACTTTGGTTCTTACAAGTGACATCATTAGGGAGAGGCTTGGGGTCTATGCCTTGGAAAGGTTAGTTTATATTTATGTAGCGCTGTACAAGGCAGATATTACAGACAGTGTAAAACATACAGTACATGGCCTATAACAAACAAGATGCTGCAAAATGTAAAGTGAATGCTATGAAAACAGGAGTAGGAGCTCTGCCCTTAACCCTGCCCTGCAAATTTTTGATTAAAGGAGCACTATCGCGAAAATGGCCCAATAATGAAAATCCATATACATATGCTGGACGGCGAGTGGACGGGTGACTTATACACCCGCCATTAAGAAATATTCAGCCAGGTTTGTTTCAGGGGTGTCACCCCTGAATTTTATTCCTACCAGGAGAAGAAAACCACAAGCTTGGTGGGAGTTTTATTCAGTTTGGGTGTAAAAGTGACCCCTCCTCTCATTAGCCAACATGTTTATATGGATTTTTAATATTACACAATTTTGTGATAGTGCTCCTTTAAGTATTTTAAATAAATATATTGTCATCAGTCATCAGTGTTTCCCAAACCCACAACTGGCTCTGACTATATATATTAGAGGATTCAAAATATTTGAGTTTATATTGAGGAAATCAAGCAAGAGTGTACTGAATGGCAGTAGTGCAAGCCAACATCGGAGCTGCTTGTCTTCTCCTTTTCCATAACATCTCTTTGGTCTCCTCTTTATATTAACCCCTCCATAGCTTTATCCAGTATCCTGTTTTTGCTATTAACTAATTATCCGTTTTTCTTTTGCACTTTTTTCTAATAACACCCTGTGTGTGACTAACCCTACTTGAACTGATCCACTCCCTTTCTCTAAACACCCCTATATTTTTACTATGTAATGCAATACATTATTGTAGAAATGTGCTCCATCTGTTGTTTAGTGTCAGCCAGCACCAAGCCACAGGTAAAATTATATTACATAATAAGGTAAAACTTTACGTTAGCGGCATTATGATACCCATTTCCATTCTTCTTCAGTACTCATGAGTGTCAGCTATCTACCTGGCTGGCCCAACAAGAGGACCATCATCGCATTGTCCTGTACCAGACAGAGGTCTCGCTGACTCCATGGACCATACGTTGCATCCGTCAGGCAGACTGCATCTTGGTGGTTGGGCTGGGAGAGGAGGCTCCAGCACTAGGAGAGGTCAGAAAGAAACATGTGACTGAGCTGTAGGTCAAAACTAGCCATAAGGAGCAATATAATGCAACTTAAAGAGGAACATCAGACCTAAAATAAAAAGGGACCTATTCCCCCCATCGGCCCTACTTACCTTTTGGATACATCCGGCTACTTTGGGGCCCGATCCTCTGCCACCCCTGTGGGCTTAGCTGTCTGTAAGTGATGTAGAATTTTGGGAGGCTCCATTGCATCCACTGTGCAGGTGCGAGATGGGCTGCACCCATCGGATCCGAGGGACCCAGAAGATGGATTTCCCAGCGAGGTGAGTAAATAGTGCCCATATGTGAAACCGGAGGGGCAGCAGATCATTGAGGTTTGGGGAGGGTTTAACCTCCCCCCGATATTCACCTTTACGCGGAATTGCAGTGAAAAACTACCCCCCCCCCTACCTTCCACCCTTTCCTGGCACTGAGGCGGGACGGGGGGTTGCAAATAGAAAAAAACCCTTATCTTGGTCATGGTCCAGCGCCGCTCTCTGCGACACAGACAGCCCACCACACAGAAAGACACAAGATGACATCGCCTGGCTCCATGCACACTTGCATCCCATTTAAGTAAATGGGAAGTGGGGGCGTGCATTGAGATGGGTGATGCCACTTTGTGTCTTGCAGCTGGCACTGGTGCCTCGGTGACGGACGCATGGAAGAATATATGACTTTATTGTTTTAAAGCTGACCAAAACTTGTGAAATTCATTTGGCCAAAGACCCTGCGGATACTCCCTTCTTAGGGTTTAGAACTAGAAATGTATATTTACGCTCTTCTAATCACCCTAGAAACCCCTTTTTTTGCCATCCCTCTCTGTAAGATCAGTTCAGTAATTGCATAGGTGTGGCATGACATCATTGCCACACACAACAGTGACAATGAATAGAGGAGGCGGAGCTTTACAGCTAAAACAAGCACCATTATCTGCGATTAGAGTGAAGCTGGAGCAGTGAAAATTGGCAAAAGGTGCTCCTCATGGGGGTAGCAACTCTGGGGATGCTTGTTTTGGTCTGCTTTAAATCTTCATTGCATGTACACCAGACCTGACAATGCTATTACTGTGGCCAGCTCCAAAAGGTTGGAAATTATGTTTGGTAGAGATACTATTCCTCATTCTAACAGAAAGGCCTTGGTGTCAGATGTGTGCTTATGTAGGTGTAGGATTAAATCCGTTATAGTGTAATTAAGTATAATACCTTTTGAATCGTGTCACTCTTAGTTATCTCAACTCTTTTCTTGAAACAGCTGGAAAAGCACATTGCACATTCCCCTGCTAGGGCATTCAAGCAACTTGTTCTCCTTCACCGGATGGATGGTCGGATGCCATCAGGGACAGCAGAATGGCTTAAACTGAGGCCTTGGATTTCAGCACATTTCCATATCCGTTGCCCAAAGAGGGTGTTTGTCAAGAGGTCTCCACACAAAATGGTAACTGCAGCTTATTTAACTAAAAATAAAAGTTGGTAAGGTAAGAAGTCCTAGGTACATCTGTAATAAATGTGTTTTTATTGTTTTAAAAACATTCTGGCAAGCGGCTCCCGGCCTGGACGCAGCCGCCATCTTGGATAAGGGCAGGGAGGGTTATCCCGGCCTGCACCCGTGAGATCACGAGGGATAACTGGGGTGGGGTCATGTAAAATGTAAGGGGCAGGACGTTCAGAGGTGAGACTCGTCACAAGGAGGGTGGCTGCTGATGCTGGACCATGGAGATTAGGCCCCAGCACGTCCAGACATCCGGCGGTGCCATAAGAGATCCCTCCTTAACCGACTCCACACTCCCAAGGTGAGCTGACTTCCCAACGTGGGGGAGAGGCTGCAGTCTGCAGTTGCCGGGTGACTCCTGAGGTGGCCCTTTCCTGTAAATTCCAATGACTATAGCCGGACGAGCGACTGGGGTGGTGAATAGAGATGAGCGAACTTTTGAAAAATTCGATTCGACTGATTCGCCGAATTTTCCGACAAAAATCGTTTCGACCCGAATAAATTCGCGACGAATCGCTATTAAAAACGGCTATTTCTGAGCCTCCTACAGCCTCAATAGGGTTGTAAACCATTCAGCCTTGCTGTAACACGCACAGGATGCGTGCTGGGTTTGTTAAATAATACTTTGAAGAAATATCACATGCAGATCAGAGGCATCGCTAATAGAATCGCAGAGCGGCACAATTGCAGAGAGTTGAAGTGGCATCACTATGAGGGGCAGAAGGAGCCCAAATATACACTGGAGTTGGCCTCAGGAGCCCAAAAATTGGATGAATCACACCCTGGAGTTGGCAGAAGTTGGCAGCAGCAGCAGCAGCAGGAGCCCAAATATACACTGGAGTTGGCTTCAGGAGCCCAAAAATTGGATGAATCACACCCTGGAGTTGGCAGAAGTTGGCAGCAGCAGCAGCAGGAGCCCAAATATACACTGGAGTTGGCCTCAGGAGCCCAAAAATTGGATGAATCACACCCTGGAGTTGGCAGAAGTTGGCAGCAGCAGCAGCAGGAGCCCAAATATACACTGGAGTTGGCCTCAGGAGCCCAAAAATTGGATGAATCACACCCTGGAGTTGGCAGGAGTTGACAGTAGTAGCAGCAGGAGCCCAAATATACACTGGAGTTGGCCTCAGGAGCCCAAAAATTAGATGAATCACACCCTGGAGTTGGCAGAAGTTGGCAGCAGCAGCAGCAGGAGCCCAAATATACACTGGAGTTGGCCTCAGGAGCCCAAAAATTGGATGAATCACACCCTGGAGTTGGCAGAAGTTGGCAGCAGCAGCAGCAGCAGGAGCCCAAATATACACTGGAGTTGGCTTCAGGAGCCCAAAAATTGGATGAATCACACCCTGGAGTTGGCAGGAGTTGACAGTAGCAGCAGCAGGAGCCCAAATATACACTGGAGTTGGCTTCAGGAGCCCAAAAATTGGATGAATCACACCCTGGAGTTGGCAGGAGTTGACAGTAGCAGCAGCAGGAGCCCAAATATACACTGGAGTTGGCTTCAGGAGCCCAAAAATTGGATGAATCACACCCTGGAGTTGGCAGGAGTTGACAGTAGCAGCAGCAGGAGCCCAAATATACACTGGAGTTGGCTTCAGGAGCCCAAAAATTGGATGAATCACACCCTGGAGTTGGCAGAAGTTGGCAGTAGTAGCAGCAGGAGCCCAAATATACACTGGAGTTGGCTTCAGGAGCCCAAAAATTGGATGAATCACACCCTGGAGTTGGCAGGAGTTGACAGTAGCAGCAGCAGGAGCCCAAATATACACTGGAGTTGGCCTCAGGAGCCCAAAAATTGGATGAATCACACCCTGGAGTTGGCAGGAGTTGACAGTAGTAGCAGCAGGAGCCCAAATATACACTGGAGTTGGCTTCAGGAGCCCAAAAATTGGATGAATCACACCCTGGAGTTGGCAGAAGTTGGCAGTAGCAGCAGCAGGAGCCCAAAAAATGGCCTAAAGACATAAATATGTTTTGCACCATTTGTAAAGTGTAAAACGTGGCACCATGCTGAATCTAGTCGCATGCATCAGGCATTGGTGGGTGGAAATCCTGGCTGATCCATCCCTGATTCATTTTGACAAAGGTGAGTCTCTCCACATTTTTAGTTGACAGACGAGTTCTCCTCGCCGTAACTATGGCCCCCGCCGCACTAAACACCCGCTCAGATGGCACGCTACTTGCCGGGCAGGACAGCTTTTCCAGGGCAAACTCTGCTAGTTGCGGCCACAAATCAAGTTTGGCTGCCCAGAAGTCCAGCGGATCCTCAAGGTGTGTTGGCATGGTCATGTCAAAGTATGACATGACCTGCTGGTTCAGGTCCTGCTCCAGGTCTTCCTGCTGCTCATGAGTAGCCTCACTATGCGGGTGTAGAAAGCTACTCATTAGCGACTGAAGACTGAGGCTGCTGCTGCTGATGGAGCTTCTGCTGCTGCTGCTGCCAACCCCCCCAGCGGCCATGGCAGTGGAAGGTGAGCGCAGAGGTCCCCTCGAGTCAGACCTGCGAGAGTATGGACCATGGCGCAGATAGGCATCGGCCAACTGCCTACGTAGAATGTCTTTGTAGTAGTTGAGTTTGTCCTCCCTCTCGGTGGGTTTAAAAAATGCCCCCATTTTGTGCCGGAAGCGAGGGTCCAATAAGGTGGACAGCCAGAAGTCATCCCGCCGACAGATGGAAACAATTCTGGGGTCACTACGCAAGCATGTGAGCATGCTTCGTGCCATTTGCGCAAGTGACTCGGATGGACTACCTGTCTCCATCTCCACTGCATACTGCCACGGTGTGCCCGGGTCCTCTGTCTCTCCTTCCTCAAAAACCTCTAGCTCCTCTGGCTGCTCCTGCTCCTCCTCTCCTGTCCGCTGACTAGATAAACCAGCCATTTCGCCAAGCCTAAACTGTGTTTCGCTGGGCAACTCCTCCTCCTCCTCTTCCTCCTCCTCCTCCTCCAGTTCAGCTCCAACGGGGTTCATGTGGCCGTAAGATGTAAACGCCATGTCTCCAGTGCCCTGACCAGCCATGGTTTCCAACATGTGCTGTAGTACATGAAGCAGTGGAATCACGTCGTTCATCCCGTAATCCTGCCGACTGACAAATAAAGTGGCTTCCTCAAAGGGCCTGAGCAAACGGCAGGTGTCACGTATGAGCTGCCACTGGTTGACATTGAAGTTACACAGGGGAGTCCCCCTATCTGCTTGGATCATCAGGAAATCCGTGATGGCTTTTCTCTGTTCATATAATCGGTCCAACATGTGAAGGGTGGAATTCCAACGGGTGGAAACATCGCAAATCAGACTATGTTGGGGGATACCATTCTGACGCTGTAGCTCAAGAAGGGTGTGTTTGGCGGTGTAGGAGTGGCTGAAGTGCATGCAAAGTTTCCGTGAAGTTGTTAGGATGTCCTGCAGATGGGGGGAACACTTCAGAAACCGCTTGACAACCAGATTGAAGACGTGAGCCATGCAGGGGGCATGGGTCAGGCTTCCTTGGCGCAGCGCAGACAAAATGTTCTTCCCATTGTCGGTAACCATGATTCCCATTTTAAGTTTTCTCGGAGTAAGCCATGTTTGGATTTCCTGATGAATACATTTAAGCAGTTCCTCCCCTGTGTGACTCCGTTCGCCAAGACAAACCATGTGAAGCACTGCGTGACACCTCCGTGCCCTGCACACATGGTAGACTGGAGGGGCACTGAGACTTGAGCCTACAGTGGAGGGTGAGGAGATGGCGGAGGATGAGGAGGCCGAGTCGCACGGTGTCACAGGCCCAATGGGCAGAGAGCGCGGAGGCCGAAGCGGCGTGACCTGTCCAAGTTGCTGCTGCAAAGGGACCACATTCACCCAGTGGGCCGTAAACGACATGTACTGCCCCTGACCGTAGTTACAGCTCCAGATGTCGGCGCTGCCATGTATTTTGCTACACACCGACAGGCTCAAGGACTGGCCCACCTTCTGTTCAACAAAAGTGTGCAGCGCTGGTACTGCCTTCTTGGCAAAGAAATGACGGCTTGGGACTCTCCACCTCGGCTCGGCACAAGCCATCAGTTCTCTGAAAGGTGCAGATTCCACCACCTGAAAAGGGAGCGACTGCAGCACCAGCAACTTGGACAGGAGCACATTCAGCTTCTGCGCCGTAGGATGAGTGGGCGCATACTGCTGTCTCTTGGACATGGCTTCGCTGATGGATTGCTGGCGGGATGCATGACTTGGAGGAGGAGGAGGAGGAGCAGGAGCGACAGAGGATGGGTGTGACGCACAGCTGCCTTCGGCTGAGGTGCTGGAGCCTTGGCTGGCAGAAATTGGGAGCTCACTTGGTGAGGAAGCAGACTGGACCACCCCTTGGGAGCCTCGGTTCTCCCAGGTCGTTTTATGGTGACGCATCATATGTTGACGCAGGGCCGTGGTGCCAACATTTGGACCCTGGCCACGCTTCACCTTTTGCCTACATATCTTGCATGTGGCCATGTTACCCTCCTGCGGATGCCTCAGGAAAAACTGCCACACTGCCGAGTAGCTACTTTTCCCACCCCCTGGCCTCACTGATTCACTGCTGCTGTTGCCAACTCCAGGAACCCCTGCTCCACTACCTCCCGATAAGGTAGACTGCCGCACAGCAGGTGCTCTACCCCGGCCCCGGCCCCGGCCGGCTCCAGCCTTTGGAATTGTGCCCCCATGCTGACTGCTACCACCTTGCTGCCTCAGCTGCTGACTCCGGGGCAACCTGCGCCCCTCTTCTCCTGATGATGACGATGAAGCCCCTTCATCACCCGGCTCCCAAGTGCGATCGGCTTCATCGTCATCATCATCATCATCACCGGGTTGTGGCTGTACGTCACTGATGTTCGTGGATTCGTCAACAGTGTCTGGCGCAGGAGCTGGAACGCTCGCAGCACCCACGACACTGTCCACATCACTATTTGTCTGCCTAGCTAAAGAAGCCACCTCCATTTCTTGGCTGGGCAGTAGCTGCTGACTGTCCTCCTGTATCTGATCGTCCTCCTCACTAAAGAGTGGAGCTGAACCCAAAGCATAGGATACGTCGCTGGGGGAGGGAACGGCGTAGGACAGAGGCAATGGGAGGACAGGGACTGCTCTCGGGGCATGCCAACTCAGGGTTGTGTCAGAGGAACCTACCGACCCTAGACTGGGGGTCTCAGATGTAAGTTGTGATGATGTTGTTGATGAGCGCGTCAGCCAATCTACCACGGCAGATGCGTTACTGGTGGAGACCCGACCGCTAGCAGATACTGGCAGATTAGGTCTCTCAGCGTGACTCCTGCTGCTACTGGCCCCCAGTCTGATGCGAGCTCTGCCTGCGGAATCTTGGCCTCTGCCACTCCTCTTTTCACTTCCAGGCACTTGTCTGCCCGACATAGTCTAACTGGCGTGGTAGTAGGTGATATTTTAAGAACCCCCAGGCAGCAGTGGGTCTATATAAAACAGAATATAATGCACACCAAAAGTGAGCAGTAACACTCAGCCTCCAACAGGCCTGCTTAGTGTAAATAAGAGAGCTGCTTAGTGTAAATAAAGAGGGGTATGCTATGTTACAGAATGGGATGCCTCAACAGAAGTGCACCTGGCAGGCAGCAGTAAGCCTATGCCCAGCAAAAGTGTCTTATAATATAAATATAATAAGAGCAAATGCTTATATGGTCTTAAACAGAGGCTGCTTTAGTCACAGAATGGGATGCCCTGGGCAGGAATGGACCTGGCAGGGTCCAGTAGGGCTTTGGCCAGCAAAAGTGTCTTTATCAGGCTAATTTCAAATATGATAAGAGCAAATGCTTATATGGTCTTAAACAGAGGCTGCTGTAGTCACAGAATGGGATGCCCCGGGCAGGAATCGACCTGGCAGGGTCCAGTAGGGCTTTGGCCAGCAAAAGTGTCTTTATCAGGCCTGATTTCTATGAGAATAAGTGCAAATGTTTATTATGCTATTAAATAGAGGCTGCTTTAGTCACAGAATGGGATGCCAGTGCCACAAAAACCAGAGAGCATGCACAGCAAAAGTGTCTTTATCAGGCCTGATTTCTATGAGAATAAGTGCAAATGTTTATTATGCTATTAAATAGAGGCTGCTTTAGTCACAGAATGGGATGCCAGTGCCACAAAAACCAGAGAGCATGCACAGCAAAAGTGTCTTTATCAGGCCTGATTTCTATGAGAATAAGTGCAAATGTTTATTGTGCTATTAAATAGAGGCTGCTTTAGTCACAGAATGGGATGCCAGTGCCACAAAAACCAGAGAGCATGCACAGCAAAAGTGTCTTTATCAGGCCTGATTTCTATGAGAATAAGTGCAAATGTTTATTGTGCTATTAAATAGAGGCTGCTTTAGTCACAGAATGGGATGCCAGTGCCACAAAAACCAGAGAGCATGCACAGCAAAAGTGTCTTTATCAGGCCTGATTTCTATGAGAATAAGTGCAAATGTTTATTATGCTATTAAATAGAGGCTGCTTTAGTCACAGAATGGGATGCCAGTGCCACAAAAACCAGAGAGCATGCACAGCAAAAGTGTCTTTATCAGGCCTGATTTCTATGAGAATAAGTGCAAATGTTTATTATGCTATTAAATAGAGGCTGCTTTAGTCACAGAATGGGATGCCAGTGCCACAAAAACCAGAGAGCATGCACAGCAAAAGTGTCTTTATCAGGCCTGATTTCTATGAGAATAAGTGCAAATGTTTATTATGCTATTAAATAGAGGCTGCTTTAGTCACAGAATGGGATGCCAGTGCCACAAAAACCAGAGAGCATGCACAGCAAAAGTGTCTTTATCAGGCCTGATTTCTATGAGAATAAGTGCAAATGTTTATTATGCTATTAAATAGAGGCTGCTTTAGTCACAGAATGGGATGCCAGTGCCACAAAAACCAGAGAGCATGCACAGCAAAAGTGTCTTTATCAGGCCTGATTTCTATGAGAATAAGTGCAAATGTTTATTATGCTATTAAATAGAGGCTGCTTTAGTCACAGAATGGGATGCCAGTGCCACAAAAACCAGAGAGCATGCACAGCAAAAGTGTCTTTATCAGGCCTGATTTCTATGAGAATAAGTGCAAATGTTTATTATGCTATTAAATAGAGGCTGCTTTAGTCACAGAATGGGATGCCAGTGCCACAAAAACCAGAGAGCATGCACAGCAAAAGTGTCTTTATCAGGCCTGATTTCTATGAGAATAAGTGCAAATGTTTATTATGCTATTAAATAGAGGCTGCTTTAGTCACAGAATGGGATGCCAGTGCCACAAAAACCAGAGAGCATGCACAGCAAAAGTGTCTTTATCAGGCCTGATTTCTATGAGAATAAGTGCAAATGTTTATTATGCTATTAAATAGAGGCTGCTTTAGTCACAGAATGGGATGCCAGTGCCACAAAAACCAGAGAGCATGCACAGCAAAAGTGTCTTTATCAGGCCTGATTTCTATGAGAATAAGTGCAAATGTTTATTATGCTATTAAATAGAGGCTGCTTTAGTCACAGAATGGGATGCCAGTGCCACAAAAACCAGAGAGCATGCACAGCAAAAGTGTCTTTATCAGGCCTGATTTCTATGAGAATAAGTGCAAATGTTTATTATGCTATTAAATAGAGGCTGCTTTAGTCACAGAATGGGATGCCAGTGCCACAAAAACCAGAGAGCATGCACAGCAAAAGTGTCTTTATCAGGCCTGATTTCTATGAGAATAAGTGCAAATGTTTATTATGCTATTAAATAGAGGCTGCTTTAGTCACAGAATGGGATGCCAGTGCCACAAAAACCAGAGAGCATGCACAGCAAAAGTGTCTTTATCAGGCCTGATTTCTATGAGAATAAGTGCAAATGTTTATTATGCTATTAAATAGAGGCTGCTTTAGTCACAGAATGGGATGCCAGTGCCACAAAAACCAGAGAGCATGCACAGCAAAAGTGTCTTTATCAGGCCTGATTTCTATGAGAATAAGTGCAAATGTTTATTATGCTATTAAATAGAGGCTGCTTTAGTCACAGAATGGGATGCCAGTGCCACAAAAACCAGAGAGCATGCACAGCAAAAGTGTCTTTATCAGGCCTGATTTCTATGAGAATAAGTGCAAATGTTTATTATGCTATTAAATAGAGGCTGCTTTAGTCACAGAATGGGATGCCAGTGCCACAAAAACCAGAGAGCATGCACAGCAAAAGTGTCTTTATCAGGCCTGATTTCTATGAGAATAAGTGCAAATGTTTATTATGCTATTAAATAGAGGCTGCTTTAGTCACAGAATGGGATGCCAGTGCCACAAAAACCAGAGAGCATGCACAGCAAAAGTGTCTTTATCAGGCCTGATTTCTATGAGAATAAGTGCAAATGTTTATTATGCTATTAAATAGAGGCTGCTTTAGTCACAGAATGGGATGCCAGTGCCACAAAAACCAGAGAGCATGCACAGCAAAAGTGTCTTTATCAGGCCTGATTTCTATGAGAATAAGTGCAAATGTTTATTATGCTATTAAATAGAGGCTGCTTTAGTCACAGAATGGGATGCCAGTGCCACAAAAACCAGAGAGCATGCACAGCAAAAGTGTCTTTATCAGGCCTGATTTCTATGAGAATAAGTGCAAATGTTTATTGTGCTATTAAATAGAGGCTGCTTTAGTCACAGAATGGGATGCCAGTGCCACAAAAACCAGAGAGCATGCACAGCAAAAGTGTCTTTATCAGGCCTGATTTCTATGAGAATAAGTGCAAATGTTTATTATGCTATTAAATAGAGGCTGCTTTAGTCACAGAATGGGATGCCAGTGCCACAAAAACCAGAGAGCATGCACAGCAAAAGTGTCTTTATCAGGCCTGATTTCTATGAGAATAAGTGCAAATGTTTATTATGCTATTAAATAGAGGCTGCTTTAGTCACAGAATGGGATGCCAGTGCCACAAAAACCAGAGAGCATGCACAGCAAAAGTGTCTTTATCAGGCCTGATTTCTATGAGAATAAGTGCAAATGTTTATTGTGCTATTAAATAGAGGCTGCTTTAGTCACAGAATGGGATGCCAGTGCCACAAAAACCAGAGAGCATGCACAGCAAAAGTGTCTTTATCAGGCCTGATTTCTATGAGAATAAGTGCAAATGTTTATTGTGCTATTAAATAGAGGCTGCTTTAGTCACAGAATGGGATGCCAGTGCCACAAAAACCAGAGAGCATGCACAGCAAAAGTGTCTTTATCAGGCCTGATTTCTATGAGAATAAGTGCAAATGTTTATTGTGCTATTAAATAGAGGCTGCTTTAGTCACAGAATGGGATGCCAGTGCCACAAAAACCAGAGAGCATGCACAGCAAAAGTGTCTTTATCAGGCCTGATTTCTATGAGAATAAGTGCAAATGTTTATTATGCTATTAAATAGAGGCTGCTTTAGTCACAGAATGGGATGCCAGTGCCACAAAAACCAGAGAGCATGCACAGCAAAAGTGTCTTTATCAGGCCTGATTTCTATGAGAATAAGTGCAAATGTTTATTATGCTATTAAATAGAGGCTGCTTTAGTCACAGAATGGGATGCCAGTGCCACAAAAACCAGAGAGCATGCACAGCAAAAGTGTCTTTATCAGGCCTGATTTCTATGAGAATAAGTGCAAATGTTTATTATGCTATTAAATAGAGGCTGCTTTAGTCACAGAATGGGATGCCAGTGCCACAAAAACCAGAGAGCATGCACAGCAAAAGTGTCTTTATCAGGCCTGATTTCTATGAGAATAAGTGCAAATGTTTATTATGCTATTAAATAGAGGCTGCTTTAGTCACAGAATGGGATGCCTCACAGCAGACTTAAGATCAGTTCAGTATATATGCACAGTTAGTTACTATAAGCAGCCTGAAAACGCTAACAAAGGCTGGATGAAAAAAAAAAAATCTCCCTGTCACAGCCTCCGTTTTTCCTACCTTTCCCTGGCTTTCTGTCTGTCTCCTGTCTGTCTCCTGCCTGTCTCCTGCCTGTCTCCAGCCTGTCCCTGTCTGTCCCTGCCTGTCTAAGTGCCTCAGCTACACAGCGTTCTGTCTGTCACGAATGCAATAGAGAAATGAGGAAAAGCAAGATGGCCGCCGTTAAATACCGCTGTGTGACGTCACCGGGCTTGCTGGCTGCTGATAGGCTGCATGTGACTGCCCCAGCTTGCACTGGCGCGGGATACATGTCCAGACATGTCCCGCCCGCCATCTTAGAATGCCTGTAATGTAAATGAATGGATGTTAAAGGAAAACTTCGAGTGATCGAATCGCGGGGAAATTCGGATTCGATCCGAATCGAATTTTTCCTGAAATTCGGATCGAATCCGGGTTCGTCCGGATCGATTCGCTCATCCCTAGTGGTGAAGTTAGTCCCCGGTGAAAGAGACTCCAGGAACTTAAACCGGACCAATAGCCTGCCACAGTTGGAAAAGAAAGGTAGCGGCCATTTTGGAGCTTCCTCTCCAAGAATCTCAGCCATGCTGCTGCTGCCTGGATTCAACTGACATAACTGACAATGCACAGTAACAGGAAACCCAGCAGCACTTCCTGTTTGCAGGTGGCCTGCAGATCCCTGGGCCAACATTTTGTTTCTAAAATGTACTACAGCAAGAGTTATAAAAGGGTAAATTAATTGTATGTGCATCTAAATTGCCCTGGGGAGAGATGCATATGAGCACTGTTTGTTGTGTTGGTCTGGTTTAAGTCATTTTTTAATGTTCATCTGCTTTAACATGCTGTGAAAAGTGGGGCCCAGCTGCTGTGTGTGTGGGGGGTGAGCTCTCCCCTAATATTGACACTACAATGGGGTGGCCCACGCCTGGTCGGTGCCCCAGAAGAGTTTACATATCCATTATGCGTACTTTCTGCCCAGTCCCAGGAGGGGACGTGCAATAGACTTTTGACATGTTTGCCAATTGCTGCAAGTAAATTCTTTTGCCGAAGTGTGTGAAATAACGTTATTTGCAGCTAGAAAAGAACTGTGAGTGGCCTTGCTCTGACCACAAGCCCCCGCCTCTATCGGGGAATTCCATAGTGACAACTTGTGTTGGTGTGCAGTGGTAAAGTGTTTTTTGTCCCCTACCAGGGACGAGGATTACACATCCTTAGCAGGATGTAAAAAGGTGCCTTTTCTCTGGAGGTGGTTAGGAACTAGCCTGGTGTTCTGTAGAAAATGTTTATCACTCATTTTACAAAGGTCCATTACAGTGAGCAACATGTTTAGCAGTCTAATATGAAAGTAATAAGGATAGGGCGGATCACATTTGTATTATTTTCTTCATTAAACTGTCTTTTGATATGTAAACTATTTATTGCTGCTTTGCTATTATTGATGTTTTCTTTTACAATCTCCATTGTATTTCCCTTGTACTTGCCCCTCTGTCTATATACAAATCAGCTTGAGTTCTACTCCAGAATTCTGCAGAAAGATGTGGACCGGCTCAGCGATTTCTCCCGGCTTGCCCGAGCTCTAACAGGCAACACTATTGCCCTGGTATTGGGAGGAGGTGGAGCAAGGTGGGTTGGACTATAAACCGTAATCTTTAGTGATAGGTTTATATGGTTTCATCATCCCAACTCTGCTTATCTATTTTTTTCTATTTGCCTCTTTCCAGAGGTTTTGCACATGTAGGAATAATAAAGGCCTTAGAGGAGGCAGGCATCCCTGTGGACATGGTGGGAGGCACATCTATGGGAGCCCTTGTTGGTGGAGTATATGCAGAGGAACGCAACAATAATAAAACCAAAGAGCGGACAAGTAAATGGGCAAAGGTGACAGCATGTCCTGGAGGGAAGATTTATTTTGCTTGTAGAGTCTCTTATTTGTGCCTTTTATTTATATTCTTGACACGTTACAGACACGTTACAATGACTGAAACAATAAATTAAATACTAAGACCTCTTGAACCGGACCTTCAGCATTATTTAATGAAAAGTCCAAACCCTTAAAAAATGATTCCCAGGCCAGCATCTAAAATTAATTAATTTTTAGGCGCTTACTTATTATTCTTTCCCCCACTGGGCTGCAACTCTGTTCAGCACTCTAGGATATGAGCACCGCCATCTTGCCTCAGAAGTATCACATACAGAGGAGAGGGGTGAAAAGTACAGGGGGACTGCTTGTTATGGGCTTTAAGCTAATTTTGGGCGGAAGCAAGGCGATCATCAAATATATAGTGCCTATAAACAGTGGCATAACTAGATGTGATGGGGCTCTAGTGCAAACATTGAATGGGGCCTTTCTTTTAACTCAGTTGGATGCAGCTAAAGACTGAATCACAACAGACGGTGCTTTCTATATCTAAATAATGCCAAGTGAGCATGAATATTATAAATAAGCTGGAGGAGCAACAATGATGGCGCCCACCTGACCTTCTGGGCCCTGGTGCAGTCGCACCCCCTCAAGTTATGCCCCTGCCTATAACCCCTCGAAAGTTTCCATTGCCACAGAACATCATTACAACATTACATTACAGACAACATTACATTTTATAAATACACAGCGGGGCACCCCGAATCTGGATGCCTCAGGGGGCGGCTATCAGGCGGCCCTAAGTCTTATAGACTCCAGGGCTGCTTTTGGTCCACTTTAAGGTTGAAATACTTGGTAAAGGGTTAGCGTTGAAGGGAGTAGAGTAGTCAAACTACCTGTATATTATAGTCTTACAGGGTGCATACAGGATAATCATCTGTTTTTTTAAAGAAGAGCTCCCGTTGTCATAAATGCACACATGGTGCAGGTAGCAAAAATATTTGCCAAACAAATCAGTTATTCAAAATTCTAATGGTTTAAGATTTCCATTTCCTGTTTCCACATGAAATTCAGTCTCATTACTCCTAATCAGCCAAGGGCAAGTCATTGATATGCTGAGGGAGGGAGTGATAGGTGCCTAGTAAAATCCCAGCTGTGCAGTGCTGGTGGTGTGGTGCCAAGTCAACTGTACTGAGGATAATCCCCATGCAGAGAATAAAGGTTTTTTTTATAGTATAGCTGTTTATATCTTTCTGCCTGAAACAGTACTTTAATTATCAATGTATTACTATGTCATAACTATGTAATAATGTACTACTATGACATCAAAACAAAACTCATTTCATGGGGGATTTATTATTTTGAAGGCACTGTAACTGATGCTACAATCACTCTTGGTTGCTAGTTGACATAACCAGCTTCAGCTTCAATGTACTTTTTTTCTTTTTTTTCTACTAGACAATGTCTTCTCTGATCCGAACAGCAATGGACTTGACCTACCCCACTGCCTCGCTCTTATCAGGCTCTGCATTTAACACCACCCTAATTAATCTTTTTGGAGAGCGGCAAATCCAAGTAAAGTTACACCATTGTCTGTTTGTCCTTTAGGCCTTGTAGTTTTTGTTTTATTCTCTGTTGATAATTTACAGGACTTGTGGCTGCCATATTTCTGTATTACAACAGATATCAGCTCTTCTTCCATGCGGGTCCATAGAGAAGGTAAGAAATGCTTTACAAATCTGGGGAAATAAATTAAACCGCTTTATATTAGAAATACATGTAAACATGCGTAAAAAAATTCACCCAAGCTTGGCTTAGCTTGGCTCAGGTTGTTGGCCATACAAGACCTGGACCATACTGATGACCAAGCAGTCTGGCTACACAAAACTGTCCAGAGTCTCTGGTTTTAGCAGGATGGCAAATTGCTCATAAATGTGTTGGATCTGAAGATGATTTTTCTGTGCCTGATAAGTGATCTAGTGAGGATGTAATAGGGCAATGTGAAGGAAGTAGCGTTAACCATAAGGCGTTAACCAGTTAACCAGTTCTGCTTTTGGAACCAAAAGCAGAACTGTGATGCAGAAGGTGTCGAGGAGAGATGGTGATCACCGCTGACTCTTCCATTTAAGTCATCAACTTTGATAGCCTGGTTAAGGAACTGAGTCCTTAAAGAGGGACAACACCCAAGATTTTCACTCTCCCAGGTGTTGTTCCTCTCCAGCAGGTCATCCCGGGTGAAAAAATTCAATTTTCGGCGAACCCATGGCACATGCATAGGTTACTGAGGGCTCGTGCTCCATTCATACCTTCCTTAGCCCACCTGATGTCAGCTCTGATATTAGATTTGCTAGGAAAGCTGAATGGAGCAATGCACTGCTTGCCAAGCCCCTGCTCCTTTATGTACCCACAACAGCCATTCAGAAATGCCTGTCACAGGTATGTATCTCAGCAAAGTCTATAGTAGTAAGCACCCATTGTTCCTTTATAAGCGACAGAGACCTGTCATCAGGGGCCATCAAGACACTGATTAAGGCACAGTGGCTGTTCTTGGCCTATATAACATAGAAGTCCTTGCTTGGTGTGAGGTGACAGGTTGTCTTCACAGGTAATTCTACCTTTCCAGGGTCCTTGACTTTCTTCAGAAGGGTCCAGACTCTAGGTAGTCTTTTCAAGCACTGTTTAGTGAGTTCTGGTGCTTATTTAGAATCTACACTTGGTGGTAAAGACACAACCAGAGCTGTTGACCTGAAGATCAAACACGTCTGTGATGTTTTTTCTGGTTACCTGTTGATGCAATAGGCATGTCTTTACTGTTATTCTCAACCCCAACCCTGCTGGTGACTACTTTGGGTCATCCCACAAGTATCAGTGTTTGAGAATGAACTAAAAGAAATTTAGAATACTCCATTTTAACATTCTTCTCTTCATATTTATTCTGGGTCACCGCTCCCATTCGGCATTGTTGTGAATCCATTGGTTGCCATTGGCTCCTTTAGACTGTGTTTGGGTTCATCTGTTTTTTCAGTCCATCTGATGGCTTTCAGTCCATCATAGTAGACTTGGTATTAACCCATGTGTATCTGTGTCCCAGATTGTGAAGTACATTTTTCTGATGTTATTTGTTTTTTTGCCCATGCAGGACTATTAAACTTTTCTCACCAGTCAACCGATGTACTTTTTGGCTCCATATTTTATTAATAGATTTAGATGTGATTCAGAATCTGAATTCCATTTTAAAATGTATAATTTTCTAGGTGTCCTGTGGCGTTACGTTCGAGCCAGTACCTCATACACCCCTTATTTGCCACCACTTTGCGACCCTCATGATTCTCATCTGCTGCTGGATGGATGCTATGTGAATAACCTCCCAGGTGAGAGAGGACAGATTCAGAATGTTTACTTTCTGGTCTGGCCACTTTCTATTTCTTTACTTTGCATACTTATATACATACCGGTACATATATTTCCTTTCTTTTCTGGTGACAGCGGATGTGGCCCGTTCTTTGGGGGCACGAACTGTCCTTGCAGTGGATGTTGGGCAGCAGGAAAAATGGGAAACATACAATTATGGTGATAGTCTATCTGGCTGGTGGCTATTGTGGAATCGCCTGAATCCTTGGGGGAACAAGGTTAAGGTAACATTTTTAGTTGCATTACGGAGTTTGAATAGATTTAAAAAGATTATTGATTAATATCTCACCATAATAGCACCACATTGAAACTTATGATTAGAAAAAAGGATTCTCCAAACAATAATACACAAAATAAATCAAGCAGACCCTCATCTTTACTAACCCCATCCAACTGTCACTCGTCCTTTTTCATGTTGGCTTAGCTGACCTAGTATGGCACCTCCTCTATCTACCTCATGGGGCCTGAAATGACTACACACACTGCCAGACACTCCTACTATTCCAGCAGGAGGTGCTGGCTGCAGCAGTGTGTGCAGCAGCTTATGATCCACTGGGTAGAGGGTGATTATTGCCTTTTTCTAAAGATTTAGTCTTTTTCCTTAAAACTGAACCATAAGCGAAAAAGGAACTCTCAGTTACTGGGCATTGGTTATGTTTGAGAGGAAACAATGAAAACTGAAATCTCATTGGTTACAGGACACGGAACATTATTACAGGTTATGTTGACCTCCGTGTTAGCCTACTGGTCTCTTACCTTTTTGATCAATTTTCATCTGTTGTTCACTCCTAGGTGCCTGACATGGCAGAGTTACAGTCCCGCTTGTCATATGTAACGTGCGTTCGACAATTAGAAGCGGTGAAACTTAGTGGATATTGCGAATACCTGTGTCCCCCTGTGCAACGATTCAGCACTACAGAATTCAAACGGTTTCAGGAAGTATATGTAAGTATCTCATATTTACTAATTCTATTGGAAACCAACCACTTTTCATTAAATATAATGCAGCATATGAATAATGCTATCAAGGCTATTCCCAAAGGGAGGAAATTCCTCTCACCGGAAAATCAGAATGACATACAAATGTATGTTAAAGGGAAGTAAAAAACAGGTTTATTATATATTTAACACCTGGCTCACAGTAAATCCCAGGGGAAGGTCAAAAATCATATGTAAACTGCTGTCAGACTGGACAAGCCAGTCTGCAATGCCATTCTATCTCCAGCTAGTTACACTAACCAGCGTGACACTATCATAACCATGCTATATATGTAAACATATGTTAATCAGCACTTTAATTCTTCAATATCATTTTAAAACTTTATTCCAACTTTATTGTTTCAGCTGTTCACTACTACCATACCTTTTGTTTTAACTGCCTTCCTCACCATGTTGGTAGATATATAATAAACCAAGGGGCCTGATCCAACCCCCACCCCCATTCCTCTTAAACAGTTTGAGGACATAATAACTACTATCTTACCCTTCAGAAGGGTGGCCTATCAGTCTCTTTTTGCATGGTGCCCCTCAAAGATCTTGGGGAGAGGGTCATCACCCATGTGTTGTGCTGGAGTCAGGAACTTCCCCAGTGCAAAAATCATACAAAATACTGTGTTCCCGTGGTTGCCATGTCTGCACATTCAGTGCTTCATAGGTGACCATTAGGGTTAGCTGACAAGTGCAGATGCCATGCCTAATAACACACATGCCTCTCTGCCCACCGACTGAACTCAAATGGTGGTTACGTGGGAGGTGCAAGGCACGTAAATATGAACCCAGTCAGTTTCTGCCTGATTTCGTCTTCCTAGAGGGCTCTGGGATGTCTAGAGGGTGGGCAATTTTTGACTGGTGGTCTGCTTTGGTCAGGAAGCTAAATTTGGTTTCTGTTAGTAACTGGGTCAGTGGGTGACCTAATTTCTGGTCCTTAGACTTATGTTCTGTGACACTGCACCTTTATATGTGTAAATAGGGGAACACAGACCATGCCCGCTAGTGAGAATTTTTGTAGTGTTTGTTCTTGAAATATCAGTCCCAAACAACACTTTATTGGAGAACAAGCAAATGTAAAAAAATCCTAATCCTGAGGTGGCTAAAATCTTCTAAAACCTAAACCATTAATATATGTTTCTATAATGTATGTTTGCCCCCGCTATGTGTGCAGTTCTGGTATAATTACAAAGTAGACAATATCTCTGTTTCTCTCTATGATTTCTCTGCAGGATGTTGGCTATGACTATGGAAAACTAATATTCACAGAGTGGCATCGAGGTGATGTCATCATCAGTATGCTGCAGGACAAAGGTAGCCCTGAAATTGAACAGCAAAATCAAGTTGGGGTAAGAAAAGTATGATACCACAGCGAAAGCTCAGAAAATCTAATCCTATTGTTGTCTATATATGGTAAAATGAGATTCTGATTAAAGATGAGTGTACATTTTAAAAGTTCGGTTGGGGTGAACTCTGTTCCAGGGCCAGCCATTACCCCGCCCTATTACCCTCCTCCTTAAAGCTTGGGGGGGTAAAGCCGTGGACTATGCGGGTTGATAGTCTTGGTCTACCAAACTCCATAGCAGGTGCCCGGCCTGGTTTTAATTGTTGTTTTGTTTTTATTTTTAAGGGTTAAAAACACCTTTAGAAATATACTTACTTGGTGATGTGTTTAATACTTACCTAACCTGCTCTGTGTGAGTGTGTTTTTAAAAAGTCCCCTGTTAAAATGGCAGATTTCAGTCATGTCATGTAAAAAATCAAACCTATAGTTGGAACTGGGGCTTTAATCAAGGTGGGTGGAATTACAGTTCCAAATATCAGTCAATGATGGCATAAAACCTTTAAGGCCTTCAGGCAGTAATCTGAAGATAAAGAGGAATTTCACCGCTTCATACCTTTTCGCTGTTCCAGTCCAGACTCTTGGCAGCAAGACGTACACTCAGACTGAGGGCTGACTGGCAGTGGGGGCCTTAAGCTGCACCACAATATGCTCTGGGTTGGGAGGTGGACTCAGGATGGGCCTCTGCTTGCTCTGTGGATAGGGGAAGGCAGAGTGGGCTCTGCATCTCATGCCAGCCACAACATATGGGCGCTCGTTGCTGGGCAGCATGCCCTGTCACTCCTGGTCAGCTGCCACCCGTCTGTGCGTTCTTTGGGCCCAGTGGTGATTAAAGGTATAGGGGGCAGGAAGTGTGAGGCAGGGGAGGGGGGTCGGCGCTCAGGCTAGGGGCCCATCTGTGAGCACTGGGACCCCAGGCAGTTGTCTTGATCAAGGCCTCTTGCCTTGGCATCCCGCCAAGAGTAATGCTGGGACTGCAGAGGGATGCTATTATAAACCTTCCCTCCCCTGTGGCCAGCCATTAACCTTGGTGGGATGTCATAGAGAGTGGACTGCTATACTGCTATACATAGTAACCTAGTCTTTGGATTTTTTTTTCTTGACTGTAATCATAGCCATTGGCCCTCCATATTGGTGTAAGCTGCTTGTGTTTATCTATACAGGCATCTGGGGTTCCAGGCTTCACAGACCTGGCAGAAATTGTGTCTCGTATTGAACCTGCCAGCACCCGACATGGGTTTCCAGGTTTTCATATTGGTGAGTAGACATTGATCTATTGCAGCTTAGACAATAACTTATCTGTTTGTAGCATGGTGGGTCCAGAACAATCAGCTGTACTTTTATTAAATTCGCAACAAAAAAAAATTACATATCATAGGTTCAATAATTGAAATCCACCCAAATATGCGAGATGGCAAAAGTTAATTTACACCCTGCATCTAAAATGTACAGCCAAGCGATTTGTTTTAATTTACTGGAAGGATAAATAGAATCGGAATGACAGGTTGTGCATGTTGTATTCTGCTTTCATGTTTATATAGATCATTTTCCAATAGAGCTTATTTAAATCTTGGGTTTTGGTCAGTGCCCCTGGTGCATCTCAACTTGGGATGGCCTGCTCTGTGAATCCCCTGGTTTGCCGTTATTCTTACCTCTTATCAGGGATTTTAACCATGTATATTAATAAGTGGCTAAGAAAGCTGAACGAAAAGCTGGCCGCAGGCTGTTCCCCTACCTGTGCCAGTGAATCACATAGGCCTGCCACAGGTGCGTACAGCAGCATGAACAGGGGGTACTTGGTTAGAATTTCTTGTTGCTAGAACCACTGCTCTACTGGAGCCACCCCTATGCATTTTCTAAAACAGTCCAAAGAGCAGGTGCACACTTACTGTCTATAGAGGTGGGTGCCAGGTCCGCGGTGGCACCGCTGTACAAGTAATGAGTAACTGAGACCGGCACTCCAAATAATTGTATGCAGAAAAATATATTCAAAAGGACATGTAGAAAAAGTAAGGGGACATAGCGCAGTTCTGTTTATACAACATTTCGGGGGAACCGTCCCCCTTTCTCAGGGAAGAACTGCCACCCTGATTTTCTATGACCTTCTGATCTCTTTGTTACATAAAGAGTGCGTACCTTGGTTTTACAATAGATTTTGTTATTGGGGGTATATTGTGGTGGTGTTACACATATTTATTTATTTACATATTTATTCATATGATGGTATTAAATTGTGACTCGCCTCTAAGGATGTGGTAACTTCTGTAATTCTGTGATTGGGTAGCACTGAAAGCACTTTATTCGATATGGTAGATATACTATCTCTTCTGTGGGTACATATATTTAAACTAATCTTTATTATATTACTTACTCAATTTAAAGGGAAAGTCCACTATCATTTTTTGTGTCCTAGAGGTGCTGAACTTTTATCTTTTTTTCTTAGGTTACCAAATTTGCATTTTTTGTGTTTTCAATAGTCTCCACAATCTGCAATCTGTTTCTTTTGGCAACAGTACACCAAATCTGTACACCAAGATCTACAAGAAGAGAGATGTGATTTCTGAACACTACTGTGGGTCATTTGTAAGTTCTGAATGAACTCTCTCACCTTAGCAGCTGCAATTTTAGCAGCATTTTGTGTGTGCAGGACTCACTTCTCTCTTATTTTAGATCTTGTTGTATAGATGCCAATAACTGCTTTATTAAAACACACATTTGCTGACATAAGGAAAAAAAACTAAATTAGCTCAGCACCTTGAGGACATCATTTTGGCACACAAAAATGTGCCAAAATGAGTGTACAAGCATACAATGGCTGTATAGGCACAACATCCCCCCACCCCGAAAAAAGAAATCCGGCTCGATGATTTTTTAATATATGGTATATATCTGGGCTTTTATTGTTTATGATTTTCTGTATGTTTGGGACTGTAAACTGTATTTCATGAATTTTATGTTCTTGCATTCGAAATGGCTTTTTGGCTCTGGAGTGTCATTATACTGTATTTCAATAATAAGTTATTCAATAACCTCTCTTGGAGCTTTTTGGGTGAGTAATGTGATCTCTTGGTGATTTTAGAGATGACCTCAGTGGAGGAGGATTTGTCTGATGTGGAACACAGAAGGGAATCCTGTGAGACTGTAAGTTCCTCTTCCTAACTTTGACTATGTTGCTAAATCTGACCTGCTGAAAAAAATGTGTGTATTATTATTTTTATTATTATTGTTTATTTATATAGCGCCATCTTCTTCCGTAGCGCTGTACAAGGTATAATTACAGACAAGGTAAAACATACTGTACAGGGAACATTATAAACTAGATGTTACAAAGTTCAAACCAAATGTGATAATGAAAGACAAGGAGAAGGAGAGCCCTGCCCTCATCACTGGAAGAGACAGGCATGGAGGAGAATTTCCTGGGGTAGCTTTAGGGGAAGGGGGTCACGCTCTCTTGTTTTAAATTAAGCATTTCTGGAGGGGCATTGGCTGGGGGAGTATGGTTAAATGTAATTAAATTATTTAAGTACTAAAGATTTTATGGGTGTTGCCTCTTATTTATTTTATGGTAAATGCATCCAAGGGACCACTGTACTCATTCAGAGGGTAGGGGGGACTGACATGCTACCTGCAAGCACTGATAGGTGGCATACCAATACCTCCTATCTGGTTGGGGAGAGGAAGATGCACTTTTTTCCCAATGGAAAAACAGACGAATATATCAACCTTAGCATTTAATGTGCCAAATGGCGAATACTGGGCACTATCTGGGGGACAGTGTAAGGACTGACTAGTGGACTGGTCATCATGCTTGTCATGATCTATCATGTACTCTGATGGTGCATCAGATTCCTTGGTAATTCCTGTGCATCCTCTGCATCCTTTTTCATATGTAATACGTAATGCACCATGGCAGTGCTGCTTCTAAGGTAGGTTGGGGTTAAAGCAGAACCTCAGTCAACAATAACCCCCCCCCCCGCCTCCCTACCCTGGTGCTGAGACACTTGCCATTTCATACAAATATTTTACTATAGGCAAAGTGATTGGCAAGTCAAAAGTAAAAGATAAAAATCAGTAGCTTACCTTTCATAGAGTGGCTGGAGAACTGTGATTCCTCATCTGTTTGCCTCCTTAATGAGGAAATCACTTCCTCATTCAGCTTTCATTCCCCACCCTGCTAACCTTGTCAACCTTCCAAGAACGGAAATACCCCCACTCCTTCCCCAGGAGTCCTGATTGGCTGCCTCTCTCTGTAGCTTTGAAACCTCTCCCTCCTCTCTGGTCACACTATGTGCTTGCAGGCTGAAGAGGCTCTTAGCCTGCAGCATCTCTCACCCCTTTTTCTCGTCACACTATGTGCTGCCATTAATAACTAGAGGCACAACAATGCACTTATTTTTTTCACTATGATATATGTAAAGCACCCAGTGTGCTTACATCACATCGCTGTTGCCACACCCACTGTTTCTCCCTATTTTTTCTCTGCATCTTCAATGCTCTAATACTTTTGCAAATAACTTAGTCTGATTTCAAAAAGACCTGTAGTTCCTGAGTTTTGGGACAGTGCAACGTGTAGCCCAAGACAATGGGACAACAATCGGGCGCTTGCCTTTAGTACAACTTTAAAGAAATATTTCACTACAGAGGACCTCCGGGCCAGTTCCTCAACTGATGAGCTGCCAGACATTTTATTTCTCCATTTCAAACTCAGCAGCCACTGAGCAGTACACTCTTCCACCCTCAGTCATGAAGCAGCAGTTTCTCTGTTGTGACTGTTGGCACTAACTGTAATGAAATAATACTTAAAGGGAAACTTTCCATGTAAATAATATGTCTTTTGTACATAAGCTTGTGATGATTGCACGGGTTGATCAGACCTATTGATCATCCATCTGATCAAACCAGCCAATCATACCCAATGTGTGTCACAATAACGATAGAGCGCTCTAGGCAAGTAATGTAGCCAGGCTCTTCAGAACTAGCTTGAGCTTTTTAGGTCCTTAATTCAGAGCATCAGTTACTCTCTTCTGTATTTTCAGAATTTATTTTAAAAAAAACAAGAAAAAAGGTGCATGTTGATAAAACAAGATTAAATATAAAACACGGTACAAATAAATTGATAACAACTACAAATAAAAAAGGTGAAAATACTTAAGAGTCTGTCTGGGCTGCGGTTCAATAGAATCAATTATTTCTCAGTCCTCACACGGCTCCCAAACACCCAAGGTTCCTGGTTTCCTTCTTAGATGTTAAAAAGGAGCGCATGTCACTCTTGATGGTAAGATTCGAGTGTCTCTGGCCATTCTGAAGCTCACCTTATTCCCTCTAACCAGGGGTCAGCTTCTGACCCCTCCCTTTGGGCAGAGCAATTGGAGTCCCACTGTTTGATTGGTGCATCCGGTATTCTCCACCTGAAAGCTGATCCACATGATATCCCCCATCTGTCCTGGGATTCCAAAGGGAGGAGGGATGGAGGACATTCCATGGAAGGGGGGGGGGGCAGGATATTGGTCCTGTCTCTGCGTTCTATGGCTGGGTGATTTCTGATAACCCTCACTCCATTACTTTGTTTATGCTGCAGAGTTTTCTGAGGAGAGAAAGTCACCCAGGGGGTTGCAGGCAGGTGGGAAGAGGGAGGAGACATGAGGAGAGTTATACAGAGCAGAGGGGTGAGGCAAGGTATATATATATATATATACACACACACACACACACACACACACACACACACACACACACACTAATTACCGGTTTGTTAACAAAGCTCTCACAAATTTGTGCTCATTTGTACAGAACAACATTGGCTGTCATGCTTGTTGCTCTAAATATAACAGAACGGAATAATACTTCTCTGCATAACAGTGTTGCAATGCACAGTATTATTTGTAACTACAAACCCAGCCGTGTTAATGTATTTCTGTTATTCAGGATGAAGAGAAGACCTTCAGAATAAAACAGTGGCTCAGCTCCAGCCATCTTTGAGCCACACCAGTGAAGGATTAGACGGTGATGTGTTTGAATACATAATTACACTGTTGTTATTACTGACATCTGTATTTTGTGGCATTATATTCTGTAAGCATAATTCTCGCTTTGCCTGTTACTTTTGCTGTTCGCCCCAACTGTGGCAAAAATAAAGCAGTTTTGAACAGAGCAGTAAACAATAAAAAATCTATTTTTTTTCTTAGTCCACAGTGGGCAATCTATTTATCTATTGTTTTTATTTGTGTTGACCAGGACTTGAGCGAATTATTAAAATTCTGATGTTTTACGAAGGGGTAGCATTTCAATTCAATTTCATTTCAGGATTTCAATTCAATTTCAGTTCAATTTCTTACCTAAAGATACTAGGAAGCATCATTGCACAAGTTGTGTAATGTTATATTTTGCATACAATGTTTATGCATCTACTAAATGCTAAACAATACAATGCAAATACAATCTTAATTTGTAAACCAAAGTGTGTTAGAAATTGTAACTAAAATTCGACTTTTTTAATAGTTAAAAAACCTGCTACAGTTTGCCGTGCTTGTGACAATCCTAATCCAAGCAGGGCTCCAAAATTTGGCATAGCGCATCATGACATGCCCTACCCAGCTCAACTCATAAATTGAAGTGAAAAAAGCATATTTGCTTGAAATACATAATGTATTTATATATAATCAAAGATGGCTCATTTTACACTGTTCCCAAGGGGGATAAGGTAGGAGGAAGTTGGTATGTGCCCGGACAGGGACATAGAGAAAGTTTACGGGGTGTCCTAAAGGTGCTGAGCTGATTTAATTTTTTTTTGTTAGAAAATGTGTTTCCATTACTTGTAATCTGTTCCCATTGGCAACTGTAGAGGTGTGACTTCTAAGAAGGTAAACAAAAGGTTAACCTCACTGAACCAGGCCAGGAAGTACAATAAAAAAGGAGCTTCCTGTCCCAAAGGGCTGATGAGCTGCAGCTTAGGACTGCTGAAAGGGCTGAGGTGCATGTGGCACCTGCGGCCAAGTGTTGGAGGGCTGGAGATTGGTCTCAGAGGGCCGTTGGCTGTGCTGCAGAGGCCTGTACACACAGTGTCAGTGTCAGGGGGCCCACAGTCGGTGTTGCAGACAAATAGAAAATTTAAAAAAAAAAGAAGATAAGCTCAGCAAATTGAAGACATAATTTTGCCACACAGTAACAGAATTATTGTTTAAAGGGCCAGTTCAAAAGGCATTAATAATTGGGACCACTAGATGGCAATAGTCATTTCTTATCTAACAATACTGGCTATGGTTATTGTTATCCTAGGTTGCCTCCTTTTTATAAATGTAATATATGAATTCCCATAAGTTAGTGTTTACTATGCAGTCTCTCAGCAGCCACTGAGGCTGGCTTGACACCTAGGCCCTTATTTAACAAGGGATAGCGCCAGGTAGCGAATGGTGAGCGAACGGTAATGACGCTCACCGCCACGAGAACGCCGGCTCCCCTCCGCAATCACACATTTATCAAGCCGATCCTGCTTAGCGACTGACAGAGCGCCAGATAGCGAATCATTCATCATTATTCCAGCCTCACCCCACAGCGCCAGCGAGCGACCTTGAACAGCGACAGGTATGACCTCTCGCTACCTGGCGCTCTCCAATGCATTTCAATGGAGCAATTTTTAAATATTCATAATTAATTGCTATTATTTATTTATTTTTTTTTTTTAATGTCAAAAATTCTGTGACCACTTCTGCAATGTTAGATATTTTTTTTAAGCTAAAAAAAAAAAAAAAAAAATTGTGCAGAACTGATATTACAGGTCTGATATTAATTAATGTATTCATATTACAAAATGTTTTGGGGGTTAAAAAACTACTTTTAACCCATCGCCGCCAGCGCTCTGGGGTTTAAACAAGCATTTCACAGCGAGAGAATTTTTGGAGCGTGATTTGTTAATGAATATGCTGGGAGCCGTTCGCTATGGCCGTTCGCTGTCATGCGCTCCCATACAGCGCGGAACCTGTCAAACAGCGACTCATAACCCCGTATTCAACATTACCGCACACCGACTGAGTCGCTGTCAACAGCCGAACAACGGCCAAGCACAGCGAATACTAGCGGGCGCTGTGAAAATAATGCTACTGTCGCTCATCTGTCGCTACCTGGTGCTATTAATGAATCAGCCTGCCCGTGATTATGGGACGCTCGCATTTTCAACGTGTGGAAGGAGTTTGCACTAGCGATTTCCACTCAAGTAAGGGTTGATTCAGCACCATGTAAAAAAACTCTGTAACTCAATGTATACTCAATGTAAATGTAGTGGGCATCACAAAATTGTTATTGCCCTATCTCCACTATGCATGAGCCCATGATCTTTACAGGTAGCTTAACATCTGCCTACAAGTTAATAAATATAGTTAATAAATATGCCTATATTGAAGTCTGTAACTAGTCTTCCAGTTCCTGGAAGGATATGGAGAAGGGATATTTAATCCACAGACACAAAAGAAAAGGTTGTTTTGTTTTGAGGGCCCATTGGGTGGTTATTTAAAACTGTAGGTCAAGCAGAAGATTTGGAAGTGGAAATATATTGTTTTATTTATGGTTCTTGAGCTGTAAGGGTGAATGAGAAGAGTCCTGGCGGGAGGCTGTTTAAGAAAGGTAAGGTTCCCATTTAAGAGTTTCAGAGAACCTTTTGAAAAAGGGGGTGGGGGAGCCAGAGGGTGATAAATTTGATAAAATGTCTGCTAAATTATTCATTAATTGTTTTGGATTTATGATCCCCTGTACTACTCCTAAATCATTTAGACACAAACTGCACTCAGCACATGTGCAACCAAAAAATATGGAAAAGGTTTTGCTTGGCCAGATGGATGACCTCTTTTTGGAAACTGTAAAATAACTGGGTTGTTTCCTGCTGGACGTTGTACTGAAGAAAGAAACTGGAGGCTGGAATGACTCCTCTTTCTGAAACCACTCACGGATGCGACTGCTGCTGGAAGAAATGGCGGCCTTGTGATCGTGAATCTGGACAGACTATGTGAGTTATACATCCTGTTATCTTCTTCTTACTTCTTATAGTATTTTTTAAGTGATTTTAACATGTTTTTGTGCTAATGACTTTTGTAATTCACATAATTTTGTAATCAATAAAACATATTTTTTATGCATACTACATATCCCAATTGATTTGGTTTTGGTATACAGGGCTGAGGCCCTTTGACACCCGGTGTTGCCGAAAAAGGATGATGGATGGAGCACTGAAGAGCCCTGACGATTGGAGGACAACCCCGTGCTTGACAAGGATAATGGATCACCCTGCCAGACCAGAGGAAGATGGTTCACAGCAGGGGACAGAAGAAGGAATATAGGGACCAGTAATTAAGACAGTTTGAATATTAAATGTTTTTTTTGTGTCTGTTTTATTTATTCCAGGGGACCTCTAGACCAGTTTACAGGGTAGGGTGGCACCCTGTCACCTGTTGGCATTGGCGGATGACATGGTAGTACCACGCCTGATTACCCATACTCCCATTTCGGATGCTGGGGGTGTGGAAGAGCCTGTTACCCATTGGAATGAACACATACCAAAGGGCATAGGGGCTGGTAAAACCACTGGGTTACCTTATGCCTTGTACCTGGGCTAGTTTACTCTTTTGTGAGGTGGGGGGGAGGTATGTCCTTTTTTTTGGAATTTAGTAAAAAAAAAAAAATTAAATTAATAAAAACGCAAATGCCAGCTGTAATTTTAAATGAAAATGTTTTCAATGAAACCATTTGTAGCTCGCATACAGTGATTTAGTAAACTGTTATGCAAGTTGTAAAATGACGAGCAAATGTACTCATTGCTTTGGTGTATGTATTTGCATCTGTATTTCCTTTGTTTTATACCATTGAGTATTACCTTAGGAGGTGACTGTGCATGCTTTTTTAATAATAATTGTCACTGTTGTTAGCAGCTGCTTAGAACGTTACACTGTACACAGCTTCCTGTGTGGCTCCTCGCTATCCCTATCTTTTCCTCTGCACCCTTCTAATGACGCTATCATAGACAATAAATGGCCAGTCATGGACCACGGGCTTTACGAGCTGTAAATACTTTCTGCAGGAAATACTACATCTGAATGTAACTCAGCTGCACACACGAAGCTGTGCTTACTGACTGTGCAGTGAAGCAGAATGTATGGCAATGTGGACTATGTTCCCCCGGTTCCAATTGAAAGAAATACTCTGAGGAGGAGCCCATCAGGTATTTATACATCTGTCAAGTACAAGAAGGTGAAGAAAGGGCACTGCAGGTGGGTTGGGGTTGTTGTTATTTTGATGAAGAAGGGTAACCATGCTGCTTTTCTCCCAGTTGTGGAATAGATACAATGGCGGTCATGCAGATAATTTGGTAAAACAAGGTGTGCTTCCAGTTTGCCTTGCAGTGTGAATTTCAAACTGCACCTCAGCGAGCTTTGTAATTTTACAATTCAAGAATAAGTGCTATAACATTGTTGGCTCAATTTTTTCCCCAAAAATTCACCTGTACCAGTTTTAGGAAAAATTGGAACAATTACTGTTTTATTGAACTTTCTTGAGTGTTGGACTGAAATACTCACAAGATGCAGATTGCAATTAACAGTGCAATGCACACCCAAAGCTCACATTGCTTCACCAAATCATTACCATGACCCCCGTTGTCACTTTGTGCAGAGTAGGGGAAGAGTACAGGAAATAAAAAAGAAAATACGTTTCTGAATCTCAGTTTTCACATGGATTTGAGTAGGGGGAGCTACTAATACGGTACATGGTAACACAACAGCACAATTCAAGATGATGATGAAGAAGTGAATGTAGCCAATCTGAACAGAGCAACAACACACAGGAATTTCACTTTCCTGTGTGTTGTTCCTCCGTGTGGCAGTATCCCAAATTGGGATGCCCGCTGTGTGTATTCCCCAGCTCGCCCAATCAACACACCTTCCAGTCGCTCCCATGGTGCAGGCTTGAGCTGAATATCGCTGTCACTGTAGGTTAAGCGGTGGTTCAATGGGGATAGGTGCAAGATATCATGTCCTTTTTTTTTCTTAATAGATTTAATAGTAGCTTGGTATCCAATGGTTAAATGTATTAAAAAACAACATGATAGCATGCACCAATCATATTTGATATACAGGTAGTATACTATTCCCTAAAGTGGGAGCCTTTTTGTAGATTCGTTCAGGCATAGGAGATGCTAAATTCACCAATCCCTGTTGCTGCCATAGTATCAAATGATGAAGACAGGGAGGCAGCTTACAGAGGGCCCCTTTCTGCCATGGGCCCAGTAGCAGTTGCCTCTCTTCTCTTTATGGTATGTACGCTCTTGGCCATACTATAAAAGAGAATGTGCTTCTTTATGTAACCAGTTAAACACTTTTCTCCATTCTATGCTTTGTAACTATCTAACTACAGCAGTATTTTCTAATGTGTTGGATAGTTAGAATTCACACTCATCGTCCATTTTTTAGAGGAAAAGTAACATATTGGCCGATAATCATTTTAAACAGTAAGGTAAGTAGATGGGACATGAGCAAAATGGTGAATCCTCTGGTCTATAGGAATGAGTTGTGAATATGCCGTATGTCTAAAGTTTCCATTTCTAATATAAACTGATGAACTAGCTCTATTTTTGCTCCTTACCCTTTCAGAACAAAGTAACATCTACTTACAGGAGGAGAGCATATATGAACCAATAAGGAGTACAGGAAAGACAGATCCAGAGCGTTTATGGAGATTATCTTCTACTACAAGCAGTGAAGACATCAGACATCACTGGAGTCATGCCCCACCCAAACAAGGTAACTTTTGCTTCTGTTATTAAATAATTCATGGCCGTAAATATTGGCAGCGCTGAATTTTTTCAAGAAAATGAAGTATTTCTCACAGAAAAGGATTGCAGTGACACATGTTTGCTATACACATGCTTATTCCCTTTTTGTGTATTGGAACTAAACCAGGGAGGAAAAAAAGCAAATTGGACATAATGTCACAACACACTTCAGAAATGGGCTGGACAAAATTATTGGCACCCTTAACTTAATATTTGGTTGCACACCCTTTTGGAACAAATAACTGAAATCAGTCAATTCCTATAACCATCAATAAGCTTCTTACACCCTTCAGCCGGAATGTTGGACCACTATTCCTTTGCAAACTGCTCCTTATTGGAAGGTGGCTTTTCCCAACAACAAATTACATTTCGAGATTACTTTTGGGGGGTGTTTTGCTATAAAATTCACAAGTATATTTACAGCCCTTAAATGTATAAGGCAATTTAAAAAGCTCAAATACATGTATATTGCTAAAATTACCCCACGTTGTCTAATATGTTCATTTTTCAGTAACTCCAAGGAAATGCTAGATGATGCACTTTAAAGAGTTATTTTTATAACTTGCTTGTAAAAATTGGCCAAATACAAAAACTCTGCAAGAGAAGTTACAACACAGAAAGCTTAACAGGGCAAAAGTGAAACATATTAAAATTGATTACTCATCTATTTAATCTAGTCCAGGCTCCAAACAAGAATGCTGCTGTATTCAAGTTCACAAAGCAGATCTCTCTATCCCAAAGCACATCCCATCATCGTCCATCTCCATTCAAAACATGTGTTTGTGTCCTTCAGCTGCCCTGAGCGAATCTCTCCATCTCTCACCAGCCAGCTGTTTTTCCAGGCTGACCCCTTTGTTTCATTTGAAATAGTGCAGGTGATCTTTGATTGGCCCAAACTAATCAAGGTGTTACTCTGATTGGCTCAGATAAAATTATCACAGGTGATTTTCTGCTGTCCAACTTAGTTTGCATGCAAATGCACACATGAAACTAAACTCAGGCCAAAAGCTACCAAGCCCAGTCTTCAGACTGTATAAGATTTTTACAATCTCTTTGGTAACAAAATATATAAAAATATCATAGCGACTTTTGGGTTTTAAGAACAAAGCATTTAATAAAGGAGAAAACCATAAAACATCATACATCATCAGAAATAAAAGATCTGATAATCCAGCACATGCTGGTTTAGGTGAGAGGAAGTTCCCTGTTAGTCCAAGTCCTTAATCTATTATGAATAAGTGCCTCTTAATAGACTATATTTAGGATTCCTCAAGGAGGAAAATATCATGTGTGATTTAGCAGCCTCTGCCTTATAAATGAGGAAGTGCACTTCACAGTTGGTGAGAGCAATTCCATTTTTGTTCTACTTATAGTAATAAAATTAGCCTATGTGCTTCAGCTTTCAACTCATTATATTGAGCGAACAGTCTGTCTGTCTCACAGAGAGGAGCCATTGAACTCCACTCCTCTGGAATGCCCTCCCCCATAATTTCCCACTCCATAAATACGGTCGATTCAAAGCCGGGTGAGAATTCTCACTCCTTTTTTAGGAGAGAAAACTTCCATTCACTTTCATTGTCTATCTTGGGGATAATTCAGAGCCAGGTGAAAGTTTATACCCAGTAGACAATAAAAGTGAATGGCAGTTTTCTCTCCTAAGAAAAGGACTGAGGGTTTTCACCAGGCTCTGAATCAACCCCTATGCGTATTATTGCATCTCTATCACATATGACTAGGGGATGGAGTATCGGAACATGAAAAAGGAGAAAGTCACATGCAGAGCTCAGGTTGTGTAGATTATTGATACAAATTATGGAGCATAAGGGATAAAGAGCTTTGTAGGAGCATTTTAAGATGGAGCAGCAATTGAGGAGCGAGTGGAGGTGGATTAGGTGAATAGTGGAATTATTTTTAATAGATTGGAGAGGGGTGTTTTTGTTAAATCGAAACAGGAAAATGTTGGAATAATCTAGTTAGGATATGATCTGTTTAAAGTAAATTCAACATGATTACATATTCCGTTGCTGCTGAATACTTTTAGGAAGATACCTGCTTTTGAGGTTCTAGTGTCTCCAAACAGTAGGAAAGTCTTAGCAGTAGCAGTGAAAATCTGCCCAGTAACTACCTGTCCTTGTGGCACATGTAAGTAGTCTGCTTATGTATGACATGGCAACGCAATAGACTATACTACTGTTAACCACTCACAATACAACAATAAAACATTGCCATAAATTATGCAGCATCATGCAAAATAAACAGGTGCTGTGTGGCAACTATTGAAGTAGACCAAAACCCACTATAATCAAAATCCTGGGTTTCGGTCCACTTTAAACTGGGAAATGTATTGGTCTTTTATGATGTTTAGAGCTTAATTTGCATCATCGTTTGTCAAATATGTTAGTATATATAGTAATCGATCTTATCTATGGTGTATACTAAATGGTTCATATATATACTATTATGGCTGCTTCTCTATGTTTTTTTTCATGATTTATCCTATGTGCAAAGCCACCCTCCCTCCCATCCCCCCCTTCCCCCACTTTTTTTTTTCAGTGTTCTACGTGCATATGTTAACTAGGTTTAGATCTTGCAGTAACCTTATTTTTTATCAGGTCTAGTCTAGTCCCCTCCCCCTTTTTTTTTTCTTATTATTTTATTTCGTAATTGTGTGCGATGTGTCTTGTAGATATACCTTATTAATTTAGCTATATTAAACTATCACTTCCTTATTATTTATTATTTTCAGTCCCTCGGTTAGAGTCTGTCTGTACTTCGGGTCGGTTGCTAGGGTGATTTCATTGTTTATTTGTAGGGTCATATGTTTCTTCCATTGTGCAAGATTTAGGTATACGGGTTCTCCCCATCTAATTACTATGCTTTTCCTTGTGATCCATGTGATTAATGAGATCAATCTTTCTTCTATGTTGGATGGGGTATTACCGTCAGTTTGGCTACTACTGACATATGGAGTAGTAAGTAGGGCCTCCTTTGCTGTAATAGTTATTTCTGCTTTTTTATTGTTTGTATAATTTGTTTTGTAACGTTCCAGAGTACTTTTATATATTTGCAATCCCACCATAGATGCCTAACCGTCATCTGATATTCTTTACACCACCAGCAGTCGTATTTCCTGAAGCTTTGGTTGTAGTCAGAGGTATAATAATATCTATGCCAGTATTTTAAGCTGAATATTTTTAAAGCTGGAGATTTGATGTTGTTAATAGAACGAAATATATTTTCTTTTCCTTGTTGTCTGATCTCTGATCCTGAGTAATTTTCCCATTTTTCTATGTGTCTAGTTCCCTGTATTTTACTGGGTGGGTTTAGGAGGGAATAGTAATATAAGAGTGGACTACAACTTTGTTCCTTTGTTAGGAAAATTTCTTGGAATTTAGTAGGAATAAAAGAAAAAATATAATCTGTGAATTTTTGCTGTCTGTCGCAGGTTTTCTCCAGAGACACAAGTTTCTAATCGCAGTGTGTTTCTGCAGCCTAATGGGCATCTTGACTCTTGTTCTTCTTGGTGTCCTTCTGCCTAAGAGTAAGTATAACTCAAGTTGAGGGATGTTATGCATCTATTAATGGTCCTTTTTGGGCATTGTTGGTCATAACCATGGGTTATTAAAGTATGGGCATGATCATTAAGGGGCAGTCATGGCCTAGTGGTAAGGAAGTGGCCTGTGACTGGAGTTGACAGGTTCTAACCTCCCCAAATGCTCCCCAAGCACCATTGTTGGGCAGTCCACACCTCGGTGCATGTGTTTGTCTCACTGCACGGATGTGTTAAGTGCAGAGAAAAAATAAATGTGTGTGCAAGCATACAATGGCCATATATGGTCAACCCCCCCCCCCCCCCAAAAAAAAATGCAACCATTATCTAAATCTCGTACATGTTGTAAAAGTTTATACTTATGGAGCAAATTGGGTTTGCGTTAAGTATATTTGGCAGCAGATCAAGTTAGGGTACAGGCTAGTCTGCTGTGTTGTCAAGTACCATTTGCATACCACCAGTACCACTGGTTGGGGGCCTCTGAGCTAAACAGCAGAGGTTCAGAACAAGCTTTGGACCATTTCCAATAGAAGTCTAACTGATAAACCATGCACAAACATCCCCAGGCCAAGATGACGTAAATATCCAAGTATCCCACATTCAAACTTCCATCTCCTAGAAAGCACAAGGAAATGCTGGACAAGCACCCCACCACCACCACACTCCTGGTGACTCTGTATTGGGTCACATCAAATGCCATATTTAGTAACATCACCCTTCAGCTTCACCATGACCAATGGGTCTGCTTCTGCAACTGATTACCTTTGCTTCCTTCTTCACTGCCAATCGTTTGCTAGTCCTTGTTATATTTTCTGCAGCCGCTGATTGCCTTTGATCCTTGTTGCCTTTTCCGCAGTTGCTAAATGCCCTTCGGTTTTTCTCCACTGCTGCTGAGCATCCTCAAGTCACTGCTGCCTCTGAGGAGTGGGCCACTGAAGATGCCAGGGGCCCTGGTGCATGCAAGGTTGTGCCAGGTTCTGTCAGTGACCTTGGTAATGGGGGAGACATAAAAGACAAGTTTATCAAGTTCAACTCTTGACAAGCATCAACTGCCTCACAAAATCAGCCAAATACCCCCGAGAGCAGAAAAAAACTATTTCTGTCTTCCAAGGGCTTCCTCTTTTAGGTTTCTCTGCTGTCAGTGTTCTAGGCATCTAACACATGCCTCTACTTTTATTTTGGTAGATTCTTCCCTAAAAATGGAAATATATTCACTAAAGGAAGAGCAGAATAAACTGGCAGCTTTTGGTAAACTATCACGTTTTACATGTCCTGCTATGTGAGCTTTGTAGCTCTTCTCAGTTGCATCTTATATTTATTATCTTTACACAGGTTCCTTCCTGATTTATAATGAAGACCAGAAAAAGTGTGTTGAAGTGCGCTCCTCTCCCTCCTCCCAGTGGTTAGAGCTGACCGCTTCTGCTTGCTCTGCCGATTCCTACTCTCAGTTCTTTCGGTGGCTCCCCAGAGGCAGGCTCATGAGCACTAAGGAGGGACTATGTGTGGGTGTAGCGACACAGCGCACCAACCTGCTACTACGATTATATCAGTGTGACAGCGATAAAGTCATTCACTGGGTCTGCACCAATCATACTCTCCTGGGGGTTGAAGGGGAGCAACTCTACTTTAACTTCGGCAATAACCGGGAAAAGGTTGTCATGCTTTACCGGGGTACTGGGGTGTGGAGCCGCTGGAGAGCTCGAAGCCTTGAAGGCAAGCTACAAGATGGAGGAGCTTGTGTTCAGTGTTGTGGTTAATCAATAAAGTCTAGATGATTCCATTATGTTCTCTTCCTTTTTATGATGTAATTAGGAATTAATTATAAAGTATGGGAATCTGTAGCCAAAAAATAATTAGCATTATTGTATATCTGGCCTTTGTGCATGCCAAAGCGGTGGCCCAGAATCCGTTAGCCCTACTCTTGACAACACTGTGTGCCACAGCATTGAACTGCATTCGCCTGGCGTGGGATCCCCAGACTAGGTGGGTATGCACCATGGGCTTTCTGTAGTGATACACACAGTGGGGCAACCTAACTTAGGATGGCCCCTAGGGAATATTCGAAGTGGAACAAAAGTCTATCCATTAGACCCATCGGGCTATGTGTCATATTCATTATAAAACAACATTGCTAGAAACCTGCTACAGAGACAACACACCCAGCCACTGCTTGCTCCAGAACTGCCAGTAGCACTTACAATCCAGTGGGCCAGTCTGATCCTGTAAGTATCTCTTACATTTGAGGTCCATTTAACCTATAGCACTGCAAGAGTTCTTGTAAATTTATATGTGGGTGCGCCACTAAAGCCAAAAGTTCAAGAAACTCTCCAAAATAGTTTATTTGAGACATATAATAAAGCATGCTACGCATGTGCATATTCCAGCATTTAAAGGTCACACAGGACCCCTGGTGACATGCAATAGACACCAAACATGTGGTTGAATCAGAATCCCCTCACCCAGAATTTGCCTGCCGAATGACGTAGGTAGTCACTCATTGGACGAGAGCCCACACATGCGCTGGTCACTCATTGGACGAGAGCCCGCACATGCGCTGTTGGAGCAAGGAAAGGTAAGTTTTTATTGGCGGCTAGTCCTGGAATCTTTAATATTCCAGGGCCACCAGTGTTGGAGTTTGGTCCACTTTAAAATGGAACAAAACCCAACATTGGTGGCCCTTGAATCTAAGACTCCAGTGCCACCTGAAACCCAATGAGTTTTCTGTTAAAACCTACCTTCTGCCCACTCCTTCTAGCCGGGCATGCACCCGTGCCAGGCATTTGTGGATTCCTGCATGGGTATGCACCCTGTTAGCTGTGGTGGCCGCATCCCTGCTAGCCTCTTTTTGTGGCTACAAATTTGCCCTTGGCTGATTGTTAGTCAAATTTGACAGGCGCAGCCAAGCAAGATGATTGGATCAGAGCCTGCACATGCATCATAGGAATGAGGAAAGGTGAGTTTTAATGGCAACCTGGGGGGGTTTCACACAGCAGGTTATCCCAAACTGGAGGGCCCCGGGGTAAAGGTCCAAAACCAGAGATAGTCAAAATCCCAGGTTTTGGTCCACTTTAACATTGTAGAGGTAACTATCGCTACCTAAAAGCAATGATAGTTAGGTACAGACACCTATAGTCACCCTTGTGGCGTGGACGCTAGCCTTATCACACATCCTCAAATTGGGATACCCTGCTCTATTTACTCCCCCCCAGGGTTGCCCGCAAAACTCACCTGTACTGGGCCTTCCATGGTGCTGTCGCTTCCCACAGTCACATTACTGTCTACCCTTTATCTGAGGAGTTCCCTGCTCCCAGCCATTCAGGTAGGCTGCAGGTGGCAGTGCTACTCAAACTAGACTGAAACCATGGATGCAGCCAACAGACAGGCCACGTCATCTGGGTTGCTTGAGGTAGGGGGGGGGGCAGGGGGAGGCTCAGGGGGTTCCTTTGTCGGATGTTGGTCCGCTTTAACCATGCTTCATCTCTAGTTAAGGGATCAGTTATGAGACACAGGGACATACGGGGATCTGATAAACTGTCCGATAGTCAAAAAGGGCCCCATGCAAAATTATAAAAAGAAATAGTAATTGGGGGGGGGGGGGGCTGATCTGGTGGGAAATAGAAAAAGAAACTGGATGTAACATATGTTATATCCTGAAAGTGGGGAAAAAACTGTTATCATCCCCACACGGGGAAATCCTCTATTTATGGGTTAGTCACATGTAATACAGGCTTCTGTGCATATAAATTGAAATCTCCCTATGGTCTGGCATATGTCCTGTTAAGACATTTAAACTGGTTTCGAGAGACAGCATCAGAGGAACCCATTTGATGAAAAAAAATGGTAGCGGTCTTTGCATGGTTGGGACAATTAACTTAGGGGCATGGTAGCTATGCAAAAACTCCTTTAGGAGCATTGCATTGACTGCTGCGGTATCCCCCGACTAGGTAAGTATACACCATGGGCTGGGGGTTTTCCATATCGATTCCTAAATTAGGATGCCCCCTAGGTACTATTCTAAGTAGAACAAAGGTCTATTTGGGCCAAATACTGGCTATGCGCCGTATTTCTCATACAACAGTCAGTGATGGAAGGAGTCTTTGGCCCGGGAAGTGGATAGTGGGACAAGACAAGAGAGATGGTAGTTGTTTTTGAGACTGGCTGGAAGGGAGAATTGGGACAGTGGGCAGCATGCCACAGTGAGCCATGGAGGACAGGTTGGGGTGACACACTGGGCAAAGATGGACCTGGGACAATGGGGGCCAGGAAGAAGAGAGCTGGGACACTGGGGGGAGGGGGAGGAAAGACATAGGGCGGCTGGGACATTGTGGAGGAGGAAAAGCTGGGACGTTGACAGAAATCAAATCCAAATATGATGAGGAGCTCTAATGTCCTTAAAGTGGAGTTATATTTATTATGATTCTCTAATAGGTAATTTCTCTAAACAGCCAGGTTCAGTGACTGATGGTGGGGGTGGTTATGGTGGGTCTCTTAAAGCGGAACAAAACCGGGAATTTTACTTTCCCGGGTTTTGTTCCGTGCCCCCGGGGCATCCCGGTTTGTGACGTCCTGCTGTGTAAAACTCCCCAGTTCAGCCAGCTCGTCCAATGAGAACCGTCTGCTGTGACTATGTCATTTGACAGATGGCAAATGACAGATTTGACAGATTGACATTGTTTTTCATGGGGAGTGTGCGCTGCTGCATCAGCCATTCAGACTGGGACAGGAGCGTGCTCACGGGCAGGGATGTGAATTACATCATCACAGCAGGTGGTTCTTAATGGATGAGATCCTGCACATGTGCCGTTGGAGCATGGAAAGGTGAGTTTTTATGGGAGAACTGGGGGGGGGGGTTCACACACTGGAGCTTACCTATTCGGGATGCCCCAGAGAAAAGCCAGCGGCCGGCTGGCTTTAATTGTCAATTTTAGCCAATTTTGATGATTGGGAGCCTCATTTATCAGTACGAGTCTGTGTCACACAGCGCCAGTATTTAGCTTCAGTGGCTATAACAATCAAAAGAGAAGCTTTGTCTAATTTGTCACCGGCCCCATATAGTTGCCGGTGACCTGTGATCTTCTCGAAGCTGTGCCAGTTTATACTGGCGCTGTAGGTTTAAATCCCATAGACCACAATAGGCAGAATTGTACTGAAGTGCTTATAAATATTATTAAACCCAACTACTTGAACAGAACTTGCTTTGCTAGCTTGTCAATAATGTAAACGCAGGGTAGGATGCTGCCATCCCATCCTATAAAATTATTGTAAAATCGTTTTTAAGGCTTATTTTTTTTACCAATGTGTAATTTGGATTACAATTACCAAAATGCAGCCTAAACGCACTGTGAAGTTTGTCCCCTTTGTTCACAGAAATGAAATCCTGTTCCTGTAATATATAATAGGTAAACCGCACCAGCTAATGTCCAAAAAGGGGTGTGCTCATATGAAGATAGAGGTACAAATGCACCATACAATTATACAAAAGAGAGAGGGATCCCACTATTCCTCAAAGACTATCTTCAATGAAAAAATGGCACTACTCCAATAATATAAAAATAATTCCTTAATTCCTTTATTGATCCACAAATCTATGTACACATATACAGACACCTTAAAAACGTATTAAAATACATAAACACACAACCTGTAAAAAGGAAAGGGGGGGGGGGGAGAGGGAAGGGGGGAAGAGGAAAAATACACCTTCTATCCACCCCTAAGATGGTAACTGCTTTGTACCGTAAAATAATTACCATGTAATAACTGATCTTCTGCTATTTGTAATCTGGCTGAAAAATAACATAAAGTGCTAACTTATTTGTAAACTAATTACGACAATCCCTACAGTGCTGCTTTTGTCCTGGAGAAGTGACGCGCTGCCGTCACGCAACGAGTCGACAGCGCACGCGGAGGGGGGGGGGGGGGGGGGGGGGGGTTGAGCTTTATGGCCGTGGTGATATGTGATTATTCTTTTGTATTGGTATCTGCGGTTTTGTCTCCTGGCTGTCCTCTTTATCAAATTTAGCACTTTATGCACATAGCACTTTAAATGTTTATTGGCACAGATAGTAGGGATTGTCGTAATTAGTTTACAAATAAGTTAGCACTTTATGCTATTTTTCAGCCAGATTACAAATAGCAGAAGATCAGTTATTACATGGTAATTATTTTACGGTACAAAGCAGTTACCATCTTAGGGGTGGATAGAAGGTGTATTTTTCCTCTTCCCCCCTTCCCTCTTCCCCCCCCTTTTCCTTTCTACAGGTTGTGTGTTTATGTATCTTAATAAGTTTTTAATTTGTGGATCAATAAAGGAATTAAGGAATTATTTTTATATTATTGGAGTAGTGCCATTTTTTCACTGTTCCTGTAATGAAGAAGTGCCAATCTTTTCAGTATGCCAAAAATAAATAAATACGTTGTTATAACTATAGTCAGCAAAAGGGTCCAAAAGGTGCTGACACAGGCCGACAAGCACTTCTGCCAGACAATGCCACTTCAGTGCAAATTAGGGCAGTAAAAAATATGATTTATACATTTTCAGCATGTTGCTGCACTTTTATATTTAATATTTTAGTAAATGTGCTTCTTGTAGCGCAGTGTGAAAAAATCATTTTATTATATTTTTCACTACTCTGTATTGCACCGATGTGTCACAGTATGGCAGAAGTACTTGATAAATCAGGCCCTAAATTGTGATATCACATTAACTGTAACCTAGACCCATGAATTAATGTAATATAATTACCTGTGATAAAGCAATACATTTGTGGTCAATCCTATTGTGATTGTGCAATAATGAGTAATTACTTTTATTTTATATGGTTCATCTCTTGATCTCTTTATTTTCTAGATATAGTAATAAAATTTGCTTAAGGAGAAGTCACACTACAGCTGATAGTTCCCCTTTTTGGAGTTTGTAAGTTACTATTACATCCATACTGGCTTGACACTGTTTAAGTTCCTGTTAGATAATGCAATTCTGCAAGAAACTCCTTTTTTATGGTCTAGGGCAGAAAAACAACACATTTCTTAAAAAAGCAGAGCACAAGGCACGAGGAACCCTCTTTTATACTTTTTAGCAATGAGAAAAGCCGAACATTCTAAGATGAAATCAGGTAATTTGTAGATGGGATGATTGATGTAGAGGGTGAATATTAATTTAAATTGCTTAAAGGGACTCACCATTTGTCTCCCACATCTTCTGCGTCTAGGTTAGGCACTCAGAGATGTACCTATTTCAGAGATTGAATTGAACAGTTTGCACGTACCCTGAGGTTCCTTGGGTGCTCGTCCACTGTCAGTTAGTGAAGCGGACATGGCCTCGCCCTCTCCCCTTCGTATTGAATCTAACACGCAAACTTAATTTACCACATTGGACCCGGTGTGTCAGTTACTGCCTAGACACCCCTGCCTCTGTAGGAGGCTCCAAGGAGGTTCAAGGGCAAAAGGGGATCCGACCTCAAGTTAGGGCACCCAGAGTGGGATGGAATGACTGTGTTGGCAAAGGTGGGTATGGTAATGTTTTGTTTTAGCCTACACAGACCTAAAAAGATTATATGATTGGCTGACCTTTCCATCTCTCTCTCTTGGTTGCGGATCGTAACAGCAAGAGGCTACCTAATACTCAATGCTCCTTAAAAGCCATCCTCGAATTTTTATCTACGCGAGGGTCATGCTAATTAATTTGGGTGTATATTGAGTGTGGTTTGCAACCTTACTCATCATCTGCTTCTGTGACGGGGCATTTTTTATAGGGGAGGTACATGCACTGCCATTTTTTACTTGGTTTAGGAACGTTTAGGAATGAATGCCATTTTGAGTACATGTTTTTCTATTTGCGTGGAGAGATAACTTCATTCCCCTTCTGGTATGACCTACCAAGTGTAAGTTCCTTTTTTCTGTCTGTGAGTTTTTTTACAAGGTTCTTAATACATGTTTTCTTCATAAACATAACTGCATATTTATATATATAAACTAGTGTTGGGCTTTGGATTGGGGGCAAGTGTAAATTTGCCCATACATTTACAAGTTTAGTTCCACTAAGTAAAATGTTTGCCAAAATTCAGGCCCAATTTCACCAGCTCTGTTTTTAGGTAAAAATAAAAGCTTTAACACTAGTAGATCTGACTGCAAGATGCAGATCTGACTGCAAAGGTCACTATTAGCCAACCAATGTATTAGAAAATGGAATAAGATTTGTGCACTGCTGCATCCATGACTGGGATGCAAATGACATCATCACAGCAGGTGGCTCTTATTGGATGAGATCCCGCGCAAGTGTCGTTGGAGCATGTAAAGGTGAGTTTTTATGGGAGAACTTGGGGGGGGGGTGCACATACTGGATCTTACTAATTTGAGATGCCCCGGCTGGCTTTAATAGTCAATTTTAGCCAAATTTTGATGACTGGGAGCCTCGTTTATCAGTATGAGTCTGTGTCACTCAGCGCCAATATTTAGCCTCAGTGGCTTTAACAAGCAAAACCGAAGCTGCGTCTAATTTATCACTGGTCCCATTTAGTTGCCGGTAACCAGTGCTCTTCTTAAAGATGTGGCAGTTTATATTGGCGCTGTAGGTTTAGATTCCATAGACCACAATAAGCAGAATAGTACTAAAGATTCACAATCATTAGATGCTCCCTTTAATAGAATAGTGCATTATACAAATAAAGAATATTTCCTCTTTACCTCCTTTAAATTGTCTTTATATAAAACTAGGGGTCTTGTAAGAAAATAATGCATTTTAGAATGGAATTTCCTTTTCGTTATGGTATAGGATCTGCATATAAAGCCAAAGGTATGAACTATTAGAATTCTAACACTTAATGCTAAAATATATTTACAAAGTGAAGAAATCTTTGATGGTTAAATATGAGTTGATTCAGCACCGTATTTTCTCCTCCCTTCCATTCCGGGGCACCACCATCAGCAAAGTGTGGGTTAACCTCAGCCGTAGACGGGGACCGCAAGAAAAACAAACTAAGCTCCACCCGGCTGATATAGGGCAGGCTGTGGCCGAACACCCCCAGTTCATTTTGTGCAGTCGATGGGATAGTGAAGAGGTTCAGGATTTTGTTTCTTTATTTCCAGTGTTGTTGCTTTGAAAGTGCTGATTGGGAGTGGGGGCTTTGTCTTCCTCCTGCTTGGATGGATGAAGTTGGTCTTTAAACTGATGAAACAGCGCAGTATGAGGGAGGTGCTTGGCCAGTTTTGGTTTGGAGCTCCACAGAGGCTGAACTGGTGTAACTAAATGGTGATTTATTGTGACAGGGTGAAAACACAGCACAGCAAACACAACTATATACAATGACCCTGCACCTACACCAATACAAACACAGCACACTACAAAAACTATATACAGCAGGACACTGAGCACAGCAGGAAATGTATGTCTCATCCAATCACAGTACGAGTCTTAGTATAGCATATGTAACCAAATGCATACATTACATCAGCCTATACATTTGTATTGATAGGGACAACTGTTCATTTCTCCTTGCTGGTCTGCATGTAAGATGAGATGAAATGAGCTATACATAGGCTTGCATTTTCAAGGATCATGCTGACCACAAATCCTTATGTATAGAGATACTTATATATCTGATTGAATTCAATTTTACATGGATTTGGTCAAATTTGTAAATTCCTTAACAATTCCCTGCTTTTTATAACTTTGACCAAATCTAATAATCTAAAAACAACTAGTCATTTATTTTAGTCAATAATGTAATCAAAAAGTCTACCAATGAATATTCATCTTGTATAAACTACTGATAAGACCAAATGTCTTTTTCCCAAAGTATATAAACTAGAATTTTAAATTATCAACTGCCCATAAGTTATTTTACTAATATGATCTTATCTTATCATATGTAAATAGCAAATATTATTTCTAACCACTACAATTATGACCCTATGGTGCAAAGCCAGAGGGTCACAAAGAGGAGCACCACCAAAATCAATTCATGCTCAATTTATTCAGTAAATACAAAAACACATACATATTAAAAACCACAACTACAAAACACAGAATTAAAACCGCCTCTACCTGCCCTGAAAAAATGCATGAACGCCTGTCCTAACAGTGCCCATATATATAGCGAGATGTTATGAACCTGAGCATCTACCCTGTATAATCTAAACCCCCCCTTACTGTGAGACAAAGGGATATTATTTTGTTATATATATAGATATGTCTATATATACATGTATTTGTGCCGGCACAAAAATAATTTAAATTGATAATGTCAAACGTGTATAGTACATAATTAAACCCTACCTAATATATTCTAAATCCCAAAGTGACATGTGCATTGTGCAAAATAAACCACATACTATTTACTCAGTGCAAAAGTAACATACATCAAAGAACACTACAATACAGAATACATTGGCCTTCATGGCTGTGCAATGGTAACTATGTGAAAATATAAAATGCAACAAGTAACAATAACAAAACAAGGCAAGATACTCAGCTAAATGGCAACGTGAAAGTCAATTTCCAGGGAGGACAGTCAGGGCGGGAGGCCGCTCCACCTGCGCTTCGCGGTCTGAAAACCGCTTCTTGCTTGGGTGCGGGGACCTTTGTAGTCGGTTCCCGCTCTTATATGTCGCAGAGGAAAGAGAGGAGGGGGAGAGGAAGGGCGGGCAGACCGGCACGTGACGTGAAGGGGAAGTGCGTCACCGCCGTCACCGCCGCCGGACCCGGCAGCGATATAGAGCGTTGTCAGGGACGCGGCTGCGCCTGACAACGCCTAGATGGATCAATGCGCATATGTCAGTGCGCAGGGGGTCCGCGACCGCGAGTGTCCCCACATGTGGAATTGCGCACTGCACATCCAATAATTTCGCATCATCGCTGCCGCCCCAGCTAGTGATGACGGGGTCATGGAGGGCCCGTAGCCGCGGCCACTCACACCCCCAGCCACAGCCGTCCTGCAGCCCCACTCACCACCCACCCCAAGGTCCCAAGCTGCACCACCATGATGTGGGAGGGCGCGCGCCTCACAGTGTGTGACATATATGGGTGCGCGCGCGCTACCCACACATAGGCATCCATGGCCATTGGCAGGCACCTATGGTGGAATACCAGCCTGCAACCAAACCCGCAGAGACACATAGAAGAGCGATTAAAAACATGTTTCCACTTATCATAATTATCACTATTTACATTGTAACCTATATAATACAATATTAATTGCTGTAGTTAAACTGGGAGGACCTATCTTCCTGTGCATCATATCAACCTGTCAGAATTAGTGGCGATTACCATTCCACTTGTATGTCCATTAGGGGGACAGAACAGCCAAAAATTGGTGCCCTGTATATATATGCAGCTTTAAAGTCCATGATCCATCTGGGAATCTTGTCCACCTTACACACACCGGATCCTGGTTGATCAGCCACCAAATCTTAGTCAACCAGTGATTTGATAACCCTATTCCTTTTCCATAGTAGCGCCCCCAGGGTTGGTATCTATGCCATCTCTCATGGGATACTACCCTAGTGTCCTCTCTGGCAGAAAGAATGATGACTCCTTCGGGGTGAGTGAGTTCGCGTCCCCTACCTGTGAAGAAACAACAGTGAGTAAAGCACACAAAAACAAAAATAAAATAGATGTTGTGCTAAAACAACAATCATCCAGTGTGTCCTGAGGGTGGCCAAGCCCTGGGCACATATCATATCCATGCGCCCAGGTCCACCCCAAGAGTGAAAAACCCCACATTAACCTAATCACTACGAGTTCCACAAAGAAACAATAAAGTGATATATATAAATGCCCAAAAGTAAATACGTGAGAATAAAATGCTGGTGCAAACGAAATCAAAATTGGAGGAAGTCCCTCCCAATGCAAGGTGAACAGTGACAGTTACACAAAAACCTACCCCTACTACATAACAAGTGAAATGGGGTGATAGTCCAAAAGATCACTCTAAACCCCGTGGGTAGAAATGAATGTTCTTTCTATCCAGAGAGAATCACATGATTTAAAGGAGATGGTAGTCCAACCAATGTGTCCCCCTCTAGCCCAAATAGGGGGAGAAGGACCAATCCTCATTCATCCCCAGTGGGGATCTACTACTAAGTTGGAAAATCCAACGTAATTCCCTACGAAGTAAAAGTTTTTTCAAGTCTCCTCCCCGGGGCCCCAGGGAGACCTTTTCAATCCCTACCACCCTTAGGGTAGAGGGGTCCCCCCCATGAGTTTCCAAAAAGTTTCGTGCCACGGGGGAGACCATCTTACCTGCCAGGGTATCTCGGTGGGCCAGACGGATATTCGAGACATGCGCTTGGATCCTTACCCGCAGGGCATTCTTTGTTTCCCCTATATACAGCATTGGACATCCACATCTCAATTGGTACACCACCGATCTTGATCTACAATTCACAAAATGCAAAATTTTAAATTGTTGACCTGTCTCCAGATTGGTCACTACGTCTGTCTTGTCCATAAAACGGCAGATAGAACAGCTCCCACAGGGGGCACTGCCTTTGGTGGACAGCTTTGACAGCCATGTTTTTGGTGGCGTGTAGTGGCTATGGCAGAGCTTATCCCTAAGATTGGGAGCCTGCCTCGCAGTAAGTCTCGCCCTCGGTCCAACTATGGGAGAGAGGGTAGGGTCAGTACTGAGTAAATTCCAGTGGGTCGAGATGATATTCCTGACCCTCTTCCATTGTCTATGGAAGTCCAAGACCAATCTAACCGGTTCCCCTGTAATCGTTTCAGATGTATTTACCTTGTTTTGTTTCTTCCGGTTAGGTATCAAGGTCTGCAATCGTTCTGTTTCCTTGGCTCTACGGTAGGCTCGTTCTATCACCTTATGTGGATATCCCCGAGCTTGGAACCTGTGTGCCAAATCCACCGATTGTTCCTCGAAGTCCTGGATCTTGGTACAATTTCTTCGTATTCTGAGGAATTGGCCAGTGGGGATTCCATTTTTGACATGTTGGATATGTGCACTCTCATAGTTTAGAAGACTGTTCACTGAGGTGGGTTTCCTGTACAATCTAGTATTAATGGTTCCATCCTGTTCCAATGTAACCACTAGATCCAGGAATGTCACTTCCCTCCGGGAGATCTCATAGGTCAACTTGATGTTTAGATCGTTCTGATTCAACGTATCGAGAAATTCCCTACAGGTTTCTTCCGGACCCTGCCAAAGAAGGAGGACATCGTCAATATATCGGTGCCATCCTAGCACCGCTGGGTGGCACCTATCAAATTCTGACAACACTATAGTCTCCTCCCACCACCCAAGAAAAAGATTCGCCACTGAGGGAGCGCATTTCGCTCCCATCGCAACTCCAGAGGTTTGCCTAAATACCTGGCCATTGAATGTAAAGATGTTATGTGCCAGGATGAAATCCAACAATGCTAAAATAAATCTGTGCAGTGGTTCACGTTCTCTTGATTCTTTGTCCAGAAAATAACGGACCGATGTGGTAGCCAGGTGATGTGGAATGATAGTATATAATGACTCTACGTCACATGTCACCAGGCAGGTATCAGGGGGTACTTGTATGTGCTCAAGTTTCCTCAGTAAGTCCCCGGTATCCTTAGTATAGGAATTCAAGCTGAGGACATGAGGCTGGAGAAATGAATCTACGAAAGTGCAAGCAGGCTCTAGTAGACCCCCAATTCCAGAGACTATAGGTCTCCCGGGCGGAGAAGTCAAATTCTTATGGATTTTCGGCAATACATAAAAGGTAGGTATTACCGGATGTGCCACCGTGAGGAATTTAAATTCATGTGAATCAATGATACCTTCTTCCTTAGCCATCAGAAGCAATAGATCTAACTCCGCCTTATTATCTTGTAGGGGGTTACTGGAGAGTTTCGTATAATGCCGAGTGTCATAGATTTGACGATTGACCTCCCGGACATAATTCGTGGTGTCCCATACCACCACATTACCCCCCTTATCCACTTCCTTTATTGTAATGGTGGGGTTCGTCATTAGGCCCTTAAGGGCTTGTTGTTCTGCCCGAGTCAGGTTACTATGTCCATAAAGTGGACCCAATTGAATGATTTCTCTCACCACCTGGTCAAAAAAGACCTGTACTGGTGGCGAGGACCTTAGGGCAGGGCAAAAGGTAGAGGGGCGTTTAAGTCCACTAATGTCTCTTACCAAAATGGATGTCGTAGATGTAATTTCAGCCGTTTCCAAGGATGATGTCAAAGCTTCTTCCTGTTGGGATGCTGAATTTTGTTCTGCTAAAAGTTCCTGAAGTCCCAACATAACTTGATCTGTAATTGCATTCCGTGAACCAAAATGTTTCCTTAGAACAATTTTCCTACAAAACAAATACACGTCCTTAATGACAGAGAACTTATCTAAATTTCTGGTTGGTGCAAAGGAGAGACCCTTTGATGGTACTGACATCTCAGACGGTGTTAGAGCATGTGATGAGATGTTTACTATTTGGAGTGCATGTGCATCCCCCTATCTTTCCTCCCTGTCAGGCGCTTGTAGCCCCAACGGTCCCTGCTCCTGAGAGATCTTTGGCCGCCGCCGTCTGCCCCCCCTCCTGGTTCTTCGTCTATCTCGCTGCCCGATGATAAAAAAGGGTTATATAGATCACTTCGGGAGGAATTTTGGGAACCAGGAGGGGGACCCTGCGTGGTGGGGCCTCTCTCTCCACCATATCTCTGTCTATCACTCCGGCCATTGCCTCTATGTTGCCATCTATATGCACGATGGTGGGCATAATCTGAAATATCCCGTTGTAACTTGTTGCATTTGGTATCCATAGTTACCGACATGGGAAACTGATACAGAATTTAGAGATATATGGGAGAGTGGCCTGTTGAAGGCATCTCACATCTTGATCCAAATACTTATAGAACATGACAAGAAACTTCTGAACTCTACGAAACTAAAGTTGCAAGAATTGAAATCCAAACTGGACAGCTTTGACCAGGTACACCAGGTCAAACCCTTTTTGGATTCGCTTGCAATTGAACTGGCCAGATTTGAGCAGGTAACTATGGATACCAAACGCAACAAGTTACAACGGGATATTTCAGATTATGCCCACCATCGTGCATATAGATGGCAACATAGAGGCAATGGCCGGAGTGATAGACAGAGATATGGTGGAGAGAGAGGCCCCACCACGCAGGGTTCCCCTCCTGGTTCCCAAAATTCCTCCCAAAGTGATCTATATAACCATTTTTTATCATCGGGCAGCGAGATAGACGAAGAACCAGGAGGGGGGGGGCAGACGGCGGCCAAAGATCTCTCAGGAGCAGGGACCGTTGGGGCTACAAGCGCCTGACAGGGAGGAAAGATCGGGGGATGCACATGCACTCCAAATAGTAAACATCTCATCACATGCTCTAACACCGTCTGAGATGTCAGTACTATCAAAGGGTCTCTCCTTTGCACCAACCAGAAATTTAGATAAGTTCTCTGTCATTAAGGACGTGTATTTGTTTTGTAGGAAAATTGTTCTAAGGAAACATTTTGGTTCACGGAATGCAATTACAGATCAAGTTATGTTGGGTCCAGAAGATCATCAGGCCCTATTGGGACTTCAGGAACTTTTAGCAGAACAAAATCCAGCATCCCAACAGGAAGAAGCTTTGACATCATCCTTGGAAACGGCTGAAATTTCATCTACGACATCCATTTTGGTAAGAGACATTAGTGGACTTAAACGCCCCTCTACCTTTTGCCCTGCCCTAAGGTCCTCGCCACCAGTACAGGTCTTTTTTGACCAGGTGGTGAGAGAAATCATTCAATTGGGTCCACTTTATGGACATAGTAACCTGACTCGGGCAGAACAACAAGCCCTTAAGGGCCTAATGACGAACCCCACCATTACAATAAAGGAAGCGGATAAGGGGGGTAATGTGGTGGTATGGGACACCACGAATTATGTCCGGGAGGTCAATCGTCAAATCTATGACACTCGGCATTATACGAAACTCTCCAGTAACCCCCTACAAGATAATAAGGCGGAGTTAGATCTATTGCTTCTGATGGCTAAGGAAGAAGGTATCATTGATTCACATGAATTTAAATTCCTCACGGTGGCACATCTGGTAATACCTACCTTTTATGTATTGCCGAAAATCCATAAGAATTTGACTTCTCCGCCCGGGAGACCTATAGTCTCTGGAATTGGGGGTCTACTAGAGCCTGCTTGCACTTTCGTAGATTCATTTCTCCAGCCTCATGTCCTCAGCTTGAATTCCTATACTAAGGATACCGGGGACTTACTGAGGAAACTTGAGCACATACAAGTACCCCCTGATACCTGCCTGGTGACATGTGACGTAGAGTCATTATATACTATCATTCCACATCACCTGGCTACCACATCGGTCCGTTATTTTCTGGACAAAGAATCAAGAGAACGTGAACCACTGCACAGATTTATTTTAGCATTGTTGGATTTCATCCTGGCACATAACATCTTTACATTCAATGGCCAGGTATTTAGGCAAACCTCTGGAGTTGCGATGGGAGCGAAATGCGCTCCCTCAGTGGCGAATCTTTTTCTTGGGTGGTGGGAGGAGACTATAGTGTTGTCAGAATTTGATAGGTGCCACCCAGCGGTGCTAGGATGGCACCGATATATTGACGATGTCCTCCTTCTTTGGCAGGGTCCGGAAGAAACCTGTAGGGAATTTCTCGATACGTTGAATCAGAACGATCTAAACATCAAGTTGACCTATGAGATCTCCCGGAGGGAAGTGACATTCCTGGATCTAGTGGTTACATTGGAACAGGATGGAACCATTAATACTAGATTGTACAGGAAACCCACCTCAGTGAACAGTCTTCTAAACTATGAGAGTGCACATATCCAACATGTCAAAAATGGAATCCCCACTGGCCAATTCCTCAGAATACGAAGAAATTGTACCAAGATCCAGGACTTCGAGGAACAATCGGTGGATTTGGCACACAGGTTCCAAGCTCGGGGATATCCACATAAGGTGATAGAACGAGCCTACCGTAGAGCCAAGGAAACAGAACGATCGCAGACCTTGATACCTAACCGGAAGAAACAAAACAAGGTAAATACATCTGAAACGATTACAGGGGAACCGGTTAGATTGGTCTTGGACTTCCATAGACAATGGAAGAGGGTCAGGAATATCATCTCGACCCACTGGAATTTACTCAGTACTGACCCTACCCTCTCTCCCATAGTTGGACCGAGGGCGAGACTTACTGCGAGGCGGGCTCCCAATCTTAGGGATAAGCTCTGCCATAGCCACTACACGCCACCAAAAACATGGCTGTCAAAGCTGTCCACCAAAGGCAGTGCCCCCTGTGGGAGCTGTTCTATCTGCCGTTTTATGGACAAGACAGACGTAGTGACCAATCTGGAGACAGGTCAACAATTTAAAATTTTGCATTTTGTGAATTGTAGATCAAGATCGGTGGTGTACCAATTGAGATGTGGATGTCCAATGCTGTATATAGGGGAAACAAAGAATGCCCTGCGGGTAAGGATCCAAGCGCATGTCTCGAATATCCGTCTGGCCCACCGAGATACCCTGGCAGGTAAGATGGTCTCCCCCGTGGCACGACACTTTTTGGAAACTCATGGGGGGGACCCCTCTACCCTAAGGGTGGTAGGGATTGAAAAAGTCTCCCTGGGGCCCCGGGGAGGAGACTTGAAAAAACTTTTACTTCATAGGGAATTACGTTGGATTTTCCAACTTAGTAGTAGATCCCCACTGGGGATGAATGAGGATTGGTCCTTCTCCCCCTATTTGGGCTAGAGGGGGACACATTGGTTGGACTACCATCTCCTTTAAATCATGTGATTCTCTCTGGATAGAAAGAACATTCATTTCTACCCACGGGGTTTAGAGTGATCTTTTGGACTATCACCCCATTTCACTTGTTATGTAGTAGGGGTAGGTTTTTGTGTAACTGTCACTGTTCACCTTGCATTGGGAGGGACTTCCTCCAATTTTGATTTCGTTTGCACCAGCATTTTATTCTCACGTATTTACTTTTGGGCATTTATATATATCACTTTATTGTTTCTTTGTGGAACTCGTAGTGATTAGGTTAATGTGGGGTTTTTCACTCTTGGGGTGGACCTGGGCGCATGGATATGATATGTGCCCAGGGCTTGGCCACCCTCAGGACACACTGGATGATTGTTGTTTTAGCACAACATCTATTTTATTTTTGTTTTTGTGTGCTTTACTCACTGTTGTTTCTTCACAGGTAGGGGACGCAAACTCACTCACCCCGAAGGAGTCATCATTCTTTCTGCCAGAGAGGACACTAGGGTAGTATCCCATGAGAGATGGCGTAGATACCAACCCTGGGGGCGCTACTATGGAAAAGGAATAGGGTTATCAAATCACTGGTTGACTAAGATTTGGTGGCTGATCAACCAGGATCCGGTGTGTGTAAGGTGGACAAGATTCCCAGATGGATCATGGACTTTAAAGCTGCATATATATACAGGGCACCAATTTTTGGCTGTTCTGTCCCCCTAATGGACATACAAGTGGAATGGTAATCGCCACTAATTCTGACAGGTTGATATGATGCACAGGAAGATAGGTCCTCCCAGTTTAACTACAGCAATTAATATTGTATTATATAGGTTACAATGTAAATAGTGATAATTATGATAAGTGGAAACATGTTTTTAATCGCTCTTCTATGTGTCTCTGCGGGTTTGGTTGCAGGCTGGTATTCCACCATAGGTGCCTGCCAATGGCCATGGATGCCTATGTGTGGGTAGCGCGCGCGCACCCATATATGTCACACACTGTGAGGCGCGCGCCCTCCCACATCATGGTGGTGCAGCTTGGGACCTTGGGGTGGGTGGTGAGTGGGGCTGCAGGACGGCTGTGGCTGGGGGTGTGAGTGGCCGCGGCTACGGGCCCTCCATGACCCCGTCATCACTAGCTGGGGCGGCAGCGATGATGCGAAATTATTGGATGTGCAGTGCGCAATTCCACATGTGGGGACACTCGCGGTCGCGGACCCCCTGCGCACTGACATATGCGCATTGATCCATCTAGGCGTTGTCAGGCGCAGCCGCGTCCCTGACAACGCTCTATATCGCTGCCGGGTCCGGCGGCGGTGACGGCGGTGACGCACTTCCCCTTCACGTCACGTGCCGGTCTGCCCGCCCTTCCTCTCCCCCTCCTCTCTTTCCTCTGCGACATATAAGATCGGGAACCGACTACAAAGGTCCCCGCACCCAAGCAAGAAGCGGTTTTCAGACCGCGAAGCGCAGGTGGAGCGGCCTCCCGCCCTGACTGTCCTCCCTGGAGATTGACTTTCACGTTGCCATTTAGCTGAGTATCTTGCCTTGTTTTGTTATTGTTACTTGTTGCATTTTATATTTTCACATAGTTACCATTGCACAGCCATGAAGGCCAATGTATTCTGTATTGTAGCGTTCTTTGATGTATGTTACTTTTGCACTGAGTAAATAGTATGTGGTTTATTTTGCACAATGCACATGTCACTTTGGGATTTAGAATATATTAGGTAGGGTTTAATTATGTACTATACACGTTTGACATTATCAATTTAAATTATTTTTGTGCCGGCACAAATACATGTATATATAGACATATCTATATATATAACAAAATAATATCCCTTTGTCTCACAGTAAGGGGGGGTTTAGATTATACAGGGTAGATGCTCAGGTTCATAACATCTCGCTATATATATGGGCACTGTTAGGACAGGCGTTCATGCATTTTTTCAGGGCAGGTAGAGGCGGTTTTAATTCTGTGTTTTGTAGTTGTGGTTTTTAATATGTATGTGTTTTTGTATTTACTGAATAAATTGAGCATGAATTGATTTTGGTGGTGCTCCTCTTTGTGACCCTCTGGCTTTGCACCATAGGGTTAAATTTTGTTTCATACCGTGGATTTGGTGAGCACGCCTATACTTGTTAATTATTAGTGGTGCACCATATTAGTTCATTAACCACTACAATTACCTTTAATACATCTTTAAATCACCTTTAAGAAAGTCAGAGCAGGACTAAGGATCTTGCTTTGACGGGGGGTGAAATACTCCACAGGCCTTGGCGTACATTTGGTTAGCCCAAATTCCTCCGAACTTGAGGTAAGGAGGCAATGGTCATTCCGCAAACGCATGTAATACTGATACTATTCAGAACAATTCTAGTTGTGTGCCTGCTTAGCATCAATACCTGGATTAGGCCTATAGCCTTAATCACCATGCACACCTGCAGCGTTTCCCTCCATGTGGAAAATACACATAGATGCCATTATTGTATAAGCAAGTGTCCAAAAAAGGTTTACAAACATTTTGCATCATTAATAACTTCAGATACAAAGAGAAATATACAATTCCTTGAAGATTTTCAAAGTAACCAATCACTTATGTACAAAGTACAAATACATAGCAGCAGCATAAATAACAAAGCCAAATAAACAACGATGCACTTTTGCCGCTGAAGTCAACTTCTGTCTTTTTGATTGGTACTCTGGCTCTTTTCTCTTTCATTTGACTGATGCAATTAATAACACATCTGCACGTAGTATCTCATGACTGTATCAAGAGATTTCTGCAATGGCAAACACATCCAGTAAGAAAACCGTAAACCATGCAAAATTCACTATAACAAAGCCTTTAAATTATTTTCTGTCCAGTGGTCTTATTCATCTGCTACATACTTATTTTAAAAGATCTTTTCATCCTTCATCTTAACTTCAATATAAGAAAGGCAAATGGGCATAAACGATTTACTCATCTTTTAAATCTTTCTTAGTGGACTTCTATAGTTTTAAGAATCAAATATAACGCCAATAAAGCCTTGTTCACCAGGACATACTAATAGAGTCACACTTCAGATAGTTGGATATAGTTCTGCAATCTCTGAAATGGATGGTTAGGCCTAAGTATGCACTGAGTAAATACTTACACTATATTACCTGGACAACAGGTATTCATATAAACTAAATTAAATATCAATATTGCTGATATCTGAAACAATGTAATGCACTCTACTGGGCTGAATAAGTTGGACAGCGACACATACTGGGCTATGGGCTATGTCTTCTTGAGGCACCCTTGAGAGGCAATAAGCCCAGCGGTGCTTCTCCCTGAAGCAGACTTATGCTTTGACACTATCATTACCCACAGTTCCTTCAACCTGAGTCTACCACAATGATTAAACTGAAGACTTACTCCTTTCACAGTCTCATCTTGTCAGCAAGTGGTACTGAGTCTCTCAGGTGAGATTTGTATTGGGTTTGAACCTTTTCCAGAAGTGCCATATAGGGATTCATGACTGTCACTGCAACTCTCATTAATTTGTTGCAGTTATACAATATCATAAAATATTCCATCTATACCTTTCTCATAAGCAAATCTATTGTCGGTGCACACATTTTGCCTTCCACCTAAATAAAGCCAATTCATACATTTCAATGATGTGTTCTTAATTCAGCCATTTAGGCTGAAAGCAAAATTTTCAACTTTATCATCCACTGTCACAAAAACCTCTTCATGTATGATGATAATGGTTAATGGTGATAAACTACTATCTTTAATTAAAAACAAATTAAATATGTACTTCCGAAGCTAGTAAATGCAGAAGAGAGGGAGAGGGGATGTCTCTGTCTACATAATTTAAAGACACACATTTTATCACATATTAAGTGATTGTTCCATGAGTTCAAACACCTTTAATACCAAAAACTGTAACCATTATAATAAATATATTATTTTTCCCTGCTTTTGAACTTTTGGAACAAACTTAACTTCATTTAGCTATGTGCAGCTCAGTTAGTGATTCAGAAAGGAGAACTTGCATTTTACAAGACTTCTTCAAGACAGCAATAATGATCACTTTAAAACATGTATTCTTAGAAAACTTATTAAAACTATATGAAAAGGTTTTAAAAAGGACTGTTTAGCACTATTGACCTTTAACAAAATTAAAAATAAATAGGGAACCTTATATCTAATAAGGCAAACTCGTATCATAATAATTGGACTTTAACTGGGCTTTAATATCAAAATAATACTAGTAAAATGTTTTTCAAAAATGGGTCATTTAATGTTATTACAAAAATATATATTAAAGCATCACTACACATCAAGTATTTAGACTCGTATAAGAATCATTTGGACACACAAGAAAAACCATAAATTATCCATCAAATGTATCTATTTTTTAATTACTTTTGTTTAATACCCCAAATGATCTTAGAAATCATATTGTAGGCAAAACCTATTGCGTAAGACCACATGTAGCACTTGTCCTTTACTGTTGGAAGCACTGATGTCACGGACCGGGTGGAGCGGACTCGGGTGTGGATCCGCTTTAACTGTGGGACCGATGGCGGGTACCGTGTCAGGGGAGCGGAGTCTAAGGGGCCACCGGTATTCACCAGAGCCCACCGCAAGGCAGGTTGGTCTTGTGCGGCGAGTGACCCCCCAGGTCGCTACCCCCCAACAGCGGCTCAGTCCCACAGTCAGCCGAGGTTCAGCGAGGTACACAAGTGGCAGGCAAAAGGCGTAGTAAGTACAGGCAGAGATGAGATCAGGGCTGGCAGCAAAGGTTCAGAGTCGGGGACAGGCAGAGGTCGGTACATGGGTGAGCAATCCAAGAATGTCTGACTTTCAACAAGCATGGAGAGACCAAGATCCGGCACTGAAGGAAGGAAGTGCCTCTTTAAATAGGAGAAGTGGATGCAGGATTGGATGACCAGGCACCAATCAGTGCTGTACAGGCCCTTTAAATCTCAGGAATCCAGTGCGCTCGCCCTCTAGTGGACGGAGACGTGCGCGCACCTGAGCATGCGAGAAGGAAGCATGGGGGGAAGGGAGACAGCTGGGAACAGTCATGAGGGAAGTGCTGCAAAATGGATGACGGCAGGATGCAGCCATGGAGGTAAGTGAAGTGCTGCTAGATGGGCGTGCAGCGCTCGCCCTAACAACTGACATGCACCAAAAGACAGCAAATAAGGCTCTAATAATTTGTATTAATCACGCCTTCTAGAATTATTACTTATTTGTCCAAAGACACTCTTATACAAGTAATACCATTCGCAAATATTCTTATCAAATAAAATTAATCTATTTCATAAAAAAAATTTACTCAAAATTAGAGCATGATGACGTGCACAAACAGCTGCTCAAAACATTCCTAAGCTTTGAAACCAATATCATGTATATTTCTTTATGCTTCTAACTTTCAGATTATCATAACAGCAAATTTCTTAAACCAGATACCAATACTTATCTTAAAGCAGACCAACAGTAAAAAATGACTTAAACCAGATCAACACAGCAAACAGTTCTCATATACATCCCTCCCCAGAGCAATTTAGATTGCTGCACATAAAAATTAATTTACCCCTTTCTAACTCTTGCTGTGGTAAATTTTAAAAACAAGATGGCTGCTCATGAGGTGCTGCTGGGATTCCTGTTACTGCTCATTGTCAGTTATGTCAGTTGGGAGAGGAAGCTCCAAAATGAGCCGCCATTATTGCTTACCTGTGCAATTATCCTGACAGCTGCATTCTCCCCTAATTAATGTCGGGGAAATTGACCATCTTTGAATATGTCATTTAAAGATACACACACATACACACAGACACAGACACATGCTTTCTTATCCTAGGCCATCTCTTTCTTCCTGTGAGCGTCCTTGACTAGGCCTGGACCTTTATTTTTATAGTCTAGTGTAATTGTATTACGGTTCAATATCAGGAAATGCATGTCTCATCCAATCACAGTACGAGTCTTAGTATAGTACATCAGCATATGTAACCAAATGCATACATTACATCAGCCTATACATTTGTATTGATAGGGACAACTGTTCATTTCTCCTTGCTGGTCTGCATGTAAGATGAGATGAAATGAGCTATACATAGGCTTACATTTTCACAGATCCTTATGTATAGAGATACTTATATATATCTGATTGAATTCAATTTTACATGGATTTGGTCAAATTAGCAAATTCCTTAACAACAGCTAATGGATTCCCATAATCCCGATAACCCTAGAGTGGCCCAGAAGGATGTGGTTCATGGATCTGGTAAGCCTAGCAACGGATTCCCCATGGCGACTACCCAACCGCCTGGATCTTCTACAGCAGTGTACTCTGTGGCACACAATTCTCAAGCGCTGGTTTTAGGGGCGATTTGGTTGATGAGACCAGCATCCTAGAGGACAGGTGCCTATCCACCCCAGTAATTAGGACCTTGATTCGGACACGAAAGCAGTCATGCTCCAGAATTTACTGCAGGACTTGGGGGGGCCTTCGTGGCTTGGTGTGAGTCGAAGTGCTACTCCTGTAGGAGGTTCTCATTGCCCAGGATACTGAAATTTCTTTAGAAGGGCTTGGATGCTGACCTGCAGCACAGCACCCTTAAAGGCCTGGTCAATCAAAGGCTTGTCCATTTTTTTTCAGAGGCCCATCACAGAGCACAGATTAGTCCGGGCGTTCATGCAGGGAGCTGCGCATGTTTGTCCTCTTAGACCCAGAAGGACCACAGAGGGGTGTGGTGGCTGCCAGGTCCACTCTTAGCAGATGTATCAGGCAGGTGGTCATACAAGCCGACCTCAGCAAGGGTAAGGAAGCATCCTTGCGAGTCACTGCTCACTCTACCAGGACAATTGCCGTGTCTTGGGCTTTCCAGCACCAGGTGTTGGTGTACCAAGTGTGCAAGGTGGTGACCTGGTCCTTCCTTGACACCTTCACCAAGTTTAACCAAGTTGATGTCCAGGCATCAACCGATGCCGCGCTGGGACGTAAGGTGTTGCAGATGGCATTGACAGTTATGTTGACGCAGTTGGCCGGTTGCTGTCATAGCATGGTCTCACTCTTAACAACGGTACTGCTTTGGGACATCCCACGTGTTGATGATGGTGGTGCCTTGGAATGGAAGGGACAAGAAAAAGGAGATTTGCATACTCACTGGAAAATTTCTTTTCTCATCATCTTTCATTCTGGGCCATCACAGCTGCCCTACTGTTTTGTTGCCACTGCCTTGTTTGCTGTTGATGCCTTCTACAGGTCAGAATTTTCTTTGCTAGGTTCTGAGCAAGTTATGTGCAATACGTGCAGGTTAGCATCACTCCCCTCCCGAGCCATGGCTGGACTGCTTTTTAATTAACTGGGGTTGTCTGGCCACAGCCTGCCCTATATAGGCTGACAGGAGCTTAGTTTGTTTTTCTTGCAGTCCCCGTCTACAGCTGAGGTTAACCCACATGTTGCTGATGGTGGTGCCCCGGAATGGAAGATGACGAGAAAAGAAATTTACAGGTGAATACACAAATTTCCTTTTTTCCCATGATTTGTTTCCTTACAGTGCTGAATTAACCCTATAGGTCACATGTGTCAAACTTAAAGCCCGGGGCCAGATTTGGCCCTCTAAGCCCTTTTATGCGGCCCTCTGACAGGTGCCAGATGGCAGCAGCTGGGTGGCTCCTCTTCTAGGCGGCCCAGTTATTACTAGGCTTCTGACATCAGCAGCATAAGCTGGGCTGGTATGTGGTGTTTTACTGTGGAGCACAGTACCATATTCAACCCTTCCCCCCAGGCGCAGTGCCTAACCCATGGCTGTTGTGAATCTTTTTAATATTCTGAGGGGAAAAGAAACTAGTGTTTGCAGCTGTTCTGTGTATATGTACAACCATCTCTCACCAAATAATGGGAGCCCATGTAACCCACTCCACATCTGCTGTAGGGGTTATTGCCAGCTATTGCCAGGTAAGGTGGGAAAGATGATTGTAGTGCTGTCCTGGGCAAAATAGTGCAGCACATTCATCTGTCCTGAGCAAAATATTTCTGTGGCTGTCTTGGGGAAAAATATTCTGCATCTGTCCTGGGCAATATAATTCAGCTTCTATATCTGTCCTGAGCTAAATAATTCTGTCTCTGTATCCGTATATTTGAATGGTTGTGTTTGCATTCTATGCATTCTATTTGGCACCTGAAGTTTTTGTTTCAATTAGAACAATGTGCCGCAGATTTTGTAGTCTTTCTATCATGCCCACTGTGACATTTGGCCACTGTAGTTGCTTTCCAGGGATTCAAAAAGCACATCCTAAATCCACTTTCCCCATAGACTTTAATGGGATTCTGATTTGGGCGATGCACAACTACACCATAACAGAATAGAGACAGATTCAGCTCAACAATACTAATAACTGTAAGTCATTGGAATTTAGCATTCTATATGAAAAAAATGACCACTGTCAGTGCAAATTCTATGGGTTCCGATTAAGCACACAGGAAAAATACGGAAAATCAGATCATACGAAAAATTAAGTAACTTCCAACTGATTCTGCACAGTAGACTGATTAAATCAGCCCAGTCAAATAGGCTCGTAAATTAATTTGAAAAATGTACGCTTGCGTGAAAACCATAGCATATTTTCCTGAAAGCATTTATGGTGCAAAATGGTGCATTTGTTTTATACATTTCACATCGCTTCAGAATGATCAGGTGACATCTACATGAAATGTGTATGTACTTTATTTGTCCCTGAAAGAAACATATCATTGTGAATCCCTTGCAATTATTTTTTAATGCACTTGTGCAACTAGTCACTTTGTTATGAAGGAACACATTCATCCACTATTTTGTTAGATATGTATTTAGTAATATATCAAGGTAACAGGACATGCTGTTTTCTTTCCTGGCACATGTTTATCCCACTGGATGGGCAAACTTTGCCTATTGGGAAAGGGAGCTGGATGACTTGTGAAACGTAATTAAAACACCTATTGCAAATGGTTCATATTATTCCTAACAGACATGCCTGAGTTAACTACAGTCTGAATTAAAATGAAAAAAACACCAGACATAGTAAGGCCGAGGCAAATAAATTAAACAGACAGCCCCCTACCTGGCCTTTTAACAGCCCCCATGCCCCTTGGCACAGGTCTGGTGCTTTCTCCTGTGGCCTTGTTCAAGGCTGAATATCCTAGGGTAGCCATGGGATCCTCCTTGTCTCCTAATTCTTCCTTGCTGACTCAAAGTTCCTCTCCATCATTAACTTGTTTCCCCTCTGTGGATCAACGACTGTAGAATCCCTCTTTATATATCTCTTAATCCCTCCCAGGAACTCATACTACCAACCTTAGTCACACGCCCCTTGTGTTTAGGACACATGACACATATGAGAACCTCACTTGTCCAGTCTGCTTCTCACTGGTTCTAGCTTTGTCACACTCCTATCGTTATCTGTAGGCCTTTTCTTTTAAATGCCTCATTGAGGATATTTTCTATCACTGTATCTAACAACTCAAACAAACAAACAAACAAACAAACAAACAAACAAACAAACAAAATAGAGACTATTAAAATGAATTCTCTCTCTCTCCAAGTCCAGCTAATTTACTGGTACTAAGAATGTGTATTAATCCTTTATATTTAAAGTTGCTAACTTACCAGCCCAACATATGAAGATTGATTCAGAGCCTAGTGAGAAAACTCACCTCTTTTTAAGGAGGGAAAATTGCCATTCACTTTCATTTTCTACCTTGGGGCTGATTCAGAGCTAGGTGAAAATTTATACCCGGTAGACAATGAAAGGGAATGGCAGTTTTCTCTCCTAAAACAGAAGTGAGTTTTCTCACCAGGCTCTAAATTGACCCCATGGTCATTGAAATTGTAAAGATAAGTATTTTGTTTTCAGGAGAAGTTGAAGAAAACCTTTATGTTAACCTAACAGAGGTTAATGCTCTGAAGGGGACGAATGCCCCACCAGGCAAAGGTAATTTTCTCTTATTTCTAATTAACTTGCTTCAATGTAAAATGTATTTTTTGAGTACTTGTACAGGTATTGCAACAGGTGGTGCAACATGTAATCCGAGTCATCCAAATTACTATTAAGGCCAGGGCCTAATTAAGTGTGGCAGAGGCCCCTGGGCACAAAATCTGGTAGAAGCCCCAGATACAGTACTTTTTTTCCTTTAAAATAATAGTCCAGCCAAGTAACTGACTGGAGGTTGTCTGGTACCCACATACTTACCAGAATGTCAGATCGAGTCCCTTGTGCCACCCTTGTGCAGTTGTGTGCTGCTCGGGAACTCCTGCTTTGCCATTCTGAGCCGGGGGTTGTGTAGTCACCCAGCTGGTCCAGCAAAAAACAGTTCCCTGCATTGGCGGGGGAAGGGGGGGGGGCGGGCTCCCATAGCTTTGTTGCTAGCCATAACCCAGACCTAAACCCAAAGGTTGGTGGAGGCCCCGTTAGCAGAAAAAAGTGCAGTATACTTCACTGCAAATGTCATGCTATCATTGCAACTATACTGTATATCAGGGGTACTCAACCACTTCTTGTGAAGGTCCTTTTAAAGGCACCCGGTGAGTGGTGAAGGTCCGGGCAGAGGGTTGTCACAGAGGGTGGATAGTTAGAAATCAGCACACTCTGGGAGGGGCTATAGATTCCCCAGGCAAAGCTGAAAAAGTCTGTTGTAAAAAACAGGACCTTCTTTTTGAGGCGGGGCACAGAACCTACAGCTCGGCCCGCCGCACACTGCTTTAACCCCCCCTTGCATTCTGTCCAGGCCGTGAACAGGGTGGAACTAGGGCCCAAAATGTTACTCGCAATAAGGACTGGTAACAAGGATGGATAGATAGGGCACGGGGGAGAGGGATGAATGGGAGAGAAGCGGTTAAGGAAGATGGATAGACAGAACAGGAAGAGGATGGATGGAGAGAGAGCTGGGAGAAGGGATGGATGGGCAGAACTAGAAGGACAGAGCTGGGGGGGATAGATGGCCAGAGCTGGATGAAAGAGTAATGGATTAACAAAGTTGGGAGGCCAGGGGCATGGACGGGCAAAACTGGGAGGACAGGAATGAATGTATCAGAGAGACTGGGCTGGATGGGGCAGAGCTGAGGGAACAGGGATGGATAGGGCTGAGCTGGAGCAAGGGGAAAGGATTGATGGGGCAAAGAGACAGAGAAACAAAGTTTGTGTGTACCTTGCAATGCCACCTCCTGCCCGTGCAGTACTTCATATTGCAATGCTAGGAGCCAGGGAGCCAAGACACTGGCAGGGTGTCTAAACACTACATTGCCGATCAAGGCGGCAGCTCTGAGCATGGCAACACAGAAGCAATTGAGTGCAGGGCTTTCAGGGCAGGGGTCCGAAAATCTGGTGCCAAGGTCTGCATTGAGTATTGCTGCTGTATCTACAATCTAATAACCAATGAATCACCAATAAATTAGGAAAGCTACTCAGGTAGGTGTTATAAGGTGCATAAAATATACAAAAGCCACATCCCATCACCTTTTAGAACAGTATTTATGGAGCAATCAGGTTTGGGTAAAGTCTAGATGGCAGCAGATTGGGTTGTGTTACAGTAAGCCGTCTCATCTCATGCCACCTGATAATATCTTGAGTACCAGAATTGGAAAACATTGGTTTTGGGGAATTTACTGTAAATGTTCTGCAAACGTATGAAAGATCTTCTCTTTGCATTGTGTAAAACTGTTAAAGTGAAACTGTAAAGCGGATGGAAACCCATTTCTGATTTCTGGGTCCACTGCTCAATCTTCAGCCACCAGCTTACTGGCCCTCTCAGAAGTGCCGCTGTGATGAGATGCAGCTGACTGCCCACATCCGTGGCACATTGTTCATTCAGACTAGGTGCGGGAGCGAACATGGACACAGGGAAGCGGGGGATGCAGCCACCAGCTGAGATTGTGTCACGGGCTCCTGGGGGATTTCACACAGCGGGGCATCCAGTGTAGGATACCCCCGGGGGAAGGCTAGCGGCCGAGCCATGGAATCTTTCAGATTCCAGGGCCCGGCAGCATGGGTTTTAACTGACTTTTTTCATTTCAGGAATCAAGGCTTGGGTGCAGGGCATTTGTTTGGTTAATCAGTCTACTTAGAAAGTTGGATTATAGTGGATAGTAGTGATAAGTGAACCAATTCTGGTGAATCAGGGTTTGCTGCAGGTTTCAGGGAAAATCAATTCAGCACGAATCGAAGAAGTAAACTCACCTTTCCATCCTTTCCGCTGTCCCCGCCGCCAGCACACAGAGACACCCGGCCTTATACAGCGGTGGGCGTGGCCAATGTTTGACCATCGGCCACGCCCACGCCCTCTGCTGTACAAGGCCAGGTGTTTACTCTGTGTATGCTGGTGCCACAGAGCGGAAGTGGCGGAGGGAGCAGTATCTGCCACCTTCTCTGCGGCACCTGCACATACAGACAGCCAGCTTCATACATTGGTGGGCGTTGGCCATGTTCACCTGCTATACAAATCGGATGTCTGTGAGTGCAGGCGCTGCAGAAAAGGCAGCAGATGCAGCTCCCTCCAACGCTTCCTCTCTGCGGTGCCAGCATACACAGAGTGAACACCCAGCTTAGTATAGCAGTGGGTACGTCCGATGCTCGAGCGTCAGCCATGTCCACCGCTGTTTAAGGCGGGGTGTCTGTGTGTACTGGCTCTGCGGAGAATGAGGCAGATACAGCTGTCTCCGCCGCTTTCTCTCCACGGGGACAGCCTGAGCGGGAATGATGTAGAGGTGAGTTTTACTTTAAATTCTTTCCCCCCACATTCGCCAAAGAAGATGCACTGACATCCCCCCCCCCCCACTTTTGGGGAAAAATAAGTGCATCTTATATGGTGAATAATACGGGTATATTTTTTCATTATTTGGATGTTTAATGTGAACATTAAATTCATCTCCTGATCTGCATCTTTAGGACATTGTCACATGATTAGCTTATATTTGGATCGGTTAGCAGGTACTGTATATAGGAATTCCTAATAAAGTGTCCCATTGACAAATGATGTAGCGAGAGAGAAGATAGGTAAAAGCCATTTTACTAATAGTAAAATATATGTGTAGAGATTTACAGATGAAGATGTTTCTTGTGACTTAAAGGCTAATCCACAAAGTTTCATTTTAATATAATTTATTACAGACAATACAGATGCAAAGAAAACAAACATTTCAGTTCTCCAAATTTTGGTAGCAGTTCTTATCTTGATGGTCTTTGTTTTGGCTATCTTGACAAGTCTTCTGTTTGTTTCCTGTGAGTATGAATACACGTATAACCCTTAATTTGTTTTTATGGAGATGAAGAAGAAGGGCATTTATTATTACTGCTCCAGTTTTACAACATAGACCTTCACTAAAATCTCTTCTTTTGGACATTTGGTAATAAACTAAGGGCTTTATTCATCAAGGAATAGCGACAGGTAGTGCCTTGTAAGCAACAGGTAGCGGCATGTGAACGCCGGCCGCGGCACGCAATAGCACATTTGTGAAGGCGAATCTGGTGAGCGCCTCTAACAGCGTCACGTAGCGACTGATTCATCATCACAGACGGCTCAGCGGATCTTGGTGGTGCTCTGGCTTTCAGAGCGCCTAGTATTACCTGTCGCTACCTGTTGCTCTCCCATACATTTCAATGGGCAATCATTTTTTTCGCTGTAAACATGTTTTTATTTTTTTTTATAATCAAAATCTTGTGTTAGGTACTCTGGCCTATTAAAAGGAATATTTGATATTTCTTTTTAATTACTGTCATTACAGGTCTGGCATTCAATTGTTAATGGAACAATGTTTTAAAATTGTCATTCCATATGTTTTCGCTTGTTTACTAGTGTGTAAACATCAGAATACATACATCACTTACTACATACATACATCACACAGCGTCTGGCGCTATGGCCTCCAGTCACATAATTTAGAACGCCAGCCTGTAAAATGTTATTGATTAATGGTGCGAGTTGCTCAGATTCGTTCACACGGAACAGTCGCTGTCGTTCGCATCATGCTGCGCTCTACCGTTGTTAAATGTGGTATAGGCGTGTGTCGCTATAGCGCAGAACATTGCCCTGCGTACGCTGTTTTAATGTAGCATTTTATAGCTTAATATTTGGCGCTTCATTGCGTTGTTAGCTTGCGAGGGGGGGTCAAAGGTTTTGCTTTCGCTTTCGTTTTATGCACTTGTGGTTTTACACCTATGAGGATCCTACCATGCCAACTAGAAGGCCATCCAGACGCCTCCCCAGCTCTTTTTCCGATTCTGATGTCCCCCCGCCCCCCCAAAAAAAGAAGAGGCAGCGGGTGGATCCTCGTGTGAATCGCCAAGTGGTCAAAGTAAGTGTACATATGAAATGTGTGTTAATGTATGATGTACTGTGTTGTGGCATTATTGATTTCAGTTTGTTTTTCATGCATTTTTAAATATTTAATGCTTTATTGTATTTACAGCCATAATCATATTTTAGAAGGTTAGTTTTTTTAACCAAAATAAATGCTGTGATAGCATGTTTTAATTATTATTATTATTTTAAATTTTTAATTAAAAATTAATTATTAATTTTTAGTTAATATTTTTATTTTTTTAATTTGTTTATGAAATTTTTATAAGCTTTTATTTTAAGCAATATCCATAGACATTCCAATAGTTATATATTGGAACATATAAGCAATTCTTAGTCCATATGTATTGTGACTTTCAAAAAACATTTTCGCCAGCTTATTTATATAAAAAATATAATAGAAACTGTAAAATATTTTTTGCTATATTTTTGGGGGGTTATGAGAATGTTAATTCTTTTATTTTTTTAAAAATTTTTTTAGGATTTTTGCATTCAGGAGTACGACTATGCCCTGAGTGCCAAGAGCAGCATAGTGGCGGAGGTGCGGGCCACCTCCTCTCGGCGCTTCATTACCCATCTGACAGCGAGATCCATTATATAGAAGTGGTCTGACTTTAAGCACCGGGACAATGAGGGTGTCTACCGGCTCTATGATGCCTACTCATCTAGTAAGTCCATATAAACATACATACACAAAATGTACATGTGTGCACATTAATCTGCTTATGTGTAACCAATTTTTTAATGTTTTGTTTCCTCTCCACAGATTAGCGTGCTCCCCAGGGTAAACACAGGAAGGGTATCCTCCCCTGCAGACGTGTGGTGGGGTTGGATGAGTCTGCGAGGGAGAGTCCCTCTCGCATCTCCCATATTGAGGACCCAGGGGAGGAAGGGGATGACGCCCCAGTGGAGAGTGCTGCTGGGGTGAGGGCAGTATGGAGCCTCAGCTCCTCACAATCGGACTCAGTGGAGTCCCAAACCCCGTGTGGCCACTCTCAAGTGGGGAATCCCAGTGGGGAGGAGGCAAGGGACTCCATCACACTCCCTGACGGATCAGGGAGTGAGAGAGACAAGGGTGGCCCATCGGGTTGGGGATCTGCTGGGTCCATTGTGAGGAGTGGAGGCTCCACGCCTCCACCTCATAGCCCTCCCTGGCTTATTATTTCCATTGGTACCTTGTTGTTGTTATAATTTTCCTTTCTTTGTATACATGTTTTTCAGGGCATCCTAGAGCCTGCACCTCCTCCACTTATGCTGCAGATGAGGCACTCGGGCATAGTCGTGGTAAGAGTTGCTTTAGTTTTTTAATTCATGTGTATACAAATATTGATTTATGTATATAGCATTTTTGGGGTACAAAAACTGATAAGGTTGTGAAGTGGCCATGTGGCCTATTTCACAGTAGCCGCTGTGCTGGTGTACACCTACTTCAAAATATAATGTGCCTTGAGCATGCGTTAGCCAAAGTAGTTTTGTTTTACCTAACACATGGCCAAGTGTATACCCACAAGTATTTATATGTTATCATTCTAACAAATACATGTTGAGGCCTAGTTTCAACATCAAAAACAAAAGTTCTTATGATTGTTTCTGTTGTGCTTTTGTTCCTAACAGATGTTTCCACACAGACGGACCCGGTTCTAATTCTCCCCACCCCCTCTCCCGGACCCTCTAGCAGCATGGGCCCAAGCCACGGCTGCGATGGTGAGTACAGTAATTTCTTATTATTACATTGAAAACATGCATATGTCTGTGTCCATGACCATGTACACATGTTAGTGACAGTCTACTGTTTACTATCAGACATGGAGACCCCCTTTTTGCAATCATCATTCCTAATTGAATGTAAGCATGCTAATTTGGTGGGCCTACTAATGTTACTTGACACTACATAATAAAGGCAGCAGTTGATTATGTGGCGGGCTTCTAATCCTGCTACTATTGTAACTCCCCATTCAGTAATTAATAGATACAATCATTCATTAAATTTAATAGGTGAATGATTTTATATCATATTGGCACAGGAGTAATTGACCAAGACATGAAGTACATTCTTCCGCTGGTCAAGTAGGCCTTATTTGGTTAGTTTAGGTAGTTTCTGATGTGAGACTAGGGTGCATAATATAGAATGGTGGCCCAGGTTTGATTATTTTGGCATCTGTTATTTATTATTTATCCAAACTTGCCTGTTGTTTAAGGGTTAAAATCGTGTGCATGAATATTATTGACATTTACTATTTTTTACACTTTCATAGGTATATACTGTCTATTTTGAGCTGCCGAAATTAATTTTGTATTTTCTTTCCAACAGCTTGCACACAGGAGCATCGCAGACTGGCATAAATTACTACTCACTCAACACACACACACACACACACAAACACACACACACACACACACACACAAATTAAATTTATATTGCCAATGTGATCATTGGCAATATAACATTAAATCAGGGACGTGGCTTGCTAATGGCGGAGTAGGATGCTGAGACTCAGGGCTCCCTACTTTACCCCCTCAGTGACAGTGTTTTAATGTGTTGGCAGCCACTCTGAACAAATGTCTAAGAAGAGGAAGACCAGGAGCGCAAAGCGACCCCTCAAGGTAGCCCCCATAACCACGTATTTTGGGGCAAGTGTCCCAGGGAGTCCCAGATCCTCATCTGGCCACAAACGCAGGAGCAGTGGAGACGCAGGAGTCACCCCCCTTCGATGCGACGGGAGGGGATTCACCCACCGTCGGGGCCCGAGAGGAGCAGGGAGCCGGCTCGGGATCTCCCCTGCAGCAGATGATCTGTGTGATGTCCCCGATTAGCTTACTGGGGAGTGTGGAGGAGGAGAGCAATATGGCGCCGACTACGCCCGGGAGGAGAGAGAGCCCCGACGCGTCACGAAGCTAGACCTGGCTGGCCGAGGTGGATAGAGTTACTCAGCCCACAGCCTCTCTTGCTCCTGAACAGAGGAGAGAGACGCGAGGGACCGGCATCAGAGCTCCCCTGCAGCCGGTGGGAGAGGAGAGCACAACGCTGGCAGCTGACAGGACAAGCAGAGGCCGGAGACCGCCGTCGCTGTCATAGTAGAGAGCGGCGCCTGCCGCTTCACAAGAAGAGCCCTGGCCAGATGCCACGAATCATGCGGCGCAGACTGTCACCACCCGGATCTCCGTTCAGGTGAGCGCTGATGGCCCCAATGCGGGGGGGGGGGTCGACAGGCAACACAGCTAGATACATACCTATATGGGGGTCCATAGGAGAGCTGGGAAGCACAGTCCCTGGAGAAAGAGAAGTGGTTACTAAGGCATTAGTGCACTATAGTATGGAGGCTGAGAGGTCTGGAGGAGCCACATCACTAGCAGCCCCTAGAGAATCTGCAGTGCAGGAGCCAAGACGTGGGGGACTAAAAAGGTTAATACATCAGACCTATAATAAACACCCAGCAGTCTGCACATGGGGAACCCAGGAGCTGATGCCCGATAGAGAACAGAGAAGATCGCCCTTTGGGCCATGCGGGATAAGCGATGCTGAAGGCCCCATTATGATGAGAGGACGAGAACCAGCAATGCCCCCCCATGATTACCCCTGGGCGGCATACCCGGAGTCCTCTGGGCAAGCGTGGTCTCCTATGTCGGAGGAGAGGCCCGCTGATGTCGTCTGTAGAGAGTTTTCGGGTGCGACCCTCCCCCGGGACCTGATCTCAGCCATTGCAGAGTCAGTCAGGCTTAACGTTGCGGATGCTCTCAAAAACACTACCTCCTTTTGCTGGGATGCGACGTGCTCCCGTCGTGCTCGCCGGTCACGACTCAGCGAATCACCAATATTGGGGCCCCCATTTACCCGGGAGATTGGTGGTTTATGTAGAAGGGACGCCCTTGGCTTGTTCAGGTTGTGACCTGGCCCTGGTCCCTGGAGGCCGTCCACTTGAGATGCGGGATGCCCCCAGTTGGGAGATTCCCCCCCCCCGGGTATGGGGCAACTCCTAGGACGGGGGGCCCCGCTACTCTGGAAGCAATCGGACGGGGGATAGGTAGACGTAGGAACAAGCTCTGCTGGGGTGGCCCTCGAATGACCAATAGAGAAGATATGTGAAACAGGGAGGGGAGATGTGACCCCTGGAGGTGGCCCCGGGCAGGGTCCATTCGGGGGGGGAGGTCCCCACCCACCCAGGGGAGAGAATGCCCCTGAGCACAACCACAAGTTGGGATATAGGAAACCTGTTAAGGCGGGGGTGTCCTACTTGGGACAGGGGGGAGAGGACAGAGGTTGACTGACCGCCCGTTAGCCAATCAGTTAACCAATCAATCTTAATTGTTTACTCAGATCTCTTGATAACCATTAAACACATGTTGCTGCCTAATTGTTTATGTGTTATGAGGGGGTGGGAGGGATGCCTTGATTGATGAACAGGGATCAGTTTCTATTGTTGTTTGTTGAGTTTGGTTCCTCTTCGCCTGGCCTCCATTTCCCCCCAGTGGTCTAAGTGTTCTCTCAGAAGCTGTCGGAGACTCTCACGAGAGACACATGATGAGACTCCTCTATATTAGGAGAGTCATTATAATTACTAATCCTAATCCTATAATTACTAATCCTGTCCAAAAACTTCTTTGGGTATTCTCCGGAATTTAAAAGCCTATTCTTTGTTTCGTTTCTCAACACTCTTTTTTCTATCTTCATCTCTATCAACTCACGCTTTTCCCATTCTTTTCCCCCTTTCCCTTCCTCCTCTCCCTTTCCCGCCTCCTCACATTTCTGGAACCGGGGTCTGGGCATCTGGTGGGGGTCGGGAGAAGAGGGCGGAGATGATGCTGAGAGCCCAGATAGTATTCCTCCAAGAGACCCATTTTAAAAAGGACAGTCACCCGAAGATTTCCCCCAAGTTTTACCCCCAGGTGTTCATGAGCTCATCCCCTAGCTTTAAAACCAAAGGAGTAGCAATACTGCTGTCCAGGTCCATACCTTTTCAGCCCCTCGACTTGGCCACAGCTGAGGAGGGCAGATACGTCATGGCCAAGGGAACAATATCAGAAGAGATGTATATCCTCGGTCTATGCACTCAACTCTGGCCAGGTGGACACTGGAACCCCTCATAGACTCATCCTCAGGAAAATCTTCCATTCACTACAAGGGTTTGAGAAGAGTAAAGCAAGCACTTCACACCTTGCAGCTGTGTGACATCTGGAGGATATCCAATCCTTCTGGGAGAGACTTCTCCCACTTTTCAACAGCCAAAATGAGACCTTACTAAAGGACCCAGTGACGTGCAGGAGGCCCTCGCCGAGTACTTTGTGCTAAATAAATCAGAGGAGATAACGCCAATGACTCTCTGGAAAGCTCATAAAGCGCTAGTGAGGGGAGCACTTATCCAGCATGCCGCTAGGATGAAGAGAGCGAGCATCACCAAGAGAGATCATTTGCTAACCCAAATTCAGAATCTGGAAAAGAAACATAAGGAGACCCAGCTAAGGGGTACTTTGAACTCCATCTTGCTACAAAAGAAAGCATTTGCCATAAAGAAGTGCAAACGCTTCTACTACGAGTGGGGTAACAAAAGTGGTAGGCTCCTGGCAAGGGCTCTGAGGAAGCAACGTTCCCTGAACTTTGTTGAAGAGATCAAGGATGGACAGCAACAGAAATGGCATAGGACTCCGGACATTGCTAAGGTGTTCCGGGAGTACTACCATTCACTCTACAATCTACACCCACAAGGAACAGGGAACCCTCAGGGGGACCGGGAGAGGAAATGGCAGTATATCACATTATCAGGCATGCCCCAACTGAGTAAGGAGGTGGTTACTAGGTTAGAAGAGCCAATTTCGGAGGCCGAGCTACAGCAAGCGATTAAGCAGACTCCCTCTGGGAAGTCACCAGGCCCTGATGGTCTGACTATCATGTACTACAAGGAATTTCTACCTACCATGAGCAAGAACTTTCTCTGTGCCTTCAATACGATAGGCAAGGAGGATGACCCGGGACAACTTCCCGGAGAAGCACAGCGGGGCGATACTCCCGCCCCAGGTGACGACCCCCTGGATAGGGAGCGGACACTTTGGAAGCTTGTACTGAAATGCAGAGATAAACGACCGCCCATGGCCTGTTATGGAAGCCTGGACCTCACACCAATGAAAGGATGATAGACACCTCCACGGGGTATGCCTCTGATGGGGCGAATAGGAACCAATATCAAGATGCGTGGGGGGTGTTGAAGAGCAGAGAGGTGCCCCCTCTGGGCTCTCCAAGACCTGAGGTCCGGCATGGCACCTAGTGGTATTATGGAATGTAGGCTGGAGGCTTATATAGAGGATGTGGGCGCGTGATAGCTATGCTGTGCTATGTTCTTTAACTTTTGTACTTCACTTGAAATGTTGCTGCATTTTCTGAAAATGAAAATTTAAATAAATAAAGAGTTTAAAATAACATTAAATCTCATTTTAGCATTACAGCAGCATAGAAACGCCCAGACACCATTAGATTTGGGTGAGCGACTATATAATGCCTTTATAGCGACTGACAACCATCACATTCATCAATGGCGGCCATGTTACTATAATGACTGGGGCTCTCTGTAATAGCGAATCTCGGACGATCAGAGCGACCACTAGCGGTCGGTCTTAGCGTCGCAGTACAGACACTCATCTGCTGTTACCTTGCGCTAGTAATGAATCAGCCTACCTGTTCCTGATTAGTGTTAGGCATTCCTGAACTGCAAAGTTATTATATTATCATTCTACTTTCTATATCTACAGTTACAAATATCATGCCACTTGCTATATGCACTGTTTTAATTATCTTGATTTACAGATACGAGTATGGTGAAGGAATTGTCTGATATGAAGGATAATGGTAATATATACTTTTGCTTAGGGGGGCATTGTGATAGTTAGTCAAAAATAAATGATACTATTCTAACATCAAGTACATTAATTTTGACAGATAAGAGCTTGGAAAAGCAACTGTCACAGAAGAGTAATGGTAAGTAAATGGAAAGCCAGTTTTGTTCTTAATAACTGTTGGTAAACCTTGTAACTTTATGCAATAGTTAATTGTAGTAGAAAAATATTGTAGTTATTTTTTTATTTTTCCACTTCTTCATTTTAAAACATATAGAAAATAAAACACTCAAAAAAGACCATTGGTCCGCTCACTCCTGCAGTAGAAATGCCCTAATGCCCCTAGCAGCAAGCACAATACTGGGCAGTAATAATTACCAACTTCTGTGTTTCCTTGATGCTGATGCCTTAAGTCGATTCTGACTTGTTACTGAGTTACGGAGAACTCAGGTCAGGGACCATACATCACAGCAGTGTTTGGAACCACTGGACATGCAGCATCTGACTGAGTCTGTTAACTAGCGTTCTGAGACCTTCCAGCAAAAAAATTATGCTATATACATTTTTTTTTTAGCTGATGGCTAAAGGGAGGAGAACAAAACTCCTCACATAGGGAAGGGGGAGTGTCTAACATGTGAATAAAGGTCTCCGGGCTTAGTCCCTCTCGTGGTGTGTCTTCTGGGTATGTGTCTGTCCACAAGTGATATGTGAATAGAGTCCCAAGGAACACAAGGTGTGAGGCAGGCTTATTCATGCCTCCCCTGTGGTTGGCTTGCATCAATACTCATTATTTGTCTGAACTAAGGTAAACTGACATTATCTGCTCATTTTTATTGTAACATGTAATTTCATGTAAATAGTCATCTAGTCTAATTAAATACTTTTTTTTTTTAATTTCTTTATTTTGTTTTAATAGTCTGTGCGAAAAACAAGCATCTCAGATATACAATGCAAAACAAAGAGGGGAAAGTAAAGCAGATATGGCATAGTCTACAATAAACAGATTGAAAAGTTTTCACGTTTTGTTGTCCCTGCTAACTATAAACTGTCATCAGGGACCTAACACGCGGTCCTACGACTTAACTTCAGTCTGTGAGCCCCCCGACAAGGTGGGGGACCACACATTCCTCATAGAACTTATGTACTAATGTAAACAGAAAAAACAACAGAATCTACACCAATGACAAAAGAGACAAACAAAGAAGTAAATATTACAAGGGAGGGGGGTGGGGGGGGAGGGACATGGAAAAAGGGGGGGAAGGGGGGGCCCAGAGCAGTATCAATTAGCTACACCCCAGCGAGAATGCGCTTATACTCATCCGACTCAGTGAACTGCGTCCAATAGAACCAGGTTGCCAAATATTTCTCGAAGCCACCCTCACCAGATGTCATAAGGTCCTTAAACCTCATTATCTCATTAACTTTCAGCGTCCACATTGCCAAGGTGGGGGGTGGGTCTTCTTTTTTCCATAAGAGGGGAATGCATATCTTGGCCGCATTGAGGAGATGGCATAACAAGGAACACCTATACTTTTTAAGCGGCCTCTGCGCCAAGTGAAACAAACACAGAGCCAGGTCGTCTGGTACCTCCTCACCTACAACCTTTCCAGCCACCTCCCGGACCCCATCCCAAAATGATTTTACCCTTGGGCAGGACCAAAATATGTGAAGCAAAGAGCCCTCTTCGTCTCCACACCTCCAACACTTTGCCTCCACTCCAGGGAACCATTTGCTAATTGTCTTTGGCACTCTGTACCACCGCGTCAATATTTTGTAACTACACTCTTGGAACTTGGTGCAGATTGACGTTTTATGGGGTGCTTGCAATAGCCTACTAATTTGTTTCGAGGTGAAGGTCCTGCCAAGATCTCTCTCCCATTTTCCCACAAATGGTGGCGGGGCTAGGTCCGGGGGGTCAATCAACATCTTGTAGATGTAGGAGAGGGTGTGACTTTCCTCATTTTTACTTGAGCAAAGCTCTTCAAACGGGAAGAGTCCTCTAGAAACATAGAAACATAGAAGGTTGACGGCAGAAGGAGACCATACGGTCCATCTAGTCTGCCCTTATGTGTATACTGTATGTACTCTTTATCTTAGGATAGATGTGTGCTTATCCCAGGCATGTTTAAATTCAGTGACTGTTGAATTTTCAACTACCTCTGCTGGAAGTTTGTTCCAAGCATCTACTACTCTTTCTGTAAAATAACATTTTCTAACATTGCTCCTGATCTTCCCCCCGACTAGCTTCAGGTTGTGCCCCCTTGTTCTATCATTAAGCTTCTTCTTAAAAACACTTCCCTCCTGAACCTTATTCAATACTTTTACATATTTAAAGGTCTCAATCATGTCCCCTCTCTCCCTTCTTTGCTCCAGACTGTACAAATTAAGTTCTTTAAGTCTCTCCTGATAAGTTTTAAGTTTAAGTCCTTCCACCATTTTCGTTGCCTGCCTTTGGACACGTTCTATTTGAAAAATGTCTTTTTGCAGATAAGGTCTCCAGAACTGCACACAGTATTCTAGCTTTTTTTTCACAGTATTCTCTATGTTCCGCCCTATGGTCTCTGAGCGTGCAGAGGAAATGTGAGAGCTGCTGTCGCTGCCACATCGACCATCTGGGGATCCCTCGTTCCGTAGCCAATCTTTCAACATCCCGCCAGTCCCCCTCCTCCAAAAAGTGACCAACTCTGAAAATACCGGAAGCTCTCCAAGCCTCCGGGGTCGAACCACTACAACCCGGGGGGAATCCAGGGTTGCCCAGGACAGGAACCATCGGTGAAGGGCTTGGGGAGAGATCCATTGACCGAAATACTGATGACACACTCTCAGCGTAGTCCCTACAAGGGTGTGCTTCATTGCCAATGGTATGTCACTCCGGTTCGCCCAAGGAACACAATCCACCCGAGCCCCAACTAGGTTCTGTTCTATGGAAACCCAATGCTTGTGATGACTATGGAGGCACCAATCGACTACTCTATTAAGGTGGACTGCAGCGTTATAAAGTCTAGGGTCGGGGAGTCCCAATCCACCCTGCTCCTTTCTCCTCGTTAGGATGGACCTATTTATTCTCGGCCTCCCAGCACCCCAAACAAATCTGCAGAAGAGGATATTCACCTTCTGAAAAAAGGACTGTGGTATGGTCACTGGGAGGGCCTGCATCAGGTAGAGGAGCTTAGGCAACAGCACCATTTTCAATGCATTGCATCGGCCAAACCACGAAAGTTTCCCAGTCGACCATCTGGATATTTCTTCCTCAAATTTTTTAAGCAAGGGGGGGAAATTTAGAGTGAAAATATTGGCCAGGTTCTTACATATCTTCGTTCCCAAATATGTCACGCTGACTCCCGATGTCAGAGAACCAGGACTGTTCCCTCTGTAGTCCAGCAGAGGGCGCCTGTTCGCTTATATCGGAGAACCAGGACTGTTCCTCCTGTTGACCAGCAGAGGCTGCCTGTGAGTCCTCTCTACTGAGCATGTGCAGGGGCCTATAAAAACAGACAAGGCCTGTCCTCAATTGCCAGTTGGTCTTTTCCTGCATGCTCCTGAGTTCCTGTGATTCCTTCCTGTTTACCGACCCGGCTTGCTTCTGACTACGATCCTGCTTTCCTGACGACTTCGACTTTGTTTTGTGACCACGATCCTGTTCTGCCTGCCCACGACCTCTGCTTGTTTCTCGACTTTGATCCAGATCTGCCTGCCCACGACTTCAGCCTGCCTTACACTCCCAGATCAGCTCTGGTCTGTCTCCTACCCGGAATTCTGCAAAACCCACTCCTAGGTTGCCTGACCTGGGGCCTTCCTGCAGCCCAGCCTATCCTCACCATCAGAGGCTCTAGTGAATACCAGGCTGGTCCTTAGACTCCAGGCTTCCCGGTCGAGAGGTGAGCTTAATTGCAGTCTCCGCAATCAGGGTTCACACCCGGTGTTCTGACACCCGAGTATTTAAAGGAGAGGGAGCTCTGCAAAGTTTTAAACCTGTTCACAGGGATATTTAAATTTAACGCTTCTGACTTCTGATAATTGACCTTATACCCTGACAAGTCTCCATATTGCCTCAGTTCCCATAGCAAGTTCGGCAAGGAGACCTCGGGTAGAGTCAACCCAAAAATCAAGTCATCAGCAAATGCCGTGACTTTATAGTTGCCTGAGGGGCCCCCCATACCTTTTATATCCCCATTCCTCCGGATCTTACACAGGAGGGGTTTGAGACTTAGGATGAAAATTACAGGGGACAGTGGGAACCCCTGTCTCGTTCCATTAGAGACACGAAATGAATCTGAAAGTGTACCATTCACTCGCACCGACGCGGAGGGGGCGCTATACAGGCTACTAATCCACCCCAAAGCGTTAGGGCCGAGGCCTATGTGTCCAAGAGTGACCTGCATGAACTCCCAATTCACTCTATCAAAGGCCTTCTCCGCGTCGGTGGCCAGCAAAAGGGACGGGACATTACAGGTTTGGGCCCACTGAATCCAGTTAAGGGTTTTCACCGTATTATCTCTTGCCTCCCTATGAGGCATAAAACCCGCCTGATTGAGAGCAACAACATGGTGTAAGTGAGGGGCTAACCTAGAGGCCAGCACTTTTGCAAAGATTTTAATGTCTGTGTTCAGGAGCGATATTGGCCTATAGCTGGCGCAGAGACCAGGATCCTTTCCTTCTTTGGGGATGACCGATATGTGGGCTCTCAATGCATCTGGGGGCATATGACCACCTGTTTTGAAAGAGTTGAGGGCCTATAAGAGTCTGGGGGCCAGCAGAGGAATCATCTTTTTGTAATATTCAATGCTAAATCCGTCAGGCCCTGCAGCCTTACCTTCAGACGTTCCAGATACCGCCCCCTGAACCTCCTCCAGCAAAAGTGGTCTTTCCAGGTCCTCTATAATGTCATTCAGCAATTTGGCCATACCCGACTCCCTTTAGTAATGCAGCATCACTTCGTGCCGCTCTGTGCCCTCAGCCCTGGGAAGATTATACAACTCTTCGTAGAACTTTTTAAAGCCCTCTGCAATATCCTCAGCCAGGTGTACAGCCCTCCCCCTCTGGTCTGTGATTTTAGGAATATAAGTCCTCACCCTCTCGACTCTTAAAGCCTGCGCCAGTAGTTTCCCACATTTGTCGCCGGACTCATAAAATTTCCCACGACACTTGAACTTCTGTGCTTTAAGTTTATCTAAACAAAGCGCTTTAAGTTTTTCTCTGGACGTGGTCAAGGCCGAGAGGTGAGTGAGAGCAAGGGATTTCTTATGTAGGGTTTCCAACCTCCTGATCTTGCTAATGAGCCTCAGGACTCCCTCCGCTTTCTCTTTTTTAAGTCTTGCACCCAGTTTTATTAAGGACCCTCTGATGTAGCACTTATGTGTCTCCCACAGGATCCCGGGGCTGACCTCGGGCGACACATTAAGTTCAAAGAAGTCCCTGATGTCTTTCTGGATCTCTGCAAGTATCCCTTGATCATCCAGCAGGGAGTTATTTAAGCGCCAGGTCCACCTCTTAGGTCCCTGGTATGGGAGCGCTACTTTTATCATGACCGGGGCATGGTCCGATATAGTTATGCAGCCTATCTCCATGTCCAGCACTCGGCACAAAGCACTATGAGTCACCAGGAGCATATCTATTCTAGAGTAGGATCCGTGTGGGGGGGAGAAAAAGGTGTAGTCCCGGGTATCGGGATGGTGGATCCTCCAGGGATCGACCAATTGATGCAGGGCAAGCAACCTCTTTAACAGCTTTAGCTTGGCGTACGACAAGTTGGAAGCTCCCCTGGAGGTGTCCAGAAGGGGCTCCAATGCCAAGCTGAAATCACCACCCAGGATCAATTCGCCCTCCCCAAACATTGCAAGCTCCTCCAACACTTTACCCAGGAATGTTATCTGCTCTGAGGCACGTAGATGTTAGCAAATGTGAATAGTGAGGATGCGACCCAGCCCTTCAAAAACAGCCACCTCCCGTCGTCATCGGATTTAAAGTCAACTAGCTCCCAGGGGAGGGAAGCTGCTATGGCTATACAAACTCCTCTCGACCTAGAATCCGGGGAATGGCTGTGGTAGGTTCTCGGGAAATGTCTACTGCCAAAGGAGGGAGGATTGGACGCCCTAAAATGGGTCTCTTGGAGGAACGCAAACCTGGGCCCCAAGGCCCCGCAAATTTCTCAACACCAAGGACCTCTTCTCTGGGCTATTCATACCTTTCGCAATAAGCGAAATGATTTTTAGATCCGACATCTAGGCTCAGGGGCGTATCAGGTAGAGGGGATAGAGGAGAAGGGTAAGGGGTGGGAACCGGACACTGAAAAAAAAAAAGAAAAAAGGTTTGGGGAAAGGTAGCAACAAATAGAACTATGTTATCCCTTACAGATAAAGAAACGGTTAGATTGGGGACTAGCCCCTTCCTAACCAGCCTATTGGGGGTGTTGTGTCTTTCTCTAGTGGGGAACCACCGAATGCCACGGCCCTCGCACCCCAACCCGGAGAAAACAACATCAAATCTAACAGCAACTAGAACAATACATTAAATCCAACCTTATTATTTCCTATGCCTGCAGCCAGGCAACTCAAGTGTAACAAAAGCATAACAGAATAGGAGAAGCGATATGCAGTAGAGCAAACCAACAAATAATTTGCCGGTTCACTGGAAGCATCTGACGATGTCCACAGGACTCTATTGCCTCAGTCACGTGGCCAACCTTACCTCCGACTCAAATTGTTGCACCAGACGGATAAGTAAGGAAGGGGTTGGCCCGTAAGCAAGGGGTCAGACCTCCCAGGTGAAGCAGGCAACAGCATTTAAACTTCACAAGTGGAACAGGAGAGGAAAGGTCCTCAAGGCCCAGCTTCATAAGGGCGCGGGGGTCTTCTGAGGCGCCTCAAATCTCTGAAACTTCTCGGGCCCCAGCGTCTGACTCCCAAGGGAAACTGTTGGGCCGGTACGGATACATCTATCGCAAGCCAGTCCGGGATCTGAATAGGATCGCAATGCAGGAAGGAAAACAGCCCTTCTAGCTCCTGGTGGGACCGCAACTGAAAACTGTCCTGATCCTTTTTAATTATCAGGTGGAAGGGAAAACCCCACCTTTAAGTCGCCCCCGCCTCCACGACTACATCAAGAAGTGGCCTCAGGGTTTTCCGCATCTATAGCGTCCTCTTAGACAAGTCCGGGAGGATCTTGATGGTTGCACCCTCGTACTCCACAGACCCCTTCCTCCAGGCACCTCTCAATATGTCTTCCTTTGTCGTGTAATAATGCACTCTAAAGACCACGTCCCTAGGATTCAAAGGGTCTTGGCTTTTTGGGCCCAGCGCTCGGTGCACTCTATCCAGTTCAATGGGAGTCTGGGGGTCCCTTTCAAGAACCAAGTTGAAGATAGTGGTTACTATGCTCTTGAGGTCTTCCCTAGTCGATGTTTCAGGGAGTCCTCTGAGACGGAGATTATTCCTCCGGTTACGGTTCTCGATGTCATCAAGGTGGAGATTGTTAGCCCGCAGCAAAGCGTCTTGCCTATCACATCTGTCCTCAAGGGCTTGGGTGCGACTACTTGTTAAGACATTCCCAGTTTCAAGAGAGAAGACCCTCTCGGTCACCTCCGAGACTTGCTGTTTGACTGCTGCTAATTCTTTTTTGTGGGCTGCTTCGTATCTAGTTATCTGATTCTCTATGTCAGCCTTGGATGGTAGTCCTTTTAGCAGCGAGATAGTTTCGAGATGGATATTGTTATGATCGTCTGCCTCCCTGGGAGTATGTGCTCACTGGGCATACCCGCCGACATCGGATTTTTAGAGGGGGAGGCCGGGTTATCAGATCTGGCAGCTCTCGGCAAAAAAGCAAATCTCTCCAACCCATTTGCTTTATTGGGGGCCTGGGAAGTTCCTACATTAAGTTTTCTGGGGTCCTGGGCTTTGACTCCTGAGGTGTCTTGCTGGGGCAGAATCTGTGATGAGTGGAGCAGCATCCTTTTTCTGGGACGATTCTCCCACCTCTCCTAGGGCACTGGCAGGAAGGCCTGTGTTTGTGGTTACACATGGTGTATACTGAGCTGCCTGGCTGGGCATCTGCAGCTCGCGAGAGCTGAGAGAGCGCCCCGCAGGTGAGGCTCCGAGTTCCCCCGTCAGCTCTCTCCCCCTCCCCCCTACAGCGTGTGCGTATGTGGGCGGCAGCCTCTCCACATGAGATCGGCCGGCCGCCATCTTGCTACACCCACCTGCGCTCGCTGTTAGGGGCCGCTCCGACACTTTCTCCCGCTGCTTGCTGCCGGCAGCCTTCTCCGGGGCCCTCCTCCACTGACCCCGGTCTGCCCGTCACTGTCTTCCTCTGCCGCCATTTTGCCAGCTGTGACTTCTCTCCCCGTCAGCCGCCAAACTCCCGATTTCGACCGCGGGGACTTTCTGTTCCTCTTCGAGCCTGTTCCTCGCCTGCTCCTACGTCTGCCCATTAAAGGTTGGGGTCTGTGCTGCTCGTTCCAGCCTCCGTAGCGGGTTTAGGTGACGAGAGGTTCCCTAGTCGCGTCCGTCTGCCACCATGTCCAGGCCACGCCCCCTAAATACTTAATTTAAACTTAGGATGTGCTATATCTTGATCCTGGATGCTGCCATTGTCCGTGCTTGCTCACTTATATTTACACAGTCTTGGGCTGGATTCTGGCCTAATATTGCTCCCTAACGGAACATGCGTATCTAACAGGGCTGGTGGCAGTTATTATGTCTGGCAGGGCTCCGTTCACTTGTGGTAGTGAGGGGGTCTCGCAACTGGTAAAGGTCCTGATGACCTGTGTCGGTTTAAGTGACATCAGCCCGGGCCATGGGATATGGGTTTCTTCACATCTTTCTTTTACTTCTACTGCATATGGTAATAACTAGGGATGAGTGAATCGATCGAACCCGGATTCGTTCCGAATTTCATGAAAAATTTGATTCTGAACGAATCCGAATTTCCCGGCTATTCAATCGATCAAAGTTTTCCTTTAAACTCAATGACAGGCATTCTAAGATGGTGGATGGACATGTTCAGACATGTCCCCAGGGGCAAGTGACGATGGGACAGTCACATGCAGCCTATCAACAGCCAGGAAGCCCAGTGACGTCACCGTGCTATATAAAGCGGCAGCCATTTTCCTTTTGCGCAGTTCAGACTTGCATTGCAGACAGAACGGAGCTAGCTGCAGACACGGACAGACAGTTAGTCAAAGTTAGGTGAGAGTTTGCGATAGCTAGAGACAGTTACAGATAGGTAAAGAGAGAGACAGATAGTTAGGGAGATTTAGAGGGGTAGACAGAGCTAGGGAAAGATAGGTTTAAAACCGGAACAATCCAGCAGCATACAAGTCACATTGACAGGGTGCCTAGTGCTGCCTATGATTCATATTTCATAATAACTGGGTTACTGTTAATATATTTGGTTTGGTTTAAATACAGCTGCACACTGTGCATGCAATGCACATGCTATTTAACCCTTTCTGCTATTTAGCCCTGAACGCTATTTTAACCCTATCTGTTAAACAAAAGCATTTCTCATAATTGGATTAGTGTTAATAGTTTCTGTTCATCTTAAAATACATTACGCCACACTGGCATCCCAAGGCACATGCTATTTAACCCTATCTGTTATACAACATAAGCGTTGATCAGCATCAGCTTCATTAAGCTACTTTAGTTTGCACTTGTTTTTGACTGCTTTCAATAAACCAGGCCGCAGGGCACCCCAAAGCTGCACCTTGCACCCTCTCTGTTATACAACATAAGCGTTGATCAGCATCAGCTTTATTAAGCTACTTTAGTTTGCACTTGTTTTTGACTGCTTTCAAAAAACCAGGCTGCAGGGCACCCCAAAGCTGCATCTTGCACCCTATCTGTTTATACTAAATAAGCAAATACATAAAAATGTCACGCAGACAAGTGCCAGGATGTTCAAAGAGGAGTGGCAGAGGCCAAGATTCAGCAGGCAGAGGTCGCAGCAGACTAGGGGCGAGTGGTAGCAGGAGTCATGGTGAGAGACCTGATCTGCCAGTTTCTGCTAGCGGTCGTGTCTCCACCAGTAATGCATCTGCCGTGGTAGATTGGTTAACGCGCTCATCAACATCATCACAAGTTACGCCTGAGACCCCCAGTCTAGGGTCGGTAGGTTCCTCTGACACAACCCTGAGTTGGCATGCCCTGAGAGCAGTCCCTATCCTCCCATTGCCTCTGTCCTACGCCGTTCCCTCCCCCAGCGACATATCCTATACTTTGGGTTCAGCTCCACTCGTAAGTGAGGAGGACGATCAGATAGAGGACAGTCAGCAGCTACTGCCCAGCCTCCTCACCCTCCACTGTAGGCTCAAGTCTCAGTGCCCCTCCAGTCTACCATGTGTGCAGGGCACGGAGGTGTCACGCAGTGCTTCACATGGTTTGTCTTGGCGAACGGAGTCACACAGGGGAGGAACTGCTTAAATTTATTCATCAGGAAATCCAGACATGGCTTACTCCAAGAAAACTTTAAATGGGAATCATGGTTACCGACAATGGGAAGAACATTTTGTCTGCGCTGCGCCAAGGAAGGCTGACCCATGCCCCCTGCATGGCTCACGTCTTCAATCTGGTTGTCAAGCGGTTTCTGAAGTGTTCCCCCCATATGCAAGACATCCTAACAACTTCAAGGAAACTTTGCATGCACTTCAGCCACTCATACACCGCCAAACACACCCTTCTTGAGCTACAGCGTCAGAACGGTATCCCCCAACATAGTCTGATTTGCGATGTTTCCACCCGTTGGAATTCTACCCTTCACATGTTGGACCGAGAAAAGCCATCACGGATTTCCTGATGATCCAAGCGAATAGGCGGACTCCCCTGTGTAACTTCAATGTCAACCAGTGGCAGCTCATACGTGACACCTGCCGTTTGCTCAGGCCCTTTGAGGAAGCCACTTTATTTGTCAGTTGGCAGGATTACGGGATGAACGACGTGATTCCACTGCTTCATGTACTAAAGCACATGTTGGAAACCATGGCTGGTCAGGGCACTGAAGACATGGCGTCTACATCTTACGGCCACATGAACCCCGTTGGAGCTGAACTGGAGGAGGAGGAGGAGGAAGAAGAGGGGGAGGGGCACAGTGAAGCACAGTTTAGGCTTGGCAAAATGGCTGGTTTATCTAGTCAGCGGACAGGAGAGGAGGAGCAGGAGCAGCCAGAGGAGCTAGAGGGTTTTGAGGAAGGCGAGACAGAGGACCCGGACACACCGTGGCAGTAGGCAGTGGAGATGGAGACAGGTAGTCCCTCCGAGTCACTTGCGCAAATGGCAGCCAGCATGCTCACGTGCTTGCGTAGTGACCCCAGAATTGTTTCCATTTGTCGGCGAGATGACTTCTGGCTGTCCACCTTATTGGACCCTCGCTTCCGGCACAAAATGGGGGCATTTTTTAAACCCGCCGAGAGGGAGGACAAACTGAACTACTACAAAGACATTCTACGTAGTCAGTTGGCCGATACCTATCTGCGCCATGGTCCATACTCTCGCAGGTCTGACTCGGGGGGACCTCTGCACTCACCTTCCACTGCCATGGCTGCTGGGGGGGTTGGCAGGAGCAGCAGCAGCAGCTCCATCAGCAGCAGCCTCAGTCTTCAATCGCTAATGAGTAGCTTTCTACACCCGCATAGTGAGGCTACTCATGAGCAGCAGGAAGACCTGGAGCAGGACCTCAACTAGCAGGTCATGTCATACCTTGACATGACCATGCCAACACACCTTGAGGATCCGCTGGACTTCTGGGCAGCCAAACTTGATTTGTGGCCGCAACTAGCAGAGTTTGCCCTGGAAAAGCTGTCCTGCCCGGCAAGTAGCGTGCCATCTGAGTGGGTGTTTAGTGCGGCGGGGGCCATAGTTACGGCGAGGAGAACTCGTCTGTCAACTAAAAATGTGGAGAGACTCACCTTTGTCAAAATGAATCAGGGATGGATAAGCCAGGATTTCCACCCACCAATGCCTGATGCATGCGACTAGATTCAGCATGGTGCCACGTTTTACACTTTCCAAATGGTGCAAAACATATTTATATCTTTAGGCCAATTTTTGGGCTCCTGCTGAGGCCAACTTCAGGGTGTGCCTTTCAACCAATTTTTGGCCTCCTGCTGATGCCAACTTCAGGGTGTGCCTTTCAGCCAATTTTTGGCCTGCTGCTGCTTGCAACTCCAGGGTGTGATTCATCCAATTTTTGGGCTCCTGAAGCCAACTCCAGTGTCTCTTTCAGCCAATGTTTGGGCTCCTGCTGCTGCTGCTGCTGCTTGCAACTCCAGGGTGTGATTCATCCAATTTTTGGGCTCCTGCTGCCAACTCCAGTGTCTCTTTCAGCCAATGTTGGGCTCCTGCTGATGCTGCTTGCAACTCCAGGGTGTGATTCATCCAATTTTTGGGCTCCTGAAGCCAACTCCAGTGTCTCTTTCAGCCAATGTTCGGGCTCCTGCTGCTGCTGCTTGCAACTCCAGGGTGTGATTCATCCAATTTTTGGGCTCCTGCTGCCAACTCCAGTGTCTCTTTCAGCCAATGTTTGGGCTCCTGCTGCTTGCAACTCCAGGGTGTGATTCATCCAATTCTTGGGCTCCTGAAGACAACTCCAGTGTCGCTTTCAGCCAATGTTGAGCTCCTGCTGCTGCTGCTGCTTGCAACTCCAGGGTGTGATTCATCCAATTTTTGGGCTCCTGAAGCCAGCTCCAGTGTGTCTTTCAAGCTATGTTTGGGCTCCTGTTGCTGCTTGCAACTCCAGGGTGTGATTCATCCAATTTTTGGGCTCCTGAAGACAACGCCAGTGTGTCTTTCAAGCTATGTTTGGGCTGCTGGTGCTGCTGCTTGAAACTCCAGGGTGTGATTCATCCAATTTTTGGGCTCCTGCTGCCAACTCCAGTGTCTCTTTCAGCCAATATTTGGGCTCCTGCTGCTGCTGCTTGCAACTCCAGGGTGTGATTCATCCAATTTTTGGGCTCCTGAAGCCAACTCCAGCGTGTCTTTCAAGCTAGGTTTGGGCTGCTGCTGCTGCTTGCAACTCCAGGGTGTGATTCATCCAATTATTGGGCTCCTGCTGCCAACTCCAGTGTCTCTTTCAGCCAATGTTTGGGCTCCTGCTGCTGCTTGCAACTCCAGGGTGTGATTCATCCAATTTTTGGGCTCCTGCTGCCAACTCCAGTGTCTCTTTCAGCCAATGTTTGGGCTCCTGCTGCTGCTGCTTGCAACTCCAGGGTGTGATTCATCCAATTTTTGGGCTCCTGAAGCCAACTCCAGTGTCTCTTTGAACCTATGTTGGGCTCCTGCTGCTGCTGCTTGCAACTCCAGTGTGTGATTCATCCAATTTTTGGGCTCCTGAAGCCAACGCCAGTGTGTCTTTCAACCTATGTTTGGGCTCCTGCTGCTTGCAACTCCAGGGTGTGATTCATCCAATTTTTGGGCTCCTGAAGCCAACTCCAGTGTGTCTTTCAAGCTAGGTTTGGGCTGCTGCTGCTGCTTGCCACTCCAGGGTGTGATTCATCCAATTCTTGGGCTCCTGCGGCCAACTTCAGTGTCTCTTTCAGCCAATGTTTGGGCTCCTGCTGCTGCTGCTTGCAACTCCAGGGTGTGATTCATCCAATTTTGGGCTCCTGCTGCCAACTCCAGTGTCTCTTTCAGCCAATGTTCGGGCTCCTGCTGCTGCTGCTTGCAACTCCAGGGTGTGATTCATCCAATTTTTGGGCTCCTGAAGCCAACTCCAGTGTCTCTTTCAGCCAATGTTGGGCTCCTGCTGCTGCTGCTGCTGCTGCTTGCAACTCCAGGGTGTGATTCATCCAATTTTTGGGCTCCTGAAGCCAACTCCAGTGTGTCTTTCAAGCTAGGTTTGGGCTGCTGCTGCTGCTTGCAACTCCAGGGTGTGATTCATCCAAATTTTGGGCTCCTGCGGCCAACTTCAGTGTCTCTTTCAGCCAATGTTTGGGCTCCTGCTGCTGCTGCTTGCAACTCCAGGGTGTGATTCATCCAATTTTGGGCTCCTGCTGCCAACTCCAGTGTCGCTTTCAGCCAATGTTCGGGCTCCTGCTGCTGCTGCTTGCAACTCCAGGGTGTGATTCATCCAATTTTTGGGCTCCTGAAGCCAACTCCAGTGTCTCTTTCAGCCAATGTTGGGCTCCTGCTGCTGCTGCTGCTGCTTGCAACTCCAGGGTGTGATTCATCCAATTTTTGGGCTCCTGCTGCCAACTCCAGTGTCTCTTTCAGCCAATGTTTGGGCTCCTGCTGATGCTGCTTGCAACTCCAGGGTGTGATTCATCCAATTTTTGGGCTCCTGCTGCCAACTCCAGTGTCTCTTTCAGCCAATGTTTGGGCTCCTGCTGCTGCTGCTTGCAACTCCAGGGTGTGATTCATCCAATTTTTGGGCTCCTGCTGCCAACTCCAGTGTCTCTTTCAGCCAATGTTTGGGCTCCTGCTGCTTGCAACTCCAGGGTGTGATTCATCCAATTCTTGGGCTCCTGAAGACAACTCCAGTGTCTCTTTCAGCCAATGTTGGGCTCCTGCTGCTTGCAACTCCAGGGTGTGATTCATCCAATTTTTGGGCTCCTGAAGCCAACGCCAGTGTGTCTTTCAAGCTATGTTTGGGCTGCTGCTGCTGCTGCTTGCAACTCCAGGGTGTGATTCATCCAATTTTTGGGCTCCTGAAGCCAACTCCAGTGTGTCTTTCAAGCTAGGTTTGGGCTGCTGCTTGCAACTCCAGGGTGTGATTCATCCAATTTTTGGGCTCCTGCTGCCAACTCCAGTGTCTCTTTCAGCCAATGTTTGGGCTCCTGCTGCTGCTTGCAACTCCAGGGTGTGATTCATCCAATTTTTGGGCTCCTGCTGCCAACTCCAGTGTCTCTTTCAGCCAATGTTTGGGCTCCTGCTGCTGCTGCTTGCAACTCCAGGGTGTGATTCATCCAATTTTTGGGCTCCTGCTGCCAACTCCAGTGTCTCTTTCAGCCAATGTTTGGGCTCCTGCTGCTGCTGCTTGCAACTCCAGGGTGTGATTCATCCAATTTTGGGCTCCTGCTGCCAACTCCAGTGTGCCTTTCAAGCTATGTTTGGGCTCCTGCTGCTTGCAACTCCAGGGTGTGATTCATCCAATTTTTGGGCTCCTGAAGCCAACTCCAGTGTCTCTTTCAGCCAATGTTGGGCTCCTGCTGCTGCTGCTGCTGCTGCTGCTTGCAACTCCAGGGTGTGATTTATCCAATTTTTGGGCTCCTGAAGCCAACTCCAGTGTGTCTTTAAAGCTATGTTTGGGCTCCTGCTTCTTGCAACTCCAGGGTGTGATTCATCCAATTTTTGGGCTCCTGAAGCCAACTCCAGTGTCTCTTTCAGCCAATGTTGGGCTCCTGCTGCTGCTGCTTGCAACTCCAGGGTGTGATTCATCCAATTTTTGGGCTCCTGAAGCCAACTCCAGTGTGCCTTTCAAGCTATGTTTGGGCTCCTGCTGCTTGCAACTCCAGGGTGTGATTCATCCAATTTTTGGGCTCCTGAAGACAACTCCAGTGTCTCTTTCAGCCAATGTTGGGCTCCTGCTGCTGCTGCTTGCAACTCCAGGGTGTGATTCATCCAATTTTTGGGCTCCTGAAGCCAACGCCAGTGTGTCTTTCAAGCTATGTTTGGGCTGCTGCTGCTGCTGCTTGCAACTCCAGGGTGTGATTCATCCAATTTTTGGGCTCCTGCTGCCAACTCCAGTGTCTCTTTCAGCCAATGTTTGGGCTCCTGCTGCTGCTGCTTGCAACTCCAGGGTGTGATTCATCCAATTTTGGGCTCCTGCTGCCAACTCCAGTGTCTCTTTCAGCCAATGTTCGGGCTCCTGCTGCTGCTGCTTGCAACTCCAGGGTGTGATTCATCCAATTCTTGGGCTCCTGAAGCCAACTCCAGTGTGCCTTTCAAGCTATGTTTGGGCTCCTGCTGCTTGCAACTCCAGGGTGTGATTCATCCAATTTTTGGGCTCCTGCTGCCAACTCCAGTGTCTCTTTCAGCCAATGATTGGGCTCCTGCTGCTGCTTCTTGCAACTCCAGGGTGTGATTCATCCAATTTTTGGGCTCCTGAAGCCAACTCCAGTGTCTCTTTCAGCCAATGTTGGGCTCCTGCTGCTGCTGCTTGCAACTCCAGGGTGTGATTCATCCAATTATTGGGCTCCTGCTGCCAACTCCAGTGTCTCTTTAAAGTAATGTTTGGGCTCCTGCTGCTTGCAACTCCAGGGTGTGATTCATCCAATTTTTGGGCTCCTGAAGACAACTCCAGTGTCTCTTTCAGCCAATGTTGGGCTCCTGCTGCTGCTGCTTGCAACTCCAGGGTGTGATTCATCCAATTTTTGGGCTCCTGAAGCCAACGCCAGTGTGTCTTTCAAGCTATGTTTGGGCTGCTGCTGCTGCTGCTTGCAACTCCAGGGTGTGATTCATCCAATTTTTGGGCTCCTGCTGCCAACTCCAGTGTCTCTTTCAGCCAATGTTTGGGCTCCCGCTGCTGCTGCTTGCAACTCCAGGGTGTGATTCATCCAATTTTGGGCTCCTGCTGCCAACTCCAGTGTCTCTTTCAGCCAATGTTCGGGCTCCTGCTGCTGCTGCTTGCAACTCCAGGGTGTGATTCATCCAATTTTTGGGCTCCTGAAGCCAACTCCAGTGTGCCTTTCAAGCTATGTTTGGGCTCCTGCTGCTTGCAACTCCAGGGTGTGATTCATCCAATTTTTGGGCTCCTGCTGCCAACTCCAGTGTCTCTTTCAGCCAATGATTGGGCTCCTGCTGCTGCTGCTTGCAACTCCAGGGTGTGATTCATCCAATTTTTGGGCTCCTGAAGCCAACGCCAGTGTGTCTTTCAAGCTATGTTTAGGCTGCTGCTGCTGCTTGCAACTCCAGGGTGTGATTCATCCAATTTTTGGGCTCCTGCTGCCAACTCCAGTGTCTCTTTCAGCCAATGTTTGGGCTCCTGCTGCTGCTTGCAACTCCAGGGTGTGATTCATCCAATTTTTGGGCTCCTGAAGCCAACTTCAGTGTGCCTTTCAAGCTATGTTTGGGCTCCTGCTGCTTGCAACTCCAGGGTGTGATTCATCCAATTTTTGGGCTCCTGAAGACAACTCCAGTGTCTCTTTCAGCCAATGTTGGGCTCCTGCTGCTGCTGCTTGCAACTCCAGGGTGTGATTCATCCAATTTTTGGGCTCCTGAAGCCAACGCCAGTGTGTCTTTCAAGCTATGTTTGGGCTGCTGCTGCTTGCCACTCCAGGGTGTGATTCATCCAATTTTTGGGCTCCTGCTGCCAACTCCAGTGTCTCTTTCAGCCAATGTTTGGGCTCCTGCTGCTGCTTGCAACTCCAGGGTGTGATTCATCCAATTTTTGGGCTCCTGAAGCCAACTCCAGTGTGTCTTTCAAGCTAGGTTTGGGCTGCTGCTGCTGCTTGCAACTCCAGGGTGTGATTCATCCAATTTTTGGGCTCCTGCTGCCAACTCCAGTGTCTCTTTCAGCCAATGTTTGGGCTCCTGCTGCTGCTTGCAACTCCAGGGTGTGATTCATCCAATTTTTGGGCTCCTGCTGCCAACTCCAGTGTCTCTTTCAGCCAATGTTTGGGCTCCTGCTGCTGCTGCTTGCAACTCCAGGGTGTGATTCATCCAATTTTTGGGCTCCTGAAGCCAACTCCAGTGTCTCTTTGAGCCTATGTTGGGCTCCTGCTGCTGCTGCTTGCAACTCCAGGGTGTGATTCATCCAATTTTTGGGCTCCTGAAGCCAACTCCAGTGTGTCTTTCAACCTATGTTTGGGCTGCTGCTGCTGCTTGCAACTCCAGGGTGTGATTCATCCAATTTTTGGGCTCCTGCTGCCAACTCCAGTGTCTCTTTCAGCCAATGCTGGGCTCCTGCTGCTGCTGCTTGCAACTCCAGGGTGTGATTCATCCAATTTTTGGGCTCCTGAAGCCAGCTCCAGTGTGTCTTTCAAGCTATGTTTGGGCTCCTGCTGCTTGCAACTCCAGGGTGTGATTCATCCAATTTTTGGGCTCCTGAAGACAACGCCAGTGTGTCTTTCAAGCTATGTTTGGGCTGCTGCTGCTGCTGCTTGAAACTCCAGGGTGTGATTCATCCAATTTTTGGGCTCCTGCTGCCAACTCCAGTGTCTCTTTCAGCCAATGTTTGGGCTCCTGCTGCTGCTTGCAACTCCAGGGTGTGATTCATCCAATTTTTGGGCTCCTGAAGCCAACTCCAGTGTGTCTTTCAAGCTAGGTTTGGGCTGCTGCTTGCAACTCCAGGGTGTGATTCATCCAATTTTTGGGCTCCTGCTGCCAACTCCAGTGTCTCTTTCAGCCAATGTTTGGGCTCCTGCTGCTGCTTGCAACTCCAGGGTGTGATTCATCCAATTTTTGGGCTCCTGCTGCCAACTCCAGTGTCTCTTTCAGCCAATGTTTGGGCTCCTGCTGCTGCTGCTTGCAACTCCAGGGTGTGATTCATCCAATTTTTGGGCTCCTGAAGCCAACTCCAGTGTCTCTTTGAGCCTATGTTGGGCTCCTGCTGCTGCTGCTTGCAACTCCAGGGTGTGATTCATCCAATTCTTGGGCTCCTGAAGACAACTCCAGTGTCGCTTTCAGCCAATGTTGAGCTCCTGCTGCTGCTGCTGCTTGCAACTCCAGGGTGTGATTCATCCAATTTTTGGGCTCCTGAAGCTAACTCCAGTGTGTCTTTAAAGCTATGTTTGGGCTCCTGCTGCTTGCAACTCCAGGGTGTGATTCATCCAATTCTTGGGCTCCTGAAGCCAACTCCAGTGTCTCTTTCAGCCAATGCTGGGCTCCTGCTGCTGCTGCTTGCAACTCCAGGGTGTGATTCATCCAATTTTTGGGCTCCTGAAGCCAGCTCCAGTGTGTCTTTCAAGCTATGTTTGGGCTCCTGCTGCTTGCAACTCCAGGGTGTGATTCATCCAATTTTTGGGCTCCTGAAGACAACGCCAGTGTGTCTTTCAAGCTATGTTTGGGCTGCTGCTGCTGCTGCTTGAAACTCCAGGGTGTGATTCATCCAATTTTTGGGCTCCTGCTGCCAACTCCAGTGTCTCTTTCAGCCAATGTTTGGGCTCCTGCTGCTGCTTGCAACTCCAGGGTGTGATTCATCCAATTTTTGGGCTCCTGAAGCCAACTCCAGTGTGTCTTTCAAGCTAGGTTTGGGCTGCTGCTGCTGCTTGCAACTCCAGGGTGTGATTCATCCAATTTTTGGGCTCCTGCTGCCAACTCCAGTGTCTCTTTCAGCCAATGTTTGGGCTCCTGCTGCTGCTTGCAACTCCAGGGTGTGATTCATCCAATTTTTGGGCTCCTGCTGCCAACTCCAGTGTCTCTTTCAGCCAATGTTTGGGCTCCTGCTGCTGCTGCTTGCAACTCCAGGGTGTGATTCATCCAATTTTTGGGCTCCTGAAGCCAACTCCAGTGTCTCTTTGAGCCTATGTTGGGCTCCTGCTGCTGCTGCTTGCAACTCCAGGGTGTGATTCATCCAATTTTTGGGCTCCTGAAGCCAACTCCAGTGTGTCTTTCAACCTATGGTTGGGCTCCTGCTGCTTGCAACTCCAGGGTGTGATTCATCCAATTTTTGGGCTCCTGAAGCCAACTCCAGTGTGTCTTTCAAGCTAGGTTTGGGCTGCTGCTGCTGCTTGCAACTCCAGGGTGTGATTCATCCAATTTTTGGGCTCCTGCTGCCAACTCCAGTGTCTCTTTCAGCCAATGCTGGGCTCCTGCTGCTGCTGCTTGCAACTCCAGGGTGTGATTCATCCAATTTTTGGGCTCCTGAAGACAACTCCAGTGTCTCTTTCAGCCAATGTTGGGCTCCTGCTGCTGCTGCTTGCAACTCCAGGGTGTGATTCATCCAATTTTTGGGCTCCTGAAGGCAACGCCAGTGTGTCTTTCAAGCTATGTTTGGGCTGCTGCTGCTTGCCACTCCAGGGTGTGATTCATCCAATTTTTGGGCTCCTGCTGCCAACTCCAGTGTCTCTTTCAGCCAATGTTTGGGCTCCTGCTGCTGCTTGCAACTCCAGGGTGTGATTCATCCAATTTTTGGGCTCCTGAAGCCAAACTCCAGTGTGTCTTTCAAGCTAGGTTTGGGCTGCTGCTGCTGCTTGCAACTCCAGTGTGTGATTCATCCAATTTTTGGGCTCCTGAAGCCAACGCCAGTGTGTCTTTCAACCTATGTTTGGGCTCCTGCTGCTTGCAACTCCAGGGTGTGATTCATCCAATTTTTGGGCTCCTGAAGCCAACTCCAGTGTGTCTTTCAAGCTAGGTTTGGGCTGCTGCTGCTGCTTGCAACTCCAGGGTGTGATTCATCCAATTTTTGGGCTCCTGCGGCCAACTTCAGTGTCTCTTTCAGCCAATGTTTGGGCTCCTGCTGCTGCTGCTTGCAACTCCAGGGTGTGATTCATCCAATTTTGGGCTCCTGCTGCCAACTCCAGTGTCTCTTTCAGCCAATGTTCGGGCTCCTGCTGCTTGCAACTCCAGGGTGTGATTCATCCAATTTTTGGGCTCCTGAAGCCAACTCCAGTGTCTCTTTCAGCCAATGTTGGGCTCCTGCTGCTGCTGCTGCTGCTGCTTGCAACTCCAGGGTGTGATTCATCCAATTTTTGGGCTCCTGCTGCCAACTCCAGTGTCTCTTTCAGCCAATGTTTGGGCTCCTGCTGATGCTGCTTGCAACTCCAGGGTGTGATTCATCCAATTTTTGGGCTCCTGCTGCCAACTCCAGTGTCTCTTTCAGCCAATGTTTGGGCTGCTGCTGCTGCTGCTTGCAACTCCAGGGTGTGATTCATCCAATTTTTGGGCTCCTGCTGCCAACTCCAGTGTCTCTTTCAGCCAATGTTTGGGCTCCTGCTGCTTGCAACTCCAGGGTGTGATTCATCCAATTCTTGGGCTCCTGAAGACAACTCCAGTGTCTCTTTCAGCCAATGTTGGGCTCCTGCTGCTGCTGCTTGCAACTCCAGGGTGTGATTCATCCAATTTTTGGGCTCCTGAAGCCAACGCCAGTGTGTCTTTCAAGCTATGTTTGGGCTGCTGCTGCTGCTGCTTGCAACTCCAGGGTGTGATTCATCCAATTTTTGGGCTCCTGCTGCCAACTCCAGTGTCTCTTTCAGCCAATGTTTGGGCTCCTGCTGCTGCTTGCAACTCCAGGGTGTGATTCATCCAATTTTTGGGCTCCTGAAGCCAACTCCAGTGTGCCTTTCAAGCTATGTTTGGGCTCCTGCTGCTTGCAACTCCAGGGTGTGATTCATCCAATTTTTGGGCTCCTGAAGACAACTCCAGTGTCTCTTTCAGCCAATGTTGGGCTCCTGCTGCTGCTGCTTGCAACTCCAGGGTGTGATTCATCCAATTTTTGGGCTCCTGAAGCCAACGCCAGTGTGTCTTTCAAGCTATGTTTGGGCTGCTGCTGCTGCTGCTTGCAACTCCAGGGTGTGATTCATCCAATTTTGGGCTCCTGCTGCCAACTCCAGTGTCTCTTTCAGCCAATGTTCGGGCTCCTGCTGCTGCTGCTTGCAACTCCAGGGTGTGATTCATCCAATTTTTGGGCTCCTGAAGCCAACTCCAGTGTCTCTTTCAGCCAATGTTGGGCTCCTGCTGCTGCTGCTGCTTGCAACTCCAGGGTGTGATTTATCCAATTTTTGGGCTCCTGAAGCCAACTCCAGTGTGTCTTTAAAGCTATGTTTGGGCTCCTGCTGCTGCTTGCAACTCCAGGGTGTGATTCATCCCATTTTTGGGCTCCTGAAGCCAACTCCAGTGTCTCTTTCAGCCAATGTTGGGCTCCTGCTGCTGCTGCTTGCAACTCCAGGGTGTGATTCATCCAATTTTTGGGCTCCTGAAGCCAACTCCAGTGTGCCTTTCAAGCTATGTTTGGGCTCCTGCTGCTTGCAACTCCAGGGTGTGATTCATCCAATTTTTGGGCTCCTGAAGACAACTCCAGTGTCTCTTTCAGCCAATGTTGGGCTCCTGCTGCTGCTGCTTGCAACTCCAGGGTGTGATTCATCCAATTTTTGGGCTCCTGAAGCCAACGCCAGTGTGTCTTTCAAGCTATGTTTGGGCTGCTGCTGCTGCTGCTGCTTGCAACTCCAGGGTGTGATTCATCCAATTTTTGGGCTCCTGCTGCCAACTCCAGTGTCTCTTTCAGCCAATGTTTGGGCTCCTGCTGCTGCTGCTTGCAACTCCAGGGTGTGATTCATCCAATTTTGGGCTCCTGCTGCCAACTCCAGTGTCTCTTTCAGCCAATGTTCGGGCTCCTGCTGCTGCTGCTTGCAACTCCAGGGTGTGATTCATCCAATTTTTGGACTCCTGAAGCCAACTCCAGTGTGCCTTTCAAGCTATGTTTGGGCTCCTGCTGCTTGCAACTCCAGGGTGTGATTCATCCAATTTTTGGGCTCCTGCTGCCAACTCCAGTGTCTCTTTCAGCCAATGATTGGGCTCCTGCTGCTGCTGCTTGCAACTTCAGGGTGTGATTCATCCAATTTTTGGGCTCCTGAAGCCAACGCCAGTGTGTCTTTCAAGCTATGTTTGGGCTGCTGCTGCTGCTTGCAACTCCAGGGTGTGATTCATCCAATTTTTGGGCTCCTGCTGCCAACTCCAGTGTCTCTTTCAGCCAATGTTTGGGCTCCTGCTGCTGCTTGCAACTCCAGGGTGTGATTCATCCAATTTTTGGGCTCCTGAAGCCAACTCCAGTGTGCCTTTCAAGCTATGTTTGGGCTCCTGCTGCTTGCAACTCCAGGGTGTGATTCATCCAATTTTTGGGCTCCTGAAGACAACTCCAGTGTCTCTTTCAGCCAATGTTTGGGCTCCTGCTGCTGCTGCTTGCAACTCCAGGGTGTGATTCATCCAATTTTTGGGCTCCTGAAGCCAACGCCAGTGTGTCTTTCAAGCTATGTTTGGGCTGCTGCTGCTGCTGCTTGCCACTCCAGGGTGTGATTCATCCAATTTTTGGGCTCCTGCTGCCAACTCCAGTGTCTCTTTCAGCCAATGTTTGGGCTCCTGCTGCTGCTTGCAACTCCAGGGTGTGATTCATCCAATTTTTGGGCTCCTGAAGCCAACTCCAGTGTGTCTTTCAAGCTAGGTTTGGGCTGCTGCTGCTGCTTGCAACTCCAGGGTGTGATTCATCCAATTTTTGGGCTCCTGCTGCCAACTCCAGTGTCTCTTTCAGCCAATGTTTGGGCTCCTGCTGCTGCTTGCAACTCCAGGGTGTGATTCATCCAATTTTTGGGCTCCTGCTGCCAACTCCAGTGTCTTTTTCAGCCAATGTTTGGGCTCCTGCTGCTGCTGCTTGCAACTCCAGGGTGTGATTCATCCAATTTTTGGGCTCCTGAAGCCAACTCCAGTGTCTCTTTGAGCCTATGTTGGGCTCCTGCTGCTGCTGCTTGCAACTCCAGGGTGTGATTCATCCAATTTTTGGGCTCCTGAAGCCAACTCCAGTGTGTCTTTCAACCTATGTTTGGGCTCCTGCTGCTTGCAACTCCAGGGTGTGATTCATCCAATTTTTGGGCTCCTGAAGCCAACTCCAGTGTGTCTTTCAAGCTAGGTTTGGGCTGCTGCTGCTGCTTGCAACTCCAGGGTGTGATTCATCCAATTTTTGGGCTCCTGCTGCCAACTCCAGTGTCTCTTTCAGCCAATGTTTGGGCTCCTGCTGCTGCTGCTTGCAACTCCAGGGTGTGATTCATCCAATTTTTGGGCTCCTGAAGACAACTCCAGTGTCTCTTTCAGCCAATGTTGGGCTCCTGCTGCTGCTGCTTGCAACTCCAGGGTGTGATTCATCCAATTTTTGGGCTCCTGAAGCCAACGCCAGTGTGTCTTTCAAGCTGTGTTCGGGCTGCTGCTGCTGCTTGCAACTCCAGGGTGTGATTCATCCAATTTTTGGGCTCCTGCTGCCAACTCCAGTGTCTCTTTAAAGTAATGTTTGGGCTCCTGCTGTTGCTTGCAACTCCAGGGTGTGATTCATCCAATGTTTGGGCTCCTGAAGCCAACGCCAGTGTGTCTTTCAAGCTATGTTCGGGCTGCTGCTGCTGCTGCTTGCAACTCCAGGGTGTGATTCATCCAATATTTGGGCTCCTGCTGCCAACTCCAGTGTCTCTTTCAAGCTATGTTTGGGCTCCTGCTGCTGCTGCTTGCAACTCCAGGGTGTAATTCAGCCAATTTTGGGCTCCTGCTGCCAACTTCAGTGTCTCTTTCAGCCAATGTTTGGGCCCCTGCTGCTTGCTACTCCAGGGTGTGATTCATCCAATTTTTGGGCTCCTGAAGCCAACTCCAGTGTCTCTTTCAGCCTATGTTGGGCTTCTGCTGCTGCTGCTTGCAACTCCAGGGTGTGATTCATCCAATTTTTGGGCTCCTGAAGCCAACTCTAGTGTGTCTTTCAAGCTATGTTTGGGCTCCTGCTGCTTGCAACTCCAGGGTGTGATTCATCCAATTTTTGGGCTCCTGAAGCCAACTCCAGTGTGTCTTTCAAGCTAGGTTTGGGCTGCTGCTGCTGCTTGCAACTCCAGGGTGTGATTCATCCAATTTTTGGGCTCCTGCTGCCAACTCCAGTGTCTCTTTCAGCCAATGTATGGGCTCCTGCTGCTGCTGCTTGCAACTCCAGGGTGTGATTCATCCATTTTTTGGGCTCCTGCGGCCAACTCCTGTGTCTCTTTCAGCCAATGGTTGGGCTCCTGCTGCTGCTGCTTGCAACTCCAGGGTGTGATTCATCCAATTTTGGGCTCCTGCTGCCAACTCCAGTGTCTCTTTCAGCCAATGTTTGGGCTCCTGCTGCTGCTGCTTGCAACTCCAAGGTGTGATTCATCCAATTTTTGGGCTCCTGAAGCCAACGCCAGTGTGTCTTTCAAGCAATGTTTGGGCTGCTGCTGCTGCTGCTGCTTGCAACTCCAGGGTGTGATTCATCCAATTTTTGGGCTCCTACTGCCAACTCCAGTGTCTCTTTAAAGTAATGTTTGGGCTCCTGCTGTTGCTTGCAACTCCAGGGTGTGATTCATCCAATTTTTGGGCTCCTGCTGCCAACTCCAGTGTCTCTTTCAAGCTATGTTTGGGCTCCTGCTGCTGCTTGCAACTCCAGGGTGTCATTCAGCCAATTTTTGGGCTCCTGCTGCCAACTCCAGTGTCTCTTTGAGCCAAATCCAATGTTTGGGCTCCTGCTGCTGCCAGCTCCAGGGTGTGTTTTTCAGGCAATATTGGGGCCCCTCATAGTGATGCCACCTCAACTCTCTGTAATTGTGCCGCTGTGCGATTCTAATAGCGATGCCTCTGATCTGCATGTCCTAATTATTTACAGTATTATTTTACTAACCCAGCACGCATCCTATGCGTGTTACAGCAAGGCAGAATGGTTTACAACCCTATTGAGGCTCTAGGAAGCTCAGAAATATCAGTTTTTAATAGCGATTCGGCGCGAATAAATTCGGGTCGAAACGATTTTTATCGGAAAATTCGGCGAATCAGTCGATTCGAATTTTTCAAAAGTTCGCTCATCTCTAGTAATAACCCTATTCTATTCAAAGCACATTATACCCTTACCAGCTACACAGCAGAAAAAACATTTTCAGATAAGAGAAATGAAATTAATTCCTTTTGATATGGGCCCTAAATTGAAATAATAAAAAAATATGATGCCAGCATTTGGACATTCCCCCCCCCTGCTCATTGTGTTGACAGCAAGTCAGTGGTGGATGTCTCTGACTGATGTCTTAAAGTTCCTGCTTAAGTCTTCAGCGGCTGCTATAAATCTAAACGTTAAGATAAATAAATTCTAAATTCCTGTATAAACAGGATATGTTTCCTGACACATTTATGATCTGTAATATTATCATTCTACTTTCTATATCTACAGTTACAAATATGCCACTTGCTATATACACTGTTCTAATTCTCTTGTTTTACAGATACGAGTATGGTGAAGGAATTGTCTGATATAAAGAATAATGGTAATATAGATACTTTTGCTTAGGGGGGCATTGTGCTAGTCAATCAAAAATAAATGTTACTATTCTAACATCAAGTACATTATTTTGACAGTTAAGAGCTTGGAAAAGGAACTGTCACGAGTGAAGAGTAATGGTAAGTAAATAGAAAGCCAGTTTTGTTCCTTAGTAACTTTTGGTAAACATTGTAACTTTATGCGATAGTTCATTGTAAAGTATTTTTCAAAGCAAGTCTTACAATGCCAAATTGTAAAACAATGATTTGTGTGTAGGTGCGCTTTAGGGTGTGCGTATTTGGCGAGAATATGTGGAAATATGAGAGGAAAACAATTATAAATAAAATTATAGCAGAGTAATCAAACAGTATATTGTCCCACAATTACTTCACAATTAATTTCAGGTGGAAAAAATAATAATAATAAATTAAGGACAATTAGAAACCAAAATATTAATTAATTTTTAGGATGCTCCTAATTATGTAGGAGATCTTTAGAGTAATGACAATAATATGTATTCAGGTTTCTCACATTAATTCCAGCTTGTAATCTGTAAAGCACAATATATGTGTTTTGGGTGCGCTTTAAGGTGCGAATAAATGGTCACAATTGTTATTAGTATATATCAATAAAACTGAAGGATATTTTTCTTTGTATAATCCAATTAAAACATTTCTATGACCAGTGCAAGTAGCTCTAAGCATAAGATTTCCGGTAAATGTAATTAGAAGCAATAATAGGATTTATAATAATCAATAAAAAATAATCAATAAAAATTCGATTGATTAAATTAATTAAATCAGATATATATAAACATAGGGAAAAGAATGTTAAAAACGGAGATCCACCATGTAAATAAGCTAAAAAATAGGCAAAAAATTTATATTATAGCGGTAAGAGACTCTGAAGGTGACTCACCGCCGAGGCCCGGGGGTACTCAACCTGCCCAGGGCCTATGAGGGTACTTCACGTGAATCAGGGATAATGGGTTGCAACCGGGTTCTTCTTCAGGATCCTCCCAGGTTGTTTCGCAATGATCACCCAAGCTTTTCTTTAATACTTCGTTGTTTATTTATTAAATAAATAAATAAAGGATAAAAAGTCTTTGTGATAACTAGGGCAGGAGGGGGGGGACACGGGGGAGGACAGTGAGTCCCTCTTCTTGGCTTTGGGATCTTCCAAGGCACGGGGTCTGGAATGCAGTGTGGTGTGCTGGAGGCCGGTATTAGCGTCTTGCTTCCTATGTGAAAATGCCGGTAATTGTTTCTGCTGGCTGTGCCTCTCCAGTAGGTGATTCCAATCCTCGGCGGCCGGCGAAGAGGGAGCGTGGAATAGTGGAGGGGGGGTGGAGAGGTTGTGGAGGTTCAAAGAAGGGGAGGGGGGCTTTGAAATCCTTGGTCTTCTGCGGGAGCGCGTTAATGCGTCTTTCCCGCTGTCTGTCTTTTTAGAACTGAATAATACAATCCACCGACGCGCGTTTCGGCTCCTGCCGTCTTCCGGGTGTGTTAGGGCGGGTATCCTGGCTGTTAGTTATGTACTTGTTGCCCGCGGGGTTTTCTGGGTAGTGTAGTTTTCTTCACCACAAATGGGCTGTCAGTTTCTTCACGTGAACTTCCGTTTGTGTACCTCATTGACAAAGTAATGAATGCATTAGAGTTAAACTGTAGTGGAACTTGCTACAAACATCTTTCTTTACTATAGTGGAACTTATTACAAATGTGCTTCTCAGCTAGATACATTTTAGTAGAGCTTGTTACAAGTTTGTTTCTTAGCTGGATACAATTTGTTAGTCTATGTTTATTCATAGCTTCTAGGGAGCGGGGTTTGTTACATGATGATTACTCAGCGCTTCTGTTTGTATAAGGAAACTATCTCCAGAAATGCTGAGTAGCGGGTTAGCATAAAATGAAGAATGGTTAGAAGTTTGGTGAATAATTGTGGAATTAACAATATATAAGTATAAATAAGTATAAAGTATAGTATAAAATAAGTATAAAATAAGTATAAAACATATATGAGTATAAATATATCAATAATAAATAAATGAATGATATAAATAAATATAAATAAAGGGGGAAGGGATGTGATGCCGAGAATATTATTTTCTATTAAAATAATAATAATAATAATAATAATAATACAGAAACTGAGTCAATATTGTGAGACAGAGGAGACAAGAGGGTTATGGAGACCTTATCTGATCACTATTGATTAAATCAAAGTTTAAGCCGATCTGAACAAACAACTTAGGGAGAAACTAAGCTAAAATAGAGACTAAAATTTTTTAAATTAAATATTTAGCTAAAACGGTACAAATTTTATGTTTATGTTGAAAAAAAAAAAAAAATTTGTACCGTTTTAGCTAAATATTTAATTTAAAAAATTTTACAAATTGTATCCTCATAGGCCCTGGGCAGGTTGAGTACCCCCGGGCATCGGCGGTGAGTCACCTTCAGAGTCTCTTACCGCTATAATATAAATTTTTAGCCTATTTTTTAGCTTATTTACATGGTGGATCTCCGTTTTTAACATTCTTTTCCCTATGTTTATATATATCTGATTTAATTAATTTAATCAATCGAATTTTTATTGATTATTTTTTATTGATTATTATAAATCCTATTATTGCTTCTAATTACATTTACCGGAAATCTTATGCTTAGAGCTACTTGCACTGGTCATAGAAATGTTTTAATTGGATTATACAAAGAAAAATATCCTTCAGTTTTATTGATATATACTAATAACAATTGTGACCATTTATTCGCACCTTAAAGCGCACCCAAAACACATATATTGTGCTTTACAGATTACAAGCTGGAATTAATGTGAGAAACCTGAATACATATTATTGTCATTACTCTAAAGATCTCCTACATAATTAGGAGCATCCTAAAAATTAATTAATATTTTGGTTTCTAATTGTCCTTAATTTATTATTATTATTTTTTCCACCTGAAATTAATTGTGAAGTAATTGTGGGACAATATACTGTTTGATTACTCTGCTATAATTTTATTTATAATTGTTTTCCTCTCATATTTCCACATATTCTCGCCAAATACGCACACCCTAAAGCGCACCTAGACACAAATCATTGTTTTACAATTTGGCATTGTAAGACTTGCTTTGAAAAATACTTTCTAATTCTAAGTAAGAAGAGGTCTCTTACTCATAAGGTGCAGCTCACCCCCTTAACACTATCCATAGCGCTCTATACCCCACTCTTTTCTCCGATAGTTCATTGTAGTAGAAAAATATTGTAGTTTTTTTATTATTCCACTTCTTAATTTTTAAAACATATAGAAAACCAAACACTCTAAAAAGGCAGTTGGTCCGCTCACTCCTGCAGTAGAAATGCTCTGATGCATAATCCCTAGCAGTAAGCCCAATACTGGGCAGTAAAAATTACCAACTTCCATGTTCCCTTGATGTTGATGCCTTGAGGATGTGGGATCACTCCGCTTGTGACCTGTTTTTCTTTAAAGTGGACCAACACCCACCCCTGATCAGCCGATCAGGTCCCTCCCCGCGGGGCATCCGAAATCGGGATGCCCCGCTGTGTGAAACCCCCCAGAAAGCCCCTAAAAACGTACCTTATCGGCGACGGATAAGCCGCCGCCGCCTCCCTCTAGAAAGCCCCTAAAATCTTACGTTATCGGTGACGGCCAAGCGACGGATATGCCGCCACCGCCTCTCGCGCGTCCCTCTTACAGGGCGCGCGCCCCATTCACAAACGGCCGGCGTGGGTGCGCGCCCTGTAAGAGGGACACGCGAGAGGCGGCGGCGGCGGCATATCCGTCGCTTGGCCGTCGCCGATAATGTAAGATTTTAGGGGCTTTCTGGGGGGTTTCACACAGCGGGGTCCGATCGGGGTGCCCCGCGGAAATGGACCAACACCCAGGATAGTGAAAATCCTGGGTGTTGGTCCACTTTAAGGCAGCTTGCACAGTGCCGTGCAACTGTTTGCCCTGTAAATCCTAGTGGCTGTCAGGGCTTTGCCACTTGTTAATGGGTTAGGGGTTTGCTTATGTTGTGTATTGAACTCACTCTTCTAAATAAGCACTAATCCCTTTTGTGAAGAATGTGAGTAAAACTATATTATTCTCACATCTCTGATATTCCCTGGCTCCCTGTCAAAAGACCTCTTTAACAATACCTCTTCAGGAAGAGGAAAGACCATATACGGAAAATCCCAGAATACATCATGCTTGGCAGGGCTCACAGAGGGAGGCCCTGGCTCCAAAGACCCCCAGCTGATTCCGTCCCCACCTCTGTTAGTCCAAGGGGAGTTGGAAAGGAAAAAATGCAGGAAAATCAGTTCACTCTAACTATAAACCAAGCACATATTTGAAATCTGCAACTTAAAATGCATCCATACATAATGCATCCATACATTGTTTAAAACAATTCTGACTTGCATACGGACTGAGTTATGGAGAACTCAGGTCCAGGACCATACGTCACAGCAGTGTTTGGACTCATTGGACATGCAGCATCTGAGTCTGTTAACTAGCGTTCTGCGACCTTCCAGCAAAAAATTGTGCTCCATAATGATGGCGGGAGGGGGGGGGGGGGGGACAAAACTCCTCACAGGGGGGGGGGGGGCTCTCGTGGTGTGTCTTTTGGGGAACCCAAGGTGTGAGGCAGGCTGCTTCACACCTCCCCTGTGGTTGGCTTGCATCAATACTCATTATTGGTCTGAATGAAGGTAAACTGACATTATCTGCTTATTTTGATTGTAACTACTCACTTGTAGAATGAGTTAATTTCAAGTAAATAGTCATCTAGTGCTTCTGATTAAATGCTAAATTTAAACTTAGGATGTCCTATATCTTGATCCTGAACTCTGCCATTATCTGTGTTTGCTCAGTTATATTTACATGGTCCTGGGCTGGATTCTGGCCCAATATTGCTTGCTAACAGAATGGGGGTATCTAAGAGGGATAGTGGCAGTTATAAGGTCTGGCAGGGCTCCGTTCACTTGTGGCAATGAGGGGCTCTCGCAACTGGATAATGTCCTGACCTGTGTCAGTTTTAGTGACATCAGTCCGGGCCATGGGATACGGGTTATTCTCAGTGTGTCACACACCCCGCTTCCCCTTTAATTCTTACGATCGGGTTACTCCACCAGCAGGTGGCGACGTTGCAGAGAGAAGTCTTGAAAACGAGCCCCTTCCAGCCTATATATACCTGGGACCTCCCACTGAACACCCAGTGTTTTCTCTCTGCAAGATGCGACAAGACAGAAGAAAGAAGTCTCCTGCTTGCAGGTAGCCGGGGTCAAACCCCGGCACCCCCTTTTTGGTCTATTTCTGCCCAGTTCAATTGTTTACATGCCTAGATGGTTAATGGAAGCCTCCAAGCCCAGGCTGCTGGCTGGGCAACGGTAGATGGCACTAGGTGCCTAGGAGCTTATCTCCTCCGCTCGACCCCGGCGTGGGGCAATGCGGCTATCCGGCATGGTGATCCGGATTTGGGATGCCCCTGTCCCGATGTTCCCCTTGGCCATCTTCTCCCGTTTGGTCCCTTCTCCCTTCACTTTGGGGGGTGGGGGGGGTTGTTTTCATGGGGTGCTTTTACTTTTGGCATGTGTGTGTGTTTGTGTGGGGAGCGCCGGCAGACTCAGGCTCAGCGCCGCGGTGTGCGGCCGCGTGGCCTGAGCTGCTGGGGCTCTTTTCTCCCTATTGTATGTGTTTTGTATGCTTCCCCCCACTGAGTCCGAGGGCGTCGGGGCGCCCCTCTGCACGCGGCGCCGCTATTCGGCGGGCCGCGTCGTTCGAATTCTGGGGGCGAGGCCGCGGCCCTCGCTCTGTGACGCGCTGGCGGGGGGCGTGGCCTGAGCGCGTTGCTCACTGAGCCCGGGCCCGCCTCACTTCCTCCTTCTCATTAAGGAGACAGGTGCTGGGGAAGCTGCGTTCCAGGAATGCTGTGTCTGTCTCTTCATGCGGTTACAGGTAACGGTCCCCACCTCGCGCACGTGGGGCCGTAATTTTAGCTATAGTTTTGCATTTTCACATGTGTAAAGCTTGTGTTTGTGGTTCCCTGGCACTTCAGCATAGCTCCTAGAGGCACTTATTGCTTTGTTATTCGTATATATATTTGTCCTTGATGTATATACTGCTATATATGGTTTACCCTTATTCTGTTAATGTATGAGTGTGCTGCATGCTGCTAATTTTCCTGGGGGACTGACTGTGGTCTCTTTTCCCCTACAGATCCTGGGATCCCCTCTCTGCAGTGGCTCTCCCAGTTCTGATATACCTGGCTAGTTTTCGGTTTTTATTCCAATCTTTTCACAGTCCCCAAGAAGGATGGGTCAGTTCGCCCCGTCCTGGATCTGAAGTTCCTCAACAGGTTCATCCGTACTCGGAAGTTTCGCATGGAAACTCTGCGCTCGGCCGTCGGTTCTCTTCGGCAGGGGGACTTCATGACGTCCATAGACATCAAGGATGCTTACCTTCATGTTCCCATCTGCCAGGCTCATCAGCGTTTTCTTCGGTTCGTAATGAAGGATCGGCATTTTCAATTCGTGGCATTTTCGTTTGGCCTTACCTCGGCTCCAAGAGTGTTCACCAAGGTGCTGGCAGGGGTGATGGCCATTCTCAGATCTCGGGGCATTCGTGTCGTACCTTATCTGGACGACCTTCTCATCATGGCTCCTTCTCGCAATCAATCGGAGACAGACACCAGGACGGTGGTCTCCACGCTGGAAAGCTTCGGTTGGGTGATCAACTTTCCCAAGTCCTCCCTCGCTCCGGCCAGGGTGGTGTCCTTTCTGGGAATGCGGTTGGATTCTTGTCAACACAGGGTGTTTCTGCCTCAGTCCAAAATGTGTCTGATTCAGGAGTTGGCTCGGGTCCTTCTTTCCATTCCTCGGCCATCCATCCGTCTGGGGATGAGGCTGGTAGGGTTGATGGTTGCCTCGTTCAAGGCAGTTCCTTTTGCTCAATTTCACACGAGGACGCTTCAGCTTCATCTGTTGGCGTGCTGGGACCGGCGACCACGGTCGTTTGATCGGCCCTTCCAGTTGTCCTCCCGGGTCCGGCAGTCCCTCCAATGGTGGTTGGTCTCGACCAATCTCTTGAGGGGCAGGTCTTTCCTGACTCCTCTTTGGGAAATTGTCACCACGGACGCCAGTCTTTCGGGATGGGGGGGATTCTGGAAGGATCTTCAGTTCCGGGGGCAGTGGGGACCTCGAGAGGCCCACTTGCCCATCAATATTTTGGAACTGAGAGCCATCCGTCGGTTCTTGTTCTTTTGACTCAACATGTTCTGGGCCTTCCGGTTCAGGTTCGCTCGGACAATCGAACAGCGGTTGCTTACATCAATCATCAGGGAGGGACTCGCAGTCTGGGTGCCTTCAGAGAGGTGTTCCTGATCCTGACCTGGGCGGAGGCCCATGTTCCTTGTCTCTCGGCAGTTTACATTCCGGGTGTGGATAACAGGGAAGCGGATCTGTTGAGCAGCTGCTCCTCCCGTCTGGGAGAATGGGCTCTCCATCCTCAAGTTTTTCGGTCGCTGTGTCTCCGGTGGGGGACACCGGAGGTGGACCTGTTTGCCTCTCGTCACAATTGCAGGCTCCCGACCTTCGTGTCGCTCTCCCAGGATCCTCTGGCTCTGGCGGTGGACGCCATGTCCCTGAGCTGGGGGGATCTGGGGTTTCTGTACCTTTTTCCTCCGATACCCATGCTAGGCAGGGTGGTAAGGAAGCTGGATCTGGAAAGGGTGTCCGCCATTCTCGTGGCTCCAAGGTGGCCAAGGTGAGTTTGGTTCGCAGATATCGTTCGGCTGGCAGTGGATCAGTTCATTCTGCCTCTTCGGCCCGATCTGCTCACTCAGGGTCGGCTGTGTTACCCCAATTTACCAACGCTGGGTTTGGCGGCTTGGCTGCTGAAACCTTCATCTTGAAGGAGGAGGGTCTTTCTGACTCGGTTGTTAAGACTCTGATCGGTGCCCGGAAGAGGTCTTCTTCTATCATCTACTATAGGACTTGGAAAGCCTATATCGCTTGGTGTGAGATTAGGTCTTTGCCTTGTAGGGTCTTTTCAGTCTCCAGGATTCTGGAGTTTTTGCAATCTGGGCTTGACTCTGGTCTTTAGCTGAGTACTTTGAAAGGGCAAGTTTCTGCCTTATCTATCTTTTTTCAGAAGCGTTTTGCGCTTCATCCTTTAGTTAAAACCTTTTTCCAGGGGGTTACGCATGTGCGGCCTCCCAGGAAACCATTACTCCCTGTTTGGGACTTGAACTTGGTTCTCTCTGCTCTTCAGGCTCCTCCCTTTGAGCCCTTGCAGGATATTGCTTTGTCTACCTTGACTCAGAAGACTGCCTTCTTGGTAGCTATCACTTCGGTTCGGCGTGTCTCGGAGTTGGCGGCCTTGTCGATTCAGGCGCCCTACTTTGAGAGGCATCAGGACAAGGTGGTCTTTCGGTTCAAACCGGACTTTCTTCCCAAGGTTGTTTCTGCTTTTCATTTGAATCAGGATATTGTTCTTCCCTCCTTGTGTCCTAAGCCTAAGAATGACAAGGAGAGGGTTTTGCATTGTTTGGATGTAGTACGCTGTGTTAAGTACTATTTGATTATTACTTCTCCTTTTCGTAAAACTGATGCCTTTTTTGTTGTGCCCTGTGGGCCTAGGAAGGGTTTGGCTCCGGCCAAATCTTCCATTAGCAAATGGATATGTCAGGCCGTTATTGGGGCCTATTCTGCTAAGGGGAAAATTCCCCCTTTTCGTATCACTGCTCACTCTACTCACGCCGTTGGAGTGTCTTGGGCTTTTCAGCACCAAGCTTCTGTTGAACAAGTTTGTAAGGCTGCTACTTGGTCTTCTGTTCATACTTTTTCTAAGTTTTACAAGGTTGATGTGCGGGCCTCAGCGGATGCTGTGTTTGGCCGCAAAGTTCTGCAGACTGCAGTCATTTAAGTTATGCTTCATTTTGCCTTCGGATCCCCATCCCTTGTGGACACTGCTTTTGGATGTCCCGATCGTAAGAATTAAAGGGGAAGCGGGGTGTGTGACACACTGAGAATAATACCATATTGTGAGTACTCACCTGTAAAATGGATATTGTCAGTGTGTCACACACCCCGCTTCACCCGCCCTTTTCGGTATCCTGGATCCTTTATATGGTGAAGCTTTTCTTTATTTTGAGGTTACCATTGGATTTCCTGGTACCTTGTCTTTCTGCTTTTGAATTCACTGGGTGTTAAGTGGGAGGTCCCAGGTATATATATGCCGGAAGGGGCTCGTTTTCAAGACTTCTCTCTGCAACGTCGCCACCTGCTGGTGGAGTAACCCGATCGTAAGAATTAAAGGGGAAGCGGGGTGTGTGACACACTGACAATATCCATTTTACAGGTGAGTACTCACAAAATGGTATTTTTTCACACCTTTCTTTCCTTTCTACTGCACATGGTAATAACCCTATTTTGGAATTCTACCCTTCACATGTTGGACCGATTATATGAACAGAGAAAAGCCATCACGGATTTCCTGATGATCCAAGCGGATAGGGGGACTCCCCTGTGTAACTTCAATGTCAACCAGTGGCAGCTCATACGTGACACCTGCCGTTTGCTTAGGCCCTTTGAGGAAGTCACTTTATTTGTCAGTCGGCAGGATTACGGGATGAACGACGTGATTCCACTGCTTCATGTACTACAGCACATGTTGGAAACCATGGGTGGTCAGGGCACTGGAGACATGGCGTTACAGCCACATGAACCCCGTTGGAGCTGAACTGGAGGAGGAGGAAGAGGAGGAGGAGGGGCACATTGAAGCACAGTTTAGGCTTGGCGAAATGGCTGGTTTATCTAGTCAGTGGACAGGAGAGGAGGAGCAGCCAGAGGAGCTATAGGGTTTTGAGGAAGGCGAGACAGAGGACCCGGACACACCGTGGCAGTATGCAGTGGAGATGGAGACAGGTAGTCCCTCCGAGTCACTTGCGCAAATGGCAGGAAGCATGCTCACGTGCTTGCGTAGTGACCCCAGAATTGTTTCCATTTGTCGGCGGGATGACTTCTGGCTGTCCACCTTATTGGACCCTCGCTTCCGGCACAAAATGGGGACATTTTTTAAACCCGCTGAGAGGGAGGACAAACTGAACTACTACAAAGACATTCTACGTAGTCAGTTGGCCGATGCCTATCTGCGCCATGGTCCATACTCTCGCAGGTCTGACTCGGGGGGACCTCTGTGCTCACCTTCCACTGCCATGGCTGCTGGGGGGGTTGGCAGGAGCAGCAGCAGCAGCTCCATCAGCAGCAGCCTCAGTCTTCAGTCGCTAATGAGTAGCTTTCTACACCCGCATAGTGAGGCTACTCATGAGCAGCAGAAAGACCTGGAGCAGGACCTCAACCAGCAGGTCATGTCATGCCTTGACATGACCATGCCAACACACCTTGAGGATCCGCTGGACTTCTTAGCAGCCAAACTTGATTTGTGGCCGCAACTAGCAGAGTTTGCCCTGGAAAAGCTGTCCTGCCCGGCAAGTAGCGTGCCATCTGAGCGGGTGTTTAGTGCGGCGGGGGCCATAGTTACGGCGAGGAGAACTCGTCTGTCAACTAAAAATGTGGAGAGACTCACCTTTGTCAAAATGAATCAGGGATGGATCAGCCAGGATTTCCACCCACCAATGGCTGATGCATGCGACTAGATTCAGCATGGTGCCACGTTTTACACTTTCCAAATGGTGCAAAACATATTTATGTCTTTAGGCCAATTTTTGGGCTCCTGCTGATGCCAACTTCAGGGTGTGCCTTCCAACCAATTTTTGGCCTCCTGCTGATGCCAACTTCAGGGTGTGCCTTTCAGCCAATTTTTGGCCTCCTGCTGCTTGCAACTCCAGGGTGTGATTCATCCAATTTTTGGGCTCCTGAAGCCAACTCCAGTGTGTCTTTCAAGCTAGGTTTGGGCTGCTGCTTGCAACTCCAGGGTGTGATTCATCCAATTTTTGGGCTCCTGCTGCCAACTCCAGTGTCTCTTTCAGCCAATGTTTGGGCTCCTGCTGCTGCTGCTTGCAACTCCAGGGTGTGATTCATCCACTTTTTGGGCTCCTGAAGCCAACGCCAGTGTGTCTTTCAAGCTATGTTTGGGCTGCTGCTGCTGCTTGCAACTCCAGGGTGTGATTCATCCAATTTTTGGGCTCCTGCTGCCAACTCCAGTGTCTCTTTCAGCCAATGATTGGGCTGCTGCTGCTGCTTGCAACTCCAGGGTGTGATTCATCCAATTTTTGGGCTCCTGAAGCCAACTCCAGTGTCTATTTCAGCCAATGTTGGGCTCCTGCTGCTGCTGCTTGCAACTCCAGGGTGTGATTCATCCAATTTTTGGGCTCCTGAAGCCAACTCCAGTGTGTCTTTCAAGCTATGTTTGGGCTCCTGCTGCTTGCAACTCCAGGGTGTGATTCATCCAATTTTTGGGCTCCTGAAGACAACTCCAGTGTCTCTTTCAGCCAATGTTGGGCTCCTGCTGCTGCTGCTTGCAACTCCAGGGTGTGATTCATCCAATTTTTGGGCTCCTGAAGCCAACGCCAGTGTGTCTTTCAAGCTATGTTTGGGCTGCTGCTGCTGCTGCTTGCAACTCCAGGGTGTGATTCATCCAATTTTTGGGCTCCTGCTGCCAACTCCAGTGTCTCTTTCAGCCAATGTTTGGGCTCCTGCTGCTGCTGCTTGCAACTCCAGGGTGTGATTCATCCAATATTTGGGCTCCTGAAGCCAACTCCAGTGTCTCTTTTAGCCAATGTTTGGGCTCCTGCTGCTGCTGCTGCTTGCAACTCCAGGGTGTGATTCATCCAATTTTTGGGCTCCTGCTGCCAACTCCAGTGCCTCTTTCAGCCAATGTTTGGGCTCCTGCTGCTGCTGCTTGCAACTCCAGGGTGTGATTCATCCAATTTTTGGGCTCCTGAAGCCAACTCCAGTGTCTCTTTCAGCCAATGTTGGGCTCCTGCTGCTGCTGCTTGCAACTCCAGGGTGTGATTCATCCAATTTTTGGGCTCCTGAAGCCAACTCCAGTGTGTCTTTCAAGCTATGTTTGAGCTCCTGCTGCTTGCAACTCCAGGGTGTGATTCATCCAATATTCTCAGTGTGTCACACACCCCGCTTCCCCTTTAATTCTTACGATCGGGTTACTCCACCAGCAGGTGGCGAGGTTGCAGAGAGAAGTCTTGAAAACGAGCCCCTCCTTGCCTACATATACCTGGGACATCTCACTTAACACCCAGTGTTTTCTCTCTGCAAGATGCGACAAGACAGAAGAAAGAACTCTCCTGCTTGCAGGTAGCCGGGGTCAGACCCCGGCATCCCCTTTTGGTCTATTTCTGCCCAGTCATAATTTTTTGCCTAGATAGTTAACGGAAGCCTCCCAGCCTAGGCTGCTGGCTGGGCAAAGGTAGATGGCACTATATGGTGCCTAGGAGCTTATCTCCTCCGCTCATCCCCACGCGTGGGGCAATGCGGCTATCCGGCTTGGTGATCCGGATTTGGGATGCCCCGGTCCCGATGTTCGCCTTGGCCACCTTCTCCCGCTTGGTCCCTTCTCCCTTCACGTGGGGGGGGGGTGTGTGTATGGTGTGCCTTTTACTGTGTGATTCTTGTGTTTGGGGAGCACTGGCGGGGTCAGCGCCATGGCGTGCGTGTTTCCCTAACTGCTGGGGCTCCTTGGAGCAGATTTTAAAAACTTTCCCTGCTGGATGTTTTTATGGCTGAGGGCGCTTGCTGACGCCGGTTTGCAGGCGGCGCCGCCATTCGGCGGTCCGCGCTGCTCGCGTCGTAGGGGCGGGGCCGCGCTCCCTCTCGGCCCACGTGGACGGCGCCGGCGGGGAGCGGGGCCGGAGCGCGTCGCTCACTGAGCCCGGCCCGCCTTCCTGTCTCTCCCTCACCCGCAGCCTCACTACATAGAGGCGCTCGGCAACAGGCCAGCGGTCCCTGGAGGCGCTGTCTTTCAAGCAGGTTTGGTTTTTTGTTGTTTGTCTGCATTAGTCACTTGTGGGTTTTCACTTTGGTTAACCCCTTCCTGGAGGCACATACTTATGCATGTATAGGTTTATATGTCTTTCATGGGCCGGATATGTGTATATATATATATATATATATGTATGGTTTATATATTTTGCCGTTTATCTGTTTAGTGTATGTGTGTGGGCATGCTGGCTATTTTTCGTTGGGACTGATTGTTGTCTCTTTTCCCTTACAGATCCTGGGATCCCCTCACTGCAGTGGGTCTCCCGGTCTGATATACCTGGCTAGTCTTAGTCTCCAAATTGGGATTCTCCTAGGCTTAAAAATCCTCCCACTCCCGGGACTTTAATTATAAAAGGGGCATCCCGGGTTGCTTAATGCGTAAATCCCTGGGTTATTGCGAATAACTTAATTTCACCATATGGAGGCTTCCGACATTACCGGAAATGGCTCTTCAGGGCTATCCAGGCTGTGTGGGGGTTGTGGGGCTCCGCTCCCAGGCGATGATGTCATATTATGTATTCCATGTGCAAAGCACAATATTGCGCGCCAGTCCGGCACTCCGGCTTCTGGCTCCTTGCAACTTCCGTCATCTCCTACCCCCCCTCCCCTATTCCGGACCCCGTGTGACATTGTCAAAGGTGGGGATTCGCAATCCGAGGTGTGTGCGCGATTGGCGAACCTCGAGAAGATAGTTTCCGCCACGGTAGCTCAGAAGGCTACGGCGAAGCGGAAGCACCTTTCTCCGGCATCGCCTGTTCTGGAGGATGAGGTGTTTGAAATATTGGATTGGTCCGATTGTCCCCCTGCTGAGGAGGGGGAACTCCTTGAGGAGTCGGATGAGCCTGCAGACCAGCAATTGGTTGGCACCGCTGGCAATCAGGCTGCGGGGGTGTCCCTTGACACTCCTTCCATTTTGGCTTAAATGTTTGAAATACTGGCTTTGGATCCGCCCGTGGTGGTCCCCCCCCCCCAAAGGGTGAGTTGTTTGATGTGCCCCAGCCGCGTTTGGTGTTTCCCAGACAACAACACTTTGTGAGGGTTGTCCTTAAGGAATGGGAACAACCCACGCGCCTGGCTGGAGTTCCTACTAGTTGGGATAAACGTTATCCCTTTCCGGAGGATTTGGTGAAGCTTTGGTCTGTTCCCCCTGACGTCGATGCCCCTGTGTTAGGGCTGTCGAACACGGCTGTGTTGCACTTCCCTGACACTACTACCATTAAAGATGGTGAGGATCGTCGGATTGATCAATTGGCTCGGCATGGTTTTATCAGTGCTGAATCAGCACTGCGGCCGGTGTGTGCTTCGGCGCTTCTTCTGATGGCAGCTAGGTCCATTATTAGAGATTTGTACGCAGGTCTTGATCCCACTTGTGATGAGTTCAGTTCTCTCAAGCAGTGTGAGTCGTTTATTTCCTTTGTCATGACCACCCAGGACGATGCACTTGCGATTAATAGCAGCACAGCGGCACTGTTGGTTGCTATTCGTCGGTCCGTGTGGCTGCGCCAGTGGACGGCGGACTTTAACTCTAAGAAGGCGCTTACAGCGCTTCCTTTTGTAGGTTTACACCTGTTTGGCGATAAATTGGATTCAGTTACCAAGGGTGGTAAGTTGCCTCAGCGCAAGAGGCCTCGTCATCCCGGTCAGTCCTGGGGCGCCAAGCCCAAGCCTGCGGGTAAGCCCGCTCAGCAATGAGGGGGTGCCCTCACCCGTGCGGGTGGGGGGACGATTGCGACACTTCTCCCTGGTTGGGACCAGGAGGTTCCGGACAGATGGATCCGGGAGGTGGTGTCGTCCGGTTACAAGCTGGAGTTCGAGTCTCGCCCTCCTTCACGGTTTTTCCGGTCTCGGGTGCCCACCGATCCTTTGGCCGCGCAGGGGCTCCTGGTGTCGGTAAGGAATCTTCTGGAAATGGCGGTCATCCGGCCGGTGCCGCGCTTAGAGGTGGGCATCGGATTTTTACTCCAATCTTTTCACAGTCCCCAAGAAGGACGGGTCGGTTCGCCCCGTCCTGGATCTGAAGTTCCACAACAGGTTCATCCGTACTCGGAAGTTTCGCATGGAAACTCTGCGAACGGCCATCGGTTCTCTTCGGCAGGGGGACTTCATGACGTCCATAGACATCAAGGATGCTTACCTTCATGTTCCCATCTGCCAGGCTCATCAATGTTTTCTTCGGTTCGTGATGAAGGATCGGCATTTTCAATTTGTGGCACTTCCGTTTGGCCTTACCTCGGCTCCAAGAGTGTTCACCAAGGTGCTGGCAGGGGTGATGGCCATTCTCAGATCTCGGGGCATTCGTGTCGTACCTTATCTGGACGACCTTCTCATCATGGCTCCTTCTCTCAATCAATTGGAGACGGAAACCAGGACGGTGGTCTCCCTGCTGGAAAGCTTCAGTTGGATGATCAACTTTCCCAAGTCCTCCCTCGCTCCGGCCAGGGTGGTGTCCTCTCTGGGAATGCGGTTGGATACTTGTCAACACAGGGTGTTTCTGCCTCAATCCAAGATTTGTCTGATTCAGGAGTTGGCTCGGGTCCTGTTTGCCAATCCTCGACCGTCCATCTGTCTGGGGATGAGACTGGTAGGGTTGATGGTTGCCTCTTTCGAGGCAGTTCCTTTTGCTCAATTTCACACAAGGACGCTTCAGCTTCATCTGTTGGCGTCTTGGGACCGGCGACCACGGTCGTTGGATCGGCCCTTCCAGTTGTCCTCCCGGGTCCGGCAGTCCCTTCAATGGTGGTTGGTCTCGGCCAATCTCTTGAGGGGCAGGTCTTTTCCTGACTCCTCTTTGGGAAATTTTCACCACGGACGTCAGTCTTTCGGGATGGGGGGGATTCTGGAAGGATCTTCAGTTTCGGGGGCAGTGGGGACCTCGAGAGGCCCACTTGCCCATCAATGTTCTGGAACTGAGAGCCATCCGTCTGGTCCTTGTTCTTTTGACTCAACATGTTCTGGGCCTTCCGGTTCAGGTTCGCTCGGACAATCGAACAGCGGTTGCTTACATCAATCATCAGGGAGGGACTCGCAGTCTGGGTGGCCTCAGAGAGGTGTCCCTGATCCTGACTTGGGCGGAGGCCCATGTTCCTTGTCTCTCGGCAGTTTACATTCCGGGGGTGGAAAACAGGGAAGCAGATCTGTTGAGCAGGTGCTCTTCCCGTCTGGGAGAATGGGCTCTCCATCCTCAAGTCTTTTGGTCGCTGTGTCTCTGGTGGGGGACACCGGAGGTGGACCTGTTTGCCTCTCGTCACAATTGCAGGCTTCCAACCTTCGTGTCGCTCTCCCAGGATCCTCTGGCTCTGGCGGTGGACGCCATGTCCCTGAGCTGGGGGGATCTGGGGTTTCTGTACCTTTTTCCTCTGATTCCCATGCTAGGCAGGGTGGTACGGAAGCTGGCTCTGGAAAGGGTGTGCGCCATTCTCGTGGCTCCAAGGTGGCCAAGGCGAGTATGGTTCGCAGACATTGTTCGGCTGGCAGTGGATCAGATCGCTCTGCCTCTTCGGCCCGATCTGCTCACTCAGGGCTGGCTGTGTTACCCCAATTTACCAACGCTGGGTTTGACGGCTTGGCTGCTGAAACCTTCATCTTGAAGGAGGAGGGTCTTTCTGACTCGGTTGTTAAGACTCTAATCGGTGCCCGGAAGAGGTCTTCTTCTACCATCTACTATAGGACTTGGAAAGCCTATATCGCTTGGTGTGAGGTTAGATCTTTGCCTTGTAGGGTCTTTTCGGTCTCCAGGATTCTGGAGTTTTTGCAATCAGGGCTGGACTCTGGTCTCCAGCTGAGTACTTTGAAAGGGCAGGTTTCTGCTTTGTCTAACTTTTTTCAGAAGCCTTTTGCGCTTCATCCCTTAGTTGAAACTTTTTTCCAGGGGGTTACACATGTGCGGCCTCCCAGGAAGCCATTGCTCCCTGTTTGGGACTTGAACTTGGTTCTTTCTGCTCTTCAGGCTCCTCCCTTTGAGCCCTTGCAGGATATTGCTCTTTCTACCTTGACTCAGAAGATTGCCTTCTTGGTGGCTATCACTTCGGTTCGGCGTGTCTCGGAGTTGGCGGCCTTGTCGATTCAGGCGCCCTACTTTGAGAGGCATCAGGACAAGGTGGTCTTTCGTTTCAAACCGGACTTTCTTCCTAAGGTTGTTTCTGCTTTTCATTTGAATCAGGATATTGTTCTTCCCTCCTTGTGTCCTAAGCCTAAGAATGACAAGGAGAGGGTTTTGCATTGTTTGGATGTAGTACGCTGTGTTAAGTATTATTTGATTACTTCTCCTTTTCATAAAACTGATGCCTTTTTTGTTGTGCCCTGTGGGCCTAGGAAGGGTTTGGCTCCGGCCAAGTCTTCCATTAGCAAATGGATACGTCAGGCCATTATTGGGGCCTATTCTGCTAAGGGGAAAGTTCCCCTTTTTCGTATCACTGCTCATTCTACTCGCGCCGTGGGAGCGTCTTGGGCTTTTCAGCACCAAGCTTCTGTTGAACAAGTTTGTAAGGCTGCTACTTGGTCTTCTGTTCATACTTTTTCTAAGGTTGATGTGCGGGCCTCAGCGGATGCTGTGTATGGCCGCAAGGTTCTGCAGACTGCAGTCATTTAAGTTATGCTTCATTTTGCCTTTGCATACCCATCCCTTGTGGACACTGCTTTTGGATGTCCCGATCGTAAGAATTAAAGGGAAAGCGGGGTATGTGACACACTGAGAATAATACCATTTTGTGAGTACTCACCTGTAAAATGGATATTGTCAGTGTGTCACACACCCCGCTTCACCCACCCTTTTTGGTATCCTGGATCCTCTATATGGTGAAGCTTCCTTTATTTTTTTTTTGAGGTTACCGTTGAATTCCTGGTACCTTGTCTTACTGCTGTTTGAATTCACTGGGTGTTAAGTGGGAGGTACCAGGTATATGTAGGCCAGGAGGGGCTCGTTTTCAAGACTTCTCTCTGCAACGTCGCCACCTGCTGGTGGAGTAACCCAATCGTAAGAATTAAAGGGGAAGGGGTGTGTGACACACTGACAATATCCATTTTACAGGTGAGTACTCACAAAATGGTATTTTTTGGGCTCCTGAAGCCAACTCCAGTGTCTCTTTCAGCCAATGTTGGGCTCCTGCTGCTGCTGCTTGCAACTCCAGGGTCTGATTCATCCAATTTTTGGGCTCCTGAAGCCAACTCCAGTGTGTCTTTCAAGCTATGTTTGGGCTCCTGCTGCTTGCAACTCCAGGGTGTGATTCATCCAATATTTGGGCTCCCGAAGACCACTCCAGTGTCTCTTTCAGCCAATGTTGGGCTCCTGCTGCTGCTGCTTGCAACTCCAGGGTGTGATTCATCCAATTTTTGGGCTCCTGAAGCCAACGCCAGTGTGTCTTTCAAGCTATGTTTGGGCTGCTGCTGCTTGCAACTCCAGGGTGTGATTCATCTAATTTTCGGGCTCCTGCTGCCACCTCCAGTGTCTCTTTCAGCCAATGTTTGGGCTCCTGCTGCTGCTGCTTGCAACTCCAGGGTGTGATTCATCCAATTTTTGGGCTCCTGCTGCCAACTCCAGTGTCTCTTGCAGCCAATGTTTGGGCTCCTGCTGCTGCTGCTTGCAACTCCAGGGTGTGATTCATCCAATTTTTGGGCTCCTGCTGCCAACTCCAGTGTCTCTTTCAGCCAATGTTTGGGCTCCTGCTTGCAACTCCAGGGTGTGATTCATCCAATCTTTGGGCTCCTGAAGCCAACTCCAATGTCTCTTTCAGCCAATGTTGGGCTCCTGCTGCTGCTGCTTGCAACTCCAGGGTGTGATTCATCCAATTTTTGGGCTCCTGAAGCCAACTCCAGTGTGTCATTCAAGCTATGTTTTCGGCTCCTGCTGCTTGCAACTCCAGGGTGTGATTCATCCAATTTTTGGGCTCCAGAAGCCAACTCCAGTGTGTCTTTCAAGCTATGTTTGGGCTGCTGCTTGCAACTCCAGGGTGTGATTCATCCAATTTTGGGGCTCCTGCTGCCAACTCCAGTGTCTCTTTCAAGCTATGTTTGGGCTCCTGCTGCTGCTTGCAACTCCAGGGTGTCACTCAGCCAATTTTTGGGCTCCTGCTGCTCCTGCTGCCAACTCCAGTGTCTCTTTGAGCCAAATGCAATGTTTGGGCTCCTGCTGCTGCCAGCTCCAGTGTGTGTTTTTCAGGCAATATAGGGGCCCCTCATAGTGATGCCACCTCAACTAATTTTGCCGCTGTGCGATTCTAATAGCGATGCCTCTGATCTGCATGTCCTAATTATTTACAGTATTATTTCGCTAACCCAGCATGCGTCCTATGCGTGTTACTCTAGGAAGCTCAGAAATAGCCGTTTTTAATAGCGTTTTGTCACGAATAAATTCGGGTCGAAACGATTTTTGTCGGAAAATTCGGCGAATCAGTCGAATCGAATTTTTCAAAAGTTCGCTCATCTCTAGTTCTAGTAATAACCCTATTCTATTCAAAGCACATTATACCCTTACCAGCTACACAGCAGAAAAAACATTTTCAGATAAGAGAAATGAAATTAATTCCTTTTGATATGGGCCCTAAATTGAAATAATAAAAAAATATGATGCCAGCATTTGGACATTCCCCCCCCCCCCCCCCGCTCATTAGGCTTGATTCAGAGAGACATAACAAACCAGTCGTATCAGTGCCGCTTTTTGTATTATGTTCGAACGTTCGCACTCTCGTATGCATATGCGAGTGATTCTTTGCATTTATACGTTTCCTTCGGGAAAGTGGCCGTCCGTTCGTATGTTAAAGTACGAGATCGAGTATGTCATTTATCCGCGTGACTTTTCCGATTCCTTTTCTCTGGTTGCAACGACAGCATTCATTTTTAACACTTTCCCATCGTCTACCTCAACGAATCCCTTGCGTTTCCCGAGCATTTTTAATAGAATTTGTAATAAAATATTCGTCTGGACCCACAAACTTACGATCCTGCGCCTGCGCAATACAGACTTAAATCATTAAACTGTTCGCACATATATGTGTTTCCATATCTAGCACTAACAAGCTCACCCCAACCACTTCCTGCTTATGTTTTTCTTCAGTTAGCGCACCTTAAAGCTCACCCCAACCACTTCCTGCTTAGTTTGTTCTTCATTTAGCGCACCTTAAAGCTCACCCCAACCACTTTTGGCTTAGTTTGTTCTTCAGTTAGCGCACCTTAAAGCTCACCCCAACCACTTCCTGCTTAGTTTGTTCTTCATTTAGCGCACCTTAAAGCTCACCCCAACCACTTCCTGCTTAGTTTGTTCTTCAGTTAGCGCACCTTAAAGCTCACCCCAACCACTTCCTGCTTAGTTTGTTCTTCATTTAGCGCACCTTAAAGCTCACCCCAACCACTTCCTGCTTAGTTTGTTCTTCAGTTAGTGCACCTTAAAGCTCACCCCAACCACTTTCGGCTTAGTTTGTTCTTCAGTTAGCGCACCTTAAAACTTACCCCAACCACTTTCGGCTTAGTTTGTTCTTCAGTTAGCGCACCTTAAAGCTTACCCCAACCACTTTCGGCTTAGTTTGTTCTTCAGTTAGCGCACCTTAAAGCTCACCCCAACCACTTCCTGCTTAGTTTGTTCTTCATTTAGCGCACCTTAAAGCTCACCCCAACCACTTCCTGCTTAGTTTGTTCTTCAGTTAGCGCACCTTAAAGCTCACCCCAACCACTTCCTGCTTAGTTTGTTCTTCATTTAGCGCACCTTAAAGCTCACCCCAACCACTTCCTGCTTAGTTTGTTCTTCAGTTAGCGCACCTTAAAGCTCACCCCAACCACTTTCGGCTTAGTTTGTTCTTCAGTTAGCGCACCTTAAAACTTACCCCAACCACTTTCGGCTTAGTTTGTTCTTCAGTTAGCGCACCTTAAAACTTACCCCAACCACTTTCGGCTTAGTTTGTTCTTCAGTTAGCGCACCTTAAAGCTCACCCCAACCACTTCCTGCTTAGTTTGTTCTTCAGTTAGCGCACCTTAAAGCTCACCCCAACCACTTTCGGCTTAGTTTGTTCTTCAGTTAGCGCACCTTAAAGCTCACCCCAACCACTTCCTGCTTAGTTTTTTCTTCAGTTAGCGCACCTTAAAGCTCACCCCAACCACTTCCCGGTCATGTCAATGTTGCTTTATTCAACAGTAATTTACCCTTTGTTTCTTGTCAATGTATTTGTGCTAATAATTGACACAGGAATTATTGGGTATTTTTCTTTGTTTTATTATTGTAACCAGCCATTTTAGTTTGGCTTTTTTTTGGGGCTTATTGTTAATGTAAAACGATTTTTAAGAAGTAATTAAAAACTATTTACAAAATTTGCGAAATTTAAAAAATTAACTAATAAATATTTGAAAACTATATACAAATAAACTGGGCCAGGACCAAGGACACTACTCTTCATCTTCTGTTGTCCCCAACGTGTCACGCATCGCGTGCAGATCAGCCACCAACTCAAGGACCCTCCGATTCAGCTCCGCCAGTCTTTGACGTGTGGTCCCTGTAACAATTTTTTGGCCACAAATTAGTAGGCTAACTATACATGTTTGGCACCTGTGGATTTAATGTTTATTAGTTTTACAAACCAAGAAAAGCGACATGTAATTATTTAAATTCATTAATCCAATGAAGTGGGCACAGGTAAGTCTGTCAAGTCATTAATCCAATGAAGTGGGCACAGGTAAGTCTGTCAAGTCATTAATCCAATGAAGTGGGCACAGGTAAGTCTGTCAAGTCATTAATCCAATGAAGTGGGCACAGGTAAGTCTGTCAAGTCATTAATCCAATGAAGTGGGCACAGGTAAGTCTGTCAAGTCATTAATCCAATGAAGTGGGCACAGGTAAGTCTGTCAAGTCATTAATCCAATGAAGTGGGCACAGGTAAGTCTGTCAAGTCATTAATCCAATGAAGTGGCCACAGGTAAGTCTGTCAAGTCATTAATCCAATGAAGTGGGCACAGGTAAGTCTGTCAAGTCATTAATCCAATGAAGTGGCCACAGGTAAGTCTGTCAAGTCATTAATCCAATGAAGTGGGCACAGGTAAGTCTGTCAAGTCATTAATCCAATGAAGTGGCCACAGGTAAGTCTGTCAAGTCATTACGCTAATGAAGTGGGCACAGGTAAGTCTTCGAGTGCCATTGCCTAGGGCTTGATGGATTTGTGTGTTCAGGTCAAGTCACACAGAAATGTCACTAATGACATGAATACTTACTTGGTTGGTGGCCGATAGATGGCTCGTTGGGGACAACAGGATGTCCTTGGTCCTGGCTCTGCTGTGAAGAACTGCCTGTAGAAATGTTAAAAATATGCTCAGTTTTAAGGTCTGATTCAGCAGTCCTCCAATGTTGTTTTAAAAGTCTGGGTCACATCACTCACCTTCTCCAGGTTCTTCTTCGACCATATCTGCTGCCTCCTCCTCCACTACCTCACCCGCTCCCGAAGCATCTTCAAAAAAAGAAACAAGGATTCGGTTTGTTGCTATCAGGAGCAAACATGTATATGTGTGTGCGTATACATGAAGAGTGACATACCAGAGGCTCCCGCATGCGTGGCAGGGTACGACTCCCTGCCCACGCTGTGCCGCCCCTCCTCAGTGGTAAGGTCCAGGGGCTGGTCTGAGGAGGCCACAGAGGAGGGGTCGGACCGTCGCCCTGGAGATCCACCACCTTCACTCCCAGCTGCAGAATCATGCAGCACTGGTCGGCCTCTGTGCCTCCGGGTGCGGCGAATTCGGTAATCCATTTCCAACACTAGAAAAGAAAAGGCATTCTAAGTAAAGGCCTACCTTCTGTCTTAGTTACATATTGCATGCAATCGCAATGTAATGGATTCCGAAAAACCTCAACACCCGGGGCATGTGCAGCCGTTTGAGGTCCGACCAATGCTGCATGATCTGCGTGTGGGTGAAGGTGGTGTTGGTCTGCTGATGTATGGTCGAGATTATCTCCAGGGCGACGTTGCGTTTTTCAAATGTGTTGGGCAGGTAGTCGTACCTGCGCTCCAGCATGGTCTACAAAACAGAAAGAAAACATCGAATTTACTTCTAAATACCTATCAATATGTGTCAGCAATACATTTTTGGGTGTAATTACATTAACACACACACATTTCTAGGGTTCAGTAATTTCACAATCTGGCCTAAATGTTGTTTGGCACGTGTGTGGCGTGCCTTTGGTTGTGCATGTAGTTTATCACATTTTTAACAAAAGCCATTTATTCCTGCGCTTCCTTCACATGTAGAGCAGCATTTCCAAATCAAAGAAAACTCCTCCAAATACACTTACGAGCATGATGATCTCTTCTTGTTGGCGGGTGAAGATAGTGGGTGCCATCTTGCTTCTTGTTCTCGGCAGCAGATAAGTAATGCCCCAGCGGGTTCCGCATGGCCGTGCGAACGTACGCAATGCCTCAGCGGGTTCCGCACAGCCGTGCGAACGTACGCGTCACATGCCGGCGCGTAAACGTCACACGCTGGCTAGCTTACTTAAAGGTCCCTGCACACACAGCTCATTATTTTCAAAAATCAAAATGGCACCCAAAAAAACTCCTGGCAAAACTGGAAAGGAGCAAACGGGGAAGAAGGCAGCCAAGTGGCGGGAGCCTTCCGAAGGGCCCAAAACAAGGTCGCAGCAGCCCAAAGCAAAATTACGGCCTAGTACCAAAACGCCGGCCCAGCCAACTACCAGCTATGGGCAAAAAAAGGAGCAGCCAGGCAAAGCAAAGACACAGGCCACAAAGGCTAGTATGGCTACTGGGCCCAAAACGGGTAAGAGGGTCCGAAGACCCACCCCACCCTGCCCCACTACAACACCCACAATAGGCCGCAGTAGGTCCCGCAGCCCCCCAAAAGGCAGAACCAGGTCCCGCAGCCCCCCTAGAGGCAGAACCAGGTCCCGCAGCCCCCCTAGAGGCAGAACCAGGTCCCGCAGCCCCCCTAGAGGCAGAACCAGGTCCCGCAGCCCCCCTAGAGGCAGAACCAGGTCCTGCAGCCCCCCTAGATGCCGCAGCAGGCCACGCAGCCCCCCTAGAGGCAGAACCAGGTCCCGCAGCCCCCCTAGAGGCAGAACCAGGTCCCGCAGCCCCCCTAGATGCCGCAGCAGGGCACGCAGCCCCCCAAGAGCCAGAACCAGGTCCCGCAGCCCCCCAAGAGTGGGCCAAAAAAAAAAAACAGAAGAGGGCCGGCCCTGCAAGATCGCCCTCACCCTTGGTCCGCCCTAATACCTCCAAGGGCAGCACTACTTCAGCCTCAGAACGAAACTCTCCTGCTCGCCCACATTTGGCACCGGCACAGGTGGAAAGGCAAGGTTACTATGCCACATCAACACCTGGGACTTCTGTGGCCAGCCAGGCCAGAACACCCAGTCCCTTGCCCAGTCCTGGCCAATCCCCAGGCAGCCACCATTCCCTGCATTATCCCCCACAAACCCAGGCAAGGATGTCACCCCATTTGGATGACACCATGGAGGACCCACAACCCAAAACAACAGGGCACACATTGCGAAGAGGGCAGTTGAGTGGGCGTTTTGGTGAGGGCCAAATTATGGCCTTGGCTAGTGGCCTGACCTTAGTTTATGATGAGCTATATGGGCGCAGATCCAAAAACACCACCAAACAGCGCAGAGCAAACATCTTGGCCAGACAAGTGAATGCAGTGGGGGAAGAGTTAAAGGATGTTGTACAGATTCAGCGCAAGATATCGGACCTCAAATATGCTGCGCGGAAGAAAGAAAATCAAAGGCGGATTTACAGGTAAAAATGTTAGCTTTAGGATTAGACTTGATGTTGTATTGGCCACCTGGTTCTAAATTCGCCTAACTATGTTTTGCAGCATGAAAACTGGAGGAGGTTTTCCCTCCAAACTCAAGTTGACCCCGGCTGAGGAGATGATTTTGGGATTGATGCATCCAGTCGCCGTCGAGGGCCACGCGGCCCTAAGGGACACAGATTCACTGACCCGTCCTGCAGGTGAGTAAGCTTTATGTGACCTTTACAATTAGTGAGCATGCACAATTAGCCAGTAACACATCTGGGAAGCCAGGCACCTAGGCTGTGGCTTGTAGGGGATTTCTGTGTTGGGCCAGGGTGTGGCATGTGTGTGGCCACTTAACTTCTGATTTTTTGGCCACATACAAGACGTGAATGTACATTGAACCCGAGTTTAAAAGTTTGCTGGTTCCCATTAACCTGGCAGTTATGTCTTTACACTCCATGACATCACACACTTCAATCTTGATCTGTTGTCTACTTGTGTGTGAGCTGGGGTTGGTAAAAAAACAACAAACAGGCTTGGTTTGAATTAGGAAAACATACATTGCTAGGCCTCCCAAAAACCAGGTCCCTGCTATGTCCAGGCTGAGTGTGTACACTTAAACCGGACCTTCAGTGTGATTTAATGAAAAGCCCAAAGTCTGAAAAAACAGTTCCCCAGCATGTAAAATTAATATATTTTTCAGTTTTAGTCACTAACTTATTATTCTTTCCCACACTGGCCTGCAACTCTGTTCAGGAATTTAGGATACGTGCGCCGCCATCTTGACTCAGAAGCATCACACTTACTGAGGAGAGAAGAGTGGGATAAGGTACAGGGGGGCGGGTTATAGCTGTTCTTTGCTCAAACAGAGCAGAGCTGGGGTCAGATAACGGTCACCAGTCCAAGAATGCAGAGCAGCACAGTCAGGAGGCACTTCCTGTTTGCAGGCTGCCTGATAAGATGGCGGTTTCCATAAGCCGCCATCTTGGATGTTTAAAGGCTCATAACATGCAGTAGATGCAGGTAGGAAGATTTGTAATGTGGTAAATCTGTATGTACAGGGTGTGGGAAACATATAAGCTAGACTCTTAATCAGAGTGAAGGTCCGCTTTAATGGCCTATAAGGGATGTGGTCAGCCACAGAACAAGCAGAACTTGAATGTTTGGCTTAGTTGAGGTGAACAATGTGGAAGTAGTTATAGACAAAAAATTACTAAAGATAATGGCATGGAAATTGAAGCTTATTTGTCACCGTTGTTGTAGTGCCCATGACAGCTTTGACCCGTTAACTAATTCGGCATATGTCTTTTGACCCGTCAACAATGCATAGGTGTGTGTTTACATAGTGTCTTTGCTTCTCATGCAGGCCAGCATCATCCCTCAGCTACTGTGGAATCCACTGCCAGTTTGGACATGCCGTCAACTTCCGTGCAGCCTAGGAGGGAGGATCCAATATATTCGGTAAGTTTAGGGAGCAAATGTCGGTTATCCATGTTACTTTGCATGTTACTACTAACAGATTGACATATGTAGTGGAAAAGCTAACATATAATTTGTCTCTGTCCATACAGACCCACACACTCATGGATGAAATCCAGGAGCTGGAGGAGGATGGATCCTTTATGTGCCCTTCAGAAGATCTACCCCTGGGCCAGAATCTGCAACTGGTCCAAAATGTTTCAACACCAACTCCGCAGCAGCAGAGGGAAGCTGGCTGCATGGTGGCTGCACATGATGGCCAGCATGCACAGACTGACACTCAAGTCCCCAGTGTTCTCTCTGCTGTTTAGGATAGTGAAAGCATGCCTGTGTCTGTTGAGGGGCCCAGACCAACATCATCGGCACGACCCCGAACCAGGGGATTGGGGAGGCGGAATCCGCTACGGCGCAACCAGGGGAGGGGCATGGCAATTTTGGACGCATGGCACCACGAGAGGGTTACCTTCCAGCACCAAAACCAAAGGAACCGAGAGGCACTGCATGGCCGGATCGAGACCCTAAATACTACATTACAGGCTGTGCAGACAGAATTGCGGACCCTCAACAGCCACATGGAGACTGCCAACAATGACAACCGTGCCTACAGGGGTGAAATGGTAACTATCATGCGAAACATTTTGGACCAGTTGCAGATTCAGAATGCCACACAGGCCCACGTTAGGTCCAATCAGCAAGGGCCACCACCTGGGTACTATGGCCATCACCCATATTAATGTCTCCACACCATGAATCTGTACAACATCTTTGCTCTAAATCCCCCCTGTATTGACTTGTCTGGTGAGGCAAACCAAGATACCCTTGGTGTATGCCTTGGGTTGTGTGTTTTTGATTTGCGCCCATATAGCTCCTTAGAGTGGTGAGGTAGGCCACTAGCCAAGGCCATATCTGAATCCTCACTGAACGTGCCACTCAAGCTTCTACACCTGTACCAGGTTTACACCTGTGGCAGTGGCAAATGTTGGCAAGCAGGATTTTTTTTTTATTTTATTATTGGCATGGTTGATCTAACCATTTATCCTTTGTTGTTACATATATTTTGTTTGCAAATTGGAGTGAGCAGCAACTCCAAGTTTGTGCTATTATTTTTAAGAAATAAACAGTTAAAGACACCTGTGGCTCATAAATTTGATTGTCTCTTTTTTTGGTGTCACAGAGAAATATATACTTGGACATTCACACAGTTCACACATCCAAAAAAAGAGAGTTGTAAAGCATTAGGCCTGTGGTGAGTAATTACTTCATTACTTAGTTGAACACAACAAACATAACGAAACATACACAAAGGGAAACAAAACTAAATCAACAACACAATGTTAAACAAAGGCCAATACAGGTTAAATTAAGCAAAATGGGTCGCGATCAAATTAGTCCGCACACTTTGACCGGACACACTACTGTGTGTGCCCAGAAATGAGTCCTCCTGGTCTTCGCTGGGTGGAGAGGGAGCCAAATCTACATACCGGGGGACCCGTTGTGAAATTGCAAAATTGTGCAGAACAGCACAGGCCATTATTATGTCTATGACCTTTTTAGGATCATATTGCAGGGCGCCCCCGGTATGATCCAAACAACGAAACCTAGTCTTCAAAAGACCAAAGGCCCTCTCTACCACAGCCCTGGTCTTGCGGTGCGCACAGTTGTAGGCATCCTGGGAGGCATCCTGGGGCCGGAGTACTGGCGTCAAGAGCCACGGCAGCAGCGGGTATCCTGAATCACCTTATACATAAGATTAGCAAAAAAAACATGTAAGACCATAAAGGCACCAGCAACATCAATAGGAGGCTATTTGTCAATTGTGTGATCAACATGAGGCAACATTTGCCACTGTCCCAGTCCCAAACTAAACATATGTCCTAGAGGTTTACAAAAGGACAACATACAAAGAGTGAGGATGATGGACAATCATACATAAGGATCCCAGCTCTGGGTTTCCAAGTGTGCTTAGGATGTAGGTTTGGCTGACCCCTTATATGCTTTGTGTGAGACCAAAACAGCAGAAACACGCCACATGCACTTTATCCCGCTCTACTCTCGTGTGGAAGTGCAAACCAGCTAAGCAAAGATGGGTCCTAAACTATGCTAAAGTTAAGTGCACTATTCCACACGAGGGTGGTGTAAGAGGGATTATTAAATTAGACAAACAGATAATTTATAATGTGGCTAATGCAGGCCAAACTTGGGCAAACGCTTGGTTGGTTAATAACTAACATTCAAGTGTGGTTTAACATGGCAAGAAGGTTGTTTAAGGTGTAATTTTTGCAGACATTACTGCAAAATGCTAATTAAAAACAAACATCCACAACTACATTATGTGGTTTATGTTAACTTACCAAGGAGCCATGCCCCGGAAAATTCCCCAGACTCAAACCGTCGGTACAATCCTGATCGTCTAAGGATGTACGCATCATGGGCTGAGCCTGGGTAGCCGGCGAGTACGCTAAGGAACCGCATGTCCGGGGCCACCACTGCCTGCACATTCAAGGAGTGGCCCATTTTGCGGTTCCTGGTAAAAAAGGAACACAAAAAAACATTAGCAAGGCTTTTTGTAAAAATAACACACACATTTCGATCAGGAGGGAGCATTACAAGGAGGGATTTTTACAAGGAGGGAGCATTACAAGGAGGGAGCATTACAAGGAGGGAGCATTGCAAGGAGGGACCATTACAAGGAGGGACCATTACAAGGAGGGAGCATTACAAGGAGGGAGCATTACAAGGAGGGAGCTTTACAAGGAGGGAGCATTACAAGGAGGAAGCATTACAAGGAGGGAGCATTACAAGGAGGGAGCATTACAAGGAGGGAGCATTACAAGGAGGGAGCATTACAAGGAGGGAGCTTTACAAGGAGGGAGCATTACAAGGAGGGAGCTTGACAAGGAGGGATCATTACAAGGAGGGACCATTACAAGGAGGGTTAACCAAAAATGAACAAATCTTATAAATTTAAATACTTACCTGTATAAGTACTCGTCGGCAGCCGGAGGCACCAGGGCGACGTGGGTACAGTCAATGGCACCAATGACGTTGGGCATGTCGGCGATATTATAAAAACCAAGCTTAATGGCGTTTCTGGCTACCATATCATCTGGGAAAAAAATATATTTGGGTGTTAGGGTAGCCATGCCTTCCAAAAAATGTGATAGTGCGCGGCTCAGCGTAGGCTGTGAGATCCCCACGGAGAGGGCACCCAGCCTCTGGAACGAGCCGTTCCCCAAAAATTGCAGGCAGCCAAGCATCTTGGTCATACCTGAAATTGCATGCCCCTTCCTTGTGGTGCGGGCTAACCATGGCCGCAGCTCACTATACAATTTATGGAGGGAAGCGCGATTAAGCCTGGTCAGCTCGAACAGCTCAACGTCATGCATGCCATTGATGTTCATGCGTCGCCGCCGGTGCAATCTGGCCTCTGACCTCAGGATCACATCAATGCCAAACAGAAGAAGAGCTTGATGCTCTTCAAAGTCACTCTCCATCACGCTTGGCTGCCTAGCCCCGAGGTCAAAAAGGTGCCGTAATGACTATATGGCCGTCGGAATACTTGGCAATCAGCTCTCTGAATTAATCGCCAGCCCATTGCAATGACGTAAATAATTTGACCGATCGAAACATTTACGATTTCGAAGGAAAAAAGTCCCGAAGTAGCGTAAAACCACAAATTTAAGTTCGATGGACGAAAGAACATATACGTCTATGTTCGAACGTTCGTGCGAGTCGAAAATGCCCCAAAAAAAAGGAAAAAATGACAAACACCCAACAAAACTTTCGATTTCAAATACGAACATAATGACATTTGGGATTTTGAATCGACCCTATTGTGTTGACAGCAAGTCAGTGGTGGATGTCTCTGACTGATGTCTTAAAGTTCCTGCTTAAGTCTTCAGCAGCTGCTATAAATCCAAAAGTTAAGATAATTAAATTCTAAATTCCTGTATAAACAGGATATGTTTCCTGACACATTTATGATCTGTAATATTATCATTCTACTTTCTATATCTACAGTTACAAATATGCCACTTGCTATATACACTGTTCTAATTCTCTTGTCTTACAGATACGAGTATGGTGAAGGAATTGTCTGATATAAAGAATAATGGTAATATAGATACTTTTGCTTAGGGGAGCATTGTGCTAGTCAATCAAAAATAAATGTTACTATTCTAACATCAAGTACATTGTTTTGACAGTTAAGAGCTTGGAAAAGGAACTGTCATGGGTGAAGAGTAATGGTAAGTAAATAGAAAGCCAGTTTTGTTCCTTAGTAACTTTTGGTAAACATTGTAACTTTATGCGATAGTTCATTGTAGTAGAAAAATATTGTAGTTTTTTTATTATTCCACTTCTTAATTTTTAAAACATATAGAAAACCAAACACTCTAAAAAGGCATTTGGTCTGCTCACCCCTGCAGTAGAAATGCTCTGATGCATAATCCCTAGCAGTAAGCCCAATACTGGGCAGTAAAAATTACCAACTTCCATGTTCCCTTGATGTTGATGCCTTGAGGATGTGGGATCACTCCGCTTGTGACCTGTTTTTCTTTAAAGTGGACCAACACCCACCCCTGATCAGCTGATCAGCTCCCTCCCTGCGGGGCATCCGAAATCGGGATGCCCCGCTGTGTGAAACCCCCCAGAAAGCCCCTAAAAACGTACCTCATTGGCGACGGATAAGCCGCCGCCGCCTCCCGCGCGTCCCTCTAGCAGGGCGCGCACCCGCGCCGGCCGTTTGTGAATGGGGCGCGCGCCCTGTAAGAGGGACGCGCGAGAGGTGGCGGCTTATCCGTCGCTTGGCCGTCGCCGATAAGGTAAGATTTTAGGGGCTTTCTGGGGGGTTTCACACAGCGGGGCCCGATCAGGGTGCCCCGCGGAAGTGGACCAACACCCAGGATAGTGAAAATCCTGGATGTTGGTCCACTTTAAGGCAGCTTGCACAGTGCCGTGCAACTGTTTGCCCTGTAAATCCTAGTGGCTGTCAGGGCTTTGCCACTTGTTAATGGGTTAGGGGTTTGCTTATGTTGTGTATTGAACTCACTCTTCTAAATAAGCACTAATCCCTTTTGTGAAGAATGTGAGTAAAACTATATTATTCTCACATTTCTGATATTCCCTGGCTCCCTGTCAAAAGACCTCTTTAACAATACCTCTTCAGGAAGAGGAAAGACCATATACGGAAAATCCCAGAATACATCATGCTTGGCAGGGCTCACAGAGGGAGGCCCTGGCTCCAAAGACCCCCAGCTGATTTCGTCCCCACCTCTGTTAGTCCAAGGGGAGTTGGAAAGGAAAAAAATGCAGGAAAATCAGTTCACTCTAACTATAAACCAAGCACATATTTGAAATCTGCAACTTAAAATGCATCCATACATAATGCATCCATGCATTGTGTAAAACAATTCTGACTTGCATACGGACTGAGTTATGGAGAACTCAGGTCCAGGACCATACGTCACAGCAGTGTTTGGACCCATTGGACATGCAGCATCTAAGTCTGTTAACTATCGTTCTGCGACCTTCCAGCAAAAAATTATGCTCCATAATGATGGCTAAAGGGGGGTGGGGTGGGGGACAAAGCACCTCACGGGGGGGGGGGCCTCTGGTGGTGTGTCTTCTGGGGACGTGTCTGTCCCAAGGAACCCAAGGTGTGAGGCAGGCTGCTTCACACCTCCCCTGTGGTTGGCTTGCATCAATTCAATACTCATTATTGGTCTGAATGAAGGTAAACTGACATTATCATTTTGATTGTAACTACTCACTTGTAGAATGAGTTAATTTCAAGTAAATAGTCATCTAGTGCTTCTGATTAAATGCTAAATTTAAACTTAGGATGTCCTATATTCTCAGTGTGTCACACACCCCGCTTCCCCTTTAATTCTTACGATCGGGTTACTCCACCAGCAGGTGGCGACATTGCAGAGAGAAGTCTTGAAAACGAGCCCCTTCTGGCCTACATATACTCGGGACCTCCCACTCAACACCCAGTGTTTTCTCTCTGCAAGATGCGACAAGACAGAAGAAAGAAGTCTCCTGCTTGCAGGTAGCCGGGGTCATTCCCCGGCATCCCCTTTTGGTCTACTTCTGCCCAGTCAATTGTTTATATGCCTAGATAGATAACGGAAGCCTCCCAGCCTAAGCTGCTGGCTGGGCAATGGTAGATGGCACTATATGGTGCCTAGGAGCTTATCTCCTCCGCTCGTCCCCACGCGTGGGGCAATGCGGTTATCCGGCATGGTGATCTGGATTTGGGATGCCCCTGTCCCGATGTTCCCCTTGGCCACCTTCTCCCGCTTGGTCCCTTCTCCCTTCACGTTGGGGGGGTGGCTTGTATGGGGTGCTTTTACACTTGTGCGGATTGTGTCTGTGGGGAGCGCTGGCAGCTGGCGGGGTTAGCGCCGCGGGCGGGCGCGTGTCCCGGGCTGCTGGGGCTCCTTGTAGCGTTTTTTTATTATAACTTCTCCCTCTTGGCTGTGTTTGCATGGGGCATCTGTTGGCGCCCGTTTACACGCGACGCCGCCATTCGGCGGGCCGCGCTGCTCGTGTCTAGGGGGCGGGCCGCGCTCTCTCTCGGCCCACGCTGTTTGGCTCCGGCGGGGGGCGGGGCCGGAGGGCTACGTGCGCTGAGCCCGGCCCGCCTTCCTTCCTCTTCCTCACCCGGAGCCTCACTACACGGAGGCACTCAGCAACAGCCCAGCGGTCCCTAGCTCGGCTGAGAGGGCGCCGCCATTTAAACAAGTTTTTGGTTTGTCTTGCTTGATTGTGCGGTGCATGCGCTTGAGCAGTTAACCCTGTCACTTTTGCATAGCTTTCCCTCCTGGAGGCACATGTATATGTATATATTTTTGTCATGGGCTGTATATACTTCAGGCTTTTGTATATATTGTTTATATTTTTTACTGTTACATTCTGTTTGGTTGTGTTGGTGTATGTGTGAGGCGCATGCTGGCAATCTTTCTTTGGGGGACTGATTGTGGTCTCTTTCCCTTACAGATCCTGGGATCCCCTCACTGCTGTGAGTCTCCCGGTCTGATATACCTGGCTAGTCTTGTTTTTTCCAAATTGGGATTCTCCTAGGCTTAAAAATCCTCCCACTCCCGGGACTTTAATTATAAAAGGGGGCATCCCGGGTTGCTTAATGCATAAATCCCTGGGTTATTGAGAATACCATAATTTCACCATATGGAGGCTTCCGACATTACCGGAAATGGCTCTTCGGGGCTATCCAGGCTGTGTGGGGGTTGTGGGGGTTGTGGGGCTCAGCTCCCAGGCGATGATGTTATAATATGTATTCCATGTGCAAAGCAGAATATTGCGCGCCAGTCCGGCACTCCGGCTTCTGGCTCCTCGCAACTTCCGTCATCTCCTACCCCCCCCCCACCTATTCCGGACCCCGTGTGACGTTGTCAAAGGTGGGGATTCGCAATCCGAGGTGTGTGCACGATTGGCCAGCCTTGAGAAAATAGTTTCCGCCACGGTGGCTCAGAAGGCTACGGCTAAGTGGAAGCACCTTTCTCAGGCATCGCCTGTTCTGGAGGATGAGGTGTTTGAAGTATTGGATTGGTCCGATTGTCCCCCTGCTGAGGAGGGGGAGCTCCTTGATGAGTCGGACGAGCCTGCAGACCAGCAATTGGTGGATACCGCTGGCGATCAGGCTGCTGGGGTGTTCCTTGACACTCCTTCCATTCTGGCTCAAATGTTTGAAATTTTGGCTTTGGATCCGCCTGTGGCAGTCCCCCCGCCAAAGGGTGAGTTGTTTGATGTGCCCCAGCCGTGTTTGGTGTTTCCCAGGCAACAACACTTTGTGAGGGTTGTCCTTAAGGAATGGGAACAACCCACGTGCCTCGTTGGAGTTCCTCCTAGTTGGGATAAGCGTTATCCCTTTCCGGAGGATTTGGTGAAGCTTTGGTCTGTTCCCCCTGACGTCGATGCTCCTGTGCTGGGGCTGTCTAACACGGCTGTGTTGCACTCCCCTGACACTACTACCATTAAGGATGGTGAGGATCGTCGGATTGATCAATTGGCTCACCATGGTTTTATCAGTGCTGGATCTCCACTGCGGCTGGTGTGTGCTTCGGGGCTTCTTCTGATGGCTGTTAGGTCCATTATTAGAGATTTGTACGCAGATCTTTATCCCACTTGTGATGAGTTCTGTTCCCTCAAGCAGTGTGAATCGTTTATTTCTTTTGTCATGACTGCCCAGGATGATGCGCTTGCGATGTGTAGCAGGACCGCGGCCCTGTTGGTTGCTATTCGTCGGTCGGTGTGGCTGCGCCAGTGGACGGCGGACTTTAACTCTAAGAAGTTGCTTACAGCTCTTCCTTTTGTAGGTTTGCACCTGTTTGGCGATAAATTGGATTCAGTTACCAAGGGTGGTAAGTTGCCTCAACGCAAGAGGCCTCGTCGTTCCTTTCGGGGTGCGACTTCCTTTAGTCCCTCCTTTCGGGGAGTCAGAGCGGGCAGAGGGGCCTCCTTTCCCGCTACCAGGGGTGAAGGTTGGACCCGGGGGAGGGGCCGTGGCCATCCCGGTCAGTCCTGGGGCGCCAAGCCCAAGCCTGTGGGTAAGCCCGCTCAGCAATGAGGGGGTGCCCTCACCCGTGCGGGTGGGGGGACGATTGCGACACTTCTCCCTGGTTTGGGACCAGGAGGTTCCGGACAGATGGATCCGGGAGGTGGTGTCGTCCGGTTACAAGCTGGAGTTCGAGTCTCGCCCTCCTTCACGGTTTTTCTGGTCTCGGGTACCCACCGATCCTTTGGCCGCGCAGGGGCTCCTGGCGTCGGTGAAGAATCTTCTGGAAATGGTGGTCATCCGGCCGGTGCCGCATTTGGAGCTGGGCCTCGGGTTTTACTCCAATCTTTTCACAGTCCCCAAGAAAGACGGGTCGGTTCGCCCCGTCCTGGATCTGAAGTTCCTCAACAGGTTCATCCGTACTCAGAAGTTTCGCATGGAAACTATGCGATCGGCCATCGGTTCTCTTCGGCAGGGGGACTTCATGATGTCCATAGACATCAAGGATGCTTACCTTCATGTTCCCATCTGCCAGGCTCATCAACGTTTTCTTCGGTTCATGATGAAGGATCGGCATTTTCAATTCGTGGCACTTCCGTTTGGCCTTACCTCGGCTCCAAGAGTGTTTACCAAGGTGCTGGCAGGGGTGATGACCATTCTCAGATCCCAAGGCATTCGCGTCGTACCTTATCTGGACGACCTTCTCATCATGGCTCCTTCTCTCAATCAATCAGAGACGGACACCAGGACGGTGGTCTCCACGCTGGAAAGCTTTGGTTGGGTGATCAACTTTCCCAAGTCCTCCCTCGCCCCGGCCCGGGTGGTGTCCTTTCTGGGAATGCGGTTGGATTCTTGTCAACACAGGGTGTTTCTGCCTCAATCCAAGATTTATCTGATTCAGGAATTGGTTCGGTTCCTTCTTTCCAATTCTCGACCGTCCATCCGTCTGGGGATGAGACTGGTAGGGTTGATGGTTGCCTCTTTCGAGGCAGTTCCTTTTGCTCAATTTCACACAAGGACGCTTCAGCTTCATCTGTTGGCGTCTTGGGACCGGCGACCACGGTCGTTGGATTGGCCCTTCCAGTTGTCCTCCCGGGTCCGGCAGTCCCTTCAATGGTGGTTGGTCTCGACCAATCTCTTGAGGGGCAGGTCTTTCCTGACCCCTCTCTGGGAAATTGTCACCACGGATGCCAGTCTTTCGGGATGGGGGGGATTCTGGAAGGATCTTCAGTTTCGGGGACAGTGGGGACCTCGAGAGGCCCACTTGCCCATCAATGTTCTGGAACTGAGAGCCATCCGTCTGGTTCTTGTTCTTTTGACTCAGCATGTTCTGGGCCTTCCGGTTCAGGTTCGTTCGGACAATCGAACAGCGGTTGCTTACATCAATCATCAGGGAGGGACTCGCAGTCTGGGTACCCTCAGAGAGGTGTCCCTGATTCTGACCTGGGCGGAGGCCCATGTTCCTTGTCTCTCGGCAGTTTACATTCCGGGTGTGGAAAACAGGGAAGCGGATCTGTTGAGCAGGTGCTCTTCCCGTCTGGGAGAATGGGCTCTCCATCCTCAAGTTTTTCGGTCGCTGTGTCTCCGGTGGGGGACACCGGAGGTGGACCTGTTTGCCTCTCGTCACAATTGCAGGCTTCCGACCTTCGTGTCACTCTCCCAGGATCCTCTGGCTCTGGTGGTGGACGCCATGTCCCTGAGCTGGGGGGATCTGGGGCAAGGTGGTACGGAAGCTGGCTCTGGAAAGGGTGTGCGCCATTCTCGTGGCTCCAAGGTGGCCAAGGCGAGTATGGTTCGCAGACATCGTCCGGCTGGCGGTGGATCAGATCGTTCTGCCTCTTCGGTCCGATCTGCTCACTCAGGGTTGGCTGTGTTACCCCAATTTACTAACGCTGGGTTTGACGGCTTGGCTGCTGAAACCTTCATCTTGAAGGAGGAGGGTCTTTCTGACTCGGTTGTTAAGACTCTGATCGGTGCCCGGAAGAGGTCTTCTTCTACCATCTACTATAGGTCTTGGAAAGCCTATATCGCTTGGTGTGAGGTTAGATCTTTGCCTTGTAGGGTCTTGTCGGTTTCCAGGATTCTAGATTTTTTGCAATCAGGGCTGGACTCTGGTCTCCAGCTGAGTACTTTGAAAGGGCCTTGCCTTGTCTATCTCTTTTCAGAAGCATTTTGCGCTTCATCCTTAAGTAAAAACTTTTTTCCAGGGGGTTACGCATGTGCGGCCTCCCAGGAAACCATTACTCCCTGTTTGGGACTTGAACTTGGTTCTTTCTGCTCTTCAGGCTCCTCCCTTTGAGCCCTTGCAGGATATTGCTCTGTCTACCTTGACTCAGAAGACTGCCTTCTTGGTGGCTATCAGTTCGGTTCGGCGTGTCTCGGAGTTGGCAGCCTTGTCGATTCAGGCGCCCCCACTTTGAGAGGCATCAGGACAAGGTGGTCTTTCGTTTCAAACCGGACTTTCTTCCTAAGGTTGTTTCTGCTTTTCATTTGAATCAGGATATTGTTCTTCCCTCCTTGTGTCCTAAGCCTAAGAATGACAAGGAGAGGGTTTTGCATTGTTTGGATGTAGTACGCTGTGTTAAGTATTATTTGATTACTTCTCCTTTTCGTAAAACTGATGCCTTTTTTGTTGTGCCCTGTGGGCCTAGGAAGGGTTTGGCTCCGGCCAAGTCTTCCATTAGCAAATGGATTCGTCAGGCCATTATTGGGGCCTATTCTGCTTTTCGTATCACTGCTCATTCTACTCGCGCCGTTGGAGCGTCTTGGGCTTTTCAGCACCAAGCTTCTGTTGAACAAGTTTGTAAGGCTGCTACTTGGTCTTCTGTTCATACTTTTTCTAAGTTTTACAAGGTTGATATGCGGGCCTCAGCGGATGCTGTGTTTGGCCGCAAGGTTCTGCAGACTGCAGTCATTTAAGTTATGCTTCATTTTGCCTTCGGATACCCATCCCTTGTGGACACTGCTTTTGGATGTCCCGATCGTAAGAATTAAAGAGGAAGCGGGGTGTGTGACACACTAAGAATAATACCATTTTGTGAGTACTCACGTGTAAAATGGATATTGTCAGTGTGTCACACACCCCGCTTCACCCGCCCTTTTTGGCATCCTGGATATGGTGAAGCTTTTCTTTATTTTTATTTTGAGGTTACCATTGGATTTCCTGGTACCTTGTCTTACTGCTGTTTGAATTCACTGGGTGTTGAGTGGGAGGTCCCGGGTATATGTAGGCCGGAAGGGGCTAGTTTTCAAGACTTCTCTCTGCAACGTCGCCACCTGCTGGTGGAGTAACCCGATCGTAAGAATTAAAGGGGAAGCGGGGTGTGTGACACACTGACAATATCCCTTTTACAGGTGAGTACTCACAAAATGGTATTAACTTGATCCTGAACTCTGCCATTATCTGTGTTTGCTCAGTTATATTTACATGGTCCTGGGCTGGATTCTGGCCCAATATTGCTTGCTAACAGAATGGGGGTATCTAAGAGGGCTAGTGGCAATTATAAGGTCTGGCAGGGCTCCGTTCACTTGTGGCAGTGAGGGGATCTCGCAACTGGATAATGTCCTGATGACCTGTGTCAGTTTTAGTGACGTCAGTCCGGGCCATGGGATACGGGTTTTTTCACACCTTTCTTTCCTTTCTACTGCATATGGTAATAACCCTATTTTGGAATTCTACCCTTCACATGTTGGACCGATTATATGATCAGAAAAAAGCCATCACGGATTTCCTGATGATCCAAGCGGATAGGGGGACTCCCCTGTGTAACTTCAATGTCAACCAGTGGCAGCTCATACGTGACACCTGCCCTTTGAGGAAGCCACTTTATTTGTCAGTCGGCAGGATTAGGGGATCCACTGCTTCATGTACTACAGCACATGTTGGAAACCATGGCTGGTCAGGGCACTGGAGACATGGCGTCTACATCTTACGGCCACATGAACCCCGTTGGAGCTGAACTGGAGGAGGAGGAGGAGGAAGAGGAGGAGGAGGGGCACAGTGAAGCACAGTTTAGGCTTGGCGAAATGGCTGGTTTATCTAGTCAGCGGACAGGAGAGGAGGAGCAGGAGCAGCCAGAGGAGCTAGAGGGTTTTGAGGAAGGCGAGACAGGGGACCCGGACACACCGTGGCAATATGGAATGGAGATGGAGACAGGTAGTCCCTCCGAGTCACTTGCGCAAATGGCAGGAAGCATGCTCACGTGCTTGCGTAGTGACCCCAGAATTGTTTCCATTTGTCGGCGGGATGACTTCTGGCTGTGGGGCATATTCTTGGTGTGCCACACACCCCGCTTCACTTCTTAAATATTCATCCATTATTGGGTTAATCCACCGCAGGTGACGTAGTGCAGAGAGGAAGTCTTGTAACGAGCCCCCTTCCGGCCTATATATACCTGGTACCTCCCTTCAATCACCAGTATTTTTTCTCTCTGCTTGCTGACAAGTCAGAAGATGGAAGTCTCCTGCTTACAGGTAGGCCGGGGTATTCTTACCCCGCCACCCCCCTTTTGGTCTATTTCTGCCGGGTTTCAGTTTGTATACCTTTATGGTGGAATGGAAGCCTCCCAGCCTAGGCTGCTCACCGGGCAAATGGTAGATGGCACTTTAAGTGCCTAGGAGCTTATCTCCTACCGCTCGACCTCATGCGTGGGGCAATGCGGCTATCCCGAGGGTCCCCGTAGCCCCTTTCTCTCCCGTTACGATCCCTTCTCCCTTCACTATGGGGGGGGGGGTGTGAGGGTGTGCTTTTAGTATGTGTGTTTCACTTGTATCACTGCATTTTAACATGTGTGTGTGTTCATGATTATGCATTCACTGTATTCAGCATGTGTATATTTTTGGTCTGCTTTAAGGGCAGGCTGCGCTGGGTAGGGGCTGGCCACTTCTCTTGCAGACTGTTGCTTTGTGGCCCCCTCCCCCCTCTCCTCTCCCCTCTCCCCGCCTGGCATTTTATGTATTCATTTGAACAGCGCCATGCGGTCTTTACCCTCCCCCCTCCGCCGCCTGGGCGCACGTGTAGTGGCCCAGCTGAGAGTGATTTCCAGCTGATCGGCGTAGGGGGGGGCGGGTCCCGCTGACGCGGCGTCGGGGGCGCGGCGCCGACGTCATGCGGCGTCTGCGGCGGGCCCAGCGTTTTGCTTCCTTCAATGCAGGAAGTCGCGTGGGCGCACGGCCGCACTTTGTCTTCCGTGCTGGCTGCTGGCTGCAGTCTTGTTCCGGCTGCTGCCTTCGCTGACCAGGTAAGCGGCCCCTCCCGTTGGGGCCGTTAAATGGGGAACGCATTCCTTGCAGTAAAATAGTGGGGAGTCACTCTGTATTAAGGGGGCGTGATTTAAGGGCACTTTGGTGCCATGCTTATATGTTTGTTTATACACATGTGAGGATCTGATGGTTTTTCCTTGCAGATCCTGGGATCCCTGCTGATGGTGGCCCTCCGGCTCTATGTGCCTGGCTAATTATTGGGATATCTATTTGAATGTATATATACATAGACTATATAGTTTATTAAAGGGGACCTTAACTTAAAAAAAAAAAAAAAAAATCCTCCCTTCCGGGACATTACTAATAAAGGGGCATCCCGGGTTGGCTTATGCCTTAAAAGTCCCAGTATTGCGAATACCATAAATCACCATATGGAGGCTTCCGTAATTTCCGGAAACGGTTCTGCTGAGCAGTTTCGGGGGGTGCGTAGGTTGTGGGGTTCCACTCCCAGCTGATGATGTCTTTATTTGCATCCCTTGTGCAAAACAGACTATTGCGCGCCAGTCCGTTGCTTCGGCTGCGGGGCCATCGCATTCTTCATCATCTCCTACCTCTCCCTCCCTATTCCAGACCCCGCATGACACTGTCAAAAGTGGGGATTCGCATTCCGAGGCAGCAGCACAGCCCAGCCCCCGGAAAGTAATGCCCGTTAAAGCAGCGTTAAAGGCCGCTGCAAAACGAAGGCACCTGGCTCTGGTACCTTCGGCTCCACAGGACCAGTTTTGTGAACCTGTGGAATGGTCCGATGGATCCCCGGACGAGGATGAATTCCCGTCGGAGTCAGATGAGCCGACAGGTCAGCTTGTGGCTGATGAGATTGGCGATTGGTCAGAGGGGGTTGTTTTTGACACCCCCTCCATTCTGGCTCAAATGTTTAAAATTTTGAGTTTAGATACGCCTGAGGCAGCCGCCCCGCCAAAGGGTCAGTTGTTTAAAGAACCTCAGCCGCGTTTGGTTTTTCCCAGACAACACCACTTTGAGAGGGTGGTTCTTAAAGAATGGGAACATCCCACGCGGTTATCTGGAATTCCTTCCAGTTGGGAAAAGCGTTATCCTTTTCCACCAGAATTGGTGAAGCCTTTGGTCTGTCCCTCCTGACGTCGATACCCCTGTACTAGGGCTCTCCAGCTCGACTATAGTACAATCTGCTGAGACCACTGTCCCTAAAGATGGGGAAGATCGTCGGATTGACCAATACGCTCGACATGGTTTTATCTATTCCGGGTCAGCATTGCGCCCGGTATGTGCTTCAGCCCTTCTGCTATTGACAATTAAGTCCTTAATTCAGGGGCTATATGAGGATCTTAATCCCGCTTGCAAACAGTTCACTGCGCTTTAGCAGTGTGAATCTTTTGTGGCTTATGTCCTGGCTGCTCAGGACGATGCGCTAACTATGAGTAGCAGGGCAGCAGCTATGCTGGTGGCTATTCGCAGGTCAGTATGGCTGCATCAGTGGTCAGCGGACACGGCTTCCAAAAAGGTGCTCACAGCTCTCCCCTTTTTGGGGTTGCGTCTGTTCGAGGAGAAAATTGATTCTGTCGCAAAGGGTGGTAAGATGCCACAACGCAAGAGGCCCCGTGGCCCCTTCAGGGGGGCAAGTTCCGGTAGGCCTTCCTTTCGAGGATTCAGAGCGGGCAGGGGTGCGTCCTTTCCCGCTACCAGTGGCGCAGGTTGGACTCGGGGGAGGGGCCGTGGCCGGCCCACTCAGTCCTGGGGCACCAAGCCCAAACCTGCTGATAAGCTCACTCAGCAATGAGGGGCTGCCCTCACCCGTGCGGGTGGGGGGACTATTGCGACATTTCTACCAATGGAACCAAGTGGTTCCAGGCAGATGGATCCAGGAGGTAGTGTCGCCCGGTTACGACCTGAAATTCGAGTCTCACCCTCCTTCTCGGTCCGTTCATGGGTCGGTTCATCCCGGCCTGAACTCTCATCAAGACGGAGTGTGTCTTTCTTTTGCCCAAATTCACACGAGAACGCTTCAGCTATTTCTGTTAGCGTGTTAGGACCAGCAACCTCAGTCGCTGGACCAGTCCTTCCAGTTGTCCTCCCGTGTACGGCAGTCCCTCCTGTGGTGCTTGGTCTCGACCAATCTTGTGTAGGGCAGGCCTTTCCTGACCCCCCTTTGGAAAATTGTCGCCACGGACGCCAGTCTGTCGGGATGGGGCAGATTCTGGAAGGAGCTGCGGTTTCAGGGGCAGTGGAGAGCTTAAAGGCCCCACTTACCCATCAATATTCTGAATCTGAGAACCATCCGTCAGGTGCTTGCTCTCCTGACTCAGTACGTTCTGGGCCTTCTGGTCCAGATGTGTTCAGACAATCGATCAGCGGTTGCTTATGTTGGTCTTCAGGGAAGGACGCGCAGTCTGAGTACTCTCAGAGAAGTGTCCCTGATCCGGACATGGGCAGTGTTCCATGTTCCCTGTCTCTCGGCGGTTTACATTCCAGAGGTGATGAAACAGGTAGTGGGCCGGTTGAGCAAGGGCTCTCCCCGTCTGGAAGAATAGGCTCTCCATCCTCGGGTGGTTCGCTTACTGTGTCTCCAATGGGAGACCCCTGAGGTGGACCTGTTGGCCCCTCATCACTATCACAGGTTCCCAAACTTCGTGTCGCTCTCCCAGGATCCTCTGGCTCTGGCAGTGGACGCCATGTCCCTGATCTGGGGAGTTCTAGGATTTCTATACCTGTTTCCTCCGATGCCCATGCTGGGCAGGGTTCTTCAGAAGTTGGCTCTGGAAAAGGTGTACGCCGTTCTCATGGCCCCAAGGTGGCCAAGACGAGTGAGGTTCGCAGACATCGTTCGGCTGGCAGTGGACCAGTTCGTTCTGCCTCTTCGGCCCGATCCGCTCACTCAGGGTTGGCTGTGTTACCCCAATTTACCAGCGCTGGGTTTGATGGCCTGGCTGCTGAAACCTCCATCCTGAAGGAGGAGGGTCTTTCTGATTCAGTCATTAAGACTCTGATCAGTGCCCGGAAGAGGTCTTCTTCCATCACCTACTATAGGACTTGGAAAGCCTATATCGCTTGGTGTGAGATAATATCTTTTCCTTTTAGGGTCTTTTCGGTCTCCAGGATTCTGGAGTTTTTACAATCAGGGCTGGACTCTGGTCTCCAGCTAAGTATGTTGAAAGGGCAGGTCTCTGCCTTATCTATCTTTTTTCAGAAGCGTGTTGCGCTTAAACCTTTAGTTAAGACTTTTTTCCAGGGGGTTACGCATGTGCGGCCTCCCAGGAAACCATTACTCCCTGTTTGGGATTTGAATTTGGTTCTTTCTGCTCTTCAGGCTCCTCCTTTTGAGCCTTTGCAAGATATTGCTTTGTCTACCCTGACTCAGAAGATTGTCTTCTTGGTAGCGATCACTTCTGTCCGGCGTGTCTCAGAGTTGGCGGCCTTAACTATCCAGGCGCCTTACTTTGAGAGGCATCAGGATAAAGTGGTCTTTCGGTTCAAGCCAGACTTTCTTCCTAAGGTTGTTTCTGCTTTTCATTTGAACCAAGATATTGTTCTTCCCTCCTTGTGTCCTAATCCTAAGAATGACAAAGAGAGGGTTTTGCATTGTTTGGATGTAGTACGCTGTGTTAAGTACTACTTGATTATCACGTCTCCTTTTCGTAGGACGGATTCCTTTTTTGTTGTGCCCCATGGGCCTAAGAAGGGTTTGGCACCAGCCAAATCTGCCATTAGCAAGTGGATACGTCAGGCCGTTACTGCGGCCTATTCTGCTAAGGGAAGAGTTCCCCCTTTTCGTATCACTGCTCATTCCACTCGCGCTGTTGGGGCGTCTTGGGCATTTCAGCACCAAGCTTCTGTTGAACAGGTTTGTAAGGCCGCCACTTGGTCTTCTGTTCACACTTTTTCTAAGTTTTACAAAGTTGATGTGCGGGCCTCAGCGGATGCTGTTTTTGGCCGCAAAGTTCTGCAGACTGCAGTCATTTAAGTTATGCTTCACCTGGCTTTGAGATGCCCTTCCCTTGTGGACACTGCTTTTGGATGTCCCAATAATGGATGAATATTTAAGAAGTGAAGCGGGGTGTGTGGCACACCAAGAATAATACCATTTTGTGAGTACTCACCTGAAAAATGGATATTGTTGGTGTGCCACACACCCCGCTTCACCCCCACCCTCTTCGGTATTACCGAAGCATTTATGTGGTGAAGCCCTTTTTTATTTATATCAACATTGATTTTTGAGGTTACCGGTGGAATACTGGTACCTTGTCTTTCTGCTTTTTAAATATACTGGTGATTGAAGGGAGGTACCAGGTATATATAGGCCGGAAGGGGGCTCGTTACAAGACTTCCTCTCTGCACTACGTCACCTGCGGTGGATTAACCCAATAATGGATGAATATTTAAGAAGTGAAGCGGGGTGTGTGGCACACCAACAATATCCATTTTTCAGGTGAGTACTCACAAAATGGTATTTTTTTAAACCCGCCGAGAGGGAGGACAAACTGAACTGCTACAAAGACATTCTACGTAGTCAGTTGGCCGATGCCTATCTGCGCCATGGTCCATACTCTCGCAGGTCTGACTCGGGGGGACCTCTGCGCTCACCTTCCACTGCCATGGCTGCTGGGGGGGATGGCAGGAACAGCAGCAGCAGCTCCATCAGCAGCAGCCTCAGAGTCTTCAGTCGCTAATGAGTAGCTTTCTACACCCGCATAGTGAGGCTACTCATGAGCAGCAGGAAGACCTGGAGCAGGACCTCAACCAGCAGGTCATGTCATACCTTGACATGACCATGCCAACACACCTTGAGGATCCGCTGGACTTCTGGGCAGCCAAACTTGATTTGTGGCCGCAACTAGCAGAGTTTGCCCTGGAAAAGCTGTCCTGCCCGGCAAGTAGCGTGCCACGTTTTACACTTTCCAAATGGTGCAAAACATATTTATGTCTTTAGGCCAATTTTTGGACTCCTGCTGATGCCAACTTCAGGGTGTGCCTTCCAACCAATTTTTGGCCTCCTGCTGATGCCAACTTCAGGGTGTGCCTTTCAGCCAATTTTTGGCCTCTTGCTGCTGCTGCTTGCAACTCCAGGGTGTGATTCATCCAATTTTTGGGCTCCTGAAGCCAACTCCAGTGTGTCTTTCAAGCTAGGTTTGGGCTGCTGCTTGCAACTCCAGGGTGTGAGTCATCCAATTTTTGGGCTCCTGCTGCCAACTCCAGTGTCTCTTTCAGCCAATGTTGGGCTCCTGCTGCTGCTGCTTGCAACTCCAGGGTGTGATTCATCCAATTTTTGGGCTCCTAAAGCCAATGCCAGTGTGTCTTTCAAGCTATGTTTGGGCTGCTGCTGCTGCTTGCAACTCCAGGGTGTGATTCATCCAATTTTTGGGCTCCTGCTGCCAACTCCAGTGTCTCTTTCAGCCAATGGTTGGGCTCCTGCTGCTGCTGCTTGCAACTTCAGGGTGTGATTCATCCAATTTTTGGGCTCCTGAAGCCAACTCCAGTGTGTCTTTCAGCCAATGTTGGGCTGCTGCTGCTTGCAACTCCAGGGTGTGATTCATCCAATTCTTGGGCTCCTGAAGCCAACTCCAGTGTGTCTTTCAAGCTATGTTTGGGCTCCTGCTGCTTGCAACTCCAGGGTGTGATTCATCCAATTTTTGGGCTCCTGAAGCCAACTCCAGTGTTTCCTTCAAGCTATGTTTGGGCTCCTGTTGCTTGCAACTCCAGGGTGTGATTCATCCAATTTTTGGGCTCCTGAAGCCAACTCCAGTGTCTCTTTCAGCCAATGTTGGGCTCCTGCTGCTGCTGCTGCTTGCAACTCCAGGGTGTGATTCATCCAATTTTTGGGCTCCTAAAGCCAACTCCAGTGTGTCTTTCAAGCTATGTTTGGGCTCCTGCTGCTTGCAACTCCAGGGTGTGATTCATCCAATTTTTGGGCTCCTGAAGACAACTCCAGTGTCTCTTTTAGCCAATGTTGGGCTCCTGCTGCTGCTGCTTGCAACTCCAGGGTGTGATTCATCCAATTTTTGGGCTCCTGAAGCCAATGCCAGTGTGTCTTTCAAGCTATGTTTGGGCTGCTGCTGCTGCTGCTGCTGCTTGCAACTCCAGGGTGTGATTCATCCAATTTTTGGGCTCCTGCTGCCAACTCCAGTGTCTCTTTCATCCAATATTTGGACTCCTGCTGCTGCTGCTTGCAACTCCAGGGTGTGATTCATCCAATTTTTGGGCTCCTGCTGCCAACTCCAGTGTCTCTTTCAGCCAATGTTTGGGCTCCTGCTGCTGCTGCTTGCAACTCCAGAGTGTGATTCATCCAATTTTTGGGCTCCTGCTGCCAACTCCAGTGTCTCTTTCAGCCAATGTTTGGGCTCCTGCTGCTGCTGCTTGCAACTCCAGAGTGTGATTCATCCAATTTTTGGGCTACTGAAGCCCACTCCAGTGTGTCTTTCAAGCAAGGTTTGGGCTGCTGCTGCTGCTTGCAACTCCAGGGTGTGATTCATCCAATTTTTGGGCTCCTGCTGCCAACTCCAGTGTCTCTTTCAGCCAATGTTTGGGCTCCTGCTGCTGCTGCTTGCAACTCCAGGGTGTGATTCATCCAATTTTTGGGCTCCTCTGCCAACTCCAGTGTCTCTTTCAGCCAATGTTTGGGCTCCTGCTGCTGCTGCTTGCAACTCCAGGGTGTGATTCATCCATTTTTTGGGCTCCTGAAGCCAACTCCTGTGTCTCTTTCAGCCAATGTTGGGCTCCTGCTGCTGCTGCTTGCAACTCCAGGGTGTGATTCATCCAATTTTTGGGCTCCTGAAGCCAACTCCAGTGTGTCTTTCAAGCTATGTTTGGGCTCCTGCTGCTTGCAACTCCAGGGTGTGATTCATCCAATTTTTGGGCTCCTTAAGCAAACTCCAGTGTGTCTTTCAAGCTATGTTTGGGCTGCTGCTCCTTGCAACTCCAGGGTGTGATTCGTCCAATTTTTGGGCTCCTGCTGCCAACTCCAGTGTCTCTTTAAAGTAATGTTTGGGCTCCTGCTGCTGCTTGCAACTCCAGGGTGTGATTCATCCAATTTTTGGGCTCCTGCTGCCAACTCTAGTGTCTCTTTCAAGCTATGTTTGGGCTCCTGCTGCTGCTTGCAACTCCAGGGTGTGATTCATCCAATTTTTGGGCTCCTGCTGCCAACTCCAGTGTCTCTTGCAGCCAATGTTTGGGCTCCTGTGCTGCTGCTTGCAACTCCAGGGTGTGATTCATCCAATTTTCGGGCTCCTGAAGCCAACTTCAGTGTTTCTTTCAGCCAATGTTGGGCTCCTGTTGCTGCTGCTTGCAACTCCAGGGTGTGATTCATCCAATTTTTGGGCTCCTGAAGCCAACTCCAGTGTGTCTTTCAAGCTATGTTTGGGGTCCTGTTGCTTGCAACTCCAGGGTGTGATTCATCCAACTTTTGGGCTCCTGAAGCCAACTCCAGTGTCTCTTTCAGCCAATGTTGGGCTCCTGCTGCTGCTGCTTGCAACTCCAGGGTGTGATTCATCCAATTTTTGGGCTCCTAAAGCCAACTCCAGTGTGTCTTTCAAGCTATGTTTGGGCTCCTGCTGCTTGCAACTCCAGGGTGTGATTCATCCAATTTTTGGGCTCCTGAAGACAACTCCAGTGTCTCTTTTAGCCAATGTTGGGCTCCTGCTGCTGCTGCTTGCAACTCCAGGGTGTGATTCATCCAATGTTTGGGCTCCTGCTGCCAACTCCAGTGTGTCTTTCATCCAATATTTGGACTCCTGCTGCTGCTGCTTGCAACTCCAGGGTGTGATTCATCCAATTTTTGGGCTCCTGCTGCCAACTCCAGTGTCTCTTTCAGCCAATGTTGGGCTCCTGCTGCTGCTGCTGCTTGCAACTCCAGGGTGTGATTCATCCAATTTTTGGGCTCCTGAAGCCAACTCCAGTGTGTCTTTCAAGCTATGTTTGGGCTCCTGCTGCTTGCAACTCCAGGGTGTGATTCATCCAATTTTTGGGCTCCTGAAGACAACTCCAGTGTCTCTTTTAGCCAATGTTGGGCTCCTGCTGCTGCTGCTTGCAACTCCAGGGTGTGATTCATCCAATGTTTGGGCTCCTGCTGCCAACTCCAGTGTGTCTTTCATCCAATATTTGGACTCCTGCTGCTGCTGCTTGCAACTCCAGGGTGTGATTCATCCAATTTTTGGGCTCCTGCTGCCAACTCCAGTGTCTCTTTCAGCCAATGTTGGGCTCCTGCTGCTGCTGCTGCTTGCAACTCCAGGGTGTGATTCATCCAATTTTTGGGCTCCTGAAGCCAACTCCAGTGTGTCTTTCAAGCTATGTTTGGGCTCCTGCTGCTTGCAACTCCAGGGTGTGATTCATCCAATTTTTGGGCTCCTGAAGCCAACTCCAGTGTGTCTTTCAAGCTATGTTTGGGCTGCTGCTGCTTGCAACTTCAGGGTGTGATTCGTCCAATTTTTGGGCTCCTGCTGCCAACTCCAGTGTCTCTTTAAAGTAATGTTTGGGCTCCTGCTGCTGCTTGCAACTCCAGGGTGTGATTCATCCAATTTTTGGGCTCCTGCTGCCAACTCCAGTGTCTCTTTCAAGCTATGTTTGGGCTCCTGCTGCTGCTTGCAACTCCAGGGTGTCATTCAACTAATTTTTGGGCTCCTGCTGCCAACTCCAGTGTCTCTTTGAGCCAAATCCAATGTTTGGGCTCCTGCTGCCGCCAGCTCCAGGGTGTGTTTTTCAGGCAATATAGGGGCCCCACATAGTGATGCCACCTCAACTCTGTAATTGTGCCGCTGTGCGATTCAAATAGCGATGCCTCTGATCTGCATGTCCTAATTATTTACAGTATTATTTCACTAACCCAGCACGCATCCTATGCGTGTTACAGCAAGGCAGAATGGTTTACAACCCTATTGAGGCTCTAGGAAGCTCAGAAATAGCCGTTTTTAATAGCGATTTGTCGCGAATAAATTCGGGTCGAAACGATTTTTGTCGAATCTAATTTTTCAAAAGTTCGCTCATCTCTAGTAATAACCCTATTCTATTCAAAGCACATTATACCCTTAGCAGCTACACAGCAGAAAAAAACATTTTCAGATAAGATACGGGCCCTAAATTGAAATAATAAAAAAATATGATGCCAGCATTTGGACATTCCCCCCCCCCCTGCTCATTGTGTTGACAGCAAGTCAGTGGTGGATGTCTCTGACTGATGTCTTAAAGTTCCTGCTTAAGTCTTCAGCAGCTGCTATAAATCCAAAAGTTAAGATAATTAAATTCTAAATTCCTGTATAAACAGGATATGTTTCCTGACACATTTATGATCTGTAATATTATCATTCTACTTTCTATATCTACAGTTACAAATATGCCACTTGCTATATACACTGTTCTAATTCTCTTGTCTTACAGATACGAGTATGGTGAAGGAATTGTCTGATATAAAGAATAATGGTAATATAGATACTTTTGCTTAGGGGAGCATTGTGCTAGTCAATCAAAAATAAATGTTACTATTCTAACATCAAGTACATTATTTTGACAGTTAAGAGCTTGGAAAAGGAACTGTCATGGGTGAAGAGTAATAGTAAGTAAATAGAAAGCCAGTTTTGTTCCTTAGTAACTTTTGGTAAGCATTGTAACTTTATGCGATAGTTCATTGTAGTAGAAAAATATTGTAGTTTTTTTATTATTCCACTTCTTAATTTTTAAAACATATAGAAAACCAAACACTCTAAAAAGGCAGTTGGTCTGCTCACCCCTGCAGTAGAAATGCTCTGATGCATAATCCCTAGCAGTAAGCCCAATACTGGGCAGTAAAAATTACCAACTTCCATGTTCCCTTGATGTTGATGCCTTGAGGATGTGGGATCACTCCGCTTGTGACCTGATTTTCTTTAAAGTGGACCAACACCGGGGGCGTGGCTGGCTGCCGAGAGAGATGGTCGCACTGTAGATCAGCTCAGCACCCCGGGCAGGCAAAAGGGCGGCTACCTAGTTTAATCCGGAGTCAGGAGACTCAGACAGTGCCCCTAGACTCTGCGGAGGCTGGCACCATCTCGATGGGCAAGAGTGGAGGTGGAGGTAGGAGGAGGACGGCGCCTACGCATCAACATAGTACGAGGCGCGGCACGGGTTCAGCTAAGATGGCGGAGGGAGACGGCGCTTGTGACCGAGACTTACAAGACCAGCTGCGCCAGTCGGGTGATCGTCATTCAGAGCCCGCGAACGGGTCTGCAACCAGCCAGCAAGTGCTCCCCGACAGAAGCGGCGACGAAGGAGGCGCGCCAGATCTGGAGTGGGCGGCCATGGCTAAAGGTCAGCAGTCGCGTTTGTCGGGAAACAATGGCGGAGGAGCGGGAGAAGCGAATGGCAGCAGCGACAGTAGCAGAGCTGGCAGCCCGCTCCCTACCACCGCACGTGGCCCATCCAGCGCCCAGGTGTCACCTACGGGGCTCCCTCGTCTGGACAACGCAGATTCCATCAGCAGCCCAACAAGTAGCAGCCCGCCGAACAGTGAGTCTTCTCTTTTTTCGGGCCCCCGCAGTCCCTGTGCCCCGCTCCCGTCCCTAGAACCGGGGAACCGTGCCCCGTCAGTCCCGGACTCGGTTGAGCTCAGAGACGCCAACCTGCTAGCAAAGTTTAAGCTGCTCTTACAGCAGGAACTGCAAGCTGTCACAGACGCATGGGCCACCCCACTGAAAGCGGAGATCCATGGCTTGGGGGAAAGAACAGAGGCCCTAGAAAGTAAAATGGAGCACACCCTAGCCACTATACAATCCCGGGACAGGGACATTGAGGCCATACAGTTAAAGCTGGAGGATCTGGAGAATAGGGCCAGAAGGGGCAACCTGCGTATCAGAGGCCTACCACAATCCATGCTTGATGTTACTGCGTCGGTGACGGCCTTGTTCCAGGAGCTGGTCCCTAACCTGCCGATAGAGAGGTTGGAGCTGGACCGGGCCCACAGAGCACTGGGGCCCAAACGCAAAGATGGGCTGCCACGGGATATTGTCCTAAAACCCACATTTTTCCGCACAAGAGAGGCCTTATTATGGGCAGCAAGGGAGAAGAAGGAGCTAACTTTTCAAGGCCACAACTATCAGCTTTTTCAGGATTTGGCTCCCCAGACCATACAGAGAAGACGGGAGATGAGGCCGGCCCTGGAAGCCCTGTGGGCACATAATGTTAGCTACAGATGGGGATTCCCATTTAAAGTCCTCTTTGCGTACAAGGGGGACCAATACTCAGCCTCATCCTTAAGCGAACTGTGCCACATTCTCAAAGATCTTGCTATACCCATGGACACAGGGGGGCCGGGGAGCCGGGACTCCAGCCCTCCCTTATCACGGAAGCGAACCGCCCTCAGACCACCCCGGGACAGGCCTTCCTTTGACAACAAGAAAAGGGCCCCTACCTTACCTCGGGTTCATTGGGAGCCCCTACAAACCAATCAAAGATGATGGGCGCAGACTTATGTTCTCCCTCTTTGTCCTCTGCTGTTACTAGCTCCAGTGGAATGCTGTTGTCTGCCTCAAACCCAGGACGTTGTGTGAGTTCCTTTCGGTCCAGGACTTTGATGCCAAATTTTTCTGCTAACGGCGCTGCAAGCACTTCAGGTTATGCGTTTAGTGCGCAAGTTCTTTCTTTTGGCTTTTCAACCTGTTAGCCGTTCGTTGCATAATTTTTCCCTGCATTTTCTATAGTGATGGTTCTGAGATCTCTTGGGTTTTGTCCTGACTTCCCTTCAGTCGGGAGAATCCAACCGGTCAGCATTTTCCTACATAATATAGTCGTCCTTAGCCTGCACTGGGGGACACACCCCCACTGCACTTTTCTATTACTGCATTACGGTAGGCGGAGGAGTTGGGATAACCCTCCCTCTAGTGATAGGCCCGTTTGAACGGGCAGTGAATTTCCGGCCTTGGTCCTGACGGGCCCCCTTGTATCATCCCGGATAATGATACTGGTATTTGTGAATACTTTGCAGATCATAAGTTTATATTTTTATAGTTTGTCCCCATTATTGGTTTCAACATCCACCCTACCCCGGTCCTCTTGTGTGTTTTACCCCGGTCGCCCCCCCCCTCCCTGGGTCCCTGGTCCGCCCTGGACGATAGTGATGCTTGCACTATATGGTTATGTCTCACAATAGTTTGAAAATAATCTCACATAATGTACAGGGGTTTAATTCTCCCTCCAAACGGAACAAGGCCTTCCAATTTTATAAAGCCAGCAGAGCCGACATTCTTTGCCTGCAGGAAACCAGATTTGCCTGCCATTCACATCCTAAGTACCTAAACAGATATTTTCCCCTGCACTATCATGCTATGTTCAGGGAAAAGAAACGGGGGGTCACGATTGCTTTCAGGAAAAATTTACCCTTTATTTGCCATAAGGAAATAGTGGACCCGACAGGCCGCTATGTCCTGGTGTCTGGTTCCATATATGACGTGGAAATCACGGTAGTTTCGTACTATGCCCCCAACGCACACCAACTCAGATTTCTGTCCCACTTATTCAAGGTAGTTAAGGAGCATTCCAGAGGCGTGGTGTACCTGGCGGGTGACTCAAACCTGGTAATAGATCCCAAGGTGGACAAGTCATCCCCCACAGTGCCGGGCCGTGGAGTGGTGCCAGAGACAGGCCGACCGGGGGCGTTCAGTGCACTTTTGGGTTCCTATGCTCTGTGTGATGCATGGCGGGAGGCCCACCCCACAGGGCGAGACTTTACATTCTACTCTAATCCACACAAATCTTTCTGTAGAATAGACCACGTCTTCATGCCGCAACATTCACTTACACAACTTCAAGGAGCTGAGATCCTCTCCACGCCTTGGTCTGACCATAGCCCAATGATGGTCTCTGTGGACTTGGCGGTCCCCGGGAGATCTTTTGACTCCTGGCGCCTTAATGAATCGCTCCTGACAACTAAAGATACTTGTGACAAAATCCAGAAGCATCTAGCTGATTATTTTATGCACAATGTGGGATCGGTGGACTCTCCAGTCTCCTTATGGGAAGCCCATAAATTGGTGATGAGAGAGCACATAATACAAATAGCCACAGCAAGAAAGAGGGAAAGGGAGGCTAAAGTGAAGGAATTATCTGATCAATTTAGGAAGGCCGAGGAGGAGTGGAGGGGCAACCCATGTCAGACCACCAAAGACAGAGTTGATTTGGCCCGCTTGGAACTTAACTTGCTCCTGGACTGCCAGGCAGAGAAACAGCTGCGGTGGTCCAAACAGCACTTTTACTCCAGGGGCAACAAGCCGGATTCCATGCTGGCCAAACAGCTCAGGCTGAGCAAACCCAAAAGCCAACCCATTCAACTGAAGCTACAAGGGCTCACAACTGCCAATCCCTTAAAGATTGTGGATGCCTTTAAAACCTTTTTGGCGGATCTCTACTCTAGCCCGGGGGGGGACAACTCTCAAAAAATTGAAGACTTTTTCTCGGGCATTGAGCTACCGGTTGCCCCGCGGGACTGTCTAGATAGTATGGAAGAGCCCATCACATTACAGGAATTGTTAGTTGCAATAAAGACCATTAAACCCAAAAAGGCCCCGGGTCCAGATGGTTTCTCGGGACTCTATTATAAGAAGTTTGCCCCGCTATTGGGGCCCCACCTGGTGGCACTATTCAACTCCCTTAGATCGGGCATGCATCCCAGTCCTGAGTCCTCAATGGCTAATATTGTCATGATCCCCAAACCGGAGAAAGATCCCCTGCTGACCCCTAACTATCGGCCTATTTCATTACTCAACCAGGACGTTAAACTCCTGGCTAAAATCCTGGCCTCGAGGCTGAATTCCTTTCTGGGCTCTTTGGTCCATAGAGATCAGTCGGGCTTTGTCCCCTCCAGACAAGCTGGTGATAACGTTAGGCGTATAGCCCACTTAATTCACTCCATCCAGGCCAGGAGAATTCCTGCTTTTTTACTATCTTTAGATATCTACAAAGCCTTTGACACAATCTCATGGGAATATATGCATAAAACGTTAGAGAGGTGGGGTTTTGGTAGCAGGTTTCTACAGTGGATCTCGGCATTGTATCACCGACCGTCAGGGAGGGTTAGATACCTTGGCTTCTCTTCAGACAGGTTTGGTATACAGAGAGGTACCCGCCAGGGATGCCCCCTATCCCCCATCCTGTTCATCTTGGCTATGGAGCCCTTGGCGCTTAAAATTAGAGCTAATAAAAATATTAAGGGCATTGATATTGGAGGGGTTCACCATAAAGTTTCGCTTTTTGCGGATGATGCTGTCCTGGTTTTGTCACAACCTATCACTACTTTACCTAACCTTCTCGGGGTGCTGGACGAGTTTGCTGAGATTTCTGGGCTTAAGATAAATAGATCCAAATCGGTTGCCATGAATGTGGGGCTCTCGGCGGGATCAGTGTTGCACCTCAAGTCCACATATGACTTCAAGTGGACCTCAAGTGGCCTCCCCTATTTGGGTGTTCACTTGGCACCCACATATGGGGGTCTCTACGCAGCCAACTATCCACCTCTGATACGAACTCTGAATTCTCTGATGGATTCTTGGGCAGACCTTTCCATATCGTGGTTGGGACGGGTGGCCGCGGTCAAAATGACAATCCTCCCCAAAATCTTGTATTATTTTAGAGTACTACCTGTCAGGATCCTGGCCTATATGCTCCGAATCCTTCAGAGACGGATTTTTCAGTTTGTTTGGGGGACAACTAGACCCCGAGTGGCAAGACGCACAATGTTTGCCCATAAATCCCAGGGGGGTTTGGGGGTGCCTAATATTGCTCATTATTATAAGGCAGCACAAATAGCGCAGTTGTCTCAAATACATGCAGCAAGAGACCTACCGTTGTGGGCCCTGCTGGAGATCCCAAACCTGGGGGAGTCCCCATTGGAGGCTTTGCTATGGACAGACCCCCGACATAGACCAAAAGATCTGAGCCCCTTGATGGTACACTCCCTTAGGGTTTGGGACTCAGTAAAATATTCATCGGGATTAATGTCATCTCACGCCCCTCTTCTGAATTTGTGGGACAATCCTCTATTCCCACCGGGTCTCCGTGGAGGGACGTCCTTCTCGCATTGGGTGTCGGCGGGTATCTGTGCGACCCATCATCTCCTGACGGACAATGGCCTTATGTCATTTGAAGAACTAAGGGACAAATATGGGCTCCCACGGACGGAATGGTTCCACTACACACAGTTGAGCCACTGGCTTAGACCTAGGCTTGCTGGACTAGCCCCGTATAGGAAATGGACCAAATTTGAGTCCTTGTGTGTGGGGGAGCCGGACAGTCCGGGGAGGATCTCCTTGCTATACTCCTCCCTTAATGATTTCCCGAAACCTCTTGATCACAACTATGTGCGAGAATGGGGGGAGGACCTGAGATTGGAGAGGGAGGAGGTGGACTGGTCAGGGGTGTGGAGGGCGACCTGGGGCTGTTCTATTAATTCACTCACAGTGGAGTCAGCCTATAAAGTCTTGTTACGCTGGTATCTGGTCCCTGCTAGAATACATAAAATTTATCCTGCGTACCCAGAGCAATGCTTCAGGGGCTGCTCGGTAAAAGGTGATGTGCTTCATACATGGTGGACCTGTCCATTTGTATCACGCCTTTGGCAACAGGTCTTCCGCTTGGTAGCTGAGATCATGAGTGTTTCCCCCAAAAGGGACCCATGGGTGGCGCTGCTTCGCCATAAGGCCCCTGAACTTAATAGGCTGCAAAACAAGCTGTTCTCATTTATTATGCTGCCCACTAAACAGACGATTGCAAAGGCCTGGAAACAGCAGTTGGTTTCTATCTCGGAGGTTAAAGCTAGACTAAATGGATTCTTGATAAATGAAAAACTTACCAGCATTTTGAATGACAAACACGAGTACTTTCTAGAGGTTTGGGAGCCTTGGATCCAGTATGCAACCCCTAACATATCGATGCTAGCATTGAATTGATGACTATGTAGAGAAGCTATTAGGAGCGGACCAGGGACTCTTATCCCCTTTCCCCTCCCCTTGCCACCCCCTTTCGTGGTTCTTCTTCCCCTCCCCCTTCTTTGTTGAAACCATACCTCTGATTGATGTTGGTACCATATTAACATGATTCTTGTATTATGTATTGTGTATTGTGATCTCGCTGGTCTGTGCTCGGGACGGTGGGAGGTATCTCCGGAGTCGGAGAAGGGGAGGCCCCCCTTGGTGCCTCCTGCCTCCCGGGTTGGACTAGCCTTTTCTCACATTATGTATCTGGCTTCAGATAATAGTTGGTATACTTTTTGATGCCATTGACACTGTTCTTTTTACTATGAATGTAATGCTGCTGATTTCAATGTGATCTTGTAATACTGTGTTGTCAAGAAAATTCAATAAAAAGATTGAAAGATAAAGTGGACCAACACCCACCCCTGATCAGCCGATCAGCTCCCTCCCCGCGGGGCATCCGAAATCGGGATGCCCCGCTGTGTGAAACCCCCCAGAAAGCCCCTAAAAACGTACCTTATCGGCGACGGATAAGCCGCCGCCTCCCGCGCGTCCCTCTAGCAGGGCGCCGGCTTATCCGTCGCTTGGCCGTCGCCGATAAGGTAAGATTTTAGGGGCTTTCTGGGGGGTTTCCCACAGCAGGGCCCGATCGGGGTGCCCGCGGAAGTGGACCAACACCCAGGATAGTGAAAATCCTGGGTGTTGGTCCACTTTAAGGCAGCTTGCACAGTGCCGTGCAACGGTTTGCCCTGTAAATCCTAGTGGCTGTCAGGGCTTTGCCACTTGTTAATGGGTTAGGGGTTTGCTTATGTTGTGTATTGAACTCACTCTTCTAAATAAGCACTAATCCCTTTTGTGAAGAATGTGAGTAAAACTATATTATTTTCACATCTCTGATATTCCCTGGCTCCCTGTCAAAAGACCTCTTTAACAATACCTCTTCAGGAAGAGGAAAGACCATATACGGAAAATCCCAGAATACATCATGCTTGGCAGGGCTCACAGAGGGAGGCCCTGGCTCCAAAGACCCCCAGCTGATTCCGTCCCCACCTCTGTTAGTCCAAGGGGAGTTGGAAAGGAAAAAATGCAGGAAAATCAGTTCACTCTAACTATAAACCAAGCACATATTTGAAATCTGCAACTTAAAATGCATCCATACATAATGCATCCATACATTGTTTAAAACGAATTCTGACTTGCATACGGACTGAGTTATGGAGAACTCAGGTCCAGGACCATACGTCACAGCAGTGTTTGGACCCATTGGACATGCAGCATCTGAGTCTGTTAACTAGCGTTCTGCGACCTTCCAGCAAAAAATTGTGCTCCATAATGATGGCTAAAGGGGGGGGGGAGACAAAACTCCTCACAGCGGGGGGGCCTTCTGGTGGTGTGTCTTCTGGGGATGTGTCTGTCCCAAGGAGTCCCAAGGAACCCAAGGTGTGAGGCAGGCTGCTTCACACCTCCCCTGTGGTTGGTTTGCATCAATACTCATTATTGGTCTGAATGAAGGTAAATTGACATTATCTGCTCATTTTGATTGTAACTACTCACTTGTAGAATGAGTTAATTTCAAGTAAATAGTCATCTAGTGCTTCTGATTAAATGCTTAATTTAAATTTAGGATGTCCTATATCTTGATCCTGAACTCTGCCTTTATCTGTGTTTGCTCAGTTATATTTACATGGTCCTGGGCTGGATTCTGGCCCAATATTGCTTGCTAACAGAATGGGGGTATCTAAGAGGGCTAGTGGCAGTTATAAGGTCTGGCAGGGCTCCATTCACTTGTGGCAGTGAGGGGATCTCGCAACTGGATAATGTCCTGATGACCTGTGTCAGTTTTAGTGACATCAGTCCGGGCCATGGGATGCGGGTTTTTTCACACCTTTCTTACCTTTCTACTGCATATGGTAATAACCCTATTTTATTCAAAACCAACTACACAGCAGTAAAAATATTTTCAGATAAGAATTTCATTTTTTCTGTATCCTGTATTTTCCTTCCTTACAGTGCCTTGAAAATGTAATCATACCTATTGAAAACATTTTTAAATGTTACAGCCACAAACTTAAACATATTTCATTGATTTATGTAATAGAGCAAGAGTTCCCCGGGATAACAGATGGACCATGGGAATGCCAGTGAGAAAAAAACAGGGAACCTTTCCTCATCAGCCCATGCTGTTCCCCAACACGAGGGCTTCCCCCCACACAATAGTCACTACAGGGTAAAGTTCTCGAACAGGGGCAGCCACATCTCACCGCAGTCTAAGTACTTCCTCGCAGCCTCACTGTCCCATGGGATCCTCTTACTCTTAAGGGGTGCCTCGCCAGTCACGTTCACACCAGGACCCTCCTGAGCTTCTTCCCACCAGGGCCCTCTTCTCTCAGTGTAGACCTCAGCTCTCTGCACCTCAGCGCACCCAGGCCTCTCTCTATTAGCTCCACCAGCCATCTTCTGTGCTACTCCAGTCTTCCCCCTTGGTAGCCACACCAGTCATCTTACATAGGGTATGGGCTATGCATGATCTCCCTGTATGTTCTCCTTGTATGTTCCCCTAGCTTGCCCTTATAAAACCTCTACTCTTTAAAATGTTCCTTAAGTTTCCTTCCAAAAACCTCCCAACCAATCCCAGCAGTTTTCCAAATATATTTTCTGTCCTCTGACTTATCCTGAAGGGGAATCCTACCCCAGAATTCCAAGAGTCTCAATTTAATTCTAGCCTCCATTTATGGTCTTATACTTTATCCGTGCTTTATCCGTCCTGGAGGTCAATGTTTTTAAGAAACCCCAGCAATATGTGTGGTATTGCAGTTCTATTTTCTACTGACACACAACGACAGCCGCAAGTCTGTTGGGCTACATCTCTACCAGCTTTGCACATCTAGAGTTATCCTAGGAAAATTGCTCTAGCTCAATAAGACTGGATAGAAAGCATTTGTAACTAGCAATTTTCAAGTAATGCAACAGATTCTCAATGGGATTTAGGTCTGGACTTTGATGAGCTATTCCAACACACGAATATGCTTTCAATGACACCATTACATTGCAGCTTTGGCAGTATATATAGGTTAATTGTTGGAAGCCCCAGTTTCTAGTCTTCTGCAGCATCTAACATTTTGTTTTCCAGGATTGCCCTGTATTTAGCTCCATCCATCTTCCCATCAATGCTGACCAGCTTCCCAGTCACTGCTAAGGAAAAGTATTGCCACAGCATGATGCTGTCACTACCATGCTTTACAGTGGGGATGGTGTGTATATTGTTATGACATTTGGGACAAAAAGTTCAACTTTTGTCTCATCTGACCAAAGCATTTTCTTCTACATGCTTGCCGTGTCACCTCCATAGAGTCAAATGTAAAGGAGCCTTCTTATGGCCTTTCCTCTTGCCACTGCTCCATAAAGGCCAAATTTGTGGAGCACACAACTAATAGCTCTCTTGTTGGCAGATTCTGCTACCTGAGCTCTGGGTCTCTACAACTTTTTGAGTAACCATGGGCCTCTTGACTGCTTCTCTCCTTGTCTTTGTTTTTGATTATGCCATTTGTTCAGTAATATTTTCTAACAATCCTCTGAGGCCTTCACAGAACAAGGCAGTCTGTTACACTAAATTAAATTAAGGGATATAAAAAGAAGCCACTGGGGCAAGTGGCAAAAGATGGGGGCGGCACTGATGTCAATATCAGTACTAGGTGCACTGCCCTGTGGGGTGTTAAGCTTATAAATATATGGATATAGACATTATTACATATCGTTATAATTGTATTATATAATGGTATTCTTCATTTTATGTTAGGGAGGATATCGCGTTTGAGGTGGGTGGGCAGTGGCGCTCCCTCGCCTGTTGGCTACGGGGCCGGATCTCCTCAGTGCCCCACTGCCTTAGTTTGATCTCACAGGCAGAGGGGCGAGTTTCATGACAGGCGAGGCGCACGTCTGGTGGGGCGTGAACGCCGAGCAGTCACGTGAGCGGGCCGGCGCACTTCCGGCCGGAGTGTGCTGGCGTGCACACGCACACTGAGGACCCGGCGCGGGAGCGGACGGGCGGGTGTGTATTTAAGGGGGCCGGTAGCGCCCCCCACCACCCGACGAGATATACTATCCATCACTGGCCGTGAGCAAGAGCCTGGCAAGGCTCGAAACGCGTTAGTCGCAGCCCGGGGGGGCCAGCCTATTGCACATACTAGTAAGCATTTTTTTGTTCATGTTATGTTTGGAACTGTTGCATTTTAACCTTGTACTGGCGTTTTTTGGATATCTTGTACCATTAACTTGTATGTTTTGATGCTATTTATTTGAGATGTATGCACTTGGAGAAGCACTGTCACTTTAGGTTTTTTTACACCAACACATGCTGTACAGAGGTTTTATAATTATATGGGTTAATAACATTATAGATTTGTGAGGAATTTAATAGGAGTGTGGGCTCCGTCTGGTGGCGCTAATTCTTATGGCACGGTTATTTTGTTTTTAACTTGTGTGTTTTTAAAAGTATGTACAATAAAATTTACTCGATTTTGATTGTTTGAGTGCAAGAGTCAGTCTCTGTGGGGTTCAAAATTTGGGAGTGGGTGGAGGCCACTCCATAGTAAAGTGTGTAAATTACATTAAGGGGTATTAAAAAGTTCAAGGGGCTAAATACATTTATACATGCTATTTTTGAGAGACTCTATCTGTTTTATATGCGTTGTATGCAGGTAAGCAGTTTAGACAGGTAACCTTCTTTTACTTCCTGAGATATTCCTATATATAGATTAAATTATTTTTTATTAAGATTTTAATGATTTAATTGGGCAGCAAGGAGGGGGGACCTTCTGATGCCCAGTGGGGCCGAAAAAGAAAGCGGAAGGATATTGAAAAGCCCTGAAGATGACCCGACACGGGAAATACACCAGCCCACTGAACCGGAGGAAAATGGTACCTGGCGGGGCACAGTGGAAAATCGACTGGTGCCATGGCTATTTAGGTGCACTTTTCATGAGAGTTGTAAATTGGTGCATAAAGAGCAAATGTACTCATTGCTTGGGTGTACATACGTTATTGTGGCGCATGTGTTCCTGAATCATGAACCTATGAGTACATTTCTGGATATGCCAGGGACTGTGCACGGGCACCGGGAAATAGTGATTGGTGCTGAACCGAGCTCAAGATGCTAAGCTTATTTGGTACATTTTTCTTTTTACTTGTTTCCAACTCTGTGATATACAAGTTGTTTTCTCTAACAACAATGTATTTACCTTGACAACATACACAAATTGGTGTTTTGAGAAAATTCCTGGATCTGGCTTGCTAATCATCTGATTGACTGAGGCAGAGATGATGTTCCACATTCACAGGTTTAATCCCTCCTGCTCTAATTCACTCTCTTTAGGTGAGATGATCACAATCTTGTGTTCTAGCTAAGAGGTTACTGGCCACGTAATGGATGGTCCTTCCTGTTTTTCTTTTTTTTACTACAATGCTTGTTTACTTCTGGGCTATGTCCCACAGGAAGGAACCTATGTATCTGCCAAAAGGCCGCAAGTGCTGGTTTGTTATTCAGTTTTCCTGGTGGCCTTTCTGTCAGCCCAGTCAATAAATGAACAGATTATTTCAAGCACAGATGTAGGTTACTGGCTTTTTTATGCACAGGCATTATGGCAACCTACACAGCACAGCACTACAAGCATTCTGAGCTTTTGGCAGAGGCTTCCTTAATGTTTAGGATCCATTTGATGGATATCAGAGTTGGCAGCCTTATTGGCAGGGCCGCCATCAGGGATTTTTGGGCCCCATACAAATCATAATGTCTGGGCCCCCCACTATGCAATTTAATTTGATGCAAATGTATGTATACACAAGACAAAGTATAGTCAGTTATTGTCCAGACAATACTCAAAAAACACTAAAAGCAGTATCCCACTGCCTCTCAGAAGTTGGCTGATGAAAATATGAATAAAACCAGCACAATAAGTATGTTCCTGCAATGTACATTTCAGCCTTTTATTAGCACCCAGCCCTGGAGTTATTAAGAGTGAAAAATCTGTCCCATGGACATCCAGATTCGGGCATTCTGACTTCAGAAAGTTGCCATAATCTTTCCACAATCACGTGCCACCATCCGATGCATGCACCCTTACCAGGCCTATCTGAATGTCAGGTGGCAGGTGTTTACTCCTCTGTGCACTCCCTCTTGTTGCAAAGTGCCCCACAATCTATTCTTTCAGCATTGATTGCCTGGCATTAATCAGTTATGATTGGAGGTGAACCCTTGCATGAGCCGTGGGAGCATCCCTGGGGTTTCACATACAGGTGCATTCCAACTTGAAAAGTAAAGACCAAATGGGCTTACTGAGGAGCAGAATAACTGTAATAGATATATTTCAAATGTGCATGAATAATAATGAATTAGGGTAAAGTTTTCCTCACCAATTTACCGAATAATCTATTATGATTGGGCCTGAGCCCAGCCCACAGCTATACGTTATAGGGGGGGTTTGCATCACAGCACAACACTAGCCCTTACTTGTGTCCCCAACACAAACATTAATATACCGAGTGCCAACGGATTCGGTCCCTTGACACAAAAATGATTATGCAAAGCATCAGGGGATCCTGTCTTTGACACAAACACTAATGAGCACAGCACCAGTGGATACTTTTCCCAGACCAAAACCCTGGTAACCCAGCTCTAAAGTCTAAAAGACTTCTGGACCAGGTTACCACTTGCCCTCGAGGCAAGCCCCAATGTGTGAGAAAGCCTAGGGAATATTTGGCAGCATCCCCAGCATTCCTTCAGCCATACCCCCTAAGTGTCCTGATTTGGGCGGGACAATCACGCTTTGGGCTCCTTGTCCCATTGTCCTGCAGGGCCCTAACATGAAATGATGTTAGCTTGCGGCTAAGTATGACGATGGCCAGAACACCCAGCAAGTGGCTGCAGCGCTCTGCACAGTGAAACAGCTTGAGGGAAGTAGAGAAGAGGAAGGGGTGGTGTCGAGGCAGCTGCAGGGGATTGGGGGAGGAGTTAGATCAGGCCCGTGAGGCTCAGTGTGATGATGAGCTGCCCACATGCAATCTCCTTGGCAACCGGCCCTCACAATCCATGTTGGGGCCATGTAAGGCCGCCCTGGGAGGTGGCACGCAGGCAATATTTTACCGCCGGCCGCTAAAAACTAAGTGACGCGATCTGTTGGTGCATCTTTGTGCACAGTTACTTGGACCTGTGCTTAACAGTAAGTCATTTATCATTGCTGGTGCAGAGACCTCACCCTCTTGTAATTGGAAGAAACTGGCTTGCAGCAGGGGGCAGAGCCCCTGATCCACCAATGGTGCTATGTGTGCAGTACAACACCGATGGGGGGGGGGGCTTCGTTTGGCACCACCAATGAATGTGACCATACAGAATGGAGCAAGACCCCTGTCTCCACTGAACCATCAATGGTAAAAGCTTATTCATGAGGTTAACATGTTTAGGAGGCTCTGCCTATCCCCAGGAGATCCCAATTTGGCCTGATATGTAAAATCCCCAGAATTGCCCATAAAACTCAGCTTTACAGGGGTTCCACAACACATGCACACTCTGACACCCAGCCATTCTAATAGGATGGGCCTGTAGCAAGCAGTGCAGATCACAGGGGGACTGGTGATGCCGGCTGCTCTCCTTTTTGCTATGCTGGATCTCTGCATATACGGCTGATTGGTCAAGAGCTTGTGCAAGCACTGTGGGACCACCGGAAAAGAAAAGTTATGTGGACTATCCTTGGGATTTTACATAGCTGGGTATCCCAAACATGCATGACCAAAACCTGGGATGGTCAAAATTCTAGGTTTGGCCAACTTTAAACTGTAGGTGTATGGGGAGGCTTGGCTGTGTGTGGGGGGCGGGCTTGGCTGTGTGTGTGGAGAGCGGGCTTGGCTGTGTGTGGGGGGGCAGGCTTGGCTGTGTGTGTGGGGGGGTGGGGTGGGCTTGGCTGTTTGTGGGGGCAGGCTTGGCTGTGTTGCTGAGCGGGTATGGCTGTGTGGGGCTGGGGCTTGCATGTGATTTATTACTTATTATTATGTAATTATTAGGTGGTGTTTCCTTTTAGGGGCGTGGCTGGGGGCATGGTTTACGGACAAAAAGTGTCCCTCTTTAATGTTTTCAAAAGTTGGGAGGTATGCCTTCAGCTAATGCGTGCGACAGATGGGAGCAGACAGTAGAAGGTGTCAGAAGTTGTTTCATTCAACTCATTTTACAACTTTGTTTTCCTTTCTTCCTTAGTGAACACCTCTGCAGGGACCGGTAACCATTGCCCATCAGGATGGAAACTTATTGGCTCCAACTGCTACTTACTTATGTCATCATCTTCTCTATCATGGGAGGCGAGTCGAAATGCATGTGCAACCCAAAATGCTGTCCTTCTGATCCTGAAAGACAGGGACGAAATGGTGATTACATTTACTTGGATATGTTAGGGAAGATATATAAATCTGCATGGGAGGGGTGTGTCTGCAATGAGCCATAGAATGCAGTTAAATGAGCTTTAACTGCTTTGCAGTTTAAAATACATACGGTAAATAATATATATATATATATATATATATATATATATATATATATAATGGCATCACTAGAGTAAAAACATGGCACAAAGAGGTTCTACATGGTGCAGGGCTTTTTATATACCGGTAATTAAATATAGGTGATGCATGATAGCAGTGAAACTGATTTTCTTTTATCACTTGTAAGATGAAAAACAAAAGGCCAGAGAGGCTTGGTAAAGTTGAAAAGAGTGCAGGGAAGCATGGGATGCGACCACGCCACGTGCATGCACTGTGGGATCGCCAGTGAGGTGAGTATACAATGGTGGTCCAGGGGATTTCACACATTGGAGCATCTCAAATTAAGATGCCTCAGGGATAGGGAATAACAAACTCCAGGGGCATCTGTTGCATGATTATTCCACTTTGTACTTGAATTGCAAAGTCCAAAGGATTGCAGAGGTTCTCAAAATCATTTGGGTAAATATTAATACTTTACAATGTTTACAAACATTCAATTATTTTCTAGTAACCAATTTTTTTTTTAACCAGAATGCTTTGCTGCCATTCATTGGAAATCAGAGATACTGGTTGGGACTCAAGCGAGACCCAAAAAATATTGATTCGTGGGTTTGGACTGATGGAACCCCTCTCACATTCAGGTAATTTACTGAGATGTGGTGAAACATGTTATTAACCCGGACCTTCAGCGTGATTAAATGAAAAGCCCAAACCCTTAAAAAACTATTCCCCAGCATCTAAAATTAATATATTTTAAATTTTCTTACTTATTATTCTTTCCCCCACCGGTCTGCAACTCTGTTCAGGACTCTAGGATACGGGCACCGCCATCTTGACTCAGAAGCATCACACATACTGAGAAGAGGAGAGCAGGATAAAGTACAGGGGGTGGGGTTATAGCTGTGCTTTGCACGGACAGAGCAGAGCTGTGGTCAGGGAAAGGTCAGCAATCCCAGAATGCAGAGCAACACAGTCAGAAGACACTTCCTGTTTGCAGGCTGCCTGATGCCCCATGAGCCGCCATCTTGGATGTTTAAAGGCTCATAAAATGTAGTAGATGCAGGTAGGATGATTTTTAATGTGAGCAATCTGTATATACAGGGTGTGGGAAAAATATAAGATATGCTCTTATTCAAGGTGAAGGTCCGCTTTAAAGGAAATGGTTTTATTACAAATGTTATATTCCCCTTAATTTTTGCTTAGGGGTGTGGTGCTCTGTGTCATCCATATTTGAGCAGAACCATTGGCAACAAAAAAATAAGTCCCTATCAGCAGGAACAGAGCACTTGCACCAGCAGCACCTATTCCGGCTTGTCATTAGTTCTGAATTTTGAAGATCCCTATTTTTTCCTTGTGAAGCTATGTATAATAGGGGGACAGGTTATTGCTGTACACTCTACTTCTGCACACCTCCCATTTTATTTGTAACTGTTGTCCAGCCCACGCTTCCCTACCAATGATTAAGAATTAACCTTTAATTCATGTATTAAAGTGTGGAGTGCATCATAAGTGAAATGCCCGGGTTCCAAATGTGACACATTTCAGGCTAACAGCCTGTGTGTCCTTTATATAATACATTAAAGGGGACCAACACCCTGCCTGATCGGCCCGGGAATCTATAAAATTCCAGGGCCGATCCGATCCCTCCCTGCGGGGCATCTCCACGGAGACGCTGTGGTAAGACGCCTCATTGACGCGCATACCACAGCCCGATCGGGGGGCCCGGGGGAAGTGGACCAAAACCCAGGATAGTCAAAATTCTGGGTGTTGGTCCACTTTAAGAAAAAATTGAGGGAACTTACATGACCCGGGGACGGCACTGCCGTTGCAAAGCCTGTAAGATAGGAAGGCAGAAGGGGGAGAGTAAAAAGCAGAGGACATCAACCTTTTGTCTTCCCACTAATCCACATTGGGAGGGGGCAGATCTAGTTGCTTGTTCCTCCTTGTACTGACTGAGCTCTCAGTTATGAAGTGATTCAAAGTTTTCACGCCCCTATAGTTCTGCCCTCCCTGTAGATGTAAGGTTCAAAAATAAATCAGCCACTGAAATGACAAAGGTGGCATAGTCATTGTTAGGAAAATAAAATAATTCTGTCTCAGCACCTCTTCTTCCAAAACAATGCAAAAGAGAAATTGGGGTCCCCCACACCCCAAAATACACCAGAGAAAAGAGTTGCACCACTAATATGAACACACAATATAGCTTTTAAATCTCCACATTAACACAATAGATTAAAAAACATTAAAAAACATATACGCACACAAATGACATGTCCCAAAGGAGTGGGGGGGGGGGGGGGGGATTTGGTGCCTGCTAAAAAGCTGTGACAACTCCGGGCCCAAAGAATTACAATCAGCATAAATACTCTTGTGATCATATAATCTTATCTTATAATTACCCTGCTGCCCGCTAAGCTAATAAAGTGCAAGTGCTATTAACAATATTTAATGCCATTAATCCCAAGTGCGAAGTGCAACAATAACAATTAATTTACAACAAAATAATAAATTCAAAAGAAGAAGCAGAGGGAAACAGGCCCTGGTTATATGTAAGATCTTTATATGAATTGTTTGTTTGTGTCCCTCTTGTTCCATCCTAAAGTGCCCTTGCTTTGCAAAAAATCTTTTGGATTTATTATTTGATCGATTTTACTCTGAAATTTAGAGTGAAACAGTTTGATCATTTCTGCTATTGACTCTTCACGACATCAACCTAGGGAATTGTATTATATTATATATATTATATTATAATATAGACACACGTTTATGCTCTTTTATGTGTGCAAAGATCGCCCACAGGAGCTCACATGGGCCACAGTTATGGCATAGAAGCACGGGTTGAGCTTAGACGACGTGTCATCAGCTGCTCCGTGCGCGCTGATTGGACGAGCAGCCGTGCATTCACTGTAGGACCAGGAAGAGGTGAGTTGGCTTCCGTGATTGGGGTGCCATGGTGGAAAGGACCAAATCCCAGGACAGTCAAAATCCCGGGTTTTGGTCCACTCCACTGTAAAGGAGTCACTGAATACCAGAATTAAATTGTAGCAATGTTTTTTACTAAATAGGTATACACTTATCGAACATAATAAAGTAGATAGAATGTAACATGATAATCAAATTTATGAGGTTAACCCATGTTTCTACCATTCACACGCATTATGTGCTGTATGGCCTATCCAAATGGGCACACAATGACCCCTAGTGGACATATGTGCTAACTACAGGTTGCTGTAATATTTGCATTTTTATCATGCCATGAATAGTGTTGGGTAAACCTGAACTACAAAGTTCAGGTTCTTTGGGTACCCAAATCTGAACATGGACTTAAGCCAGAAGTCGGTGTTTGAGTTCGCCCCGAAGTGCTGATAGCTGTTGCCAGTGTCCTCACTCATAGGAACGGCAGTCATCTTTTTGGAGTTCTGGCCTTAGCCAAATTGACATTGGGACCACGAACCGGATTGCTGGCTCATGTAAGTTTCCAGTCCCGGTTGTGATTCTGCTTTTGGGACCCCTTGACAGGCAGAATTGCCCTCCCCCAAAGTTTGGGTCCCCATTGATTTTAATGAGGACCGAGTTTGTGCACCCGAATTCAAAGTTTGGACAGACTTACCGGGGTTGCAGGGTTGCTCAGGTGACCAGAACCCAGACTATCATATAGTGCTACTAGTTACTAGTTTTCTGTGATTTTAAAAGGTGTACACCAACTGATCAATTATAACTGATCCTGTTGAATTGAAACCACAGAATGACTGATGCCAGCCCTGGATTTTACTAGCCCTGGCATGCCCTGACCAGCCCTTAGGCTGCTAAGCTCTGCCCCCACACAGCAATATTAATAGGCAGTGTGCAAGCAGATAGAGCTCCAGCAGACCTAAACATTAATATGCAGAGGTCCAGCAGAAGGTGAGAGTGTGGGGCAGTAATGTGCAGATCAGCAACTGGGGAGAGGGGTTAGGGAAGGTTTGGGGGTCAACAGCTGTAGAAGGGGGGCTTAGGTGAGGTTTTAAATTTAGCAGTGGGGTGTTAGGGAAGGGTTGTGGGTCAGCAGCTGGGCAGGTTAGGTCAGGGTGCTGGCCACTGGCTGTGAAGGAGTGTTGGGGAAAGGTTATGGATCAGCAGCTGGGGGGGGGGTGTTAGTTTAGGGTGTAGGTCAGTGGCTGGGGAGGGGTGTTGGGGGGGTTATGGATCAGCAGCTGGAAAGGGGTTTAAGTTAGGGTGCAGGTCAGTGGCTGGGGAGGGGTATTAAAGTGGACCAACACCCAGGATTTTGACTATCCTGGGTTTTGGTCCACTTCGGTGGGGCACCCCGATCGGGGGTGCCCCGCTGTGTGAAACCCCCCAGAAAGCCCCGAAAACTCACCTCATCCCGCTCCCACATGACCGCTGCATCCAATCCCCGCCGACGGACAAGCGAGAGGCGGCGACGGACAAGCAGAGCGCGTCCGCCGCCGACTCCCGCGCGTCCCTCTTACAGGGAGCGCACACGCGCCGGCCATTCACAAACGGCCAGTGCGGGAGCACGCCCTGCTAGAGGGACGCGCGGGAGGCGACGGCGGCGGACGCGCATGCGCTGCTGGAACGGGGAGACGGTAGGATTGTGGGCCTCCTGGGAGGGATCTGATCAGTTGAGTACCGTAAATAAGTAGTTCTAGAATGTCCACCACCACCACCTGATTGTACTCCTCCTTTGGCAGGCTTTTTCTGGAGTCTGCAAAAGTAGCATCAGTGTTTCCGTCTCATGCTCTTGAGCGGACCATACCAGCAGACCTAGCCCTGTGCTGTTTTGCAGATGAGGCTCTTTGCCGCTGCCAGTGTGAGAAGTACCCTCCTGCTCTGGCGATGTATCTTTCTTGTTGCCTGGTTCCCAGGTCCTGTCCAAAACTACTACATCATCATACTCCTCCTGATCCCTGCCACTTCCCTGTTCTGATGTTTTATCATGGTCTACTTGCCCCCCCCCCCCCCACTCCACAACCACCTTCATAACTGTCATTATGTCCATGTCTACCACCATCCCCACTGCCACAGGTATGTGTCTCGGACACCAAATTCACTTCCACCACCTCTGCAACACACAAGGGAATTGAGATTGTGCTGGCCTTTGGTCCACTTTAAGCTGTCCCAATTTGAGACCCCCCAAAAATGGTCAGTTTAAGGTCAACTCACATGTTCCTGGAGCCCTCATCGCTGCGGCAGTAGCCCTTTCTGTATGGCTGGCACGGCCATGCCCACAGCTAGAGGTGCCTTTTTGTTAAATACAGTAAAAAAAAAACAATCCTTTTCACCTGCTGAGGTTTTTTTTTGGGGGGGGGGGGGGACAGCTCTGTGCATGCCAAGTCTCTCTCCTTAAGTTGGGGTCCATGGTGCCTCTTTTGCGTCCATAGGGCCTCTTAGTCTCGCTCGACTGCATTCAGCTCTGGATCCAAGCGAACCAAGCACGCTGTTTAACTGAGCGTCCCACACAAGAACCAGAAAAAGGTGAGTTTCATGGGTGAACCATGAGGATACACACAGAAGGGCATCCCAAATCGGAATGCCCTATCTGAAAGGAAAAAACACCCCAGAAGAGTGAAATCCTGGGGCTTTGTTCCTTACTCAGGTGTACAGTGAGTTTCAGTTTAGACTCAAAAATACACTCAAAATTCAACTTGCTTCACTAAATTATTAACATGATGCTCAATGCTTCTATGTTATTACATTTCTTATATAGTACAAAAATAATGTGACCTATCGGTGTATTCAATTATACTACTTTATTCTTGATAAAAAGCAATAGTCAGTAATAACAGACCTTGTCTTTCCTTTTCAGCGCTTGGAATAATGGGGAGCCCAATAATGCCGGTAATAAAGAACACTGTGCAGAGATTTTAGGGAGTGCCCTAAAGTGGAATGACCTCCCATGTGACATAGCAATTGCTTACATATGTAAAAGAGCACGGGATTGCTAATATGTGTACGCAGTATAAATCATAGTAGAATTTAAATGTATAGAGTACTAAATCCACATAAATCACAAGAGGAGAGGCTACCAATATACCCTGCTTAAAAAAATGCCCAGCCAAGATTGTTTCTTTTAATGTGAGGAAGAGGAATCAGGGGTAAAGTTTTGAACATACCATTCCGCCTTTACAGGGGAGAACTGCTGAACTCCAATCAGGGCCAGTTTTAGATAAAGTATGGCTCTAGGCAAAATTAGAAGAGGGGGGCCCAACTTACATTAACAATTAACATTTAAGTGACCCAAAAGTAAAGTTGCAGAAAGCCGCATTTCTAGCTTTGGCATCTTGTCTACCTCACTGTGGCTGCTGCTCAGGACCACCATGGGAACTAGCTCTCGGGGAGCTATCTGAGATTCTGGTCCATTTCCCCAAGGGCATCCAAATTTGGGATGCACTGATGTGTGACACCTCCCAGGGATGTTGGTATACACATGTTACTGGTGCTCCCACAGCGCATGCACAACTCTCCATTAGGTTTTAGAACCATGTAATCAATGAGCAGCTAAAAAAGCAGAATGAAATGGCAGCCCCCCACAACCCTTCTTTGGCTGTGCATGGTATGAGCGGTACAGTCAGACTGCCCGTATTTCAAGTCCCCTCTGCCCTAGCACTAAAGCAGGGCGGGGGGGACATTAAAAAAAAATACTTACCTCGCCCACAATCTAGCACTGATCATTGGGTGATTCCAGCACTGGGCGCCACAATTTTTGCTTTAGCCACTCTGAGAGCGTGTTCCCTGTTCCCGATGCTATAGGCATTCCAGCCTGTGTGTTCACTTTAATAGGCAAACAGGAGAGCGCACAGTGCGAGGAATAAGTTCTCGTTGGCAGGAGTGGGCAAAGCTAAGATGTCGGTGCCCAGCACTTTAATTGTCAGTTGAACAGCGCTGGATTGGGTGCGAGGTACATTTTTTTATGTAACCACTCCCCACAGTTCTTCATTGAGGGGGTGGCAGGGAGGGGGGATTGAAAAACGGGCAGTCTGGTTGGACTGGCCCTTTAAGTGGCCCAAAACCCATCTTGGACAGCCCTGGAATCTATAAGACTACTGGGCCGCCTGATTCCCACTACCCAGGCATCCATAATCATTATGCCTTGCAGTGTGAACCACCCAGTCCCCAGTAAAACTGATCCCCAATCCAACAGTGCATGGGCAGGCAACTCTTTACATTTGAAATACCCCCCACAAACTATATATTATCTATAAGCTTGAGCACACACCTCAAGCTTTCTAGGCGTACCAGGCTTGTTGAGGTGGGCGCAGTTTTCTGCAAGTTATCCCTCAATTAATTTTCCTTTGCACAGGGTTTCCCCAAAAAAGAATAAAAAAGCAGAATCAAAGCCACATTTTCCTAAAAAGAAACAATATGCAAAGAAGAAAAAACAAGGTAAATCTGAAAAAGTTATGTCCCCCGAACAGAACAATATGCATAGGTACTGTCAAGGGAAGAGTCGCCAAACACCCCGAAGTAAAGCATGTGCGTAGGGGTAGTTTTACTTGAAAATTTTAGCTTTGCAGACAAAGTGTGCACCTTGCACTTTTTCAACCAAAACAACCCTTTATATTTGGAATACCCCCCACAAACCATATATTCCCTGACAAGTACACACAGCTTTCTAGCCGTACCTGTACCCTTGTTTGAGTGGGCTCATCTTTCTGGAAGTAATCCCTGGAAGTTTTCTTAGGTTGCACAGGGTTTCCCAGACAAAAATAATAAAAAAGCTGAAAAAAAACACATTTCCCTAAAATATGAATATGCAAACAAGAAAAACTAATGAGAAAGGGAAAGGTCCCCTGAACAGAACAATACCCAACATGCATAGCTGCTTTTAAATCTTTTAACTGCCAGCCTGCTTTGATTTTATCACCCTTTGTTAACAGGTAATTCTTCATAATTTTGAGCTATGTTTAACTGTGAATTTGTAAGGAATTTCCAGGAAAAATATGTATTGTTTATTTTGGCACAGTTTGGACATTAATGTAAAATGTCTTTTTTGTAATTTTTCCAGATTTAAAATATCTTTAAGTGAAAAATTTTTAAAAAATAAAAAATTACGTTTTTAAAAATTTGTCTCATTTAATGAAAAAAAAAATATTCAAGAAAACCATATTGTATGTGAATGCCCCATTTCTCCCAATTACAACAGTACCGCATATGTATTGGTAGCCCCCATTCCTAGCCAGGAGAGCCCCCCAAAATGAAAAGAGAACTTTATAACAATTACAAATAAAATACCAACTGCTATCCACACTATAAAGGGTTGAATAAAAAACTGGTGTGGGGTCCCCCTTTTCGGGGGTGGGGACCCCACACTTAAAAAAAAAAAAATGTTTCGGTAGGGCTTGTAGAACAGGGCGCAGAGGCCAGCTTCAGTGGCCTTTGTGGGCCGTGGTCTCTTATGTCCCTTAGGCTTTGGGAGGGCAGATAATGGGGGGCTGGGGGTTAATGGAAAGTCACCCGTTTGCTGCAGATGGCTTGCCAGCTTTTCAAGCCTTGTTCCACGTGTGTTCCACATTGCCACAGCTATTGTGTAGGCTACATCAGTTTAATTCCATATAATATTTTTGGGTGAGTCATGGTAAACCAAACCTAAGGAGGACATCAGTGAAGTGCAGACACAACTCGATGATAATGAAGCCGATTGCACTTGCCATCCGGTTGCAGAAGGGACTTCATCATCATCAGGAGGAGAGGGTTGCAGGTTGCCCATGAATCAGCAGTTGAGTCAGCATGGTGGCAAAAGTGGAAAATCTGGAGCCAAATGTACCCGGGCCCCGGGTAGACCACCTGCTTTGTGGCAACCTACCTTCCCGGGAGGTAGTGGAACAGGGGTTAGTGGAGTCTGCGGCAGTAGCAGTGAACCAACTGTTGGTGGGAAAATCAGCTACTCGGCAGTGTGGCAGTTTTTCATCAAGCATCGGCTGGAGGTTAACATGGCCACATAAAAGATGTGTCTGCTACAGGTGAAGGCCAATGTTGGCACCACAGCCCTGTGTCAACATATGCAGTGTCACCATAAAGCAGCCTGGGAGAACCATGTCTCTGAATTGGTGGTCCAGTCTGCTGTACCACCTAGTGGCATGCCGCTCCCTGTTTCATCCAGCCAAGGCTCCACCAACTCATCCTCTTTCGCACCAGATGCTCCTGCTCCTCCTATTCCGAGTCAGTCATTCTGCCACTGATCTATTGGCCAAGCCATGTCCAAGAGACAACAGTATGCGCTGAGCAGAGACGGAGAGTCCCAAGACGCCATTTCTTTGCGAAGAAGGCAGTACCAGCCCTGCACAATTTTGTTGAGCAGAAGGTGGGTGTCAGGGATCGCCGGACACCCTTCCTTCATAAGCCAACAATCTCCACCGCCTCTTGTGCCTATAGACAAGCCCCCGCTTGCTGGAAACACGGGTTATGCCTCTCCAGACTCGGTTGCCCCCAGGACTTACTGGCGCAAAGATTGCTGGCTTATGGTGAAGACAGGTGAACAGCGGGTTATCGCAAATTGGAAGTTCAAGCGGGCTGAGTCCGAAACGTCGACCAGCAGGTTTTAGACAAGAATGGTCGAGACGGGCAGGGGTCAAAGCCGGGTGGTCACAGGGCACGGTATCCAAGGGGTTAGATGGAGAATGGTCGAGACAAGCAGGGGTCAAAGCCGCGTGGTCACCAAAGCGCGGTATCAAAGGGATAAGGCAGAGACATGGTCAGACGGGCAGATAGTCGGTGCGGGCAGCGGGCAGGAATGGTCAAAGACGGAGCCGGATCAAAAACACACTAAATGCAATTCCAAGAGCACACCCAAGCTAATAATGGCTATAACGGGCACCGATGGTCAGGGCAAGGACACTTTTAAGGGAGAACTGGCCAATGGGAAAAGGGGAATGTCAGATGGTGTATGTAGTGATTGGTGCATACCTTAACTCTGCTCCTGATAGGAGCCCCCCAGGGACTGGACCGCCCTGACCAGCCAGACTGTCCAGTCCCTGGGTTCATTTACCCGGAGGACCCCCCCTGGACCTGGATAGGTCCCTTTAAACTTGCCCCCGGCGGATGCGCTGGGAGCAGCGCCGCCGGGGGACATAACTTGAATGTGCTCGCGCACGCACGCGAGCACGAGACTGTCTGCCGGGCGCGCCCCCCGGGGAGGAGGGGGGAGGACGCGCCGGCAGACGCTGCAGAGCCGCCGCCGCCGCCGGGGACATCAGCAGCCGCCGCCGCAGAGCAGGGGGCGGAAGCCGGAGCCCCAGCGAGGGGGAGCGACGACAAGGCGGCTGTCCTGCGCGGCCACCGGAGGACGGAGGACGGCCGGGACTGAGCGGAGGCGCCAGGTAAGTATCTTACATTACCCCCCCCCCTTGAGGAGGGGCCTCTGGACCCTCCAACCCGGGTTTCTGAGGGTTCTCCCTGTGGAATTTCCTAACCAACCTCCCAGCGTGGACCTCTCTGGCCAGGACCCAAGACCTCTCTTCTGGGCCGTAACCCTTCCAATCTACCAAATACTGGAGAGAATTTCGGAAGAGGCGTGAATCTAGAATCCGAGCTACTTCGAATTCTTGTTGCCCATCAACCAAAATGGCCGCCGGGGAAGCATCTGGCTCAATACCGTTAGCAGACTTTAACAGGGACACATGGAAAGAATTACAAACTTTCATAGAGGGCGGAAGCTCTAGACGGTAAGTAACCTGATTAATTTTCTGCCTTACAGGAAAAGGACCAATAAACCTTGAGCCTAGCTTGGCAGAAGGTTGACGTAAAGCCAAATTCTTGGTGGAAAGCCAGACTAGCTCCCCAACTGCATAATCAGGGTTACTTGACCGACTACGATCGGCAAAAGTTTTCTGCTGGGCGACAGCCCTGGTCAGATTTTGCTGAAGCTTAGCCCACAGATCCGGCCATTGGGACACCCATTCATCGAGTGAGGGCACGCTAGAGGGTAGGTCCGACAAAGCAGAAAATTTCAGGTCTCTACCAAATACACAACAGAACGGCGATACCCCAGTGGAAGAGTGAGTGGCAATATTCAGGGCGAACTCTGCAAATGGAAGAAACAATAACCAGTCCGTCTGGACATCGGAAACATAGCAACGCAGGTATTGTTCCAAGGATTGGTTGGTTCTCTCTGTTTGCCCATTAGACTGGGGGTGAAATGCTGAGGACAAGGAGACCGTGAATCCCAACCTGGCACAAAAAGCCCTCCAAAACCGAGAGACAAACTGAACCCCCCTGTCGCACACCACATCCTTCGGGATCCCATGGAATTTAAATATGTGAGTTAAAAAAAGTTGAGCAAGATCTTGAGCTGTGGGTAACTTTTTTTTTTCAAATTCTTTATTTAAAGGTTTTGCAGTTTTAAACATTACAGACATTTAACCATACATTACAAGACAGAGGGGAGGGGGGGGGGGGAGACCTCCGGGGGCACCGTATTTAAAGCATAGCAATCATCACAACCGTGGTTTAACTACCGGCACCAATACATCTTACACTCCGGGTAGGTCCCTACTACCACTCCTGCTCGGGGGGTGCAGAGTTCCCAAATGATCGAACCTTGAGCTCCATTGATAAGATTTATGTGTATCTGGTGTACTCAAAGTTGGCAGTGCCCTACCCGTATTGGGCTGATGTAATCTATCCCACAGGTTCCAAGGGGTGGGGAGTGCTTTCCAGTGCTGAGTGTTCTGGTCCGTCCAGCCCGGGGGGGGGGGGGAGTGGAAAAAACACTAGGACCTGATGGGGGGTTAAGGGATAGAAGGGGGAGGAAGGGGGAGAAAGGATGGGATGTATGATGTTCGGCGTGCGGATTCTGGGAATGCAGCCAAGTGGGGTATGGCGTGTGGGACGCAGATGTCTTCCTGAATATCACCTGAGCTCACTCTGACTCCGGTTAGCCCAAGTGGAGCAAGGTGAGTCAAGGGGCCCACACCATTACCCAAACAGGTTTCTAAACTCTGCCGATTCCTCATATATTAGCCATGGCAACCATGTGACTCTGTACTGCTCGTCCCTTTCATGTAGAGAAAGCGTCAGGTCTTCCATTTCCTTGATATTTATAACTTCCCTCACCCAATCCCTAACGGAGGGTTTTTTTTTTTGTTTCCAAAATCTAGGAATCGTTTGTTTGGCGGCATTTAGGAGGTGGACCAGAAGGGTTTTTTATATTTCCCTGTCGGGGCCTTCGTTGAGTGAAGGAGGATCTGGGCTGGATCTCCATCTACCTGGGCTCCTGTGAGCTGTGTGACGATGGGCAGGACTACCCCCCAAAATTCCCTGATCCTGGGGCACGTCCAGAGAATGTGGAATAATGTCCCTCGTCTCTCACCACATCTCCAGCAGCTTGGGTCTACAGTGCCAAACATCTTCTCCAGTCTATCGGGGGTGTAGTGCCAGCGCGTCAATAGTTTGTAATTGGCCTCCTGGACCCTCGTAGCCACAGAGGACTTATGCGCCAAAGTCGCTATTTTATTCCTCTCCTCATCTCCTATCGTTCTGCCCAGATCAGTTTCCCAGTCTCTCCAGAATGAAGGGGGAGTCTCTTGTCTGCCCATGAGAAGCGAGTACAGGCTAGAAATCAAATGGGAGTGTGGCTGCTCCTCCAGGCAAATCCTCTCAAACTCAGTGTGTCTCCTTGTGTTATCCTTTCTGTAGCCCATCTGGGATAAAATTGACTGGAAACGGAGTAGTGTCCAGGGGTCAAGGTTCCCGTTATCTAACCTAATATGTATGCCACTCACATATTCTCTGCAGGTGGGACGCCACCCAATAGGATCGAACGTCCGGTAACACCATGCCCCCTGAGTGTTTAGGCCTAGTCAAGATCTGTCGCCTAAGCCTGGCTTTCTTTTTCTGCCAGACAAACCCCATTAGGATCTTATCTAGCTTCCTGAAGAAGTGTGCGGGAATGTTTATCGGAAGAGCCTGGAACAAAAATAGGAGCCTCGGCAGGATCGACATCTTGATTATATTTACCCTGCCCATCCATGAGAAGGTGGGGGAATCCCATCTATCCAGGTCTGCTTTTATTTTCTGAGACAAGGGCACAAAGCACTAGCCCATCTAAATGAGAATGTTTGCTGAAGGTTCCTGGCCATGTCTCCTGAGAGTGATACATTTAATGCTTCAGACTTCTCAAAATTAATTTTAAAGAGGCATAGCCTACCAAAGACCTCCAATTCCTTCATCAGTACTGGAACAGAGATCGTGGGGTTCGTTATAAAAAACAGGAGGTCGTCCGCGTAGGCCGCGACCTTATGTGTATCATCCCCAATTCTCAATCCCCCTATGTCGACGTTTCCCCTTTGTCACAAGCTACTCACCTAGCCTTCGGTCCCGCACCATCTGCGGGCAGTCAGTCGGAGGTCTGGCGGGGCGGCGTCGTCGACGGGCGGCTGTTCGGCGGCTTCCGCCACAGACGGCGGCTCGGCTGTTTCCGCCGCGAGCGGCGGCTCGGGCAGTTCCGCCGCGAGCGGCGTCTAGAGCGGCTGTTTTCCCGGCATCGCGGCGCGCTCCTGACGCCCAGTGTCGTGCACATAGGATTTATGCCCTCCGGCGGCGCTGCACACAGCGCGCCCGCCGGAGGTAATCAGCGCAGGGCCAATGAGCCCAGGGGAATGCGGGGTCATACACCCCTCTATGCTTCTGGTCCAATCTGGACCAGGATCCTGGGTTCTGGTTATGCACCAATCATGCACACACATCTGGCCCAATCCCGTGTAACCTGGCCCCATAAAGGTTTCCCTCCTTCAGTCTGTCATTGCCCGTGATAGCGTGCTGCTGGGTGTGATTTGGTGTCTGCTCTGTCTTCGATTTATCCTGCTGTGTATGACCATCCTCGATTGCTGCCTGGACCGACCTTTGCCTGTTTTCCTGACTACGATTGCCTGCTCCATTGTACCGCGTACCCGTGACCTCCCGGTTTGACCCTTGGCTCGACTCTGACTATTCTTCCGTCTCATCCTCTGGTGCTGCGTTTCATTGGATTGATCTTCCGTGTATGACCCCTGCTTGTTTGACCTTGCCCAGTCTCGTTCCTGGTTCATCTGCCTTCCCCCCCATAAGTCTGCATCCTTTGTGCTATAAAGTCCTGGGGGCAACCGTGCCCGGTGAGGCGTGTAAAGCATCCCGGCAGACAGGGGCTTGTCTATAGGTGAAGCTAGCAGCGGAGATTGGGGGTTGCAGACTTATTTCGAAGGTGGGTGTCCCACGGGACCTGACATTATCACGGGCCCCAACATTTCCTAGATGGAAGAATTAATGCAACAGGTGCAAGTTATGGCCACCGCCATCAACCAACTGGCCCAACGAGTGGCTACGCAGGAAAGCCGCCAACTACCTGCACCACTGGATCCTGTGTCTTCAGTCGAGCCCAAGATTCCCCTTCCGGAGAAATTCTTTGGGGAACGATCTAAATTCTCAAATTTTAAGAAATCATGCGAGCTCTACTTCCGCCTGTGGCCCCACTCATCCGGGTCAGAAACTCAACGACCTGGGCGTTTGGACTGGCGTCTACCGATGAAGCATTACAATCAGTCTCCGCCTTCTTTGCTGCTATGGAGCTCTTGTATGCTGACCCAGACCGGGCTTCAACAGCAGAATCTAAGCTACGGAGTCTAAAACAAGCGAAGCGGTCGGCTGAAGAGTATAGCGCAGAGTTCCATTGATGGGCCATTGACTCCAAATGGAATGACCCAGCCCTGTGCAGTCAATTCAGAATTGGACTCTCTGAAAGTATCAAAGATGCTCTTGTGAATTATCCGCTACCCAAGAGCCTTGATGAACACATGCAGCTGGCAATCAGAGTGGATAGACGTCTCAGAGAAAGACGGGTAGAAAAAGTCAAGGATCAACCTTGGGGATCCCCTCGCCAAGAGTTCAGCCCTAAGGGTGCTGCTGCCTCTTCTTCTATGACATCCGAAGAGCCCATGCAGCTTGGCATGACTCATCTCTCTCAGGCGGAGAAAATACGACGCAGATCACAAGGTCTTTGCTTGTACTGCGGGAATCCTGGCCACTTCGCCAAGAATTGCCCTAACAAAGCCCCGGTGGCGGGAAACTACAGCGCCTAGATCCGGTTGAGGGACTTCATCTAGGCGATCAGGTACCACTCCCTCACGTAAATAGATTACTTTTACCAGTTATGGTCTCTTGGGGCCTTTCCAAGACTTCTGTCTCCGCCTTCATTGACAGTGGAGCGGCCGGTAATTTCTTGGATAGGTCACTTGCTTCCACCCTTAATATCCCATTGATCCCTTTAGAAAATTCACTTCGGGTCCTGGCTGTCAATAATGAACCAATCATGGGAGGATTGGTTTCCTTTAAAACCCCTTTGGTGAACTTAGTTGTGGGTTCTGCCCATTCTGAGAAACTAGAATTTTTTATTCTAGAAAGTCCTGTATCTCCTATTGTATTAGGATTTCCATGGTTAAAAACCCATAACCCGGTTATTAATTGGGGATCTGGGGATCTGGTTAAATGGAATCCATTCTGTTATGAGCATTGTTTTTCTACAGCCCTAAGGTCCACGCAGGTCACCCTTGATGGCTTACCACCTACCTACGCGGATTGGGCGGATGTTTTCTCCGAAAAATCCGCTGACACTCTTACTCCGCATAGGGCTTATGATTGTCCCATCAATTTGCTTCCAGGTACCATACCCCCTAGGGGAAAGATATACAATCTCACACGATCTGAAGAGCTGGCCATGAAAAATTATATTACGGAGAATCTCAAGAAAGGATTCATCCGTCCTTCCACCTCCCCTGCTGGTGCTGGTTTCTTCTTTGTCAAAAAGAAGGACGGCGGTTTACGCCCCTGTATTGATTACCGGGGACTAAACAAAATCACGGTCAAGAATAGATATCCGTTACCCTTAATCAACGATCTCTTTAATCAAGTGTCTGGGGCTCAGATTTTTTCTAAACTTGATCTTAGAGGGGCATATAATCTTATTCGCATACGCCAGGGAGATGAATGGAAAACGGCTTTCAATGTTAAAGATGGCCACTATGAGTATTTGGTTATGCCCTTCGGTCTATGTAATGCTCCTGCAGTCTTCCAAGATTTCGTGAACGATATATTTCGCGATTACTTGGGTCGATTTATGGTGGTCTATTTAGACGATATACTCATTTTTTCCCGTTCGTTGTTGGAACACCGCCAGCATGTAAAGGCGGTGTTACAAAGGTTACGGGAGAACCATCTGTATGCAAAAATCTCTAAGTGTGTATTTGAAGTTTCTGAAATTCCGTTTCTAGGATATTTGATCTCTAAGCGTGGGTTGGTTATGGATCCCTCCAAAGTGTCTGCGATACTGGAGTGGGAGCAACCAAGAACCCTTAAAGCGCTTCAGAGATTTCTAGGATTTGCGAACTTCTACAGGCAATTCATAAGAGGGTTCTCTTCTATAGGGGGGCCCTTAACTGACCTTACTTGGAAGGGTGCTTTTGTTGAGGAGTGGCCTCCCTCAGCAATAAGCGCTTTTCAAACTCTGAAAGAGACCTTTACTTCAGCTCCGGTTTTGGTCCACCCCAATATCAATCACCCGTTTCTTTTAGAAGTCGACGCTTCCGAGCTTGGTGTGGGAGCAGTCCTCTCTCAGTATTCTGGTGATCCGGAGAGACTACATCCCTGTACCTTCTTTTCGCGTAAGTTCTCTCCTGCTGAACAAAATTATGATGTCGGAAATAGGGAACTATTGGGTATTAAACTGGCCTTTGAAGAATGGCGACACTGGCTGGAGGGTTCTCTACATCCTATTACTGTATATACTGATCACAAAAATCTGGAATATATAGAATCCGCCAAAAGGCTCAATTCCCGTCAGGCTCGCTGGGCGCTCTTTTTCTCCCGTTTTAACTTCATTATCACCTTCAAACTGGGGGAAAAAGAATACCAAAGCAGACGCCTTGTCACGCAATTTCGGAGAGTGTAAGGATCGATTCGATCCCGCAGAACCAATTTTAGGTTGTATTGTCGGTGCCCTTCTCCCTGATTTATCTAGCTCTTTGATTCCGTATCAGATTGATGCTCCTCCGGGAAAACCCCCTGAATGCCAATTTGTTCCGCCTCATTTGCGTCTCGCCGTCTTACAGGAATTTCATGATGCCAAGACCGCCGGTCACTTAGGGGTTCGGAAAACATTGGCTCTCGCCAAACGCCATGTTTGGTGGCCTACCATCAGACGCGACATAACCACCTTTGTAGAAGCATGTCCTGTATGTGGGCGTAGTAAGACGACCCATGGATCTCCAGCAGGATTATTAGTACCTCTGGAGATTCCTGGAGAGCCGTGGTCCCACATATCCATGGATTTCATTGTCGATCTGCCTCAATCGCAGGGGAATACTGTAATCTGGGTGGTGGTTGATCGCTTCAGTAAAATGGCACATTTTATTCCTTTGGCAAAACTTCCGTCTGCGCCGGAGTTGGTGCAGTTGTTCATTAAACATGTTTTCCGTCTCCATGGTATACCACAGAATATAGTTTCGGATCGGGGGGTTCAGTTTGTATCCCGCTTCTGGAAAGCATTTTGTACTCGGTTAGGCATAAAAGCGTCTCTTTCCACAGCCTATCATCCCCAGTCTAACGGACAGACTGAGCGGGTGAATCAGAGTTTAGAACAATACTTGCGCTGCTTTGTATCAGATCGTCAAGAACAATGGGCGGAATTTATCGAGTTTGCAGAGTTCGCCTTTAACAATGCGCCTAGCGAGTCGACCAAGTTTTCGCCGTTCTTTTGTAACTATGGCAAGAATCCCAAAGCATCTTCCTTCTCTGGTCCTTCCTCCAATCTGCCGGCATTGGAGGAATGGTTACAAGAAAGAACTAAGGTATGGTCTGAAACACAGGCGAACCTTAGGAACGCCTCTGTGAGATATAAAGTGTTCGCGGATCGACACAGATCGCGAGAACCACCATTTCAGGTGGGAGACTTGGTCTGGGTATCCACAAAAAATATTGCTCTTAGACAACCCTCGCCGAAGTTGGGCCCTAAGTATATCGGTCCCTTTCCGATCACAAATAAGTTGAGCGATGTTACCTTTAAAGTTAAGCTACCTATGTCCATGAAGATTCCGTGTACTTTTCATGTTTCCCTATTAAAATCCGCCAGAAATGTTCAGGTGTCATCTCCTCCTCCAGTTGTGATGGGAGATGAACCTGAGTACGAGGTTAACAGAATACTCGACTCTCGATTGGTCCGAAATTCATTACAGTATTTAATTGATTGGAAGGGTTTTGGTCCTGAGGAGAGATGTTGGGTACCGGCCAAAGATGTTCATGCCAGAACTCTAGTCAATAGATTCCATCGTGAGAATCCTGATAAACCTGGTAAGCCGGGCGACTACACTACCCCCCACCCTGAATCGCAAAGCAGGAGTTCCTGAGCAGCACGCATCCACACAAGAGGGGCACAAGGGATTCCATCTGATGTTCCAATAAAAGGAAATCGTTTGGGGTTATCTAAGGCTTTCTCACTCAATAGACAAAACAAGAAGAAAGAAAATCTTGAAAATAGTATTTCTTAATTATAATTTCTAATAATTGCAATATATTTAATGGAAATAAAGCAATATGCCCCTCACAGCGGTACCTTTGTGTATATACCAATTGAAATCACTATACTAAGTTTGAGCATCGTTTGAGCTTTCAACCCACATTGAAGCCCATTGGGGGTAGCGACGTTGAATAGTACCATTTGAAGGCTTTCTTTTGCTGTGAAGTCGGTAAGAGTTTGCACGTTTGGTGGAGGTTTTTTGCACATGTACATGTGAAGTGCATGCACCGTGGGATACCTAACTTTTTTCAACTTTCTTTTAATTTTTTCATGTTTTGGACTTTTTTTGGTTGATTTATTTATGTTCCACTAAGTGAAAGTTGGCATCTGTATTTATTTTTGTGCTCTGTGTTTTTCACTTTATATTAAACCTGGTAAGGGTCTGGAGGCCCCTCGTGAAGGGGGGGTAGTGTCACAAGCTACTCACCCAGCCTTCGGTCCCGCACCATCTGCGGGCAGTCAGTCGGAGGTCTGGCGGGGCGGCGTCCTCGAAGGGCGGCTGTTCGGCGGCTTCCGCCACAGACGGCGGCTCGGCATCGCAGCGCGCTCCTGACGCCCAGTGTCATGCTCGTGCGTGCGCGCGAGCACATAGGATTTATGCCCTCCGGCGGCGCTGCACACAGCGCGCCCGCCTGAGGTAATCAGCGCAGGGCCAATGAGCCCAGGGGAATGCGGGGTCATACACCCCTCTATGCTTCTGGTCCAATCTGGACCAGGATCCTGGGTTCTGGTTATGCACCAATCATGCACACACATCTGGCCCAATCCCGTGTAACCTGGCCCCATAAAGGTTTCCCTCCTTCAGTCTGTCATTGCCCGTGATAGCGTGCTGCTGGGTGTGATTTGGTGTCTGCTCTGTCTTCGATTTATCCTGCTGTGTATGACCATCCTTGATTGCTGCCTGGACCGACCTTTGCCTGTTTTCCTGACTACGATTGCCTGCTCCATTGTACCGCGTACCCGTGACCTCCCGGTTTGACCCTTGGCTCGACTCTGACTATTCTTCCGTCTCATCCTCTGGTGCCGCGTTTCATTGGATTGATCTTCCGTGTATGACCCCTGCTTGTTTGACCTTGCCCAGTCTCGTTCCTGGTTCATCTGCCTTCCCCCCCATAAGTCTGCATCCTTTGTGCTATAAAGTCCTGGGGGCAACCATGCCCGGTGAGGCGTGTAAAGCGTCCCGGCAGACGGGGGCTTGTCTATAGGTGAAGCTAGCAGCGGAGATTGGGGGTTGCAGACTTATTTCGAAGGTGGGTGTCCCACGGGACCTGACACCCTTATTCTGCAGAGGAAAGGTTCCAGGGACAGGGCGAATAGTAAGGGCGACAAGGGGCATCCCTGGCGCTTGCCGTTGGAGATGGGGACCGAGGCTGAAAAGTGGCCATTGACCTTAACCCTAGCAGAGGGTATCGTGTATAGGGCGCCGATAAGCCTCCTCATGTTGCCTCCCAAGCCTATGTATCTGAGTGTCTCTTGCAGAAAAGGCCAACTCACCCTATCGAAAGCCTTTTCCGCATCTGTGGGTAGGAGCATCATGGGCACGTCAGCGCTCTGTGCCCTGTATACCGCACCGAGAGCTCGCACCACATTGTCCCTAGCCTCCCTCCCCAGCACGAACCCGGTTTGGTCCAAGTGGACCACCTGAGTCACCACTGGAGCCAGTCTGTTGGCTAAGATTTTGGCATATAATTTCAGGTCCACATTGAGGAGGGAGATGGGACGGTAGCTCTTACATGACAGTGGGTCTTTCCCTGGTTTAAGTATCACAGAGATGTGCGCCTCCAATTCTCTGCCTGAGAATGAGCCCGGCACCTCTGGGTCCAATATCGAATTCCACGCCTTGATCATTCGTGGGCCCAATACTGAGGCGAACGTCTTGTAGTACTTGACGGAGTAACCATCCGGACCCGGGGCCTTTCCTGTGGGGGCTTGTTTAATTGCCTCTTGCAGTTCCTCTACCCCGATTGGGCCCTCTAGTAATGCCGCAGTCTCGTCTGTGACCGTCGGCATGCCTGAATTACCTATATATTCCTCCCACTTGCCGAGGCGCGACCGTGCCGCCGGACCCCTGCCCAGATTGTACAAACTTGAGTAATACTGCCTAAATGTATCTGCTATCTCTTCTGTGGTGTGTTGGGTCTGTTGGTTGTTGCCCCGTATCTCAGCGATATAGTTCTGGGTGTGCTGCTGCCTAAGTGCTCTGGCCAGCAGGGCGCTGCTTTTATTGCCGTATTCATAATAAGAACGTTTACATCTCCTAATTAGGTGCTTGGCCTTTTGTCTCAGCAGGGCATTGAGGGCCTCCCTCACTTGGGTCAGCTCTCCGAGCGTCCTCGCTGCCCCGGACTGTTTATGGGATAACTCGAGTAGTCTCACCTGTTCTGTGAGCTTCTCTATTTGGGCTAGTCTTTCTTTTTTGATCCTAGCTCCATGGCTGATCAAAATGCCCCTTATAACTCCCTTATGCGCCTCCCATAATGTGAGTGGTGAAACCTCCCCATTATCATTGATACTGAAGTACGTCTCCAGACCCTCTTTTATGGCTTGCGTCACTACTGCGTTTTGGAGGAGTGATTCATTTAGTCTCCAAATTGAGGGGGGTGGGGGCCTGCCCAATAGGTCGAGGTCAAGGAAAACCGGGGCATGGTCTGAGAAAGAGGTCGGGTGTATCCCGTCCCCTGTGACTCGACCCAATAGTCCATGTGAGACCCATATATAGTCCAGTCTGGAATATGTCCCATGCACATTAGAATAAAATGAATAGTCCCTTGCCCTTGGATTTCTGATGCGCCATGCATCCACCAGCTGCATGCTATGCAATTTTTTCTTCAGCGATCTCAGGGCCAAATGGGAGACCGCCGACCTGCCCGCTGAGGAGTCTAGCAGAGGCTCAATGGTTAAATTGAAGTCGCCCCCCAATATTATCTCTCCTTCCCCAAACTTTTGTATTCTATCAAGTATACTCTTTAAGAAAGGTATCTGGCCCTGATTGGGTGCATATATAGAGGCCAGTGTGTACATTCTTTGGTCGATCAACCCCTTGACTAGTATCGCCCTTCCCGATTCATCCCTCCATGCTTCTTTAAAAATAAAAGGAAGTTCTCCCGCCAGTAATATTGCCACTCCCTTCTTCTTGGTGTCTGCTGCGCAGCTGGTGAATACCTGGGGGAATCGTTTATTAACGAGCTTAGGAGCCGCATCCCTTTTAAAATGCGTCTCCTGCAAGAAAACTATTTTTGCTTTGCACCTATTTAATTCCTGCCCTAAGATGGTTCTTTTTTCCAGGATATTGAGTCCCTTGACATTCAGGGAGACTATTTTTATTGGATTCATGTTGATCCAAGCTGTCGGGGGGAAACAAGCCCCCAAGACTCTGCTATGTAACGGTGTCTGTGTGCCTCACGTCCGGTCCCACACGACAACGGGAGGAATAGGGAGGAAAAGGCTAGGGGTTAATGGGGGGGTAAGGAGGGATTTAAGGGGTAAAACACAAAGAACCGGAGAACAACTGAGGACTAACTAGTAGTCCACCGGTAACTCGCCTAGGGGCGTAGTCCGGAAGCGATGCCTTTTTTTTTTTTGAGGTATGCACTTAGTGGTAGAGGACTCCAAAGGAGAATCCTCATCCACGGGCTAACGAGCCCGTGCTAACTCTATTCCCGTCTGGAGGAGGCCGAAGCTTCCCCAGAGGGGTGCACCGTAAGGTGGAGAAGGGTGGAAGACTAGGCACTTGTCCAAGGGGTTGGGAGGCGCACCTAGATTGTGGCTGCTCAGCGAGGCGTATCTCGGCAGCTCTCTGACATTTAATGCAGCTCTGCTGTGCGGGGTTCAGAGGAAGGAGATTAGCTGTCGCCTCGCTCCGTGGCACAACCACAAGAGCCAGAGATCCCCATGGGTCTCCAGGCAAGTCTTAAGAAACTTGAGTTAACTTTAAGCAGGTAATACCAACACCATCAATAAAAAGAAAATAGAAGAAAAAGGAGGAACATAATTCCAACAACAACGGTAGGCAACATATGGTAACATATGGTAAAGAAGGGGGGGCTATGAATGGGCCCGTCAGGTGGGAGGGACCCCGGCGAGAGGGGCAAGACCAAAACGATCCATTGGGGGGGATCTCCTACACGGGTGCCGTCCTCCAATTGACTCTGCGGCTCCTGTTTTCTATGTCGTCATGAGCCAGGGATAGGTCAGCTAGAAGGCGCTTGTTCCATGTTTGCTGCTGCTCTAGTTCCGCCACTCGGGTTTCCAGAGCTCTGTGCGAGGTTTCAACCCCATCTATCCTCTCTGTGACTTCCGCCACTGAGCCCTGTAGTGCCGCCAATTCTCTCTTGATGGTGCCCTCCATTCTGGAAACATATCCGTCAAAGTCTCCACGTGTGGGGAGTCCTTGCAGGGCCTCCTTTATATTGACTTTTTCTGCTTCCGCGATGGTATGCGAAAGTAGATCTATTGGTACGGCTGCAGAAGCACCATACGGTAGCAGGGACTCAAGGCCTGGCGATGTGTGTCGCGGTGGACTCAGGGTGGGGGTCTCTGGAGGTCTTCTCCCCGGAGGCGCTGCACCCATGGTCGGGTGGGGGGCTGGATGCTTGTCCCTAATTTGGGACCTAGGACGGAGGGGGTCTGCACCCGTCTCCCAGGGGTCATAGGAAGAAGGGGCGCCCTCCATACTCATTTCTCCCTCTTCAGGGCCACCCAACGAGGTCTCGGGTCCGGACTGCCAAGTTGGTTGTGGGCTGGGTGGAGGCGATGGAGTGCATGCTAGGGAGCTGGCGCTCGATGGTGTATTGCCTGCTGCTACTTGTGGGGAGGTGTAGCCCCGTGTCATCGGGCACAGCCTCGTGGATCCCCCTATAGCGCTGTGAGGTGGGGAGTCTGGGCTCATGGGGTATCCCGATGTGCGCTCCCCGCTTTGTTGCTGAAGCACCTGTCTGGTGTGTGTGACTGCTTGTGGGGTTGCACTACTCCCTCTCCCCCCCCTTGTCAATCTTAGTGTATTCAGAGGCTGGGGATACCAAGGTGTAAGGAGCCTCACTGCAGGGGCCAGGGGGGGGGGGCGGGGATCCGGACTAACCTGAAGCCCGCCGGGTGTTCTCCTCCTCCCGTCCGCGTCCCGATGCACCTCCACCGCAACAAGCAGAGCCCTGCTCCCTCGCGTCTCGGAGCTCACTGCTGGGCTGACACTTGTCCTCTCGGCAGGGCTTCCCCTGTGTGCGTGCGGGTCCCCCGCCGGGGCCCATTACAAGGCCGGGGCTTCTTCCTCCGTGCGGGCAGGTCCCTCGCCAGGGCCGGTGACGAGGTCGGGGCTTCCTCTGCGTGCGGGCGGGTCTCCCGCCGGGTCCGGTGTCAAGGTCAGGGCTTCTCCCCGTGGGTGTGCTGGTCCCCCACAGGGGCCGGTGGCAAGGTCGGGGCTTTCCTTATGTGTTGGCGGGTCCCCCGCTGGGGCCAGTGGCAAGGTCTGGGCTTCTTTCTGCTGCGGCGCCGCACTGCGCCCACGTGCGTGAGCCTCCTCCTTTGCGGCCGACATTTTTGGCCCCACCGGCTCTCTCTTCTGAGTGTCCCTGGTGTGGAACAAGGCAGGGATCGTGCGTGCCTTGGGCTTCCTGGGGGCTCCTCGAACCTTCCCCCGCCTGGACATTCGTGCTGCGGGTGTTGTCTTGAAGGTCTTGTCTCTGCTCTACAGGTATAGGGTGCGGAGCTCCGTCCCCACACGACTCTACTCCGCCATGTCGAGCCACGCCCCCGTGGGTGACTTTTTTAACGGGACAAAATGAGCCATCTTGCTGAACCGGTCGACCACCACCCAGATGACGGTAAACCCTTGGGATGGTGGAAGATCGGTGATGAAATCCATGGCAAGATGAGTCCAGGGACGGGAAGGAATGGGCAAAGGCATCAGGGAACCTTCAGGAGAGTGTCTCGGGGTCTTACTCCAGGCACAGACTTTACAGGCCCGCACATAATCTCGAGCGTCTTTTCTAAAAGATGGCCACCAAACATGACGGGACAACAAGGAAATGGTCTTCCTAACTCCTGGATGACCTACAGTCTTAGAAGCATGAAACTGCTGGAGAATGGCAGCACGGTGAGACATGGGCACAAACTGGGCATGGACTGGTTTACCAGGCGGAAACTCAGACTGAAACTGATTCAGGTCGGAAAGCTCCGGCTGGATAGCAGCCACCACCAAGTGTTGAAGCAGAATGGGTAAGTTTCTTCCCTCGGGTAAGCTAGTCGAGGAAAAACTTTGTGGCAAAGCGTCGGCTTTCACATTCTTCAGCCCAGGTTTGTAGGTAATGGTGAAGTTAAACCGGGAAAAGAACAGAGACCATCGAGCTTGTCTAGGGTTTAAACTTTTTGCTGATTGGATATATTCCAAATGTTTATGGTCCGTGAAGACTGTAACTGGAAACTGAGCCCCTTCTAACCAGTGTCTCTACTCCTGAAAGGCTAATTTAACCGCCAAGAGTTCCCGATTCCCAATGTCATAATTACGTTCAGCGGAAGTGAACTTTTTAGAAAAGAACGCACAGGGATGAAGCTGTTCTGGGGAACCACTGCATTGTGAGAGGACAGCCCCGACGCCAACCTCAGAGGCATCGACCTCCACAATAAAGGCTAATTGACATTCTGGATGCACTAAAACTGGAGCAGAACTAAAGACCTCTTTCAACCTTTTGAAGGCCTGGGTGGACCGTTCTCCTATAAAAGTTAGCGAACCCCAGGAATCTTTGTAATCCCTTCAAATCCCTGGGTTGCTCCCATTTTAGTACTACTGCTACCTTGGACTGGTCCATTGACAGACCCGTGTTGGAAATAATATACCCTAAAAAAGGGACTTCTGCAACTTCAAACATGCATTTTTTGAGTTTGGCAAATAAACAATTTTCTCTGAGTTTTTGCAAGACAAGAACATGTTCACGATGTTCTGCTAAGGAAGAGGAAAAAATCTAAATATCGTCTAAGTACACTACTACAAAGCGACCCAGATAATCCCTAAAAATCTCATTGACAAAGTCCTGGAAGACTGCTGGGGCCTTACATAGGCCAAAGGGCATCACAAGATACTCGTAATGCCCATCTTGGGTGTTGAAGGCAGTCTTCCATTCATCCCCCTGCCGGATTCTTATCAGGTTATAGGCCCCACGAAGGTCTAACTTAGTAAAGACTTGGGCCCCAATGACCTGTGTAAACAACCCATCAATTAGAGGAAGGGGGTATTTGGAGGCCCCCATCTTTCTTCTCTACAAAGAGAAGTGGAAGTGGATGCCCGAATGAACCCTTTTTTTAGATTTTCAGAGATGTACTCCCGCATAGCTTTATTCTCTGCCCGAGTCAAGTTAAAGATTTTCCCCCTTGGTGGCATGGTCCCTGGGAGAAGCTCTATGGGGCAGTCAAAGGGTCTATGGGGAGGAAGGACATCAGCCGCTTTCTCCGAAAACACGTCGAGAAAGTCGTGGTAGGGGCCTGGAACACCCTCAGAGGACAGCTGTGTGACACGCACTGGGAGTTCCAAACAAGAGCGAAAACACTGTGGGCCCCATTTAACAATCTGCCTCGCTACCCAATCAACTTGGGGGTTATGCTTTTGTAACCAGGGCAACCCGAGTACTAAAGGGGTTGAGGGCATTTTTAAAACTAGGAAACTGATCAGCTCAGAGTGCCCTGCTCCTACTCTGAGTAACACAGGTGGAGTCTTAAAATGAATGAGACCCCCCAGCAATAGGCGTGTCATCGATTGCGGACACCCGGATAATTTTAGGCAGAGGTTGGAGAGGAATTCCCAGACTTCGGGCTAACTCAAAGTCAAGGAAATTCCCCGCGCTCCACAATCTAGAAGAGCCTCCAAATTCATAAACTCAAGGTCCACTTTAATCTGGACTGGAACCATAAATTGTAAAAGAACTTGAGGAAATACCTTGCAGCCTAGGTGGGTTCCCTCGACCCCACCTAGGCCCTGAGGTTTTCCGGCTGCTTCTTGGGGCAGACTCTGACCAGGTGACCGGTCCCCCACAGTAGAGACACAGCCCTTCCGATAATCGCCGACGCCTCTCAGCTTCGGAAAGCTTGGTAGCTCCCAGCTGCATAGGCTCTTCAGTAGGACTCGGGGCTGGAGCTCCAGCTTTCCAGCTGGTGTCGGGATGCGCCCCTCTTTCAAGGCGTCTCTCCCGCAAACGTCGGTCAATTCGGATTGCGAGTTGCATAGTTTCATCCAGAGACTGGGGTACTGGATGGTTCACGAAAATGTCCTTAATGGCATTGGACAAGCCCAGACGGAATTGACCACATAAGGCGGGGTCGTTCCATCGAGAGTCCACGGCCCACCAACAGAACTCAGAGCAATACTCTTCAGCCTGCCGACGACCTTGATGCAAGGTACGGAGTTTAGCATCTGCGGTGGCACCTCTGTCCGGATCATCATATAAGATTTCCATTGCGGAGAAAAAACCTTCCACAGACTGCCTTGCTGGATCCTGAGGTGACAAGCTGAATGCCCAGGATTGAGGGTCTCCTTGCAGGAGGGAGATGACCAGGCCCACACACTGGTCTTGGGACCCCGAGGAGTACGGACGGAGCTGGAAATTTACAAGCATCCTGGAAATTGGAGAACTTACTTCTATCCCCGGAAAATTTGTCAGGAAGTGGAATCTTGGGTTCCACTGGGTGAGCGGCCGGTGCCCCCTGAGGGCCGGTGTTGATAGGAGCTGGACGGTTCTCCTGGGCCGCCACGTGATGGGCCAGGTGCTCCACGGCCGCAGTTAAGGCCTGCACCTGCTCCAAAATTTGGTCCATGGGTTTTCTGGCCCGTTATACTGTCAGGGATTGCCGGACACCCTTCCTTCATAAGCCAACAATCCCCAATCTCCACCGCCTCTTGTGCCTATAGACAAGCCCCCGCTTGCTGGAGACACGGGTTATGCCTCTCCAGACTCGGTTGCCCCCAGGACTTACTGGCGCAAAGATTGCTGGCTTATGGTGAAGACAGGTGAACAGCGGGGTATCGCAAATTGGAAGTTCAGGTGGGCTGAGTCCGAAATGTCAAGTCCAGCAGGTTTTAGACAAGAATGGTCGAGACGGGCAGGGGTCAAAGCCGGGTGGTCACAGGGCACGGTATCCAAGGGGTTAGACGGAGAATGGTCGAGACAAGCAGGGGTCAAAGCCGGGTGGTCACCAAAGCGCGGTATCAAAGGGATAAGGCAGAGACGTGGTCAGACGGGCAGATAGTCGGTGCGGGCAGCGGGCAGGAATGGTCAAAGACGGAGCCGGATCAAAAACACACTAAATGCAATTCCAAGAGCACACCCAAGCTAATAATGGCTATAACGGGCACCGATGGTCAGGGCAAGGACACTTTTAAGGGAGAACTGGCCAATGGGAAAAGGGGAATGTCAAATGGTGTATGTAGTGATTGGTGCATACCTTAACTCTGCTCCTGATAGGAGCCTCCCAGGGACTGGACCGCCCTGACCAGCCAGGCTGTCCAGTCCCTGGGTTCATTTACCCGCAGGACCCCCCCTGGACCTGGATAGGTCCCTTTAAACTTGCCCCCGGCGGATGTGCTGGGAGCAGCACCGCCGGGGGACACGAGGGGGCGCGAGCACAAGACTGTCTGCCGGGCGCGCCCCCCGGGGAGGACGCGCCGGCAGACGCTGCAGAGCCGCCACCGGGGACACCAGCAGCCGCCGCCGCAGAGCAGGGGGCGGAAGCCGGAGCCCCAGCGAGGGGGAGCGATGACGAGGCGGCCGTCCTGCGTGGCCGCCGGAGGATGGCCGGGACTGAGCGGAGGAGCCAGGTAAGTATTTTACAGTGGGCCAGTCCATTATGGTCCACTGTGTGAATGTGGTTCCTGCACAGCCACAAAAGCAACTTGGACAGGTCATGCCACTTCCGCCTCCACGCTCTCAGGCCGTTGTTCCTGTGACAGTGTGCAAATCATCCTTCACCGTGTCCCCAGCCTCCACTGCACAGACAAATCTCAGTGCCCCTCCAGCTTACCATGTGTGCAGGGCACTGAGGTGTTCTTCACATGGTTTGCCTTGGTGAACGGAGTTACACAGGGGAGGAACTGCTAAAAGTAATTAAATAAGAAATCAAGGCTTACTCTACAGACTGCAAATGGGAACCATGGTGACTGACAACAAGAAGAACATCTTGTCTGCGCTGCAACAAGGAAGCCTGAGCCATGTGCACTGTATGGCACAAGTGTTAAGTCTGGTTATCAAGCATTTCCTGAAGTCTTCCCCATCTGCAAGACATCTTAACAATGGCAAGGAAACTTTGCATGCACGTCATCCACTCTTACACCACAAAGCACATCCTCCTTGAGCTGCAGCTTCAAAATTGTATCCCCCCAACATAGTCTGATTTGCGACATTTCCATGCTTTTGAATTCCACCCTTCATATGTTGGACCGTCTATATGATCAGAGAAAAGCCATCACCAAATTCTTGATGATCCAAGCAGATAGGAGGACTCCCCTGTGTAACTTGAATGTAAATCAGTGGCAGCTCATAAGTGACTTCTGCCATTTGCTCAGGAAGCCACCTTATTAGTCAAGATGAACAATGTAATTCCACTGCTTCATATACTACAACACATGTTGGAAACCATGGATGGTCAGGGCACTGGAGACATGGCGCCTACATCTCATGGCCACATGAGCCCTGTGGGGGCTGAGCTGGAGGAGGAGGAGAGGGAGGGGCACAGTGGAGCACAGTTTAGGTTTCGCAAAATGGGCGGTTTTTCTAGTCATCTGACAGGAGAGGAGGGGCAGGAGCAGCCAGAGGAGCTAGAGAGTTGTGAGGAAGGTGAGACAGAGGACCCAGACGAACTGTGGCAGTATACAGTGAAGATGGAGGTAGGTAATCCCTCCTTGTTACTTGCACAAATGGCATGATGCATGCTCAAGTGCTTGTGTAGTGACCTCTGAATTGTCACCATTTGTCAGCGGGATGACTTCTGGCTCTCCACCTTATTGGACGATCGCTACCGACACAAAATGGGGGCCTTTTTTACACCCACTGAGAGGGAGGACAAAAAATTACTTACTACAGAGACATCCTATGTAATCAGTTGTCCAATGCCTATCTGGGCCATCGTTCATCCTCTCGCAGGTCTGACTCGGAGGGGTCCCTCTGTGCTCACCTTCCACTGCCAAGGCTGCTGGGGAGGGGTGGGGTGGCAGGAGCAGTACCAGCTCCATCAGCAGCAGCCTGAGTCTACAGTCGCTGATGAGTAGCTTTCTTCACCCGTAGATTGAACATTTCACAAATATGGATAGTGCAAAACAGATTTAGGATGCTGTTCTCCAGTTACAGATTTTCGCATCAGACCAGTATTGAGGAAATGCATTACGTAATTTTTTTTATAATATTTCTTAGGATAACATATATGTACACAAAATTTTGATATGTTCTCTTCATGCTGCTGTCAACTCCGGGGTGTCATTTAGGCAATATATAGTCTCCTCATGCTGCTGTCAACTCCAGGGTGTTTAATTCCGGCACTATATGGTGCTTACGTTAAAATGCACCCCTGTGCTTAAGTGAAAATGTGGGTTAATGGGATACACCCCAGTGCTTAAGTGAAAAAGCAGGATAACAGTACACACAGTCCCCAGTTCTAACAGCTTTTTTTGGGATAATGGGATACACCATAGTGCTTAAAGGAAGATGTGGGATACGGGGGCACCTAGACCTCAGTAGTGACAAGCCAGTGGTATTGGTGCACTAGTAGTGAGTCCAACCTTACTCTAGCACTCACTCCAGCCACTATCCCTGACTACAGTTAGCCCTGAAAAGGGCAGTTTTCTAAGATTAGATCCTATCTGTTCCTAAACCTGGCCACAGGAACCTCTCCTTATCTAAATCAGTGCAGAAATGGTGCTGGGAGACGCAGACCCCTTATACAGCCCGGTCACATGTCCCGCTGGGCCAATGGAGGGAAATCCGTGTTCGGCTTCGAGCGCACAAACCAGCAAAGTTTAGAATGTATTTGAACTTTGCGGGTTGGATCTGCCCAACACTATTGGTGATGGATGTTGTTCAGAGATTATTCACAATTTTCCCTCTTCAGTGACTGGTGGCACAGTGTGCAAATGACCCGAGACTTATCGTCTGTACACTGATTGAAAAAATGTCATGCCGGTGAGATCCTTTGCTCAGTCCCTGGGCGTGGTGGACAGTAGTAGCAGGGGGCTGACCGCTGATGGTTTGCACCCTTCTCTCTGTATGCCCACCACTTCCACCAAAATCTTTCAGTCCACATTGGATCTAGGACTTTGTCATCACCCCTTGGATTGTCTTCTACCTACTCCTCCCCGCTAACCTCCTTCTCAGCCTCCATGTTGCAGAAAGCCGCAGTTTTATCAGTTTTTTCAGTCAGTTTTATCCTCATCGTAGATGTCCTGCGATGGTCCGATCTCCACATCCTTCAACACAAGTTGTTGGGCATCTGCAAACACCCATGTCTGCAACTAGGATAGGGACAGGTGGATGGCCCACGGAATCCCAGCTAGGAGTGTCATCATAGAGCATTAGTGGCTGCATCATGACTTGTGGCTGAGGTGGCCATGTTGATTTGAAAAGGGGGGGGGGATAAAAAAAAATATATATATAATAAAATATACTAATACTAACAATGTTTTTCTGTTAGCTTTGGAAATGGTCATCCCCCTTACTGCTATTGTGCTGAGTACATTCCCTACCCCATTTTCTGCAGGGCAATCACCCTGGTGTTGCTCCCAAATTAGCCTCTGAGTCTGACACCTGTTAAAAAATACATTTGAATTTTTTAAAATATATTTTTAATTTATTTGTGTATTTATTTAATTTTTTTGTTTTCTTTTCTGTATTGAGCACTTTCCCTAGCCCATTTTGTGCAGGGCAATTGCCCTGTTATTCATCTAGATTTGCAGCCCTCTAGCCCTTGCTACCCCCTTTTTTAAAGCCATTTTTGGGCCCTCAAGTTCAGGCCCCTATTGACTTTAATAGGGTTTGGACCCGAACCAAAATTTAGCGGCAAGTTCTGCTGTATTTGGCAAACCCGAACTTTAACAGGTCTGCTCATCCCCATTTATAATCCACCTGGGGGCCCATATAAGAATTATCATGCACAATGGCAGTCAATTTTTCATTATATCTATCTGATACTCTGATGGTTATTGCCCCCTAGGATAAGCTTGGATTTCCAGTTTCTGACTAGAGTAAGTCTGGTTAAAATGTGTTGTAGGAGTCGCCTTTCTGATCTGGACTAGTTTGACTACTTTGCCACGTGGTTTGAGCCATTGGGCACATCCACCATATATGTAACATATGAAACAGGCGGAACTGTAGGATAGGGAGAATTTCTGCAAGATTGCAGCTATATAGTACCATCTTAACATTATTTTGTATGCATTTTCAGTGGCTAAAACATTCATGTGTTTTAATACTGTGTAGAAATACTGCTTCCCAAGCTGCTATTACTTCCTTTGTAGTAAATGTAAATCAGAATGGTAGTCACGCTTGTCCCTATTTCTGTGTGAGAACGGTAGATAGTCTCTAGCAGGATTACACTGCTGAGGCTTTTTTTTTGTAACCTCAATATCAAAATGATCTAAACTGTAAGTGAAGCTTTCAGGTCACTCTTCCAGTCACAATGTATAAACAGATTTATTGTTACTAAATCTTTCTGTTTGTTAGTTGGCTTCTAAAATACCAATGTGTAGTGGCAGGGCCGGCGCTAAAGAGCGTCAAACTCGGTCACGTGCCGAGGGCCCCGAAGCCACCGGGGCCCACCTCGCAGGCCCAGGGGGGCCTGTGATCCTTACTCCTTCCTTCCTCCCGTTGTCAACTTTTCTTCCTTCCTTACATTGCTTTCTCCCCCCTTTCTCTCTCTCCTTCTCCCTCACTCTTCTACTGCCTCCTTCCTTTCTTTCGCTCCCTTGCATTTTCTTATCCACTATGCTTCCTTCCTTTTTTTCCTCCTTTTATTTCTCCTTCTTTTTCTTTCTTTCTTTCTTTCTTTCTCTTCATTTCCTTCCACTCTTTCTTTCCTTTTTTCTTTCTTTCTTTCCTTCTTGTTTTCTTTCCTTATTATTTTCTTTCTTTATTTATTTTTCTTTCTTTCTTTCTTTCTTTCTCTCTCTCTATATATATGTATAAATATTTTTTTATTTTTATTTTATTTCCTCTTTCTTTTCTTTCTCCCTCTCCTCACATTCTCCCTTTTTTTCTCTTTCTACGCTGCTTTCTGCCTTTTTTTTCTTTTCGTATTTTTCATTCTCTTCTTTCTTTTTTTTCTCCCTAATTCTATTTCTCTTGCACTTTTTACTTTTCCTTATCATTTCAAGGCATGTGATGTGACTCAAGGGGCCCACTAAGACTCTGTTGCCCTGGGGCCCACAAAAGCCTGGAGCCGGCCCTGTGTAGTGGTATAAAATAGACACTTGCCGCTGGGGCACAGGGTTTTTTGTTACCTGCCTTGGGCCTGTGAGGGTGCACGGTGTATTATGTCCAAGTGCTGCCTTCTCTTAGCTGCTTTAAAGGTTTAGATCTACTACTTAAAATTATAACTATAACTTAATAAGACCAAAAACTAGAAACTAGACAAGGGTCCTATTCCAATCTTAAATGTCCTGAAACAAGTCTCTTTGCTGGGTTTTTGAGGGGAGACAAGTTCAAACTGCAGCCGCTCTTGTGTGGCTCTATAAAAGACAGACGCACGTTTCATCATGTGACGTCTTCCAGGTCCTGATTGGTTGATAGCTGAGTACTACTTTTCAATGGTTTAGTCTTGGGCATAGGAATTAAATTTCCTCATGATCTTGCTGATCCTCTTGCGTATCCTGCATATTCATGTCAGTCTAATTATTACAGATGTAGTTAATTCATGTCACTAACTGCAAGCAGCACTTAACAGGGTCAGCCTTCCAGACTCAAGTGACTGGAAGGGCGACCTGAAAGCCTCCCATACAGTCTAGATTATTTTGATACAGAGGTCATAAAAAAAGGCCTCAGCAGAGTAATCCTGCCTACCTACTGTTCTCACACAAAAATAGGGACAAACATGACTACCCTTCGGATATACATTTATTCAGCTGTACCTGTGTATGTTGTGAGCTCCTTCACCCACATTAAAGTGGACAAAAATCCTTTTAGTGACCCCCATGTGCCCCGTTTTGCAGGGAGTATCCTGATTTTAGAAACCCCCAGTTTCTCTTATATATACTGTACTCTCGCTAGCAATCCCACAGCTCATATATGAGCTCCCGTTCAATTAGTGTTTTATGGATTTCGTATAAATGAATGGCATAGAATGCTGTTTACAACCAGAGCTAGCAAAGAGCACAGGGAGCAGCCGACCATTCAACTAGGCCTGGAGCAGGAGCGTGCATCACTCGGAGAGATGCAGGGGGTGCTGCAACAGCCTCATATGCGCCCTGGGGTTGCTGGGTCATTAAGTAAAACCAAATCCCAAATCAAGATGCCCCAGGGAGAGGGAATCTTTTAGATTTCTGTAGATTCCAGGCCCAGCCATCAAGGAATCGTTCCACTTTATGGTAGACCTCTGGGCAGTAATCCCCCACGCTTAAAAACACTTAATCTGTACCCTCCTCACAATCCCATGGTGTGAACTGCTGCTGCACAGAGATCTAGGTCTTGATTCACAAAGAGTTGAAAAAAACTCTCATGGTAGTAAAAAATTCAATTCATGAGAAACAAGCCTGAGAATTTCACTGTTAGTGAATCACCAGATAGGAAGACAATGAAAGTCAGTGGCAGCTTTTTACTACAGGTAAAAAGTTCAATACCTTTTTCAAGAGTAAAAAAGTGCCATTGACTTTCATTGTTTTCTTAGCTGGTGATTCACTAACAGTGACATTCTCAGGCTTTTTTCTCATGAACTGAATTTTTTACTACCATGAGAGTTTTTTTCAACTCTTAGTGAATCAAGGCCCTTGTATTAAAAGGACCAAAACTATCTGCCGCCCGCTGTTCACCAGGAATCTTAGCTTTCCTGCAATCTCACGGTGCATGCATGGGCAGGGAAGAGTGGCTGTAAGGTATGCCTGCCACATCTTGTTATTCAGCATTCTTTGCTGCTCATTAGTGTGCATGGCAAAGAGTGCTGATTGGGACATCCAAATTTGGGGGGCACAGACCAAAATCTCTACAAAGTCTATGGGGCAAAGAGCTGTATGTCTGGAAAGCCACCCCCTGCTTACAGTAAAGTAAATAGAATGTGAATCTCCATTCACCATGTGAAGGGTGTGCCCTCTCTTTATCAGAGGCATGTACATGACTGGCAGGTAAGTACTCTTTTTACACCCTGGACTGTCCTATTAAAGTGGGCCAAAACCCATGATTGACGGCCCTGGAATCTATAGGATTCCAGGCGTCTGACTCCCCCCCCCCCCCGGTGCCTCCCAAATAAGGATGCCCTGCTGTTTAAAACCCTCCTGAATCCCTTAAAAAAAACCACCTTCTCCCTGATCCAACGGCCCATGGGCAAGCCGCAGCTGATGTCAGCTATACTATGGCAGGATGTGCACCAGGCTTTTATATATGGCCAGCACAGGCACGCACCTTGTTAGAGGGTATCGGGGATGCAGCCGCCAGAGCGCTTGGCTCCTTCTGGCTAGATTCGGCCCTTAGTCTCCTGCTGATTGACCGAGAGCCCATGCACGTAGATCCGCAGAAAAGGTGAGTTTTACTGGCCAACTAATAGGAGTGCTCTTGAAGGAAAAGACCAAAATCTGGGATAGTCAAAATCCCAGGTTTTGGTCCACTTCAAAGTGGACCAAAACCTGGGATTTTGACTATCCTAGGTTTTGATCCTTTCCCCCGGGGCACCCCGATCGGGGGTGCCCTGCTACATGAAACCCTCCAGATCGCCCGAGGAAACTCACCTCATCCCGCTCCTACAGCGCATGCGTGGCTGCTCGTCCAATCACCTCAGAGACGCTGAGTAGAGATGAGTGAATCGAATCTGAATTCGTTACAAATTTCAGGAAAAATGTTATTCTAAACTAATCCGAATATCGCCGCAATTCGATCGCTTGAATCGCTTACGAACGTTCGGGAATGCGCTTCCGATGAACGGAAGCAAATCGGAATATTTCCGTTAGTTCGGATCATTTTCCAAACAAAATCGGAAATTTTCCGTTCGTTCAGAAAACTTCCGTTGCTGGGATGGGTTTCTGTCTGATTCAGAGAGCTGATTTCCGACAGATCACCAATCTATAAATCCGTTTCATTTCCGATCCACTTACGAGACCTTTGAGGGCTCGGATTGCTATTGTTGAACATGTTTTGTGGCTATGTGGAGGAGTCTGCGCGCCTTTAGCACCAAGGCATTGCATGTATCAGCATGGCCGAGGCCATAAATTGTATAGCAATGCATACCTGAATCAATACATTTCATGTATGCCTTATAGATGCATTTTAATGCTGACCTAAATTAGTCCTTAGCATGTAAACATTTATTTTTGCACACATCCATATAATTGCTATATTTTTTTAGACTTATGTCCTTTGTGAATTATATTCGGATTGTTGAACTTGAATCTTAATTTGTTGTAGGAGTTATTGTTTTAGCTGGTTACCTTTGCTTTGTGTAATTATTTTATATTTGGTTGCAGGAACTGCAAGATGTGCCACTCGCCCTTGCTCCTGATGCCCGTTCTTTGCCTGCAGAATGCGGGCCAGGGGTTCTCAAATTGGGCACTATGCAAAACCCGGGCCATGGTGGCGAGGGCCCTCTGGCTTTTGAAGTCCAGATTTAGGTGTTTGGACCATACGGGGGGGGGGGGGGGCACTGCAGTATTACCCCATCAAGGTTATACCAAAATTTTAATTAAGGTTTTTTTACAGGGACCACACGTGCCAGAGTGGCACAACTGAGTGTCAGGGTCCTTCAGTTGGTGGGCGAGATGCAGGAGCTGCGCAACTCGTTGGGGACCACAGATAAAGAATAATGTTCAGTGGCCTGCCATTGCTATGTATTTTGTTTTTTATAGTTGTAAAATTTGAAAATTTCCAAATTTTTTAAAATTTTATATTTTATGATGGAATAAAAAAAAAATTTACATTGACCGAGAAGTGATTTGGGTAAGTTTTAGGGGGCTAAAATGGAAGAAGAACCTAACCGAGAAGTGGTTTGGGTGAGCTTTAAGGGTCCAAAAGGGAAGATGGAGGATAGTGCTAAGTGGTTTGGGTGAGCTTTAAGGGTCCAAAAGGGAAGATGGAGGACAGTGCTAAGTGATTTAGCTAAACATTGTAGTAGAAGTAAGGGTGGCAAATATGTAGGCAAGCACTTTAATGAGTTAAGTTTGTAGTGCGCAGGCGCAAGATTGTAAGGATTTCCGTCTGGACGAATATTTATTGAAAAAGGGAAACAGAATCGAACGGGAAACGTAAAGGATTCGTTGGACTTTTGGACTTTTCTGGTCACACTGGCCCTTCTGCAGCATGTTCAGCCTGGTATCTGCGACCCCCCATAACATGCTGAGTGGTAGAAACCCCCATAACAGGCTCAGTGGCAGAACCCCCCCACATAACAGGCATGAAAGGTAGAAACCCCCCATAACAGGCTGAGTGGTAGAAACCCCCCATAACAGGCTCAGTGGCAGAACCCCCCTATAACAGGCTCAGTGGCAGAACCCCCCTATAACAGGCTCAGTGGCAGAACCCCCCTATAACAGGCTCAGTGGCAGAACCCCCCTATAACAGGCTCAGTGGCAGAACCCCCCCACATAACAGGCATGAAAGGTAGAACCCCCCCCCCCCCCCCCCATAACATATTGAGGGTCAGAGCCAGGAGAGAACAAACAGCCTCATAAACTAACCTTCGGCACACTCTCAGCTCTCTGACCAGGCAGTCGCCATGACAACCCCTAAAGGGTCTAGCTGAGGCATGCTACCTCACACTCACCACACCCAGGGGCAGACTGGGGTTAAAAATACCCTGGGACTTTTCTGGTCAAACTGGACCTTCTGCAGCATTTGCGGCCTGGTATTTGTGACACCCCCATAAAATGCTGAGTGGCAGAACCCCCAATAAAGGCTGTAAGGCAGAACCCACCCATAACAGGCTGTGAGGCAGAAACCCCCATAACACCCTGAGTGGCACAACTCCCATAACACATTGAGTGGAAAATACCACCCATAACAGGCTGTGAGGCAGAAACCACCCAAAGCACACCGAGTGGCAAAGTGCCGCAATAACAGGCTGTAAGGCAGAAACCCCCCCAAAACAGGCTGAGTGGCAGATTGCCCCAATAACAGACAGTGAGGTTACATTTAATCACAGGTAAACATGTATAGTGCAAAATAGGTAGGCTTGCACTTTAATGCAAATTAGCACCCATAGTCATGTGACTGCAGCCTCACTGGTGGTGTCACTTGCTGCTTTAGCTTCTGAAGTGGCAACACTTCTAATGCGTGCTCTCCTGCCTGCAGGAAAGCATTGACTCTCTGTCTCTGTTTCTTTTGCTTATATTTTCCAGGTATCTTCAGCATCCACGACCTCCCGGGCGGCTGCCCAACTCGAAATCTACACCCATTCTTTTGGGCACTTATCAGTGGTAAGTGTCTTTATCTTTATTCACGTCAAGTCTGGAGTTCCTCCGCAGCTGTTCAGTACTGTTGGCTGCCTCCTTTCTCTAGACTTTCTCCCTGCTATATCCAGCTCCACCAGCAGATGGCCCTTTCTTGCAAAGGTGTTGGCAATTAGCCAGCACCTGTGTGACTTCCTGGGCTATATAAACTCATCCACCCATTCAGCTGGTGGATCGGCATTAAGTTTTTGTCTGTGTGTACCCTGAACTCTGTACTTGGAATCCTGTACCTAGATCTGGGCCCTGCCATAGCCCTTGTGTTTTACTTTTCCTGTTTTAGCACAGTATCTGCCCTTGGACTTTCCTTGGATTCCTATGTATATTTCCTGACTTCACAGCAATCTGAGTGTTTCATGTTTTCCAGTTTATCCGTATATCTGCACAGCCGTGATTACCTGGATTCTTGTATAGTCACCGTAGTAGATTTATGTTCCATGTATATATATATGCCACATCTCAGTCTCTGTTTCGCAGCCTCATTACTGGTCATGCTACAAAAGGAAATTCTTTGTTGAGAGATTCATGACAATTCATTGTTTAATATTCATAGCCTAAAACAGCTGCACCAGCATACACCCTACACTATAGTTCTGATTTTTACACTTTCCTTTTTTTGCAAATTTGACAGTGGGAAATAAAAAAAATCATTTTTGGGAGAAATTTTGACAGTTGGAATACAAAAACAAACATCTTGGGGATTTTAATAGTTTGAATTTGACAGTTGTAACAAAAAAAATTTTGGTGGGGGGGAGATTTTGACAGTTGGAATTTAGGAACAACAATTTGGGGATTTTGACAGAACTATTTTTTGGGACATTTTGACAGTTGGAAAAACAATTATTTTTGGGAAATTTTGAATTTTGACAGTTGGCAGTCAAAAACAAAATTTGGGGGATTTTGTGAGTTGGAATTTGACAGTTGGAACTAAAAATATATTTTTTTTTGGGGGGGGGGGGTTGACAGTTGGAAACTGTAATAAATGTCCATGCAAACCCCCAAAAACATTCAATGAAAAATTAAACAAAATGACAGTATTGTATTGGTAAAAAAACATAGGCACTCTATGCATCCAATGTAAATGACCCAGTATGTGCTTTCTAATAGGGGGGTGGACAAGCTGTCAATTCAACCTCCCAACTCATAATAAATGTTTCTCAAAACAACAAAAAGCTATATTAAACCTACAATTAAACCGGTTTACAGTATTTCTGGTAAGAAAAAAACAAATATGCATGCCATGTAAATGACCCAGTATGTTATTTCTAAAAGGGGCCTGGATCATATGTCCCAATATGACTGATATGGCCAAACCTGTTATACAGTTTCCCCAAAACTCCAAATAACTTAACATAAAATTAAACAGACTTACAGTTTCTTTGCTAAAAAAAAAGGATCCATGCATCCAATGTAAATGAAGCAGTCCATATATACTAATAGTGGCCTGGCTTAGAATTCCAATGGCTGCTCATCAGAGAGTAAACCTAGGCTCTGTAGCATCACAAATATCCTCTTCCTTTTCTTCTCCAGTTCCATTTTTCTTCTAAAAATCTTTTTAAAGCAGCTAAGGAACCAGGCTATCCTGTTGTGCTGGCATTTAAAACCTCGTAACAACTGCACCAACTGTCACTATAGCCTCCCAGGCAGCCATAACTGTTTTTCTGTTCTGCTCACACTCCCATATGCACATAAGCCTGTCACCCTGCTGAGGAACCAGCTATTTAAAGGAAGCCTGCTCTGATATGGCCCTTCTAAAAAAAAACATCCAACAAAACATATTACATGTAAAATTAGATTTAGAACATTTATCTGATGTAAATGAGCCCCTTATACATATGTACATACAGTAACAGTAAGCCTGTCACTGTCATCAGAGCCTGGCTGTGTAAAATAAGCCTGTTGTCAGGCCGGAGAGTTCTCCAATATGAACTCTACGCCAGGGAGCAGAAAGTTTGGCCAGAACAAAGACACAACAAAACAAAATGTTAAATTTAGGGTTTTTAATAAAGGAAAACAAAACAAAAAGATCTTAGATTCAGATACAAAAATAAGGCTAACTAACAAAATACCTAATAGTAAAAACAGAAACCCTAAGGTGCTGGTGCACTCACCCAAGGGCCTTATGACAGATACCAGCAGTCTCCAGACTCCAGTAGGTACAGGTACAGGTACAGGTACAGAATTAGGTTCGGATCACCAGAAGCAAAACACACAAGCAAAACAAACAAACAAAATCCTGCTGCACCAGGTGGAGGGCTGATCCACTTAAATAGCCCTCACACCAGGTGCAGCAGATGATGGGGAGAGAGAGCAGCCAGAGCCCTGCTGACACCCACTGGTGGCTGTTGGAACTGCAGGCGGGATGATAAATAATGCCAGCCACCAGCCGAACATCAGCCGAACTCGGGGTTCTTACATTGCCCCCTTTTTCAGGAGCGGCTGACTCACGGTGGGGCCCAGCGGCGGCTGACTCATGGTGGGGCCCATGGGAAGCTCTGGTGACAGGCGGGCATTGATCATGGGAACGCTCTGGTGACAGGCTGGCATCGATCATGGTAACGCTCTGGTGACAGGCTGGCATCGACCATGGGAACGGTCTTACACCTGTCTCCAGCAGGGCTCAGTGTGGCAGGTTAACAGAGAGAATTTGAGTGATTATAAGTAGTATTTTGATTAAGAAAAAGCTTTAATATTTTAGTAGATGTCAGAAAAAGGAAGGGTGATAGCCTGTTCTGTGTTTGAAGAGGAGTTAAACGAATAAAAGCTTCACCCCTTAGCATGGCGACATCCTGATCCATGATGCCTAAGGGCTGCACATTCCCTGCCTGCCAAACCTGCAGACCAAGCAGCCATTACTACTTCCTCCTATGATAGCCAATCATGTGACCAATCAGGTTCGAAAGGCAGAAATACACATTATTGTGCTCCTGGTCAGGGGCGGACTGGCCATAGGGAGACCTGGGACAATGTCCAGTGGGATGCACTGCTTTGGGGCCAGTTGGGCTGCTGCTTTTAACACCCACATTTAATCCCTGCCCCCTTTAGTATCCCTCTCAGCCCCCTGTACCTAGCCCCGCTTTACCCACAAGCCAAGGAAACCCAGCCCCCATTGCTATAACCCTAGCATCATGTATATAAAGTGCAAGAGCATTATTGTTTATCACTTATCCCTATAAAGATAACTTGGACTAAAACCCTTGTAACCCAGGTGAGTGAAAATATTGGGTTTTTGTACTCTTTAACTACTATCCACATCAAGGGCATAATCCACCCCCAGAAAATGTAATATATATATATATATATATATATTAATTTAAATAAAGCAAGCATATCACAGTCAGTAAAACATGATTCATGCATTTAGGGGACTGTAAAGGCATACATTAAAAAAGGATACTTACCTGTGTCCCCCTTGTTAGGTTCTTTCCAAGATTGAGTCCCTTGGTAGCCTTGCACGCTCTCGCTGCCTCTCATGACAGTCACAGTGATTGTTTTCTGGGTGTACAGTCCCCTTAAATATAATCAATATACAAAAATCACCAAACCACACCCCCTCTCAAGGCTGCACCTCTGCTATACCTTTACCAGGGATGCGTATCCCGGCCTGCCATTTCTAAATGGGTGCCACAGGCACACTTTCAGCTAGAGGTGAGAAGAGATGCGACTTGCAGCCTTTCTAGCTGCTCTGAACTCAGACCGGCAAGGAAAATATGAATGGAATGGGAGCCGCAGATTGGCTGGGCAACCCACACAAGTGTCATGGGAATGAGAAAAAGGTGTATTTTTGGGCAATCCGGTGGATACCCACAGCTGGGCATTCAAATTAGGATGCCCCCCAACAGAAGAGACAAAAGCCAGAAACATCTTTAATGTGTCAATAGGCCCCCTTTTTTCGAGATAGCACATAGTCTTACATAGTCTTAGAATTACACTAATTTTAGCTTCTGCTCAGTCTATCCAAACTAAAAAGTTTGGTTGGAGTCGATCCATGTGGAACAAACTTATTTTCAAAGCAGACAGATATATTCTCAGTGTGTCACACACCCCGCTTCCCCTTTAATTCTTATGATCGGGTTACTCCACCAGCAGGTGGCGACGTTGCAGAGAGAAGTCTTGAAAACGAGCCCCTTCCGGCCTATATATACCTGGGACCTCCCACTCAATACCCAGTATTTTCTCTCTGCATGAGGCGACAAGACAGAAGAAAGAAGTCTCCTGCTTGCAGGTAGCCGGGGTCAAACCCGGCATCCCCTTTTGGTCTATTTCTGCCCAGTCTGTTGTGTTGTTTTATGCCTAGATAAACGGAAGCCTCCCAGCCTAGGCTGCTGGCTGGGCAAAGGTAGATGGCACTTTAGGTGCCTAGGAGCTTATCTCCGCCGCTCGACCCCAATGCGGCTATCCGGCATGGTGATCCGGATTAGGGATGCCCCTGTCCCGATGTTCCCCTTGGCCACCTTCTCCCGCTCGGTCCCTTCTCTAAATGTGGGGGGGGGGGGGTTCTTGTTTGCATGGGGTGCTTCTCTTGGAGTGTATGTGTTTAAAGAGTACTAGGCGCAGGGTCAGCGCCGCGGTGGCAGCGCGCGGCCTGAGCTGCTGGGGCCTTTTCTGTGTTCATTTTTGAATTTCCCCCCTTTTTTGCTTCCTGGCTCGCCATTGGGCGAGCCGCGTCACTGGAGGGGCGGGGCCGCGCTCTCTGCGGCCTCGCTCGGTGAGCAGGGGGCGTGGCCGGGGCGCGCTGTGTCCGGGCCCGCCTCACTTCCTCTGTCTCATTATGAGACAGGTGTGCCTGGAGCTGGTGGGAGAAGAGGACGCGTCCAGTGCGGCTGTAGCAGGTAAACGGCCCCACCATTGCGGTGGGGCCGTCTTTGTGCTGTGCTGTATTGCCTGGCTTGTTTAGCGTTTCCCTCTGGCTCTGGCAGGGAGGCACTTTTCTCTTTGAGTTTTATGTGTGTATGTGCATATATGTGTATGTCTGTATATATGTATATATATATATATATATATATATATATATATATATATATATATATATATATATATATGTATGTATGTATGTATGTATGTATGTATGTATGTATGTATGTATGTATATATATATATATGTATATATATATATATATATATATATATATATATATATATATATATATATATATATATTTATTTATGCATGTATATATTTTTATATATTGATGCACTCTCTGGCTTTTGTTAGCCCTATACAGCATGTGTCATGTATATATTGTGGTGCATACTGGTTGGGAGACTGACTGTGGTCTCTTTTCCCCCACAGATTCTGGGATCCCCTCACTGCAGTGGCTCTCCTGGTCTGTTATACCTGGCTAGTCTTAGTCTCTAAATTGGGATTTTCCTAGGCTTAAAAAATCCTCCCACTCCCGGGACTTTAATTACAAAGGGGCATCCCGGGTTGCTTAATGCGTAAAACCCTGGGTTGTTGCGAATACCATAAATTCACCATATGGAGGCTTCCGACATTACCGGAAATGGCTCTTCGGGGCTATCCAGGCTGTGTGGGGGTTGTGGGGTTCCGCTCCCAGGCGATGATGTCATATTATGCGTTCCATGTGCAAGGCAGAATATTGCGCGCCAGTCCGTCGCTCCGGCTTCTGGCTCTTCACAACTTCCGTCATCTCCTACCCCCCCTCCCTTATTCCGGACCCCGTGTGACATTGTCAAGAATGGGGATTCGCATTCCAAGGTGCATGCGCGGTTGGCCAACCTCGAGAAGATAATTTCCGCTACGGTAGCTCAGAAGGCTACAGCAAAGCGGAAGCACCTTTCTCCGGCAGTGCCTGCTTTGGAGGGTGAGGTACCTGAATTTTTGGATTGGTCCGATTGTCCCCCTGATGAAGAGGGGGAACTCCTTGGGGAGTCGGATGAGCCTGCAGACCAGCTTTTGGTTGACATTGCTGGCGATCAGGCTGTGGGGGTGTCCCTTGACACTCCTTCCATTTTGGCTCAAATGTTTAAGGTTTTGGCTTTGGATCCGCCCACGGTGGTCCCTCCGCCAAAGGGTGAGTTGTTTGATGTGCCCCAGCCGCGTTTGGTGTTTCCCAGGCAGAAACACTTTGAGAGGGTTGTGCTTAAGGAATGGGAACAACCCACGCGCCTGGCTGGAACTCCTCCTAATTGGGATAAGCGTTATCCTTTTCCGGAGGACTTGGTGAAGCTTTGGTCAGTTCCCCCTGACATCGATACCCCTGTGTTAGGGATGACTGGTTCGGCTGTGTTGCACTCCTCTGACACCACTACCATTAAGGATGGTGAGGATCAATTGGCTCGCCATGGGTTTATCAGTGCCGGATCAACACTGCGGCCAGTTTGTGCTTCTGCGCTTCTTCTGTTGGCAGTTAGGTCCATTATTAGGGATCTGTACGCAGATCTTGATCCCGCTTGTGATGTGTTTAGTTCTTTCAAGCAGTGTGAGTCGTTTATTTCCTTTGTCCTGACCGCCCAGGATGATTCTCTTGCGATGAGTAGCAGGACAGCGGCGCTGCTGGTTGCTATTCGTCGGTCAGTGTGGCTGTGCCAGTGGACGGCGGACCTTAACTCTAAGAGGGCGCTTACAGCGCTACCTTTCTTAGGTTTGCGCCTTTTTGGCGATAATTTGGATGCAGTTACCAAGGATGGTAAGTTGCCTCAACTCAAGAGGCCTCGTCGCTCCCTTCGGGGTGCGAGTTCCTTTAGTCCCTCTTTTCGAGAAGCCAAAGCGGGCAGAGGGGCTTCCTTTCCCGTTACCGGGGGTGTAGGTTGGACCCGGGGAAAGGGGCCGTGGCCGTCCCGGTCAGTCCTGGGGCGCCAAGCCCAAGCCTACTGGTAAGCCCGCTCAGCAATGAGGGGCTGCCCTCACCCGTGCGGGTGGGGGGACGATTGCGACACTTCTCCCTGGTTTGGGTCCGGGAGATTCCGGACACATAGATCCGGGAGGTGGTGTCGTCCGGTTACAAGCTGGAGTCTGAGTCCCGCCCTCCGTCACGGTTTTTTCCTGGAAATGGCGGTCATCCGGCCGGTGCCGCGCTTAGAGGTGGGCCTCGGTTTTTACTCCAATCTTTTCACAGTCCCCAAGAAGGACTCGCCCCGTCCTACTTCTGAAGTTTCTCAACCTTCCCAAGTCCTCCCTCGCTCCGGCCTGGGAATACGGTTGGATTCCGGTCAACACAGGGTGTTTCTCCCTCAGTCCAAAATTTGATAACTAAGAGCCATCCGTCTGGTTCTTGCTCTTGTATCTCAACATGTTCTGGGCCTTTGAGTTCAGGTTCGCTCAGACAATCAAACAGTGGTTGCTTACATCAATCATCAGGGAGGGACTTGCAGTCTGGGTGCCCTCAGAGAGGGGTCCCTGATCCTGACCTGGGCGGAGGCACATGTTCCTTGTCTCTCGGCAGTCTGCATTCCACTCCAGTGGGGGGCACCGGAGGTGGTCCTGTTTGCCCCTCGCCACAATTGCTGGCTCCTGAACTTTGTGTCTCTCTCCCAGGATCCTCTGGCTCTGGCAGCGGACGCCATGTCCCTGAGCTGGGGGGATCCGGGGTTTCTGTACCTGTTTCCTCAGATAACCCGGCTAGGCTGGGTGGTACAGAAGCTGGCTCTGTAAAGGGTGTCCGCCATTCTCGTGGCCCCAAGGTGACCAAGGCGAGTATGGTGCGCAGACATCGTTCGGCTGACAGTGGATCAGTTCTTTCTGCCTCTTCGGCCCGATCGGCTCACTCAGGGTCGGCTGTGTTACCCCAATTTACCAACATGGGTTTGACGGCTTGGCTGCTGAGACCTCCATCTTGAAGGAGGAGGGTCTTTCTGACTCGGTTATTAAGACTCTGATCGGTGCCCGAAAGAGGTCTTCTTCTATCACCTACTATAGGACTTGGAAAGCCTATATCGCTTGGTGTGAGGTTAGATCTTTGCCTTGTAGGGTCTTTTCGGTCTCCAGGATTCTGGACTTTTTACAATCAGGGCTGGACTCTGGTCTTCAGCTGAGTACTTTGAAAGGGATATTGCCTTGTCTACCCTGACTCAGAAGATTGCCTTCTTGGTAGCTATCACTTCGGTTCGGCGTGTCTCGGAGTTGGCGGCCTTGTCTATTCAGGCACCCTACTTTGAGAGGCATCAGGACAAAGTGGTCTTTCGGTTCAAACCGGACTTTCTTCCTAAGGTTGTTTCTGCTTTTCATTTGAATCAGGATATTGTTCTTCCCTCCTTGTGTCCTAAGCCTAAGAATGACAAGGAGAGGGTTTTGCATTGTTTGGATGTAGTACGCTGTGTTAAGTACTATTTGATTATTACTTCTCCTTTTCGTAAAACTGATGCCTTTTTTGTTGTGCCCTAGGGGCCTAGGAAGGGTTTGGCGCCGGCCAAATCTTCCATTAGCAAATGGATACGTCAGGCCATTGTTGCGGCCTATTCTGCTAAGGGGAAAGTTCCCCCTTTTCGTATCACTGCTCATTCTACTCGCGCCGTTGGAGCGTCTTGGGCTTTTCAGCACCAAGCTTCTGTTGAACAAGTTTGTAAGGCTGCTACTTGGTCCTCTGTTCATACTTTTTCTAAGTTTTACAAGGTTGATGTGCGGGCCATAGCGGATGCTGTGTTTGGCCGCAAAGTTCTGCAGACTGCAGTCGTTTAAGTTATGCTTCATTTTGCCTCCGGATACCCATCCCTTGTGGACACTGCTTTTGGATGTCCCGATCGTAAGAATTAAAGGGGAAGCGGGGTGTGTGACACACTGAGAATAATACCATTTTGTGAGTACTCACCTGAAAAATGGATATTGTCAGTGTGTCACACACCCCGCTTCACCCGCCCTTTTTGGTATCCTGGATCCTTTATATGGTGAAGCTTTTCTTTATTTTGAGGTTACCATTGGATTTCCTGGTACCTTGTCTTTCTGCTTTCAAAATCACTGGGTATTGAGTGGGAGGTCCCAGGTATATATAGGCCGTAAGGGGCTCGTTTTCAAGACTTCTCTCTGCAACGTCGCCACCTACTGGTGGAGTAACCCGATCGTAAGAATTAAAGGGGAAGCGGGGTGTGTGACTCACTGACAATATCCATTTTTCAGGTGAGTACTCACAAAATGGTATTTTTAGTATTTGTAATGCTCAGAAAATGTAAATGAATGCATGTCTAAACAATCTGTCAGGTTCTCCTTACCCGTTCCCCGGTCCAGCGGCGTTCCCGCGGTGCGGCCGCCCGCTGCGCTGGTCTCCCGCCCGGCGGCCGCGGCGAGCCACTGCTTCCATTCCTGCTGGCGTGCGCGCGCCTTCTCTTCCTCCAGCCGGCGACCCCGGCTTCCTCACACGTGCTCCCAGCGCGGCCGCCAGAGGAAACTTAATTAAAGGGCCGGGTGGGGTTAGGGGGAGTGCTCTGCTGCAACAGGGCCAATGAGCCCTTGACTTTGGGGCTGAATGCCCCTGGGGTTGTATATGGGCCAATGAGCCCAGGGTAGGGAGGTTGTGCCTTCATCCCTCGTCCTGGCCAATCCCTAACCAGTTCCTATGTGCACCAATCACACACCCATTCCCCCCATCCCCAATCTTGTCTGTGCCTATATTAGGTTCGCTCCGTCAGTCACCCAGTGCCTGTGATAGCGCCTTGTACCTAGTATTGACCTCTGTGTATTTGTTATTCATCCTGTTGCCGACCACCACCTGAACCGACCATTCTTGATCTGAAACCCCCGTTGCCGACCACCGCCTGAACCGACCATTCTTGATCTGAACTCCTGTTGCCGACCTCTGCTTAGAAACTTGACCACGAATTGCCTAATCCTTCGGTACTGCCACGATCTCTGTCTTCCCGTTGTCGACCTCTGGCCTGTCTCTGGACTTCCGCTACTAACGCTCTGGCCATTTGGTTCTCCAGACCTCCTATTAATAAGCTCTCATCCTTTGAGCCATTGAAGTCCTGGGGGCAACCGATCCCGGGCAGACTTATTCTGCGTCCCGGCAAGCGGGGGCTCCTACAGGTGAAGCTGACTGCGGAGATTGGGGGTTGAGGGCTTATCTGGAGGGCTGGAGTTACCCCGAGCGTGACATTATCACAGGCCCCAAAAAAGAATGGATGACCTGGTACAGCAGGTGCAGGCTATGGCCACTGCGATTAATCAGCTCGCTCAAAGAGTGGCCACTCAGGAATCCCGACAATCCCCTGCCTCCTCTGTATCACCTCACATTTCAGAACCGAAGATTACACTACCAGAAAATTTTTTGGGAGACCGTGCCAAGTTCTCCAATTTCAAGAATGCCTGCGAACTTTATTTCAAGTTGAGACCCATCTCTTCAGGCACCGAGACCCAGCGAGTGGGCTTGGTTATTTCCTTACTTCAAGGAGATCCTCAGTCCTGGGCCTTTAGTCTGCCTCCCAATGATGCAGCTTTACATTCTGTCACGGCCTTCTTCATTGCCATGGGCATCTTGTATGCTGATCCAGATCAGCAATCCACGGCCGAGAACAGGCTTCGGGCCTTGAAGCAAGGGCGGAACACGGCTGAGGATTATAGTGCGGAATTCCGCCGGTGGGCCGTAGAATCTAGGTGGAACGACCCAGCCCTGTGCAGTCAATTCCGAGTGGGGCTGTCAGAATGCATCAAGGATGCGTTGGTGAATTTCCCCCCACCGACAGACCTGGACCAATTAATGCAGGTCTCCATTAAGATTGACCGGCATCTCAGAGAACGGGCTAGGGAGAGAGCCAGGGCGCCCACGTCTCTCAGGTCTTTTCAGAACCCAAATCCACTGGTTTCCCGTGGGGAGAGTACACCATCACCCTCTCAGGAGGAACCCATGCAGTTAGGGAGAACCTGCCTATCCCAGGATGAAAAGCAGCGTAGACGTTCCATGGGATTATGCCTTTATTGCGGGAACCCGGGACATTTTGCTGGGTCTTGCCCAAACAAGGGGAAACCGGTGGAAAACTCCCACACCTAGATCAGGGGGAGAGTGCTGGTCTAGGTGAGTCAGATTTTTACTCTCGCCTGAATAAGATGCTAGTGCCTGTAGACCTTTACTGGGGCTCCTCTAAGCAGACTAGGTCTGCCTTTATCGACAGTGGAGCTGCGGGTAATTTTCTCAATAGGGGCATGATCTCCATTTTAGGAATCCCTTTGGTACCCCTCGAGAGATCACTGCAGGTGTTGGCCATTAATGGGAAGGCCATTCAGGGGGGACCGATCAACACTAAGACCCCACCTCTTAAATTAATTGTTGGCTCCTCCCACTCTGAGTTCATAGAATTTTTTGTCTTTGACTGTCCAGAAACTCCAGTGGTCTTGGGATACTGGTTGCAACTCCACAACCCCATTTTAGATTGGCAGGCTGGGGAATTGATTAAGTGGAGTAACCACTGCAAGGGCCACTGTTTCTCTACGGTCCTCAGAAGTGTTCAGATGTTGCCCCAGGGGTTACCTCAGCCGTATGCGGACTGGGCCGATGTTTTCTCGGAACGATCAGCTGATACTCTTCCTCCACATCGGGCCTACGACTGCCCCATTGACTTGCTCCCCGGAACGATTCCTCCTAGAGGGAAGATTTACAATCTCACCAGGCCTGAGGAGCAAGCAATGAGGGAGTACATTGCCGAGAATTTGAGTAAGGGGTTTATCGTTGACGTTGAGAAAAAGGATGGTGGCCTGAGATCTTGTATCGACTACCGGGCCTTGAATAAGATCACGGTTAAAAACAGATATCATTTACCGTTGATAGGGGATTTGTTTAATCAAATTGTAGGAGCCCGAATCTTTTCCAAGTTGGATTTAAGAGGGGCTTACAATTTGATTCGTATCCGACAGGGGGATGAGTGGAAAACGGCCTTTAATGTGAAAGATGGTCATTACGAGTATCTGGTCATGCCCTTTGGCCTTTGTAATGCACCAGCCGTCTTCCAAGACTTTGTAAATGACGTATTCCGAGAGTATCTAGGTAGATTCGTGGTCATCTACTTGTATGATATTCTCATTTTTTCGAATTCTTTGTTGGAGCACAGATGTCATGTGAAGTTGGTACTGCAAAAACTAAGGGAGAACAATTTATATCCGAAACTTTCTAAATGCATGTTTGAGGTCACCACTGTTCCCTTCCTGGGGTATGTAATTTCCAACCGGGTTTAGAGATGGATACGGTGAAGGTTTCGGCGGTGCAGGATTGGGTCCAACCCAAAACTCTGAAAGAATTGCAGCGTTTTATTGGATTTGCGAATTTTTATTGGCGTTTTATCAAGGGCTTTTCCCATGTTGTAGCACCTCTCACCAACCTTACTCGTAAGGGCGCCTTTACTGCTAACTGGCCTCCCTCTGCCTTCGAGGCCTTCCTGACTTTAAAACGGGCCTTTACTTCGGCGCCTTTGTTAGTTCATCCGGATGTTAATAAACCTTTTATCATTGAAGTTGATGCGTCTGAGTTGGGTGTGAGGGCAGTTTTGTCGCAATATTCCGGTCATCCTGAGCGTCTACATCCTTGCGCTTATTTTTCGCGAAAATTTAGTACCGCAGAGCAAAACTATGATGTAGGAAACAGAGAGTTATTGGCGGTAAAACTGGCCTTTGATGAATGGCGTCACTGGTTGGAGGGTTCATTACATCCGATAACGGTCTATACAGATCACAAAAATCTTGAGTACATTGGTTCAGCTAAGAGACTGAACTATCGTCAGGCACGTTGGGCATTGTTTTTCTCGCGCTTTAATTTCATAATTACATTTAAACCAGGAGTTAAAAATTCTAAGGCGGATGCCCTGTCCCGCATGTTCGGGGAATGCAAAGATTGGGGGGATATGGGTGAACCAATTTTGCCTCTGGGCTGTGTGGTAGGGGCATTGCTTCCTGATCTCTCTAATACCCTGGCGCCGTTTCAAAATGATTCCCCTGTAGATGTACCTTTGGGATGTCAGTTTGTACCGCCGCACCTACGCCCTGATGTAGTCCGCGAATTTCATGATGCTAAAACTGCTGGTCATCTGGGAAATCGTAAGACTTTCATTTTAGCCCGACGCCATGTATGGTGGCCTACTATGCGACGTGATATTTCTGCCTTTGTCGATGCATGTTCTGTTTGTGCACGAAGTAAAGGGGTGCACAAGGCCCCTAGTGGGTGTTTGGTTCCACTTGAGATTCCTAAAGAACCTTGGACTCATATCTCTATGGATTTCATTGTAGATCTGCCTCCTTCCCATGGGAACACAGTGATTTGGGTGGTCGTCGATCGTTTCAGCAAAATGTCACATTTTATTCCATTATCTAAATTACCGTCGGCTCCTGAGCTTTCACGATTATTTATCTTGCATATTTTCCGTATCCATGGCATACCTTCTAATGTGGTTTCCGATCGGGGTGTGCAATTTACTTCGCGTTTTTGGAGGAATTTCTGTTCACGCTTGGGAATCCAGTTATCTGATTTACCAGCATTGGAAGAGTGGCTCCAAGAATGGAAAGAAATCTGGGCTCGCGTCCAAGAGATTTTAAAAACTACGGGTTAGAGATATAAGAAATTCGCCGATCGCTGCAGGTCTCAGGAACCTGTCCTTCAGATTGGGGATCTCGTTTGGGTTTCCACTAAGAACATTGCTCTCCGA